>OZ004709.1:134130570-135608070 GCA_963924515.1 Vespertilio murinus | reverse complement strand
CTTTTCTGTGGCAGCGGAAGGAGAGAGGAGGGAGGGAGGGAGCCGTTTGCGGGACTCTGCAGGCCACGGAGTGGAGGGACAGAGCTCCGGGTGGCAGGGTAACAGGACAGGGGTGATTTGTGGCTCAAGGATTCTGCAGGCAAAAGAGAGGGAGGAGGGAGGGGTGGTACTCCTGCACACTCAGTGGCCAGTGCCATATCCATCAGATGAGGTGGAAGCAGAGGCCCAGGGAAGGCAGGGCGCTCACAATCCTCGTTCCCTGTTAGGAGACCCACCTCTGGCCGGAGCCCAGGCAGCTTGGACCTGGCCGTGTTCTGAGGTGTGGAGGAGGCACCTGGGAGCACCATCCCTTCCATCGTGAGCTGTGGCTTAGCCACAGCTCCCAGGGCGGCCATATTAAGGGGCATTTACTAGTTGTCTTGCCACACTTTACCCCCCACCCCATCACCACCAGACACACACTAATACACAGAATACTTCCAAGGATGAGGTTCTGAGGGCTTGTGCTAATTTTGAGCTGGAGGAGATGGCCTGGTGCCAGGCTGGATGCCAGAGCTGGTGGCAGCAGAGGGAAGGTGCTAATGACCCAGGGAGTAGAGAAGCATGCAAGAGCTGGGTGGGAACGAAACACAGAGACAGGCAGGGCACAAAACAAAGCGGCAAATCCTAACACAGGGCAAAGTGGTAGGGTTTGGATCATTCATTTACCCGCTCACCCATTTTACCTGCCTTTTCAACCATTTGTTTATCCAGCCAACATCCTCTTTGCAAAGATTTAACCTTATGTATCCATATTTAAAATATCCCATTCACCTACCTATCTACACAGGCATCATGTATATCTACCCATCTATATTTATTGGTCCATCCATCTATCCATCCATTCTTCATATTTACATATTGAACACCAATCCATGTCAATCATACCAATGGACTTCCAGTCATCCATCTGTTACCAGCTATGTCGGACCTTGGTTCTTGAGTTTGGCAAAGAAAGAATTCAGAAACAGGAACTCCAGCACAGGAAGAGATTTATTTAGCAAGCAAGAAGGAGTGTAGTGGGTTGCTCAGAGATCTGCCTTGGCCTTTTAGAAAGAAAGTCACAGCCAAAACCGGTTTGGCTCAGAGGATAGAGCGTCGGTCTGCGGACTGAAAGGTCCCAGGTTCAATTCCAGTCAAGGGCATGTACCTTGGTTGTGGGCACATCCCCAGTGGGGGGTGTGCAAGGGGCAGCTGATCGATGTTTCTAGCTCTCTGTCCCTATCTCTTCCTCTCTGTAAAAAAAATCAATAAAATATATATTTTTTAAAAAGTTATCAAACAAAAAAGAAAAGAAAAGAAGAGAAAAGAAAGTCACAGAGCCAAAAGAAGTGAGGCAGCTGGGCTGAGTACACTCAGGAAACAAATTGCAGAGGTAAAAGAAGGGCCCTTGGAGACAGGTTCAGGGGTTTAGCCTGGGACAAGCTGCCCACTGCTTCCCTGGTTGCAAGTCTCATGGGGACCTTAGAGCTCAGGAGAAAGAATGCAAGGACACATGCCTGATAAAAAAGGCGCGCGCGCACACGAGAGAGAGAGAGAGAGAGAGAGAGAGAGAGAGAGAGAGAGAGAGAGTCAGGATCATGGTCTCTACTGATTGGTCAGCTCTAGGGTAGGGGGTAGTTGGTCAGTGCATCTGGTCCTGATGTCAGCCATGGCTCACTTGATCTGGGTTTGCAGTTTTCCTAGGCATTGAGCTGATAACACAGCCGAGCTGATAACGTTATCTCTAGTTTCACCAAAACTCCGGCTCTGTGGTCAACAGACCCAAGGTTTTGTTCCTAAGGTCAACAGGCTTTGTTGCTAAAATTATTTGATGCTGATAAGAACCTCGTTGTCCTGAGGGCTTGATGCTTAAGGGAGGGTTGTGCAATGAAGGAGGCAGGTGAGTGCAGGTACTGAAGGAGGCCAGTTTGAAACAGCTCTCTGTCTCAGTCTCCCTATCCCACTTGCCAAAGAATTTACCTAGCTTCTTACTATCCGGTCTCACATCTATCCATCCATTTTCCAAATATTTAATTTTCTACTATCCTTCAGTTCATCCATTGACTTATCCATCTATTCACTCATACTCTCTATGCCAGCCCTAAGTTAACCTATGCCATTTAGGACTTGAAGCCTGTTACTAAGATTAACCCTAAAATGGATTCTTCTTCTAAAGAGAAGAGTGCCACAGGAGTCTGGAGATGGGGTGACCATTGAAGACAGGAATTACTATGGAAGGTTGCCTGGAGGAAGGCAGATGAATCCAAGACATGTATAGGCATGACTGGAGCTGTGCATTTCTGATAAGAAAAATGCATGTGGAGAAAGAAGGTCTTGAAATGTTGACCTACAAAGTTTGAGATGCTTTTTGCTAGCGTATTATACAGCATTACAGAAGACTGGGCAGAGTCAGGGACACAGGCTCCACCACCCTCAGTGCCTGGGGAACCCTTCATGATCCCAGGCCTCTCATTCCTTGCTGGAATGAATGCTTGCAATTCCCTGGGTGTGTCTGCCAAAGGTTTGAGTCCTTCATACCTTCCAAAATCAAGAGTATATTTCTTTTGGGTTGCAAGGGATCTAAATCCAATTTAGCCTTAGAACATCCAACCCAAGGGAAAGGCAGGAATAGAGCTGAGCTTCAAGAAAAAAATAGATGTAGGAAACAGAACACTATGGGGCTTGTGCCTGTCACTTGTCTCTGCTTGTCTCTGCTTGTCTCTTCATGTTGGTTTAGTCTTTGTCTCTCCACAGAGTAGCTTTATCTATGTGGCAGAGAAGATGAGTCTTCATAATGTTTCAGCAACCAGAGAGCGTCTAACTCAACTCTCTTGTCCTAAGCCCAGAACTCCCAGAGGAAAGACCCATCAGCCTAGCTCGGATGAGGTGCCCACACCAGGGCCCATCTGGCCATTGGGGGGTGGGATTGTACAAGAACTAGATATCTTTCACAGGAGACGTGAATACAGTGGTGAATAGAGAAGAGTATTTTGGATGGAGGCATACTAAACAGATATCCCATAGTTATCTACTACAGTAAACATGAACCCTGGTGCCTAGCATGAGACTGACCACAGGAGGCATGAGATACTCTTGGCTGTAGACAAGGAGAACCTGAGGGAGGATATGAGGCTCAATCCAGACTTAATAGGCAGAAGTCTGAGCCTCACCTCCACTCCTTGGCATGGTTCTTAGGAGGTCTGGGCTTATCCAGAGCCATTTGGTTCTAGATCAGTAGCTTCCAGATCCTGGGCTTCTGTTAGGATGATCACCCTTGGGCCAATTCTTAAGGTCAGCTTGGGCTAGAGTAAACTGGGGGCTGCCCACCAGGGCACAGGTTTGTGTGTTATCACAATGTTCTAATAGCTGCTAAACCAACTTGTAGGGGCGCCCCAAGCAAGGCATGAAGTAGGTAGTTGCTACCTTAGCCAGGGACTCATGGGAGGTCCTATGGAGTAGACTTTGAGGAAAACAACCCTGTGGCCTTTTTGTGTCCACAGGTCTGGACCACATCTTCACGTTCAGAGTCTGGCCTACATCTGGAAGAATGGGTGAGTGAGGGGTGGGCCCTGCAAGAGGTCTACCATTGGAGCAGTTGGGCTAAAATGGCCAAGGATAGGGTAAAGGTCAATACCTCACTAAAGTTCATGTCAGGGAGGTCCTGAATTGTTAGGCAGCCTTAGACATTAGCCGACCCTAATCCTCCTTCCTGTGGATCATGTTCTAGCTGTGACCTTAGCTTTAAAAAAAATGGGGGGGGGGCGCGCTTGGGTGTTTTTACATATGCTTTCCCCCATCTCTCCCAGGACTAGGCTCTTATGTGAGCATCAGGGAACTTCTGGAAGTAAAGAGGGAGCAAGGAATATAGTGAGGCTCATCTTAGGTTAAGGCATGATGATTCCCATCCTGGGCAGCTTCTCAGAAGCAAGGGGCTTGGCAAAGCATAGCCTAGAGCAGCCATGGGCAAACTACGGCCCGCAGGCCATATCCGGCCCTTCAGCTAATCTATCCAACCCTCGGAGCCCAAAGAGCGGAGGGTTCTCTTGCTCTCCCCTCCGCTCCTTCACCAGCAGCCCAAGATGAGAGTGCCAGCGTGGTCAGGTTGCTTTTGTTCCGGCCCTCCGGTCCAGTGTAAGAATCCATTGTGGCCCTCGAGTCAAAAAGTTTGCCCACACCTGGCCTAGAGTTAGACATTTGGAACTTGCAGAAACCATAGGGACTATTGTTATTGATGGAGAATCAGGCTCAGCGTATTTGTGAGGGAAAAGGCTAAGCTGTTGTAACAATGAGACCCAAAACTACAGTGGCTTGAATGAGAGGAAACGTTATTTCTCTCTCACACGAAGGCGATAACAAGCCCAGGTGGGCAGGGCTACGGCCACAAGTCGCTCAGAGACCCAACTTCTTCCCATCTTTTCCCCTGCCTCTCTGGGTTCTTATCTGCATAGTCACATCTGGGTGCTGGAATGTCCATAGTCTAGCAGCTTGTGGGAAGGGGGGAAGACAGGAAACCCTGGATAAGCAAGTTTCTTGGGAATTAAGAGAGGCAGAAGTAGCTTCTGTCTCCCCTGCCTCCCGATGGAAATAGTAACTTGTCTAAAGCTATTTGCAAGGGAAGCTGGGAAAGAGAGTTGCCAGTTGGGCAGCTGTGTGCCCTGAAGAGAGGGAAGAACAGAGACTGGCGCCACCGCCAGCCGTCTGCCGCCCTCGGGAAGGGGGCGTTGCTTGAGATCTGTAAGAAGCGGAGTTAGAACCCGAGCCAGGATCCAGGCCCGAGCAGTCACCACCACGTCTGAGAGGCCCCAGGGCAGCACTGCGTGCGCTGAGGGTTTGAGTTAGCAGCCCGTCCCCAGGCTGTGGTCCCCCAGGCTGTGGGTGGCTTCATCTGTCAGGTTTAGGCCACACCTACAGCCGGCTCTAGGTGGCAGTGACCTCGAATATTTCTATGACTCACCACAAGGGGTGGCCGGGGGCTCAGCACCTGGCTTGGAGAAGCCCGGGCAGGCTCTGGAAGCAGCAGCCATGGAGGACTGTGCGCTTTCAGGGGGGCGGGTTTTTTCCCCTCCAAATTTGAATCATGTTGGAGTCAGGCCTCTCAGACAGGTTGGGCATGGAGCGCGGAGGCACCCCTTTGGTCTCTCCGATCTTGGGGGGAAGGGGCGGGACAGGAAGACCTACGAGAGACCAGAAAGAAGCAGAGCAGGAGTGCTCCCCGACCAGTGCCACAGACCGGGCCCCTGCCTGCAGCACCCGGGACCGCTTCTGGGATGCCTGTGCTGTTGGGACATGCGGCCGGTCGTAGCTGCAAGGGGACCACCTGCATGTGGGTGTGTTCCCTCTGAGGAGCAAGTCGGGAAAGTCTGTTCTGCGGGAGTGAGTCACAGCCTCAGCCCCACAGGCCAGTCGGCTGGAATCAACGAAGCGCTTGCACTTGAACCAGCACCCGCCTCAGAAACACTTGGGAACACCTTGCCTCCGAGACCCAGCCCAGGATCGGTCCAGGTCTCCAGTCCTCGGTGGACAGGTACTAGGAGGGTGGGAGAGGGAGCAGATGACCCTAATCATGCAGAGTGGGGGGTTCAGATTGAGATTCTGAAGCGGCGGCGGGTCAGGATGGGGTTTGTTGCCGGGGTGTTTGTAGCCTCTGGGAGCCGAGAGGAGACGGTCTCTGGAGGTTGGATCTCCTCTCCATTGGGAGGTGCAGAAGGAAGCCCTTTGGGAGAGTCCCATCCTCCAGCTGTAGCTCATTCTGTCTGGAGAAGCAGCGGATGGGGAGCTTTCTGAGAGCACAGGGAAGCCATTTCAGGCTTGAGAGTTGGTTGACAAAATTTGATTTGCATGTTAAAAGTACCTTCTGGCTGAAACCGGTTTGGCTCAGTGGATAGAGTGTCGGTCTGTGGACTAAAGGGTCCCAGGTTCGATTCCGGTCAAGGGCATGTACCTTGGTTGAGGGCACATCCCCGGTGGGGGATGTGCAGGAGGCAGCTGGTTGATGTTTCTCTCTCATCGACGTTTCTAACTCTCTCTCTCTCCCTCTCCCTTTCTCTCTGTAAACAAATCGATAATATATATATATATATATTTTTTAAAAAGTACCTTCTGGCTGCATATGGAGGCTGGACTCGTGGGGCTAATGTGGATGCAGGGAGGCCGGTAGGAAGCTCTTGCAAAAGATAATGGTCACTGGGACTAGTGCCGTCACCGTGAGTATGTGATTACAGGGAATATAAAAAAAAAAATGAGTCAAATTTATTTCTAAAAATTTTAAATGACAAATTACGTATTCATTATAAGTAACGAAAAGATTCTGAAAGTGTCTAGTGAAGAAAGGTAATATTTTCCCCCTTAACCGCCACCTTCCATTCTCACCTACAAAGTCTCACCAGGCTGACAAACGGGTAGCCTTAAACACCTTCCTTTCATGTGCATCTAACCAGAGAGAGGCTGTCTCTGAAATGGGATGATATTACTTGCTACTCTGCAACCTACTTTTCTCACTCGATAGTACATCACAAGCATCCTTTCTTTACAAGTCAGTAGCTGAAGTTCTAACCCATGTTTTAACCACTACATGATAGTCCACAGCGTGGTCATGTGACGATTTATTTGATCGCTGAGTGACGTTGATATTCAAATAGTCCAGCTTTCTGCCACCATGGATGATGCTGAAATTATAGTGCCCCGCTTCTATAAAGGTGGCTTCCCTCCCTAGAACACATTCTCAGAAGGAGGATTTCCTGGCCAAAGGCATGTGTATTTTTAATTTTAATAGGTATTGCAAGATAACTTGCTCATCATCAAACAAAAATACCCATTTTCTCCAATTTTTAGCAGATTTGAACATTTCAGTAAAAATTTTCTGCCAATCTGATGAATTAAATTGATAAAAAAAAACCTATTTTGCTTTAATTTGCGTTTGAAGGTCAGCATTTTATTAGCCATTTAGATTTCCTCAATTTGGAATGGTCTGTTCATACCTCTTTTCCATTTTTCTCCTGGCATTTTGTGTGTGTGTGTGTGTGTGTGTGTGTGTGTTACAATTTAAAGAAATTCTTTGCATGTACAACAGTTTCCCTTTTCTTGTTGTATATTTTGCATGTTTTTCTGGTAAGTTGTTTTTTTTCTTCATTTCTGGTAGCTTTTACCATTGAAACTTTAAAAATTGAATCTAGGATATCTATCTTTTCCTTTGTTACCTTACAGCTGTCTCCCACCAAATTTATTCATGTTATTATCCAAATCTATTCCATTTTTCTTTTAAAATTTCTTCTAACGTTTTCATTTTTACATGAAAATCCCTAGCCCATTTGGAATATAATCTTTATACTTAGGGGGGTAGGGATCCAATTTGTTTCTCCCAGATGGATGACCATTTATGATGGCACCATTTTTAAAACAACTTTATGGAGATATAATTCATGTGCCATACAATTCATCCATTAGTGTATTCACAGATAGGTGAATCTCCACGGTCAATTTTAGAACATTTTCATCACCTCGAAAAGAAGCCCATACACTTCAGCTGTCATTCCCCTATGACCTCTAGCCCCTGCAGCCACTCATCTGCTTTCTGTCTCTACAGACTTCCCTGTTGACATTTCATACAAATGGAATCACATAACGTGGGCTTTTGTGACTGCCTTCTTTCACTTAGCATGGTGCTTTCAAGGGTCATCTGTTTCGTGGCAGTATAAGTACTTCATTCCTTTTTATGGGCAAATAATATCCATTCCTCAGTTGACAGACATTTGGTTTCCCCCACCTTTTGGCTATTATGAACAACGGTGCTTTAAACATTAATGTGGAGGATTTTGTGTGGACATGTTTTAATTTCTCTGGGCTATATACCCAGGAATAGAACTGATGGGTCCTACGGTGATCCTACGTTTAACTTCTGAGGAACTACCAGGTTGTTTTCCAAAGTGGCTGAACCATTTCACAATCCCATGGGCAGCGTCTGAGTTCTGACTTCTTCACATCGTCACCAACATTTGTTATTATCTGACTTTTTTATTCTACCTTCCTAGTGGCTGTGAAGTGATATATTATTGTGGTGCATTTCCAATGATGTTGCTCATCTTTTCATACATATTCCTTAGAGAAATCTATTCAGATTGTGGTACCAGTTATCAGTCTTTTTCTCAGAAGAATTGAAAGGCAAGTTTTATTATACTAGAATATCAGATTTCTTTCTATATTTGGATTTGTTCATTGGCTCTTTGGTGCTCTAATCCCCATACTGTTCAGATGATGGTGGCTTTGTAGTATGTTTCATTACCTAACTAGAGGCTTGATGCACGAAATTTGTGCAAGGGGCTCGGCCCTCGCAGCCCCAGCTGCCCTGGCTTCATCCGGAAGGTCGTCCCGACGGTCATTCTGCTGTTTGGTCTAATTAGCATATTAGCTCTTTATTATATGAGATAATGCAAGTTCAACTAGTCTTTTTTTCATGTTTTCTTACCTCAGTACAGATATTTATTTTTCAAATGTACTTCAAACCAAATATTTTTACAGTTTTAACATTTTTATTTGAGATTCTAATAGAAATTCCATGAAATCTCTACATTAATTTTGAAAGGATTTACTTTTTATGAGAATAAGTCTTTTCTTTGAAACATGGCTATCTTTCCATATGCTCAAATCTTGTTTTATGTCCTTCAATATGATTTCATAACTTTCTTCAAAGAAGACCTTTACCTTTGTGATAGTTGTTATTTTAAAATTATTCCTGAGTATTTTATTGTTTTGTCACCATTGTAAGTGGTCTGATTCTTCATTTACATTTCTGATATATCATGTTATTTAGAAAAAAAACTATATAGATTTCTGTCTACTTACCTTGTATTTAGCTCCCTTCCCAATTATCTGATTTATTCTAATAGCTTTTAAACTGAATTGTATTGAATTTTCTTATTATATAATCATATCATTTGTAAACAAACACATTTTTGTCCTTTTTAAAAGCTAGCTATTTGTTCTGATTATTTTCTCATCTTATTGAATTAGGTGAAATCTCCCCAAAATGTTGAATAATAGTGATAATAATGAGCATCCTATCTTGTCCTCAGTTGCTGGAAATAGCTTTTGATGGCATTATGTATTTGCTATTGGATTTTTGTAAATAGTCATTATCAACTTGAAGTAGATTTCTTCTATTCCTGTTTTGTTTAATATTTATTAGCAATACTTGCTGAATTTTATCAAATTATTTTGTATTTATTACTATAATCATATTTTGTTCCCTTTATTTGTTATTTATAGTGATAAATTTCGTGATTTGAAATTATGTTTGTAGTATTAAAATAAACCCTGTATGGTGTATTTTTTTGATACTTTTCCCATACCCAGTTAGCTAGTATCTAATTTCAGATTTTGCACTTGTTCAAATTGGTCTGTGACTTTGTTTTTCTTTTTTAATTCAGTCTTCATAAAGTTTGGGAATTAAGAAAATGCTTGCTCATAAAACTAACCAGAAACTTTAAATATTTTCTTATCCGGAATAACTTAAATAACATTAAAATTCATCTCTTTTAAAAGTTATATAAAGCTTATTTTAATGTAATCTGTGGCTTATGATATTTTTTTATTCTTAATTAATGGTAAAATACACATAACAAAATTTACCATCTTAACTATTTTTAAAGACATAATTCAATAGTATATTCACATTGTTTTGTACAATAAATTTCCAGAACTCTTTTCATCTTGTAAAATAGAAGCTCCCATTTCTCTCTCTCCTAGCCCCTGGAAAACACCAGTATACTTTCTGTCTCTATAAATTTGGCTATTCTAGGTGCCTCACATAAGTGAAGTCATACTGTATTTGTCTTTTTTTGTGACTGGCTTGTTTCACTTAGCATAATGTCCTTAAGGTTCATCTATGTTGTAGCATGTGTCAGAATTTCCTTCCTTTTTAAGGCTAAAAAATATTCCATTGTGTGTACTACTATATATGACATTTTGTTTATCTTCTCATTCATTCATGGACATGAGTTGCTTCCACCTTTGGCTGTTGTGAATGATGATGCTATTAACAGAGATAGTTGAATATCTCTTCAAGACCTTGCTTTCAGCTCTTTAGGGTATATGCCCAGAAATGGAATTGCTATATCATATGGTATCTTGTAATGTTTTAAAGGCAAAATTTTCATTCATTTTAAAATCTCCTTTGTTTATTGGCCTACTCAGGATTTCAACTTCTATACTCAATTTTTGTCATTTTCCACTTTGCTTGGAACTCATCCATTTCCTCTAGGTTTTCACATTTTATTTTCATAGGCTTACACACATAATTGTTACGTATTTAACCTTTCTGTACCTGTGATATATCTCTTCTCTTTTCTTAAACCCAATATTGTATTTTTTGCTTTTTTTTCCTTATCCAGGTTTATGGAAGGGTTTATTTGTACTTTTGGTTGTTTTATTTTGTATTGTTTTGTTTCAAAGAACCAGGCTTAGGTTTCTCTATGGTATTTTTATTTTCTGCTTAATTAATTTCTGATTTTAGCTTTATTAATTTCCTCCTACTTTCTTTGGGCTTAGTTTGTTCTCTTTCTAGTTTCTTAGATCAAATACCTAGTTAATTTGCTTTTTTAAATATTAAAAGTATCTAGGATACAACTATTTATGAAGACTCCTGTTATAATAAATATACAGAAAAAGGAAAAAAAAGCATTTAAGGCTATACTTTTTCCTCTGAGTACGGCCATGCTCCTTAAGTTCTGTACAGTATGCTGCATTCTCTTTTTCTTTACTAGTTGATTTACAATTTCAGTTTTGATCTGATTTTGGATCCAATAGTAATTTAAGAAAATGTTTCTTAATTTCCAAGCAGTTTATGCTTGAATTTTGCTTTTTTTTTTTTTTTTTAACATCATTATTGCTCTTCCTACTCCCTCTAAGCTTGCATTTGCTTGGTATATCATTGCCCATTGTTTTATTTTTAGTTTTTGTCACCTTGTTTTAGGAGTGTTTCTTATAAACAGCATTTGGCTGTACTTTGTTTTTTTACTTATTCAGACAATCTGTTTTTTGATAGGGAAATCAGTCTCTTCACATTTAGTGTAATATACGGATATACTTAGCTTTACTTATTCTATCTTATTTTATATATTTGTAGCTCTGCCCCCACCTCCTTTTTTTTTTTCTCCTTTTGCTGGCTTGGTTGAAATTCTGCTCTACAGCCAGATTTCTGGTGACTGTTTTACTGAAACAAGACAAAAGAAGGATTTGGGAAGAAAATCAAGGACTCCATTTGGATTTTAAAATGTGAGATGTCTTTGAGATGCCAGGTGGGCATTCTTGAGCAGAACTCAAAGGAGTGGTCCTGAGTGAAGGTCACACACACTGACAGCCGTGGATGGCACCAGGGGGAAGGGATTCCAGGTTGGCCGAGGACCCAGGCTGGGAATGCCAACAGCTGAAGGTTGGATAATAGAGGAGAAGCTGGTGATAAACAAAGACTGAAAAGAACCCCCCTGAGGTTAAGAGGAAAACCCAGAGAATGTGTAGACTAGGGAAGAAACATGTTTAAGACAGAAGGCATTAAATGTATTAAAAGCTGAGTGGTCAAATAAGGTGAGAAGACTGGGGGGAAGGAAGACCAATGGAACACCTTGCAGGAGGTAGCAGGTTGGCCAGAGCGCATGCTGAACGAAGGGCCCGGGTACGAGGGAGACCACATTCTCTAATGCTCAGGGAGGGAAGGTGCATGTGACCAGGTGCCCATTGCAGAAGCAGAAGATGAAGATAGGAGGCAGGAGGAGGAGGGCTTTCCTGTCTGATGGATTCTCTCATCTCAGTAAGGTAGGAAGTGATGGCATCTGCTGAGACTGGAATGGAACAGCTGGACCAGATGATTGGGGAGAAGAGAAGGGAAATGAGATGGAAACTCATAGGAGAGCAAGCATGGCTTCAAGAGGCCCCCTTGGAGGGGGGACGGGCAGTGAGGGCAAAGCCTTTGTTCTTCCTGGCATTCAGGCAGAGCTGCCCTTTGAGTCTCCGGTGGAGCTCCACTGCCACCGTGCAAAGCTGGTGGGGGGGCTGCTCCCCTATTGTTATGTTAGGGCCCACTCTTGCTCACACAGCCTTTCCCTGCATGTCTGTCATCTAGCTAAGACAGGTTGGAACTTTAAGACCATGCATGCCGAGCGCCAAGGCTCACATATTTACAATAATTAGCCCCGGATTCTGATGCGCTGATTCTCCTCTCCAGGATCCTCCTCTCAAAAAAGTTGTGGAATCCTGCCGAAACCGGTTTGGCTCAGTGGATAAGAGTGTTGGCCTGCGGACTGAAAGGTCCCAGGTTTGATTCCGGTCAGGGGCATGTCCCTTGGTTGCGGGCACATCCCCGGATGTGCAGGAGGCAGCTGATCTATAGTTCTCTCTCATCGATGTTTCTAACTCTCTCTTCCTCTCTGTAAAAAATCAATAAAATATATATTTTTTTAAAAGAAAGAAAAAGTTGTGGGATCCTCTAAGCATGCTTACATACGTAACCCAAGTCTCCTCTGGACACCTACTAGATTCTGGGTTCTGGATAAAGTCATTTTCTCTCTAACAACCCCAGAGTTGGGAGGTGGGGTTGATAGGCTAGAACAGTGGTCGGCAAACTCATTAGTCAACAGATACCAAGTATCAACAGTACAACGATTGAAATTACTTTTGAGAGCCAAATTTTTTAAACTTAAACTTCTTCTGATGCCACTTCTCCAAAATAGACTTGCCCCGGCTGAGGCATTTTGTGCAAGAGCCATACTCAAGGGGCCAAAGAGCTGCATGTGGCTCGAGAGCCGAAGTTTGCCGACCACTGGGCTAGAAGCTAGGTGCCTCCCATATAATCAGAGCTGCTGCCCAGTGCTCTTGCCATCTTGTTGTGTATTCCACTCATGCACTACTGCCAGTGCCACAAAGCTGTTGCCCCTGGCTGCTTTTGCCCTTCACAGCCCAACGGGCAGATAACTTTTACTCTGGGGATCACCTCTTTCCGACGCAGATCCCATAGCAAAGCGGGAGGGCCTTGAGTGAGCCAGCTTCTCATCCGCACCGCTGCCCTCTTCTTCCCAAAGTGCCGATCCGATCGGGAGTAGGTCAGGCCCACCCGTGCCTTCCCAAGGCTGGTGACTCAAGTCTAGTTCCCCCAGGAGGGTGTCCTCTCAGGAACCTCACTGTCTCTCCTCCAGCCTGGCCCCCGTTGGGAGCCTCAGTCCTTGTGGTAGGCCTGCCCCTCTCTGAATCTCAGCTGTGGGTGGAGTTCAGTGCCTTTCACCAGCCAGGGCTCGGGGCCCCATAGACATTCAGGGATGGAGCAGGGCATCTGTTTCAGTATCCCGACCACTCCATAATGGCCACGCTCTCTGGATTTTCTCTTTCTCCATGAAAAACCAGCAGGCTGGTCTTCTAAGAGTTCACACAGCCCCTTGGTGCAAGGGACGGTGGGGGGCGGGGAGGCTGGCCGCTCGCCCCTCAGGCTGGCTTCTCTAAGAGAACTCTGGCTGAGCAGCGAGCCTAACCCAATGGCAGGGCCATACTAGTCCACGTGGTGCCTTTGTGCCCTCTCGGGGGGGATACAGTCCATGCCAAGCATATGGCTTAGAGAGCAAAGAGAGGGCAGAATTTCAGCTCCCTCTTGCCCTGTTGGCCAGATGCCCCAGTGCAGGGAACAGCTGGCACCAATCTAGGCAGTGGCCATATGTAGATACACAAAGAACTAAACAGTGTGGAGATCCAACTAGTGGGCTTCCAGAAGAAGCATGTGCCTGGGTCCTGGTCCCATGCCATCCAAAATCCTGGAGAAAAAGATAGTGCCCAAAGTTCTTTCCTGAGCCTGTATTCTTGTATCTAAAGCCCTCCCCTGCCTCTGCAGCTCCCATTTTCTCCAGAGACCCCTGTAGGTGTCTGATAGCACACCTGCCCCCCCCCACACACACACTCCAGGGGCTGATCTTACGCCCCAGGATTTCATGGAATAATCTACAGTCCACTCATCCACTCAGCACCCAAGCCTTCACAAACAGACATCCTCTCAGTAGCTGAAGAACGTAGGGGAGCCGTTTCCTTAGGACTTTGAGAGGTGGGCACGGGCTTTCTGAGAAAAGGATGCTAAAGGAAGAGTCATTGTAACAGGAACCTGCAAGGTGTATTGAATTACAGCAAAACAGTCCAGAGGGGCAGGGATGTAAGCTTTCATTTTATTTTATTAAACCTAACCGGAGTGTGTTTTTCCCATTGATTTTAGAGAGAGTGGAAGGGATGTGGGGAGGAGGAGAGAGAAACATAGATGTGAGTGAGCCACATCAATGGGTTGCCTCCAGCATGCACCCCAAACAGGGCGGGGAACCTGCAACCCAGGTATGTACCCTTGACCGAAATTGAACCTGTAACCCTTTGGTTTGCAGGCCAATGTTGTAACCCCTGGGAAACACTGGCCAGGGCAGAATGTAAGATTTTTTATTGCTCAATAGATATCAGTTGAATTAAAGTGAAGGGTCGTGGTGCTCACAAAGGCTTCTCCGGATCTCGTGAAGGGCCTGAAATCCTATATAATAAAAGCCTAATATGCAAATTGAGCAAAGGGCAGAATGATCAATCGCTATGATGCATACTGACCATCAGGGGGCAGACACTCAATGCAGGAGCTGCCCCTAGCCTGCAGGCCCCAGGCCAGCCAAGGTGGGTGCCGGCGGTCACCCCACAGAGGAAGGCGACTGGCAGCAGTGGTGGGGAGTGGGGCTAGAGAGCAGGTGTGTGCGGGGGGGAGGGGGTGGGGGGTGGGGGGGAGAAGCAATTGCCTCGTCAGTTGCCCCACAGATCAGCCCTGATCGCCGTCCAGGCCTGGGGACCCTACCCGTGCATGAATTTTGTGCACCGGGCCTCTAGTGATAGAATACATGGTTAGGGCTTTGTCAGTGGACAATGGGGAGCCATGGCAGATTTTTGAGCGGGAGAGGAGCAGGGTCAGACCTGGGCACCAGGAAGATGACTCTGGGGACGTGTGCAGGATGGTGAGGAGGTGGAGGAGGACTTCCCAAACCTGGGCATGGCATGGCTACGTCCAGTGCTAGTGGGAGCCTGGGAACAGCAGACTCAGGAGACCATTCTGAAGAACACCTCTGAACACGCCCCTTTTCATCGCTGCACTGGACGTAATCCACGCGGCCATTTCACACACTCTCCCGGATACTGTGTGGGTCCGTGTGCAAGGACGGAGGCGGGCAGGAGGCGTCGGGATGAGCTCTCCCTCCCCACGCCCGCTCCTGTGGACCCCTCAATCAGAGTGTGCTTTTGTAAGTGGGGGCTTGGGGACAGCATCGGGGTGAGAAACTGTGCCTCCCCCAGCAATTAAATTTTTTTTTAAAAGCTGCTATGGAAGGAGCGAATATTAGTTTCCTGATTTATAAAGCCAAATGGATTAAGCTCATTCATTGCCCGAGGAAACAAAAAGGAAATCTTCAATACCTCTGTGCATATTGAGAACAGGAACAATGCAGGTCTTTAGAAAGCAGAAACCTAATTTGGGGGAATCAATTACCCTCTGTGTCCCTGCTTCTGTGGGCTCTCTCCCTCCTCCCCCTCAATAGAGATTTCCTGGGAGGCAGAGCGTGGAGAGGCTGGTCAACCATAGGACACCCTCGGCTCAGCCTTGCAGACAGGAGGCTAAGAGCTAGGCGTAGGGTGAATGGAGTTTGCGCCGGGGTGTGCCTGGGTGTCAGGCACTTGTGGGAATGTGGGGGGACGGGTGCAGGGGCGGGGCGCAGGAGGGCTTTGGGATAAAAGAGGAGAGTGGGGAAATATTGGATGTGCAATGAGAGCCAAGGAAGGGGGCGATGGAAGGAAGCCTTGGGCTTGTAACTGGGGGGAGGGGGGGGAGTAGATCCAACAGTATACAGATGGGTGATGTGTGTGGGGAGGGGGTCTGGGGAGGGTTCACTGCTCCAGCCTGGCTCCAGCGTTACCCACACACCCACTGTCTCCTGATCTTCCCCGGTTTCTCCTCTGCGGTCTGTCTGCACTTTCCTCTGCGGGTCCGAGCGTGCAGTGGGCAATGGTGGATCAATTATGGAAAAAAAAAAGGGGGGTGGACAGGGGCGCCTGGCACAGTCGCCCCGAGGTCACATTCCCAAAGTCACACCCAGAAGCAAGCACTCACACAATCTCACACATCCCTGTGCTGGGCCCGCACCCTGGCCCGCAGTGCCCAGACCCGGAGCCACATCCACCCCAATGCCCACCCCCCGCCCCCCATCACACCCACGGAGCCCCACGCTCCCATCGGCGGGGTCCCCGACCCAGAACTGGCGTCCCCAAACTCCCACCCGCAATCGCACCCATTCTGCCACCCCGGGCGCATCCCCAGCTCACACACACACACACACCCAAGCCCTCACTCTCTGGCCTGCGGACACACACACACACACGCACACGCACACACGCACACACACACACACACACACACACACACGCTCGCTCACACGCACACACTCTGGCTGCGCTTTTGTGTGTTGTCGGAATTAATGAGAAAAGTTCCCGTGCCCTGCGGGTAATTAGTGTCCTTGGAGTTAAATAAGCTAATGGCGGGCACCTCTGGCCCAGGCAATTATGTTTGTGTATTGAATAATTGATTCAAAGCGGGGGGAAGGGCCGCTAATCAGATCCGAGCATAATGAATTGATTTAATTAACAGGGGGATCTGAGGGGCCCTGGGAAACGCGGGCTGCACTCCGCGGCTGCGGGCGGCGGGCGCGCCGAGAGGACGGGAGCGCGGCTCGGCCCGGCCCGGGGAGGCAGCGCGCACCGACCGCTCCGGCGGCCCCGGCCCGACGGACGCTCCCCGCCCCTCCCGCCCCCTCCCGCCCGCGCCCCGGGTTCGCGGGGCCGAGCTCCCCGCGCCCGCCCGCCCCGGTCCGCGGCTGCAGGAGCCCGCGGGGCCGGCCGGAGCAGAGCCGGCGGGGGAGGCGGACTCGGAGCCGCGCGCGCCCTCCGCGTCCTGGGCCCGTGCGGGCTGGAGCCGCCGGGGGACCATGGTGTTGGACCCGGAGGACGGTAGGTGCCGGGGGACGCGCGGGGCGCGGGGCGCAGGGTGGGGGCGGTGGCGGTGGGGAGGTATGGGGGGGCCTGCCGAGGCCACCCCGCTTTCGGCCGCAGCGCCCCCGCGCCAGCGCCAGCAGCTCCGGGCGCTGGGCGGCTGCCCGGACGCGCGGCGGCGGGACGCGGGGGGTGGAGGGGGTGGGGGGTAGGGGTGTGTGTGTGTGTGTGTGTGTGTGTGACGAGGGTGCCAGGCCCAGCCCCCCGAGGCTCCGCAGCGGGGTTCGGAAGTCCCACGGGCCACCCCAAGCCAGCCAGCCAGCCCCCTAAGCTGCTCCGGCCGAGAACTTTCTCCCTGGCTCCTGCCGCCTCCCGGGCACCAGCAGCGCCTGTCCTCCCGCCGACCCTCAGCCCCCCCAGCCTCCCGGGGTGTCTGCGGGTCCCCAGTTTTGCATCGGACTGAGAAATGGTTCTCCCCCCCGGGGAAGATGCCCTGAGAACCTGGGCTTGAGGGTGGAGCCAAACCAGCATGGTTCTGAGGGTCCCGGGTCTGGAACTTCTCTGCCTGCGGGATGGGTGACATTGCTTCACCCCTGGAGGGACTGGAGAGGGCGCTCACCATCATCAGTCTTGCCCCCCTTCCCCCTTCTGCCTGGCATGATGGGAGGCGCCCTGCCGGCGGTGGGCCACATATCCAAAATATCAGGGGGGGGGGCGGATTTATCTGGAAGCTAATGAAGTGTAAGCTTCATTGGTGATCTTACGTTTCTTTTCTTGAAGAACCCTCTTTCCCCCAGTTGCATAAGTAAGTTTGGCTCTCCCCAAAAATCTGGATCCGGCCCCGGGTCCATTCTAAGGGCCAGTCTCTCAGGCCAGCTCACAGCCCTGCCGGCCCATCCACCCTCCCCAGGCGCCTGGGAGAGGAAGCCCTGAGTTGGAAGGCTGAGAAATGTGGGGCTGGTTGGGGGGGGGAGGGGGCAGCTGCTGGCCCGCAGGAAGGGGTCTGGCTGGCTGGCCTTTCTCTCTGGCTCCACTAGTGCCCTGACCTCCCTACCACCTCCCTCGATGGCGAGCAACTGGCCTGGTTCGCCAGGACCACCCCATGTGAGCACGGGAAGTCCTGCATCCTGGGCCTTTGATCAGTCCTGGGCAGCCTGGGACAGTTGGACAACCTACACCCACAACCCCAGCTGTGCAGGGACGGGTTAGCCTTCCGCAAGGGGGTGGGAAAGAGAGACTTGTTTTCCAGGGTGCAGATTTGGTCTAAGCCTCCGCAAGGCCTGATGAATTGTAGTCGCAGCTCCTACGAGGCCTGTCCAGGGCTTCCAGAAACCAAAGGAGCAAACGTGTGCACTTGGCCCCTCTAGCTGGTGGCAGTGTCTGTGCACGGGCTGCTTTCGTGTAACGAGGGGGGGCAGGGCAGAGCATCTGAAGGTGGCCAGCGGGCATCCTGATGGCACTGCAAAGTCTGTAGGTTCGCTGTCTTGTCAACTGTGGTAGCCACAGGGAAGGGGCCCTTGTCACTTCGAAGACCTCTCACTGCAGGGCCTCAGGTGCAGGCATATCTGACAGCCTCCACTGAGGAGTTCTGGAATATCTGGTCTGCCCGGCACTGAGGCGCCACATTCCCCCCCCCCCGCCCCCTTCCCACTCCCAATGCAGGAACCCCCTCCCGGGTGCAGGGACAAACTGCCGGGACCTGCCCAGACCGTGGTAAGGTGGCCGGTAATAACCCCTTTCTGCTGGCGGTAACCTTGGGGGCTGGTCACGTGGCTTCCCTCTACGGCCCCCGGAGGCACGTCAAGGGCATTCTGGGGCACTCTTGACGTAAGTGTCCAAGGAAGCACATTCTCATCACCTGTGGAATGTGCCAGATGCGATCTACCCCCTCCAGCCCCAGGGGACCTGCGGATTCCACCCTGGTGCTGTGGGTAGGGGAAGAGAGGGAGGGGGTGAGCATGGACACAGGAATGACCTGCCTGGCCAACCGAGAGGGAGGCCGCTGGACGAGCGAGGCCCATGTCTGCCTCTGCCAGCCCAGCAGGCCCCTTCCTGGCCACGCGCTCCGGGCATCCAAACCCCCGAAGGCTTGCTGGGTAGCTCTGTACAACAACCTCTTCGGAGGCCCCTTTCCAGATCAGGGTGGCAGCTCAGTGCTCACAGCTGGGGGTGCAGCGAGAGCCACCTCGGGGCACAAGCAGGCCTTCACACTCAGCACCAGTCCCCTACCTACGGACCTACCTAGCCCGTTCCTGTAGTCCAACACGTAGCACCCCAGGCCTGCTTCGGGCCCTGAGTGGGCACCGAGGGCTCCTGCACCGTCTGGCCCCCAGCTCGGGCCGGGGTGAGGGGCTGGCACTAAATTGAACCAGTGGCAGCAGAGCCAAAGTCTCCCTCAGGCCCTCAGGGCACAGCCCCGGCTGCCGTGGCAGAGGAGAGATCACGCCCACAGTCCTGAGGGATGGCCAGGCGGAGCAAAATGATATATTTAATACCAGATATACTCAAGGACTATTAGGATTAAGTATTCAAGATGAAGAGGAAAGCAAAAACCCTCTGAGCTGCAGACGAGGCATCTCATTAGGAGCCGCCTCGCTCCTGTTTTTCCCCAAAGCCCGGCTTCCCGCTGCAGCGCGGCTCCGGCTCCTCCGTTCCTCACCCCTGCCCAGCTCCGGCCTCGGGCCTCCCGGGCTCACGGGGCACAGCCTGGCCTCCAGGTCTCCTCTGTACCCAGGAAACCCCCTCTGGGGTGCCACAGTTTACAAGGCACCCCCATTATGCCATCTCATCCCCACCGCAACCTTGGAGATAGAAGAGCAGCTCTCCATGAGACCCAGAGAGAGAAAGTGGTTTGCTAAGCCACTGTCGATAATAGGTAGAGATGGTGTGAAATCCCAACTGGTGGTCCTCGGCTCCCTTCCCCTTGCCTGGGTCTAGTCCTCAGAAGGACTACCGGGATTGAGCCTCTGTCTGGAGCCCTCCTTGGGCTGGGAAAAAAAAAAGCGATTAAGATTTCCATCCCACCCTGGAAACTCTGTCCTGTCAAGAGAAAGAGCGCTTGGTTACTGAGTGGCCTTCCTGGAAGAGGCAGCCGGGGCACCACCCCCAGGGTTCTGGGGAGACACAGGGTTCCGGGGGGGGGGGAGCTGGACACTGCCCCCCTCCTACCTCTTGAGTTACAGAGCAAGAACTGTGAGGTCTGCAGTAGCAGGGATCTTTGCTCGGCACATACTACATGCTCAACAAACAGTTGCAGAGTGAGAAAAGCTTTCAGTGCCGTGCTGTGCTTGCTCGGGGAGAAGTTCAGACACGATCCCGGTTTCTGTGGAATCGGGATGCCCTGTGGGGGCAGGGGCTGCCGGGGTAAAGGTGTTCCAGGGAGATTCACACCGGAAGAGTTTGTGCCCGGCACCGGGGGTTAACGTTGCCAAAAGGTCCAGAGAATAACCAGAAACCCCCGAGGCAGAGCAAGTAGGAAGAGGGGGTAGGAGGTCAGAGAAAGATTGCCCTGGTGAGAGGGGAGCAGAAATCAGGTTGGGAGGCTGGGAATGGCAGACGAGGGGTCCCGCAGACAAATCTCCAGGATGAGGACCCTGGGTCCCGCCTGAGCGGAGCCACGCGCCGAGCTGGGGCCGAGCGGCCTCCAGGTGGCGCTGCGGAGCCGGCAGCCGCGCGCTTCCACTCCCCATTAACCCGGAGGAAGGGGGGGGGGGCGGCGGGCTCGGGAACTGTGTGCATTTATTCAGTAGCAGGAGTGCAAACCTCGTACATTGAGAGAGAGAAAGGCAGCGGGGAGACAGCCGCCGAGATTCCCCCGTCTCCTTGAATATAATTTTAGATTGAGATTCAGATTAAATCCGAGGGGGGAAACACTTTATGAAGCTGAAAGCAGTGTCGTTGCCAGAGCCCGGGTTATGAGCTATCAAATGCAATTACATTAAGACAGATTACACTGGGCAAATTGAGCCATTTAGAAGGTGAGAATCCAAGAGACGGCTCTGATCCTCTCTCCCCCTTCTCTCTCTCTCTCTCTCTCTCTCTCTCTCTCCTCTCTCAGCCCCCCTCTCTCTCTAAATTGCAGTTCGTAGTTCCTTCAATTCTGAGAGGCACAAAAGTAGGGGAGACTGGCTTTTGTATCTGCGAAGCGCTTCACTCCCGAATGTAATTCTAGCTGAGTGCAATCTAGGTTAAGAGCCGGACAAGCGGGTAATTAGAGCCCCGCTCGCCGCCGCCGCCGCCGCCGCTGCCCGAGCGAGGACCGGCCGCCCCGCCGCCGCCGAGCCGAAGCGCTCCGGGAGCCGGCGCCCTTCTCCCGGCCGAGCGAGCCGAGCCGCGGCGGCTGGACCCGGAGCGCCCGAGATGATGGTGCTGGACAAGGAGGACGGTAGGTGGCGGGCGGGGGTCCGACGCCGCCGGGGACCCCCCCACACCCCCCTCCCCCGCCCCCGGGCCTTACACGGCGGCGGTGCGCGGGAACACGCGCCGGGGGGCACCGGCGCGCACCTGCCGGGCTGGGCTGGGCTGGGACTGCGGGGGGAGCGCACGGGGGTGCGGGGCCGGGGCCGGGCGGGGGCGGGAGGACCGAGTGGGACTGGGGGGGGGGAGGACGGGGAGGGAGTCAGTGCTGGGTGCGGGCCCCCTGGGCCGGGCCGCGGGCGGGCGGGCGGGCGGGCGAGCTGTGCGCGGGCCAGAGGCTCCGGCTCCCGTTAGATCTCCGCGCAGCGGCGGCGGCTCGTGCAGAGCGCAGAGCGTTTCGTCTCGTTGCGGCTGCTCCTCTCGCCGCAGCCATCACCCTGGCGTCGCCGCCGCCGCGTAACTGGAGAGATGCTGGGCGCTGGGCACATCAGTGGCTCCAGGGCTTGCGGCGAGCCGAGCTCTAGGGATAGGGAGGACGGCACCGGTCCTGGGGTGCCAGGCCGGCGAGGGGAAGGCGCGCTGGACCCTCGGGGAGATGGCTCCCCACAAGTATGAGGTGCCTCCCGTGCGGGCCCCGCTGCCTCCCGGTCTCCCGGGCGCGGAGACGGGAGTTTGGCCCGGAGGAAGAAAGTGTCGCGCTGCAGGCTGGTAGCACTCCCGCTGGAGTGGCCAGCGAAGGGGGCATGGACCTGCCGTGGTGGTGGTCAGGATCCTCGGGGCTCCTCAGAGGTCAGACCGGAGGGGGTCCGTGGCTGCTGGAGGCCACGAGCAGGTGGCCCCTGCGACTCCAAAGCCTTCCCGATTGGGGATGCCCTGCGCCGGTTAGCGGTTAGCGTCTGGGGTGCACAGGAGAGGTTGGGGAACCCAGTCCCCCTCGAGGGTAAAACCAAGTGGGTGTCCTGTGACCCAAGCACAGCCCCCAGGGTCCAAAGAGAGGCCGTCCCCTGGCTGTCCCCTGGCTGGCCCCTGGCTGGCCCAGGCCCTCCTGCCCGGTAGGTGACGAGGGTTGCTCCATGTGTTAGCCGTAGGGAGGTGTATGTCTGTGTAACAGTTGGCACGCAGGCTGCTACCGGTAAGGAACTGGAAGGTGGGTTTTCGGCGAGTTGGAGCGACTGTGCTGGCGTCCTCTGACCTTCTAGGGAGTCTCCACTGGGCCTGTGCCCTCTGCCCGCCAGGTCAACGGTGCTCCCGACAGGGTCACTTGGCCAAAAACTTGACGTTAAGTCACTTGCTCAAGGTCACACTTTGCTGCTACCACTAGACTCTAGGTGCTGGTGCCCCTAGACTCCCCTTGACCTTCTGAGATTCTCCAGCCGGGAGGGAGGGGCAGTTAAAATGTCTGGCCTGAGGGTGGCACATGGGGGAGCCCTGTGGCCAGTAAGCCCACGAAGGCTGATTCTCGGTGTGTGTGTGTGTGTGTGTGTGTGTGTGTGTGTGTGAAGTAAGAGATGAGGAGGGAACGCAATGCTTCTGTCCAAAAGAATCCATTGGCCCACATCTGGCTGGGGTGTGACATCCACCTCCTGTATGCTCTTCTCTCTTCGGGGACCCCTTCCCCAGAGCCCTGTGTGGGCCATCAGAGGACTGGACTGCTCTCGTTGTGTATGGGATGAAAAGAGGGGCTCGGGCAGGGCCACGTGGGGAGGGAGGGGGCCTTGATGTAGCCCCTCTTGTTTCTAACTCCCTGTGTTATCTCAGACCGGTCATGCTTCCTTTTCCCTCTTGGTGAAATGAGGGGCTTAGAGGAGCCAGTGCCGGGGTCTCACTCGGTGTCTGGGGTCCCCCCCACCATGGGAAGCACGTGGAAATCTGGGTATGTCTTTAGGTCCAAGGCCAGAAACCCAGAAGACCGGGCCCTCTATGTTGGGCAGCCTCCGGCAGGGAGATGGACCTCTTGGGGGTGTCTCTCTGTCCAGGCGCCCAGAGTGCTGTGGGCTCGGTGATCCTCAAGGCGTTCCGATGAGCCCTGAGTGCGGATGGCTCTCGGGAGGTCATTTGAGCCGGTGTCCTGCCTCCAGCCTGCAGTGCACGCCAGCCACCCCAGACATGTGTGTTTCCTCCAGGCCCGGGGCAGAGAGCGTGCGGTGCCCCTCAGTGCCCCCCACCTTGCCCAGTCTGAATAATATGGCGCCCGCTTTCGTTGATGCCAGTGAGCTCTGGGGCCCATTCCAGCACAAGGCACGCGACAGCCAGAGCTCCGAGGAGCACTGGATTCTTGTCCTGCCCAGAACTGTCCCCCACCCCCCCAAAGTAACCTTTCTGCTCATAAATCCACCCTCCACTCCCTGGTAGAGTCTGGCCTCCCCCGGTGCCAGGAAACCTTGAAGCTGGCACCTGTAACTGGGGGAGGGAGAAAGGCTCTAGTCCAGATGCACTCACCTGCCTTTCTAAATCTGCTGCCTACTTTCCCCTTAGCGCCTATGCCCTCTCCGCAGGGCGCCCTGTGGGCTGGGTGGCAGCATTTGGCCCCCAAGGGTTGTGTTCCTCCAGGCGAGGTCCCTGCGCCCTTTGTCTGGCTGCAGCGGGGACTCGGGGGCTCTTATTAACCACCCCCCAACGCCTTTTCTCCACCTGCCAGCATCCTGTCGGAAGAGGCCGGGGCTCCCCTGGTTGAAGTTGGCTCTGCCAGCTGCCACGGACCAAAGCCCTTGCTTCGCCGGGCTGCTGGGCTTTCATGTGGCACTTCTGAAAGATAATAAAATATCAATCGCTTTGCCGTGGCAACGGGTTTAAGAGACTTTCTGAAGTATTGAATCGTCAGAGAAAAAAAAATTTTTTTTTTTTTTTTTTGCTTTTAAGCACAGTGCATTATTAATAAAGTAATCCATTAGGTCGAGCAGTGGAGGGCCACCACAGAGAGGAAAGATCTGTTTTTGCAAACGGTTAAACTTCGGGGTTTTATGATTAATTGCTTTCATCTGGACGCTTGCTCTTGGCCTAGCCGTTCCCACTTTACTGGAACTCAGGGTCCAGGCTCTCCGAACGCCGTCATCGTCGGGTCTGCCTGTCAGCAAAGGAAGCCCAGCTCCCGCTCTCCCGGAGAAGGAGCCCTCCTTTCCCTGGCACCTGCGCTTGGCCTGGCACCAGGCTGGGGGCTTTCCGGCGAGGCTGCAAGTCCTAGTGGGGAGCAGAGAGCTGCTGTCCCGAGCCCCAGGAGTCAAATTAGCCCTTTAGGCTTGTGGAGTAGGGGCAGCGTGCAGAGGGTCCAGGCCACCCCCAAGAACAATGAGAGCCTTGGGTTGTGGGGGAATGGGCAGGAGACGATGCTGGGGATACCCTTTTGGGGGTGCTGGTGTGCCCGTGCCGAAGAAGGGTGGTGGGTCTGGGTGTCAGCCGCCTCTGCAAAAGGCTGGGGTGACCACAGCAAGCGGCGAGCAGGCTGCAGAACCAAAAGCCAGACAGGATTCCTGGAGCATTTTTAATAAGTAAAAATGCCCGGGGAGAGGGGAGCTGGCCTGGGAAGGACCAGACAGCGAATCTTCAATTGTTAATGACCGCCGCGAGCACAGCCTCTGCCGCTGATCCACGAGGGCAGGCAGGCGCTTGGCTCTTGCTTGGGTGCTGAGCTGCAGGACCTCCTGGGAGATATCCCATCATGCCCTGGACCACAGAGGGTCCTGGGGGGGGACTCTCCTGGCACAGCGTGGCCAGCACTTCCCTGGCCTGGGGTTCCATGCCAGAGACCCCAGCAGGTCCACAGGAAGGTGGATCCCCATGGGCACTGCTGCCTCCTGAGACCTGGGAAAGGCCTTGAAAGGCTGGCCTGGCACTCGGAGGGTCTCCATCTGCACCTACCATGCCCGCCCGAGCAGCAGCCACCTCCTCACGGCTGGGAACGGAGCCTCGCAAATCTTGAGCGGCACGCACAGCTGCTTCCCCTTCCCGTCCAAGGGTGGGAGTCTGTAAAGAGGGGTCTCCCCCACCCCCTCTCTGAGCGTGGGCTAAGAAGCAGGTGCTCCTCTCTGCTCCCTGCTCTTCCATTCACTTGCCCACATGGAGCACTGGGGGGGTGGGGGGAGGAGGTTGGGGGGACAAGGAAACAACATAAATCGGTCTGTCGTCCAGAATCCATGTCTCACTAATGTACCCAGATTAACTCAACTGTAAATTGTCTCCTCGGATGGCGGTGTCTTGCTAAAAGTTTCCCATATGATTCATGATTTGGATTGCTTTTAACGGCTATTGGCCAAGCAGGCCGGTGACTGTACAAGGTGATGCAATTGGCATTAGCGAGGGGAGGCACGGGAGCGTGTAATGCAGTCAATACTGCATTAACTACTGATGCCCAATTACAGGGAGCGGGAGAGAGCCTCTCAGAAGCATTAGGACTGGGAGAAGCTGAGATCACCGGCCGCCGCTCGCCTAAAAGCTTCACCCTTTGCGTGCCGGGGTGGCCATGGTGCTGGCGTGGCCCGCCACTTGGCCTTTGTGGCTACGAGAGCTGCTTCTCTCTCTCTCTCTCTCTCTCTCTCTCTCTCTCTCTCTCTCTCTTTCTCTCTTTCTCTCTCTCAACGTGTCCCACGAAGAAGATGCTTTTAGCACATTAGAAATGTGCGTGTTCCTAGGCCCACGGCCTGCCTCTCGTTACTCCCGAGAATGGAATCCCCACCCCACACGGTGTCCTAGAGTCCAATCCCACAGCTGCCCCACCTGCTTCTGTTCTGGTCTTTCTTCCTCGGAACCAGTGAATGATTTCCAATGTCGGTGGCCGACCCTCGGAGGTCATGGGCGGAGACTTGAGGTTCCGGCTCGGTGCAGGTGGGCTGCTGGCAGAGGCTGCTGAGGTTGGGAAGTGGCCGTGGTTGGACAGGCCGGCCTTCTGGGAGCAGGAGGCAGAGCTGGGGTGGTACAGCGAGGGGAGGCTGATGGGGAATTGACCCAAGCCATCGCTGGGGTTCTCAGCAAGTGCGGGCCCCGCCACGCTGCATCCCAACCAAGGCAGAGGTGGCCCCACATAGTCAGGAAGTCAAGGCTGTTGTTTAGTTCTGTCTCTAGGGGCCAGTGGGCCTCCTAAGGACTCTTGACCAGCAGTGTTAGGAAGATAGGAAGGAGTTAGGGGGGGAAAATGGTAGAGAAAAGGGCATGGGTACCCCAGTGGGCCAGGTTACGATGGGACCGGCCGCCACCTTTACCATCCCGCTAAACTCTGCAGGTCCAGTATGTCCATGGATCGCAAAACCACGCCCACCCCATGTTGAGACTTTGCTCTGCCTTTACATCTTCTCATCTTTTACGATGAGAATAACCACACCCGACTGGCTGGATTGTTATCCGGATTCAATGAGATAATGTCCGCGTACACACTTGATAAGCCAGGGAGGCTCGTGTCCGTGGGAGGCGACATTGCTTTCTGCACGGCGACAGTGTGATCCGAAATAACCTGTGCCCGGTTGGTGCCTTGTTCACTTCTGGGCAGTGAGACATCACCTTCCCTCTTGCAGTGAGTTCATCTGTCATGGCCACCGGCCACTTGCTGCCCCGGGGGCAGGCTGGCTCCACTGCTCACCACTGCCCAGATCTCCAAGGGGACTAGTATCAGGGGAAGAAGCCTCCAAGATCACTGTTTGCAGGTCCCTCCATTTTTAGGGGAGCAGTTGAAGCACAAAGTGGGCAAGTAAGTTGCCCCGAGTTATGTTGGGAGTCACAGCCCAGAGCTTCAGCGTCTTTCAGGTTCCATGTCCAGCCCCCGTACCCTCTTCCCTGGCCCCAAATGCATGGTGAGGCTGGGGGACAGAGAACCCTGATGAAAAGGAGCATCAGCTGGCCTGGTGCCATGTGCCTGGGCATCCCAGTCATGGCCCTGGCCAGCCTACTGACAGACCAGGGCATCTTTGCCTCTCTACCCTTGCTCGTGTTGACCACCTTGCCTGGCATGCCCTTCCCCCTTTGGTTGGCCTTGCAGGAGCCTACAGGTGGCCAACGCCATTCCAGAGTCACATCCACCCAACCTAGCAACAAGCTCATCTCTCATTGGGTGGAGGGGACTTACCTTTTGTTCTCAGACAGGAGCGCACAGCGGCTGACACAACTGGAGCAGATTAAAAGCAGCCGGTGTGAGAGGCGTAAGCAGCTGGCCCAGATCGCAGGGGATGACTGGCTCCCCAGTTCCTATCTCCTGGCCCTTCCTGACTGGGTCTTCAGGTGCAGCCTGCTGGCGTGATTCAGGAGGCCTGGATTCTGATCCCAGCTGACTTGCCACGTGGCTTCAGACAACTTATTGGGCCTCAGTTTTTCCATCTCTACAATGGGAACCACACCTCACGGGCACCCAGTGTCCATGTACACATTTGATAAGCCAGCAAGCTTCCTGCCTGTGTGAAGTGACATTGCTTTCCACACAGTTACAGTATGAGCTCTTTCCCTCTTGGACCTTAGAGGTCATCAAAACATAATAGCTATTATTTTACCGAACCCTTACTTAAAAGTATGATGTCGTGCTATGGACGTGTATCAATTCGTTAGTGCTGCGTAAGCAACCACCCCAAAACTCAGGGACTCAAAGCAAGCATATGTTTAGCTCCTGAGTTGCAGTTTTGGGGTCCCACTCATGCCAGACAGATAGCTGATCAGCTGGATGGTAGGGGTGACAAGACTGCATGTCCCTCCTCATCCATCAGACTCTTCCGGCTTGCTCACGTGGCGGAGACAGGTCCAGGAGAGAGAGAGAGGGTGGACACTCACAAAACTTCCTATGGGCTAGGTTTGGCTCTTGGAATGTTGTCATGTGGCCAAAATACTTCACAAGGCCAACCTCAGTTCAAGGGGTGGGGGAATAGATTATACCCTTGAAGAGACGAGGTGAAGGTCACCTTGCACAGGATGCGGGTAACCCCGAGGGGTAGAGAGTTGGCGGCCATCTCTGTACTCAACCCACCAAAAACGTCTTCCATGTATAATTTCATGCAGTATCCTTAACCACCGTTCGGGACAGCCACCATTGTGATCTCGATCGGACCGATGAGGAATCTGTGTGAAGAGGCGGTGTAATGGGCCGGCAGGTTCCACACAGCCTGCACGTCCAGAGCCGGGCTGTGAACCCAGGCTGCCTGACCGTAGCGTGTGTAGGGGAGGAGCCAGTGAGAGGGCGCCTTGGGAAGGTGGTGAGGGGGGCTTGCTGATGCAGGGGTGGGGGAGAAGGTCTGTGCTGCCCTGTGAGCCCTGGCCTCTTTCTTCATGGACCCGGGGAGGAGGGCCATAAGGGGATGAGCCCCCTCTGCCTTCTCTGGCTTTCCTTCTCCGTCCTGCAGTGGGGGTGGGTGTGAAGACTCTGTGGTTACAGGAGCGAGCTGCAACCTGGGCATACGTGCAGAAGTGGCCAGGCGGGACTCCATTCATTGGTTAGCCCCTCGCCTCCAAAATGGGGCGGTAAGTGGGCTGGCGAGAGGCCCCGTGTACATTCATAAACCAGCTGATTGAAAAGCAATATTTCAGATAAATACAAGCCAGCGATCTATCAGTGGTTGTAATAAAACCCAGGCTTCAGGCTGTGATTTTATTTTGAAATAATAAGAATTGCTTGATTCTTTTTACTTGAGTTACCATGGTAATTCTGGCGTGGAGCAGTGTTATATTGATTTAGAAAGTGGACAGTAATATTTCTTTTGTGTTATTCTGTTTCTAGGCCTTGATTTCTAATTTCCACTTTGAGATTACTTTTATAAATTTCTTAAGTCCTTCCACTTTTTTTTCCCCCCTCTCACAGTATAATTTTCCTCTCATGCGCGGCTGTGTTCTGAGCTTATTGGTTTGCTCTTATTTTAAATTAAACTTGCTGGTTTCAAATATTGAAATGACATCTCTGTCTGTGTCTGTACTTTGGTTTAGCAAAATATTACAGTCTGACGCTTTCTGCTTAATAATTTAAGGGGAGGCATTCTGTCGGCCCTCACTGGGTGCTGATAACTTATGACTCAACCAACGCAGGCCTTAAACTCCTGACATTTTAATATTGTGTGGCGGGAGCGGCCGCCCCTCCGCTCTGAGTCTCAGTGGAGAAGAATCTGTGTGGTACCCCAGAAGGGAGTTTTAATAATTCAATTTTGCCGGTTGGCGCAATGGCTTGATAGAGAGGGGGGAGGGAGACCCGCTTTTCCCAGATAAGCTCTGGCTTGAGCAGCGAGGGCCCACCGCCAGCACCTGCTCCATCCTGTCTCTCCCTCTCCCCTGAATTTTTTTTTAAAAAAACTCCAGTTCCTGACCCCTGGTGATAGACTGTTTTAGAAGGGCTGCGTCGGGGCTGCCTGTGGGTGCCATCAGAATGCTTGAACTCTCGGTTTCCAATTTGTAAAACCAATGGAACTAGCATGGGCTTTGTATCAGACAGACTCAGTTCAAATCCCGCCTCTGCCACATAGTAATTCTTTTTTAAAAAAATATGTTTGATTGATTTTCTACAGAGAGGAAGGGAGAGAGACAGAGAGTTAGAAACATCGATGAGAGAGTCATCGATCAGCTGCCTCTTGCACACTGGGGATGTGCCCGCAACCAAGGTACATGCCCTTGTTGGGAATCGAACCTGGGACCTTTCAGTCCGCAGGCTGACGCTCTATCCACTGAGCCAAACCGCTTTCGGCAACACATAGTAATTCTTAACAGTAAATTGTAATGGTGATTCCAACTGGTCAGATGGATATGACCATGACCACTGTTTAGGTCTGTCGAGCCTTCGATGGGCAGAGCTCTTGAAGACTCTGTAGGTGACTGGTGGGTTTCCCTAACCCACCTAGGTTTGGGGGAGGAGGGGGAGGAGGGGGGAGTGGGTGTGCTTTGAAACGCTTATCCTGTTCCAGAGCTGCCTGGGGCGCGGAGCCCTGGGGGGGGGGGCTGTTCTATTGAAAGCCCCCAGGCTACGGTGCCAGGAAGAGGTGATCAGCTCCCCCCACATCCCTGGTCTGCCCAGCAGAGATAGTCTGGCTAGGGCAGGCCAGGGAGTGGGTGCTGGCTCCTGGGCACCTCTCCTGGACGCACACACTCCACAGCAGGAAGGCACCTCAAGGTCCATGTGCCCAACTGTTCAGCAAGGACGGGGCTCCTGAGGGAAGCTCACAAGGACATGGGTGGCGGGGCAGACATCTGTCTGTAGGCCCTCCTTCCTGGCCTGTGTGTGTGTGTGTGTGTGTGTGTGCGTGTGTGTGTGTGTGTGTGTGCCGTGAGGCGGTGTCCTAGTCGCCTACTGCTCTGCAACAAATCACAGCTTGGCAGCTTAAAACAACACCCATTTATTATCTCACAGTGTTCCGTGGGTCAGGAGTCCCGGAATGGCTTAGCTGGGTCCTCTGCCCAGGGTCTCTCAGACCATAATAGAGGTGCCGGCCGGGGCGGCGGCCTCAAGTCAAGATTAATCTGGGAATTGAGTTTTCAAGCTCGCCCGGTGGTGGATGGCTGGCAGGAGTCAGTTCCTCGTGGGCCGGTGGCCTGCGGCGCCCACTGCTCCCCGGCTGTGGGTCGGAAGTTGCCCCCGGTTCTGTGCCAGGCTGGCCTCTGCAGCGTGGCAGCCTTGCTTCCTTAAAGCCATTACGAGAGTGTCTGCTGGCAAGCGGGGAGTCACAGTCTTTTATAAGATGTGACACATCTAATCACAGATGTGACATTTCATCACTTTGCTGTATTTCCTTCCTTGGGAGCGAGTCACTAGGTCCAGCTCCCACTCGAGGAAGTGTGTGTGTGTGTGTGTGTGTGTGTGTGTGTGTGTGTGTGTGTCGGGGGGTGGGGGGATCGCACCAAGGTTGTTGTTATCAGGAGATGAGGGACCTCGGGGGGACTGTCTTAGAAAAGTCAGCCTGTGAGAGATCAGCTTCTGGAACGACATCTCAGGCCCCAGGTGCCCAAAGGTTTAGCTGCCCCCAGAGAGAATGAATCACCGCCCTCAGTCCTGGGAGGCCCGGTGCCTCCGCTTCCTGCGTCACCTCACGCCGGGGGAGGCCCCAGATGTCTCGGAGCCTTTCATTTCATCTTCACAGCACCCGTGGTGGGCTGCGAAATCAGACGCCAGCCCCAGGCGTAGGTTGTGCCCAGAGAGGGAGAGACGCTGCCCGGGAGAGCCCGGCAGCACGTGGGTATGTGGCAGAATCCAGGAGAGAGCCAGGTCTCTTGCCACAATCCTGGGAGGTGGTGGTGAATGTACTCCCAGGCCCTCCCCGGTTGCGGTGGTGACAGGGGGTGGCCCTGACTGTAAACACGCGCGCACAGGGGTCAGGGCTGCGGGGGGACCTGCTGGCTCCCTTTCCCACAGATGGTAAGTTTGCGGAGGCCGCTGGGAGCCCGCAAAGCAAGTGTCCGTTACCCCAGGGCCTGTGTTCTCACTCAGTGGTGACCACACCCTCGGAGGAGACGAAGGTGGCTCCCCCCCCCCCCCCCCCCGCTTGCTGGATGCTGCCAGGTGCGGGGCAGCCGGCATGGTTGAGGCGGCCTTGGCAGCGGCCGCTTCCGTGGTTCCTCCCGGGAGAGCCGGGCTGAAAGAGGCTCTCCTGGGAGCTGACACACAGGGCGGGGAGCCAGAACTCCTGCAGCCCCGGCCTGGCTCTGCCCCCAGCTCACGACATGGCCCTGGGCAGGCCTCTCGGAGTCCAGGTTTCGCCTTACATGTCAAGGGTCACTGGCGGCTGCCGCCTCCAGTCTGGTGCTGAGACACGATGGTGGGTGGGGAACGGCGTGCTGAGGCCGGAGCCGGGAGAAGGAAACGGATGAGGTTCTTTCTTTCTTTTTCTTTTTCTTTCTTTCTTTCTTTCTTTCTTTCTTTCTTTCTTTCTTTCTTTCTTTCTTTCTTTCTTCCTTCCTTCCTTCCTTCCTTCCTTCCTTCCTTCCTTCCTTTTTCTTTCTTTCTTTCTTTTTTAAATATTTTTTATTGATATTTTACAGAGAGGAAGGGAGAGAGATAGAGAGCTAGAAACATCGATGAGAGAGAAACGTCAACCAGCTGCCTCTTGCACACCCCCCACCGGGGATGTGCCCGCAACCAATGTACATGCCCTTGACCGGAATCGAACCCGGGACCTTTCAGTCCGCAGACCAACGCTCTACCACAGAGCCAAACCGGTTTTGGCCCGATGAGGTTTCTTGGTCTCTCCTTGGTCTCCCGGGGTCAGGAGAAGCAGAGGTCCCAGTGAGAGCATCCGGGCCCTCCACGTGTGGTCCTGCCACATTTGATCAGGTTGGATGGTCCTGTCCCTTGCTGCTTCCAGGCAGAACTTCAACGAGGTCATGTTGAGGGTCATTCCTCTGGTGCCTCAGGCCTCCTCTCAGCAGAGAGACCAGCCTCTGAAACCTCCACATGTGGGAAGAGCCCCATGGATGGGGCAGGATGGCTCCGGTCACTGGAGGGGGATATCTGGGCCTTGGGTCAAGTACCCATGCTCTAGGCATGAGGCTGACTCCATGAGTCTTCATGGTTTCATCATGGAATGCTGTCTCAGGAAGCCGCCCGTCAGGAAACGAACCCCAGAGTGGGCCTGGCTCCCCTGGCTGCGGCTGGCCAGGATGCTTCATCTTCTTGAGTCAACCTCTCAGATAAACCCCAAAGGGGGCTGTTCCTGGCCTGGGCACTGGGTCCTCTCCTGCCAGTGGCTTTCATTTGACCCAAAGGCAAATGTTGCCTCCACGGCCTGGGTCTGAGCTTGCCCACCCCTGCCCGGGGCGGGGTTCACAGGTCCTGGGAGGGGGCAGCACTCCATCCTGAGCCTCTGCGGGGCCTGAAGGGCCTCACCATGGTCTGGTCTTTACGCACAGACCATAACTGTGGGACTCCATGCAGGACAAGCGCCAGGTCTGAGAGGGGACCCGCCCCCACGGGCATGCCTAGCTTGTAGACAGGGCATTGCAGGTTGGGCACAGGCCTGGGAGGATGCAGAAATTTCGACAGAGACCTGGGAAGACAAAACAGGAATGGAGTGATGGAAGCAGATGGGGCGGAGAAGAGTGATGGGTCCAGAGGGTCTGAGCCTCCTGGGCAGCAGCGCTGGAAGAGTGGGGACAGTCAGCTTTCTGGGTGTGGGGGACAAGGGGAGGGAGGCAAGGGGGTGCTCCGGAGCTCTTTCCTCCCCGTGGAATAGCCAGCGAGAGATGGGGTGGCCTCCCGGGGCCCCTCTCCTGATCCTCTGACAACATGACTTTTTTTATGAATGGATTTCTCCTGATCTCGAGGGAACGTGTGGTTCGTTTTGCTTTATAACAGCTTTGCTGAGATACACTTTGCATGCCACAGAGTTAACTTTTTAAAATGTACAATTCAGTGGTCTTAGTACACACACAGAATCGTGCCACCACTACCATCATCTGATTCCAGGACATTGTCACCACCCTAAAAAGAAATTCCATGCCCACTGGCAGTCGCCTCCCCTTCCTGTCCTCCCTGGCGGCCGCTCATGAACTCTGTGTCTCTATGGATTTGCCTCTTCTGGACAGTTCACACCAGTGGGATCATACGAGATGGGGTCTTTGTGGCCGACTTCTTTCCTCACCTCGTGCTTTCAAGATTCCTTCATGCTGTATCGTGGAACCAGCGCTTCCTTTTTTTATGATCAAATACTGCTCCGTTGTATGTGTACGCCACATTTTATTTACCCATTCATCAGCCAGTGGGCATTCTTCTGAGTTGCTCTATTTTTGGCCATTGTCAGTAATGCTGCTACAAGTTTCAGTGTGAACACCTGTTTCCATTTCTTTCTTGGGCATGTGTTTAGGAGTGGAATTGCTGGGTCCTACGGCAACTCTACACTTAGGGATGTTTGTTTTTTAATTTCTCTTTTTAAAAAAAATATATATTTTATTGATATTTTACAGAGAGGAAGGGAGAGAGATAGAGAGCTAGAAACGTCAATGAGAGAGAAATATCGACCAGCTGTCTCTTGCATACCCCCTACCGGGGATGTGCCCGCAACCAATGTACATGCCCTTGACCAGAATCCAATCCGGGACCTTTCAGTCCACAGAGTGACGCTCTACCACTGAGCCAAACCGGTTTCGGCTGTTTTTTAATTTCAAACAAACAGTGCAAAGGGTGTTTAGGAGAAAGGTCACTCTTGGCCGTCGGGGCTTTGGGGAGGGAGGTTGCCTGCGACCTGGCCTCCTGGCTCCCGAGGTTCAGTGGATCTTGGGTACGGCCTTCTCCTCGCTGGCTTCCGTTTTCTCCCGAGTGACACGGGCACTGTGCGCTCTCACGGAGCCCTGCCCAGCTCGGGGGTTTCTGTTGGTAATGTCCACTCACACCGCGCGCAGGATAGCAGAGCTCTCTGCTTGCTTTGGCCCCCTTGGTTCTTCCGCCTGCGCGTTGGGTGTTACTGCTCCAGCTCTGCCGACAGGGCAGCCGATGATGCTCTCAGAGGCTACGCACCTCGCCGCGTTTATATTGTGGGTCAATGGCCAGAGCCTGAACGTGAACCCAGATTCATCGGGGTCCAGGTCCCTGGCCTGACATTCGGCCTCGGTTGTGTTTCCGGGCAAAGCGGGGCTCTGTGCTCCGCGTCCTGTGCCTCGTTCCGGGGGCTGGGAAACCAGGGCGTGGTTAGACGTGGGCTCTGCGGCAGAAGGGCAGGGGTAGGAACAGGGACGTTGCCAAAGTCCACTCGTCAGCTGTGTGACTTCAGATAAACGTCCCCACCTCTCTGAGCCTCGATTTCCCCGTCCCCAAAACTGAAACAGTGATTACTCCTCCTAGCACTGGGACGAGGACACGGTAAGACGCATAGGAAGTGCCGAAGCAGGAGGCGTTAGGTATGTGACGACAGAGGCCCTGAGGGGGGCTCGAAGAGGGTGCAGGTCCCGGGGGACAGTGGAGGAGACGTGCCTGGCTTCTGGGCTGGTCAGAGCCGGCACTGAGGAGCTGTCACTTGGGCCGCCAGGAAGCGGAGAGAAAGTGGGGAGTCCCTGAGGTCTCCAGCTCATGGGGCTGCCAGAAACCAGGAGGGGTTTCCAGAGATCTCACACACACACACACACACACACACACACACACACACACAAACAACCCAAGTTCGGGAGAGTTTGTGGACAGACCCTACTGGTCCCCCCACCCTCGCCCCAGCCCAGCCCACAGATGCCCGGGAGGGGGGCTTGCATGGCTGCCTCCGTTAGCCCGGGTGGTAATAAAACACTTTAAATTTATTGTGACATTTGGATTTAATTAAAAAGTACACACTTAGGGAAGTAGAACATAATGGGGAGAGAGGCAGCGTGGCTTTTCCCCCCCTCCTTTCCTCCCCCCCCCCAAACTAATTAGCGTTGTATTTTAAATTGTTTATGTGCCGCTAATCATCGTAATAAATCATTTATACGGAAAAAGACACACTCGGCTGTGCCCGCCTCGCGGGCTCCGCTCGCCGGGCCTCTATCGCGAACAAATTGATCTGGAAGTGAATTTATTAACCACGGGGGAAGAAATCATTAGTGCTTTCTCTAAACATTCCCCAGGTACGCTTTATTGCTGCAGTGGATGCGGTAACTAAAAGGAGCGTTACCCGGGCCCGCGTTGTAATTTCCTCGCGGAGCCTGCAGCCCACTCCCTGGCCGGGGCGGGAGGGGTCAGGGGGTCCCCGCCTGCCCCCCCTTCAGTGGTCTGCCCCCTCCAGCCCCCTCCCGGCCCCCGGCTCCCCAGCAGGGGCTCCCGGCAAGGTCTCTGCGGGCCCGTGGCCTCGGCCACCCCTTCTGGTGCCTCTCGGCACAAGCGTGGCTCCCAGTCACTCGTGTCTGTGTCTCAGGAGTGTGGCTCGAGGTGGATGGTTCATCTCGAGGTTGGGAAGCAGGCGTGCAGAGGCTGTGAGGTCACGGGGGTCAGGCAGGCTGGCCATGGGACCGGCTTCCGCACCCAGCGATGAAGGAAGGCCTCCCTAGGCTTGGAGGAACACGCATGGCCGGAGTAGGGACCCTGGCAGGAGCAGGGAGCCATAGGTGGGCTGCCAGGAGCATCCTCTGCGGGCCCTGTCTGCCTCCCAGTGCCGGCCCCGAGCAGGAGGCAGTGCTCCCCGCGTGGTCTGACAGGTAGCAGGCCGCATGCTTGTCAGCTCCCTGGCCGCAGACACCCCGCCCCCCCAGAACGCAGCCCTGGGGGGCCCCCCCGCCAGCTTTCCCAGCCCCCCGGCTGCCTCGCTGACTCCACGGGGATGCCACTGCCTCTCCCTTTGCTCGGGGCGGCCTCCCTCTCACTCCACGGGGCCTGCATTCTGCGACACTGGCGGCAGGCTTCTTCCCACCCCGTTTCCAGAGAGGAAATTCTCCTCTGAACCAGATTCCTCTCCCCGGGAGCCCGGAGCTGGTGTAGGCTGCAGGTCTCCGCCTGTCTGGGTCCAAGGCTCGAAATTCCAAGTGGTTTCAGCCACTGGTGCCCCAGGAGCCTCCTCAGCCAGGCTTGGGGGGTGGGGGTCAAGGGAATGTGGCCCGCCATGGGCCGTGCATGTAGCTCCTCTCATCCAGGTCCATAAAGGCGGGGGGAGGAGCCCCCAAAGCCTCACCAGGAAACCCCAGGACAGCATCTCGGGCAGGCACCCCAGAGGTCGTGCTTGTGAGGTGAGCTCGAGGGGCTCCTGTCCCCACAGCTCCAGGGGGGTGGGGGTGCGGAGGGGGGCGGAGTCTCCCTCCCTCATCCAGCCCAGTGGCTAGCAGGTGGGCCTGGCTGCTTCCGGGAGGAAGAGGGGACCCAGCAGCTAGCCGGGCCCCCGCCTGCCTGGAGGTCCCCTCCTTTGCGTCTGGAGGACGCATTTAGAAGTTTGAATTCGAAATTGATTTTGAAGGGCCCTAATCCTCCCATCCCCTGGCGCTCACGGTGCGTCTGCCGCTCCTGCCAGACTCTCGTTTTCTGGTTCAGTGCCTTGGTGCTCGCGTCCCTGATGCTGTGAAATTGAGACTCGCCGGAGAGTCCGCGCCCTCCTCCTCCTCCTCCGCCGCGGAGATTGCAGGCCCCGTGGGAGCCCCGTTTCATTAGATGGGCGAGGCGGGCTTTGCGGGTGCCCCGGGAGCAGCTGAGCTGCTGTCTGGGGAAGGTACCTTCCAGACACTCCCCTGCTGGTCCCCGCGGCTGTGCAGCTCTAAGCGGCGTCCTGTCGGGGGGTCCTGGGGGCTAGCTCCGGCAGCTGGGGATGGGACGAGGTTTGGGGGAGGCTACAGATAAAGGAAAGCTTGGGCCTGGGGTTTTCTGCGGCAAATTCCAGGGGCTTTTCCCTTCTACTGCCCCCCCCCCCCCCCGCGCTTAGACTGATTCCAGAAGAGTGGTCATATCTGCAAACCAAGGAGGACCCTCAGGTGGGTGATTGGGAGGTTAGGCCTGTATGGGAGGAGGGGGTGCCCAGGCCACAAATGCCAAGGGAAGGACTGAGCGGCTGAGGTTACACAGATGCCTGTGCTCTGGCTCCACCCCCAGCCCCTGAGGGTTGGGATGGAGTAGCTACATGCAAGGGTCTACCGGGCCTGAAGGGCAGGGTTGCTGTCCCTTTATCTAAGGGATGGAAAGCTGGTATTTGCCCATGAGCTATCATTTCTCAGCTGGAGCCCTGCTCTGCGCTGTGACAGGCCTCTCAAAAAATCCAGATCGTTGCCGAAACCGGTTTGGCTCAGTGGTAGAGCGTCGGCCTGCGGAGTGAAAGGTCCCGGGTTCAATTCCGGTCAAGGGCCTGTACCTTGGTTGGGGGCACATCCCCAGGAAGGGGTGTGCAAGATGTGTGCAAGAGGCAGCTGACCGATGATTCTCTCTCATGGGTGTTTCTAACTCTCTATCCCTCTCTCTTCCTCTCTGTAAAAAAAAAAAAAAAAAAAAAAAAATCAATAAAAATGTATTTTATAAAAAAAAAAAATCCGGATCGTGGCAGGCAGGACCTAGGCATTGCTTCGCTTGTTAGGCCATAACGCCACAGGTGCGTTGGGGCTGGTGGCTCGAGGCAGCAGCAAGCCTAGTGAAGGCTCCTGTCTCTGGGGGGAGCCTGCCCATCTGCACCAGCCCATCATGGCCAGCAGACTCTTGCCGGTAACATCTGAGTGTCTTCGTGCATTGGCTGAACTGATGGTTAAAAAAGGGCGTTGTGGGGCTCAACACCGGGGACACAAGGGTGAACAAGACAGGCAGCAGCCAGGGCCCCAAAACAGGCCTGCGTGGGGCTTACCATCTCATGAGAGAGACCAATCACTTTTTTTTTTTAAAGTGAAATCACAGAAAAGTAAAGACAATTACACATTGTGATAAAAACTCAGAAGGAAATGACGAGGGAGTCATTTAAAAAATATATTTTATTGATATTTTGCAGAGAGGAAGGGAGAGAAATAGAGAGCTAGAAATGTCGATGAGAGAGAAACATCGACCAGCTGCCTCTTGCACACCCCCTACCGGGGATGTGCCCGCAACCAATGTACATGCCCTTGACCGGGATCAAACCCGGGACTTTCCGGTCCGCAGACCGACGCTCTATCCACTGAGCCAAACCGGTTTCGGCGAGGGAGTCATTTAAACGAGGAGGTCAAGGAGGACCTTTCTGAGGAGATGGCAGTGAAGCCGAAAGCCAGAGGTGAGAAGGAGCCAGCCACATGAAGAAGCAGGCAGAAGGGTGTTCAGTAAGCAGGGGGCGGGGGGAAGCAGCCTGTGCAAAGGCCCTGTGGCAGCAGGGAGATCTAGACTGTGACTGGAGTGCAGTGTGAGCGGGAGGCCAGGGCACACCCACAGGAGGACAGCACGGGCTCGACGGAGAGTGTGAACTCTGAAGGCCACCGGAAGTTAGGGAAGCGTTTCGAGCTGAGCCGTCACACGACCTGCTTTGGGGAAGATTTCTCCAGCTGCTGTGTGAAGAATGGAGTGCGGAGCCGAGACAGGAGAAGCTGGTGGGGAGCTATGCGGATCAAGTGGGGAAAGATGGTGGTGGCGTTGGAAATGAAAAAGAAGCAGGTGGGATGGGGAGAAGGAGTCGGCAGGGGAAGCGGGGACGGTGGGGATAACGAGAGGTCTGAGGATGACTGAGTCTCTGGCCGCAGCGTCTGGGTGGGCGGTGGTGTGTGTGTGGTGAGGGGGAGCCTGGGTAAGAGTCCAGAGCCTAGGTTTGGAGGAGGAGACCTAGAGTCCTACTTTGGGGCCTCTTGCTTTCGAGATCCATCTGGGACGTTACAGAGATCACCAGAGAGTTGGAAGACAATGCCTGCACTCACCCCTGCAGATAACCCCTGCTATCTCTAAATTTCCCTCACCAAATCTAGTGGGAGCATACTGACCACCAAGGGGCAGCTCCTGCATTGAGCGTCTGCCCTCTGGTGGTCAGTGCATGTCATAGCGACTGGTCATTCCACCATTGCTGTCTATCTGCATATAATCCTTTTATTAATAGGGTTTTTACTGATTTCAGAGAAGAAGGGAGAGGGAGAGATAGAAGCAGCAACGATGAGAGAGAGAATCATCAATCGGCTGCCTCCTGCACTCCACACACCAGGGATTGAGCTTGCAACCCGGGCACGTGCCCTGACTGGGAACTGAACCGTGACTGTCTGGTTCACAGATCGATGCTCCACCACTGAGCCTCGGCTGTGGGGCTGGCCTGCTTCTAAATGCCTTCCCTGGGCCAGCTCCCCTCCAGGACCGCTTCCTCCCCAGCGCCCCAGTGACACAATCCCTGGGCTGTTGGTTGAAGGTTCCCCCTGCTATCGTGGCTCTGGGTCTGGAGCCCCCAGCTTTCCCCTCACAGCTGGACCCTCCCCCTCGAGGCCAGGTGCCATCTCAAGGCGTCTTCGTCCCCCTCAAGGCTGCAAAGCAAACGTCTTGGGTCGGTCTCTACACAGCCTTCCTGCTCCCTTCCCCGGCCCTGTCCCTTCCATGTCCTTAGTTTCCAGTCCCTGTGACCCTGTGACTCCCTGTGACCTTGTCCAGATGCCCTTTTAGGATCCAGCAGCAGCCACAGCTTCTCAAGGACCAGCAGAGGAGCAGAAATAACCTGTGACCCACCAAGGCATGGGCCATAGTTCCCCTCTGGCCTCAGCCCAGGCCCCGCTCTGCACATGCCTTCACGCCCGTCCCAGCATCCTCCAGCACCCTGCTGTACAGGAGCAGCCCAGATGCTGCTCCAGGGAGCCTTCCTCACCCAGGCGGGGCAGGGAGGCCACGGGCGTGTGCCGGGTGAGGACCTGAGCTCTGGAATCGGGAGCGCTGGGGCTCCAATCCCTGCCCTGTACCCTCCCCACTGTGGCCTGTTGAATGGGGATAATCATTCAGTCCCTGGGAGTTAAAAATGAGGGTTCAGCGAGATGACAGATGCAGCAAGTGCTGAGGGAAAGGTGGGCTTCCTGAGGAGGCATACAAAGCCCTGACTGAGAAGGCTCCCTCTTAGTTCTTCTTCTTTTTAATGAGGTGTGAAATATACGCAGTAAATTGCACACGTCCCAAATGTTCATTCCAGTGAATGTCTACATGCGTGTGCATCCATTTTAAACACCACCCAGACCAAGTCGGAGGGCGTTTCCAGGACCTCCGCGGCGGGCTTCCCCACACCTCCCGCCAGGTGATAGGACAGCGCTGTTCCGACGTCTGTCACGGGGCGTCTTGCCTGTTGGGGAGCTACATGTAAATAGAATTATGCGATACGTGCCTTTTTGTGTCTGACTCCTTTCACTCGGCATTCTGCTGCCTGATTCACCCGTGTTGCTGCGTGTGGCCCTGTTCTGTCCCCTTTTCACCGCCGTGGACTCTCTTATCGTATGAGCATGCCATAATTTATTGTCCATTTTACTGTCGGTGGGCACTTGTGTTGTTTGCGGTTGCGAGTTATTACGAAGTAAATGGCTGTGAACATCCTTGTATATATCTCCTCTGGTGGACATAAGGTCTCCTTTCTGTTGGGCATGTGGCCAGGAATAGAATTGTTGGGTCATGAGACACACATACGTTTTCCTAGCTGCTTTGGTAAAGCTAAGCACCGTTCAACGTACTTCATGTCTCATAATCGAATTTAATACTCAACAGAATCCTTCAGGGCAGGCTGTCCTCATTGAGCAGATGAGTAAACTGAGGCAGAGCTGGGAAGTGATGGAGTTCACGCTAAGGTCATTTGTCTGCAGGGCCCACAGTCTTAGCCTCTCCTATTCTCACACCCCCTTTAGGGGCAGTCCCAGCGTGAGAGGGGCCAGTTCCTCCCCTGAGCTGGCCGCACCCCGAGAGCCAAGCCTCAGCCTCCCCCACTGGCCCCCGTGGGGAGTCGGGGGCCACGGGACCCTGCTTCTCTCCCTCGCTAACCCAGTAGGCACGCTGCCCGCAAATGGGGGGCGGTAATGAGCGTGCTCTAGGTGGCTGGAGCCGTGCATTTCAACAGTTGTTCTCGTTGGCTTTTGATTCCAAATGAGTAGGAAATGCTATTAGTTCAGGCCTCGCCTGCCGCGTGGCAAGGCCCCGGGATAGGAGTGCAGTGAGACGAGAAATTGTGGAGATAAAACTGGTGTGAAATGGAGGCCTTCTCACAAGGCTGGATGTGTCTGTGCGAAATGAAGTTACTTCTGAGAAAACGAGATTTAAAGAGATTCTGCGGAATTAGATTACACTTTCAAATTTCCTTATTACACGGGATTGATGCCGAGGAGGGGCTGAGGTCGGCTCCGTTTCTGACGCCACACTGCGGTTCCAGGCCCAGGTGGGGGCGCAGGTGGGGACAAGCACCTTGCCGGTGGTAGGGACCCAGATTTCTGAAGGCCTTAGACACCTCACCACCGCCGCCATCACCACACACACACACACACACACACACACACACACACACGTACACGCACATGCACACACAGCAGCTGAAGTGGGTATGATGATGAGGGGTCTCCTGGGTAGCATCCACCCTCCACATAAGCCCATCTGGGTGGGACCTAGGGGCTCACGCTCTTCCTTTCCCCGGGAAAGTGGTTTGGAGAACACATCACCAAGCCTTTTGTTCAAATAGGAGCTTGATTTTGAGCCACGACCCGCTCTTGGGAAATGTCGTTTTTCAAAAGGCAATAAAAGCCCATGTGACTGCTTGTGCGTATGTGTGCTATGTTTACACACGCACATCCAGGCATGTGTGTGCTTGGATGCATGCCTGTGTATTTTCATGCAACTTACTGAGCAGCTACTCTACTTAGCACGGCGCTGGGCACTAGAATAAAATTGTTGTGGGGAGAAGACGTAGACAGAGTCCCGCCTCTTGGGGACCTAATGCATGTGTGTGTGTCATTCCATGAACACGTATGTGTGTGTGGCTGTGTATGTGTGCCTCTGTGTCCTGCACCCGTGTGCCATCCGGGTTTTCTAATCTCGGCAGTGCCTCCCGCCTCAGAGGTTAGCCACACACAGGCTGGCAGCAGAGCCGGTGAGTCCAGTGCTGTGGCCCCCGACACAGACTGCCAGGGTTCAAAGCCCCGCTCTGTCCCCAACTAACTGTGTCACCCATGCCACGCCGTAACCTTTCTCCTACCCCCGTCTCCCTGCTGTTCCATGAGAAGAAGAACGGTGCCTACCTCCTGAGGCAGTTGTGAACCCAGTGCCCAGAAGGTGAGCACTCATGGTCCCATTGGCGTTTTCTCCCCACAGAGGGCTAAGAGCTCCCCGCCCAGGCTCCCTGCCTGCCCCAGAGGAGGGGAGGGCGCCCATGGGGAGAAAGGGAATCCCCAGGACTGGACTGGGCAGCTGTGTGGTGCTGTGTGGGCACAGGTTGGCACTGGGACTGAGGCACAAAGGGGAGATGATGAGAAGTACCAAGGCCACACGTGCCTGTGCCCCCAGGGCTTGCTCCAGAGGGACCTGCCCCGAGCTTCCACCCTCTGAGCTGCCACAGCAAGCCCTACCTGCCAGACATGGGACGGTCTATCAGAGGGTCTGACTTCCTTCTGTGGTCACACGTTTGCCGTGACCACTGGATGTCCTCTGGGTCATGCTGGGCTCTAGTCAGTACCCCTGTGACTCTTACCACAGCGGCCCGCTCATCCCAGTTTAGTCTCCTCAGGACAAGTGCCCATCACTGTTTGGGGCGGGGGGGGGGGATCTGAGGTGGAGCTGTGACAGACAGGTCATCCTTCCCCACGGGCCGAATGGGGTGGGGGTGACCCTCAGCCGAGCCAACCTCCGGGCTCCCAGGTCCAGTTAGTCCTGAACACACATGAACTCCCTTATTCCTCGTGGTGACGCGGTGAGTACTAGGCTCACGCTCCTGTTAGAACAAAGAAAACCGAGGCACAGAGGAGTGAACGTCACACAGTCAAAGATGTCCGATAAACCCGCGTTGAAAGATGTTCCGCAAAAAGCTGGTCTGTGTTCCAAAAAATGTCAGTGTCTGGAAGCGCAAAGGCTTGGGAATTCTTCCAGATTTAAGCATACTAAACTTGACGACTGACTGTGATGCATGATTCAGAACGCTATTGCCATAAAAGACGTTATTTGGAATCATTTGGGGAAATCGGAATGAGACCTATAGATTAGATGGTAGTATTATGTCAGTGATGATGTCCTGGTTTTGATAACTATGCTCCTGGGGGGGGAGAATGCCCTTGCTGTTGGGAATTAAGACCAAAGTGTTAAAGGGCGTAGGGGCCTCATCTCTAAAACAACTCAAATGAGTCAGGAAGACTATTGCAGATCGGTCGGTAGGTAGATAAAATATAAATATGGTCAAGATATTCATATCTAGGGAGTCTGGGTGAAGGACATTACAAGAGTTCTTTCTATTCTTGCAATGTTTCTGAAAGTTTTTGATTCTAACCAAGACAAAAAGTTGTAGAGAAAAGAAATGGAGCGGCAGCACGGGGGAGGCGGTCGGCCCGGAGTGCATGTTGGTTCCCATGCGTCCCCTCTGAATGCCGGGCCCTGTGCGGCGGCTTCCCCTGCGCAACCTTGTTCTACCCTCACCGCAGTCGGTGTGGACAGAGACGATAGACCCCGTGTCACGGGTTCCAGTCAGGGAGGTGACGGGATTTGCGCCAGGCCCTCCGGCTGCTTAGGACAGGTCCCCCGGACCGGAAAGTAGACTCCCGAGGCCTGTGCTCTTGGCCTCAACCCCTCGGTTGGCCCTGCCCTTTGGGGCAGAGCGGGGGGTGGCAGACAAGGCCTTTCCTCCTGGAGCAGTGGCGGAGTGAGGGCCCCGGGAGGGAAGCAAACCAGATCCATTTGCAGGACGGAGGATCCTGCAGGGAGCGGATCCAACAGCGCCCCTCAGGACATGCCCCTGGGGCCGCAAAGGCCAGGCGGAGCTGCCAGGGGTGGCCACAATGGTTGCAGGCAGGGGGTGCCACAGGGCAGGCCCCGAGTGACCTGGGGCTGGGTGGGGTGGGCATTCTTTTTTGTTTTTTTAAATATATTTTATTGATTTTTTTACAGAGAGGAAGGGAGAGGGATAGAGAGCTAGAAACATCAATGAGAGAGAGACATGGATCAGCTGCCTCCTGCACACCCCCTACTGGGGATGTGCCCACAACCAAGGTACATGCCCTTGACCGGAATCGAACCTGGGACCTTTCAGTCCGCAGGCCGACGCTCTATCCACTGAGCCAAACCGGTTTCGGCGGGGTGGGCATCCCGGATAGGAGGATGGGCCTTGGAGGAGCTCCACGGTCAGGCTCAGCCTCCTCTCCAAGCCGCAGGCCCTGGTGGAACCGGGAGCCAAGGGGCTTGGCAGTTTGGAGACGCCCACCTGCCGGACCTGAAAGGCAGCCGGGCCGGGACCGGTGGGCAGGGCTGCGGGCGGCAGACTTGGGCCTGGCTGGCAGACCACGGGGGGGGGTCCATGTGAAGGAAGAGGAGGGTTGGAGGGAGGTGGGGGGGAGGACGAGCTGAATGACCTCTGGCAGTCCCTCCGATCACCTGGACTGCCTGGCTCTTCCCCAGATTAAAGAGCCGAGGGTAAGTGTCTGGCAGCTGGATGAGTCAGACTGGGAGGCCGCCTCCTTCGTCCGCCCGCCCGCCCAGGGTAGAGACAGGGTAGGGGTTTAGCCAGTCTCCCCACAGAGGTCCCCTCTGCGCCCTGAGATCTGAGCTGGGGAGCACAGGGGCTGGGTGAACGGGTCTGTTTAGGGCCGGGTCCCCTGCGTGTGTCTGCGCGTGTGTGGGCGTGTGCGGGCAGGCACACACACGTCGCCCATTGTGAAAGATCGGTGTTTTCATGGGCGAGTGGTAATTACTGGGTAATGCTTTAAAACCTTTCCTGAAGGAGCGCAAACCTGTTTTTTTCTAAAGTCAGGAGTACATTAAAAGGATTACCATGTAGATTTGATTTTTAGATAACACTAAAATGGATCCCAAATGGACTTCAGCAAAGGGATGCTATCTCCTTAATGGAAAGTGCATGGCCCGAGGCTCAGCTCCCAGAGCCAGCCAGGCCGGGGAGGGTGGGGAGAGGTGTCTGCAGGGCCGGCTGGCAGGCTGGGTGGGGGCTGGGGAGGCAGGGTGCCCAGGGAGAGCCGGGACCCTCGAGGGAGCAGGGACCCCTAGGTGCCCCCCTCAGAGCCTCTTTACCTTTCTAGGAGTGTTTTCAAGTCTTGCGGACTAACCCAGTGAGAGAAAGCACCGTGTGGGCCAGCCGTGGTCAAACTACGGCCCCGAGGGCCGGATCTGGCCCGTTTGGCTGTTCTATCCGGCCCACGGAGCCGAAAGAGCGGAGGGTTCTCTTGCTCTCCCCTCCGCTCCTTCACCAGCAGCCCAAGATGAGAGTGCCAGCATGGCCAGGTTGCTTTTGTTCCGGCCCTCCGGTCCAGTGTAAGAACCCATGGTGGCCCTTGAGTCAAAAAGTCTGCCCACCCCTGAGTTAACCTTTAGCGCTGCACTCAGGAAATCAGGCAGCAAACTTCCCAGCAACAGACAGGAGGAGGGCAGGAGGAGAGAGCCCAGGGCAGCCTGTGGCACCTCCTCCCCGCCCTCACCTGGCCTGCCGCCCCACGGCCCCGGGGCCACCCCCTCTCAGGAAGGAGATTGAGGAGGCAGTGAGGCTGAGAAAGCAGGGGAGGAGGGAAGGGTCCCCTCGGGCTGCCTCAGCCTCAGTTTCCCCTTCTAGAGAAGGAGACCGTTGGCTCGGGAGCACTCCGGAGGCCCATCTGACCTCCTGCCCTTGGGTTTTGAGACCCTTGGAGGCCGTGGTTCTCCTCTGAAGCCTGAGGAAGTGTCACACCAAGGGAGCAGCTCAGACAGTGGGCTGGGGGTAGTGGGTGGTGTGAGTGTGTGTGTGTGGGGGGGGGGGTGCCAGGTGATAAAATTTGAACCCAGAGCCCTGGAGAATGCAGGGCAAGGATGGAGCCAAGAGCAGAGGGCAGAGTGCAGGATCTGGTTAGAGAGCTGGGGAGGCAGGAAAGGGGGGGGCGGGGGGCTGTTTTCTCCAGAGTCAACCCCTCCATCCACCTGAGCCTGGCCAGGGAGGGAACCCCCCATCCCCACCCCCTTCACGAGCGCTCACAGGCACCTCCACTGCCCCAGGAGGGAGCGCTGAGACCCCCTGCTGTCCCCACCGAGCCTGGTCTGCACCGCGCTCAAGCCTCCCGGCTCCGCGTGGATGCCCAGGCTCCCGGAGGACCCCCGACGTGTGTCCCCATCTCCTTGCCAGCGGTTCCTCCCTGTGGTCAGTCCCTGTGCCCGTGTGCACGGGTGTGAGGGATGCACGCCCCTGCCTGCTGTGTGTGCATCGCCTTCCTCTGGTGAACGCCAGGCTCAGATCCCAGCCCCTCGTACCTGGCATTGTCTTGTACATTGGGGAGCTCGGTCGGCGGGCACTGGGAGGGGGTCCCAGGGGTCCCAAGGTTCTTGTCCCGGCGGGAAGAGCAGGGACCCGGAAGCTGGGAGCCTCCCCTCCCCCGGGCCAGGGCAGGGAGGAAGCCTGACTAACCGAAAGCATTGCCCAGGGGAGCCTCCTGCACACGCCTGTGTGAGCTCCCGGGACGGTCCCGGGGCACCTCATACTGTAGACGCCTCCGCGGTTCTGCATGAATAAGGCTGTAGCCCGGCTTTGGGGGTGAAAATGCGTCAATGCCCAAGCTGTGGGAGGAAGTCTTGAGATGGCAGGAAGAACCGGGGATCCTGGTGGACCCCACGCTGTCCACGAGGCTTCATCCTCGGGGCTGCAGGAAGAGCCGGGGGGATGGTGGCTGCACGAGGGGGGGCCTTGGCCTCCTGTAGATCAGGCTGCAGAAGGGGCAGCGGTGGCATGGGGCGGGACCTCCCAGGGGCCAGACGTGTGCCCTGCGGCCAGCAGACCTGGGCTCCCCAGTGCCGCCGCCGCCGGGAGCTTCTGGACCGACCTTCACCGGGGGAGGGGACAGACTGTGCCCTGCGGCCCACAGGCCAGGGCGGCCCGGGGCCAGGGAGGAGGTCGCTGGGGAGGACGCGAGGGCTCCTGGGAACCCCATCCTGGAGGGGCGCGGCGGAGAGAGGGCAGCGCGCTCCCCTTCTCCAAGGGCACGGAGCCGCAGGGCCCACCTGTGTCCCTCTGCCGCCCGCAGGCGTGCCGATGCTGTCCGTCCAGCCCAAGGGGAAGCAGAAGGGCTGCGCCGGCTGCAACCGCAAGATCAAGGACCGCTACCTGCTGAAGGCGCTGGACAAGTACTGGCACGAGGACTGCCTCAAGTGCGCCTGCTGCGACTGCCGCCTGGGCGAGGTGGGCTCCACCCTCTACACCAAGGCCAACCTCATCCTGTGCCGCCGGGACTACCTGAGGTGGGCCGCCCCCCGCCCCCACCCCCACCGCGTGGCCCTTCTGCTGGGGGGGGGGGACCCCTCCCTGTGGACCCGGGACCCAGAGTGCGCAGCCTGAGCGTGTGCTCACCCCGGACTGTCCCGCCCCTGCCCTAGCCCCGCTCCCCCACATGCCCGGGGAGCCCCCATGGCAGCGCCACTCCTTTGACGCCCGGGGCTCGGGGGCCAGCACAGGCTCCAGGCAGGCAGCTGTACCCACGGGCACCTGAACTGAGCTTCCTTCCCGTGGGCACCGAGCTGTCCCTGCCCTGCCTTTGGCAGGTGCTCCTGACCCCCCCCTTGTCCCCCGGCCTGGATCTGGGAGGGGATGCCTCAGAGGGGCTCCCAGCAGCGGGTGGGAAAGCTCTGACCGCCCCCTTTCCTGTCCCCCGGCCCTGGATCTGGGAGGGGATGCCTCAGAGGGGCTCCCAGCAGCAGATGGGAAAGCTCTGACCTGACCGCTCCTGGGCCCCCCATCCCGCCTTCCCCCAGGGCCCAGCTCCCCCAACCTTTCCAGAAAGGCCCTGGGATTGGACGCCCGGATGCGTGGGGAGCCTGGCAGACAGCTAGGCCAGGGGTGGGCAAACTACGGCCCACGGGCCGGATCCGGCCCCCGTTCAGCTGTTCTACCCGGCCCGCGGAGCCGAAAGAGCGGAGGGTTCTCTTGCTCTCCCCTCCGCTCCTTCACCAGCAGCCCAGGATGAGAGTGCCAGCATGGTCAGGTTGCTTTTGTTCCGGCCCTCCGGTCCAGTGTAAGAACCCATTGTGGCCCTCCAGTCAAAAAGTTTGCCCACCCCTGAGCTAGGCCCTGGGAGGAGGACGGACGGCTGCGGAAAGACCCGGGCTTGAGACTAGCTCCGAGCCTCAGTCTACCCCTCTGTGGTGAAGAGAATAGCTTCCCGCTTTGCATTCACCAGGGCTCTCACGCCCCCTGCCCGGCAGCCTGGATCCCGGCCCCCAGGACCGCCGCCCCCACGCGGCCCCCCCTAGGCCACCGATGACATCAGCGGGCTGGAAGGAGGCCACGGAGAAAGGGCCTTGGCTGAGGCCCAGCCTCTGCATTTGGCTCCCACACAGGTTCTGGGGGGTGGCTGGGAAGGAAGGCCCATCTCGTTAATTAATAGGTCGGGGCAAGGGATTCGTGGGGCTCCCTCCCTCTGCTCGGGGGTGGGCGTGGGGAGGGGTGGGCTTCTCGGCGGAGGCCCCCCTGCGTCCCCAGAGAAGCCCAAGATTTACCTGCGGGTACCTTCCCTTTTGCTTCTGCCTTTCCCAGGCGTTTGTTTTGTTTTTTGTTTTTTTTAAATATATTTTATTGATATTTTATAGAGAGGAAGGGAGAGAGATAGAGAGCTAGAAACGTCAATGAGAGAGAAACTTCGACCAGCTGCCTCCTGCACACCCCCTACTGGGGACGTGCCCGCAACCAAGGTACATGCCCTTGACCGGAATCGAGCCTGGGACCTTTCAGTCCGCAGACCGACGCTCTATCCACTGAGCCAAACCGGTTTCGGCAGGCGTTTGTTTTTTTAAGTGACGCAATAACCCAGGACCCGTGACTCCGTGTCCCTGGCAGGGCTGAGGCCGGGAGGAGAGGTTTAGGAAGGGATGGATGCTCCTGGGACTCACCCCCCTTCCATTGACCTGGAAATAGTGTCCAACTCTGGAGGTTTAGGACATCACCTGGCTGAGAGGAGATGCCAGGCCACCCAGTGAGCCCGCAGGGCCTGGAGAGGATGGACCACAGGGCAGGCTGGGCTTGTCGGAGAGCTGAAGTGCCCGCGAGCATCCCGGGCCCTGCCAGCTCCTGGAGCCCGAAGGCATTTTCCTGGGCTGGGCGCTGGCAGAGGCCGAGGAGTGACTCCGGGGCCAGGTAGGCCAGTGGGGCAGACTGGGGATTCCTTGAGCTTTTCAGGCCCGGGAAAGAAGGCTCTCCAGAGCCGGCCCCCTCTGCAGCCTGCCCATTGGACTGGGAGCAAGCACGGCCCCTCGTGGCAGGCAGGTGCCGCGGCCCAGCCTTTGTCCGCCTTAATCTGAGCCACCACGCAGCTCGCACGGGTGAATAATGGAGCCAAGCCCGTCCGCAGACGCCGGAGCTTGAGCTGGACAAATCGGGGATTAGAGGGGCCTCCCGCCTGCCCCTCAGCCCCTGGCCTCACTTGGGGCTCTCTCCGCCAGGGTGCGGGAAGGAAGCTGAGCGAGGCCCGGCTGGCTCAAGCCCTGGGAACATCCGGCTAAGGATTAGCCCGCAGGGGATAGTTGACGCCCTGCCCCCGGAGCTTTGCAGGCGGCGGCTAAGAGAAGGGGTGTCTGCCTCAGAGTGGCACTGTGCCACCGGCCCTTGGAGCTTCTTCCTGCTGACGTCAGTCCTGTGGTAGAAACATCTTTGATCAGCTAGCCCAGTGTTTCCCAAAGTGTGGTGCGCGTACCCCCAGGGGTGCGGGAAGAGTTCGGTGGGGTACACGTTGCACCGGAGTTTGGTGGGGATATGCACGGCACCGTGCTTAGCTGTGCTTAATTCTACGTCCTCATGAGTCAAGACAGTCTTGTGAGGCGTGAGATGGTCCGGTGTGTAAATAAATGTTATTTATAATATAACTCTTATTTACATTTTATTATGAATAGTTTTACTTTTCGTTTATTATTATTTTGTGTATGTACCAAAAAAAGAAAAAAGAAATATATTTTGATTGTTATTAAAATACATCCATTTTTTTTTTGACGAGGGGTTCTCAACATTATGAAAATTATAGGAGGGGTACACCTATGTCAAAAGTTTGGGAAACACTGATCTAGTCCATCATCTCCCTTTAAAGAAGGATGAACTGAGGTCCAGGGAAAGGAAAAGGGACTTAGGCAAGTCGCATAGTTGAGCTGGTAGCCGAAAAAGACCTCGTAGGGTTGCTGTCAAGGTTAAGTAAGTAGATCTTTGTAAAGCCCTTAGCCCAGTGGTTCTCAACCTTCCTAATGCCTCGACCCTTCAATACAGTTCCTCATGTTGTGGTGTGGTGACCCCCCAACCATAAAATTATTTTCGCTGCTACCTCATAACTGTAATTTTGCTACTGTTAAGAATTGTAATGTAAATACCTGTGTTTTCCGATGGTCTTACGCTCTACAGCAGCTTGAGAACCGCTAGCAGGGTCGCCTAAGACCACCGGAAAACACAGATGTTTACACTAGAGTCATTAACAGTAGCAAAATTACAGTAATGAAGTAGCAACAAAAACAATTTTACGGTTGGGGGGTCACCACAACACGAGGAACTGTATTAAAGGGCCGCGGCATTCGGAAGGTTGAGAACCACTGCCTTAGACCAGTGCCCGGTGCATAGTAAACACTGTACAGGTGTTCACTACATGAGATGCAACCGATCGTTTGCAAACGTTTTCACAAGCAGTCTGTGAGGGTTGGATTTCAGTCCCTGATGTACAGTTGAAATGAATGAGGCTCAGGGAGACTGGGTGTCCTGCCTGCGGGACACACAGCCTGTGATTGGCCCACTACTTCTCATTCCGGGCTTGTGTGAACCTACAGTCCTGTTCGGGGCCCAGCGCAGTGTTCTGGTGATTCCAGGGGCTTGAGGGACCCAGTGGGAACCTGGGAGGAGGCCTTGCCAGCCCAGCCCAGGGATGAGCCCCTATACCTCCGTCCCTCAGTGGATGAGCCAATGTCTCCGAAGCCTGACCTGCTAGTAAAAGTTGTGGAGACAGGTGGGGCCATGGGTGGAGGCAGCCCGCCTGCCACCCTCTCCCGAGCTCCCTGGCTGGCCCCCGAGCACCCGCACCCTTCCCCCTGCAGGCTGTTCGGCACCACGGGAAACTGCGCCGCCTGCAGCAAGCTGATCCCAGCCTTCGAGATGGTGATGCGGGCCCGGGACAACGTGTACCACCTCGACTGCTTCGCCTGCCAGCTCTGCAACCAGAGGTGAGTGTGAGGCGGGCGGAGAACCCGGCACACCCGCTCGGCCCCGGGTGACTCCTGCCGGAACAGACCAGGAGCTGCGGGGGCCCGCATGCGCATGTGGGTCCCGTGTGTGCATGTGGCTGCCTGTGCACGCTGTCCTGAGTATGCGTGTACACATGTGTGCTTTATAAGATGCCTAAGCCCTGCCGTCACATGTGTGTGCTCCCACGCTGTGTGTGCATGCGTGTTGGGCATATTTCATTTTCCCCCTCTCTCCTTTCCACCTCTGCCTCTGTCCTCTCTGGGTCTTCTCCTGTTTCTTCGTTCTTTCTGTGTGAATGTAGTGGATGGGAGCATGTGTGGGCTTACTGTGTGCGCACAGTGTGGCATGTGCATGTGTGGTTTTAAATATCCATGTCCGCGTGGGCATATGCATGTGTCTCTAGGTGTCCCTATTGAATGGGGGCATGTGTGTGTACTCTGTGCGTGATGAGTAGGCATGTGCAGGAAAAGACCCGTTTCAAATGTGCATGTACAAGGGTTCTGTACACGTGCCCTGTGCCTTTAGTGTGTGCCATGTGCACGTATGTTCTAGTGAGAAGAGGTTCCCAGGCCTGGAGGGCGAAATCCCTTCAGGGAACAACCCCCCCTCCTGGTGGACCCCTCCTCTGTGATTCTGGTTCCAGTCCAGCCTCCTTTCTGGTCTTTTGGCCCCAGTCCTGTCGGGGGACCTCAGGGACCTATGGGGTGAGAGCCCTCCTGGAAGGGGGGCTCTGAAGGAGGCCCTTTTCTCGGGAGCCCCCAGGACAGGAAGGAGCGTATACAACATTCCCAGAGGACTAGGTCCTGAGGGACCTGCAGGGAACGCTGGCCTGGCCGGGGCTCTGCTGGACCGCAGCTAGGAGGGCTCGGTGACATTGCAGCGCCACCTGGTGGTTGGACTGGGATCTGCTGGGACCCTGGGGTCCCACTGCCGGCTCAGCCACCTTGGGGACATCTTTGAGGAAAGGCTGAATCCTCCAGTGCTCCAGGAGACTGGATGAAGAGAGGGAAAAGCAGAGCCTTCCTGGGTAAGGGAGACGGTGAACAGGGTCACCTCCTCCTGGAAAGATGCTCCAGGAAACCCACAGGTTCTGTTTAGAGAAATGCCTTTCACTGACCATCTTCTTAAATTGGGGAGGGGAGAGCAGGGTGGGAAAGTCAACCGTTTTACCCCTTTTCCTTTCCATCTCGACCTCGGGCCTCTCTGAGTCTTTTCCTGTTTCTTTGTTCTCCTCTCTCTTTCTCTCCCTCTCTGGGACAAGGGTAGCTTATTCCTATCCCTTCCCACTCACCCCAGCCCTCCATGGGGGATCTGACTGGAAGGCCTGTGGCCCAGGCTTGTCTGCCTGTCCCACACCCCAGGCTGCAGGGCCTGGCAGAGGGCTGGGCTAGCCCAGGGCCATTTGGGTGTGCCCTCTGGAAAGTTCAAGAAGCAAGCCCCCCAGGACCTCCTGCCCCATGGTCCGCCTCCAGCCAAGCCGGGTTCTATGGGGCTAGCGCAGGGGTGGGCAAACTTTTTGACTCGAGGGCCACAATGGGTTCTTAAACTGGACTGGAGGCCCGGAACAAAAGCATGGATGGAGTGTTTGTGTGAACTAATATGAATTCAAAGTAAACATCATTACATAAAAGGGTACGGTCTTTTTTTATTTTTTTATTTCAATAATTTAAAACAGCCATCCGGCCCGTGGGCCGTAGTTTGCCCACGCCTGGTAGAGCCCTCCTGAATTCTGTCTGCCCCCCCCTCTGGGTAGAAAACCCCAAAAAACTCGCTAGACCCCAGGTGACTCCTGCCGGAACAGACCAGAAGCTGCGGAGACCCGCATGCACACGTGGGTCCCGTGCGTGCATATGGCTGCATGCGCACGCTGTCCCAAGCATGCGTGCACACGTGTGTTTTATATATGCCTAAGCCCTGTCGTCCCGTGTGTGTGTGTGTGTGTGTTCCCACACTGTGGCTACATGACCTCTCTCTCCTGCTTGGATTTTTTCCAGATTTTGTGTGGGAGACAAATTCTTCCTGAAGAACAACATGATCTTGTGTCAGATGGACTATGAGGAGGGGCAGCTCAATGGCACCTTTGACTCGCAGGTTCAGTAATGCCCGGCGCCTGGCCTCTGGCCCATCGCCCGTCCGTCCGTCCGCCCGTCCGCCCGCCCGCCCGCTGCCCGGCTGGCCAGCCGCTCCCCCGCCGATTAGAACTCCTCCGTCCTCCACGGGGGGACGGCCCTCCCTCCCTCCGCCGCCGCCGCCCGTCTGTGTGTGACCCCTCCTGGGGCCAGGCCGGGCCTGTACAGTCTGTCTTCTGTATATAAATGGGAACATTTATTTTATGAGAAATGTAATGCGATTTTATTACTGGCGTGGATTAAACTTATGAATGTTTCCGGGGAGGTTACTCTGCGGTGATCACGTGACTGACACGGACCTGGGCCCCCCTCCCCGCTGCTTGAGGGTGGTGGTGGCGGTGGCGGGGGAGGCGGGGGGCTTCCCCTGGGCTCTTGGGGGTGGAGGGACGTGGAGCAGGGCATGGGGTTCTCCAGGTGGGTTTTAGGGGGAAGAAGCCGGAGGGAGGAGGCAACCCCAAGCACCCCAGAAGTGGGAACTGGGGTTCCCCCTTCCCCTGGCAGAGCATGTACCCCAATTCTAAGGAGACCCCCCAAGATGAAGAAAGAGGGGCAAGATGGAACCCTTTCTTCCCTGGGTTCCTCTGTCATATCGACCCACTGAGATCTCCCCCCCATCTCTCCGCCCAGAGAGCAGCCTAGCTCTGACCCCCTCCACAGTAGGACCCCAATCCGGAGCCCCCGACCATGGGAGTACCACCCAGAAACCCCTCTTTGCTTTCAGAGTGATGGGCAGCGTTTGCTGCCTCCTCCCCGCAGCTGGGCCTGACTTGGGGGCCCAGCCCCCCACTTTTCTGGGTGACTGAGAGCAGCCCCGCTCCCCTGTAAGGCAGCCCACGCAGCTGGAGGCTTTGGCTCACTCAGTCGGCAAAACCTTAATCCACCGTCTCAGCCCCGCGCCTTACGCGCCAGGCCCGAGGATGAATCACGAACCGGACACAGTCCGTGCCCTTGAAGAGGAGAGAGAAAGCCGGGCAAACGAGCAGAGCATGTCGCGGTGAGGGTGAGGGCTGCAGGGGGACCCGGGACGGGCCAGTTCCCGCCAGTGCACACAGGGCCCCTGGGGACGGCTCCGGAGAGTCGGGGACGGGTCAGCCAGCGGACACCCAGTCCCGTACACCCATGTGCCGGCAGGCAGGAGGGAGGACACACGAGAGGCGGGCGTGGAGGCAGGGATAGGCCGGGACAGCCCTCCCAGCAAGCTGGCAGGCACTGAACTCGGGCCGGACGCTAGCCTGGCAGGCCGACCCCCGGGTGTTTTCTGTCCACCCGCTGAGCCAGGCTCACCCAGGGCAGCAGGCACGCTGTCTTGTCTTGGCTGCAGCCACGGCACCCAGCACAGAGCCTAGAACTGCAAAGGTATCCCAGAGCAGTATTTAAGGGGGGAGGGGAGGCTTCTGGGGTCCAAGGGGAGGCTGTAGGGACAGGCTGCCCCCACCATCAGGCCACTTGCTGTCTTTCCCGAGGGACTGTTTTTATCCGGGCCGCAGAACAGAGCTCAGGGCCGATGGAGCCAGCCCACTGGGAACCGGCGGCTGGGGTGGGCGGGTGGGCGGGCCTGGGCCTCCTGTCACCCTGACTTCACCCTCCTGTCACCTGGGCCTCCGGGCTCTGCTGGGCTAGGCCAGTGGCTGGCCAACTCATTCGTCAACAGAGCCAAATATCAGCAGTACGACGATTGAAATCTCTTTTGAGAGCCAATTTTTTTTTTTTTTTTTGAACTTCAGCTTCTTCTAACGCCACCTCTTCAAAATAGACCCGCCCAGGCCTTGGTGGTATTTCGAGGAAGAGCCGCACTCCAGGGGCGGCCAAAGAGCTGCCTGTGGCTCGCGAGCCGCGGTTTGCCGGCCACGGGGCTAGGTCTCTGAGTTGTCGTTTTGTGGCCCGTGGCCTACTCCAGGGGAAGAGATGGCTGGGGCCCAAGATCTTGGGGGTAGGAGTTTCCACCCCAAGACTCCCAACTAGTACTAACTTCAGCGTTCGCTGCAGATAAAGTTGTAACATGCATTAATTACATGGTTATCGAGAGATAACGGTGCCACGCGAACGCGGTTTCTGGGCAATTACGATCGTCTCCAACAGAGCTACCATCTTGCAGCCATGAAATAACATTGTCATCTTGTAGTAATTACGTAATTAACTTGTCTCACCACTCGAGGTTGCACAACAATTAATCCACTCACAATGAGATAGACGCGGCGGAGTCAGGCAGCCAGGCTGTGAAAGCCCCCTACCCAAGAGCGGAGCTGGCCTTGGAAAGGGACCCCCAGCCCCACGCTCCACCCCAGGCCTCGCCACGGGGCTTCCCGGCCCAGCCTGGCGGGGACAGGTCAGGTCTGGCACCGTGGGCCCACATACTGCTGTTTCACCGACCCCACCCAGGAAACGGGCCGTCTGCTCCCCGGGGTATATGAGGCTGAGGCCCACGCCGTGAAGCGCTGTGCTCACCATCCTGAGGCCCTAGGTAGAAGAGCCTTCATCTTGGAAGTCTCATACCAGCCCAGAGCTGCCCCCATACAGGCCTGCCTGTGCAGGTATGGAACCAGGAGGGGACAGGGACAGGGACAGGAGGGGGAGCAGCGAGGAGGCCAAGCTCTCTCTCTCTGAAGCAGGGCGAAGGAGGTAGGGTTGGAATGGCTACTAGAGGCCAGGGAGTGTGCACCTGGAGAGGGTTTGCAACCCCCAGAGGGCACCCAGGGGAAGCCTGCCCCACCCCCCGACCCCTGAGACACTGCACAGGGGAAACTTGGTTAAGGATAGGGCATGAATGGTCCTGGCTGGGGCTGCAGCCTGTCACAGAGGGTTGGGGTACAGGGGGGCAAGGGAACACTGAACATGAGCCATTAGCGTCTGCAACAGCTCGACCCTCCTCCCAGGTGTGGGGGAGGTGGGGGTGTGGACAGGCCTGTACGGTAGCTGGGTGCAAGTCCGCTTTCCCCAACCCACCCACGGGCCCCTCTCTCCCCTCCTGCCTCCCGGGGCGGCCTGGTGTCAGAGGTGCCCTACCAAGGGGCCTGAGACCCATGGAATATGGCCCAGCTTGTGGCCCCCCCCCAACACACACACACACACACACACACACACACACACACACACTCCTGGGACTGAAGCTGAACCCCATAGTCTGTGTTCGGAAGGAAGTTTGATTCTGACCCTGACCTTGCTGCAGGGCCCATCATGGGATCTCACAGGGGTCCTCCCTTCTCCCAGGTCCGGTCCCAGAACCCATGTCCTGCATCTGGAGACACGCAGAGGCCCTGGCAGCATCCACGTGGCAGTCTAGCCCGGGAAATCTCCTCTCTGCGTGCAGACAGTTGCCCCCTCTCTTAAAGCCGTCGGAGGTGGCTGTGGCCCAACTCACTGGATCCAGTGCTGTGTGACGCAGCACCAGCCGCCCGGGGGCTCTGCCACCGGGGAACGGCCGGTCAGGGAGGACGGGCTGTAGCTGTGACCGGGCACCGCCTCGGGTGGAAGTTCCTGAGAGATTGCTGGCGGTCTGTAAGTGGACGTTTATATTGCCTCTAAGACTATAATTGCCTAAAAATGAATGAGTAAAGATAGGCTGGCATGAAGATGAGTTAGTCCAGAAAAAAAGACCAAAAAAAACCCACCACACTAGTTCAAACTTTATTCATCATGAGAAAATAACCAGATAAAGCAAACACACAGACACAGACACACACACACACACACACACACACACACACACACATTCTCATACACACACTCACACAACACATACACACACACACACACACAACACACACTCATACAACACACTCACACAACACATATACACACACTCACACACACACTCTTTCACACACACTCTCACACTCACACACAACACACACACTCATACACACACTCATACACACATACACTCACACACATACACACACACACACACACTCTCACACACACTCTCACACTCTCACACACAGCACACACACTCATACACACACTCACACATATACACACACTTACACACTCACACACACACTTTCACACATACATACTCTCTCACACTCACACACAACACACACACACACACTCACACACACTCTCACACACACACCCTTTCTCTCACACACACACTCTCACATGTGCAGCTAAAACCCAGAAAGGAGTTCATCAGAACCTCATGAGCAAACCTCATCTCTGCGCCTGGGCCCGGGGGCAGGCTCCATCCTGCCTTACCCCCCAGCAAGGCTGGGAGCCTCCTGCCCTCTCCCCCCGGGGCGTGAGGCTGAGGGTGCCCAGATCTCTCAGACTCGTGGTACAGTCAGGGTAGACTGCCTGAGCTCCCTCCGATTGGTGCCGCCTTTGTCACCCAGTAACAGCCTCCCCCCATGAGCCTGCCCCATGGGTCACCGCTCTGCCCCCGCCGCCATGCTGACCCCCACAGGCTCCGGCGGTCTCCAGCGCTCACCACCCCCCTCAGAGCTGCGGCGCGTGTCTTGTAAGCGTCACACTACACTTCTTTCCACCCTGTGGGTTCTCCCTCACCCTCGTACCCTCTTCGTGGAGCAGGGCGCATCCTCGCTGGGCTCCTTGGACCTGGGACAGACCTTGTTACCCTTCCTGGGGGCTCGGGGCTGTAGCCGGTAAGGGGAACACCATTGCTGCCCAGAGCATCCAACTGGGGTGCGGGCAGAGGCAAGAGATCCCATGAAACTGCCGTGGGGGCTGCCTCGGCCCGGATTCTCTGAGCCCAAGACAAACAGCCCGGTCCCCAGACTATCCCACTGGCACTGCACGTGGCCTTTTCAGGGAAACTGTGAGCCCTCGGGGGCTCAGGAGCCCTTTGGGGTGGGGCCTGCACCCCCTGATCTCCTGCCTTCTCCAGGGGCACAACCACATAACGGGGAGGAGCTGGTGCAGGCCTCTCCGGGAGCTGATTTATGGGCCCCGCCTCCTGCGTCTGCTCCTACGGGCTGCCTACCCTCTGGCAGGTGCGGTTTTGTCTGGGGTCTGAAGGCGTTAAGGGACTGAAGCAGATCCTGGGCCAAACCCCTTGTTCTAATGGGTCTCCCTGCAGCACCTGGGCAATATTGGGGCTCTCCCCGCTGGGGGTCCGAGGGCTCCTCAGAGTCACCCAGTTTCCCCTGCTCCGCCTTCCTCCCCGCCTGCCACATCAGAGTCAGAGGAGCACACTCACCTGAGGTAAAGAGTCAGAGAGAGCCGAAACCGGTGTGGCTCAGTGGGTAGAGCATCGGCCTGCGGACTGAAAGGTCCCGGGTTCGATTCCGGTCAAGGGCATGTACATTGGTTTCGGACACATCCCCTGTAGGGGGTGTGCAAGAGGCAGCTGGTCGATGTTTCTCTCTCATCGACGTTTCTAGCTCTCTATCTCTCTCCCTTCCTCTCTGTGAAATATCAATAAAATATATTTTTTTAAAAAGAGTCAAGAGAGAGATGAGAGCAAGTGGAGAGAGGGAAGGAAGGGGGAATGAGGAAATGGGGGGGGGAAGGGGAGAGGGAGACAGATGGAAAGAGGTGGGACAGGGCAGGAGAGGAGAGAGAGAGAGGATGGACAAAGGGTCTGGGAAGAACCTTTTAGCCGCAGGGAAGGTGCGGGCAAGGGCAGCCGTGGCAGCCGAGGGCAGTGTGGCCTGGTGGTGGCCGTGTGGCCCAGGGGCCAGATCACGCGGGCCCAGATCACAGCTCCCCCGCTCGGCAGCCGCACCCACGAGCGCCGTCATCTGTTCAAGGGGAGGCGGTCAGTGTCCGCTTCTCGGGGCTCCCTGTGCATCGAGGGGTCACCGCATGGACAGCACTGACCACAGGTGCCTGGCTTATGGGGAGAAGGCGGGACACTCACTCCGCACACCCACGCGAGGCGGCTGGGGCCGGGGCCCCTCCCACGGGGCTTCCGCAGCTGCCCCTGGGCGTCGGCGTGTGCTCTCTGCGGAGGGCCCGGCACGCTGGCACCAGCGGGGGACAAACCACGTGGGCTTTCATAGATAAAAACACGTCTCACCTGCCTGAGCCTCCCCAGAGCTACTAGAGAGCTGCTACTGTTATCATCCCCGTGGCTGTGGGGGCTGCTACGATCATCAACCCACTTTTTTTCAGTTGGAGAAACCGAGGCTCAAAAAGCTGTTCTAGTAATAGAGCCTGACTCCGGACTCCATGCAGGTAATTTCCACGCAAAACTGACACCCTGACAAAGCCGTGCTTCTCTCTACAAGGAGGGCTTGGTCCCTGGGTAAGGACGGTCCCTTGGGCACTTCTGTCCCTCATTGCTCACCCTAACTGAGCCTGTCACTGAGTGCTGGGTGCCGGGTGCTGGGTGCTGGGTGCCGGGTGCCGGGTGCCGGGAGGGATGAGCTATTACAGACGACGTAGTCAGAGGCAGGGCAGGGTGGAGCAGTGGCCCGACCCCAGGCAGCTCGTCCCATCCTTGGGCTGCAGGGGTCCTGGCGGGAGGGAAGGGCCCCAGCGCAGCCTCGTTCACTCAGCCAGGAGGCCAGCCTGCCAGGGAGCTGGCCAAGACGAATCAGGTGCCCGCCACATGCCAGGGTGCTGGGCGCTGAGGAGTGGAGGCACCAGGGGAGACGGCAGACGGGGTCCTTCTCCAGGTGGCGTCTACAGTGCAGTGGGGAGACGGGCAGTAAACTAATCAGCAGGTCAATCACGAGCTACAGAAAATCAGCAGGGTGCTGGGAAGTGGGCGGAGGGAGGCCTGCTGAGACAGGGTGGGAAGGAATGGCCTTTGCTCGCCCATCCTTAGAAGGTGTCTTATCCAAGGCGCTCACTTTGGGGAAACTGAGGCCCAAAAAGGAAGGCCAGGGCTCACTGGAGCCAGCCTGGGTGGAAGCTTGAGGTCCCGGCCCTCAGCCTGGCCCGGGGCTCTGTGTCCTGCCCCCCGAGACTTCCTTCTGGCCCAGGGTCCCGTTTGGAGGAGAGGAAGCGCTGCTCAGCCCAGACGCCTGCTTATTCCTTAAAATACCATCAGGATGGGCGTGGCTCCCTGGCTGCCACCACAGCCTCCCTGCCCCACGATGCCACTAACTTGGGGCATGTTGGCTGGACTCATGGCTTCTAGGGACCCTGGCCTGCTTGTTCGGATCCCTGGGAATTACCGCTCTCCACAGAGGACACCTCAGGAAAGCAGGTTTCCGTGCAGACTCCGCATGACCAGTTTTCCAGGGAAAAGGAGGAGCTTCTGCAAGGCAGGACGTGGCCACGTCCAGGGGGACACGGGCAGTGGGGCTGGCAGGACAAGCCTCCCTTCTCCGTTTCTCCAGACCTCGCCTCCTGCAGCCCCGCCGGTCCGTTCTGAGGCGGGAGGAGCTCTGGGCTGAGACTCGGTGTCAGGGTTCCTAAAGGACATGCCTGGCCCTTGGGGTCCCCGGGGGGGGGGGGCGGCCAAGGCAGGTGGAAGTGTGGGCACTCCTGCAGGCTGCCAGCAGCACCATGCCCCGTAGGCGCCCCCTGTAGGAAGGGTGATTGTCTCTGGCTCCAGCGCCCGACCCCTCACCTCCACTCATTGTGGGCTTTCCTGGAGGGCTGGGAACTTCCAGGGCTGGGGAGGCCACCACCCACCCCATAGCCTCTGCCGGTGAAGAGCGAGGGCGGCTCTGCACAAAGTAGGGTTTGGGAGGCAAGTCCCCAGGCTGGCTGCCGCTCCGCGGGGGGCCCAGGTGGCCCAGGCCTGTGCTCCCCCCCCCCCTGCACCTGCCCGCCTAGTTATTGGGATGTGCCCATTTCGAAGCTAATCCCTGGGTGGGTTGGTTAAGTGACTCCTCCTCTGGCCCCGCTGCTTTCATTAGAGACAAGAGAGTTAATTACCGGCCCCTGGGAGGCCCCACTACAGGCCATTGGAGAGCTGACACGGCCCTTAAAGTGATTTAAAAATCCCATTTTCCTGCGGAATGGACTACCCTTCCCTCCCCGTTAAGACTAATGACTACCACTTCCCGTCGGAGGAGGAGGAGGGACCCTGCTCCTCGTCCTCCCACCCGCCCCACTTCAGGCAGTGGCTCCTCCTTGCAGAGCTCCTTCCCCGGGGCAGGGGCGGCCTCAGCGGCTCTTCTCCCAGCGCGCAGACGTCCCAGCGAGCGCAGCAAGGCGGGGAGGGTTAGAGGAAGGAAGAGGAAGAAGGGGGAAACCAGCCCGGCTGGCCCTTCTGGAAACCAGCCCGGCTGGCCTCAGCGCTGCAAAACTTCCTCCCCAAATCCAAGGCTTGCACACCCGCTGTGGGAGGGAGAGCCAGGTCCCGGCTGCAGGCCGCTCTGGAGCTATCCGTGGTCCTGACGCCCTCTAGCCAGAGGGCTCCGCAAGGGGCAGAGTTCAACGCGACAACACAAGGTGACGTTTTTTAATTTATTTTATTTTATTTTTTTAAATATATATTTTATTGATTTTTTTTACAGAGAGGAAGAGATAGGGATAGAGAGCTAGAAACATGGATGAGAGAGAAACATCGACCAGCTGCCTCCTGCACACCCCCCACTGAAGATGTGCCCGCAACCAAGGCACATGCCCTTGAGGGGGGAATCGAACCCGGGACCCTTCAGTCCACAGGCCAACGCTCTATCCACTGAGCCAAACCGGTTTCAGCAGGTGACTTTTTTTAATTTTATTTTTTTAAAATATATTTTATTGATTCTTTACAGAGAGGAAGAGCGATAGAGAGTTAGAAACATCGATGAGAGAGAATCATCGACCAGCTGCCTCTTGCACACCCCCTACCGGGGATGTGCCCGCAACTAAGGTACATGCCCTTGACCGGAATCGAACCCGGGACCCTTCTGTCTGCAGGCCAACGCTCTATCCACTGAGCCAAACCGGCTTTGGCAGGTGACGTTTTTTTAAACACGGCCTCCGCCACCGAGGAGTCCTACTACTGGTGAAAAGCAGAGATGAAACCAATCTCTTGGCTAAAAATTGAGCGTGGCATGGCCTAGGGCCGAGCCCCGTGGCCGGTCACTCGGCACCTCCTATTGGGCTCCCATGATTTGGTGCTGTGTGTGGGGGGGGGCAGTTCTTCAAACAGCTGAGCAGTCCCACGTCAAACGCAGCTTCCCACCGCAGGCATGGATGAGGTCATGGAGGGGCGCGTCAGAAGTCCAGACCTCACAAAGCAAACCCAATGGGTGTCCACTGACCTAGGCAGAGAAAGGTTTCATGCATCCCTCCCGCCCTCCCTCCCTCCTTCCCTTCCTCCTTCCAGCTGCCCGATACACGCTGAGCGTCTAAGGTAGTGTGAGGCAAGGGAGAAGCGAAAGAAACAGAGCAAAGTCCCTGCCCTCAAAAAACGCTCGCAGAAAGGAGAGGAGGCAGGGGGTAGCCTGCACAAAAGCCATCCCTCAGTGTGATCGGTGACAAGACAGAAAGAAGGGAGGGGAGGTGACTAACTCAGCCTAGGCACCGGGAACGTTTCTGACGAAGGATCCTTGACCCATCCAACAAAGGAGGCGGTGGGCAAAGGCCCAGACGTGGAGAGCGTGGGGCTTGGGTGGAGGGTGGCCCAGACGTGGAGAGCGTGGGGCTTGGGTGGAGGGTGGCCCAGATGTGGAGAGCGTGGGGCTTGGGTGGAGGGTGGCCCAGAGCTGGGAGTGCCTGCAACGCCGAACGCAGAGGCCCCGGAGAGCGGCAAAGGCTGCTGGCGGGGAGGATCTCATGCCGCGCTGGGGAGACGGGCCTTTATCCTCGAGACAACAGGAAAATGTCAGAGCTTTGTCACAGAACAAGGACGTGACCAGATCTGCACTCTTTGAAAGCTCATTCTGGGGTGATGTACAGGGGGAATCCGAGGGAGCAGCCACCAGGGGCGGGGACACCTGCGGTTTCAATTGCCCAGATGAGAAATGAGTTTTGCCTGGCTTGCTCTTCATGGGCCCCTGCTGGGCTTTTTTATTTTTATATCCATTCAGAAAACATACACGAGGCCCCTCCTGGGATGCAAAGGTGAAATGCTCCCCTCCCCATCGCCACAGCTCGCAAGGTCTGCTTTTTCCCTCCTCAGAAAACCCAACCTCCCGGGTCTTTTCCCAGGGACTCCCCCCACCCCCTTGCTTCTAGGGCATCTCCGAGCGCAGAGAATGAAACGGCTGAAGGAAAGGTGTTCACATCGGGCAAGCAGTTCGGGCTGAGTCGAGAGAGACTGTGGCCACCTCCTCTGCCCCCTGAGTACCAGGGACGACATTTGGGGGCTCGTAGAGAAACGAATAGAGCATGGTGCCATATCCCCACGAGGGCACAGGTGGGGGCATTTCCTGGGAATGAAGACCCTGTGAAAGCAGGATCAGAAATGAGTCTAAACCAGGGGTGGGCAAACTTTTTGACTCGAGAGGGCCACATGGGTTCTTACACTGGGCCGGAGGGCTGGAACAAAAGCAACCTGACCATGCTGGCACTCTCATCTTGGGCTGCCGGTGAAGGAGCGGAGGGGAGAGCAAGAGAACCCTCCGCTCTTTCGGCTCCGCGGGCCGGATAGAACAGCCGAACGGGCTGTCGTTTGCCCACGGCTGGTCTAAACACTTCCTTAGCCCAAGAATTATTGGAGAGAAATAAAAAAAAAAAAATCAAGATCCTCGGAGGAATATGTGTTCCTCCGGGGACAGTCGGATGTGCCGCGGTGGTGCCTTTCAGGTACACCGAGGAGGAAGCAATGCATTCTGGGTGAGACTGAACTAGAGCTGAAGCACGGACCTCTTCCTCTCGCCAAGGAGCAAGGGGGCACCCGACGGAGACGCCCTGCCCGGAGGGCGTTTGCTTGCTCCCAACCTCCACCACACGGATAGTCAGTCTAAATGGAAAAGGGTGGTAGATATCCACCTTGTTCTGATCACACTGAGGACTTACCTTCTCCGACCCGGGAAGAGGCTTTTCTGTCCTTCTTTCGATGTGTGGCTAAGGAAATGGGTAGCTCTGTTGGCCACTAGAAGCATCTTCTGGCCACAAAGGGAAGCGGCCTTCACACGAAGCTTCGTGGAGCGGCTGGTAGTACATCCTCGGGCCTGCCCTGCGTCCAATATCTCTATTCTTCCCATCTGATCTTTTGGGCTCCTTTTCAAAAAACAAGGAGTCTGAGCCTCGGAGGGGAAGGAGGTGCAGTAAAGGGCCGCGGCCCCGCGCTGAGAACCGTACCGCCGAGCAGGCTGCGTGGACAGAGTATAGTGTCTGGGATTCGGAAGGTTGGCGGGCTCACCCTGCTCTCTCCTGGCCAGACCACCTCTGGGCTCTGGAACTTCAGGTCCAGGACAGCAGGGAGAAGAAAGATCTCGTTAGATGAGGAGCATCTGCTGCCACCGAGCCGGCTCGCCCTGCAGAAGAGCAGCTCAGGGACATGGTACTTCCGAGTGTGGATCGTGGTCGTCTGCAGTGGGGGCTCAGGTCTAGCAGAGTGGGGTTTGTTTGGTGTCTGGTGCTGTTGCTTTCACCAATGGCCTCACCGAGGTTACATCACATGTCTGTGCCTCAGAATCCCACCTACCTCACCTTGTGTTAGGAAGACTAGGCAAGGCGATGCATGACAGGTGCCGTGTACTGTGGATGGCACACAGTGGTTCCTCAATTAGTATTAGATACTATTACGTTTACTAGAGGCCTGGGGCATGGGATTTGTGCCCTGGTGGTGGTGGGGGCGTGGATTGTGGGGATCAGCCCCCTGTGGGAGCACCGCTCATCCTGGTCAGCCGAGCAGCATTCCCACTGTGGGAGCCCACGGACCACCAGGGGGCAGCTCCTGCATTGAGCATCTGCCCCCTGGTGGTCAGTGCACAGCAGAGCGATTGGTCAACCCATCATTCTGGTCGTTTCACCGTTCGGTCTCTGGGCTTTTATATAGAGAGATTACTGCTATTAGCTGAATGGCTGCCATAGGGGAAAAAGAGCCTGGGAGAGGTCATAGGGAAGGGCAGCAGGCACTATATAGGGAGTATCTATGGTTATTAAAGCTGCCTCAGTGGCTGTGAGCTTCCCACCCCTGGAGGAGTTCCAACAGAGGCTGTAGGAGTCCCCTCCCCAACGCTAAGGGCCACCTCCAGTTCTTAGCCCTTTGGGGTCCTTCCCACGTTTGAATCTGGTGGGGATGCCCGTGTTGATCTGTCTGAGGGACTTTTATTCCAGCTCAGAGCAAAGGAAATGGGCAGATGGCATGGTCCAGCCAGTGTCTGCCTAGGAGGGTGCAAGACGGCTTTCCGCCTCATCTCTCTGCCCACAAAAGCCTTCGGAGTTCCTTCTGAGCACAGGCAGCAGGATAGGGACAGGGCCAAGGGCAGGAAGAGGTGGCTTAATAAAAAATCCCAATAAAGCTCTGGGGCCCCTGGTGGCCAGGGGCAGGTCCTGGGCACAAGCCTTCCTTAGACCCACCGAGTAGGGGGCCCTGACTAATATTCCTGGAGTCTGCGCCTGCCCCAGGCTTCATTAGCAATGCTGAAGGGGCGGAGAGGTCCTGGGGGCTCCTCGGCATTGCCTGACAATACTGCTGAGCCGTGCACACCAGCCCCACCCCATCACACGCCCCCCGCCCGCACTCCAGACCCTCTGCTCAGGTACGGGCTTGATTCAATCAGCCACTTGCCTGTGGGACTGTCCGGGCCAACTTATTAGGGGCAGTTGCCAGCTCCAGGGAGTCGGGCAGCCCTGGCGTGGAATTTGGAGCAAAGATTTATTTATTAAAGAGCAGCAGAGAGATGCCAGGTGGGGTTCTGTCATTCCCCCCCCCCATCCCCACTCCTGAAGCCAGACCCAGGGCAGGCCCCGGTTAGGGAAGGCTAGGCTGGGGTAGGTAAGGGCAGGAGCAGAGGCAGCGGACACAGGGGGGTCTGGCCTGGCCTGCCGGTCCGAGCTGGCATCCCTCCACTGGGGACTCTGGGTGGGACAAGCTCGGGCCTTGTTCCCTCTGTCTAGCCCCTCATATAAAGCACAATGCTTGAAGGAGTTTGGGACGAGAAAAGCTAAGTCTGGCCAGTTTGAAGACAGCCAGACAAAGGCCTAGCGCGGGACCGCCCGGAGTGCCTCGGCCCTCAGCTGCCTACAAAAGGAAGGGGGGGATAAAAAAAGAGTGCGGACTTTGCAGTTCAGCTTAAAAAATAAACCTGTGAAACAGAGCCAGTCTCCCTCCCCCTCCCCTCCCCTTCCCCCCGGTTCCAGCATTAGCAGGAGGGGGGGGCTGGAAACATTTGTTCTCGGAGAGGAGGGAGGAGGGGGGGGGGACCCTAAGTGCTTCTGCTTCCTTTTTTTTGCCAAATCATGCAGAAGATGCTGGCAGCTGCAAAGATTCAATTATGCACAATGCAAAAAGGAAAAAAAAAATCATTTACAAAAATAATGGCACTCGAGAAAAAAAAAAAGGCCTCTCCAGAAATGGCGTGGAACAATAAATCCGTTAATTAGCTAATTAATATTCAATTGGGGTCAGTGGGCTTAATAGAACCTTTCTTGGAGACCCGAGAAATTCTAAACTGCCGCGGGGAGCCTGCCCACCGCCATTATCTCAGGCGTGCAGGCCCTTATCGGGCCGCCAGCTGTCCCCGAACAATGCGGGCCCTTATCTGCCGGGGCCGCAGCCCCGGCCGCGCGCTCCGGCTCCCTCCACCCAGAGGAGCGCGCAGCCTCTTGGTAATTGATATATGGCACAGCTTTGTCTGAGGCTGTTTGCTCTGCTGGTATTTAAGGCGGCGCGGGGGGGGGGGGGGGGGGGCCCTGATGGATCGCCATTGGCCGAGTGTCTGACGACGGTGACAGTCAGTCAGTGAGGAGCCAGCCAATGACCGGGGCCGGCGCCCTTGATGCCCTGGCTGCCTGGGCCAGACCGGAGGCCCCACACGTGGCAACTCGGCCCGCTCGGGTTGAACTGGAGCTTCGTTGCTCTCCTCGAGTTGGGAACCAGGTCCCCCGTAGACAGGCATTTACACGGGTGGCCAGCATTCCCGCCCGGCTTTGCTCAGGCGGAGGTTGGACCAGGCCGTGGCTACTCTGAGTGCGGTCCACGGACTTGCTTGTCCTTCACCTTAGGACTTGTTAGAAAACGCAAATTCGCCGAAACCGGTTTGGCTCAGTGGATAGAGCGTCGGTCTGTGGACTCAAGGGTCCCAGGTTCAATTCTGGTCAAGGGCATGTACCTTGGTTGCAGGCACATCCCCGATAGGGGCTGTGCAGGAGGCGGCTGGTCGATGTTTCTCTCTCATCGATGTTTCTAGCTCTCTGTCCCTCTCCCTTCCTCTCTGTAAAAAATCAATAAAATATATTTAAAATTAAAAAAAGAAAGAGCCAAAACCGGTTTGGCTCAGTGGTAGAGCGTCGGTCTGCGGACTGAAAGGTCCCAGGTTCGATTCCAGTCAAGGGCATGTACATTGGTTGGGGGCACATCCCCGGTGGGGTGTGTGCAAGAGGCAGCTGGTCGATGTTTCTCTCTCATCAACATTTCTAGCTCTCTATCTCTCTCCCTTCCTTTCTGTAAAATATCAATAAAAAATATTTTTTAAAAATAAAAAGAAAATTTAAAAAAAGAAAACACAAATTCTTGGACACCTGCCTCAGATCTCCTGAATCTGAAACTCAAGGTGGGGCCCAGGAATCTATACTTTAGTGAGCTCTCTAGAACAGCGGCCACCAAGCGGCGGTCCATGGACCACTGTTGGTCCTTGAGGTCCAAAAGGTTGGCGACCGCTGCTCTCGACGGTTCGGATGTGCACTCAAGTTTAAGAAGCAATGGAGATCAGAGGTCCCACACCTGGCTGTGTGTGCGCCTTAGAGTTACCGGGAAGGGAAAGAATTCAATCTACAAATTCCTGGGTCCCTGGGGTGTGAGGTGTGAGCCCTGAGCACTGGTGGGCACTCTGGGAAAAGTAGGACTGGCCAGCAAAGAGGCAGGAAAACAGGCTGCCAGGGTCACGGTCCATCAGGAGTCCTGCCCAGTGGAACAGGGCTGCACGTGTCCAACAGAGCGAGCTCTGGCCATGCAGGATTCATACCGCAGAAACCCATTTGGGAGCCATTGGGTATTCAGAATGCGTTTTCTATAGAAACGATGTCCACGTGGGAGGACGGGTCCCCAGGCTAACCCCCAGACTCTGTGAGGCCCACGGGGAATCTGTCTGAGAGCATCACCTTAGCAGAACGGGTCCCTGGAATGGGGCCAGGGTGAGGAGGATGGAGGGTGACTTATCTATTCTCTCCCGAGGGCTCACCACACAGGGAGGCCTCGGCTACGTTCTGAGTGTGCAGTCTTCTCAGTGTCCTACACGCCCCTCCTGCCCCACCGTCTCTCTTCAGCCCCTGGACCCTCCTCTATCATTGCGGCCTCCGGGGCCTGCCCTTGCATGTAGGGCTCAGCGTCTACAGCTCTGCCTTCTCCCTGCCTTCCCCTAGCCCAGACCACATATCCAGAGTCACAAGCACTCAGGGGGCAGCTTGATGGCGACTCCACAAATAAAAAAAGCAAGCTTGAGTCGCTGAGGGAGAAGGGTGTGAAGGGGCCTGGATTTGGAGCCAGCCCAGGATGAGGAAGTAGGGAGGATCCCCGCCTTGATCATCCTCCACCTGCTCCCAGGCGCTGCCTGAGAGTAGGCCAAGCCATAGGAACAAGGAGGCCATAGGGGCAAGCATCAGGCATAACCCAGCTCAAGCTCAATGCCCCGGGTCCCCCCACGCAGCGGGGAGAAGTATCTGCAGATTGCTGGGCCTCGTGATGGGAATTCAGGGCCATACTCTGAGAACCACGGCTGGTGGAGCAAAGCTGGTCTGAGCAAAGGGCATCTCCAAGCTTAGAAAGCCAGCTTCCGGGACAGGTGAATCAGGTGAGCCCCATTACACATTAGGATAAAGTGATCAGCCCTGGGGCCCACGGCAAAGACGAGACATGATACTGAGCCAGACCAGAGTGAGGCCTCCTGGGCCACACTGAGGCCACTCAGTGGGCGGGGCGGGGGGTTAGTGGCCACGGAGAGAGGAAGGAGGAAGCCCAGGGAAGCGGTAACTGGCTAATGGGAGCAGTTCCTTTGTCTCTAGTGTGACTCGGCGGCTAGGACTCAATGGGCTTCCCCTCCCAGCTGTGTCTACGTGGAGAGCAGCCTCCAGGCCCGTGGCCTCTGCGGGAGGATTAGCAGGTGTCCAGTGTTTCCGGAGCTGCCCCCGGCCTGTGGGGGAGGCTCAGCAGCACATTCCGCCTGTGTGGGCTGTTGGGAGCACCAGCACTCAGCGTGGGAAGGATGCACGGGATCCCAACCAGACGATCCTTTCATTGGCGTCCTCTTGGGGCTCCTGGAGCATCCAACGGCTTTGGGAGAATATCAAGGCAAGTATCCATCACCCTTCACTCTCCTCCGTTACATGACTGCCGTTTTGATGTACTAGCAAACCCTAAGGAGAAAAATCACCCTGCGTTAAGTAAGCAACGCGTGGACTTGAGGACCCAGGGATTTGCACAGGCCCTGCCCTACCACGTGAGCAATTAGCCTCGAAAGCTGCCCAGAACCCCACAACAATCCCTTCTCCCACATGTGTGCACACACCAGTGACTTTAACCCCCATGTGGCTCCCTGGTCCCTCACTGAGCAAGTCTGCTCCTTTGGACAACTTGGGTTTCGCCCATCTCCCCAAATCGGGATTGGAGGGTACAAGGTTGGCACCATCCCTTTTGGGGAGTGAACGTGAGGCCCCAGAGTCGGGGGTGCTGCTCATGTACAAGCTGCTTGAGAGCAAAACACCCCAGTCTTCTTTTCCCAGATCAGATCTGTCCCGGCTGTGTGTCCGGGGCCGCTGGATCCAGCCTCCCTCCGGGAGGCTCCCACAGCCAGCTGTTGGGAGGAAGAGAGGCGGCGAGAGCCAGTGACAGCCAGAGACATGGGGAGAGGTTGAGAGCCTCAGAGACAGCCTTGGGGGAGAGGAAGGGAAACCTCGAGAGGGCAAGTTGGTTTGTGTGCGGTGAGGGGAAGCTCTCGTTATTGGTTATACTGGGTTTCCCGAAAATAAGACATCCTCCGAAAATAAGACCTACTTACAGGTTTCCTTCTGAGTGAAATATAAGGCATCCCCCCCCCCTGAAAATAAGGCCCCCAGGCTCTGTCTCAGAATGAAAATTAATTTACCATAAACTGGTCGCTAGGGCCACCCCGACTGGTGTCTAGCAACCAGTGACGTTACACGGAGTCCTGACATCACTGCTGTGTGAATGGAGAGAAATCAGCGTGGAAACTCTGTGAAACCTAAACTGCAAGAAGTTGTGACTTGGGTGAAGAATTCATGGGAGGAAAATCACTGACAGTTGCATTGCAAATGCACTGCGAGCAGGCTACCTTGACAAGAAGTACTCATTTGAAGACAGTGCTATTGCTAAACATGAGCGATTTGGCCCACTGATTCTGAAAGGAATGGAGTCACAAGAAACTCACCAGGAAATTCAGGAATTGATTGTTATGATGATCTTCCAGAAGACGATGACATGATTGTCATTGAATGAATGAGTAAATTCTTGATACTGTAGGATTCACAGTTTGTCTGGTTTGTGTTGACAACTACCGTACCGTATACAGGTAATAAATGTCCTTTACTTTCATTTAACAATAAATATGTACCGTATTCTTCTTCATGGAAAAATAAGGCATCCCCTGAAAATAAGACCTAGCGCATCTTTGGGAGCATAAAATTGATATAAGACACTGTCTTATTTTCGGGGAAACAGGGTATTGGCGGGGCCTCTCCTTCCTGTGCCTGTGATGACAGCTGCCGGGGCAGGAGTGGTGGCGGGCTGGGCCCTGCAGGTTTTGCTGACTTCAGACCCCGATTTTCATCTCGAGAAACTGCTTTCCTGTGAGCCCAACGTGGCTTCTCCTTTAAGCGGGGGGACGGCCTAAGCTTGCTCCTGGTTTTCTGTCTGTCTGTTTGCCACTTGTCCCTGAAACATCAGAGCCTCCACCCTGACTTTACAGATGGAAAAACTGAGGCTGCCCAAGGGCACACCACATGCACTGAGTCAGGTGCTGGGCCAGTGCAACACTCCGGGAACAACCCTCCCCTCTCTCCCTGCACTACCTCCCTCCTGCCCAGCCCCCCACTCCCCTCACCTGCCTCTGTGCAGGGACATCCAGGCCCCACCACCAGGGAAGTTTCCACCCACCTGAATGCCAGCAGCCGGAGCAGGAGGGCCTGAGTGCGCCTGCAGAGCCTGGAGCTCCTTCAACTTCACGACTAATTGCAGAGAGGCAGTGGGCGGGCTCTTGGCAAGCGATTAACTGTCCCACGGCATGAATAATTTGCATAGAAAATGCTTTATTTTGGCAATCTATTAAAGGGCCCACGGTGCGGGCGGCTTATCTCGGTCTCACAGCACGGGGAAGGTTTGGCTATCTCGTTAGGTTCTGTTGATGCATAACAATTTGAAATGGGCACAAGCTACTATGACATTTAAAGATGCCTTCACTTAATTATATTACACAAACAAGGAGTTGTTTATCCTTGGGAATAAAGTCTTTTTGAAGTCAAAGTTGGCATGTGCATAAAGGAGGGCATTTTACTAGTAACTGAGTTTTCGAGAGGGGGGCCTCCCCCTCACTTCAAACTTAGGGGGGGCGGGCGGTGCATTTCCCTAGGGCCTGGTAGCACAGAGGGTTCCATGGCTGAGATGCAAACTTGGAGATCGGCTCTCTTGTTCTTCTTCTTCTTCTTCTTCTCTGGGGGTGGCCTCCCATTTGGCACTTAGCACGAAATTGTGGGCAGGAAAGCTTATTAGAGCGAGGAAGAGAGACTCTTGCTGTGTGACCTTGGGTGAGCCCCTCCCCTTCTCTGAGCTGCCATTGATTCCAGAGCAACACCTGGGTGGGGCTTTCCTGCTCTGAGTCAATGGCTGGCGAACCACGGTGTATTCCTGCTTTCTCCTTGCCACGCAGCTTGTTGGCACCGCACATAAAAGTACAGTCTCTTTGTTAAAAGCCAAAGGAAATTCAGGGTCCCCATCAATACTCGTCTTGGAACTGGAAACACGCGGAGGGAGGGAGATGAGAGCAAAGAGGAAGGGGCTTGCAGCTGCTGCGGGTACTGGTACCGTTTTTCGCTCTGCCAAGCTGCAGGCTCCAGGAGACGACAGAGCTAGCAGCCTTGCCTCACTTCTTGGAGAAGTAGGAATTGGGATGCAAGAGAGCCCTAGGAGCTCTGGGAAAACCCATGGAGCCCTGGGAAACCTGCCTTGCCGACAGGGGCTCATTGGGAAGGCTGGCAGATGCTACCTCGCTCTTCACCTCTGGGCGTCGGAGCAGAGACCAGTGCTGCTGTGGGAGAACTCTGGACACGAGGTTAGGCGGGCTGCTTCCTGGCAGGGGAGAACCTCTGATGTTTCCAGGGACAGCGCTGCCTGGTCCTTCAAGAGAAAAAGGTGCAGAGAAGTCCTAATGGATTTGGCTCAGTGGATAGAGAGCATAGGCCTACGGACTGAAAGGTCCCAGGTTCAATTCTGGTCAAGGGCATGTACCTTGGTTGCGGGCACATCCCCAGTAAGGGTGTGCAGGAGGCAGCTGATCGATGATTCTCTCTCATTGATGCTTCTAATTCTCTGTCCCTCTCCCTTCTTCTATGTAAAAAATCAAATATATATATATATATATATATATATATATATATATTTAAAAAGGTTCAGAGAAAGAAGGATTTTGCCCAGGGCCCCGGCTTCCAGGCTCTGTGTTACTCTGAGATTCAAGCTTTCCAGAAAACAAACTCGCTCCCCACCTCCTAGTACCCTTGTTGCCCCTCAGAACTGGGGACTGCACTCTTACTAGCTCATGGTCACCACGCTCCTGCTTCTGCCTCTTCCTGGCACTATACATATATTTTGTGATTAATGGGCACATTAGCTGCAATTAGGTATAGAGATAATTCCCATTCCATTATGATTTCCTAGAAATAAAACTCAAAGTAATCTCGAGAGATTAATTAGCATTAATAGTTAAGTCTCTGTTTCACCGATGTGTACTACTTTGAGTAACACCTAATGAAATGCCAACTCCTGGGCAGCATTCGGTAGCTCCTCGGCTGTTCTTCAACTGTCATCCATCACTGCCTGCTCTAACATCACTGTCCCCAACCAAGCCGCTGAGTGTGTAAATTTTGAGTCAAAACCTTCCTCTTTTACTAGAAAGAGCTTCATCTCCAAATGTTAGCAATAGACACACAGGTGAGGGCAGAGAAGCCACTGTTAGGCCTGTACCCGTGGTCGGCAAACTGCGGCTAGCGAGCCACATTGCGGCTCTTTGGCCCCTTGAGTGTGGCTCTTCCACAAAATACCACGGCCTGGGCGAATCTATTTGGAAGAAGTGGCGTTAGAAGAAGTTTAAGTTTAAAAAATTTGGCTCTCAAAAGAAATTTCAATCCTGTTGTCCTGTTGATATTTGGCTCTGTTGACTAATGAGTTTGCAGAGCACTGGCCTATACCGTTTGGATAAGAAGAAGCAAAGCTACCACATACTGAGCAGTTGTTCTGCACCAACCCCTGTGCTAAGCACTTCGTCATGTTAAACCACATACATTTAGTGTTTTGCAACTCAAAAATAGCCAACTAGTTGTAATCTTACATGGTTCTACTTAATATCTCATTTGATTCTGACCATACCTTTACCATCCTATATAATAAAAGGCTAATATGCAAATTGTCCCCTTGACTGGAAGTTTGACCAGGGGGTGGGGCCGACCTGCCATCTGCCCACAGATTCCCCCTAACCCTGACCAGCCCCAACCCTGATTGGCCCTCCACACCCCAATGGGAGTGGGGACAGCTGGCCAAACATCTGCAGCTCCTCCCCCAGCTGGCCCAGCCTGATCAGCCCCAATTGGGACAAGTTAGCCAAACCCCACCTGTGCACAAATTCATGCACTGGGTCTCTAGTTTATAATAATCTATAATAATAAAATAGTAATAAGCTAATTAGACCAAACAGCCAAACGACCTTCCAGATGACCTTCTGGAATAACCAGTGGCCAGTGAGCCTGCTCTACCAGGCCAGCCACGGCAGTCCTGGTCCAGTGCCCCAACCCCTCCATCCACAGAGGCTGAATGGGGTGCTATCACAGTGCCTCAACCTCCCATAGCCCCTCCCCAAGCCAGCCTGGTCCCAGATTCCTCCCCCACCAATGGGCAGAGGGTGGGGCTAGTGCTAAGAAGCAGTGAGCCCAGCTCCTGGTTGAGCCACACTCTCCCCCTGCCTACCCCTACTCAACCAGAAGTTGGGCTCACAGCTGGAAAGCACAGTGGAGGTGGAATGAGCCTCTCCCACCCCCATGGCAGGTGGGTGGAAAGGAACAAGGGGTCCTAGACTGTGAGAGCCCCGGACCGTGAGAGGATGTCTGAGTTCCAGCGTAGGCCCAATCCCCGGGGGGTCCTGGACTGTGAGAGGTCACAGGCCAGGCTAAGGACCACCTCCCAGTGCACGAATTTTGTGCACCGGGCCTCTAGTTCTTAATATTCTTTCCTTATTACTTATTAGAAAAATGAGGCACAGAAGTTAAATAATTTACCCAAATTTCAGAGCAAATAAGTGGGGCCAAGGGCCATCCTTGGAAGACCATGATCTCTGACTCCACAGGCATCTAGCCCTGACATTTACTTATTACCAAAATGTCTCCATAAGCATTTCACATGTTTCAATCAACAAATGTGGTTAAACTGAACCTGGTACATAGTGTGTGCTCAATTAATGTTTATTATACCACGAATAAAGGGCTGATTACAGGGTGACTGAGGTGCCAGTATCAGTCAGAATGGTCTACAGAAATGGGTGGCAGGGAGGGGAGGGGAAGCAGATACTGCTCAGCCATCAAATGCTTGGCTGAGGCTCCTCACATTCTCTTCTCCCAATCTGTCCCCACCAGGTTCATTCCTAGAGTCAAATAGGGAGCCAGATATGGTTGGAAGGGTGTGTGTGTGTGGGGGAGATAGACCCAGGGGCTGCGTGGCTGGGGCACAGCACTAGGACAGGGGCTGGTCTTGGAAGAGCAGAGGAAGGGGGAAGAGGTTGAGCAGAAGCATCATGCCATGAGCCACCGTAACTAGGCAGGGAGAGAACAGCCTCCCTGATTCCAGGTTCCCCTTCCAGACCAGCTGCAAACGGGCTGTAAAATGTCCACTGACATCAGAGAGTCCTTGTGCCACGTGTCCTTCCTGAGTGCTTTCTTTCTGATCCCAGGCCTGCTCTCTGAGCTCAGATCAAACCTGCCCTCTCACAGCCACCTGAACCTCAGCTTCTTCTCTCCACTTACTTTGACCCATGACAATGCCCAGGGGATGAGGTTGGGCATCCTCAATGGCCAGCTGTGGAGGGAGGGAAAAATATGTGGGCACTGATCTGCCAGCTCCAGAGGGTGCCCAATGGTCTCATGCATGGTATTAATCCAGTGGGTTGGACTCCAATTTATGTATTTTTATCAAGTTTGCGTTAAATATAACTAAGACATTAGAAACTGTAAAATAACACGTAGCTCTACAATAACTCAGCTACCCTATTGAATAGCTCCCAATAACAAGAGATGGATGTAGTTAGCATAACGATTGCTTTAGGTTTTGCACTGAGTAGCGTTTCCATGAGAGAGTGATTGATTAGTAGATGCTGACGATGTGCATTTCCCTCCCTTTGGGTTGCCAGTCACACTACACACACAGTGATGATAGCAGTCCATGTGACAAGGTTCAGAAGAAACACTTGGTGAAATTGGAGGCTTCAGACTCTAGGGCCTAGGCTGTTTCTTGGAGGCCCAGAGTGATGGGTGGATGGGAGCCAAAGGAAGAACAGCTAATCCCTGGAGAATAACAGGCAATGGAGAGTCTCACCTTTGTTAGGCCTAAAACCTTCGGATATGGGTTACTCCGGGCATCTTTTGAAGAAGGAAGTTCATTTCCATTCATTGACTTACTTGGCATTATGTACTTCTCCTGCTGTGTCCTGGGGGACTCCAGAGAAGACTCACCCACATGCTCTGCTCTAACAGAGCTTGCATTTTTTAAGACTTTATCTTATCTTGGATGCTACACTCAGTATCATTACCATCACCATGTTTTATGACCTGTAAAACTCTTTCAACTCATTAGATTATTTAATCTTGCAATGACCCTATGAAGGTAAAGATCATTCCTCCCAGGGGAAATGGAGGCCCCAAGAATAGGTGACCTTTCCGAACTCACTCAACAAGTTAGCGATGATGAAGGGACCAGGACACCAGGGTTTAATTCTGAGTCCAGAACGCCTCCCATAAAAACATACTACCTCCTGGGATGGGAAGGGGGAGAGGGGGAGATCTCTGCTTTGCTAGCATTGGTCTGGTGTGATATGAACAGGGTGGAACTCATCTGGCCTTGGGGCCCACACAGAGGGTATGAGTCTTCATGAGGCTAGGGTTCAAATAGCCTCATCTGGATGGAAGAAAGCAACAAATGGACAAATCATCTTCCAGATATGCCCACACCTGTATGAGTGTCCTGAGTTATTTATCATTTAGTCAACAAATATTCACTGAGGTCCTACTGTGTGCGACACACTGTCCTGCAGGACAACATGGATGTGCAAGACATCCTGTCACAATCCTCCAACTCTTCCCCCTCCCTTCTCCCGCCCTCACTCTGGCTGTCACAACCCAGAGGGGAGGGTACCATGGACAGCTCAGTGCACTTGTCAAAGGGAGGAATCCAGCAGGAAGAAAGGCAGAACCTCAGCCACCTCCTCTTCTCCTGGGAACATTCTCTTTTCCTCTGGGAGAATCCAGAGGGAACCTGGTCTCACCCTGCTTCTCCCACACATTTAAATCAATCTGTACCCCCATCCATTTGCCTTATGGCATCCAAAAGCTAAGAAAGAATATTTGGGTGTTCCAAGGCTGCTGAGAAATCAGCCAGACCCACGCTCCCTTGTTCCTTCCTCATTTACTTTTCCTTGTGATACTACCTCTAAACTCTTGCTCCACAACCCAAACTATGTTCCTGCCACTATCCTTTTGGACTTTTAGTTTGTTCTGGGTGTTTCTAGTGCATTAAATTTTTTTTAAAATGTTTTCATTGATATTTTAGAGAGATGAAGGGAGAGAGATAGAGAGCTAGAATCGTCGATGAGAGCGAAACATTGACCAGCTGCCTCTTGCACACCCCCTACCGGAGATGTGCCCACAACCAAAGTACATGCCCTTGACCAGAATCGAACCCAGGACCCAGCAGTCCGCAGACCGACGCTCTACCACTGAGCCAAACCGGTTTCGGCTCTAGTGCATGACATTTGATTTTTTTCCCTTCTTTAGCTTGCCCCTGTCTTGCCTTGGGTGAGACCCCCCCACACTGCATCCAGACCCCTCACATCAGCCACATGGCCGTGTTCCCTCTAGACTAAACCTAAAGAGACTGTCAATGTGGTCATATCATCAAAGTGGCGCTACTGGGAGAGGAAGGAAGAGCTAGAGTTTGAGAACTAGTTAGATCAGAGCTTATAGACTGGGAGAGATTGCAACTCATTATTGATAGAGAAGGCCATCAAGGGAGTTATCATATGAGGGTTTCTTTCCATAGGGCTTTGTGATATGAGTGAATAAGAGGGAAATTAGAGAAGAGGGAGAAAAATCTGAACAGGGTATGGGGACCAACAGAGGGAAGGAGGGCAGTACTGAGAGCCTGGCAGAAAGGAGCCCATAATTTGTAGCATTCTGCTCCTTGTATTTGGGTGATTTTGCCCAGTAGTACTCAGCTCCCAGAATGCAGAGAAGAAAAGATGAATGTTTGGACTGACACAGGATTAGGAGTTTGCTAACAAGGGCAGTGGGAAAAAGAGAGGTCAGTTGAACTGAGTGTGTTGACAAGATAGTAGTGAATGTGATAGATCAATGGAAGGATCAAGAAGAACTGAAGCCAGGAGAAGACCAAAACATTTCTAGGAAAAAAGAACAGGAAGAGCTTTCAAGTTCAAGGAAGTGTGAACATCCTAAAAAATATAAGGTTGTGGTCGCCAGGAAATACCAGAGGATTCGGCTTCAAAAGGTGAAGTAGTTTGTATAAGGACAAGGTCAAGAGTGTGTCTCTGGGCAAGGGCTGCTAAAGTAGTGTGGAGGTGGGAAGGAAGCCAGATGCAGATGGGAAAAGGAAGCTGAGACCCTGAGAAGTCAGGGTAGTAAGTGGACCCTCCCATAGATATCAGAGCCTCTCACTCTATCACCCATGCTGTCTAAGAGTGTGTTCTGGATGGGCATAGATTTCAGGAAGCCATTGACAGCTATGAGAATTTCATGTTATATGAATTGTGAGAGCAAAGACAGGGCACTTAGTGAACAGGAAGTTTCATGGTTTCCTCACCACCATCCCCCAACGCCCATCCTATATCTAAGGCATTAGATCTGTATTTAAGAGCAGACCTGTGTGTTTCTACTCACAAGAGCTCCCTGGGGCTATTTCCCTGTTTGTAATGGAACCTCATGGTCAGAGTTACTGGTGTGTGATGGATTGTAGAAATGGCTACAACTTAAACTTCTTCTATTTGCCCTTTGGAAATGTGACTTGTAGCATTTCCCATAAAGAGTCTGTTTTCTACCTCTTGGATCTTGGGTGTTTTTGTGACTTGTTGGTCAAAAGAATATGGCAAGCCGAAGCCGGTTTGGCTCAGAGGTAGAGCATCGGCCTGCGGACTGAAAGGTCCCGGGTTCGATTCTGGTCAAGGGCATGTACCTTGGTTGCGGGCACATCCTCGGTAGGGGGTATGCAAGAAGCAGCTGATCGATGACTCTCTCTCATCAATGTTTCTTAACTCTCTATCTCTCTCCCTTCCTCACTGTAAAAAAATCAATAAAATATATATTTTTTAAAAGAATATGGCAGATGAGATACTGTGCAAGTTCCGAGCCTGTACCAAAAAGGCCTTGCATGCTTCCACGTAGTTTCTTTGAACCTTGAGCTGCCAGGGAAACAATCCCAGACTACCTTGCTAGTTGATGAGTGACATGTAGCCACTTTCCCCTGTTCCCCCAACTGACAGCCAAGCCAACTTTCAGAAGCAGAGCTGTCAGCCACATGAGTGATGACATCCTGGGTCATCCAGCCCCTTGCTAAGCCTCCAGCCAATGGCAGACCCATAAGGAGGCTTAGCCTAGATCAGTGAATCCAGGGCCAAATCAGCAGAACCACCCAGCCAGCCCATGGACTCAAGAGCAATGAGTGGTTGTTATTTTAAGTCACTAATTTGGAGGAGTGTCTTGGCTTGAGCTGCTATAACAAAATACCATAAGCCAGGTGGCTTAAACAACCAACACTTTTTTCCCCCCCTCACAGTTCTGGAAGCTGGGAAGACCATGAGCAAGATGCTGGCTGATTTGGTTCCTGATGAGAATTCTCTTTCAGGTTTGTAGATGGCTACCTTCTGGTTATAACCTCACATGCAGAGGAGAGAGAAAGAGATCAGCTCTCTTGTGACTCTTTTTATTTAGGGCACTAATCTCATTCACGAGGTGTCCACTCTCATGACCTAATTATCTCCCCAAAGTCCCACCTCCAAATGCCATCACACTGGGCTTAAACACATGAATTTGAAGGGGATGCAAACATTCAGTCCATAGCAGGGAGGGCTGGTTTGTTATGCAGCAAAAACTAGCTGATACAGGATGGACTAGAAAGAGATAAGAGATGCATAGGCCTACGTAATAAAAAAAAAGATCATGTGCTAATCATAGCATCTGACACATCACAGGACCACTTCTCTTCTGCCAAAGACAACTCCTCCTCCCTTCCCCTGGGCAGATGCAGCCCCACATGAAGCTGCGTGGCTTGCCAAGGAGGGCAGATGGGACGGCAGCCCCCGCTTGCCAGGCACCCTTGTGCAGGGCACCACTTGCCCAACTGTAAGTAGCCTCCTGGCATGCTGTCACAGCCTCTGAAATGGCTCTCTCCTGGCAGCGAGTGTGGCACTACGCAATCCCCCCAGTACAGCCAATCGAACAGGAACTTGGTACCTGGCCAGGAGATGGCAACTCAGATTCTTGCCTTTGGAATCTGGATCATAAAACGTGGGAGAAAATCCGTTAATAGAAACAGTAGAAGGGGGAGGGGGAAAAAATGAGATGCATCCATAAAGGCCTTGCAGTTGAGTGTGGGGTCATAACTTCCGAAGGGCCATGGAAAGCTGTGGGAAACTGAAACTCAGAAATAATGAGTAAAAGGAGCCGGGAACTGCGGAGGCACACAGATGATGTGTGGAAGAGCAGAGGCAGGCACACAGAGAGCGAGCCAGGCGGGTGAGTGACAGAGCTGCAGGAAGACCTGCTACCCAGGTCCTCCAGCCACTAGGGGTCTGGAACAGCTTTCAGTCAGGCACAGTCCTGTCCTTGGATTGGGGGAAGTCTCAGAGTCACTGCTTATATTTGTCTCCCTTCCTTGGGCTGTTCTGTTCCATTTGCACCAAAGACCCCTGAGTAAAACCAAAGAGACCGCCGAAACTGGTTTGGCTCAGTGGTAGAGCGTCGGTCTGCAGACTGAAAGGTCCCAGGTTCGATTCCGGTCAAGGGCATGTACCTTGGTTGTGGGCACATCCCCAGTCGGGGGTGTGCAAGAGGCAGCTAGTGGATGTTTCTCTCTCATCGACGTTTCTAGCTCTCTATCTCTCTCCCTTCCTCTCTGTAAAATATCAATAAAATATATATTTTTAAAAAAACCAAAGAGACCATCACTGCCCATCTGCTGGCCTTCCTCTCTGCAGTCTGGGCTGAGAGGCCAGCCTGGGGCTCCAGGGTGGGCCATTGTCTGCCTCTCTGGGCTTCACTCTTTAGGGCACGGTGGTGGTGGGGGGCGTATAGAACTGTGTCTGGAGAATTGGCCGGGTCAGTGAGGCTGAGCTTTAGGGGCCACTGAGAACAAGCTCAGGCTCACACAGCCCAGCCACCCTACTGGCCCAGGAGACAAGATAGGACAGACGGACAGGGAGGTGAAGCTACCCGGAGCAGCTTTAACCTGAGAGCTGAGGACAAGCTGCAGCCACAGAGCTGGCTATACAGGGGTGGGCTTCCCCCTGTGGGTGTGCCCTGAGGTCTGTGACCAATCCTGACTCCACCCAGGCCCACAGGGGCCTCAGCTCTGGGCAGGGCGGATGGATCTAACCCCTGGGAGACAGAAGGGACCCGCCGCTATTGGGTCAGCGCTCCTGCACAAGCCTCACCTTAGCAGCTCACCGGGGTGGCGGAGTCAGCCAGCACTTTGACAGGAGGGACAGTGGTCCACTTCCTGCGCTCTAGCCTAGTGAGCCCAGGAGCTGTCATCACTTTGGTTCCCATACAGACACTGCCATCTGCTGGGAGGACAGAGGAGCAACCCAGAGGCTGCCCTGCCTGCGTTTGGGTCCAAGCCAGGGCCCGTTCTAGGAAAGCCCCTGTCTCCTGCTGGTCTAGACAGGAGGTCCCCAGCCTCCCTCCCTGGCTCCCCGCCGGCTTCCTTTGGCCTCCCAAGCCCTCTCACCCTCCCTATTAGGGTACTGACCCCTCTCTATTTTTAGGTCCCTCTCCCCTCACTCCCCCACCTTAGGCTCAGAGCTGCAAACACAGAACAGGGCTTTGGGGAGAACCGCCCGCCCCTTGGGCAGGAAATGTCGGTCCCCTCAGCCATGCTGGACCAGGCCGGGCAGGGAAGGGTGGCCACAGTGTCCGACCTGCCATAGGTCCGGAGGGGAAGCTAGCTGGGTGTGCTGCTCCAGTCTGCCTGAGGACTGCCAGCCAGTGACCCAGGCCCACGCCAGAGCTGACTGCACTGAAGATGGGTGGCAGGGAGCCCCCCCTGCTAGTGAAATCTGGAAGGAAGTCAGGAGAGTCAGAGCCACCTAGTGGGGCACAGAGAGGGAGGAGCTTCTGAGACATCCCACCGGAACTCCCACTTAATGGATGAGAAAACTGAGGCCCAGAAATAGGGCCTATCACCTCGTCCCACTGATAAGAAGAATGATGAAAGCTCATTCCTGAAGGACCTGGAGGACATCTAGCCGAATCCTTTCGCTTGTAGATGGGGAGACAAGGCCTGGAGGGCCACAGGAGGGGGGATGCTGACCTGCTGGGGGTTGCAATGCTAGTCAGTATTTGTCCTGTGCTTTTTCTGTGCACCAGACTGCCCCAGCGTGAAGAAGCCAGCCCCTCAGGTAGGATCTGGGTGGCAATTAGGACAGGGGGACCCTGGGGGATGGATGGACGGGGAGACCGCCCAGCTACTGGGGAGGAAGGGGCTGAGGCTGCAGCCACCGGCTGCCCCGCCCTACCGTGTGCTGTTCCTACCACTTCCCTCGCTGCTCAGAGTAAGGCCGAGGTAGGAGGCTTATTTATTCCTGCACTTCTATTTATTCATGCAATCTCGTCAGTGTATATTATTTACATTATGAACCATATGCATTCCCACACTCCCTCTTTCGAAAAGGCCCAAGAACACAGATTGTTGCAAAGCTGTGAAAACGGTGGTGGTGGTGGCGCTGTGTCTTCACCCCCTCCCTCAGGCCTCCCGGTGGAGCGGCAGAAAGCCCTCCTTATGCCAAGCTGAGAGCACTGAGACCTCCCCAAGCGCCGACTCAGTGCAGTGTGTACATCTGACCCCCAACAGAGGGAACATGAGAAGGAGGAGGAAGGAGAGTGGGTGGGATCACAGGGGAACCTGAGGGTGCATTCCCCCGACACCTCCTTCCTCAGCTGGCCAGGCAGGGCTGGGTTGTGGCGCCAGCTGCCTGAGGCCATGTGAAGGGAGTGAGGTGAATCCAAGCTAGTCTATAGAAAAGCCTCAAGACACCTGACAGGTGGATTGCAAATGCCAAGACCAAAGGAGGAGAAGCAGGTTTGTGAAGGAGGGATGGAGCCAAGAATCGATAACCCGGTGCGGGGTGGCATTTGAGCAGAAGCAAGTCAGAAGTAGATGCAGCAGGCAAAGAGGGGCCCGGTGGGCAGTCACAGTTTGCATTTATAGACTGGCTTAGATGGAGGGGGAGGGCCTGGAGTTCTGGCCAGACTGGGATTTGAAGAACTGGGATTTGAAGAACAGATGTATCCTGTAGCTGTGAGACTGAACAAAGGGAAACTGGTACATACATCTCTGAACAGAAAAAAAAAATCATTATTTCAATTATATATAAAAACCTATGGGTATGTCTAAAGCTATACTCAGAGGAAGAGTCATAGTCTAAATACATTGTTAGACAAGATAAGTGATGGCTAACAGAACAGGCGAACCCCCAAATTGCAGAGGCTTGACACAATGAAGGTTATTTCTTGTTCATGCTTCATGCCTGTTTCAAACGGCCACTTAGGGATGGAGGCTGATAGAGATCTTTTGCCTTACATCTGGGCCATCCTAGAACACACGGCCTACAAAACTGCAGTAAAGGAAGAAGAGGGAGAAAACTTACTGCCTCTTAATTATCTCAGCCCAGACAAAACATACATCACTTCCGCTCACAATCCATTGGCTAGAAGTAGTCACATGGCTGAAACCAAACTTTGAGACACACTATAATGTGTAAGGGAATAGCATATATGTATTCAATAAGCATTGTCTCAGCCACACATTAAGCATTAGACAGGAAACAATGAAAATAAATGACTTAAGTACCCAACTAAAGAAATTAGAAAAAATAACAAAATTATCCTAAGAAAAGTAGTAAGAAGAAATTAATAAAAGTAAAAAATCTATTCATTAAGAACAATTTATTAATTACCTGTCCAAGTGAAGAAATAACTAAAATAAAAGAGGCAGATTATTAATTAGATCAAAAAGAAGCAAAGAAGCACAAGCACACAAAACAGGGAAATAACCACAAATATGTACAAAATTAAAATAATCACAAACATATTAACATTCTAAGTAAATATATTTGTAAAACTGTATAAAATCATTCCTAGGAAAATGTTATTACCAAAATTGGCTAAAGACACTTAATAATCATGAGAGATATGAAGAAAATTGCCCCCCAAAAAGTGTCTCCTATATGTAATACACACAGATGCTTACACACACACACACACACACACACACACACAGTTTCACAAATAAATTCATTCATACCTATGAGGAACAAACAATTATGACATTGAACTGTTCCAGTGAATTTTTTTAAAGGAAATATCCAAGTTATTTGTTACAAAGCTAGTAAAATATGTTTTTTAATTTTAAAATATTTTTCAATTACAATTGGCATACAATATTATATTAGTTTCAAGTGTATAATATAGTAGTTAGACACTTATATATCTTACAAAGTGATCACCCAGATAAGTCTAGTACCCATCTGACACCATACATATTTTCAATATTATTGACTATAGTCCCTATGCTGTACTTTACATTTCTGTGATTGTTTTTCTAACTGGCAATTTGTACTTCTTAATTTTTTCACCCACGAAGCTAGTAAAATACAGATAGCAAAACTGGACAAGACATAAAACTACTACAGATTAATCTCACTTTTGAAAGCAAAAAGCTTAAATAAGATATTATCAAATAGAAGTTAGCATATTTTTAGATATTACAACAGTTACCAAGTGAAATTCAAATCATCAATGTAAGGGTGATTTAAAATTAAAAATATATAATTTAGCATTTCAATACACCTTGACATAAGTTCTCAGACTAAAAGTTATCATTCTTAATGTTGAAAAAGAATTATTTCTATCAGCATCAACAATATGATCAGAACGTACTCTAACACTACTGTTATTTAACATTGTATTGCAGCGATTGACCAATATAAATATAGGACCACCAAGCTGTCACAAATATAAAATAATTACCATAAAATATTAAATATAATTACCAAAAAATATTAAAAGTGAAGGCTATTGAGGAGGGTTTCTGTTATTAGTTTTGGCACCCAATTTACTTCTGCCTTTTGTTTTGGCCACATAGTATTGAAGACATTCTGATAACCAGGGAAATGTAGAGAATGACAACCTATTTTAAGTTCACCTTGCAACCTCATGAAAAGCTTTAATTAACCTGTTTCAGAGGCTTGAAAGAGAGCAGTAAAATCTTTCCCCTTCCCCAATACAGAATCACCAAAGTGACCTAACTCCTGTGTTTTTTATTAAATACAGTTTCATCGATGACAAACTCCAAACTTACAATTTTTTATGGACACATTTATAGCAAATCAACATATATTTAATGGAAATGGCAGAAGAATCTTTTTAGGCTCTACATTTTTTTAAAAAAATGAGTTGATATGACTACTATATCAGGAACTGTCAATATATTCAAATTTAGCAGATACTGGATATAGGTATTTTATTCCCCAAATAGTTAAAATATATTTGAGTTCTGCATGTGTTTTATTCTCAAAATAGTTGAAAATATATTTGAAAATAAAATTAAGACCATCCCTATGCAGTTTGGCTCAGTGGATAGAGCGTCAACCTGCAGACTGAAGGGTCCCAGGTTCAGTTCTGGTCAAGGGCATGAACCTTGGTTGCGGGCTCCTCCCTGGCCCAGGCCTGGTCAGGGCACATGCAGGAGGCAACCAATCGATGTGTTTCTCTTACATCAATATTTCTCTCTGTTTTTCCCCCTCTCTTCCACTTTCTCTAAAAACCAATGGAAAAAATATCTTTGGGTGAGGTTTAAAAAAAAAAAAGAAAATTAAGAACTCAAGTTCCTACTGAAACCATATTCAGACCACCAGCTCCAGCATGATAAACACCATCTAAGCCAAACATGAGAATGTGGACCATCAGTGATTCAGCGTAAACCTGGCCCTACTTCATTTACCCAATTGTGATTTCCAGCCGCTATGTAATATGCATGGAGGCTTATTTCCTGGCAGTTTAGGGGCTGTTTCAGAGCACTTTACCTGTAGAATCTAGACATCATCCGATCTTCATTCATCCATCCAAAGAATACTTACAGATGTTTACCATATGCCGACACTGCTCTGGGCACTGGGGACACGGAAGTGAGCAAAACAGACCCAACTCCCTACCCTCGTGCAGCTTATACTTTAGAGGGAGCGACAGGAGAGACACTAAAGTGCCAAGTGGTAGAAGGTGATAAGCGATGCTATAGACTGAATGTTTGTGTCTCCCCAAAGTTCGTATGTTGAAACCTAATCCCTAAGATGATGGTAGTTGGAGGTGAAACCTGTGGGAGGTGGTTAAGTCGTGAAGGTGATGAGCCTCGCATGTGGATTTAGTGAATATAAAAGAGACCCAGAGAGTGTCCTTGCCTCTTGTGCATGTGAGGATGTGCAGAAGATGGTGATCCATGAACCAGGAAGAGCCTTCACCAGACACCAAATCCACCAGTGCCCTGATCTTGGACTAACGGCCTCAGAACGGTGAGAAGTAAAGTCTGTTGTTTATAAGCCACCCAGTCTATGGCACTTCGTTATAGCAGCCCAAACGGGCTAAGATCATGGTTGGCAAACTGGGGCTTGTGAGCCACATGTGGATCTTTGGTAGAAAATATCTAAATATACAATATTAACATATTTTTATACTAAGGCAGTCATCCTATATAATAAAGGCCTAATATGCAAGTCAACTGAACAGCGGAACCACTGGTGGAACAATCAGTTGCTATGGTGTGCACTGACCACCAGGGGGCAGATGCTCAATGCCAGAGCTGCCCCCGGCCTGCAGGCCCCAAACCAGCCAAGGCAGGAGTCAGCAGGGGCCCCCCAATCGGCCCCGATCACCAGCGAGGCCTAGACATCCTATCTGTGCACAAATTTCATGCATTGGGCCTCTAATAAAATATAATTTTAAATATGTTTTACGGAAAATGGGCCTCATAAAGGTGAAAGCGTCTAAGGTTGGTGATGGTCCTCATGTGGCCCTGCAGCCAGTTGGGACCTGCCACACCCTGAACCTGACTGGGGCATTCACACTGAGCAGTTTGTCGATGCCACTCAAGTTTGGTAACACAATTATAGCAAAACTAATGTGAACCTTAAGCAAAATAGAATAATATTTAATTGATCATTGTTAGTGATCAGTAAAAGACAGTAAAGCTATAGTTATTGATTACATAAATAACTTCCAGTGAGAGAGAAAGTGGGCATTCACCCAATTAAGTTAGGAGGGGGGGAAAAGACAAAAGGGAAGAAATTAGGAAGAATGAAGATAGGTTTTTGCTTGTTTGTTTGTTGGTGACTCTTTTCTAGGCTCCAAGTCCTTGAGCCATTCCTTCTGGAAGCAGGTGAAGCATTGAATCATAACTCATGCACTTAATAGTAGTAGTGATGGTAGTAGCATTTAATCTGAGACAAGCTTTATTCTAAATGCTGTGCGTGCAGCACTTATTCTTTTTTTAAATATACATATTTATTGGTTTTAGAGAGGAAAAGAGAGGGAGATAGATAGAAATATTGATGATTAGAATCATTGATCAAATGCCACCTTAATGCCTCTACTTTGGTATCGAGCCCACAATCTGGGCATGAGCCCTAACTGGGAATTGAACCATGACCCCCTGGTTCATAGGTTGACGTTCAACCACTGAGACAAACTGGCTGACCCAAACTAACTTATTTTCTGCAAGTTATAATACATTCGGTTGCAAGAGCTAGAAATCTAACTCAAGAGAGCTTAACATGTACCAAAAAATGGGAGAAATGTATGGCTCACATGGCTAGGAAGGGTTCAGGGCAGCTCACAGAATGAAAGAAGGAGCAGAGCATCTTGGTGGAGCCAGGATTCAACACCACCAGGCTCGCTCTCCATCCCTCTCCTATCTGCTTGTCCCTGCTGGTCTCAATCTCTCCTCCTTCAGACGGGCCTATTCCACATGGTGGGAGAAAAGAGTCGCCTAGAAACCCCAAGCTTACATCTGTCTGAGTTTGGGCTCCCCTAAACAAAGCAGACTCCAAGGCAAGAGTTGTGTGCAGTGCTCTACTTGGGAGATGATCTCAAGAGGCATGAGGGAGTCAGAAAGTAAGACAGGAAGGAGAGGAAGTCCCCAAATGGATGTATGAAGGAGCAGGTCACAGCTGGAGCCACTGGAGCACCAACCCACTGGGATGCCTTGAAAAGAATGTGCAAGGAGGCTGGAGTATTTACCTTCTGATAGATTAAATAGAGAAGGTAGACCGGAGACAGGCTTTATTGAAGGGAAGGGTACCCCTGCCAGCTGCTTCCATGGAGAAGAGTTACAAGCACCTTTAAAGATAGGGGGCGGGGCTTAGGGCACTCAGCACACGCTGATTGGTGATTAGGGACCTAGGGACTTAGGAATAGGGGGCTTAGGGTATTTGGCAGGTGCTGATTGGTGGTTTGGAGCTCAGGAATGTCTGGCCGCAGGTGGGGTTTACGTCTGTCCATCAACTGGAGGAAGGGGAGGATCTATCATTCCAGGCTTCTGGTAATATTTTTTAAAAAACTGAGAGTCCGGGCAAGGTCAGGGGTCGAGGGTCAGTTTTCCGTAGCTACTTCCAGCTGTGAGGGGGCGTCGTCTTGGAGGATCTATCACCTTCCAGCCCATCACCTGAGAGTTGCTCTGTGGGTGGGACACATTGCTCTCCAGTAGGCCTAGCTTACTCCTCAAGCCAGAGAACAGCCTTCTCCATAGAAACACAGGACCCTGAACCTGTGTACAGAAACTGTCTTCGGGTGAGCTCAAGGGTGGACCAATGAGGTGTGCTGTAAGATCCACCACAAATCCTTCCAGCACCAGCTCAGCCTATGAGGGACCCTGGCCCAGCAGGCTTAGATCAAGTGCCCATCGTGGACCAATCACAGCCCAGGGAACAGAAGGCTGCTTGCTAGGAAGAGGGAGCAGCTTTACCTGTTGAAATAGAAAGGGTTCCCTAGTCCTTTTCTCCACCTTCTTCAAGGCCTCAGTAACTGAAACCCGTACTCACTACAGAAGTACTGAGTCGTAGGAAGAAAGGCACTGGCGGACACAAAACTGCCTGCTTCTCCAGTGTGCACCAACTTGATCCCCCCTGCAGAAAGAAAACAGTCATTATCAAAAAGCCAATTGTCATTCTGCCTCTTTAGCAAAAATTCCCATTAAAGATAAAGCAATTTTAATTAGATTAAGTATCCAATTACTGTAATTACATTTCTTAAAAATTCACATCATGGAGATGACCCTTTTAAAAAGGGTTACAGGAATAATTAGTGTATTCATATTAACCAGAATGTATTGGATAATATTTATACCCAGAAGACAAAGTACATTACGCACATTTCACCTTGGGGGAAAGCTTGCAAATGTTGTGGCAGTGGCATGAATATTTATAGGCAAGAGTGTGCTTTAGCAAGATTATGTGAGGAAGCATTTAAATGCTCACCAATTTCTACCCAGGGGCAAAATATACAGAAAATGTAGCGCAGGGATTATGGATATGCAAAGTGTGACTTAAGAGGGGAATTTCTATCAGTTTGCTTAATTAATTGGAGCCAAAGACTATTTCTTCTCGTTCAAGGCAGAAGGCCCAAGGTACCCAACTGTGACTTCTCTCTGCTCGGCTTCCGCCAGGGGCGGGGCCAGTGAGGGGAGTTAGTAGGAAAGTGTGAGGACCTTCTCTCCTGGACCGTTTCCTACCAGGTAGCTTGGGTCTTCCCACCCAGGCCCAGCTGGATAGGCTAATTTAGGTGAGGAATATGGGCCTTGTAGAGAGGCTTCCTCCCGACAGATTTTCCTCTGACATTGTCTTCCCCTCTCTCGTTCCAGTTTTCTTCCTTCCAACCTGCCTTTGAGCTGCAGCTACTGCCGCTGTGACGGTCTCACACATGACTGCCTTCCAGGCTCCATCACATTTGCCACCTCGGGGGAGAGGAGCCCCACAGACTCCATTTCACCGATGAGTACACAGGGGCTCCAGAGCTTGGAACAGCTCCAACAGCCACACCACAGAGCTGGCCTCCCGAGGGAGCTCTGCTGCCGCTGACCCCAGACCTGTGTGGCCTCCACTCTGCCTGCCGGGAGGCAGCTTGTGGCCACGGCCAACCGCAGGCATATCTGTCCTCTGCTGCCATCTATGCTGGTCAAAACGGGCAGCCCAGCCATTGCTGTTGCCTCTCAGAGATCATTTCCAAACCAGAGTCAGCCATGAGTGTGTATAGGGGGCGGGGGAGGGAGCAGGGGGGGGAGAGCAATGGATATGCACCCTAGTGGTAAGGGGAACTCTAGTTTGTTGGGTTATACATTGAGAACGTGAGGATCTCAAGGTGGATAACATCAGACAAAAAAAAGTGTGTTACAAAGATTTTGGACCTCCACAACTGACAGGTGTTTATCATAGACTTCTTATCCCGGGCAGGAGCTCTACCCTTCTTTCAAGGGCCAGATCCAGCATACTCTGCTGTGTGCATCCTATTGCTCTCCTACCTTCCTTCTTACCCTCTTCGTTCTGGGCTTCCGTGTGAACAGGCCTTGCTCCCTTCTGCTCAGACCCCTTTATTTGGGCCTCATTTCCTTGCTAATCACCCCCATTTCCTGCCTATCGTAAGGGTTCAGGACTCCCTACAATGGGACCTACTGTGGTTCCTTATGGGCTCTTCTTTAAAATTGTTCTCAGAGACAGGGATACATCCTTGGAATCTCCTCTGGGATGGAAAAGCCTCATTCATTGGGGGAATTCCATTTTTAGAAATAGCCAAAGTTACTGGACTAGTCAGAGTTTTTCAGAGAAATAGAAAAATTGTGTATGTGTGTGTGTGGAGAGAGAGAGAGAGAGAGAGAGAGAGAGAGAGAGGAGAAGAGAGAGAGAGAAGAGAGAGAGAGAGAGAGTTTAAGGAATTGGGAATAGGCTCATGTGATTATAGAGGCTGGGAGAGGCTGGGGAAGTCTAAAATCCTCAGGGTGGGCTGGCAGGCTAAAGACCCAGGAAGAGTCGATGCCACAGTTCAAGTCCAAAGATTTCCTGCTGCAAAATTCTCTCTTACTCGGGGAGATCAGTCTTTTGGTCTATTCAGGTCTTCAATTGGTTTGGTAAGGCCCACCCCCATTATGGAGGACAATGTTCTTAACTCAAATTATGTTTCCATCTCTCTCTCCCTTCCTCTCTGAAACACACACACACACACACACACACACACACACACACACACACACGAGGAGGGAAGGGAACCAGGTGAGTATCCTGAGAGAGAGATAAGCAGAGCTCCTGCTGGTCCAGAGAGGAGAGCATGATTTGAGGCCTGAGGATTCATTATGCAGACCCCCAAAGGGGACCCCAATGAGCTGGGACTTCATATGGCAGCCAGGAGGTGGTCACTGAAGGCTTCAGCCAAGTAGGGTCCAGAGCTTGGACTCCGGGTTATTAGCACGTCTGTTCCTGTATCTTCCAACCTTCCAGTGACTCCTCGTTCATTCGCGATTTTAACACCTGGTCACTGTCTTCTTTTCTGTCACATTTCTGTTCTCATACTTGGGAACTTCAACATAAGGATGTAACATAGGTTTCCACTGAGGCCTCTTACCATTTGTCATGGGCACTCTTGCTAACAGTATCTTCTCCCAACTTTCCTTACTGTTGATAGGCAAATGACTCCGTTTGCTTCCAGCCCAAACATCTCTTCTGAGCTTCAGACCCATGCATCCAACTGGCTAGTTCCAGTTTCATATTTCATGGAAACTCGAACTCAACTAGTCAAAATCTGAACTCATCATCTTTCTCACAAACTTGGTTCTTCTGTTCTCAAAGTCTTGTAATATGGAATTAGTGCATAACCAGTCAGTCAGAATTGGGGGGGAGGGGGGGGAGTGTCATCCTACATTCCTCTTAGAACTCATATCCCATCAGTCACTACTTCCCTAACCTGCATATGTTGTCCATGAGTCAAAGCTTCCCTGGTTCCAGAAAGTAAAACTGGTAGTTACCGTATTTTTCAGACCATAAGACGCACCTTTTCTTCACCAAATAGTGGGAGGAAACGTGCCTGCGTCTTATGGTCCGAATAGAAGTAGTGCCTGTGTCTTATGGTCCGAGTTGCAGAGCGGCAGCGGGTCCCCCGGGACCTTCCGTGTCCCTGGGGACTGCATATTTGGTGAAGAAAAAGTGCGTCTTATGGTCCGAAAAATACGGTAAGTTTTAAAGTAAGTACCGTGTTTCCCCAAAAATAAGACATCCTCCGAAAATAAGACCTACTTACAGGTTTCCTTCTGAGTGAAATATAAGGCATCCCCCCAAAAATAAGGCCCCCAGGCTCTGTTTCAGAATGAAAATTAATTTACTGTAAACTGGTCGCTAGGGCCGCCCCGACTGGTGTCTAGCAACCAGTGACGTTTCGAGGAGTCCTGACGTCACTGCTGTGTGAATGGAGAGAAATCAGCGTGGAAACTTTGTGAAACCTAAACTGCAAGAAGTTGTGGCCAAAACCAGTTTGGCTCAATGGATTGAATGTTGGCCTGCAAACTGAAAGGTCCCAGGTTCGATTCCGGTCAAGGGCATGTACCTTGGTTGCGGGCACATCCCTGGTGGGGAGGGTGCAAGAGGCAGCTGATTGATGATTCTCTCTCATCGATGTTTCTAACTTTCTATCCCTCTCTCTTCCTCTCTGTAAAAAAAAAAAATCAATAAAATATATATTTTTTAAAAAGAAGTTGTGACTTGGGTGAAGAATTCATGGGAGAAAATCACTGACAGTTACATTGCAAATGCACTGCAAGCAGGCTACCTTGACAAGAAGTACTCATTTAAAGACAGTGCTATTGCTAAGCATGAGAGATTTGGTCCACTGATTCTGAAAGAAATGGAGTCACAAGAAATTCACCAGGAAATTCAGGAATTGGATTGTTATGATGATGTTCCAGAAGATGATGACATGATTTTCATTGAATAAATGAGTAAATTCTTGATACTGTAGGATTCACAGTTTGTCTGGTTTGTGTTGACAACTACTGTACTACCGTACCATATACAGGTAATAAATTTCCTTTATTTTCATTTAACAATAAATGTGTACCGTATTCTTCTTCATGGAAAAATAATATATCCCCTGAAAATAAGACCTAGCACATCTTTGGGAGCAAAAATTAATATAAGACACTGTCTTATTTTCGGGGAAACAGGGTACAACTGAATCTAAATAACAGCTTCCAATTTATACTGCATAATTGTTGTCAAGTCACTTAAGTTTTCTGTTCTTTGGTTCTATCATCTGTAAAATGGATATTGCTTGCTGCATAACATTGTTAGAAGAATCAATTGTTTTGATATGTAAAATACTTGGAGCATAGTAAGTACTCAATAACATTTAATGGTGTCGGTAATATCAATGATGATGATGCGGGAACACCAGTAGGGGCACCCACCTGGCTGCAATAATTGAGGAATAAGATGTGGAGACTATCAATGGATTCTTAACTAGACTTTTAACCAATTCATCTTTAGTCAGCCCCACTCCACATCTCTGCCTTTAAAGGAACTCAGTGCCTCTAATTCCTAAGACTTTTTAGGTTCTGAGGGGCAAATTAGTTTGCTTCTTAGAGGCTTTCTCTCTGAAGGACTTTACTTTAATGAATAGAGTCCAAAACATTCCCTGCATTTTCTTGTTGAGGTGCCTATCTGCCCTATTATGGAACTCATCTTCCTCATCAGCTGCTGTGGTATCATTTCAGGTTTTGAGATACAGTAAGAATGTATTTCATAATTTCATAAACTAAAAGAATGCTTATGAAATAGATCAATACAGGCAGTAAGGAAAAATTTTGGGGATACAGAGGAAGGAGAGGCTGACTAGAAACGTCCCGCGAGGGTAGTATTTTTCAGTTGTTCTTTGGAGTTTTTAAGGGGCGCAGAGGGAACCAGGCAAGCAAAGTAAGGGAACATGCCGGGGATACAGCAAATGATCTAGTTTGAAGGAACCCTGGTAAGACAAGATTTGCGGGGCCTTGAGGTCTTGGAAAGGAGTTTGACAGTTGTTCTGAGGAGAAAAGGGAGTTGCTGAGACATTTTAATCTGGGGAAAGAGATCATTGGACCTACACTGTAGCATCACCCTGCTTTGGCCGCAGGTGGAGAATGGATGCGAAGGGCATGGGGGTGGGGTCTGGAAGATTGTCAGTTTGTTGAAGTAATGAGGAAATGGCTGGTGTGGTCTGGGCGGGGTAGTGAGCAATGGTGGTCAGCGGGGATGGAGGAGGTCACGCAGTGCGGGTTATTCAGGCAGCAGGAGCACAGGACAGGATGCACAGGGCAGGATGCACAGGGCAGGATGCACAGGGCAGGATGCACCAGGTGCAGGCTGGGAGGTAGGGGCAGGAGGAGTTCCTCATTGGTTGGGTGTGCGCGGTACCGCTCACGGTGAAACCTCGCGGGAGGAGCGGGTCAGCCCGGCACCCACCGCGGCGTGGGAGGTGCGGGCGCACAACGCACTTGTCCCTCGCGCGTCGCCGTCGGCGGGCGGCGTAGCCCGCGGTTCGCTCCGCGGAGGCCTCTGGCGATGCGATTCCGCTTCCGGTTCGCGCCCGCACCTGCGGCGAGGGCGAGCGGCCATGGCGTACTCCACGCTGCAGAGGGTGGCCCTGGCCTCGGGGGTCGTCCTGGCCGTGTCGCTGCTGCTGCCCAAGGTCTTCCTGTCCCGCGGAAAGCGACAGGAGCCGGCGCCGGCGCCCGGAGGTAAGCGCGGGCCAGCCCCCCAGAGGCGCGCGGCATCCCCGCTAGCTACCTGGAGGGATGGGGTGAGGCCGGAGTCCCCGGTCCCCAAAGCCGGCTGGGGAAGGCAGACCTGCGGCGTTTGGGAGGTGCCAAGCCACACGGTGCCCTTGGCTTCAGCGGGCAGGGGCCCCCCTCGCCCCACTGCCCTGCGCCCTGGGCCCCCGACGCTCCCTCCCGGGCCAGGACCGGGCGCTCTGAGGGGCCGGCACGCCCGCTGCTCGCTGCCCCTTCTCCTCACTCCGTTAGCTCATCTCAGGCAGGTGCTTTGGGTCCCGAGGGCTCCAGCCTGGGATCCCTGTGTAGGAGGTTTCCATGTGCCCTCTGTTGTGCTTTCTGTGTGTAATAAAGTCCGTTGGAATTGGTGGTGCTAACCGCAGCTCCTTGTGTGGTTTTAATTTGATGTTGGGGTGCTCACAGCTTCGGGCTTTGTAGGTGTATGTGTGTTCCTTTTAAAACACACAGGCATACCTTGCAGATATTGTGGGTCCGCTTTCCAGACCGCCCCAATAAAGCTAGTTATCACGGTACATCGGTTGTGGTCTTGGTGGAAGGTCTTGCCTTCAGTTTGTTTAAAAAAAGAAAAAGCAACACCCGGGAAGGTCAATAAAGCAAGGTATGCTGGTGACTTGATTTTAATCCAAGCGTTAGTTTCTGAAGTGAACAAGTCATTAAGGTCCCTTTTCTTAAGTGATTTGTTGACCCCTTGTTAGTGACATGATGTCGATGACATCGTGTTTAAAAATCCATCTTGTTGGTTGCATTCCGGGGCTTTTACGTGATGAATGAATGAGTGCAAAGGTGAATGCCGAAGGCTGGGAGAGGGAAGGAGAACAGGTGATGAGGTGCTGTTGTAACGGTCTCCTGTACATTATCTATTGTAAATGTCTCCTGTACATTATCTCTGCAGCATCCTTAAGGCGAGGTGTTATGGTCTCCAAACACTTCCACTAGTGCTCAGCCTGTTGGTTATTGGACAGCTCCCTTTAAACTGAAATCCATTCCCCTCTGGTAACTAGAGTCTAGCTGGTGCAATTAAGATTATTTTTTATTGTTATGAATGATGCTGCTGTTAATGTTTGTGTACATATATATGTTTTCATTTCTATTGGGAATCAAACTATAATCAAACATGAACGTTTTAGTGTGGCTGGAACTAACTGGAATTTCAGGGTCATGTGATTTATTAATCTCTGTTTGAAGAAGTACTATTTTCCAAAGTGGATGCACTGTTTTGTATTCCCACCAGCAATGTATGAGGGTTCCAATTTCTCTACATCTTGCCTACATTTGTTATTGTTTGCCCTTTTGATTATAGTCATCTTAGTGGGTGAGGTTATCTCCTTGTGGTTTTATTTGCATTTCTCTGATATGGAGCCATTTTCATGTGTTGATTGGCTATTTGTATATTTTTTGGAGAAAATTCTATTCAGATCTTTCACCCATTTTTAAATTGAGTTACTTTTTATTATTAAGTTTTAAGAGTTCTTTTGTTTTTTGGTTTTTTTGTTTTGTTTTTAAATATATTTTATTGATTTTTTACAGAGAGGAAAAGAGAGGGATAGAGAGTTAGAAATATCGAAGAGAATCATCAATCAGCTGCCTCATACACATCCCCTATTGGGATGTGCCCGCAACCAAGGTACATGCCCTTAACCGGAATCGAACCTGGGATCCTTCAGTCCCCAGGCCGACGCTCTGTCCACTGAGCCAAACTGGTTTCAGCAAGAGTTCTTTTATACTAGATACAAGTCCACGATCAGATACATGATTAGCATTTTTTTCCCATTGAGTGGATTGCTTTCATTTTCTTGATGGTGTACTTTTAGGGAGAAAAGTCTTTAATTTTGGTGCAGTCCAGTTTATTTTTCTTTTGTTGCTTCTTCTTTTGGTTCATAATTAATCATTGCCAAATCCAAGTTCATGAAGATTTATGCCTTTGCTTTCAAGTTTTATAGTATTTAGTATTTGCACTTACCTTTAAGTACTTGATCCATTTTGAGTTAATTTTTGTATACATTGTTAAGTAGAAGTCAGTTTCATGTGGATATGCAGTTAGTGATCTCAGCAAAACTGTTCTTTTTACATTGAATGGCTTTGACAACCTTGTCTAAATTCAGTTGAATATAAATGAGAGAGTTTATTCTTGGAATCTCAGTTCTGTTCCATTGATATACATATATTGATATATACAGAGTATGGCAAAGTTGGTTTACATTGCTTGTATGGAAATATACAATAATTAATAAATAATAATCCTACATAATAAAGGGGTAATATGCAAATTGACCCTAATGGCAGAATGACCAGAATGACCGCTGGACCAGGCACTATGAGGATCACTGACCACCTCTCGGTCCCTTTCCCCGGTCGGCAGGTTCCAATCACCTGATGGCGAATGGGGTACTGGGGTTGGGTATTGGGGGACACGGGTGGCACCAGGCCAAAGCCCCTACCCCATGGTCACCCCACACACAGAGAGCGACTTGAAGCAGGAGTGGGGCCAGCAAATGGGTGGCAACAGCCGACCTTTCTGCCCCTTCCCCTGGGTGTCAGGTACCAATCACCTGATGGCAAATGAGGAACTGGGGGTGGGTGGCGGTGGGGGCAGGACTGGCTGCAGACAGCGGGGGAAGATGGTCCTGATCGCAGGCCAGGCCTAGGGACCGTACCCTCACATGAATTTTGTGCGCAGGGCCTCGAGTAAAAGAAGAAACTCTGTTTCACATACTTACAACTGTACACCTACTTTTTGCCCCACTCTGTGAGTGTGTGTGTGTGTGTGTGTGTGTGTGTGCAGTACCATAGTCTTAATTACTGTAACATTGTAGTAAGTTTTGAAATTGTGAATTCAACTTTGTTTTCTTTCAAGATTGATTTCTGACACCTAGGACCCATCCTTTCCATATAAATTTTAGAATCAGCTTGTCAATTTCTGCAAGAAAAAAGAAAGAAAAAGAAAAATTCAGCTGGGATTTTACTAGATTGTGTTGAATATATAGATCAATTTGGAGAGTACTGCCATCTTAACAATTCTAAGGCTTTCAATTTATGAGCAAAATATTTCTTTTTATTGAAGTGTTAAATTGCTTTCAAAGAAGTAATTTTCAGTGTTCAAATCTTGTTCTGTTAAATCTATTTCTAAGTATTCTTTTTTATGTTATAGATTGAATTAGTTTTATTTTAGATTGTTTGCTAGGGTATAGAAATACAGTTTTTTGTGTGTGTTAGTACTGTATCCTTGCAACCTTGCTGAAGTATTTGCTCTAAAACACAATCATGCCATCTGCAAATAGATATAGTCTTACTTTTCTTTCCAATCTGAATGCCTTTTATTTCTTTCTCTTGCTTAACTGCCCAGGCTAGAACCTCTCTAGTACAATGTTGAATAGAAGTGCTGTGGGCTTTTTGTAGACGCCCTTTATCAGATGAAGAAGTTCCCTTCGATTTCTAGTTTGTTGAGTGTTTTTATTATGAAGGGATGTTGAATTATATAAATGCTTTTTCTAGGTCAATTCAGGTGATTATGGGGTTTTTGTCCGTCGTTCTGTTGATATAATGTATTACATGGTTTATTTTTTGGATATTAAATCAACTTTGCATTCTTTGTCTAAGTTGAGGTGGTGTCTCTTAAAGTGTTTTTATCACCCGGAGTAAGAAGGGCATTCTAACCAGAGGGAACATGAGAAAAAAAATCCAGAACTCTGAAATAGCTTTAGAATTGTAAGAGATGAGACAGAGAAATTGGAAGGGCCAAACTGAAGATTTTTTTTCCTGCCATACTTTAGGAACTTATATTTTACTCTAAAGGTAGAGGAGGCCATTGTAAGTTTGCTACTAAGTAGGAGACATCTAGTCTGGTTTTGAAAAAGATGCCCTGGCAGCAGCATAGGGACTGCATTGTGAAGATTTCTTCAGGGAGAGAATTGTTGCAGGATTCCAGTGGAGACATCATGAGCTTCATTAAGCTGGTCAGTTAGGATACTCATGACAACTGACAGAAATTCAGCTTGAACTGTACTCTTAAAGCAGAAAGGGAATTTATTGTCTTATAAATGAGAAGACTCTGTGTTAAAACTGGGCTCCAGTGTTGTTTGATTCAGAGATTCGCAATCTCATCAGGGCTGCAGCTCTGATTTTTCTGTGTCCTTTTAACTTCTGGGCTCCTTCTGAAGTTGGTTCTATCCTCTGACTGTTCTCTCAGGATAGCAACAATGGTTGCCACTCTTCCAGCCACCACTCTGTCTATTCAGGGAAAGAGTGTGTCTTCTCTTTTAAATTCTTCCTTCAGCCTCACCTCACTCTTACTCTGCAGTAGTTCCAACTAACATATCCACCCATTCTGATGGCGTGAATTAAGTTATTTGCAGAGTTTGGGTGGGAAGAATATGCTGATTATCTGGTCTGAAGTTGAGAGTGATTGCCAAAGGGAAACAGGGTTCCGAGAGGAAGAGGAGGGACTAGAACAGGGGAGCTATCAGCAGTGGGTAGGAGAACAATATTAAAATGCATTTTTAAATGGGAGTGGAAGCTGAGGGAGAAGGCGGTATCTTGGAGTATTCTCAAGTCATTGTTTAGGTGAATGAATAGATAGTGATGCCCTTCACCAAAATGGGAATGAAGGAAAAGTGGATTTGAGGGGAAAGATGGTGAGTTCAGGAAATTGAGGACTAGTATCATGTCTCCTTCTTTAGTCTGTTTTCTTACTTGGACATCTCAAGCTCCCTCTTCCATTCCTCATGTGACATATATGATGACATAGTTGCAAGTACCTCAGCATCGCCTCTTAGAAAGTAAATAACAGCATGTGTAAACCAATTAGCTCATGGAACAGCAGCCTACTGGCTCTTTGTAAAGTCCTATACGTAATGCATCCTGGGGATTGCTTTAGACGTTTGGCATTTTTACTTGCTGATCTTGCTATAGCTTAGAATCCTAAGGTTTTTAAATAATAGATTTTTGTTTGTTTTGTACTATTTACTTGATGTTTTGGAACCAAATATATACTTTATAGTCTTCCCTGCTGCATTTTACCTATTTAAATTTGGTCTATAATTGTAGCCTCTTGAAGTTATTTCAGAGCATTCATTTTTCCATTCAGTGTATTTATTTACCATCTCTCTCAGCTATATGCCATTCTTGATTTTTTAAAACATCTTTTGTTTGGGACATTTTCAAACCAAAGTAAACAGAGAGTGAGTAGTAAAATGAATCCACATTACCCTGCTTCAACAACTATTATTTTGTGTCATGGGTATCTCTACCTACTCTCCCCCCTATACACTTGATCATTTTAAAGCAAATCTCAGACATTGGATTATTTTTCCCTTAAATACTTAAGGATAGAGTATATATTTCTAAAGGCACAAATTCTTTTTAAAACATAGCCACAGTACCACTATCACACATAAAAATCAATCTATAATAATAAAAGGGTAATATGCTAATTAGACTGGACATCCTTCTGGATGAAGCCGGAGCTGTGAGGAAAGCCCAGGTTCTAGGTGCCAGAGGGAAACCGGTGCCAGCAGCTGGGGGAAGGAAGGCCTCCCTCCTCTTGCACAAATTTCATGCATTGGGCTCTAGTAATTCCATAATATCATTAAATATCCAGTCGGTGTTCAAATTTCTTTCATTGCCTTATGATATTTTTTTCACAATTTCACTCTTGATTATGATCAGTAAGTCTTTTTGATAGATCATGCAAATTATTTTCTTAAAGTATCAGTCATTTGAAACTGCTGTTAGGATTGCACCTTTTTTAAAAAAAAATACTTTATTGATTTTACACGGAGAGAAATTGAGAGGGATAGTTAGAAACATCGATGAGAGAGAAACATCGACCAGCTGCCTCTTGCACACCCCCCACTGGGGATGTGCCCGCAACCAAGGTATGTGCCCTTGACCGGAATCGAACCCGGGATCTTTCAGTCCGCAGGCCGACGCTGTATCCATTGAGCCAAAACCAGTTTCGGCAGGATTGCACCTTTTGTGAAGAGAGTTATTGCACCAGTTGGTCGTTTGATTATTTTACTTCACATTACTGTCTGCTTCAGACTTTGATCTGCCTGCTTCCTCCCTTCCCTCTTCAGTCCATCCTCAATGAGGCAGCTATATTGATCCTATCAAAGCCTAAGTCTCTCCTCCACAATTCCCTCCAGTGGCTTCTGGCTCACTCAGATGAAAAGACAAAATCTGTACATGACCTAAAAGGCCCTACTTAGTCCTCTTCGCCATTCTTTCTACGTTTCCTGCTTTCTCACTTTGCTTTGACCACACTGGCCTCCTCCTTGCTGTTCTTTAACATGCCAGGCATGCTTCCACTTCAGGGGATTTGCATTTGCTGTTTTCTCTTGGCCTGCAATGCTCTTTTTTAAAACATCCATCTGCCTTAATCTTTTATTAGGCCTTCACTTGAATGATATCTCCCGAGCCTTCTCTGGCCACTTGAGCTAAAATCTACCCCCAACAGGTACCATCTCTTTTGCCTACGGTACTTATTTTTTTCTCCTTAGTATTTATCACTATCTTGTTTATTATCTATTTTCTTACTTACAAAGGAGGTTCTATGTGGACAGGGATTTTTGTTTTGTTCACTGCTGTATCTCCAGTTTTAGACCATGCCTGCACATAGTAGACAATAAATATTTACCAATGAATGAAATAATGAGTAAATTGAGTGCTCAATGAATGCTGGCTCCTAGGGATTATGACTTCCTCTGTTAGCATTTGTAAGCCATTACCTTTTTACTGTTATTATTATATTCTTTATGGTTATGTAAATTATTATGCGTGCATGTGTGGACTATTATGAATCCAGTAAATTATATTAATGAGTTTTTAAATGGTAGGGGAAAATCATATGCTACACGTGAAAAGTAAAGATATACTCAATATTTATTTACCAGAAAGAAATGGGTCAACATTTTAACAGTGGTTATTTCTGGATGAAGTATGGGTGGTTGTTATTCTTTACACTTTTTTGTACTTTCTCAATTTCCCATAGGTATGCATTTCTTTTCTAATAAGGAAAAAAATACTATTTTCCCCTTCTTCATCCACTCCATCATAAAATGGAAAAGTCCATTTTAGAATCTCACTTACTCACTTCTCTGTAGTTGAAAAGTCCACCCTTCACTTTCTACATTTTTGCAAATTGGAACAGTAGTTATCTATCTCCATTCTCTCAAGATCTCTCTTTTTATTGATATAATTTCTTTAATTTTTTTTAGTTCAGTGTTCTCAATCTTCTTGGTAGAAATTATTTAATGAATAGGCTTGAATTTATTCTCTTCACCTGTCTGGGACTTCATTTGATTTTATTTTCCCACTATGATTGTTAATGCTCTTCCATTTATCACAAAATTTACTCCCTTTGATGGAGAATATGGAAGCAAAATAAAGGTTAAGAAATTCTGCTCACTCAGCATTACATTTTATTATCTGGCAAGTTGCTCTTTGCTCTAAAAATACCCTTTTACTACCCTTTTTGTAGATATTAATTTATTTTGGATCTTGACCTCCTCATGTGCATCTTCCAAGTCTTGCTACTCTTTCTTGCTAATTGCTTTTGTGTCTTTCTGTTCCTCTTTCCTCTGTACTTTAATTTTGTAAATTTTATTATTTTTAATCATATTTTATTTTTCAGTTGTGGATGCCATATATTATTTATTAGTTTCAGGTGTATACCCCAGTGATTTATCCTGATAAATCTTGTACCCATCTTACACTATACATAATCATTAGAATATTATTTATTGTACTCCCTATGCTGTACTTTATTTTTTTAAATTTACTAAGGTATTATATGTGTACATAGCTTACCATTGCCCCCCCTCCCATACATGCCCTCCCTCCCCAGAGTTTTGTGTCCATTGGTTGTACTTATATGCATGTATACCAGTCCTTCGGTTGATCTCTTCCTATGCTGTACTTTAAATCCCCATGATTAATCTGTAACAACCAATTTCTACTTAATCCCTTCACCTTTTTCATCCAACCCTCATCCCTCCCTCCCATCTGTCAACTGTCAAAATATTCTCTGTATCTATGAATCTGTTTCTATTCTGCTTGTTCATTTATTTTATTTTTTAGGTTTAATCGTTGATTGATATGAGTTTATTGCCATTTATTGTTCATATTTTTATCTTTCTCCTCCTTGTCTTCCTCCTTCTCCTTCATCTTTTTAAAGAAGACCCTTTAACATTTCATGTAATACTGGTTTGGTGGTGATGAACTAACTCCCTTAGCTTTTTCTTATCTTGGAAGCTCTTTATATGTCCTTTGATATTAAATGGTAACTCTGCTGAGTAGAATAATTTTGGTTGTAAGTCCTTGTTTTTCGTCATTTCTTGACTACAAAGTTTCTGTTGAGAAATCAGCTGACATTCTTATGGTGAAAACTCCCTTGTAGGTAATTAAATGCTTTTATCTTGTTGTTTTTAAGATTCTCTCTTTGTCATTAACCTTTAGCTTTTCAGTAATGATGTATCTTGCTGTGGACCTCTTTGGGTTCATCTTGTTTGGGACTCTCTGCATTTCCTGGACTTGTCTGTTTCCTTCACCAGGTTAGTGAAGTTTTCAGACATTTTTCACATAGGTTTTCAATTTCTTGCTCTCTCTCTTCTTCCAGTACCCTCATGATGTGAATGTTAGTATGCTTGAAGTGGTCCCAGAGGCTCCTTACACTATCTTCATTTTTAAATTCTTTTTTCCTTTTTGCTGTTCTGATTGGGGTTTTTTGTTTTCTTATATTCCAAATCACTGATTTGACTTTTGGCTTCATCTACACTACTGATTCCATGTAAATTATTTTTCATTTCTGACTGTTTTTTTGTTTGTTTGTTAGGTTTCTGTGTCCTTTTTCATGCTGTTGAAGTTCTCACTAAAATCCCTTGAAGCTCTCATTAATCTGAGAATGTTCCTTGAACATTCTTATATCCATTGTTTTGAACTCTGTATCTGGCAGTTAGCCTCCATTTCACTTCGTTCTTTCTCTGGATATTTCTCCTGTTCTTTCATCTGGGACCTGTTTCTTTGTCTCTGCATTTTGGCTGCTTTCCTGTGGTTGTTTCTATCTCTATCAGGTACAGATGCTATGTCTCCCAGACGTGGCAAAGTAGTGTTCTGTAGTAGGTGTCCTGTAGACCCCCGTGTCACAGCCTCCCAGTCACCTGATCTGGGCACTTCAGGTGTGCCCCTGTGAGGGCTGTGTGCACTGTCCTGTTGTAATTGACCCTTAATTGCTGTTGGCATCACTGGGAGGGATTGACCCCCAAACCAACTGGCTTTGAGGACCAGCTGCAACTATAACAGAGGAGCTGCTATTGGGATTGACTCTCTAGAGCAGAACTTGCGTCAGTAGGGCTTGTGCTCACTGATCCTGCCTCTTGAATGTGTAGCTCGTGCAGGTGGTAGGGTTGTTATATGGCAAGGTCTGAAGCTGTCTACCAGGAGCCTCCCAGGAGGTGCAAGATCAGCCACTGCTTGTCTCCTGCCTGGAGCCACCCAGCACAAACTACAGAGTGATCTGCAGATGACTGATACTTGTGGTGGGTTTGGAGGTGCCCAGGAGAGGCCAAGCTGTGAACCAAGGCTGGCTGTTGTTAGTGCTGATCCTAGAGCCACTTAGCAAGAGTTACAGGCTATGTAGGGGTCAGATGCTATTTGATGAAAGATTTTAGGAAAGTCAGAAACATGAGGCAAGAGAGGCCCCTTGTATGGAAAAGCCCCTGGAAGTGGGTTGGGTGGTGGGAAGGGTTTCAGGGAATCATCAGAGTGGGGCAAGCAGTGTGAGTCTGGTTGATGGAGCTCAGATGTGGTACCCTCTTGTTGACTCTCTGAGTTCTTTTAGAAGAGCTCCTGTACATCTGTTTTTTTCCTCTGCCTTTCCTACCTGCTTGACAATTTTTGGAATGCCCAAACAAACGTATTTAAAGAGCTTTCCTTTTAGAGAGTGTCTCATGCCATGGAACTGTGTGTCTGTTTTCAGAACTTCCTAGAGCCTATGCCACACAACCTCTACTTTGTTGTCACCAATACTAAGTTGGCCTGCTCTCTTTTTCCTATGATTCTCCTTTCATTTCACCAACCAATTTCTTCTTTGGCCAGAGACCTAAATATGAGTGCCAGACCACCTTGTAGCAACACCAGGGCCAAGCTGATAGTGCTAGGGCAGCTTCTGAATGCCACGGGCTGCTTTTCTTTCAGATATGATTTGTAAGTTCCGTCAGCGCTAAATAAAATTGGGTAGAAATGGTGCTTAGTGGAAGACTTGACCTATTTCTGTTTCCCAGTCCATTCACATAGCGGCTATATGGCACATAAATATAACTCTTGAATAAAACCAGGTGTGATTGATGCAATAAAAGAGGTTTGAGAAGTATGTTCTAAGTATGTGGGGAGAAGATGCTTTGGGGTGAGGGCAATGGCCTGGGTCTTGAAAAATAGGCTGAATTTGGGCTGTGTGGAGTTGGAGAGAAAAGCAAAACCGCTGGGATACAAGGGCTTAGAGGCCAGAAATCACAGGGCACACTCAAAGCATGGTGAGGAGCCTAGTTAGGCTGAGCCAGGAGTAGGTAATGGGAAAGAAGTGTGAGAGGGACTTTCGACTAGATTATGGAATTCAGGTTTTTTTGGAATTCTGTTTGTAGGGAGGGAACAGTCAGAACTTGTTAAACACCTACTGTGTGTGCTGGGTGCTTGGATTATGTTATTTTATTTAATCTATAATCCTATAACAATGCTGAGAAGTAGATATTATTATTTGTATTTCACAGATAATGAAAATTAGTTATAGAAAGGTTCGGGATCTTAACTAATAACTCTGACCGAAAAGATGGTACTCATTTTATTTCACTTTGTTGCTTCCTGATTAGCATGCCCAGTTGTCATCAGTGGGAACCATTGAAAGCTTTTGATCAGAAAAATAGCAAGACCAGTTAGAATTATGCTTTAGGAAGATTGCTCTGGTGACAAAACAGTAATAGTTAACATGTGTAGAGTACATGGACCTTACTTATGCAATTTAGATACATACATATCTTTTTTGGTAATATCTAGGATGAACTGGAGGGAAGACACTGGTGAAAGGTGAGGAAAGATCTAGTTAAGTTAGCAGAAAACATCAAAGCAGTGGTAAGCAAAGCAGAGTTAAGAGGGGAATGTAAGAGGAGGCCCTCAGAGACAGTGATGAGGAAACAGCTGTTGTCCCAGGCTCCACTTAAGTAATTCCGAATTAAATATGGCCTCTGAATGTCTTCAGTATTTAGAAAGAAGCTCACATACCTTACGGAATAGCCCATTAAGATCTTTCTTGAACTGTGTAATCAGAAATAAAAACGCATTCAGTTCTTTATTGATTTATTTGCCCTGAGAATGAAATGCTGCAGATGGTTTAATGTTGCTTTCAGAAAGCTCTTTTGTTAACAGTGCTGGAGTTTTTTTGTTTTTGTTTTGAGCAGCAGGAACGGTTATTAACAATGGAAAGTAGAGCTTCGCTCTGTAAAATCCATTAAGTTTTTAGTCAAGCTTAAATGACATGCTAAGTGAAGTATTAATAATTAAGTAAACCTATATATGGAGAAAGCTTTCAATAAACAATTAGGATTTAGTCAGGTCCCATTTTAGGGAATGCTTAAGTACATTTAGAGAGAGTGAAAACAGCTGTTTTCTATTTTGAAAATGCTGCAGTATTAATGTTCTCTTATCTTAAATGTTCTGATCGCTTTAGTTTTTGAAAGCATATTTTTAAAAACCCCACAAATTTTGTAATGTAGCTATATAGAATGTTTGGAATAGTTAAAAATAGAAAATAAACTAAATGTTAATCAGCTGGAGTGGGGGTAAATAAATTGTCACATGCATATAGAAGGAAAGATGCTTTGAGTGAATGAACTAGATGGGGCATTTCTAGACCAAAATATTGATCCCCATCCAGAAAAAAGAGAGTTGCAGAAGTATGAGGAGTGTGATACCATAATACAAAGGTTTTTATTTTTATTTTTTTAATATATTTTATTGATATTTTACAGAGAGTAAGGGAGAGAGATAGAGAGCTAGAAACATCAATGAGAGAGAAACATCGACCAGCTGCCTCTTGCACATCCCCGGAAGAATGTGCCTGCAACCAATGTACATGCCCTTGACCAGAATCGAACCTGGGACCTTTCAGTCTGCAGACCGACGCTCTACCACTGAGCCAAACCGGTTTCGGCAAAGGTTTTTAAGTTATGGTAAAATATACATAACATAAAATTTATTTTTATGTGGCATTAGGTACATTCACATTGTTATACAGCCATCACTACTATCCATTTATAATATAAAGGTTTAAAACAGTCAAGATAATGTATATTGTTTATGGATGCATGCTTACATAGTAAAATCTAAAAGTACACCTAAACCCTGGCTGGGTAGCTCATTGGGTTGGAGCATCATCCTGACACACCAAGCTTGTGAGTTTAATCCCCGGTCAGGATCAAATAGTGAATGCATGAATAAGTGGAACGACAAATCTCTCTCTCTCTCTCTCTCTCTCTCTCTCTCTGTTTCTCTCTCTCTCCCTCTCTCTCTCTCTCTCTCTCTCTCTCTCCCCCTCTCTCCTCTCTCTCTCTTCCCAAATAAAAATTTAAAAAATAAAATAAAAGCACACCTAATAATCACCAAATTCAAGAGTTATGGCTATCTGAGAGAGGGTACATGGGAGTTTCAGTTACATGTACATGGTAAGTAGATATATAGGTGCTCATATTATTTATACTTTTTTATACACTTGGAGTATTTCATTAAATTTTTTTTAATCAACTAGACATTTTTATTTTTTTATTTTTTTTCAACTAGACATTTTAAAATATTTTATAGTCATGGAATTTTTAAACATTGTGGGCTCTTAAGTTCTGAGAAACATGGTTTTAAACATTGTGGGCTCTTAAGTTCTGAGAAACATGGTGGCACCAAGGCCCAAGAGGTGAGGCTGCTTCCTGTTGAGGACAATTAACTTTACAAAGAGAAAAATCTCTTCCAAATTCAGCTTTCTGACTGGAGCCTGTCATTTCAGGTATACTCTTGGCCACAGGTGGTGGAGGTTATAGATGGGGCAATCCGATAGGACAGTCTGAGCTGTATAGAGGTGGCATGAGTGTCCTGGGGGATGTACTGAGCTTCCTGTTGGATGGGATTCAACAAATTCAAGACCACCACTTAAGGGAAATAAGAATATGGAACACAGGTGGTTATATTAGATGACTTCAAAAAATACTTTTGTTGAGATATAATTCATATACCATGCAATTTACCTATTGAAGTGTACAATTGGTGATTTTTAATAAAGTCACAGAGTTGTGTGACCATTTCCACAATCAATTTCAGAACATTTCTCATTCTCCCCTTCCCCAGCCCTAAGAAACCACTAAGCTACTTCATATCTCCATCGGTTTGCCTATTCTGGACTCTTCATATTAATGGAATCATATGTGATCTTGCATCACTGGCTTTTTTTCATGTATCATAATGTTTTCAAAGTTCATCCATATTGTAGCATTATCATACTTTCTTTTTATGGCCAAATAATACTTTAATGTATGGATATACACATTTTGTTTATCCATTTGACATTTGATGGACATTTGACTATTTTAAGTAATGCTACTGTGAACATTTGTATACACGTTTTTGTGTGAGCATATTCTGGCAACCATAAATTTGTTTTCTGCATCTGTGAGTCTCTTTCTATTTTGTTTGCTCATTTCTTTTGTCCTTTAGATTCCACAGATAAGTGGAATCATATGATATTTGTCTTTGTCTGACTTACTTCACTTAGCATAATACCCTTTAGATCTATGCATGCTGTTGCAAATTGTAAGATTTCATTTTTTAAAAGATTTTTTATTGATTTTTAGAGAGAGAAAAAGGGAGAAGAAGAGAGAGAGAGAGAGAAACCGATCATCTGCCTCCTACACATCCTCTACCCAAGATAAAGCCAGAAACCCGGGCATGTGTCTTGACCAGGAATCAAACTGTCAACCTTTTGGTGCACGGGATGATGCCCAACCAATTGACCCATACCAATCAGGGCAGTTTCATTTTTTTTATGGCCAAGTCATGTCCAATTGTATATATTATCATATCTCCCTTATCCAGTTATCTATTAATGGACACTTGAGTTGCTTTCGTATCTTGGCTATTGTAAATAATGCCACAATGAACATAGGATGCCTATATCTTTTTGGGTTTCTTCAGATATATATACCCAGAGGTGGAATTCCTGAGTCATAAAGAGGTATCATTTTTTTATTTTTTGAGGAATCTCCTATACTGTTTTCCATAGTGGCTGCACCAATTTGCATTCCCTCCAACAGGGCACAAGGGTTCCCTTTTATCCACATCCTTGCCAAAACTTGTTTGTTCTCTTATTGATAATAGCCATTCTGAAAGTTGTGTAGGTGATATCTCATTGTGGTTTTAATTTGCATTTCTCTAATGATTTAGTGATGTTGAGCATCAGTATGTCTCTTGGCCATCTGTATGCCCTCCTTGGAAAAGAATATATTCCAATCCTCTGCCCGTTTTTTAATTGGTTGTTAGGTTTTTTTGTGTGTGTGTTGAGTTTATGAGTTCTTTACAAATTTTGGATATTTACCCCTTATGAGATGTGTCATTGGTAAATATCTTCTCCCATGCTGTCTTTTCATTTAGCTATTTCCTTTGCTATGCAAAAACTTTTTAGTTTGATATAGTCCTGTTTACTTTTTCTTTTGTTTCCCTTGCCCGAGGACAAAGATACCAATACTTTTATTATTTGTCTTTTTTATTATAGCATCCTAGCGGGTATAAAGTGGTATGTCATTGTGGGTTTAATGTGCATTTCTGTGATGGCTAGTGATGTTGAACATCTTTTCATGTGCTTATTGGCCTTTTATATGTTTTGGAGAAATGTCAGTTAAGAGCTGTTGACCATTTTAAAATGGGTTATTGTTATTGTTGAGTGGTAGGAGTTCTTTATGTATTTTGTGTATTAGACTCTTATCAGATATATGATTTGCAAATATTTTCTCCCATTTAATGGGTTGTCTTAAGTTTCTTGATGGTGTCCTTTGTAGCACACAAGTTTTACAATTTGATGATATCCAATTTACCTATTTTCTTTGGCTGCTTATGCTTGTGTCATATCTAAAAAACTATTGTCTAATCCAAGTTCATGATGGTATATATCTGTTTCCTTCAAAGAGTTTTGCAGCTTTAGCTTTTAGATTGAGGTCTTTAATCCATTTTTAATTAATTTTTAAATTTAACATGGTGTGAATGAGTTAGTGGCCTAACGTCATCCTTTTGCATGTGGATATCTGGCTGACCCAATACAATTTATTGAAAAAGACTGGATACCCTTTTTTAAAGGTTATTTTTCAGTAACAGTCACATTCAACATTATTTTGTACTAATTTCAGGTGCATAGCATAGTGATTAGACAATCATATACTTGACAAACTGTCGTCTCCCCCCCCCCCCATTTCCAATACCCACCTGGCACCATCCATAGTTATTACAATACTAGTGTCCTGGTGCATGGATTCATGCACATTGAAATGAAATTAATTAGAATATTTTAATATCGCTACTCATCCTTTCTCTATTATAGAAGTGTTAACCAAGTTTACAATCAACAATAACAGATCAAAACACATGCATGCAGTTGATGCCAACAAGAGCTTTATATGTATCTCACATGCACAAGTCAACTTAGCCTTTTATATATATAGAATAAACTTGCTTAATTAGACCTGCTTTCTGATTTAGCTAAACTTTTCCCAGTTCAGTGAAGCACCCCAACTTCTCTTTCAGATAATTGTCAGCAACATAGCAAGCAGTAAATATTAACATGAAGCAGATTATTATTGTATATTACACAGGGAGAACAAAGGGTAAAATATTTAACTGTAGTAGTGTTTGACAATATTCTGTGCAGTGAGAAAACCTGAAGTCATTTTCAAAGTCCACCATTTCTTACTTCTTTTCAGTTGGGTCAAGTTTCTAAACTTTCTAAATTTCCATTTTCCGCCAAAACCGGTTTGGCTCAGCGGTAGAGCATCGGTCTGCGGACTTAAAGGTCCTGGGTTCGATTTCGGTCAAGGGCGTGTACATTGGTTGCGGGCACATCCCCAGTAGGGGGTGTGCAAGAGGCAGCTGGTCGATGTTTCTCTCTTATCAATGTTTCTAGCTCTCTATCTCTTCTTTCCCTTCCTCTCTGTAAAATATCAATAAAATACATTTAAAAAGAACAAAACATTTAAAAAATAATAATAATAAATTTCCATTTTCTGGCTAATGAAAAGAAAATAGGATTCCACCAAGTATCCTATCTTCCTACTCCAGGACTTCTGGGAGGATTAAATGAGATGAGGCATGTGAAAATGCTTCACAGACATTTGACTAAAGTGTAAAATGTTTGCACCTGGTTATAAACCAAGTTGTGTTCCTGGGCTGAAGAAACTCCAAGGAGGCTAGTCACTAGGTAAAGAAAGCTGGGCATTGTTGCGTGATGTCATTACCAGGCACCTACAGCAACCATTTTGGGCTCGGCTGAGCTATAAGCTGCATTTTGCGTCATGGGGTCTTGCCAGGGTTGGCTGTGATTTGGTGGGCTGTCACTCTGGGGTGGTGGCAGGGCCTGTGTTCCACTTGGGAGAAGCTGAGTGTTGGTTTGTCGGCGCCAGGTCCGTGGTGCTGTTTGTTTTTAAATGGCTAGGCATCATGGCAGCTCCTGCATTGAGCATCTGCTCTCTGGTGGTCAGTGCACATCACAGCTACTGGTTGGATGGACACTTAACCATATATAAAATGATTATTGACTGTATTTCTTATGCTTTACTTTATGTCCCAAGACTGGATGACTTTCAAGGCTCCATCTGACTCTGAAAATTCTTTAGTGCTGTGTAGTACATTGGTTTCTCTTATTGTCTAAACAGGTAGACAGTCAGGGTTTCATGTGGTGGCCACCCTTTTCTCAAGAATACATTGTGTCTATTGGCTGGTGTGGCTCAGTGTTGGTGTCAGCTGAGGAACCAAGAGTACCTTATTAACATCACCAGTTCAAGTTTCCTTTTTCCTTTTGTTCTTTACTTTTTAACCCTTTATCTTCAATCCTCATGCCCATTACGTTCTCCATTCATATGCACCAATTCTAATGTATTTTTATGTCCTTATATCTCTATAAATTTGCTTGAGAAGATATATTATAATTGTGGTGTATCTCCAGCTTACATAACAATGGTTCATGCTTAGTTTTTACTCAGTGTTGTGCTTTTTAAGATGCCCTAATGTTGCAGTAGGTATATCTAAAGTGTAATTTCTAAAAGTTACATAGAATTCTATATTTGTATCTATCCCATATTGATTTTTCATTCTTCCATTTATGAAAAGCAAAGTTTCTTCAAGCTTTCTGCTACAGGATCATCACAGTAAACATTCTCACACACGTCTATAAAGTCTAACATTCAAATTAGGTTATAGACAACTTTATTTGAGAGTTTCTCTGGAATTTATGCACCAGAGTGGGATCACTGGAGTATAGACATACTTAATGTCACAGATCACTTAGCAGAATGGCTGTGTCAGTTTACACTCACCACACAGTACAGAAGAGTTCTTGCCTCCTGACATCTTTGCCAATCTTTACTATTACCCACCATTCTATTTTTTTTTTCCTTCTGACAGATATGAGGACTATCTCATTTATATTTTTTACTAGAGGCCTGGTGCACAAAATTTGTGCATGGGTGGGGAGGAGGTGTCCCTCAGCCCAGCCTGAATCCTTTCCAATCTGGGACCCCTCATGGATGTCTGACTGCCCGGTGGGATCTGGCCTAAACAGGCAGTCAGACATCCCTTTCACAATCCAGGACTGCTGGCTCCCAACTGCTCGCCTGCCTGCCTTCCTGATTGTCCCTAACCACTTCTGCCTGCCAGCCTGATCACCCCCTAACCACTCCCATGCCAGCCTGTTTGCCCCCAACTTCCCTCCTTTGCAGGCCAGGTCTCTTCCCCCCCCCCCAACTTCCCTCCCCTACTGGCCATATTGTGTCCACATGTGGGCAAGATCTTTGACCACATGGGGGCAGCCATTTTGTGTGTTGGAGTGATGGTCAATCTGCATATTACTCTTTTATCAGATAGGATAATATATTTATAATTTATATTTTACTTAGTGGTTTTACTTTGGTTGTCTTTTAATGTAATTTTTTATTTTTAAAAATCTTTTAAGTTTTTCTTTCTGTGAGTTCCCATTTTTCTATTGGGTTTCTTGAGATGGCCATATTTAATTGTAGAAATTTCTTGTCTCTTCTAATATTTCAATCCCTTGTCAATTTTAGATGTTGCAAAAGCTTTTCCTTGTCATCTATCTTAACTCTATTCATGGTATTCTTTATTGAACAGAAATCTATAATTTTGTTGAATGTAAAGCTTTTTATTGTACAGTTTGTATTTTTAGAGTCTGATTTATGGAGTCTTTCTGCTCTCTGGTGTTCTCTGCTTTATAATTTTACCTCCCTGTGGTTTTACTACACAAGCCTGTTTACATGGCCTTTTGAAGAGACGTCTTTCCTTTCTCACCTCTGGCTCTCAGGAGGTTTGGCAGTTGGTGTTAATGTTTGGCTACTTCTCTTCTGATGGAGGAAAATAAATGCAAGAAAACTGATACCCTCCCCTTTCTGTAAGCCCTGCTCTCCCTCACAGGGAAGAACTCCTCTGACTCTGTACTGCATGCATCCTGCCTGGTCAGCCACTGCTGACTAGAAAGGGGTGCATACCTACACAAGCTTGAGTATTCATCTCCCTTCAGGAATTTGGAATTAGGTCCACTCTCTGCTGGCCTCTTCAAAGACATGCAAATGAGGGGTTTGGGGATAACCATCTTCTCCCATGTTTCCAGAGAAGCTAAAGAAATGGTCTGCAGAGAAAGAATGAAGATATGCACAGAGAAACAGGGGGGAAAAGCCTTTTGGCCCCATAGAGAGGGAGAAAGATGAGATAGAATGTGAGAGTAGCTGTCCTGGATCCTGATGGCTTTCCAGTTTCTAGTTTATTCTCTTCTGAGACCAGATTGCATGACCTGTACTAGTGAGGGGTGGCTAACTGCTGTGACAGACTCCAAAGTATACAGTAGCCCTAACCTACTGGCAGTCATTTCTAAGTTGAAGGCTCTGTACCACTCAGGTGTCTAGGAGTCCGGGTTGATGGAGGTTCTGCCGTTTTCATCGTCACATGACTTCCGAGGTTTCCCTGGGCGCCAGGCATCCAGCTGAAAGGAAATGAACTTGGAGTTTAATACATGGCAAGTTGGATAGGCCAGGCCTTGAGCTAGCACATTTCCCTCACATTCCCTTGGCTGGAACTCAGTCAAGTGGCCACATTTAACTATATGGTAAACTGAAAACTGTCTAGTTGTGGACCAAAAGGAAGGGAAAAATGGGTTTGGTGAACAGCTAGAGGTTGCCACATCATATCAGCGTGATGCTTCTATATCCTTATAATCAAGTTCCCAGTTTTTCTTAAACTTGAGTTGGCTTCTATTATTTGTACCTCAGTGTATTAGGTGTTTTCATAACAGCCATATTTAAAATAGTAGAAGAAATAAAGACTGAATAATTTATTTTCTCAGGAAAATTGGGCCGATTTCCACCTATGATGCATCATCACCAAGCACCCTTAGATGGCCAGACCCCTACAGCGCGCGCCCAGAGGTCTCATCTTGCAGAGGCCTTTGCAAAGGCCAAAGGATCCGGTGGAGGCACTGGAGGAGGAGGAGGAGGAGGTAGTGGAAGGGGCCTGATGGGGCAGATTATTCCAATCTATGGCTTTGGGATATTTTTATACATACTGTACATTCTATTTAAGGTAAGTGGAATCATCTTGATCTATTATATCAGTGACAATCCAATATTATCATAATAAAAATTATTGTTGGTATTGAAGCCCTTTACAGTTCATAACCCTTTTTCAAATCTAGTATCTCTTTAAACCTTGCCTCTTCTTCATAAGGTACTTAGGATAGGTATTATCTTAGCCTAAGTGTTACAGATGAGGAAATCTTCACTCAGAGCTTAAGTGATTTGTCCAAAATTCACAACTGACCCTGCAGAAACAGGACTGGAGCTTGGATCTTCTGCTTGCTAATCCAGTTAGCAATAAAGTTAAAAGCCCTTGACTGGGCATATTTTCAAGCTGAAAAGGCATAAAGCGGCTCTTGTTGGAGTTTTAGGATTGTTGTTAGAGCTTTGTTGTTAGGATTGGCTCAGGGATTTTCAGGTCGCCACTGTGAGGCCAGGTGATGACTATACCAACAACACTTTGTCCTTCTCCTCCCCGGAGTATGAAATGCTGTTTTTTTTAACATCATCTTCAGTAATTCTTCTCAAACAGAACTGCCATATCCTGAAACTAAGCCTGATATGTCTTAGTTCCGGGGAGACATGGTTTGGGTCCTTTATAAGTAGACTGCTAAGTAAGTTCCACCTCCAGCCCAGCGTTGGCAGGCCATGGGCCTAGCTAGGGGGAAGAGCTTTACTTTGCCCTTCTAACTAGAGCAATAGGCGAGCTCCTCCTAGCCCCGAAATTCTGCAGGCTGCCTGAGTTGAGTCTTAGGTGAACATGGCCAAGGCAGATGGCCTGTAGAGAGATATTTTTTCCTTGTACCTTGCTAATTTTTTACTTGGAAAGCTATTGTTTTTTGTTTTTGTTGTTTTTTTGTTTTGCTTTGTTTGTTTGTTTTTTTTCGATATTTATCTAATGTTGCTATTCAAGTGGATTTCTGACTTAATTTTTGTCTCCCAGCCTTTTTTTTTTCTTTTCACTTAATATGAGGGGTTCCGTGACTTTGAGGTTCTGAGCTGCTGTTGATGTGCTGTACCTCCTTCACTTCTCAGCTTTCAAAGGGGAAAACTACTGCAGTGGACCGGAAATGCTCTACTGCCACACCAGGAGACACCTGCAGGAAAATTAGTAAGTGCCCCTTTCAGAATGGTCAGACAGCTGTAATGCAGCAAGAGGGACCTAAAAGCATTTCTCAAAAGTTGTCCCAAATTATGCAATTTTTTTACCTTAGCTCTGAGAGTTCCTAAAAGTTTCCATATTGATGTTGGCTTTAAAGAGAAAGATAGCTACAAAAAGTACAAAACTACAAGTTCACTTTTTTATGTTAGTAAATTAATATTTCACATTTGGAATGGGTTCCTGCTCATGTCAGACTTAATATCCTTATTTCACAGAGAGGAAAAGCAAGGCAGAGATCAAGTCATTGCCAAAGTCAGTTATTAGACCCAGGGACAGAATTTAACACTTCAGGCTCTTGAAATATGATCATCACATGTTCACTAACAACTATATTCTGTGCTCTCTGGGGAAATGCAGTGTATATGGCATAGCTCTCCCTCTAAGAACTTATAGTCTAGGATGGATGTCAGGAAAAATAACTTGTGCAGAGTTGACTACCTAGACCCGTCCATGGTCAGCAAACTGTGGTTCGCGAGCCACATGCGGCTCTTTGGCCCCTTGAATGTGGTTCTTCCACAAAATACCATGGCCTGGGCGAATCTATTTTGAAGTGGCATTAGAAGTTTAAAAAAATTTGGCTCTCAAAAGAAATTCCAATCGTTATACTGTTGATATTTGGCTCTGTTGACTAATGAGTTTGCCGACCACTGATCTAGACAGAAGGGATCTGCTAAAAGCCTTATAGGAAATCATGTCTAGCTGGGTGTCTGTGAGGAGGCCTGCCAGCTAGATGGGATGGCTTGGGTGAGACACCTCGCAGAGGACAGCTGTGGGGAAGAAGGCCTGAGGAGTAGGAAGGTTAAGCCATATTGCTGAAGGTCATTGAGGCCAGATGGCTTTATCCAGTGGATCTTGAAGCCTCATCAGAGGTTTTTAAAACAAAGACATCAGCCAAATGCGGTGAGTCTGGACCGCAGAAGCATCTGCCCTCGGCCAAAATTGCTTTCTGTATTTATTCCACATTCTCTATGGAAATAGATATTTCTATGGAAATAGACACTCTGCATCCTTTTTATAAAACTTACGTATTCAGGGACTTCTTTAAGAGAGCTGCTGTGTTCTTAATTGAGATAATGTCTAACAGTGATGGTAAATGCATCAGTAAAATTATTTTTAAAAGATTTGTGGACTCTTTACCAGTAAATTTGAGAAGCAAATTCTGTATCCTGTCACATAATGCATTTAAAACAGAAAGAAGCATATAAAATGAATTCCTAAGAGCAGCTATTTTATAATGTAGTAGCAGTTACATTAGCTCCTTATCCTTCAATTTTGAATCATGCAGAAAATAAAAATAACTTAAGCATTTATGTAGCACAGTTCTCCAGACACTTTATAGATGTTAACTGCATGAATGAGAATGTGGTCTAGAAGTATTAAAAGGCCTTTGAAATACTGTATCTGCAGTAACCCTTTGAATACATCTGGGTGGAGGATAGCACTGGGTATGACACAGAAAAACTAGATTATCTGCATAATGAACAACATTTTATTTTCCTACTGCCTATTTTCATTTCCTATTTTCATTTCATGTACTGATTGGGTGATTTATTTTTTCTGTTCTACTTTTAAGGTCTTCTGTTAGTTGAGAAAACTACTCTGGGAGGCAGGGTTACACCATTTCACTCCATATGACTGGGACAGAAAATCTCGGGCAGAGAGGTCTCAAGATTTCCTCTACTGTTACTTCTAGATAGGTTTTTAACCTCTTGTGCAGGTGAAATATTGCTCATTTTACTTACCGTATTTGCCGGCGTATAAGACGACTTTTTGGCCCTGAAAAATATGCCTCCAAGTGGGGGGTAGTCTTATACGGCGAGTATATAACAAACTCTGTATTTTTTAGTGGAAATGTTAGGGGGTTGTCTTATACACCCAGTCTCTTATACGCTGACAAATACGTATTTTTCAGGGCCAAAAAATCGTCTTATACGCCGGCAAATACGGTAGTTTTCTAAAGTACCTTATATATTTGGTTCTTTACGCTTGAGCATTATTTCAATTAGAATAGCCAAGTATTGAAGCAACCTAAGTGTCCATAGATAGAGAGATGAATGGATCAAGATATGGTACATATATACAATGGAATATTACTCAGCCATAAAAGAGAATGAAATCTTGCCCTTTTAGATAACATGGATGGACCTAATGGGAGGGTGTTATGCTAAGTGAAATAAGTCAGACAGAGCAAGACAAATAACTATCTATGGACTAGAGGCCCAGTGCATGGAATTGGTGAGTAGTGGTGGCTGCCAGTAGGGGCCTCCCTCTCTTCTCCTGGCTGGCCACACTCACTGGTTGAACTCCCAGACAACCTCCCAGTTGAGGGGACAATTTGCATACTATGCTTTTATTATATAGGATTTTACTTATATGTGGAATCTAAAAAACAAAGCAAAAGAACAAACAATGAAAAACAGAAACAATTTCATAGACCTAGAGAAAAACCTGATGATTTCCAGCGGGGAAGGGGCTGGGAAAAAAGGAAGAAAAGGTAAAGGTGAATAAGAGGTGAATAAAATTCTAGTTATAAAAAAAGTCATGGGGTTGTAATGTATAGCATAAGGAATGCAGTCAAAATATAATAACCTGGTATAATGACAGCATGGTGATCACTGCATTGGGTATATTAATGTAGAATATCAATGTTACACACTTGAAGCTAATATAATGTATATATTACTAACTATATTTTAGTTTAAAAGCACACACACACACACACAGGAAAAAAGGGGTATGTTTATCTTCTTCATTTCTTCTTGGGAGACTATAGGGGTATGTTTTTCAGTCCTGGGTATTTCTTAGCTGGTCCTACTGTATACCTATGCATAATAGTGATTTGTTCATCACTCACTAAACATGTATCCTTTATTTTTTTTTTTTTTATATTATTATTATTATTATTTTTTTTTAAGATATTTTATTTTTTTTTTTATTTTTTTTTTTAAATAAATCTTTATTGCTCAGATTATTACAATTGTTTCTCCTTTTTCTCCCCCATATTCCCACCCCACCCTCTGCCCTTACCCCCTCCCCCCACTATTGTCCTCATCCATAGGTTATACAATTTTAATCCAGTCTCTTTCTGCACCCCACACCCCTTCACCCTGATAATTATCTATCCACTCCCTTTCTTTGCCCCTAATTCTATTATATTCACCAGTTTATTCTATTCCTGAGATTTTTAATTCACTTGACCTTCTTCCTCTTCTTAAGTAACACCTTTCAGCATTTCATATAATACTGGTTTGGTGGTGATGAACTCCTTTAGCTTTTTCTTATCTGTGAAGCTCTTTATCTGCCCTTCAATTCTGAATGATAACTTTGCTGGATACAGTAATCTTGGTTGTAGGTTCTCCCTATTCATCACTTTGAATATTTCTTGCCACTCCCTTCTGGCCTGCATGGTTTCTGTTGAGAAATCAGCTGATAGTCTTATGGGTGCTCCCTTATAGGTAACCAACTGCTTTTCTCTTGCTGCTTGTAAGATCCTCTTTTTGTCTTTTGCCCTTGGCATATTGATGATGATGTGTCGAGAAGAATTTTTCTTTGGATTCCTCTTGTTTGGGGTTCTGTAGGCTTCCTGTACTTGTAAGTCTATTTCTTTCACCAGGTGAGGGAAGTTTTCTGATATTATTTCTTCAAATATGTTTTCAGTATTTTGCACTCCCTCTTCTTCTGGCACCCCCATAATTCTGATGTTGGTGCGCTTGTAGTTGTCCCAGAGGCTCCTTACACTATCTTCAACTTTCTGGATCCTCTTTTCTTCTTCCTTCTCCAGCGGAGTGTCTTTTGGCTCTTTGACCTGATTCTTGTGTTCTTCCATTCTGCTGTTGGATCTCTGCATAATATTTTCCAATTTAGTCAGTTTATCTATACTTTTTAGTTGGGTCTCATGAAGTTTATCGAGCTTTTCTAGAATATTGTTGCATAACCTTAGAACCGTAGTTCTGAACTCTATATCCTCCATCTCTTTTGTTTGAGATCTATTTCCTTGTCTCGGCATTATCACTATTTTTCAGAGTTGGTAGGATGGCTTTGTGTGTTTGGTGTCCTATATAGCACAGTGGATCAACCTCCTCAGTTACCTGAGGTAGACACTCTTTGTGATCCACTTTGTGGACTGCGTGCACAGCTTTGTTGTAGCTAAGTCTCTATTGTTGTGAATTGACCTTCAGGCCAATTGGATGTGGGTATCAGCTGTGTCTACTCTGGGATAACTTCTGTATTGGAGACAGTCTTATAGGATCAGACTTGAAAAACTGCAGAAGCCTCTGCTCAGCTTGGATGGGGCGGAGTCTCAGGGCTGAAGGCTTCTGCCCTGCCCTTGTGCACTCGCCTGAGTTTCCGCCTGACCGGCCCAGTTTCCCCAAGCAAGAGCGTGGGTGCCGCAGGGGCTCACCCGGACTTGGGCTGGTCTCTGTAGTCTGGAGCTTCTGACTCCTTCCGCTATGGAGAGGCTGCCACCTTGTACAGAGAGGCAGCGGTAGCCTCCGCAGTCAGACCTGGAGCTTCTGACTCCTTCCGCTCCGGAGGGGCGGCGGTCAGACCTCAGCGCGTACTTGCTCACGCGCGCGAGTCTGTAGACCCTGCCGGCTGCGGCTCCGGTCCCCGGTCTCCCAGTCTCTGAGTCTCTGAGTCTCTGGGTGCCTTTCTCTACAGTCCAGACCACCCGTATGAGCCTGGGACCACGGAATTTCAGCCGGGGCTGGGGTTCAGTACAGTCCGAAAGGGTTCCGTGCAATCGGGGATTCCTCCCCTCCCACCGCCAGGCAGGTATTCGGCGGCCGCGTGCGTGAGCGTCTCCCTACCTCAGTGCTTTTCGGCTCCCAGTCCGATCCGTGAGCCTCTCTCTTTCTTTCTAGTTGTAGCTATTCCACTCCGCCAGCTTTCCTGACGTTTTGGTGAAGTCCTTTTTTTGATTTTAGTTGTTTTATTAATTAAATTGTTGATGAGGCGGCAGCTTAGGAGACTGCCTAGGCCGCCATCTTGGATGTTCTTTCTAACATGTATCCTTTAGATCTTGGCGCCCAAACCACAGCACCTTTGTATCCTGATTGGATTAGCTGGAGAAACTCTTAAGTCTCTTCCCTGAGCCTCAGGACCAGCCTGGATTACTGTAGAGTGTCACCGCCAGCCATGTCTCGGAAAAGAGCTTAGGGAGTTGTGTGTGATGGTTCTTAGATCAATGCTTGTTTTTCAGCCAATTTTGAGCTTGTTCAACTGCAAGAAAAACTGAAGGAGACAGAGGAAGCCATGGAAAAATTAATTAATAGAGTGGGACCTAATGGTGAAAGGTAGGTTTTCAGGACTATTTCCCATTTAGAGAATCAATTCACGATTTTTCTCTTCTTTGATTTCTGGGCCACTTACTTTCATTTTATGTAGTTGTCAACTTGTCATTTGCATGTCACTTCTCACAAAACATTTCCATTTTCATGCTATGAAGCAATCTCCTGAGCATATCTTCATTGTAATGCACATTGAGAGTGTCTGCAAAGGTCAAGGTGAAGCCCTTCCACCCTTCACCTCCCCTTCAAGGGTGGCTCTGTGGTCTCTGGCCAATCATCACCTGTCATCTCCTTGGCTGCAGTGATGGGTTCAGTGGTATATACAGGACCCAAGTTGGGCCAAGTGTACTTTCATCTAAAATTGGGTCTTGAACCCAGTGAAACCTGATCTGAAAGCTTTTCATATTAACTCACCCTGGCAACAGCCCTTAAAGACTTTATCCATTTGTTCCCGCTCCCTAATCCCTAGAGCTGCTCTGCCTCCCACCTTCTTGAATCCTGGATTTTCAGCGATTCTTCTCATATTGTGAGCTATCCCACATTCTCCCAATAAATTCTGCTACCTCCTCCAAATACAAGCAGCCAATTTATTTGAAGTTGGGCTGCTTGTAACCAAGGAATCGTGATACAGCCCGTAATTTTTCCCCCTCCATGAAGTCCCTTAATTTGGCCCAACTAGGACCTGCGTTGGAAGGGTGATTTAAGATTAATTTCGATATAGTGGCAAGGTCTCCAAGTGGAAGTGCTCAGGGGATAACGAATAATGAGACTGGCTTTGTGTGAAAAGTCAAGAGCAGAGGTAGAGTTTGGACATCATCTGCGTAGAGGTGGTGGTTTAATCTGATACTGGGTCAGCTTCCTGAGGCCGTGTTTGTAAGAGTAGAGAAATGAGGGCCCTAGGATTAAGCCTTCATGACAACCATGTTTCAGGAATTAGGAGGAGGAAAATGAGCCTGATCAGAGATAAGAATGGTTGAAGAAATGAGAGGAATACAGACGTCTCAGTAGACAAGGGAGAGGGCATTTCAAGAGGATGGTACAGAGAAGTTAAGAAGAATGAAATGTGAGAAAAAGACTTGGACTTGAGAGTAAACTGGTCATTGATGACTTTTGCAATCATTATATGGTACTTTTTTTCCTTATTGGTCAAAATCATCATTTTGGTAAAATGATGGAATGGAAATCAGATTTCAGGGAGGTGAAGAAGATGGATTGTGAGGAACAGGGAGCAAGCTAACACAATAGCACTTACAGTGTTCGTGGCACTGTGCCTATACAGTTGTAGTTACCACTGTCTTCCAGGAGAAAACCACGGTGAGACAATAAGGAATCTGTGAAAATCTTCACTGTGATAAATGCAGGTCTAAGGTGGGCCATGGTGAATGCCTGATGCATGACACGGGCAGCATTAATAGACTTGTTCAGAAATGAGAGAGATGCTATAGTTTGGAATTCTCTGAGAAAGCTGCTCTTGTTTGTTTCTGCTTCGGCTAGCCATTCCTGTTTTAAGGTTCTGGTTTTTCATTAGTTAAGACACAGAATCCAGTCGTAGCTGGTTTGGCTTAGTGGATAGAACATTGGCCCTCAGACTGAAGGGCCCCAGGTTCAGTTCTAGCCAAGGGCGCCGCGTGCCTTGGTTGCAGGCTTGATCCCTGGCTCTGATGAGGGCTCGTGTGGGAGGCAATCAATCGATGTGTCTCTTTTACATGGATGTCTCTATCCCTCCCCCTCCTTTAATCAGTGGAAAAATAACCTCAGGTGAGGATTAACAAACAGAAAAAAAGAAACAGGATGCAGTCTCACTCGGTAAAAATCAGAACACACCGAGCCCACTCCAGAGAAGCAGCATGTGCGGCCCAAGACCAAGAGCTCCGTGATAAGCGCGTGGGGTCTGGTAGGTGGGGCGCCCTAACTGCCCCAGAGGCCTCCCCCACAAAGGGGTCACTGTAAGAATTTGGGTTATGTAGAGCAGGTGAGCAGTTGTGATGAGTCAGGACTCCTGTATGGTGGGGGAAGAGGAGAGGTCTGAGAGGCCCAGGGCATGTAGCTGAATGCAGAGCAGACAAGCTGCTTCAGCTCAGGCTGAGAGGCCGTTAATGTGGAAGGAGGGAGCCCTGGTGGTGTCCTCCTCCCACGGAGGGCTGCAGAAGTGCGCCGTTCCTTTCCTCAGCGACCACCTTAACACTGGAGGGAGGGAACGCTGCTTTTTTCCTTACTGGTCGTTAAGGTTAAAGTTTGTTAGGCTGAGCATAAAAAGGAGTGCTGGCTCCCACTGGCTGATTAGAAATATAGAGGACAGCTCCACGGAGGCTGTTCAGAAGGAATTATTTTTCCTTCATGAATGTTATGCTGATTTTGAATGCTTTGAATTTTTAAGAAAAGTAGCCGTCTCTGATAAATACTGCCACTAGATAAAACTTGTAGCAAAGCAGACAGTTCTCAGTCTTCTCTATAGAGCCTTGCCTGCCTATGCGTGTAATGCAGTGCTTCCTTCTCAAAAAAGAAAAAAAAAGAAAAAGAAAGCTCCTACCATTTTCCCTGAGCCCTTGCAGACATTTGTCCAGAGCCACCAGCTAAGCTAGGACTCAAACCCGGGTTTTCTAAACTGTGGAACTTGAGCACTGTGCTTTAAGAATTGCACAGAGTGCTTTCAGAAGTCAGGAGACTTTAGTTTTAGTTAAAGTGCTGACATTAACTAGCAATAGAAATGTATAATTTCCCCTCCGAGGGTCTCAGTTCCCCCAGTGTCTGTCTGTGGTCTAGATAATTTGTCAGAATGATCCAGCTCTGGAATTTTGGGATGTATGTGTATTTCTGCACGAGTGTATGCAGCCTGGAGATTGTAGGGATGGCCTGGTGGCACATTTTCCCCTAGTTGAGGTTAATGGCTCAGCACATTTTCTGTGATGACCTTGCATCAGACAAAAGTGGCTTGCAGTAAATGAAAGTGTTATTAAGAAACAATGAGGTGATTGAAAAAAAAATATTGAACCAAAAGCTGAGATATCTGGGGTCTGGTCCCAGTATTGACATAACTCACGTGGGACCTTGTGCAATACCTTGATCCATTCTGGGCCTTGGTTTTCCCATATGTAAAATCAAACAGTGGAACTAATATGTGTAGTTACCAGCTATGCTGCTCTAGAATCAGTTCCTAGAATTATCTGCTGCTGCTCAACTTCCTTTTCAAAAATCTATTCTAGACAGATCATAGTGATATTTTTGTTCATTGCCAAGGAGTATTTACCACTAACTGGTTGGACTGTCTGATATTTCTAAGCAGAGCACAGACTGTGACTTCTGATCAAGAAAAACAGTTGCTGTATCAGCTCCGAGAAATCACCAGGGTCATGAAAAAAGGAAGATTCACTGACAGGCCCACTCCAGAGCAAGAGGCTGAGGAGGCCCCTTACATGGAGGACTGGGAAGGTAAAGTGTCTTCTCCTTTCTCTGTTAGCTGTCAGCCCAGAAAAGAGGTGTTAGATTCACCAATTTTAAGGGTATGATTGGGTACATATGTGTAGAGGTGTGTAATTACATAATACAGAACATTTCCATCACCTCAGCAAGTTCCCTCTCCCTTTGCAGCTGATTCCCTCCTTCTGCCGGTGGCTTAGTTTTTCTACAAGTGTATCTTAACAAAATAGGGAAGTAGACATGGATTTATATTCAGCAATCTTAACTGCTATGTTACTTATAAGGGAAAACTGGAAGGAATCTTAAGTGTCTCCAGAAGAGGAGGGTAAATCAGATCAGTTCTGTAGCTGTGTGAGGGGATGTTGTGCAGCCAGCTTTAAAATGACTGCTGACATGGAGAAATGCTCCTTATATAATGTTGAATGAAAAAAACCAGGTATAACATTTTATATACATGGAGATCCTTTTTAAAAATTTATATATATATATATATATATATATATATATATATATATATATAGAGAGAGAGAGAGAGAGAGAGAGAGAGAGAGAAAAGGCAGAATACAACAAACTATCAGTGGTGGTATTCTAGATATTTTGTTTTCTTTCTGAAACTTGTATTTTTCAAATTTTCCACAGTGAGTCCCTGTTACTTTTATAAATGAGAAAAACAAACAGCAAACGTAAAATAAAATATCTACACATACCCTGCTTTTCAGAATTTGTAGGCAGAAGTGGTTTGCGTTTGGGTTGCCTCTCCTGATCACTGTAATGTGCACACGGGTTTTGGATCCTCCAGCTTTGCTTCACTGAGCAGCGAGCACGCTGCTGCTGCCAGCACGGGCGTGGGCTCCAGCATGGCCCATCTGCTGCTCAGGCTGACACAGATTGATTTCATTTCACTCTCTAATTTGGCAACACTTTCTCTTCCCTCATTATCTAGCTGGGATTCAGTACCACTGTTACTAATTTTTTTTAACCAGTTTATTGTATTCTTTTGTTCCATTTTGTGAAGACGAAGAAACCACCAATGGGAATCCTGTCTTCTGAAAACCCAGCGCCGTCCTTCGGGATCTTGGGCCTGTCTCGCTAAAGCATTTCTCTGCTCTGACACTTGCCAGCCATTTCAATAGTAGAAGGCTTCCTGGTGTGTTTTTCAGAGTTTAGCGTTCCTTCCACTCCACCCTCCACCCCGAAAGAAGTGGAAATGGTTCCAAATAGAAATTACAAACAGTAGCCTTAAGCTGTGCTCTCTCCATCTGGTGTTTGGCCCTCTCTCTTTTCTCCTGAAGGCTCCCGTTGTTTGTTTAATCTTCATGCCACTGCACAAGTGGAGGTGTGAGAATCACCCTCCGCCCCAAGCACCCTGCTTAAGGAGGGATTTCCATCTGAAGGGGTTTGAATTTCAGAGAGCCCTGGATAGTCAGCCAGGCGCTTAAGAGTTTACTGAAGTGAAACTTTAGAGCTGTTAGTCATCTGCGCGATTCCTTGAATGGATTTGTTGGAATGGGATGGCTGCTGCCCAGGAAGCCTCCGCGTCTGACACTTTATTTTGAAGAGACATTCTTGGTAAGACCTTGTGCTGCTTTTTCTCTCTAGGTTACTCTGAAGAGACTTATCCAATTTATGACCTTTCAGATCGCAGCAAGCGTAGGCAAGAAACAATCCTGGTGGATTACCCGGACCCCAGCGAGCCCTCGGCGGAAGAAGTGGCTGAAAGGATGGGAGTGCTAGAAGAGTCAGACCGTTTGGGTTGGGAGGTGCCCACTGGCGGCAGAGCCCAGGAAGGGAATTCTGTTACTGCGTGTGACCCAAAGCCAGAAACCTGTTCCTGCTGTCTTCACGAGGAAGAGGACCCCGCCTTCCTGGTGGAGAATGCTGGATTCCTGGCGGACAGTTACAGTGAGCAGGAGGACAGCTCCCAGGACTTCAGAGATGAGGGGCTGGGCGGCAGTGCTGGCGGAGCGAGTACCGGGGGCACGATGAGGAAGCGGAACCCCCAGGGTTTAGAGGGAAAGCAGCCAGTTTGGTGAAGTATCCATTACTCCCGTCTCAAGGTGACCTTTCTCTCCTCTCTAGAGTGCACTCTTGGCCCTGTACTTCCTTCTCTGTGTTTTAAATATGATAGCCAGTCAGGTCAGTGCCATGGATATCATGCATCCTCCCGGTGCTCACACACCTGTCACCTGTACAGCATCGTAGAGATGAGTAGGAACACAAGAGGGCTTTGCTCTCACTCTCCTTGCCTTTCCTCCATCAGAGAACTGATCCACTGAGTAACTGTTGGCTCTATCGTAATTACAGATGGGGCCCCTCAAGGCAGAGGTTCGACTCCATACTGGTGGTACCAGGTGGTTTACCTGTGAACAAGCATCAGCTTACACATGATGAGGACTTAAGGTTGCAAGAGTGAAGATTTCAGAGTCTGAGATGCCTTATTCCCTGGGCCTTGAGCAGGTTAGTGGTCCCCTGGGTTCAAGAAAAGAACATTTAGTTTTGGGGGATGATGGAGCCAAAGCAGGACTCCGCTGTCCGAGCTGAAGTCACAGCCAGGGCCAGAGGACTCACCCTGACCTGAAAACGGGCCCAGGGCCTGTGGGGGACAGTTTTACTCTGACACTGCCTGGCTCCCTAGCTTCCCTCATCCCTGTGCTGCTTCAGAGAACTGCTAACCCACCTCTGGGTCTCCGGCGGCCAGAGGAGCGTTAGGTGGAGACTTAGTCCTGGCCCTGCAGAGCCAAGGCTGAGGCTGCAGGAAAGCCTGCCGGGGGACAGGCCGTGCCTTTACGGACAGCCCTCGCCTCGGAGCTCCTTCTGGACGCTGTGCCCTCTGGGAAGCTGGTTCCCAACCACATGCAGTGAAACAGAAATGAGGACTGAGCTTGTTGACAAAGTGCCAGCCCAACAGGAAGTGGCAGGGTGTCTGCTGCGGAGAACCGGTGTAGCAGCGCCCGGGGGGAGAGGCCCTTATGTGCCCGTGTTCAGACACCCGGGTCCTCTGAGAGCTGGGGAGGATTCCGACCAAACTCCAGGCCTGATCTCAAAGCTGCCGTCTGTGCTCTTGAGACAGGATGAGTGAATCCGTTTCCCGTGGTAGACCGAGGGTTTAAAGAGGACGCATTCCTGAGGACATTCCAAGTCCTGAAATTTGGAAGACTTGAAAATTAAGACATTATGTAAAGGTAGATATGGCACAAGGTGCCAGGGACATATTTAATCCCACAACCTGCTGTCAGAAGGTATGGGGTCATAGTAAGATAAGTCTAGCTACTATTAGACATTTATTGTTAGTGAGCTGCAGAGAAGTCATTGAAGATTGAGTTTATAGAAAGCATACTGCATCTGCCTTTGTGTGGGACATTTGATTCACTTGTAGCACATGCAGTTTAAAATGTACTGAAAACCATCTAGATGTAATGTTCAAGGTAAAAAGTAACGTAGGCGCTCTGCTGTTTCGATAAGCTGTTTTCCATGTTCTGTCCTTTCATTCACAGAGGTTGATTTATTAAGAGTTCTTGGTCCCTGCTTCAAATTTCTTTTTCTGCCTTAGGCTGTGATTGCTGTATTAGAGATGCATATGTTTTCTTCTAGTTTTCAACTCACTTATTCACCTGGCAGACATTCCCAGAGGCAGGCAATGGGAACGGAAGGCTCAATTCCTATGTTTTAAAAACTCAGTTTAATGGGGGAAGCCTTACCCTTTTATTATTATAGTTCATTAAAATAAATTGGGTAATATGCTAATTAGATTGGAAGTCCTTCTAGACAAACCCGGGGCTGGAGCGAAACAGGTGCTAGCAGCCAGGGGGAGGAAGGCCTACTCTTGCACACATTTTCCTGTCTAGCACACTGTAAAAGGGCTCAAGCTCACGAATTCTGCAGGCAGAGCGATGGCAGTCATGAATCCACCTGTCTGTTCTGACTGGAATCTTTCTGCTCTTTAAGCCTCTGTCTGGGCTCTTGTCTTGAAAGCAAGGGTCTACGGTTGTGAGTATTGAATGGCATCATCCGTGTCTGTAACCAGCCTTGGTCCTACATGACAGCCACTCAGCAAATGGGAGCTGTGGTTTTATGCTGGAACAAGACACGGACCCAGATCTACAGGAGAACAGAGATCATATTTGCCAAAGTGCTTCTAAGAAACTTCACAGAGGGGTTGGATCTTGAGGCATAGGAAGCACTTCTCCAGTGAACAAGGAAGAAAAGGCATCCTCGGACAAAGTATGTGGATGTCCAGGAATTTTCTGGGGTGCTATGGAAGGTGTTACATAACCACGTCTTTATTTGCATGTTAATCTTCGGGGAAATCTGGCTTACGGAAGGAGGTCCTGCCAGATGTTCTCCGACTCCTGATGCCTCTTGCTGCCCTACCCCTTGCTTGGCTTATTAGCAGGAGCATATTTATAGTCCAGGGATGTTTTGTACTTTCAATCATTTCTGATCAGGCAGCAGTAGCAGGAGGCACGTTTGGCCTCTAGAAAAGGTGGTGGGGTGCTCTAACAAGGTGTGGTCCAAACTGGGACACGTAGGAAAGGGAGCTTTAATAAAACTATGCCAGGAAAATAGGTATAAACCGGGACTGTCCTGACCACTAAACAATAAAAACCTCTTTCCCACAGAGGCGGAACCGAGGAGACAGGCCCCAGTTCATACAGGAAATGCTTGTGGCTACAGAAAAACTGAGGGTTATAAACCAATCCTCCTTATGACCACATTCTTAAATTCCGTCTCAACCCAGACTACACTCCAAAGAACAATCCAGTACTTCAGATGGTCAGCAACATTGAGAAGAAAACATGAAGTAGCCATGATGTTCCCTTGACCATACAGATCTTTCTAAAAGGCACCTAACCTTTCCTCACTTTTTTCACAAGCAGGACAAACTTTTCCTTTTCCTTAGATTACTGCTTCTCTGAACACTTACGAATGTGGAGTGATACCCACCTTGCAAGGCTGTCTGTCTGTCCCAGGCGGTGCAGGTGCTCGGGACAGCGTCCTCACTGCCATCCCGCGGGGCTGTCACACCGGACGCCCTCCAGGCTGTGGGTGACGTTAGTCTGGACCGCCCTCAGGCGCAGACGCTTACCTTCCATGTCTGCTTCCTCCCTCGCGCGTGGCTTCAGGCCTGCCACAGGCTGGCAGGAAGTCCCCAAGCATGTCCGGGTCCTGTTTAAACGGGGGAGGCTCTAGGTAGGGCCAGGCCCTCACAGCCTTCTTCCGGTTGGCACAGCTGACCCTGCGGAGGAGTGTTCTAATGCACACACTTCTGTCCTTGCCATCCTTCCGGCCCCCCCAGCCTCTGCGTGTGGGTCTGCCGGCCTTAGCCTGGAGCCCAGGCCAGAGGGAGGACAGCTCAGACCCACCTGTCGTCGTCACCACCATCCTCCGCCTCCTCCCCGAGGCTCGTAAGGATTGAATGCTGTAGAAAAAAAACTTTTAGGTAAAAAACGTGTGTGTTTTTTTCTCCTTTTATAGGAAAAAAATTACACAGTGGTGTTGAAATAGTTCAAGTTTAATTTGATGATATATGGTCTGTTCTTAGACAAACAAGGTATACAACATACATAACGTGGGAAAATACCAACTTTGTCATTGCACATACCGATAAATAAATACATTTGCTCCAGAATACCAAAGAGTTTATTCAAAAAGTCAATAAAAGCACAGTTTTGCAAGTTCATCTAAAACTCCAGATAATCTTGAACAAAAATAAATGTTTGACCACTCCAAAATAGGAAAAGACGGTCTTGTGCAAATAGACATACACATTGTAAGCGTTATGAAAACTGGCTAACTGCGTCCTCAGCCATCCTGACCAAGACCCCTTCGTCACCAAACAGGAAAGGGCCAGAGTCGGCTCCCTCTCTGCGCCACTCACTCCCAGTCACTCTAGGACTCTCTCGCCAGCCTCGTCTGGGCTCTGCCTGGACCTTGATTGGGGGGGGTGAGGGGTGGGGAGCAATAGAACAGAAGAAGGAAGGGGTGTGACATCTTAGGGAAGAACAAAGGCACAACGACGAGCTAGAAACGGTGGTGATGAAAGCAAGGGTCACCTCCCAGCCACCCCGATTCCTGCTGCAAGCACTGACAGTCTAGCCTCCTGGTTGGCTCAGAATCACATGCTCGCAGCCACCGAGTACAGGAATGCTTTCTGTAAGACCACCGTGCTTCTCAGCTCGGTTGGAAAATTAAAAAGCCAAACTTGTCCCATTACTGCTGCTTGCCTCGGCCCTGTCTCCTGAGATGACAGAAAACTTGGAAGTATGAGGGCAGGTGACTTATCACTAAACTCAACCTGAGCCCATCCTTTGGCCTGATCCTGGGGCTGCTGCAAGGTCAACAAGCCAGAGCCCAGGGAGGCAGGCCCGTGCAGGCCGGGCACCCGGGGAAGACGCACTCAGCTGTCCGGAGAGGCGTGCCGAGGTCACACCACAGCCCGGCGAGGGTGCGGACTACTAGAGGGGAAGGCCAGTGTTGCTGAGTCGGGAGAACCAGGACTCCGCCAGGGAGACGGGATTTGTGCTTGCGTAACAGCCACAGCCATGCCAGACCAGCACCTCCCCTCCCTGCAGACCCCTCTGAGAGGACACACAGAACTCTCAGTGTGAAATCAGCGCTGTTGCTTGTTCAGCTTAGAGGCAAACGCCCTGCTCTTTATAGACAAAGAAAAGCTCACACAATGTTCTTGCCTTTTTTGGGGGGAGGTGGACTCTCAAGACCCTCCTCACGCCTGCGGCTACCATACTCCCAGCACTGCCCACAGCATGGCGGGGCCTTACGTGCTCCTCCTGAACTGGTCGTGGTTTCTAAGGCACAGTCTCTAGAACACGCTCAGGTTCACCCAAAAGTGTGCACGCAACACACGTGTCCCCGGGGAACGCAGAGTGGGAACTGACAACTCTCTCAGACCACGTTTCCCAGCAGCCCGAGCGGCATGGACAGCGTCTGCAGGTTCACCGCGTCCTTATCCCTTTCCTGCTCCTTCTTAGCAACAAACTTCAGTTGATTCTTAGCAGGTTGCCCTTTTCCCCAAACACGCACAGACACAGAGATGCACAGACAGACACAGAGCACCTTGGAGCCAGAAGGAAAGAAAAAAGAGAGTCGGAAGTGACTGTCGCCACCGCAGAAGAACTGTTCTGGGCAGAGGGTGCAGAGGTTTGGGGTGTGGCCCCAAAAGGAGCCACAGAGCCAGGAGCAGTCAGTCCCAGAAGGGGCGCCTGCGGTCCCAGCTGCCCCCTGCCCACAGGGACTCCCCATTCTGGGTGGAGGGCAGGAACTCTTACTATGGAGAGGCGGGGCCCTGGCAGCTTCGAGTCTTTGGGCCCACAGCTCCTAGGCGTGTGTGCGTGTGTGTGTGTGTATGTGTGTGTGTGTGCGCGCGCGTGTGTGTGGATCCTGGGGCAGGTGGTCCGGGACAGCCAGTGTCACCAGGAACAGGGCCGTAAGAATAGACCTGAGGCCGGGTCTCGAGCAGGTGACTGTTCTTGCTTGTCACTCAATGCCCAACCGAGGGTCTCGTTGCTAAGCTACCCTTCTGCACAACCAGCGAGCAGTCAGCCCACATTCTGGGTCCTACCAAAACACCGCCGACCCCGGCTCCCGTGCGGCCGAGGAGAAGGCGGGAGTTTGCCGTTGTGCTTCTGGTTCCTCCACGCTGCCCCCAGGATCCCCTCTCGCTAGGATCCCGCACCAGCTGTCCTGCCTTAACGTCACACTTAGAGAAACCGCGTGCCCAGACAGCAGAGATCACCTAGTTTTCATCATCGCAGCTGGCAGCCCGTGTCTTCCCCACGTCAGGAAAGGAAGAGCCCGATGGGACCATGGGGAGGAGGAGGGCACAGCCAGGTTTCCCCGGGAAGTGGGCAGCCCTCTGCAGAAAGCCCCTCAAGGAAACGCCAGGGTGTGGGCGATGGGGGCTGACAACCTGCTCTGGGGATCCCGCGGGGACCTGCACTCAGGGAAATCCGAGCACACGGCCTCCACCCACGTCAGAACGGCAGCTTCACCTCACGGCAGGCCTCACCGACGTGTTTTTAAAGCATCCGTTTCTACTCAGCTTCCCAAACACATCTACTCTGACGGGAGAAACAACTGCTTGCTTCCCGCTGACCTCTCCGTCAGAGCAAGTAGCCTCCACCAGGGTGAACGGGGGGGGGGGGGGGGGGGGGAGGAGACACAACAAAAAGGCAAGAGGGCGTGCCCATGTTCTCAGGGAGAAGAGGAGGATTTGGGGGAGGGAGAGATCAGGCCCCACCCTGCACACGCACCTCGCTAGGCCTGCTCTCTGGGGGGAGCTGGGCACGGGTCAGTCCTGATCTGTCCGACGTGCAAAAAGCCAGAGGGCTTTTCGCAGGGAACTGCCAAGCCACTGGAATAGTTTCCATTTCGGTCTATAGCCACCCCACCCCAAACACGCACCACCTCATCTGGGGCGAGAGCATCCGGACTGGGCCCTGGGAAGGCCCAAAAGCCATAGAGAAAGGTTTTTTTTTTTTTTTTGGGGGGGGGCGATGGTGGGAACACAGAAATCCAGGGAGCTGAAGCTCTGACTCGGCCACTCACCAGCCGGGAGACCCCAGGCAAGTGCCATTTTTTGAGTGATTTGGCTCTGGTGACAGTCATACTAGCTGATCTCTAAGAGTCCTGCCACCTCTCGTCTCTAGTGACTCTGCAGTCCTCCCGCCCTCCCCAGCCCGTCCCATCCTCCCGAGGGCCACGCAGGGCGGCCCTCGGCGGCCACGGCCTCGGCTCACTGCAGCAGGAGCTGACGCCCAGGCAGAGCACCCGGCGCTCACCAGCCCCGGCCCGGGCACGCCTACCTGCGTGGGTTCTGGGGCTGGTGACCTAGGCCGTCCACGTTTCCTGCACCGAGGCTGCTGGGCAGAGCCCCTGGGTAGCTGGCAGGGCTCCCAGCACAGCCCGGTCCAGGAGGCCTGTTCACGCACCTCCCGCATGCCGGGCCCGCAGGCCCCCTCCTCTGAGACAGCTGGCCTTGAGGGCTGACCTCCCGCTGCCTCTGTGCACAGAGGAGACCTAGAGAAATCAAATGAGCTAGAACCCGAGGCCCCCAGGCAGTTCCCACAGCCAGGCCCCTGCGACCTTGACGGGGTCCTGCCACTGACCCTTCCCCTACCCGTGCCCTCTCCCAGGCCTGGCTTTCTGCAGCTAAGGGCCAGGCTCGGCTGCCGCGCCCTTTGCTGTGTGGCGGTGACGGCCCCCCACACCCACACTCGCTGCGCCCCTCCCTCGGGGACCCGTGGTCACGGCTCCCGGGTGCAGTGGGTGGGTGGCTGGGCCACACCGCCCGGCATTGTGCTTCCTCTCCCTACACCTCCTCCTCCCTCGCAGCTTGGCAAACACGACTGCAGCGGCGGGACGCTAACCCGAGGCCGGGTGTGTGTGGGTCCTGGGGCACAGGAAGAACTCACTGTGGGCCCTTCACACACACCCCACTTCTCTGCCTCCCCGGGGAGGCAGGGAGCCAACTGCCGGCCGGCTGGGTCGAGGGGCCCGCCCGGAGCCACGGGTTCATCTGGCAGGAGGCCTATGTACAGGGGGCGGGCAGGCAGGGCCACTCCGGGCCAACGGATGGGAGGAGGCCCCTATTCACAGGCCAGCTTGCTGTCGAAGCTGGACAGGGCGATGGAGAAGGCCTGCAGCGCACACAGCGGGTAGTTGTAGTCCATGGTGAACACGTCCTCCGCCACGCGGCCGAACTGCATCACGATGTAGTCCGCTGGAGCCAGGCACCGTGCGGGCGGGCGGGCGGGCACAGAGGACGGGAGAGACAGACAGACAGACGCCCAGGTCACAAGGGGAAGAGGAAGCGAGAGGCAGAGGGACCCGGGGACTCTCCTGGGAGGGGAGACAGACCAGAGGGGGGCGCACAAGCACCAGGAGATGGGGGCGAAGAGAGACACCCCCCCCCCCGAGACGGTCCTCCCGCTCTCCCAGGCAGTACGTTCTCTGCGGCCGATCTGGGCTGCGCGGCCCGGTCCTCGGCACTGGCCGCCTGGCGGGGCCGGCGAGCAGGCGGGCAGCCGCGCGCCGGGGCGGACACTCACGGTCGTTGCCGTGGATGATCTGGAAGTTCTTCACGGAGGCCTGCGTGACGCGCCCGTGGAAGTTGAGTACGTAGGACTGCGTGTCGTCGTTCCAGACAGGCGTCTTGTTCTGCAGCTCGATGATGGTCTCCGTGTTCTTGTTCTGCCAGCGTGCCAGCAGCGTCTCGTGCTCCTGGGAGGGCAGCCTTGCTGAGCCAGGCCCGGCCTCGGCTCCGTGACCCACCCAGGGCCCGGGGCGGGGGCCCCTCAGCTTTCACCAGACCACCCCCCCCCAGGGGGGCTTCTCACACTCTGCCTCCCCTGCAGACACACTAGCCGGCGTTCCGCCCTCAGGAGCGCATGCAGAGGCTGGGGGGTGGGGGCGGGGGTGGCGGGGAGAAACTCACGTTGCGGGGCCGAATACAGACTCTCTCGTGAACCATGTTCATGCCTGGGACAATCACCGTCATCTTCCGCGGTCCCTTAAAACCCAAGACGTTTGTCTCCTGGGGAACAGAGAACAGAGACCAGTGGCCACCTGAGGACTGGGCTTACTGGGGAGGCTGGAGGCAGGGGAGAGAGAGGAGCTAGTTCTCACCACCTCCACCTGAGCGTCCAACAGGATCTAAACGCAGCACGTCCAGACGCGAACTCCCGAGCCCCTGCCCTGACTAGCTCCCCGTACCGTCCTCTTTGCTTCGCTCAACAGCAAGTCAGCCAACCACCTGGGGTCATTCCTGACTCCCCTCTCTCCCACCCCGCCCTCTAATCCATCAGCTAATGCTGTCAGCTCTACCTTCAAATGACATCAAGAATCCGCTCACTCTCACCACCGTCTCGCTGAGCTCACAGTAAAACCTTCGTGGCCTCCTCCTTCCCATCACCGGCCCCTCCCCCTCCCTGTCACCTGCTCTCCACACAGCAGCCGGTGGTCCCGTTAAGTCACGTCAGTTTCCTCCCTAGTTCGGAGTAAAAGCTGAACCCGTTACCCCACGGCAGCTCTTTTTAAAAAAAAAAAAATCTATTTTATTGATTTTTTTACAGAGAGGAAGGGAGAGAGACAGAGAGCTAGAAACGTTGATGAGAGAGAAACATCGACCAGCTGTCTCTTGCACACCCCCTACTGGGGATGTGCCCGCAACCAAGGTACATGCCCTTGACCGGAATCAAACCCGGGACCTTTCAGTCCACAGCCCGACGCTCTACCACTGAGCCAAACCGGTTTCGGTGCCAGGGCAGCTCTCATTCTCCCTGCTCGCCGCCCTCCTTGCTGTCCCCCGTATGCCAGACGTCTGTCTGCATGCACTCCCCCAACACCCACACAGCTGGCTCTCACTTTCTTCTGGGTTTTGCCCCAGTGCTACCTCAGTGAGGCCCTCCCTGCCATCCCCCTAAGAGCGCTCTTGCGCTCTCTCTCTCTCTCTCTCTCTCTCTCTCTCTCACACACACACACACACACACACACACACACACACACCTGGAGACTTCACAGCCCTCCCTCCCCCTTTTATTTTTTTTTAAATCTTAGCATTTATCAGGAACATGTGTTGCTTTTGTCTATTTTATAGCTTATCTCCTTAAACTGGGGGTTTAAGTCCCATAAGGGTATACGTTTATGTCTCATGTTCATTACTCTATTCTCAGTGCCTCAAACAATTCCTGGGACGCAGTTGGGGCTCAGTGGTTTGAGAGATTCGGGCTGCCTCCCCAAAGCTGACCAGCAGGTGGCACCACAGGCTCACACAAAACAGCCAAACAGCTATGGATTCCCAATGAGTAGCCCTCATTGATGAGGGTCCCGATCGATCCCTCGTTTTAAAATGAAGTGAAATCCGTTGTTCTTTCCGTTTGGCCTGAGCTGTGTGACACTGGCTAGTGACCCACCTCTGAGCTTCAGTTTCCTCATCGATATAATTTTTAAAAAATAGTAAGACTGAGCTCAGACTGCGCCTTCAGGAAGAAGGTAACGCAAAGGGCCTCTGGTCCATCAGGACGCTGGAGGGAGGAGGGGAGGGATGCACAGACAACAGCCCAGGCCTCCGGCCCCTCCCCTGCAGGAGGCTCTGGGGTGGGGCTCTCCCAGGCCGGTGGCCCCCGGGGGTCTGCGCTCAGAGAGAGGAGCGGCCCGGGGACAGCCCTCCTCCCTGCAGGGACGGCCCACCCACCGGGCAGCCAGCCAGACCCTCACGTCCCCCCCGGAGACCAGAGGCCCAGGGGCCGGACTCACGTAGCACACGGCGGCCAGCTCCTGACGCAGGATCCCACTTTCCATCGTCGAGGAGGATGCCTTCTGGGGGTTGACTCCGTTGTCGTAGACGGTGAACTTGGTGCCCATGAGGTTGGATCTGCAGGGCAGGCACGATCGGTACAGGGCCACCCACCCTCTGCCCAGGGCAGCAACCCGCCAACGGCCTGTCCTAGGAGGAGCCCGCAAAGCATTCTGGGCGAGGCCAGGAGCCAGCGTGGGGGCACACGGCTCCCTGACTCCCCATCTTCGGGGGCAAAAGGCCTGGGCTTGCTCTGAGTTGAGTCAAAGAACAGCTTGGTTCAGGGGCAAATTCAGGGAGGGGAGTCAGGGTGCCACGGAGTGTCTCCCTGGAGAAGCAGGCGCGAGCCGACGGAATGGCAGCCAGCACGACCGCAGAGGGGACGCAGCGCCCAGGCAGCCTGGGCAAGCTGGCCTGGCCCATCCGGCCCGAGTCCCGGTCCGGCCCACCTCCACAGCTGGGGCTCCTCACCTCTCAGCCTGACTTGTGCTCCCCAAACCTGGCCCTGGTTCCTCGGCAAACCCTCCTCCCCCCGAGGCTGGCTCAGAGCCTTCCTCTCCCCACGGCGGTTCTCTCCCCCGTCACGCCTCACTCTCACGCTGCCCTCCGCACAGACCACGGCCAGCGTGCCTGCGCGGCGGCCTGCGTCATCAGCGACCTGCCGGGCCTGACCCGCCCTCAGGGTGGGCCCGTGCCCGCCTGGCTGGGAGCGGCCTAGGGTGGGTGTGGGGCCCACCTCCAAGAGCAGGATCTGAGGGACGGAGGGCCCGAGGAGACGATCCGCCTCCTGGCCCGGATCTCCTCCCTCCAGGGAGCCTGCCCCCCCCCCCCCCGCCCGGGGGAGCGCTGGTACCGCAGTTTCCCGATGTAGCTGCCCCCGCCTCGGGACAAGTCTGTAGGGTCCACGGAGATGAGGTAATTGGATGTTTTGCTCTTCTTTCTTTTCCTTCCCGCCAGGAGGAACACCTTGGAGGAGCAGAGTGAGTGACCCTCCAGACCCAGCCTCTGGCCGCACACAATCACGGTGCCGCTCACACTGCACTCACACGAGGGACCGTTCCTCCCTTGCTTCAGTTCCTGAACACAATGTGCTCACACACATGCACATGCTGGCAGCACAAATGTGCGCACACAGGTACACACTCTGGCAGCACAAATGTATGCACACAGGTTACATGCTCTGGCAGCACAAAGGTGCGCACACAGTACATGCTCTGGCAACACAAAGGTGCACACACAGTACACGCTCTGGCAGCACAAACGTGTGCACACACAGGTACATGCTCTGGCAGCAAAAACGTGTGCACACACAGGTACACGCTCTGGCAGCACAAACGTGTGCACACACAGGTACACGCTCTGGCAGCACAAACGTGTGCACACAGTACACGCTCTGGCAGCACAAAGGCGCGCACTGACCAGGCACGAGGCCTCGTCCCCGGGGGAGCCGCGAGGTGGGTGTGGGATCTGAGGCTGCGGTCACCTCCCAGCCCCTGGCCCCCATGCCTGCAGGTGGAATGCACGCCCGGCCCCCCACCTTCTTCCCGTCCTCTCGGTCCAGGTGCAGGAAGTAGGTGGGGTACATCCCCCGGTCCATCCCCTTCTTGTCCCTCGAGATGCGGCACTTGATGGTGATGCCCTGGGGAGCTGGCCTCTGTGCGAACTCCTCCAGATCCTGGACCTCAACTTCTGCCGAGAGCTCTGGGACTGTGGGGCTGAGGGCTGAGGCCGCCTCCTGCAGGGGAGAGGGGGACCCCGGGCAGCTGAAGTTGGGGGTCTGGAGTCCAGAGCTGACCCTTTGGTGGTGGTGGTGGTGGTGGGAGATGAGCCACGGGCCCAGGATGCCGCCGGCCTGGCCCGGGGCCATCAGCTGGCTTCCCCCCTCCCCTCCCGCAGCGCCCCGGGGGGCAGAGCTGGAGGACAGGGGCCGGCCCTTAGGTCATGCTGCCCACCCCAGTCCCCCCCTCCGGGCCTGTCCAGTCCCCCCCCACCCTCCGGGCCTGTCCAGCCCCCCACCCCCACCCTCCGGGCCTGTCCAGTCCCCCCCACCCTCCGGGCCTGTCCAGCCCCCCCACCCTCCAGGCCTGTCCAGCCCCCCCACCCCTACCCTCCGGGCCTGTCCAGTCCCCCCCCACCCCCACCCTGCGGGCCTGTCCAGACCCCCCACCCTCCAGGCCTGTCCAGCCCCCCACCCTCCGGGCCTGTCCAGCCCCCCACCCTCCGGGCCTGTCCAGCCCCCCCACCCTCCGGGCCTGTCCAGCCCCCCCACCCTCCGGGCCTGTCCAGTCCCCCCCCACCCCCACCCTGCGGGCCTGTCCAGACCCCCCACCCTCCAGGCCTGTCCAGCCCCCCACCCTCCGGGCCTGTCCAGCCCCCCACCCTCCGGGCCTGTCCAGCCCCCCCACCCTCCGGGCCTGCCCAGTCCCCCCCCCACCCTCCGGGCCTGTCCAGTCCCCCCCCCCTCCGGGCCTGGCGGAGACCTGATGGCGGAGGGCGGACGGGAGCGCCCAGGCCTGAGCGGCTCTCCACAGGCCCAGGCCCAGCGAGCCCCTCCCCACCGGCTCCCCACCCCCATCTCCCCCGCAGCCTGGGAGTGCCCAGCCCACGGCCATCACCTACTCACCCGGACGGACTTCCTGCTAGTGGCGGAGCTGGGGCGGGTGCTGCTGTTCAGCTGGGAGGAACTGGAGCTGTATTCCTCCTCATCCTCGTCTTCCTCTTCAAAGCTCATGCTGCTGGAGATGCCTGGGCAGGAGGGAGCAGGGGGGAGGCGTGTCACACACACACAGACACACACACGCACGCACACTCAGGCAGGAGCAGGATGGGAGGCGTGGTCTCACACACACACACACACACACAGGCAGCAGGAGGATGGGAGGCGTGGTCACACACTCACACACACACACACACATGCAGGAGCAGGTGGGAGGCGTGATCACACACACACACACACACACAGGCAGGAGCAGGGGGGAGGCGTGTCACACACACACACACACACACACACACTCAGGCAGGAGCAGGATGGGAGGCGTGGTCACACACACACACAGGCAGGAGCAGGTGGGAGGCGTGGTCACACACACACTCAGGCGGGAGCAGGTGGGAGGCGTGGTCACACACACACACACACACAGGCAGGAGCAGGGGGGAGGCGTGTCACACACACACACACACACTCAGGCAGGAGCAGGATGGGAGGCGTGGTCACACACACACACAGGCAGGAGCAGGTGGGAGGCGTGGTCACACACACACACAGGCAGGAGCAAGTGGGAGGCGTGGTCACACACACACTCAGGCGGGAGCAGGTGGGAGGCGTGGTCTCACACACACACACACACACACACACACACACACACAGGCAGCAGGAGGATGGGAGGCGTGGTCACACACACACACACCCAGACGCCTGTGCACAGGTACCGCGTCACCCAGACCTGCACGCACACACCCAGGCCTTAGGTGCACACACACAGTCACACAGCGCCCACCGATGTCCCGATGCACACAAGGGCACCCTCCCAGGTACATGCTGGGACTGGTCACGGTTGTTGGGGTCTGCGCCCCCCACTTCAGGTCAGTCCCTCTGACCCTCCTCTCGGCGCCCGCAATGCCTGCCTCCTGCGCGGCAAGGCCTGGCGGGCGGGCCCTGGGCTGGGGCCTCCTCTGGCTCCTTCCCTCCCGGGGGCCGTGGCCCAGCGCTGGGCCGGCTCCCTCCCCCCCCCCCCCCCCAGCCCGGGAGGTCCTGTCTGTCCTGAGGTCCCAGCTGGTCCCCACCCACCCGCCGTCCTCTCAGCCTCCTCCTGATTCCATGAACGTGGGGCACTGCTCAGCTTCCCTCAGCACCCCCCCCCACCCCGCCCTGCTCCAGCTCAGCAGAAGGGGAACACTGCACAAAAGCAGCTTTCAAAGGAGCCAAAGGGAGCCGACACCTGTCCCCAAAGCTGGGGCCTCCCTGGGGGCAGCGGGCAGGAGTGGGGGGGTGTGGGGGACTGGGCTGGGCTGTGGGGTGGCTGGTTACCCGGGTTCATACTTCTTCCCCTGAACGTGGCCTCCTTAGGGGCCCTGCCCGCGGCTCCCATGGGTCTCCTGTGCCTCGCACCGGGGCTTGGGGGGAGGGGCTGGGAGAGACACAGGGGGGCCACGCTCCCCGAGAAGGGTGCATCTGAGAACCCGGGACCGAGCTTTGGGGGTGTCAGCGGGCCCCCACGGGGGGCTCACCCTTCCTCTGCATCACGGCACGGAGGTCCTGCCCGCTGGGCGAGGTGCCCCCGCCAGCCGCCGCCGTCGCCCCTGCGTCCCGGGCGGGGTCCAGCCGGCCCACCGTCAGGATCTGCACGGGGCCTCGCGCCGCACACGCGTCTTCGGCCAGAGCCGCTGGCCCGCCGGCGCCTGCAGGCCAGGACACTCCTGAGTCCCAGGGCCGGGGGCGAGCTGGACCCACAACCGCCCGTGCAGTGGGCGGGGGCTGGGGGAGGTGGGGTAGGGGGGACCCTCTGCAGAACTTTGCTTGCAAAACTGACGTTTAAAAAAAAAAAAACTAACAACGCCAAAACCGGTTTGGCTCAGTGGATACAGAGTCGGTCTGCGGACTGAAGGGTCCCGGGTTCGATTCCGGTCAGGGGCGTGTGCCTTGGTTGCGGGCACATCCCCGGTGGGGGGTGTGCAGGAGGCAGCTGGTCGATGTTTCTCTCTCATCGACGTTTCTAGCTCTCTATTTCTCTCCCTTCCTCTCTGTAAAAGATCAATAAAATATATTTAAAAATAAATAAAAATTAAAAATTAAAAAAACTAACGATTGGATTTGAGAAGCTGGAGGGCAGTGGTGCCATTTGCTGAAGCGTGGAGAGTTTAGAAAATATAGCCTTTGGGGATGGGGGCGTCCAGCGTTCTGCTGTGGACATGCTTTTAAGAGACTGTGGGACATCCCAGTGAAAATGTCCACCAGGCGGCCCGTTAATGGGTGCAAAGTGAGCGCTCACCAGCCACCCATCGCTAAATGCCTAATAAGGGGGAAATAAATAAATAAAAAATAATAAAAAAAACTGACGAAAGCTGTCGGCCTCTTAATGGTCGGTAAGCTCCGAAGGGGCACGGGTTCTGTCAGTCCCACTGTCCCCAGAATTAGTTCGAAACGCCTCACGTCCCTAGGCAGGCGGCGACCCCGACACAGCCAGCTGCCCACAACGCCAGCCCACGGCGAAGGAGACTCAGAAGAACAGGACCATCCACACCACACGAGGCCCCTACGCGCTCACGGGCGTGGCCAGCGACCACACACACACACACACACACACGCGCGCGCACACGCACACGCACACGCATGCACGCACGCAGTCAGCTCGCGCGTCAGCTAAAGCACACGGCCCCCTCGGAACGGCCGGGGCTGACACGCTGGCACGCACGCACGCACGCACGCACGCACCTTCCCACGCGGAGGCTCTCCCATCCCAGGTCCCCTTGCTCCCGTTGCCATAGCGCTGGTGACTGACGCGAGGCCGGGCCCCACGTCCAAAGCCTGTGGCCCTGGCACCCCCCCCCCGCCCGTCCCCCCAGGACCAGAGGCTCCTGGGCTGGCAACCACTGGGCACACACGGGGCTGGGGAGACAAGGTGTCCGGCCCTCAGACACCGGCCGCGGGGCGGGGGCCAGCACACCTATCCATCCCGGGGGACCTTTTGGAGAGAGCAGCAGGGGGCTGGTCTGTGGGCCTGAGGGAGGCCCAGGGTGGCTGGGAGGCGGCAAGCCCCTGGCTCTCTGGGATGGAGGCAGAGGGCTCTCGGCTGGGCAGTAGCTGGGCTGGACTTCCCCTCCCGGCAGTTCGGGGGGCCTGCCCTCACCCCCAGGCCAGCCCAGGTGCCCCGGGCGCTGGAGGGGGCCTGTGAGCCAGCTGGGCGGGGCCCTGAGTGCCATTTGGTGCCCCCCCCCCCCCGTCCCTGGCCTCCAGGTGGGAAGGTAACCCTCCAGTGGGGGCTCTGGGGGCAAGCCAACCTTTGTGCTTCCCCTTCTTCCCCTTCTTCAAGGCCCCGCCGGGGCCCCCCGCGCCCTTGGTTCTCTTGGCTGAGGCTGGTGCTGTTGGGCGGGCAGCTCCCAGCTGCACACTGGCAAGTGGGTCGGCCTCTTGGACTGCTTAGGAGGGAGGGAGGGAGGGAGGGAGGAAGGGAGGAAGAGAGGAAGGGAAGGAGGGAGGGAAGGAGAGAGGGAGGGAGAGAGAGAGAGAAAGAGAGAGAGAGAGAGAGAGAGAGAGAGAGAGAGAGAGAGAGAGAGAGAGAGAGAGGCCCTGGGTGAGACCAGAGCGCCGACTCACGCAGTTCCCAGCACGTTCTCCAGCCTCCCCAACCCAGCAGGGCCCCCGCACCACCCACCCCTGCCGGGCACAGGTGCCCGGGACAGGGAGGTGGCACCCCAGCCTGCCCACACCATGACCAACCAAGGAGCGTCCACAGCTCCGGGCCGGCCGACTGTTGGAGCTGGGGCAGGAGCTGGGGCAGGGGGAGGGGGAGGGAGCGTGTCTGGGATACGGTGGATGAAGACGGAAAAGCGCCCCCGTCTGCTCACTCCCCCTCCTCCTGCAGATTCCAGCTCCTCGGCGGCCTCCCCGACCTCCCCTGGGAGCGGGGGGGTCTGCGACTCACACACACAGCCCCCCACACACAACCCTGTGACCACCACCTGCTTCACGCTTTCCCTCTCGGGCCACCAGGCCCACGAGGGCACGGTGGCCGCACCCGCGGAGCTCACCCCGGACCGCCAGCTCTCATCTGGGAGCTGGCACAGAGCGGGCCCTCAGAATGAACACACTTAGGAATCGGATGAGTAGACCACCGTTCTGGGGACAGAGGTCCCGGGCGTGGAGCAGCCAGGGCCCCGGGGAAGCTGCCAGAGACCTGGGACCTGGGATCAGGCCCCCCCCGGGGGCCCTCATGTGGGTGCCAACTCCCCTTGCGCTGAACCCCGAGAGCTAGCAGGGGGCAGCGCAGGAGGAAGCTGGTGCTGCGGGGAGGGAGGGCTGGTGCTCCAGGGGACACCAACCCCAGGCCAGCAGGCGGCAGGGCCAGCAGCCTCTGGGGCCGTGTCCGCCTCGGAGCCCGGCGGGAGAAGCAGCGGGACCAGCCGGGCCTGGGCCCCCGCGACCGACCTCGGAGCTCGACGGCTGGTTCGACGTCCCAAGTCTGGAGAGCGTTTTCCTCCCTGGCAGGAGACAAGCCCGGGAGGTCAGCGACTTGCTCAGTCACAGGTGGGCAGGGGAGTGGCGTGATCAGAAGCTGCCCTCTGAGTCCGGCCCCCCCTGCAGGCCTGGTGCCCGGTGTCCCGGAAGAGCTGGACCCACCGCGGCAGGTGCCTTCCCCGCAGGGCACCGCGGCCACCGGGGACAGGGCTCACGGAGGAGGTGCGAGGAGGGGCCGGCCCGGAGAGGGTGGGCCAGGCCCGGTCTGCGTGGAGCGGCCGGAGCTGGCTGTCCGAGGCAGCAGGGGGGCCGAGGCCCCTGTCCTGTCCTGCGTGGGGCCTCGTCGGTGGAGAGCCGCCGTACCGGGGCCCCAGGAGGCCCACGCAGGGCCATCACAGACAGGCCTCCCTGTCAGGAAGGTGGTGCGCGCGGCGGCGAGGCCGTCCAGAGCCCGGCGGGCCCGGGTTGCACAGCCCCGTCCCGGTGCTCACGGCAGTGTGCCACGGGCGAGCCGGTGACCGAGTGGGAGTCCAAATGCGTCTGGGCCACGTGGCGGGTGATGAGCTGCTGTGAGGAATACATGAGGGCCGAAACCAGTTTGGCTCAGCGGATAGGGCGTCGGTCTGTGGACTCAAGGGTCCCGGGTTCGGTTCCGGTCAAGGGCATGTACCTTGGTTGCGGGCGCATGCCTGGTAGGGGGTATGCAGGAGGCAGCTGGTCGATGTTTCTCTCTCGTTGATGTTTCTAGCTTTCTATCCCTCTCCCTTCCTCTCTGTGAAAAATCAATAAAAAATATATTAAAATAAAAAAGAATAAATAAGGGCTGAAACCGGTTTGGCTCAGTGGATAGAGCTTCGGTCTGCGGACTGAAAGGTCCCGGGTTCGATTCCGGTCAAGGGCATGTACCTTGGTTGCGGGCACATTCCCAGTGGGGGGGATGTGCAGGAGGCAGCTGGTCAATGTTTCTCTCTCATTGATGTTTCTAGCTTTCTATCCCTCTCCCTTCCTCTCTGTGAAAAATCAATAAAATATATAGTATTTTTAAAAAAAGAATAAATGAGGGGACGTAGGCAGAGCGCCCGGTGCCACGCTTAGCCACCAGCGAGTGCCCGGACGATGACGGATGAGCGGGTTTCCTCGGCGGCGGGACGAGGGCACACAGGGGGCCCGGGCCTTGTCCGGGGAGCTGTGCCAAGACTGGGCGCTGGGTGCCGCCCTCCAACACACAGAGAAGGGGACCCAGTGTGCTCAGAGCCTGAGGCCGTGTGCCGGGCTGTGGGGAGGGCCCAGCCGTCAGAGGAGGGAGGTCAGCCCTGAGCTGAGGCCACTGCGGGAGCTCCAGGCGGCTGGCGCTGTGGGACCCGAGGGAGCCGCAGAGGAGGGGCCGCCACGGTGGGTGGCAGCTGCTGTTCCTTCCAACTGCAAAAGCCAGGCGTGGCCGCCTTCGCAGAGCCACCGCCGGACAGAGAAGGCGCCGGGACTGCCTGCACCAGCAGGGGGCAGCGGCACTGCATCTGAGTCCCTGGCATCAGAGAGACCAGCCCTCTGTTCCGCCGGGGCCCTCTGCCCCTGGTCTCCAGGTGGGTCCTGAGCTCAGGGGGGCAATGGAGCCCCCCTCCCCACCCCACCCCACCCCGGGATGAGCTCTGCTGACACGCAGAGAGCAAAGGTGGGAGAGCTGGAGGCCGCTGGTCACCGCGGCCTGTGCGAGGACCCGCAGGGCAGAAGCCGGGAGCCCAGGGAGGGGCGGCAAGAGGTGTCCGCAGGAGGCACTGGCTGGTGCGGTGGTGGAGTCCTCCAGGAGGCAGAACACGGTGAGGAGCAGGCCTTCTGCTCCTAGGAGCTGCCTCCTGTTCTCGGTGCAAGTCTTCTGATCAGAAGCTGGACATTTGAACTCCCAGATCCATAAAGGTTTAGCTTCTGGCTCCAGCCCCCGAGCCAGGAGTCCAAGGTTCCAGGCCCCGGGCCCCCTCCGCCGGCCCCACCCAGCCGATGCCATGCGGGGCTGGGAGCCACGCTCAGCCTGGACACACCCTGACGGAGGGGTGTACCCCCCCCTGCCCCCCCCCCCCCGCCCGCCCCGGGCTGGGGTACCTTGGTAGCTGGCGCTGCTGCTGCTGCTGAGGTAGGACTCGACCAGCGGGGCCTGCTCCTCCGACTGCCGGGCCCGCCGGCTTCGTGGCCGCCCGTCGGCGTTGGCCTGCACCATCAGCGGCTCCTGGCGCTTCTTCTTCTGCTTCTGCTCCAGCAGGGCCCGCTGCGGAGGCACCGGGCAGGCGCGGGGGTCACCGGCTGGAGCGGGCAGCCCGCAGCCTCCGCCAGAGGGAGGGGTCCCCGCCGGGAGCAGAGGGAAGGCCCTGCTCGCTCGGCTTGCCTCTAGGGGGCGCCATGGGGGGGGCCAGAGCCCACTCTGGGCCGGGGCCTCATGACCTCGGTGCCTCAAGACTTGGGGTCCAGGAAAAGGAGGCAACACTCAGCCCAGGAAGCCGGCAGTGGCCTGCGTGGCAGAGGCCCGGTATACGGGTCCGTGCTAATGCGGAGCTGGTAAAGGAGAGAGCCGCTCGGGGGAGGAGGGGAGCGGGGATTGGGGGGTGCTCTCCCCACCAGCGAGGATCACCCAGGAGGGGGCAGCCAGGACGGTGAGTGCCCACCCTTCCACCCGGCCCCAGGCTCACTCACCTGCCGGTCAAGTTTCTGCTGTCTCAGGTTGCTGCCCTCATCATCTAAGACACTGCGGAGGGAGAGAGGGGTGTTCAGGGCCGGCCCACGAGGTGCCAGGGTACGGCCCCGAGCCCCCCTCCACCCCCGCCCCCAGCACATCTGGGTCCTGTCAACCCTCCCATCATGGCTGAGAGGAAGGGGGAGGCTCCTATCGGGACCCCTGCCGGAGACGAAAAGGCCTGTGCCACGGTCCTCGGCCCCGCAGCTACGGGAGGCGTTCCCCTGAGCCCAGGGGCAGGGCTGACGGCACCCCAAGGGGCCCTGACCAGAGGCATCGGGCACAGGCCATGGCCAAGCTCCGGACCAGGGACCTGCCCACTCGGGTCCCCCCAGACGTCACCGCCCCATCCCCTGCCTCCTGTCCTGGGGAAAGCTGGCCCCTGGGGCAGACCCTCCCCTGATCTGTTCAAAGCGAGCTCCTGGCTCTCCAGGTGGCGGGGTGGTGCTGACGCTGCCCACTGCGGCCAGGGGAGAGTGCGGCCACGGGACCACCCAGTCCTTAGGGCGGGGCTGGGGCTGGGTGGGCACAGCAGCACAAGACCCAGCAGCCAGCCACTGGCCACAGACGTGGCACCAGGCAGCACACCAGGGAGTCGAACCCTTGAGCCGCCTCACAGACTGGCCCTGCCTCCCGGGAAGGCAGAGCCCGGCAGCGAGCTGGCAATTCAAACCACTTCGTTTTCCTTCCAGCCCAAGGAAGGCGCACACACGGGGCCTCCGCCCCCAGTTCTGTAAGAACCGAGGTGGGGCCGGCTGCACGGGGTGGGGCTGGAGCCTGAGGGGCTGAGCTCTGGGGACCCCCCCCCGCCACCCCGGCCCAGGGACGTGCCCGAGCACGTGAGGTTTGCGTGTGTGAGGCTGTGAGTATGTCTCACGCGTGCGTGCGCACACGCCGGGAGGTGTCAAATGTGCGGGTGCATCTACCTGTGTAAGAGGCGGGCGGGCATGCTTGTGTGGGGGTGAGAGCAGGGTGCACGGACCGGGGAAAGATGAGGTCCAGCCACCCCTAAGACAAGTGAAGCCATTCCCCTTCCTCCTGACAGCAGTAGCAGCCCTTCTGGCTGAAACACTCCTTCACCTGAACTGTCCCCTCCGAGCATCCAAACTATGGGTGTCTGTGGGCTGGGGAGGCAGCCAGAGCCGCAGGAAGTCCATGGCCACAGCCAGCCCACCACCCACCCCCCTGGCCACACTCTGCATACCTTAAAGCGACGGCATCCTGCCTACTGACACGCACAGACTGTGATCTGGGGCTGTGCACAGACCGGCCTTAGTCGCCGAAACCTCAGCCGCCACAGCCCAGGAGGAAACCCAACAGACATGCCTCCGAGTCAGACACGTCTTCCTGAAACTGCCCACCCGCCTGGCACACACACAGCTGCCCTGGGGCTGCCGAGCGCACTGCCGGGACCCGAGGCCGGGAGCCAGCTCCTGAACGCCAGCGGGCGGGCTGGTGGGTGTCCCGGCGCGGAAGGCACGCGCCACCGCCGGAGGGCAGCAGGGTTTCCGGAGGAAGGGGGAAGGTACCAGAGAGAGCAAGGTGCCCGGGCCGGCCGGAGAGGCTGCAACTCTCCCACCTGGCTTCCCACCTGCCGCCGCCGCCCCGTCTGAGGAACACCAGGGCAAGGCCCCTGCGTGCACACTGCCGGAGCCGGGCCGGTCCAAACGCTACTGTCCCCGTGTCCGCCACCGTGGGCACCGCGGCCGGGGCACCGGGGGGGATGCAGGCTGGGTGTGCGTGACCCCTGGCTGACAGGAGCAACGGGCCTGACCTCCATCTGGGCTCCGCTTGCCACGCTCGGGGCGGGCGCGCACCGGGCAGCCTGCAGTCCCAGGCCTGTGCTCGTGGCCACGGGGGCCGGGTCACCTCCACGCGGCGCAGCGGGCTCTCTTCCTGCAGCGGGAGTGCCGTGGCTTTCGGGGGTGACACGGGCCACCTGCCCTCTCACGGGGCAGGGCTGGGGGCATCCCTCTGGGACACCCCGGGCACCGGGTTTGGCTGAGCAGGAAGGAGATGGCCTCCACCGTGCACGCGTCATTCAGAAAAGGGGACATGAGCAAAGCCGCCTCCGGAACTGCTGGGTCACGGGGCTGCCCGGCTGACAGAAGAGGGTTCCAGCCCTGTGCCCTCCCTGCCTGGTGCCCCCGTCGTGTCCTTACTGTGCATTGGGGGGGGGTTCCTACCACAGGTCACTGCCCGCTGCCGTGGACTGTCCACACCTTACACCCAGGGACGGAGGCTGCTTTCCGTGACAACACTGCTCCTCCTCCTCTGCCCCCACCCGGTTCCCCGACAGCGGATAACGACAAGGAGCCGCAGCCGTTAGTGACCCGGTCCCCAGGTCGGGGTACAGACAGCACAGACTTAGCTGCCGGCCTCCAGAGAACGGTGGATGCACACGAGGGCTCGGCTTGTAAAGAAGTCCAGAAACTCAGATGTCCCGGAGGTGCCAGAGAGCCGCCCGCCCACCCGCCTCCTCCCTTCCCACCAGGCGGTGGGGCGGCGGGAGGAGCGCGCAGGGCGGGCGGCAGCTGGGGGGCGGGGGCAGCGTGTGCTGGAGCCGTGGTCGGCAAACTCACTAGTCAACACAGCCAAATATCGACAGTGCCTCGACTGAAATTCCTTTGGAGAGCCAAATTTCTTAAAACTCAAAACTTCTTCTAGCGCCACTTCTTCACAATAGGCTCGCCCAGGCCGTGGTATTTGGTGGAGGAGCCACACACTCAAGGGGCCAAAGAGCCGTGTGTGGGGCCAGAGAGCCTTAGTTTGCTGACCACAGTGCTGGAGGGTAAGAGTGTGGCTGGCTGAGCCTGACCACCCAGGCGGACAGGCGGACAGACGGACAGACACACACCGGCATGAGGCCCAGGAGGGGCCGGCGGGGGAGGGGAGCAGGGCCCCGGGGCCGCGGGGATCCCAGGAGGCTGCGGGGTCGCCCGCAGGCACATGCTCAGCCCGGCCCCCACGTGTCTGGAGCACACACAGGACCCAGGTGCACGGCGGCGTGTTGTTGGGAGCAATGACAACAACGATGCTGTCACTGCTGTCTCACTCACACACACACACACACACACACACACACACACACACGGAAGGCCCTTCCTCTCCCACCACCAGGCCAGCCCCCTCTCCGCTGGGCCGCGCTGAACAATGACCACGATGACCACGATGACCACGGGAGAGACGGTGATGGCTCTTTAATGGCTCAGGCTCCCATTATGGAACCGCTGCCAGGCCGGGCTGCCAGCTGCAGCCCCGCCAGGAGACTCCCACGGGAGGCGGGGCCCGGTGGACGGCCTTCCAGCTGACCTGGTGGCTCCTCGTCCCGCTCTCCCCCTGCTGGGGCCAGGCCAGGAGCCCCGGAAAGCACCAGCCGCTGAGGTGCCCCTTCACCGCCCACGAGACAGCCGGCCTCTGCTGACCCTGAGCTCAGACAGATCTCTGGGCGTGAGCCAGCTGGACCACGAGCGGGTGCGGGTGCGGGGGCACGTCTCCTGTGGCTGGAACTCACCCCACCAGCTCCAGCTAATCCACGTGAGCTGCCGGGGGGGGGGGGGGCGGGGGGGGAACTGGGGACCAGGCCACCCCAGGGGCAGACCCGCTCTCCACGCCCACTTCGCCCGCCCCCTTCCTGGCCTCCTCCTTCCCCCTAAGGCACAGGGGGCTGGGAAGAGGGGAGGGGCTGTCAGGGAAGAAAAGACCACCCGGGAGCCCCACTACGACCCCTGTGCCCAACGCTGGACACCCCCCCCCCGACCCCCAGCACATCCAGGCGCCCAGTGCCCGGGGCAGCGACCTTCGGCCCTTTTCACCTCACGGCACACATAAGCTAATTTCTAGAATTCTGTGGCACACCAAAAAATACCACATTTTTTTTGCCAATGTAACAAAAGAGGTGGGCATAAGTTTCATTCACCCACCCCGATGGCTGTTGTTGTGCTGACAACCTAAGGCAAGGGTGGGGGACCTTTTTCGGCTGAGGGCCAGCTGGGTATTTATAATGTCGTTGGAGGGCCATTCAAAGTTATCAACTCAAAAATTAGCCTGCGATATAGATGTGGTCAGACATGGAATTAACTCACCCCGTTAGCCTTGGCAGGGCCAGACCGAGTGGTTTCACGGGCCGCGTGCTGTCAGCGGGCCAGACAGTCCCCGCCCCTGATCCAAGGGAAAAGAGGTCAGAGCCTCTGGCTACATTAAGTCGGGCATTGCCCGTTTGAAAAACTCCTGTGGCACACCGACCGGAAGTCACTGGCCTAGGGCTGCTTGGAACATGGTGGAAACAGCGGGGATGGGAACGCGGGGGGTGGGAGTGGGAGGGGGGCAGTTCGAGAAGGGAGGGAACCATGCTGCTCACGAGCCTTTCCGGCGCCTCCGTTCCAGCCCCTGGCGTCCCGGCGTAGCAGGTGAATTAAAACTGCCAACGCACCAGCCCTGGCTTGGTCATTCGGAACTGCTGGGGAAGACGCCCCGGCCCAATACCCACCTCACGCTCTCCTGTAAAGCAAGTCTCCCAGGTGGTTCCAGGGCTCGGCGTGCAAATGGGGGCCATCAGGAAGGAACAACAATGTGGGGAGCTGCTGTGAGGCAGGAAGCGTGCGGATGCAGCCTCGTGTCCGGCCGGGGTAGGAAACCGCAGTCTCCAGATCCGCCGGCCATCGCAGGCCTCCGGGCAGACCGTGGGAGGGGCAGGCTGGACAGCTGCACGGCGGCGGCGGTGTGAGTAGCAGAAGACAAGTGACCGCTAGGGGCAAGCCCCAGTTCCCAGCAAGTCAGGGTGCAGGTCCTCGGGCCTTACTGGGCGAACGGGAAGACAGAACAGCCAGGCACCCACATGGAACCGCGGGGACCAGCAACCGACGGTAGCTTGTGGGCGAGAAGAGGCGACGCAAGCGCACGCTAGTCCAATTAGACAAACATTCAAAGGTTTCGGGGTCATGCCAGAGTCAAAGGAGGTTTCCACCGGCATCCTGCTTCTCTTGGTTATTAGCATGTTAACCAATGACCTGACGACACGGCAGGCCTCACAGGTGACACAAGAGGAAGAGGTCCTAACCTGCTCACCAAGACAGCAGGAATTCAGAAGACTGCGAAAAGCTAGCCAAGAGAAAGACAAGCAGACACCTGACAGGTCAAGTCGCCTATGCAGGTGCCAGCACCCGGGATTTGCCCACTCAGGCAGCACGGGGCTTGACATCAGCTGGGAAAGACTTTGGGGTTCTGTTTGCAGAGGCCTCGAGGTGACTGGTCAGGGAGTCAAGGCCATCCATGGGGCAAGGAGGGCTGAAGGGCCTCAGCAGAAGCAGGGCCCAGAGGGAGGAATCGTGGCCTCACTCTGCCCATGCTGAAGGCCACACCGGGAGCCGCCTGCGGCTGCAGGGCCCATCCTGGAGGAGGACAGAGACACGGGGTCCCTGTCCCTTGGTCAGCTCCGTCTGCCTTGTGTTTCCTCTGCTCCTTCCGCCCCAGGAGCAGCGGGAAGGCACCCCGACTGGGCCCGAGGAAGGAGTGGAGGGAGAGTTGCCTCGGACGTAGGAGCACGGGTGCTGCTCCTCCCGCCTCCCCAGGGGAGGCCATGGGCCACAGCGTCTGGGGACTGGGCTCCACCAGAGGCAGAAGTGCAAGAGCCGGGAGCCTGGCTTCACCGGGAGCCTGGCTTCACCGGGAGTCACGCTGCTCCCGGGAAAGCAGAGTGGGGAAGGGGTGGAGGAGCCCCACAGGGGTGCGTGGTGGGGAACCAGAGACGCGCGTAAGCTCACCCCCAGGAAGCCTTTCTGTCGGCCCCAGCTGGCCTCCAGTGGGAGGCGTCTCTGGGGATGCACGGGAGCACCCACACAGGACCCCGTGGCCTGGAAGGACCCCGAGAGCCTCGTTCTGTGACCCGGAGACTCTGGGGAGCCGAGTCCCTGGGTGAGCAGAGAACCGGGTGGGGCCAGGCAAGTCCTAACAGCGACCTGGGACGCCACTTTGATTCAAAGTCATGGGCATCTTGTCTGCGCCGGGTCATGCCAGGCACGCAGCCCAGCACCAGCTGAGGTCCCTGCTCTCCAGGAGTCCATGGCCTGACGAGAGGACACCAGCCAACGGCGGTGGGCAGCACGGAGGACCGGCTCTCACGCACACACAGGCTCTCTCTCGCCCGCCCCTCCAAGTCCTTCCTGACTCTCACCTACAACTCCCAGAAGGCCGTGAACGAGGGGCATTCAACACTCCTCAAGAGCAGAGACGAAGAGGACGTGGCAGGGATGGAATTAGTTGTAATAGGAAAAAAAAAATGAAAGGCAGGTCATTCCAACGGTTAAACTCTACCGACGCAGTTAAACTCTACCCCTTCTCAGTCAGAATGTGAGGTTAACTCACGAGCATCACAAGGGGAGCCACCATCGCCCTTAAGCAGATGGCCAGCGGTCATCACTGCTTCCGAGAAGCAGAGCCAGGCCGGGGGCACAGGGGCGGCCACCTCCAGCAGAGTTAACGGGAAATCAATCGACCTCTCGGCTCCCAAACCCAGCGACGCATTCCAGCTGACAAGCTGCCACGTTAGGCAAACCTCACGCCGAAGCACAAGCACACGCGCCCATCCCCCGCGCCTGCTCGGAGCCGGCCGCGCCTGCCTTCTGCCCCCGTTTTCTCTGCGATCACACGGGCCCGGGGCTGCGGCTGCAGTCAGCAGAGCCCAGGAACACAGGAGGCCAGGTGCACCTCCTTCTCTCAGCCCAGGTCTCCCGTTCCGGGGAGCCTGCACCCCAAGGCCGATGCTTCCTCTCGGGCTCAGTGCATGCTCCGAAAGACCCCAGTGGGACAGAAGAGCTTCTGGCAACTTCCTAGCATGGCCTGCCCCCAGCTCTACACCTCCCCTCCCTGTTGCAGAGCGAAAAGGCAGGGGTGACAGAGCAATGGGACTGCAAGCAGGGCGAGGCCACGTGGGTGTCCAGTTGTTCCTCAGGGCTAGGTTCCCAGGGGGACAGGACTCTGAACTGGGAATGGGGGCGGGGGTTGGGCGTGGGCTGGGCAAGTGTCACATCACCTCCTTGCCTGATGCCAGTGCCCTGGGCACTTGCTGATGAGCAGAGTCCTTCCCAGAGGCAACCCCACATTCCTAGGTCCCACTTTTCCTGAGGCAGGCTCTCTCTAAGACCCGTGAAACCACTTGCTTTGGTCCTTGGCTCCTGGGAGGGCTTCCTTACGCCTTGAGCAGCCCCGGTCCCCGGTTTGCCAGACGCTAGACACATCACCGTATCCACAGCCACAAATGCTGCCCTTTCCCTCCCTCCTAAGCGTCTGTGGCCAACACCCCGCCACGTCCACCCCAGACAGGTACGTCCACAACACCAGAGGCCGCTCAGCCCACAGGAACTACCCAGGCACCTCTGCGGGGTGGCAAGAAGAGGTTAACGGTACGTTGTGGGGCTGCACTGCCTTCTAAAAGGCCAGCCCATAGGTGTTCAAGACAGCCAGGATTGCTCTGTGAAACTGGGATAATTCTAACACCTACCACCTACCTGTGCCCCAGCCTAGATGCTCTGTACGCACCAGCCACTCTTTTGAGTCAGCCCAGCCCTGGTCCCCTGATAGGACTGTCTCCCTGGTCCGTGTGAGACTCTGCGGTGTGATTCCATGTGTCTGCAAGGAAGCCCTATGGGTGGCTTGTGCGTTGGTGAGTCTAACCTGGAAAGCCATGAAGCCCCCCAAGGAGTCGAGATTAGAGAGACAACAGCAAGTTCTCAAAAGCAACCCTGAATCCCCAAGCCAGGGGCAGGTGCCTGTTTGCAGAAGGATCTGCTTTAACAAAGCCTCGGGCGGTCTCCGCTGGTCTCCGTGCTGCACGCGGTCTGGACAGACTCACAGAAGAGCTCTGTCGGAGGTACAGTCTACCGGGGACCGGACTCAGGTGCCTTCCTGAGAGCAGGCTGTGTTACGGGGCGGACCTGGAAGGCCTGTTTCCACCTCCCGCAGGCATGTCATGTGCACCAGAATGGGCAAGGACAGAGCCGGACCCCAGCAGTCTGGGACCCTTTTCACGCACATGCCTCTCGGGGGGGAGGCCTAGAGACAGGCCTGTAGCCCATGGCAACCGAGGAGCCAATGGGTGGCCAAGGATCTGGCGCTACCATGGCAATGAGCTGCTTTACAGCGGTAATGGAGAGAATTGGGTAGAGTGGATGGGGGGGAAAGGCCTGCACCTGTGAGAAGCCCCGGGGACCTTCCCCCGCGGCTGCGCCAACCTCCACACAGGTGGGGACGTGCTTGCTTAGCTGAGTGTGCCTGGCCTCTGAGGGCTCCCGTGCAGGTAAAGGCAGCTCGGTGTGTTGCGAGAAGTCGGTATGTGTCCAGGAATAGACCTGTCAGCAAGGGGACGTGGGAGGCTCTGAAAGATACCAGTAGTGCTTGTGAATGAGTGGTAGGTGTCAGGTACTCTCCACGTACAGCATATGTACATGCACAGATGTGTGCGTGTGTGTGTGTGTGTGTGTGTGCGCGTGTGTGTGTGTGTGTGTGTGGAGAGAGAGAGAGCTGCATGGTGCATGCGTAAAGGAGCCAACTGGGCTCTCTGTACAGAATAACGGTCTCCAGGAATTCACGCCCTGAGTGTGTGAATGGACCAGCAGGGGCGGCTGTGACCCAGCGGGCGCCCCGCGGGGCATGGCTGCGGGCCGGACGGGAGCGGATGGGAGCGCGCCAGGCTGGGCTGGCCGTGCAGCCGGCGGGTGAGGAGGGGCTCCCGGCAGCGCGCTCCTGCCCAGGCGGCCCACCCGGACCAGACAGGCCCACGCAGGCCCAGGGCACCGGCCCCTTCCGGCAACCCCGGGAGGATAAGGGGCGGAGCACGACATGCGGGTTCAGTCCGCCGCCGGGGGGCCCCCAAAGTTGGGGTGGGAAGGTCCAGCTGCTCCAACCCGCGCTCCTAGCTCTGGGCTCGGTGGGGAGGGGGCCCCGCGCCCCGCGCCCCGCCCGGTGACCCCGGCCAGCCTGGGGCCCGGCGCCCTCGACCCTGCCCGGCGCCCTCCGGGTGGAGGGTGGCGGGCCGCACCCCCCGATGAAAGGAAAGCCGGGGCCCGGCGCCCCGTACCTGTAGGGAATCCAGTCGGAATGCGGCTTGGAAGTCATGTCTGTCGGCGGCGGGGCGGCGGCGGCGGCGGCGGCTCCGGAGGCCCGGGCCCCGGAGGGTCGGCGCGGGGGCCGTGCTCAGCTCCCCGGCCGCCCCGGGCCGCATCCTCCCGGGCCGGGGCCCTGGGCCCCGCCGAGGCCCGCGCCGCCCGCCAGGGCCCCGGCCGCGGGCTGCGAGCGGCGGCGGGAGGAGCGGCCGGAGCGCGGGGCGGCCCGGGCGGGCGGCGGGCGGCGGGCGGCGGGCGGCGGGCGGCGGGCGGCGGGCGGAGGACGCGCCCGTGGACGTGGGAGCGGCGGCCGCCCACCCGGCGCCGCTGCAGGGGCTCCCGGCGCCGGAGGTCCGAGCTCAGCTGGGCGGCGGCGCCCTCCCCGCCTCCCTCGCCCCGCCCTGCCCGGCGGAGACCCCACCCCTGGGCCGGCCACGCGGCCTCGGCGTCCCAGCCCCCTTCCTGGAGCCTCGCGACCGGCTCCACGCCGCGCACGTGACCGCGCCGGCGCCCGTGCCCACCCGCTGGGCGGGTGCCCTCCCCGACCTCCGAGCCTCAGTCCTTCCTCTGTGAGACGGGGATAACCCTAACCCTACACCTCCCCCACTATCTCCAAGGAGGGGTGGGGAACTGCAGCTCAGATGGGGGAGGGGGAGAACGGCAGGGAGGGGGTGGGGGTAGGGGGTCCAGCTGTGCAGGTCGGAGGGATGGTGGCAGCAGACACCAAGATGTCCCGGGGAACCTTGAGATCCTAAGCTTGGAGGCTGGCCTTCTCCCTCCCAGTGGCTTCACCCCCCCACCAACACTTACCCCCACCCCACCCCCAACTCCAACCCCCACCAGAGTTCTCACTCTCCCATCCCCCCCCCCCCCCCATTGCTTCTTTCTTCGGTTTTAGAAAATGAGGTGTTTCCTCGCCCGCGGAGCAGTCCTCCCTGTCTAAGCAACACAGTCAGGGAAAGGATACCATACATTCCGGGGCCTTTTAAAGTTCTATTATTTAACCCCCACAGTAGCCTTGAGCGGCAAGTGCTTCTAATTCCCAGAAAAGAAAGCCCCAAGAATGCCGTGATGCCCAAGGACACGAAGCCAGGGGGCGATGGAGCTGAAATGCAGCCAGGGTCTCCGTCCCCCAGAGCCCGTCCTAAGGGCCCCCCACTTACAAGGAGCAAAAACCTCCCAAAGGAGATCACCGCAAAGACTCCGGGTGCGGAGGAGGTCCTGGCTGTGTGGTTAGTGCCAGCTTTAAAGTAAGGTGTGGCGTGTTGAGGTGGAGGGCAGAGAGCGCACAGCGGGCGGCTGGCCGGAAGCCAGGGGGTCAGGGAGGGGCCTGCTCACACTACCTGTGAGCGTCCTCACCCTAGCAGTGTCCCTGTGGGGACCCTCCAGTGCCAACCAGGCTGTCCTGGCTATGTGCCCCCCCCCCAGTGGGGGAGGGCGTGAGAACTGCCAGCTTGGCTGAGGGAGGGCCCCATCCTTCCGCCTGAGTTCACAGCCAGCACTCTCTACCTGGAGCTCTCGCAGCCTTTCGGCTTTGCCTCTATAAAAACAGTTAACCAGCCGAGGTCGGTTTGGCTCAGTGGTAGAGCATCGGTCTGCGGACTGAAAGGTCCCGGGTTCAATTCCAGCCAAGGGCATGTACATTGGTTGCGGGCACATCCCCAGTGGGGGGTGTGCAAGAGGCAGCTGGTCGATGTTTCTCTCTCATCGACGTTTCTGGTTCTCTATCTCTCTCCCTTCCTCTCTGTAAAATATCAATAAAATATTTAAAAAAAAAAAAAAAAAACAGTAACCAGGACACTGAGAGCATGTGCTGAGCATCGGGAGCTGTGCTAGGCGTATGTATGTACCCTACTCGTTTCATCCTCACAGCCGCCCGAGGAGAGAGGTGCTATCATCATACCCATTTCACGGCGGGAGAAACGGAGGCACAGAGAAGGCAAAGATCTTGCCCAGAGCCACACAGCTGGTCAAAGTGTGACGCTAGGATTCCCACACCGGGGGCCCAGGGTCGGAGCCGGAGCCCTACCCTTACCCTACCCTTAGCCTCCCTCCTGCCTGCTCAGTTCATGCACACACAGCCTGCCTCTGGAGCTGGTCCCTCAGATCCATCTCTGTCTGGCACAGCATCAGCGCTCTCTGAAGGCTGTGACCTCTGTTTATTTATCAACCTCCAAGAGCTATCGCTGTCCCCGAGGACACAGAGCAGACAGAATAAATCACTCTGGACTGGGGGTGCAGCGGCAGAAAGTTGGGCTGTGCCTGACTTGCTGGGACACTTGACCTGGGCCTGTCTTCACCCCTGTTCCTGTCGGACTCCCAGGAAGGGCAGCAGAAGGGGACTGGTCCCTGCCCTAGAGAGAGGTCAAGGCAGCATGGGACTCTGTCCTCCTAGGGGCTCTGTCCTCCCAAGAGCCAGGATCCTTGGATGAGACCTTCAGAGACAAGAGACCAGCCCGCCCCCAAGAACCCTCCCATCGCCATAATCTGCAGCGGACTGGAGCCTAGATTTCCCGTTCAGGAACTCGACGCTGCTCTTCCCCTTTATTCCCAAATTATCTGACACCTTCAAGCAAGCAGAATCACGCTGGAAGGTCTCAGGAGCCCCAAGTAATTGAATCTATTAAACAGACACTTTCGGTTCTGTCCTAAGGGAGCAGAATCCGGGGGCGGAGCGAGGTGCAGAAATGAGACAGCTCTCGGCGTGTCTCCTCCTGTGGGGCTGTGGGCATGGGACGTGTGGGAAGCGGAGGGCTGTGTGCCAGTGCATGCATGAACGCGCGTGTGCGGTGGCCCTGCAGGCTGAGCCGGTCTGCACAGGAGCATTTGCTGGGTAGTGTGCTCGTGTGTGTGCAGGGGGAGGATGTGCCATGTGAGATGGGCCCCAGGAGTTTAGGTGGGGCCCGATCACAGGGCACTCAGAACTGGCTATGGGTTTTCCTTGTCAAGTGGCTCCCGGGTTGACCTTTTAAACGTATGCCCTTGGCTTCCATCAGAGAGCCACTTCAGAAGCCACGTGAGGACTGCTGTTCTAGGCCACGGTTGAAATACAGCCGTGCTATGGAGTGGCCCTCGAGGAAGGGCCTAAGCTTTTCAAATTTAGCCCAAGAGCAAGGTTCTCTCTACTGGAATGTGGCTACACAGCAGAACCAAACCCCCACCTGTCCAAATCCTGCAAGGAGGAGGTACTTGCCATGAATTTAAATTCTCCTTGTAGCATCTTAGGCATTTTCTTTTCTTTTTTTAATATATTTTATTGATATTTTACAGAGAGGAAGGGAGAGAGATAGAGAGCTAGAAATGTCGATGAGAGAGAATCATCGACCAGCTGCCTCTTGCACACCCCCTACCGGGGATGTACCCGCAACCAATGTACATGCCCTTGACCGGAATCGAACCTGGGACCTTTCAGTCCGCAGACCCATGCTCTACCACTGAGCCAAACCGGTTTCGGCCATCTTAGGCATTTTCAGCACAGCCATGGTTGGGCGGGGGGTAAGGGGGTGGAGGATGGGAGGCGAGGGGAGGGTGGAATGAAGGAATGCCTTGGACTGAAGCAGCCCCAAGGAGACCTCACATCTGCCATCCCAGCCAGAGGAACCCAGTGCACGCTCTAGGAAGAAAGGTTAACATTTTGGCAACTGGGTATTTCCAAGTGAAGTCTTATATTTTCTATTTCTAACTGAACAGTTTTATTGAGTCTGCGCCACCTCTACTCAACTTGGGAAGCAAGAGAAGATGAGTCACAAGTGGATTTCTAGTCAGATTAGGCACCAACTCCCAAGGTGCCGTGCCTAGTAGCTCGGTGCTATATGCACCTGCAATCTGAGGAGAGCAGTTCCAATCAACCAAACGTTGGCTAGACCTGACGGGGCTCAAAAGTCCACGCCAGGCTTTGGCAGGGTCAGGCTCCATCCTGCAAGTCTTGGGGAGCCATCTGCCACGGTGCTGGTGCTCCAATACAGGCGTGCACAGCGCTGGGGGCCAGGGACACAGAGGACGGGCAGACAGGGGAACCAAAGGCGGAAGTCAGGCTAGAGCAAGCCCTTCCTCCGGATGAGAAAGGATGAGAACTGAATTGGGCCTTGAAGGGTGACTAGGCTTTTGATAGACACGGAAGGAAGAGGGAAGTTTGACGGTTACCAAGGCTCTGTGACCGGCTGTGCTGGGCTTCTTGCCCAGAGGGCATTCTAGACAGAGCGGATGCCATGAGCAGCGCCATGGGGGTATGCGTCTAGGTGACCAAAGCACTTGCAAACCAGGTGCAGACCCGTGTGGCGACGGGTAGGTGAGTGTGGCAGAAGAGGGGCCTTGGAAGTTCCGGGAGGAGCAGATCCCACGGCCCCCTGAACACCAGCCAGGCCAGGAGTCTGAATGTCATCCTCTAGCCCACTGGGGACCACTAAAGGGTTTTAAGTCAAGAGTAACCTGCTCATGCCGAAACCGGTTTGGCTCCGTGGATAGAGCAGCCGTGGGCAAACTACAGCCCGCAGCCGGATCCAGCCCGTTCGGCTGTTCTATCCGGCCCACAGAGCGGAGGGTTCTCTTGCTCTCCCCTCCGCTCCTTCACCAGCAGCCCAAGATGAGAGTGCCAGCATGGCCAGGTTGCTTTTGTTCCGGCCCTCCGGTCCAGTTTAAGAACCCATTGTGGCCGTCGAGTCAAAAAGTTTGCCCACCCCTGGGATAGAGTGCCGGCCTGTGGACTGAAGGGTCCCAGGTTCATTTCCGGTCAATGGCATGTACATTGGTTTCAGGCACATCCCTGGTTGGGGGGGGGGGGGTGCAGGAGGCAGCTGGTCGATGTTTCTGGCTCTCTGTCCTTCTCCCTTCCTCTCTGTAAAAAAAGCCAATTATATATTTTTTTTTAATTATTTTTTTTTTAAAGAGTAACCTGCTCAGGTATCCCTTTTAGAAAGATATCATTAGGAGCAGAATGGGAGGGAGAGGAGACAAGACCAGAAGTACTGCAAACTGCTGGCTGGCTCTGAGGAAGTCCAGGACAGAGATAAGCCAGCTCTTAGATGGGCCCTCAGCCAGAGCCCAGTCAGTGCCTTTTCAAAGCTGCCGGGCAGACATCATGGCAGTGTGGCAGCACGTGTGTGGGCGGCCAGACAACGTGAGTAACTGTAGGACGTACAAAGACCCCTGCCCTTTCACACATGATTACAGGGCGATAACACAGACGCACCAATGTCTTCGAAAATGTAGGGTAAGCACTAGTAGAATGAAAAACGTACGTCTGTTTTCCAAATCACTGCAGAAGATAATAGCAAATCAAAATCTCCACATCTCCAAAGAACGAACCGTGGTCTGAAGGAGACATAAAACTCGGAAAGCTTAACACGAGGTGCCAGGGATCAAGCCGGATGTAATGGTGCTGACGTGAATGCTGACGTGAATGCAAATGCAGAGCCTATGAGACTGGGTCACTCGTGATTGTCATCAGTCGGGTGCATGCACTCCTGTGCGGTTCCTAAGAGCAAGTATGGGCACGGGGTGATGCAGTGGGGCTCTGCAGGGCGGCTCTGGGCTCACAGACATCACATTCCAAAATGAGGTGGGATAACACCAACTGGGACGTGGAAAGGAGGAGTGAAAACCTGGGTCCACGCCATTAGCCAGCACCCACCCCTAGTCCATGAACAATGGAAGAGGCTGGAGAAAGGGCTGGTAGAGGTGTAAGAGGAATTTTAGAGAGAGCCCCAAGGAATAAGGAGCCCCAAGGGGTGAAGGTGCTTGAAGGAGACCCCCCACACTCTAAGAAAGCTTAATATGTGGCCACAATGGTCGTAGGGCCACAGGGCACGGGCATCTGACTCACACCTGGAAAATCCAAGAAGTGGGTGGTGGCTGGCTGCCCTGATGGCCACGAGGGTGCTGCTGCTTCAGGGTCAGCCTGTGCCCCCAGGCGTGTGGGCAAAGGATACCAGGTCTTGTCCTGAGGACCAATGGAGGTTCCAGCATGAGGCCCAGATGTGACTGTCGTAGATCCCTGCCAGGAGGGTCCTGGTGGGAGAGGGGGTGGGGGGAAGAGGTGACACTGGGGGAGGGGATGAGCCCCGGTTCCCCAGGGCCTGAGCAAGGAACCATAGTGTCACATGAAGCTATGGGGACAGAGGGTCACCCACATCAAGGAAGCTGTACTTGGGGGGACACCCCAGTGATGGAATGGTCTCCAAGAAACCACAGAAGCCCCCCAATGGGGAAGAGACCCAGAGTGTGACACCAGCTCCTCAGTCTGGGAAGGACTTTCCTGCCCTCTCCTCTCCCCTTCCCCTCCCGCCGGCGCCTCGGGAAGGGTCAGAGCTGCAAGTTTGACCCTGACCTGCAGGCAGCCGGCCTGCAGCTCTGTGATCGGCAAGAGGCGTTGTTTCTGTTGCTGAAGCTTAAAGGTTTTTTTAATGACAATGGACAGAATGACCTGCGGTTACCTGGAAATGCCCACGAAAGCCATGGGACTTACCTGCAAGTCCATCTAGAGTTAGGAGAGGGGGAGGGGGAAGCATAGTGTAACATTAAAGAGACCGTGGGAGACCAAAATAAGGCTTGCTCTGATGACAACATCTCATGAGTCACCTCTCCAACCAAGCAGTTCCACGTGGCTTCGCTCGCCTCATCCTCCCAACAGCCCTGTGAGGTAGTATCATCCCCATTCCACAGAAGAAGAGCAGGAGGTTACGTAACCCTCGAAGTCGCACAAATAATAAACGAAAGCGTTCAAGGGGAAACCCAGCAGCGGGGCGCTCGGGGGCCGCAGGCCTCACGGCTGGCCTCCAGCGAACGCTGCCGGACCGGGCGGTGGCCTCGGCCTTTGGCTCGGGCATTCGAGTTCGGGAAGTCTGGCCGCGGAAAACAGCCAGTGGGAAAAGAGCTATGCTCAGAGACGGTCATCCCAGCTTTAGTGCTAATGGGGGGACGGGCAGGAGGGGGGCTGCCCAATGTCCAGCAGGTGGACTTGGATGAGTCAGTAATTCTACGTCCACTTTGCGTCCTCTGCGGCAGTGTTTCCCGAACTTCTCTCATAGTGAGAGTCACCTGGTTAAACTACAGATTCCCGAATCCCAACGAAGAAGTGCCAAACTAGAATCTTTGGGAACAGACAGGTAAAATTGTATACTTCACGAGCACTAGTGAAGTATACAATTTTACCTGTCTGTTCCCAAAGATTCTAGTTTGGCACTTCTTCGTTGGGATTCGGGAATCAGTATTTTAACAACTCCACCAGGTGATTCTCATCATGAGAGAAGTTGGGGAAACACTACGGGGAATTTAATGTCAGGGAACAGGTTTATGAGACGGGACACAATATTGTAGGGAAGTGTCAAGTCCTATAAAGAAGCTCCTTGGCACGTACGTGTACGGCCTCATAGAAAATTACTGAGGGCGAGAAAGACGCAGACAACTGAGTGTGTGAGCTGTTATCTAACGATCGGCTAGGCCCGTGGTCGGCAAACTCATTAGTCAACAGAGCCAAATATCAACAATACAATGATTGAAATTTCTTTTGAGAGCCAAATCTTTTAAACTTAAACGTCTTCTAATGCCACTTCTTCAAAATAGACTCACCCAGGCCGTGGTATTTTGTGGAAGAGCCACACTCACGGGGCCAAAGCTCGCATGTGGCTCAAGAGCCAAAATTTGCCAACCACGGGGCGAGGCCACCTGGGGACCACACCTCCCTTTCCAGCTGGTTCCTCCCTCCGGGGCTCAGGCCTCCTCTTAACTCCAGCTTTTGGCTCCTGAGATCTCCCAGGGACCCCTAAACAGCGCACCCCAACATCCCCACCACCACAGTGGGGGAGACAGACAGTAAGTGCTCTTCGTACACAATAGATCTGGTAAACAAATAAACATGATTTAAAAAGCCACGCAGTTGCAACACCCTTAGACTCCCAGTGTGGCGTGATACATCACCACGATGACAACCAGCTGGCCACACTCTAAGGCACTGGGCATAGAAGACGTCTTCACTGTCCAGCCAGGCTATGTACCTTGGAGGAGGGCAGGGAAGTGTGGGAAGGGAGCGGAACCTCCGTACCTGCCCCTCTCTCACTCCCCCAGCTGCACTCCGGGGACCAGCTCAGAGGGCCCAGGCTGGGGGCTGGGGGTCCCAGAGCTGAAGCACAGTGGCCAGTCCTGGGGAAGCTGCCACTGTCCCCAGCCACGCTCTCCTGCCCCTTCCCCATGGGGCTCTAAGCCCAGCCCTCCTGGGTGCGGGCTCTGAGGGTATAAATTGGCGAGGCCTCTGGGGAGAAGCACCCAGGGCCTGTGTGCAGCCGGCAGGAGGGGGTTGTTTCGCCAGCGTTATTGGATTTGCAGATAAGCAACAAGCAATTAAGCTCATCAGGGAGAAGGGGAGAGAGCTCTCATTTGTCCCTAATGCAGGCCTTATCTAGCACAGACCTCTCCTTTGTCAGACGGAGCCACTGCCTTTGTGGCCTCCGGCAAAGAACATTTTATTCTGCGACCTTTCCGAAAAGCCTGTGAGTCTGCACTTTCCACCTGCTTCCCCACCCCACCATCTAAGAAAACCACGGCTGTTTAAAACGGGAAATGCATTTTGAAACAATCCTACTCTGAATTCACAAACCAGGCTTTCCAACAAGAGGGATCAGACGCCGAAGTGCATTGCAAACCACTGGCCATGTTTACGATCCCCAAACACCGTCTTTGCGCTCGTGGCCCTTCCTTTTGTTGCAAAGGTTCGTGAAGATCAAGCTCCAAGGCCACCAGCTCACGGAAGAAGCGACGTCCTGGAGGGGGCGCTATGGGGTTCGGGCGAAACGGGCTTCGTCTCCCCATCCCTGACATGGGGATAAAAGTCCAAAGGCAGCAGGTATAGAGGAAAGAACACCAGACCCAGATCCCAGGCCTGACTCCGCTACTAACGTGCTGTGTGACCCTGGGGGAGTTCACCGCCGCTCTGTGCCCCATGAAAATCCGCGGGCGGGACCGTCTCAGAGGCTACCTTCCTTCCAGCACTAAATGTCTCTGACTCTACAGCAGGGCTCCGAGGAAACAGGAGAAGAGGATTAATTATAGAGCAGTGAGGACACGCTGGGTGCAGGAGAGCTGAATCCCCGTCCTCTCTGGGATGCTCACTCACTGAGTAGCCAGGGACCGTGGCCCCCCCGCCACACACACACACACACACACACACACACACACACACACACACAGGCCGGCCTCCGTCTCCTCGTCTGTTAAGTGGGAATTATGCACGAGTTGCCCGGCCGCACAGGGCGTGTGAGGCTGAACCGAGAACGCGAACGCGAACCTCTGACGCTGTGTCACAAGTCCACAGGACCACAGAGATGTGACAACACTCCGTCATTAGAGCTCCCACTCACTAAACCCTCCAGCAGGCCAGCGCCGTGCTGAGCGTCACCCGTATTATCGCCCTGACTGCTCCCAGTGACCCCGAGGAGCTGTCGCCCAGGAGGAGGCGTGAGCGCTGCTGCGGGTGGTCACACCAGCCAGCATTTACTCCGCCTCCGCCGAGGCCTGGGCCCGGCTCCGCGGAGAGTGAGAACAGGCAGTCCTGGGGGCCGCCCTGCCTGGGCTCCAGGAGGGAGGAGAGGGCCCTGAGCCCTCCGACCCTGCACGGGGAGGTAGGCCGCGCCCGGCCCCTTTTAGACTCCTCTGGGGGAGATCACACCCCGGGCTGGTGGGGCTGGGGCAGGGGCAGTCTCTACCTCTGCCTTTCTCCAACTCCCGGCTGCTTCGGACTTTCCTACCCGATTCCCAGTCTGCATCACAGCCCACAAACACCACAGACATGTGGAAAACTGGCACCTTGAGATCCTCCCCTCACCCCCAATGTTTAACTGGTGCAGTTGCTGTTAAAACCTGTGTATCGCTTCCACCAGTCCCTGTCTCACCCTCTCCAATGCCACCAACCTCATCCAAACTATGTCCCTGTTGTTGGCGTGCTGGCGTGCTAGCGTGCTTCAGAGTGTGCACCGCGGAGTCGGGTGTGGGGCTTCAAACCAGGCTCTGCCACGGATTCCTTGTGTAGTTGGGGACTTAATCCTATATAATAAAAGAGTATTGTGCAAATTGTCCCCTGGACCGCCACCCCCCTTCCCTCCCCCCCCCCCACCCTGCCTTGACCAGGAGTTATGAATTCCGGGAGTTCAACCAGGGGGCAGGCCTGGCCAGGGGAAGGGAGGGAGTACCCGGCCAGCCACCCACCAGCCACTAGGTACTCTACCAGTGCACGAGTTTCGTGCACTGGGCCTCTAAGTAGTTAATATAAATGTAAACCACTTCCGGCAGAGCCCGGCCCACGGTAAGGCCATGTGAGTGAGTTGTTACATAATGACGTGTGTCCCCTTTCCCTCCTGCCTCCCTGCAGTCTGCTCTCACGTGGCAGCGGGTGATTCTCCCCATAATGCAAACCAACCAGTGCGCCTGCTGCCCAAAATGCTTCACTGCCTTCCCTTGTTCACTGACCCCAATTTTTTAAGTGTCTTTTCCATGTTCAGAGCCGTGAGTTAAGTTGTCCAACTGATCTGTGTCAATGCCCAAGATGAGGGCAGCCTGGGACAAACTATTTCTCGGCCCTTTTGTTCCTCTGGATAACCCAGGTAAAGATGATCTGGTGGGAAGGGGGCGGAGGGGGGAGGGGCGGTGGGAGAAGGTAGGAAGGAGACTAGGTAAGAGAAATTAAGAAAATCCTCATAATGATGGTTCCTAAGGAGGACCAATCCCCCTAGATCTTAAACTATATCATAAGGGGACAACGGAAACAGTGACAGACACCGGTGTCACATGAGCTTAGTGTGCAAATGGTCCCCTGGTCCGCCACCACCGCCGCCGCCAATGGAAGGAAGCAAGCAACCCAGGAAGATGCCCCGCTCTCTAGAGGAGCTCCATTTGGATGCTAATTACAAAAAGCACCAAGGAAGAAAATGAGCGTGCAAAATTGTGACGACAAATGTGGGAACGAAAGTGCCCGCGTGGTGGTTCTCTGTACGGGAGAAGGAAACATTCCAGAGCTGGGGACTGCGGCTGCCTTTCAGTCCAAGTAACCATGGTGACTACAGCGGGCGTCTCATGTAGAAAAAGGAGCAAAGACTAGACAGTCAGGTCAGCAAAGCGGAAAGTACCCTGAGCTCGAAGCCGGGGCTCTCGTCGCTTCTTTCTGCGGAGGGGCCATGGGCTGGTCTCCCTCTTCCGGGCTCGGCCTGTTTCAGAGAGAAACAATTCCTGCGGACGACCTCCCCTGACCTCCCCTGACCTCCCACGCAGCCCTCCTGGGGTGTGACGATCTGGGATCAGCAGATTTAGACAGGAGAACTGAAAGATCACCCTGACCTTTCCTGCCCCAGTCGCCAAGCGACAGGGTGTGCGGGCCTGAGTCACGTCAGTGGCAAGGCGAGTCTGACCCAGCCCCGGTCGGTCACCGGGACCCGGAGATGACAGGGCGCCGGCCTGTGAAGGCCACGGGGGCAGTGGAGGACATGGATGGATGCAGACAACCACCCACAAAGGCAGGGTGAGCCTTTGTGGAGGTGGGGGGCTGCGGGGCCCAGGGCAGAGGGCAGGAGAGCCGGGCCGGGTCCCCAGGGCTCTGCAGTGGACACCGCCCCTGAGGCCGGACAGAGGCTTAGGGCACGCGCCGCTGGGGAAGGGCTGCCCCGCGGGTGCCCAGTGAGACCTCAGCCCGGTGCCTGAGCCCACCGGCTGGCACTTGCCGCTCAAGGAACGCCCTGTGTGTGAGAGAGAGAACTGCGGTGCGTCCATTCTGCCAGGTTAACCAGAAGCTGAGGTCCAGCTCCGCACCCGGGTTTACCGAAGAGCACACGGCCCCCTCTCCACCGCCACCGCGTCCCCTTACTCCCCGCCCAAGGTCTAGGGGGCGAAAGCCCACCTGGTCCTAGAGAGACACCGACCTGCTCTACCGGTAGATCCGGGAGGAGGCGTTTGCTGAACAACCCGGAGCCCCCGCAGGGGCCTCGGGCCGCCTCCTGCTGGGCGCGCCCTCCGCAGCCAGCCCTAGGATGACACCATTAGCCACAGACGGAACAGTGAGAGCTCAGTTCCATGCCCGTCACGCCCGGGTCACAATGAGGTCATTATGAGGTTTACAAGGGGTGTCAGCAGCCACACAGACCACAGTCGCACAGGCATGGACCTCCCACCCTGTGCCATGAGCGGTGGTAGTGCTCTCCACGACTTATCGCTGGCCCTCACCCACTCTGGAAGTGAGGTGGTCATAGTACATCCACTTTTCAGTTAAGGAAACCGAGGCTCAGAAATTTGCTAGGATTAGCCATCTAGCCGCTTGTTGCTTCCCGTGTTGTGCATGCACCTGGCTAAGCTCACCACGACCCCCCAGGTCGGATTAACCAGAAACTGAGGTCCAGCTCTGCTCCCCGGTTTACCGAAGAGCACGCGGCCCCTACTCCCCACCTGGTCCTAGAGAGACACCGACCTGCTCTACCAGTAGCTACGGAAGGAGGCGTTTGCTGAACAACTATCTATGCTGAGCGCATTCAGGTATTCTTTTCCATTTAATCTTCTCAACCACCCCATACTGAATATCCCCATTGTTACAGAAGGGAAAGCTGAGGCTCAGAGCTGTCAAACTGTGGTTGCAGGGTCACGTATCAAGTTACCCGAACCTCAAGTCCACACTTCTGCTGCACCAAACCACTTCTCCGGGTAGTTGCCATGTGAGAGGTTCTGGGGCACCTGCCAGGTGGTCTCTGTCCGTGACCACCTGCCGTGGCCCTGCTCAAGCCCGGGCCCGGCGAGCAGCAGGCCAGGGATGAAAGGGAAAGGGGGTGAGCTTCCTGCCCGAAGCCCAGAGGACCTTGCTGGGCCTCGAGAGGCTGAGGGGCCAGGAGTCCTGCCCGAATCCAGTTAGAGGCTGCAACGCTGAGGCCCTGGCCAGCTTTGCCGATTCCCCTCCGAGAGATGAGCCCTGGCGTCTCTACCACATTCTGGTCCTGGGTCCCCTCCTCCTCAATTCCTGCATCAACTGGACAGGCCCTTGCTATGGGGACTCCAAGACCCCCTGGTTACACCAACGTCCCTACTGCTCCATCCTACCCAGGACACCCTGAACATCTGTCTCTCTGTCCTAAGTTTCCTGAGTCCTTGGCTGTTGACGCTGGCTGCTGACCTCATACCCTGTACCTGTTCCCAGGGTCCACCAGCCACGTCTGTCCGGGCTCATCCACCACCTTCATCTGGCCTGTCTACTCTGAGACCCCACGTTTCCACCTCCGGGTTTCATGCCCCCGACCCTCACTGCCTCTGTCCCTGACATCACCATCGAGCCCTGCTAACAGGACGTGCAGACCACCGTCTTGGGCCTTGGCATGGGTCAATGTTCCCCCAACACAGTCCTTGTCCCAAACGCCCACGCTTGAGCCTCAGCCAAGCTACACAGGCCCAGACCTCCCGGCCTTCACCCCCGGCCGCCGCCAAAGCCCTGGTTGGACACTCGGTGGACAGACTCTGGGCGCAGCTTTCCACCCCGTCACCCCCCCCTCCCCAATCATCAAGATCAAGGTAACAGGCAAGTATCCTCCCAAGCCCATTGCCACGGCCACAGCACAGCATGGGAGGGGCCCACGGCCGGGCAGGGGGCCGGGCAGCCCCCCCCCCAAGCAGAGCCCGTCCCTCTCCCCTTCGTCTCGGTGTCCACCCAGGACCCGTGCTGCTGCTGTCAAACACGCGTGGAACTCTGGGCCTGGGTGCACGCTGCCCTGCAGGGTCCTCAGAGAACACCCCGCTCCACCAGGCACGACAGTAACACACGGTAACCACCACTCCCAGCACGGCCCCTGACCACCGTGGCCAAACGGGAAAAACGCAAAGCAAAACGAGGGGGACAGCCAGGCACGATCGGCGCCGTGGAACGAGGGTTCATTATTTCTGGAGGCCTGTCTCGTGATAATGTGACAGAAAGCGTAACGCTGCTCGTGCCCTCTGACCTGGCAGTTCCGCTTGGGGAAGGCTTCCCAGTAAAATATGAAGCAAGTAATTTGTTCAGAGATATTCATAGCAGTGATATTTATAATAGCAAGACATTGGAAAGAGCCCAACGGCTCGGCACTTGGGGATTAACGGAGCAAACTGGGTCGTGTGAGCACCGCGATGCTGTGTGTCAGGAGGCGTGGACGTGTGCGGGGTCCCAGAGAGTGTGCATCCCGGGGAGGCGTGGACATGTGCGGGGTCCCAGGCAGTGTGCATGCCGGGGAGGCCAGACGGGACATACACCAGCTCAGACCCGCTCAGACTCCAGCTTGGCAACCCATGGCAACCTTCCGTGGGTTATTTTACGTTGACTCGGTGAAGTCAGTTAATCTTCCTGGTAATTAGGAGGGCTTTCGAGGTCATTTTAAATTAAGTGGTTTCTTTTTTTAAAAAGGCACTGGCGATGTTAAAAAAGGGACGGTGTTGATGAAATTTCGTAACTACCCTTGGGCATGCTCACCTTCCAAGAAGTTCTCTCTCTAACCTCTATCCTCCTTACGCCTGAGCCACAGGAGCCGGGCTCGCCCACAGGACTGAAGGGGGTGGTGCCCAGGCTGGTACAGACCCAGGTGCCCAGGGCTCCCGGTGCGAGGCCCCAGACAGACCCCGGGATGCGGGGGCCCCTCCGCCTCAGGCCCTGTCCCCTCCTCCTGTGTCTTTCTCCCTCCGGGGCGGGCCTGTGCGCCAGGCCCTCTCTTACGGGCTCAGGGAGAGGTTACCGAGGGCAGGCTGGGTATTCCCTCCCGTAACATCCTGGACGACAAGACATCTTCAGGATCCAAAGTATGAGTGTCCAATGGGAGCTCCCCCACGCCCACAGGAAGCCTGGCCCAGGGCTGGGGTCCCCTGGAGAGAGGGTTTCCTCACTCAGCTACAGCTTTCCATCAAAACCTCCTGGAGCCTCCTGGGCTCCGTCCCAGACTCCACAGGGGCCGGGCCCAGGAATGTGCATTTTAGGGCTCACCCAGAGATTCCCCTGGGGCAAATCACTGTTCTAGAGGCTCTGATGCCTCACAAAGAACTCACAGCCTCCCTTCCCGGGTTCCTGGATTCAGAGGGCTCCTACTTGGGGCCACACACCAGCTTGCAGTCAGCGGTCCTGGCGGAGGCCACAGCCCCAGACGTGTGTACATGTACACACATGCGGCCCTCAGGGCAGGGCCCCAGCCCAGGGGCCTAGAGCATGAGGACACGCCCCCTCATGGCCCCGGAGATTCCTGGGGCTCCCTGGCTCCCCAGAAGCCCAGAGCCAGCCTCTGCCTGGGCCCAAGCACGCCTGTCTCCCTGACGTCGTCTCGGCTAGCCTCCCGGCTCTCCGGGTCCCCCCCGCCGAGAGCCGCAGGCGCTCCCGGCCTGTGCCCGGGCCCCGCCTGCCCAGGGCATACTTACGGAGTCATTTTATAGAGCTGCGTCCGCCTCTCAAACAGCGACCCTCCCCAGGCCCAGGGCCACAGCCCAGCCACGGGCGTGGCCGGGGCGGACCTGGTCTCACAGCCCCCTGTGTCCACGACACTCTTCAGCTTCACATTGGCGCTCGAGTCCCCCAGCCTGTTGTCAGGAAACACCGAGAGTCGTCACCCCGCCCCCATCCCGCCCCCCTGCCGAGGGAGGGAGCACTGGGTGACGTGGCCTCCGTGGTCCTAGGAACGAATGGGGGGGGGGGAGAGACACGGGGGGAGGGGCCCTCCTGGGGGTCCTGGGGCGCTGTCCTGAGCCCTGTCTACTACCCGTGTTTCCCCGAAAATAAGACATCCTCCGAAAATAAGACCTACTCCATGGAAACATAATGCATCCCCTGAACATAAGACCTAGTGCATCTTTGGGAGCAAACATTAATATAAGACACTGTCTTATTTTCGGGGAAACACGGTAATTATACAGGCCACTTCCGAGAGCTTCCTCCAAACCGTGTCCCAGGCAGCAGGGACCCGGGGGGTTCTGGGGGGAGGCCCTGGGGCTCCCAAAGACCCTGTCTTCGCACTGGAATTCTGGGGCCCAGGGAGGCCTGACCTGGGAGCCTGGATCCCTTAGGGCCCGTGGTCGGCAAACTGCGGCTCTTTGGCCCCTTGAGTGTGGCTCTTCCACAAAATACCATGGCCCCAGGGCGAGTCTATTTTGAAGAAGTGGCGTTGGAAGGAGTTTAAGTTTTAAAAAAAAATTGGCTCTCAAAAGAAATTTCAATTTGCTGTACTGTTGGTATTTGGTATCTGTTGACTAGTGAGTTTGCCGACCACCGCCTTAGGGTATCCACGGGCAGGGGCAGGACAGCCCCCTGCGAGGGTAGTGCCTCTGGGACACGAGCTTGAAATGGAAGGGGCACAGGGCAAACAAGCGTGACCTTTGGCCTCTCAGAGGCCCTGCCTTGAGGGAGGGGAGCCACACGCGGGCTTCTTGGGCTGAGAGGCCACTAGACCTGAAGGGTCCTCATGTTTCGTGTCGGGGCCCTGGAAGGGCGTTCTCGTCCCCTCGTGGGGCCTCCCCTCACCGCCTCCCACTCGCTGGACTGGGCCCAGCGTCGCCTCCGGTTGACTGATAATGCCCCCACTGTCCTGGGGTTTGGGGGAACCTGGGTGAGGGAGGAGGGGGGGCAGCCAGGGCACTGGCTGAGGCCTCTAGCCACACGGTGGGCACTATCAGGAGACCAGGCTTCGGGAAGAGCCTAAAGAATCCTCGTTCTGTCTTTGCAGAAACAATGGCAGAGAACTATCAAAGAACAAGGAGGCCGACTGCGGCTTCACCCTCACACTGTGTCCTGGGAGCCACCGGGCAGGGTCAGCAGCACATGGACCCATTCAGGGTGCACTGATGGCTGAGGCTGGTGACCCCCCGCGGCCCCCCCCCCTCCTGCCAATCGGAGGAGGGAGCAATCTGAGCCGCACCAACTGCTAAAACCACCCGCAGCTAGGCAGAGCCGAGTCCCCTGTGACCGTGGGTATAGCCACGGCTGGGCTACGTGGGACGTGGGCGGCGAGGCTCACACTGTATCTGCGTGGCGATATTCGGTTTCCTCGTCGTGTTTCATTACTCCTCAGGCCCCATCAGGGTGTGTGTTGACAAGGCCTCACAGGCTTGGGATCCTCGGACCCCAGCACAGGAAAAGGGAGCAGCTGTGGATGAAGCCGAGGGGGGTCAGGGCTGGAGAGCCCCCTCCCCCCCACCTCAGCCTCTCTCCTTCTCCCCAAGTTTCCCTGGGGTATTTCTGGGTGATCTCGGGGTCCCCACGTGTCACTGAAAGTCACCGGTCTGGTATAACCTTCCCATTTGCAGATGATGACGCTGAGGCCCAGAGTGGGAGGTAATCTGCCAAAGGTCACACAGCAAGTTGGTAGCAGAGCCAGGACTGGAGCTAGAACTAAGGCCCGGGGACTCCTAATCACTGCGGCCTCCAGCTCCTGGCAGAAGGCAGCCGGCCACCCTGTCCATGGTTCTGAATTCCTCCGACCTTCCGCCCACTCTCTGGCTCTCATGCAAGGAGGGACCTCATAGCAGGGCCACCCTTTCCAGAGATGAGGCCACGACAGACATCGGAGTTCTTGGCCCTTCCTGGCTGGATCCAGACATCTGTTCCGACTCTCTTCTCATGCTGTGTTCTCGCAGGTGACCGCTCCACTCCCGTGCTCCCCGACCTGTCCTCCCTAACTCACCAGGTCCAAGCGCAAACTTATCTCACTCCAGACAGCTCTTCCTCCTGTTTCCTGGCAACACAAATGGCCTCACCATCGACTCAACTGCCCCGGAAATCCAGATGCCAAAACCAAGCCAAACAAAAACAAACAAAGAAACCCAGATGCCCCCCTCCCTCCTCCCTCCTCCATCTGGCCCTGGGAAGCCCTGCATCAGCCCCCTCCTCCCTGTCCCCAGTCCCTCCCTCCGGGGCCAGGTCTCCTGTCTCTCCAGCCTCCTCCCCGCCTCTCCGCTCCGCAAGCACCACACTTTTCTTTTTTTTTTTTTTAAATATATTTTATTGATATTTTACAGAGAGGAAGAGAGAGAGATAGTTAGAAACATCGATGAGAGAGAAACATCAACCAGCTGCCTCTTGCACAGCCCCTACGGGGGATGTGCCCGCAACCAATGTACATGCCCTGTGACCGGAATCAAATCTGGGACCTTTCAGTCTGCAGACCGATGCTCTACCACTGAGCCAAACCGGTTTTGGCAACACCACACTTTTCAACACCAGTCTGAGCAGATCCCTTGTCTGCTAACCGCGGCTCCTCCTTCCACAGGACAGAGCTCAAACCCCTCCCTTGCGAGATTGCATGAGCTGCCCTCCCTGCGGGCCGGCCGGCCTCTGCTTGCTCCAGCCGGCCTGGAAGTCTCCTTGCATGTCTCCCAACAGAACATCACCTTCCTCATCTCTCTGCCCCTGCACCCTCTTGTCTCCCTCTTCTCCCTCTTCTCGCGGGTCCCGAGGGTCACCTGCCTCACCTCCCCCCTGACATGCTGCAGACTCCCTAAACCTGCCCCACCCAGACCTCCTGAAACAGAGCCCGGGCGCTTTCCACAGGGACCTGGGGGGGCCGTGCACTAAACGCTCTGGATGAAACACCTGCTCTTTCCAGGAGTGGCTGGCTGTGACTGAGTGTGGCCTCCTCTTGTCTGGGAGCTCCGTGCAGGCAGGGACCATGCCTTCCTGTCCCTGTGAATCCTCAGCCCCTGAGGTAGCGGGTGCTGGATGAATGGGGGCAGCCGGTGAGGGAGTCCCAATGCCCATGCTCATGCCCATGCCCATGCCCATGCCCAGGACCAGGACCAGGACCAGGACCAGGGGGACTTGCTTATCTGGCAATCTGGGAGGCTGCTCCCGGGGCCTCTGCTCCGCCCCCAACCTCGGCCCACGGACAGTGCAGAGGACATGCCGGGGTGACGGTAACCTGAGGCCACCCGGGGGGGTTTAAGTAGTGATGTTTAACAAACATATAGATATATATATATATGTTTATTGTAAATTTTTCTGATATGGATAGTACACAATTTACAATTAAAAACTCCACAGAGCCAAACGATTGTCCCAGAAATCAAGGCCCTCGTCGGTTTTTCTCTCACTCTCTATCTGGAGCCAACCTAGGGCTACCACGACAAATATTTCCATTTAACAGGTAAGGTGATGAGACAACCCAGACAGGCCAGAACTTCCCTCGCCCATCCGTGGCTTGAGTGGCTTCTCTGCTGAGCTGGCTAGCAGTCTCTGAGTAGTGGAAGGATGTGTCTTTAATACTTTGTTCTAGTCCCATGAGGCAGCTGTAGACATGACAAACTTTAAAATTTCATCTGCGTTAGTAACATTTTCCCATCACTTTTTAAGCCTAGACAAGCAACAGCACCTCAATTTAATTCTTACTAATGGCTGTCTAACACCTGGCTCACGGCAATGTTCCTTCACTGTACAGTTGACGCTCAGGAGCCTATGGGAGTCAGCTCCCGGGCAGGAACCCTGAGGAACTGAGCCTGCCGGGCACCAGAGGCCAGTCCCCTCCCCCATCCTCCATCATCTAGGCCAGGGGTGGGCAAACTACGGCCCTCGGGCCGGATCGGGCCCCGTTCGGCTGTTCTATCCGGCCCTCAGAGCCGAAAGAGTGGAGGTTTCTCTTGCTCTCCCCTCTGCTCCTTCACCGGCACCCCAAGATGAAAGTGCCAGGATGGTCAGGTTGCTTTTGTTCCAGCCCTCGGGTCCAGTTTAAGAACCCATTGTGGCCCTCGAGTCAAAAAGTTTGATGAGGTGGTGCTGGTCTCCCCCGGTGAGCCTCAGGTGAGCAGAGGAAAAGTCATGGCCACCAGCTCCTAAGTGTAGGGAGGGTTCTATGCTCACGTATGCCTTCTCCCCCGACACTCTACACTCATGCGCTGGTTCATGCCCATCATTCCACCAACATACTCACAACACACCATGCACGTATTTTGACCTGCACATAGCCCTCCACCTCCCAAACCACATACAATCACAGGCCAGCCCCTTCTAGACCGTGCACAGACAAGCGCACATGCATACACATACATATTTAGCCTCCAACTATATCTCACACGCAGTCATTATCCACATACCTACCATACCATAATGTTCACACATTTTGTATACCTACCCAAAACTCCTTCACATACTTCATACATGCATTCTCCCCACCAAGTACCTAATACCCCCACCCAAAGCATTTCACACACCAACAGACACCTTATTCTACCCACCACATCTACCCATCCAATATACCACACACTCCACTCCACACACACCACACGTACCTCCTCCTCTCCCCGCACATACACATACTCACCACGCATGTCATCTGTTTCTCTCCACACTCGCATACCACAGGTGCTCAAACATACAGAGAGCTCACATGCTGCCATGTTCCAAGACAAAGGACACACCCAGCCCCCTAAGCCCACGCCCTAGGTCAGGGGCATGAGGGGGTCCTGGCAGCATGAGGCAGGAAAGCTGCAGGGAGCTCCCCTGGGTGACAGCTCACTTCCCTGGAGCTCCGGGCCTGGCCTGAGGCACGGAGAGGACAACCAAGGCCCTGGAAAGGATGGGTCGGGGCTGGGGCTAAACACCTTGGAAGTTTCCCTCAGATCAGCCTTAGGTGCAGGTGACTCCAGCAGCCCACCTCCGCCCTGCTCTCCCCAGCACCCACCTCCAAACCAGAAGCCCGCCTGCTTTGGGACGCGCCGTGGGCCTGCGGGCCTTGCTCGGGCTGCAGTGAATGCTGCCCGGCTCTCCTGGCTCCCAGGGAGGATCAGGGGGCACAGGATCCCGGGGGAGGGGGCTCTCAGCTGCAAACTCCACAGCTGCTCGTGGGACTTCAGGGAGTGTTCTTGCCTGTGTCTTGCCAGACTGGGGCTGTGGCAGAGGCCTGCCCTGTCCGTGGCCGTCTTAACCCTCAGCTGCCCCTGAGGGTCAGCCCTGTCCTGTCTCCTAGACACCATCCTGCACGGCCCCTGCCTTCCGGCCCATCAGCAACAGAGGTGAGTCCTGGAGTGGGGCATCTGTCTCTGCTCCCATCACTCCCAGTGTCTGTGTGGCCACCCCATCCTCTGAGGGAGGAGGACTTGGTGTCCAGCCGATGCCCGTGGGCTCCGGGGCCCGTGGTGGGCAGATGCCAGCACTTCTGCCTGCAGCACGTCTGTCCAAGTCCAAGAGCAGCTTTGGAATGGCCCTGATGGACACAGGAAAGTCATCTCAGTGGCACAACATCCCTTCTTAACATCGCAGAGCCCTTTGCTACCCACAGTAATCCAGAGGCATGGACCAGGCCCCCTTAGAGGTGAGCATCTCCTCGGTTTATAAAGCATCCTCTCTCCCTCTCCCCTGCACCTGCCCCCCCCACACACACACACGCACACGCACACGTACACGCAGAGACAGGCCATCCTAGACTGGCCCCACTCTAGTGCAGTCAGTTCTCTCTGGACTCTGTACCCTGGTCCTCCCAGAAGACACTGCCTTCAGGCTTCCATGGCAACAGAAATTGGCTTCCTGGATGACAAGCCCTTCTCTCTGTCTAGTTTGGGGGGCTTCCAGTGGATACGGGCTGGGCAATTAGGCCTGAGCTCCAGACTCTGCTTGGCCATGGCTCACCTTGTGGCCTGGGGCAAGCCCTCAGCCCTCTGGCCACAGTGTCCCCAGGTCTCTGACACCACATCCTGACCTTTTCAGTTCTGACACACTGACTCCAGCTCTGACTCACCGGCTCTAAGTAATTTTCCTACTTATCAGAAACATCTAGTTACACCATAACAGCAAGAACCTTATTCACCAAAGCAACAGAAAAAAATAACATACGGTATCTAGGAAATGTCTCAGACATACATAAAAACACATTAAAACACTACCAAAGCAAACTAGAAATATTGACTGTACAAATACCCTTTCTTTCTGTGTGGTATTGTAATTTTGTCAAATTGATTTAGACATTGTATACTAACCTAATCACAAGTACAGACAGATATTTTATTTTCAACTGGACAAACTTATTCTAAAATTCATCTGGAAAAAAATAGCCAATTTTCCAAGATAGCCAAGAAAATTTTATAACAGGAAAAACAAAAAAAAAAAAGGAGGCACTTTCCACATCAGCTATCGACCTGACTGTGTATCTGAACTAACCAATAAACACTGACTCTGGCCCGGATTGACCACACCGGCCGATGCAGCGTAGAGACCGGCCAGACAGTGCAGAGAGAACAGGTTTATATAAAGAGAGCAAAACAGGGAAGAAAGGTTGTGCTCTCTGCTACATGGTTTGGAGACCAACTTGCTACCCACTTAGGGGTAAATGTTATAGCCCTGCCTCAGACCACATACACAGGTACAGGTAGGTAACAAATGGATGAAGGATTTACTAGGAAAAGGGAAACAAGAAAACTGCAAGTAGAAAGTGTTGGAGACTGTTCTTCTAATCGTGTGTAGGGAGTAGTAGGGGAGCTTTTCTAAGTATGTCTGTAAATCCAGAAACCATACAGAGTTTAGCAGGTCAAAAACAACGGGTCTGTCAGCAGATGAATGGATCAGAAAACTATGGTACATCTACACCATGGAATACTATGCTGCCATAAAGAGGAAGGAATTCTCATCATTTGCAGTAACCTGGATGGAATTGGAGAGCATCATGCTGAGTGAAATAAGCCAGTCAATGAAAGAGAAACATCACATGACTTCACTCATTTATGGATATTAAAGAACATTATAAACTAATGAATAGAAAGATATATAGAGAGACAGTAAAACAACAAGCAGACTGTCGAATGACAGCGGGGGGTGGGGGTAGGGAGATCTGGGGGAGGTAAGAGATCAACCGAAGGACTGGTATACATGCATATAAGTATAACCAATGGACACAAAACTCTGGGGAGGGAGGGCATGAATGGGAGGTGGGGGGGGGCGATGGTAAGCTATGTACACATATAATACCTTAATAAATTTTTAAAATTTTTTTTAAAAACAACGGGTCTTATCTCAATGGCAAGAGACACTGCAACTGCAGTGAATGTGAGGCTGGCAAACATGCACTGAGGTGGCGTTTCATAGACGCTGGGGAGAGAGCTGACTGACCGTCTCGCTGGGAGGAAATATGGTCATATGAGTGGATCAAAGACCTTTAATGGGTACCTTTATGATAACCATTCTTTTTGAGCCGTCTATTTCACGTCTCTGAAGCTATTCTAAGGAAGTAACCAGGTGAGCATGGCAATTTACGTACAAAGCTGTCCATCACCGAGAACTCAGAAATTATTTAAGTAAAACCAAATGTCTAAATGAGTTTCCATAAGTCCATAAAAGAACTATTAGACAGCCATTAAAAAACAATATCTGTGTAATAACATTTAAGGATGTGGAAAACTATGTTGCATGAACACTTCCGGTGACAAAACATCCTACGTGTGGCTCTGTGAAAAGGATATATGCACACATCAACAGCATACAATCACCACGTGTGAACAAACTCAGACTGCATACTTTTCTCCAGATAACACCTGAGATCCCCCTGCCCCCCCCAAAAAAAAATAGCACCTAAACAGAGTTTAAACCCATTTTTTTCCAATCAGTTTTCTGCAGCAACAACAACACAGCACAATACAGCCTCACTTAGAAGTTCCTCAGCCATGCTCACTACTCCACCCGCTCCACCTGCACAGCTCCCTGCCGCTCCCACAAGAGAACGGGAGCCAGCTCTGGGCATTAGCTCCCGAAGCTTCCTGCCTCACCCCGAGCCCAAGCTTCTCCTTTGTCAAAACAGCTTTTTTTGTTAAGGATATGCATGCAAAGTTCGTAAACATACATCCCCACACGGACACAAGTGGTGTTGGTGGAGCAAGTGGAAATTAAATGGTTGAGAAACACATAGGAAAAAAGAGTTAAAGGACAGAACGACAGAACATACTGTTTTCTTCAAGGTCTAATTTTTAAGATGACAGACTTCCCTGAAGGGAAAAGTAACACAGTGTTTACCGGAATTTTGTTTTCTCTTTATCGCATGTTTTTTGCTTTGTGGTTTGGCCTTACTTGTTTTGGGTTTTGTTTTTTTTCCTTTTCTTTTTCTTTTAATAAATTAAGTTACTAACAGTGGGCTCTTAAGAAAAGATGAAAGAGAAATGCATGACGGAAAAGATGCTCAGCTTCATTACTCACCAGGGAAATGCAAAGAAAAACCACAAACCCATACCGTGCACACTCCCCAGAGGGGCTAGAGTGAAAAGAGAGAAAAGACCAAGTTTTGGGAGGATATGGAGCAACCAGGACTCATATTTCCAGGAACGTGCATGGGGAGAACCCCTCTGGAAAACGTTGGTAGCATCTACAGGAGCTGAACATAAAACGCAGCAATTGGCACTCCTAGGCACAGACCCCACAGAACTGTATACACATGTACACAGATCCCACAGAAATGTATACACATGTACAATAAGGTGCACAGCAGCCCTGGTCATAACTGCCAAGTGCTTTCAACTTCCCAGCTTCCCATCACGGTAGAATAGATACATAAATTGTGCTGCAGTCACACCGTTAAACACCACAAGGTACAATGAACCACAGGACGACGTGCCAACACAGACGAGCCTCGCAGACATAACACTGAGTAAATAAGCCAAGCTTGAAGAGTAGATGACGAATTAGCCCATTTACATAAAAGCCAAACAAAGGCAAACTTCGTCGATGATGTTAGGAGTCAGGAGAACTTCCTTAGGAGGGAGAAGGGGTTCAAAGGGTGTTGGCATTGTCTGCCTCTGAGTCCGGGTTTTGTTACCATGACTGAGTTCGGCTGGGAAAACTCATTATTTGCTGCGCACTTGAAATGTGTGCATTTTTGGCTGCTCTGTCTTGTGGAGTAGCCTGCTCTCAGTCTCACTGCTTCTTCCACTTAAAAAAAATTGTGGGGAAAAAAAAGTTTGTGCATATTTATGTACACTATACATACTTCAAAAAATGAAAAGTAAATCGAAATGTGGATAGAAGTGACCTCTGGGTGCTGGAATTATAGGTAATCATATTTTTCCTGCGTTATTTCATGTGCTCCAAATTTACTGCTGTAAACATGTGGCCTTACATTTTTGTGATTTTATTTTACAATGTGTGTTCACACACAGGAGGCTAACAGGTGCAGTGAAACCGGCCTGAGGATCCATTTCCGCTCTCCTGCGCCTGGGCCAGTGACCCCCAAATCTGTCTGGACATTAGAGTCACTGGGGAGCTATTGAACACTTCAGATTCTTGGGCCATACTCCTGGGATTCTACTTTTCTTGATCTAGAGCGGGGTCCAACATGGTACTCCTCAAGTTTAAAGTACTGGGACTACGAACCACAGTGTCTGAACTGGCCACACGCCCATTCCTCAGTGGACAGGGCCTGGGGAAACCGGCCTGGGACCCAGGGAGTCCCCATCAGATAAGGTGGTGAAGCGAGGACCGTGCCCTAGGATTTGGGAGCTTCCTTGGGCAACAAGTGCTTAGAAAGCCCCAGGTAGCCCTGCTTCAGCCGGACAACAGGAGAGGGAGTGGCAAAGCCTTTAAGAAAGAGCACACGTGACCCAGCCAGCATGGCTCAGGGGTTGAGCTATAGACCTATGAACCAGGAGGTCACAGGTTCAATTCCAGGCCAGGGCACATGCCGGGGTTGCATTGTGGGGCTTGTAGAAGGCAGCCAATCAGTAGTTCTCTCTCATCATTGATATCTCTATCTCTCTCTTCTTTTCCCTTTTCTGAAATCAATAAAAATATGTTTTGAAAAGAAGAAGAAGAAAGAGCACAGCTGTGAAATCAAACAAAAGATGGGATTAGATCCCGCTCTGTAAAAGCTCTTCGACCTCGGGCTTACCCGCCCGGAGGCTCAACTACATCACAGCAGTTCACAGGGATGCTAACACCTACTTTATTCATAGAATTACAAATCTGAAATAAGACACTGCATGTAAAACACTTAATTCAAAGCCCATACTGGCCAGGGCAGGAACTAACAGTTTTAAAAATAAGCGTAAGATGGTTCATTGAAAACCACAAACTTCTTTGAAAGATATTAAAGAAAACCTAAATAAACAAATTAATATCCTGGGTTTAATGAATCAGAAGATTAAATTATGTTAAAGTGACAATACTTCCCAAATTGATATACAGATTCAATGCAATCCCTATCAGAACACCAGCTGGTTTCTTTGCAGAAATCGACAAGCTGGTCGTAAAATTCATATGGAAATTCAAGGGAGCCAGCATTAGCCAAAACAATCTTGAAAAGCAGAGTGCTCAGATTTCCTGACTTCGAAACTTTCAACAAAGCTACAGTAATCAGTAATCAAGGCAGTGTGGTGTTGGTATAAGGACAGACACAAATCAATGTAGAATTGAGAATCCAGAAATAGACTTACATTTACAGTCATCTGAATTTTGGCAGGGATTCCAAGACTATTCGATAGGGGAAAAAACAGTTTTCTCAGCAAATGGTGTTGCGACAACAGAATATCCAATGAAAATGACCTGGGACCTCACAGAACAGATCCATACAAAAATTAACTCAGAATTAATCAGACTTAAATGTAAGAGCTAATACGATAAAACTTTTAGAAGAAAATATAGGCATAAATCTTTGTGACCTTAAATTAAGCAAGGATTTCTTAGTACAAAAGCACAAAGCAACAACAGAAAAAAACAGATATATTAAACTTCATTAAAATTTAAAACTTACATGTTTTACCATCAAGAAAATGAAGGGACAACCCAAAGAATGGGATAAAGCATTTGCGAATCATTACCTAATAAAGGAATTGTATTTAAAATATACAAAGAATGTTTACAAGCCAATAATAAAAGACAACCCATTTGTTTTTAAATGCATAAAGAATCTGAATAGACTTTTCCCCAAAGAAGATATACAAATGGCCTAGACTAGAGGCACATCATTAGTCATTATATCAGGGGAATATAAGCCAAAACCACAATGAGAGACCAGCTCACACTCACTAAATGGCTACAATCTAAATCACAGATGAAACAGGAATTGGCAAGGAAGTGCAGAAGTTGGGATCCTCAAACATCGCTAGGAACTGAGTGTGCACAGGTGCAGCCACTCCGGGGGACAGTGTGGCAGTTCCTCAAAAGGGTGAGCGTAGAGTTTCCCGGAAGCTCTACTCCTACATGCCCAAGAAAGATGAAACAATGTCCACCAATGTGCACAGTGGCAGCATTTATAATACTGAAAAGTGGAAACAACCAAAATATCCATCAACTGGTGGATGAATAAATACAATTTTTATAGCTAAACAGTAGAATAGAATCTGGCAATGGAAAGAAATGGTATAGGCTACAACACAGTTAAACCCTGGAAATACTATGCTAAGGCAAGAATCTAGTCACAAAAGACTATATAGTGTAGGTTCTATTTATATGAAATGTCCATAATAGGAAAGGCTATAAAGATAGGAAGTAAATTAGTTGTGTAGGGCTGAGGGTAGGTAGAGAAAAGGTTGTTGTTGTTTGTTGTTGTTTTTTTTGGGGGGGTAGTAAACAAAAATGTCCTAAAATTGATTGTAGTGATGGTTGCACAACTTAAAACTCATTAAATTACACACTACAAATAGGTTAATTGTGTGGTATATGAAGTACATCCCAATAAAACAAAGAGAAATGACTGTTTAAAGCAAAAATAATAATAATGAATTGCTAGGTTGTATCATAGGTACAAGCAAAATGCATGAAGATAACAGCTCAAGAGACAAGAAGGGGGAATGGAAACTACTGTTGCATGGTTCTTAGGATATCCATGAAGTGGTTTAATAGTATTTTAAGATGGACTGTGACAAGCTGAAGATGCATATTATAAATCCTAGAGCAATCACTAAGAAAAACAAATAAAAAATAAAATAAGTTTCAACTAATAAAATAACAATGGAGATAAAAGGGCATCATAAAAAAATTATCCAATCTCAAAAAAAGCAAGTAAAGAAAAAAAGGGAGACAGAGAATAGCGGGACAAATGGCATAACAACAAGATGGCGGATTCAAACTCAACCATCCTGATATTTAATGTGCGTGGTCTGAACACCCCAACTAAAAAACCAGACTTGTTAGACTGAACAAAAATGATGCAATCACTTATTTGCAAGAAACCCCCTTTAAATACAAAGCCAGAGCTATTAATAAAAGGATGGAAAGAGCTCTGCCATCCAAACACTCATCAACAGGAAGCTGGAACGATCCTATTAATATCCAAACTCCGGACTCCAAGAACAAAACATGGTGCCAGTGACAAAGGAGGAATTTCACATGGATGAAGGGGTTAAGTTTTTAAGAGGACATACAAACCTAAATGTTTATACACCTAACACAGAGCTCCAACACCCAAGCACGGGACAAAAAAAACCAGAACTGAAAAGAAACAATGAAATGAAGGAGCAAGGTCTTAGAGATGGAGGCTGACGCCATGGTAATGAATGAGGCCACCAGAGACAAGTGGAAGGAAGAAAAAGAGACCAGGCAGGACCCTGAGGCACATCGGCACGCCCAGGGTGAAGAGGACAAAATCTCATGAAGGAAACAGACATAATGACCAGCGTGGCAGGCAGGAAGGAGAGCGTGGGGTCATGGAGCGCAAGGGAAGAGCGCGCCCAGAGGCAGGGGCACTGGGCTACGACAAATGCTGCTGAGAAGAAAACTAGGCACCGAAAGGCTCCGCTGGATTTGATAGAATCGCTGGAGACCTGGGCATGAGAGGCGTGGTGGGGACGTGGAGGCAGAAGCCGGGTGCTGGGTACTGAGGCCTCAGCAGGAGGTGAGGACAGGGAGGTAATCACTGACTCGAACATCAATGGGGGCGTTGAGAAGGGTAGGAGAGAGGGGAGCTGTGAAGTCCAGTAGGTTGGTTTCGTTCTTCACTGGGTTGCAATGGAAAGAGCCAGTGCGGCCCATGAAAACACAGAGGAGAGAAGGAATGCTGGGTCCCTTCCAGCTGTGGCCGAACCACCTGACTTCACCGCTCATTGCGGCTGAAGATCTATCCCCAAAGCTCCGCTCTCACCCTGAGGTGCTGGCCTCTCGCCTCCCTGGCCCCTCCCCACAGCCCTGCATGCCCACAGGGCGGGCCACCACAGGCCAACAGCACACCGTAGGTGCCATCTCGAATTATGCAGTGTTTAAGGGACACTTTCCACGTGAAGGGGCAGAGTGGTGTTGGGGGCCCTGGGAAGAGAGGCAGAAAGGAGTCGTCCCAGACACGCAGCACGGCCAGGGGTCCCTGCCAGCCAGCCGCCAGCAGCAGAGCGCAGTCCACACATGCCCAGGGCCTCTGTGAAGCCAGGCCACCATCAAAGAACCGCTCGTTCACTCCCAGGAAGGCCCGCCTCCGCCCCACACGGCAAGGCTGGCTCCTGGCCTGCAGGGCTGAGAACGAGCCTGGGGCCGGGGGCCTGTTTTCTAGTCCTGACTCTGCCATGAACTTGCAGTGTGACCCTGCCCTGAGGCCTCGGTTTTCCTGGCAGACGAGGGGTCGAGGGGTCGTATGCGAGATCTCAAAGACGCCTGCAACCTTGACCGTGTACGGGTGGTGGGTGCACCAGCTGCAGTCTCCCAGCCTCGTCGGAGTCAGACATCGGGGGAGCCGTCCGCCTGGGGCTCCCACTTGCACTCCTCCTCCTCCCCCTCCTATTTCCCAAGAGTCTCTGAGGCTGCTCTGAGGTTGCACCACACCTCCCATGAGGCTGTGCGTAGGAAAGGAGAACCCGGGAGGCCGTGGCCACGGGGCCACACCTGAGACCCACGGCTCCACACACAGCTTCCCTTCCAGGACACCTCATCACAGACCCCACCAGACACCCAGGACCAACATCCCTGCGGGGGCAAACCGGAGCCCGAGATGCCCCCCTATGTCTCTGGCCTGGTCCCTGGACAGGCAGGTAGACTCCACAGGTGCTGGGGACCCTCAGCAGCCCATGCTGCAGTGGAGAGGGGACCCCGTCATCGTGGCTCATCTGTACCCGGGGCCGAGCGCCCTCCCTCACAGGGCAGCTGTTTCTGCCCATTTTGGGGGCCAAAACTACATCCTAGGGACCCTGCCATCCGTAGAGTGCAAATGAGGGGTCCCCGCCAGGCGTCCCGGGTGAGACCCATCTCCTGACTGCAGGAAGCAGGCCTGGCGTGTCGGTGAGGCAAGTGGGATGCAGGTCTGGGTATCCAGACCGTGGGAAGGAACTCCCTCCGTGGTCCAGGGAGGGGCTGGCTGAGGGTCCCACGACTGGAGCCCAGGGCGCTGGGCCCTCCTCGCCTGGGCATCGCCTGTCTGACGTCAGGGCGAAGGGCCCACGGGAGGATCCAGCGGGGACAAACCAAGGCCACGACAGCCACAGCGAGGGCGGACTCCGGGTAGGGGGGTCCCGCCCGCCCTCGGACCCCGTGCCCCACACTCCCGAGCACACGCGGTGCGCGTGGCACCACGACGCCCGCGCCCCGCCCGCCACCGCCCCGCGGGTGGCCTTTCCCTGCGGGCGCCCTTCTCCCCGGCCAGCTCACCGAGCGATCTCCCTTCCTTCCTTCCAGTACCTCCTCCTGGTGGTGCTCCTGGGGGGGAAAAGCAGGGGTGACTCCACGCCCGCCCGCGCCGCCTCACCTCAGCATTCCTGCCCCTCGCCTGGCCGGACCGCGGTCGCGCGAGGCCGCCTGCAGGGCCCCGTCTCAGCCGCGTCCGTCCGACGGGCCTTAAGTGGGATCGGGGTGGAGGGGCTTCCGTCGGGTGCTCGCTCTGCGGGGCCCAGGACAGCAGGCCGGCAGCCCAGAATGCGGGCGGGAGGGACCAGAGCTGTGGGAATGAAGCGGGGGGCGGGTGGAGGCAGAGGGCAGGAGCCGAGCTGCCCGGGGCAGAGGCCTCCCTCCGGGGGGGAGGAAGCCCCCGAGGTCCGTCCGGGCAGGCGGAGGAACGGAGCCTCCTCGTTCCCCTGTCCAGCCTCAGCCGAGGCTCTGGGAGGTGTGCGAGGTGGGACCCCCTGTGGTGATGGAGAGGGGGAGGCCGTGGGACTGCTCAGGGGTGAGGGCAATAGAGGGGGAAGAGGGGAGGAGTGGACGTGCGGCGGGGTCCATGGGCGAAAGGCGGGGGCGTGGCGTGCTTACCGATCTCTTCGGTGGCCCCGTTTCAGGGGCCCAAATTTCCTCTGCTGCTTTGAATGCTGAGATCCCATGGGCCGGGGGGTGCCTCCTGGGGACAAAATCCCTGTCTTGGCAAAAGGGCGCAAACCCAGAGAGAAAGCAAAGGGGTCCCAGGCCCCGTGGCAGCCAGAGGGTGAGCAGAGCTTGGGGGCCGGTCCTGTTCGGGGGTTACACACACACACACAGCCTGGAGCTGGCGCGGCTCCTCGTCTCACCGGGCTCAGTCCCGAAGCCGCCACAAGCCACCGGGTGTCTTCCTCCGTCTCCGTGGCAACCGTGAGGCTAACCGGGACTCACCGGGACAGGGAAACCCGCTCTCCTGGTCACAGTCTCCCCCCGAGACCCTTCGGGGCCAGACTAAGTCCCCAAGGCCTAGGCAGCCATGCCACTCAGGGACGCCCCGCTGCTAACGTCCACGGCAACACGGGGAGGGGATAGCATCTGTGGTTACCATAGCAACCCAGGCAAAGCCAGGCGCAGGGAGGATCAAGGCCCCGTCTGGAGGACCACAGCTCCGGTAACTGGAGGGCAGAGCGCGCTGGGCTTGCTCCATGGCTATCGTCATGCCCGGCCGGGGCGGGATAAGTACAGGCATGCCGGACAGAGTCCCTGGCGCACCTCGAATCTCAGAGGAAGCTGGGGCACTGCCGGACGTGGATGGAGACGGAGGGGACTGCACGTACCCGAATCCCTCCGGGGGAAAGGCTAATGGAAGGCTGTGGTGATCTGTGTGACGGGGAGGCGAGTGGCTGAAGTGGACGCGGGTGCTGGCTGGGCAGCCGCCCGCAGAGGGTGGGTGGGGGGCGAGGAAGGGCTTCTGCTCTGCTGAGCAGGAGCTGACGGCTGAGGCGCACGGGCCTTTGGAGGATGCTCCTCCCCTCCCCCCCGCCCCGGGGCGCTGTCCCCTCTCTTAGCTGTGCTCAGGTGGCCTGAGGGTTAAATATTCCAGAAGGATCCACGTCTAAGGGGGGGCCCAGCCTCGGTGGCTGGGCTGCTCCGCGCTCTGTGCCCAGGAGCCATCACAGTGGGAGGCCGGGCTCCGCAGGTGAGAGGGGTTGGGGGCGCTCTGCCCCCACAGCCTCCCTCCGAGGCCCCCCCTGCCACCCGGGAGCCGCACACGCCCGCCCGCCGCCCAGCCTGGCAGCGGGGCCCCCAGTGCCTGCTCTGGGTTAACTGAGCTTTGGGGCGGTCCCTTAAACGTTGCGCCTGCCTCATCCCCCTGGTCTCAGGCCTGGAGGGGGAGACAGACCGGGTCGGGGGCGGAGGGAGCCTGAGGCAGCTGAGGAGGCGCCATGTGAGCTCCTGTCAGTTCTGACAGAATCCAATGCAGATCTTACAAGACTGTGCAACTTGAAGGCTGCTGTTGGGGAGCACAGGTGCCCAGCGTGCACGTGGCCCCCCAACTACAGGGGTAACAGTAACTCAGAGGGGGGCTCCCGCCTGCTGCCCTCCCTCAGGCTGGCTGTGGAGGGACGGGGAGGGGAGCGGGGAGCGGGGGGGGGGGGGGGGCGCAGGGGTGGCAGGGGAGAGACTGGCAGCTCGGCACCACCGGGAGCAGCGATGGCAGATCAGCCGTAATTGCCTGAAGCTGAGAGGCTGTTGATAAGTGTTACTAATGATCAACCTTCAGATCTGACACCCGGCTCAGGCTGGGATTACTGTTTTGAATGGAAATCGAACCCAAACCAGCAATTACCCGGTGAGTGATGCCAGGCTTCCCTGGAGCCTGCGGGAGGCGGGGCGGGCGGGGGAATGGCACCTGCTTGTCGGCGTCAGCCCTCAGGCCGCCCCCCCCCCCCAAGGGCACCAGCTGGCCTGGCCTCCCTCACTCGGTGTCGGGGGAGTCGACAGAAGCCCCCACCCTTCTCCCTGCACCGAGCGGGAGGGACGCCCACCCATCGCCCACCCATCGTCCCTGGCCTCAGACCTCACTGGCTGCCCAGACCTGGGCGGGTGGAGGTCCCTGGTGGACACTGTCCCGAGCTGTCAAAGGCAGTTTCTGGGCTCGGGGGGTGGTGGGGTGGTGGTGGCTGTATTCCCCAAAGCACACGCAGCCCTTGAGGCCTCTGTCAGGGACCCTGGCACAGCCACACAGTTATCCCGTTAGGCCAGGAGGTCCTGGATCGGCCTGAGCCGGGCCAGGTGACGAGGGGCAAGGCCTCCACAGGCGTGGAGCCCACCCTGGCCTGTCTCCACCCCGTGAGCCACGCGTGCTAGCTCTCCGTGCCAGACCAGACCAGATGTGCCTGGCAACTCTCCCTGGAAACAAGCTGCATTCTCCAGCCCTCGCCTGTGTCTCCTGTGCCTCTCACCCTATTTGGGGAGCCCTGAAATGCTGGCCCCACCCACAACCAGGCTGGACGGGGAAAAGCTGCCCTGTCCCTGCCCCTGGCCCCTCCCACCACTCAGGTGCAGTGGTGGCATGTCACCTACCACACACACCCTCTGCCCTCTCCGCAGTGCCAGGCCCTGTGGCCCTGAGGAGAAGACAGTTCCTGCTCTCCTGGAGGATAAGCAGGGTAGGTAATGGCTGATCCCTACAACTGCAAGGCAGTGGGAGTAAAAATGTCCCGAACTGCCGTCTGGAGGCGTTGCTAAGCTGCCTCAGCGAGCAGACGGGGCCCGGAGGGGTTCAGAGGGTGTGTGTCCCCAACCCTTCAGGTTGGAGTTGGACCTTGAAACACAGGCAGCGCCTGAACACTCAGCACCCTACGCAGAGCCGGCCGGCACCTCGAGGGCGCCACCTAGTGACGGCGCGGCGGGAATGCAGCTCTGCCTTTGGGCGCTGGGATAGCCCTCTGTTCCTCTGACAGGTCCCTGCACTCAGCTGTGCAAATGGAAACTGGAAAGCGGAACGGCTTTGTGCACAACAGCTGGGACTTGGAAGAAAGAGGCATGATAAGCCCCAGGATCTGGAAGCTCTTGGGCAGCGGGCAGGGGAGGGGCTGGGCCCTTGGGGCTCCCGGGACCGTCCAGGGCACACGGGTGCCCTATCGCTCTCTGCTCCTCCGCAGTGTCTCCCTGCTGCTTCACTGGGACCTCAGCGCTGTCCGCGGATCCTGGCCCGGCCCACAGGGAGAGCGGACAGGAAGCCCATGCCAGAACTGGCCAGCTCAGCCTCAGGTGCTGCGATAGATGTGGGGGCCAGAGAAGCTGTGCTCACCATCCACTCGCTCCCCTGCACGGCTGACAACGTACAGCCCCCAGGCTCGAAGAGCAACCGTCCTGGGGCAAGCCAGGTGTGTGTGTGTGTATGGGGGGGAGATACAGGGGGAGGAGAGGGAATGTGCCCAGGAGGAGAGGGAATGTGCCCAGGAGTGGGGGGAGAGGAAGAGAGCAGACAAGTGCAGGCTAAAGGGGAACATGCACTGGGGGAATAGCTGGGAGGGGTGAGCAAACATTTTCTTCGAGGGCCAGACAGGAAACACTGAGGCTCGCAGGCAGTGCTCCACTCCGAAGCCGCAGCGTCCCAGCGGCCAGAGACCGCATGTAAACAAGCAGGCGAGCATGTGTTCCGCTCAGCGGTTGGCAGCAGCGGGCTGCCAGCCCACCTGGGCCCAGGTCGCCTACGTGACCCGAACTGGCTACCCGCCGCCGTGGCTGTCCCCGCTCCGCCACTGAGGCCGCAGCCCCAACAACGTAACTTCACCCCCAAACTGCCCGCTAGTACCAGAGGCTCAGGGACCAGGAGCTCACCGCTGCCTCCTAGAGCAAGGTTAGAGGTGGCGTCACAAGGGGCTGGGGTAGAACAGGTCAGGGGGTGAGAAGCTTGGCCTGGGGACCCCCCCAGACCTCAGGGACCCCCCCAGACCTCAGTCCTGCCCTCTCTCCGCCCCCCCTCCACCCCCCCACACACACTCACCTGCAGAGGGAGGCTCTGCGCAGCCGCAGCTACTCCCCTTCCTCGCCCTCCAGGATCTCCCTCGGACCCAAACCGGAAGCCCTCGAAGGCGGGCGGGGGATGGGGCTGAACCGCCCCAAGGACACGCCGCGGGACAGATGACACCCCGGGCGGGACGAGGTGGCCGGAGGGGGGAGGGGTGTAACCCGGCACCGGGACCCGGGGGCCCGGGAGGGGCGGGCCGGAGCCGCCCCCGCCCCGTCCCGCCCCGCCAGCCGGCGCCCACCGGGTCCGGGACACGCCGCCGCCGGGCCGCCCGCGCCGGCCGCCCACCAGCCCCGGGCCCGCCGGCGGAGTCTCTGCGGGAGGATCGCCGGCCGCCGCGGGCTCGGGCGGGCCGGCCGCTCCGGTTACCCTAGAAGTGAGGCCGGGGAGATGCTATCTGGGCGCGCCGCGCGGAGCCAGCGCGCGCTCATCCAACATTGATGCGGCCCGGCCTGCCCCGGAGCCCCTCGTGGGGGGCGCGGGGTCCCGGCTCCCAAACCCCGGGGAGGGGTCCGCATGGCGGCTCATCACCGACGCCACACAGGTACCTCTCCGCCCCTCCGTCCAAGGACCCCGCCAGTGCCGCCTTCCCCATCATGCCTAGTCCTGGGCCAGGGGAAGGGGCAACGTACCCATTCTTCCCCTTTCTCCCCCTTTCCCAATCCTCTCCCGCCTGCCTCGGGGGGCAAAAGAGGGAAGGAGGGTGGGAGCTGGCTAGTCTCCACCTGGAGTCCGTTCCCTCCCGCACATCTGCCTCCACACCACCTGCGCACACACCCACATGGCCACTGGGTGGCGCGCACGCCCCTCCAGCAAAGGTGCCCAAACCCATCAGTAAACATTCACTTGTGCACACGTGCCCTGGCATAGCATGCACATTACCCAGACACGCTCTCTGGCACACCACACACACACACACACACACACACACACACACACACACACACACACTGAGTGGCACACCCAGGGAAACACACCAGTGGAAGCCTTCTCCCCGAGGAGCCCAGCCCGCCCCTGCCTCTGCCCTTGATACTTGGGATGGAGAGAGAACACGGCCCAGGATGGCCCACCCAGGGCACACTGGACTTTGGAGGGGGTGTTGGGGCCAGGCAATGCCCCGTCGGTGCCCGGGGCTTTCCCGGTGTGGTGTTTAGTTGGCCTGCAGTGCCGAGAGGGAGGGCCTGGGGGCAGAGCCAGGCGGGGGTTAAGTCTCTGCCGAGGAAAGTGACCCTGTGAGATGACAATCCTGGGCTCCAGTTGCCCTCGCGTAGACCCTCCCTGGCTCCCAGGGTTCCCAGAGGCTGGGCCCCCGTCCCCCTGGCCTCAGCTCGGTGCCCCCCGTTCTGACACGAGGGTCCGGGCGGCCGGTGCTGTCCTCCAGCATCACACGCCGGTGGAAGCTGTCTCCCGGCAACGGCAAGGGCAGGCAGTTCCCCGGAGCCTTCCGCCTGCTGACTTCCCCACGCCCGGCCCGCCGCTCACCAACAGACCCCGCCCCCTCCCAGCACACACACACACACACACACACACACACACACGCACACACAGATATCTAGGTTGTTGTTCATTCAGAATACAGGGATTTATGCATGTTTTGGGGGGATGGCTGTCATTGAAACTCACTTTCTCTTCATATACAGCTACTGTTGTGTCACGCACGGTATTAGAGGGAGGAAAGAGGCTTATTTTCTTTTGAGAAGCAACACTCCATGTTTAAAATAGTATTTTCTACGGGTCTCCTGGTTGAAAGCATACTCTCCCAGTTCTGGTAAAATGAACTTCTAAGATTATATATATATATATATATATATATATATATATTCGTGCACATTGAAAGGAAATGAATTAGAAGGTGGCTGGCGTGGCTGGACTGGGTGAGGCAGGCTGAACACACCCTGGAGCCAACCTCCCAAGGTCCCTTCCCAGCTGGCCAGCAGCACCTGGGGCAGAGCCTGGCTGGAAGGGCATCTATGGAGTGAGTGGGGTCCCTCTGGCGGGGGGAGGGTCCCTCAGCCAGGCCTTCGGAGATCAGGCTGAAACCAGCTCTCTGATATCCCCCGGGGGGTCCTGGATTGCTAGAGGGTGGTTCTTGGGTGATGCATTCTGGAACCCCTCATCTCTGGTTCTGGGGTGTGTCACCCGAGAACTGCTACTGCCAAGTCACCACAGCTCAGCAGCTCCTGCATTGAGCATCTGCCCCCTGGTGGTCAGTGTGCATTATACCTACCGGCTGGTTGGAAAATCACTTAGCCTTTTACATAGATAGATAGATAGATAGATAGATAGATTTGGGAAAAGTAGATTAATTTATCGCTTGATTAAAGAGTACCATGAATATTAAGAAATGCAATAAAAATTTCAAATTGAAAAAAAAAGGAGAAACAAGACCCATCATCTGCCCAAGGCCTTTGCGGGGAGGTGTGTGGCTGACTGGGAACACACACCTGATCCGGATCTACCTGCTCAGCTTCAGGACAGCCCAGTGCTCAGGAGGACAGGAAGGAGTGCTCCCCTCCCAAAGCTCATGCTGGGCCCGGATCCCAGATGGGACCCGGGCTCCGCTGGCATTTCCTGTCATCGGGACACAGGCTCTTCCAGAGTGAAGGAACGAGGTTTCTCTGGGTGCCCGTGAACTCTGCTTATCAACTGTTCTCCAGATGCTGGCTGTATCTGGCCCTTCCTTTTACCTTTGTCACAGATAGAGTTTTCAGTGTATACTTTTTCGCCTTTCTGAGGGCCTTTCTGCTTGAACACCTCCAGGGACGCTACCTGGGGAACCGCATGCCTGATGACTTCAAACCTCAGTGTGGGCAAGAACCAAAGGGGTCGAGAAGTCCTGGCCTCGCCTCCATGACTGACTTCTCTCCCCTTCCCCCATCACCCTGAGCCCCGATCACACCAGCTACACGGGAGACAAACATCACCCTGAGCCCCAATCACACCGGCTGCATGGGAGACAGACCAGTGCCCACCCACCGCCTCCTCCAGAGCTATTCCTCCAATGACCTTGGCACCACCACCCCCGTTTGCCCACCCAGGCGAGGTCCTGTGCTGCTAAAAATTCAACGGAAGCTGCTAAAAGCTCTCAAACAAAGCAGGGCCCCCAATCACCTGCCCCTGGTGGCGACCTCAGCTGCCCATGCCAACAACTACCGTGGCCAAGGCCTCCAATCCCAACCTTCCATGGCCTTCCCAATCATAGAACACACTCTGAGGTCATAGGTCACATACTTACAGAACCCCAGAACTACAAGTAGCTACAAGTAGTTCTGGGGTTCTGTCCAGCCCCTTCAGCCACAGGGGAAACAGGCTGGAGAGCCAGTGGCTTCCCAGGTCAGGATGGGAATTAAAGGGCTGTTAGAATCAAATCCTGGCCCCTGACTCCCTTCACAGAGCTCTTTCTAGTACATCATCCTGCTTCATAAACACAGTAACAGACAGTGACAGCATCACCTCCTCATTTCAGGACAAGCTGCTAATGCACCTACATGTCCCAGCAGTCAGCCTGGCTGCCTCCCCCTCCCCCTCGCCCCCTTGGTCTGCCCTGCTGCTTCCCCAGCCTGTGCCACCTTCTCTGCCGACTCTGAGCCCAGCAGTCAGGACTGGAGTTGGCTGGTGGGTCCAAGTCCTAAGAGAAGGCTCCATTTCGGTTCCTGATCTACTTGTGACTTCTCCACTGGGGCTAAAGGCCCAGTCCCTCTTGGAGAAGTTGAATCTTGTCACCCATGCCTCAGGCATTGGCTAAAGTCCCCAGCCCTGGAGTCCCCCATCTGACCCTGCTTCTCATCCCTGTGTCCCTCTCACCCAACGGGTCCCAATTGGTCCCACCAGGTCTTTACTAGTCATGCCTCTCCAGTCCCCCGACTGCCTCCCTAGACGTGGTCCTGACCCATCTCAGCCCCCCCCCTGCTTTCCTGCCCACTCGCCTCACAGAACTCCTACCTGAGTCACCACGCTCACCTTGGTGTGCAGGAATGGCCCAACTTCCAGTCAATCCGACAGAAAGGTTCTGATGGCAGTGCAGGAGCCCAGCTATGGGCCAGGAAGAAATAACAAGAGCCACCATTGACATGACACTTACTAACGTGCCTGTCACCATCCCAATTGCTCTACATCTACTCAGCCTTACACACATTAGCATTTAATCCTCACAACCACCCCAGGAGGTACATACTCTTATTACGTCCAACTTAAAGAGGAGGAAATGGAGGCTCACAGCTGTTCAGTGGTTTTCCTAAGGTCAACAGAGTGCTGTGCAGGCGATCACAACACTGTAAGGCAGTGTCTCCCAAACTTTTGACATCTGTGTACCCCTTCTATAATTTTCGTAACGCTGAGTACCCCTCGTAAAAAAAAAAAATTGCCCGGGGGTAGGGGCGGTGTGAACCAGAGGAGGAGTGGACTCTATTCGTGTGGTCCTGAGATAGTCACCATAAAACAAGCAGACTGCCAAATGAGGAGCGGATTCTATTCATGTGGTCATGAGATAGTCACCATAAAACAAGCAGATTGTCAAATGACAGCGGGGAGGGGAAGGAGACCTTGGGGGGAGATAAGAGAACAACCAAAGAACTGGTATGCATGAATATAAGTACAACCAACGAACACAGAACTCTGGGGAGGGAGGGCATGAATGGGAGGTGGGGGGGGCAATGGTAAGCTATGTACACATATAATACCTTAATGAATTTTAAAAAATGGATGTATTTTAATAACAATCAAAATATATTTATTTTTTTGGTACATACACAAAATAATAATAAACAAAAAATAAAATTATTCATAATAAAATATAAATAAGTTATATTGTAAATAACATTTATTTGCACACCGGACCATCTCACGCCTCACAAGACTGTCTTGACTTGACTCGTGAGAACGTAGAATTAGGCGCAGCTAAGCACGGTGCATTGCATATCCCCACCAAACTCTGGTGCAACGCGTACCCCCACCAAACTCTTCCCATACCCCAGGGGGTACACGTACCACACTTTGGGAAACACTGCAGTGTAAGGGAACAAGGAACAACTTTCTGGAACACAAGAAAGCGGAAGCCAGAGCCTGTTCAGAGTTCCTGTGTGGGGTGATGAAAAAGGGTTTAATAGTGGTGATGCTAACACGATGTTGTGAAGGTAATGGATGCCGCCGAGTTGTACAATCAGTGAAATGGCTAATTTTTTGTTATACATATTTTACCACAAAAACCTCAACTGTATTGCTATACACTTGCTATTACAATATTATTGAAAAATATGCAATAGTTAGGGATAAATCTTACAAAAGCGGTAAAAAACTTATACACTGAAAACTATAAAATATGGCTGAGAAAAATCAAAGGTGATCTAAATAAACAGAGATATACATGTTCATAGACTGGAAGGCCCAATATTAGTAAGAGTCAACTCACCCCAAATTGATCTATAATCAAAATCCCAGCAGGTTGTGTTCTTTTTGTTTTGTTTTGTTTTGTTTTTGTAGAATTGGAAACTTTTATTTAAAATTAATGTGAAATTGAAAATGACCTAAAATATCCAGGATTTGGGTAAAAGTCTCTCCAAATCACTACTTCTCTCTTGTTCTGACTTCATACTCACCAAGCAACTTTTTTTTAAAAATCCTCACCAGAGGATATTTTTCCCATTGCTTTTTAGAGAGGGTGGAAAGGTTGGGGGGTGGGGGATGGAGGAGAGAAACATTATTGTGAGAGAGAAACGTTGATTGATTGCCTCCTGAACAGGCCCCGAGGTGGGACTGAGAACCTGCAACCCAGGTATATGCCCTTGACCAGGAAGTGAACCTGTGACTCTTTGGTGTTTGGGCTGATGCTCCACCACCGAGACACACTGGGCAGTGCACCAAGCAACTTTTTTATTTTACTTGCCAAGTAGTTTGATTCAAGGTTGGGGATGGGCCCTGGGCATAACTACAAAGGGATTTTCACAACTGTGGGGTAATAAATAGGCTTTCTGGTTTGAAAAAATAAAATTGAAAGTCCTGAACAGCCTGATTTCAAGACTTATTACAAAGCTATAGCAATCAAGACAGAGCGGTATTGGTGTCATGAAAGGCAAATAGATCAATGAGGCAGAATGCATAATTTAGAAATAAATGGACAGCTGATTTTCAATAAAGGCGAAAAATGGGAAAGTCCTCTCAACAGATGGTGCTGGAACAATAGGATATTTTCTCTCTCTCCCTCTTTTTGTTTTTTAAATGAACCTCATACCGTACACAAAAGTTAACTAAAAACAGAGCACAGACCTAAAATATTAAATCTAAAATTAGTTGATACCTTCCTAGGAGAGACATCTGTCAGTTCAAGGTAGGCAATGATTTCTTAGATATAATACCAGGAGCACAATTCATAAAAGAACAGCTTGATAAACCAGACTGCATTAAAAGTAAAAATGCCTGATCTTCAGAAAACATAAGAGAATGAAAAGAAAGACACAGATTTGGAGAAAATATTTGCAAGTCATAAATCTGATAAAGGACATGTATCCAGAATATACAAAGAACTCTCCAAACTCAAGAATAAGGGAAAAAATTAACCCAACTAAAATAGGAGAAAGGTTTTACCAGATACTTCCTATATGGATGGCAAATAGCACATGAAAAGATGCTCAATATCATTCAGTCATTCGGGAAAGGCAAATTAAAATCACCATGATATTCCACTACATGCCTGTTAGAAAGGCTGACATAAAAAAGACTAAGTTATCTGAAGGATGTGGAGGAACTGGAATTCTCACACACTGCTTTCGGGAATGTAAAATGGTATGATCACTTTGAAGAGTTACACTGTTTCTCAAAAAATTAAATGTACACCTACCACATGACCTTGTTAGTCTACTCTAGGTATTTACTCAAGAAAAATAGAAATACGCCCATGCAAAGATTTCTGCATGAAGTCACAAAGCTTTATTTTATTTTTATATTTTTAAATATATTTTATTGATTTTTTTAGAGAGGAAGGGAGAGGGACAGAGTTAGAAACATCGATCAGCTGCCTCCTGCACACCCCCTACTGGGATGTGCCCGCAACTAAGGTACATGCCCTTGACTGGAATCGAACCTGGGACCTTTCAGTCCGCAGACCGACGCTCTATCCACTGAGCCAAACCGGTTTCGGCACAAAGCTTTATTGGTAACAGCCAAAAAGTGGAAACCACCCAAGTATCGACCAACAGGTGAACCTATAAACAAACAAAGGTATCTCCATATAATGGAATATGACTCAGCAATAGAAAGAAATGAACTACCAATTCATGCCACCGCATGGAAAGAAAATCAAATTGCTCTGCTGGGCAAAAGAAGCCGGGCCACAAAGACAGTACACACTGAAAGACTGACTTTATACGAACTTCTAGGAAGTGCAAATAAATCAGGTCAGGGGTTCCCTGAGAACTGGAGGCCGAGGGGCCCACTTTAGTGGGGACCTGAGGAAGGAGACCCGTTTCCAGGGTCCAAGACGTGGTGGGCGCAGAAGCCCGAGTGACGGTTAACTATGCACAGCTGCTTTTATTTGTTTCTTTTTGCAGGAAAAGGTTTAGTACGTATATGGAATTATCTCAAGGTAAAAGTCTCCTCCCACACAGGTATTAGGCCTTTGGCATATGCTACCACTTGTTTCTCCCAGGACCTAGACTGTGAGCTCCCCCCCGGGGGGGGGGTAGGATTTGCGCCTTTTTAGCTCTTTATCTCCAAAGACACACACCCCCGCCACCCTCCCCCCCCCCCCACACACACACAGTTTGCACTCACACACTGTGGAGTAAGTGAATGAACATGATTTGGGATCGGAACACAAGCTTGAAGGTTGCGTTATTTTAAGTTGACTATTCGCATCATTTCAGAGCTCCTCTCCACAGAGAGCACCGCTTTTCCAAAGGGCATGCACACTGGGACTGTGAGGGACAGCGAGCTGACTGCTAGGGTTGTGCAATGAAGGGTTGGCAAGGAAACAGAATCAAACAAAGAAAGAGGTGGCCCAAGTTGTACCCATCTTTAAATATATATATATATATAATTGATTTCAGAGAAGGGGGAGGTCTAGAGAGAGAGAAACATCAGTGATGAGAGAGAATCACTGACTGACTGCCTCCTGCACACCCCACCCTGAGGAATGAGCCCACAACCTGGGCGCGGGCCCTGAGCGGGAATGAGCCATCACCTCCTGTTGCATACATAGGTCAGCGCTCAACCACTGAGCCTCCCGGGCCGGGCGTTGTTGCACCGTCTTGAGGGTCAGGACAAACCTGAGTAGGTTTACAGGCCAGGACAGACCTCCAATAAAGACAGGGAGGTGGGGTGGAGAAGAGAGATGGGATGGGATCTAGGGGAGAGGAAGGAGGGGTCCAGGGGGAATTAGCCTGTTTTCGGAATGCCAGAGGGAGACACGGGCTGCCAGAGCCGCGAGGAGGTTTCCAGAGCACAGGGAACGGCGCTGCAGGGAGCAGGTCTGGGGCGGTGACAGCGGCGCGTTAAGGAAGTTTTCCAGCTCTCACCTCATAGGCCCACGGGACAGACAGCTAACTCCAGAATTCTGGAGATCGACATGGGATTGCAAACTTTAAAAAACAAACACCACTACCACAACAACAACAAAAATGTATCAACTATGATCCTGGTTGAATTTTTAAAAGAGGGGGCAAGCGTCTGACACACCAGAAAAATAGGAGAAAGGACAAAAACCTGGGAATAAATCCACTCTACTCTGCCTTATGACCAACTCACGCCAACGTCCCTATTTTTCCCATTTCACCGGGAAGGATGGCTCCTTCCCGCAAGACCGGCGCGTGGGCAGCGCGGCTCCAAACCGCCCACGCGCGCAGCGGCTCTCACCCCCGCGGGGCAGGGAGGGGGGACCCCCCATCCCAGCACCCCGCACTCCGCGGGGTGCCGCCAGGTGCCCACCGAGGGTCCCGCGGGGCGCAGACCCGGGAGGCGGGCCTGGAGCCCCTCCGCGCTCCTCTCCGCGGCCCCCGCGCCCACCGACGCCGCGGGTGGGGGGTGGGGGGTGGGCGGCAGCTCGCGGGCCTCCGTGCCCCGTGCCCCGTGCGCCCTCGGACAGCTCCGCCCTCCCGCCGGGGTGAGGACGCCCCCGCTCGGCTCGGGTCTGGGACGCCCGAGGCTCTGGGGACCGACGCTGCGGATGCTCGAGGGTCCGAGTCCTCCGCGGGGTCGGGGCGCTCTCATCCCCCCGGGAACCCGGCTTCTCCCGCGGGAGGCGAGCGCCCAGGGCGCCCACGCACGGCCGCCGGGGGGCCCGGCCAAGCCCATCCTCGGGGCGGGCGCCCGCCTACCTGTCGTAGCTCCAGCGGCTGTAGGACAGGGGCCGGTGGCCGCCGGCTCCCTCCATCGCCGCCTCGGGGCTCGGCGGGCGGAGGGCCAGGCTGCGCGGGGCTCCGGGCTCGCTGGCTGGCGGCGGGCCGGGCGCGGGCGGAGGACGGCACCGTCCCCCCCACCCTCACCCCACCCGGGGGCGGGCCCCTCCGGCTCCGCCAATGGCGCGGGCGCGTGGGCCGCGGGGACCCGGGCCCGGGGGGCGCCCTCCCCCGCGCCGAGCCCCGCGGGGCGCGCCTGCCGCAGCCCCGGCCGCCTATTTATTTCCGAGGTGTGCGCCGCGTCGTCGCCATGGCAACCGTTCCATCTTTTCTGGCGTCACCAGGGCACTGCGCTGTCCAACCTGCCCGGGACGGGACGGGGCTGTCCTTTCTCCCCCCCGCAGTCCCGGGTACAGGTCCCGTACGTACCCCGACCCCCTCTAGAGAGATGGCCCCTCCTTTTTGGAGTCGGGGGGGCCAGGGGACCAGCGTCTTCATCCGTTAAAGAACCCCCAGCTTTATCCCTCAGTTGTCCCCTGTCCCCTTCTCGGGGAATAGGAATATCCATCCCCGGAATTTCGGAGATCTCACCTCCCTCTCCCCGCCGCCTTTTCCTTCCAAGCTTGCAAGCAAGTTGTTTAACCTCCGGGATCCCCCTCTCCTAAAACTGTAGGGACTCAGCCCCCCCTTTACCCGAGGGGAAACCCACTTCTCCCTCCCCCGACTGGATGCCCTCGGCCCCGCGCTTCAGCATATGGGGGCCCTATGGGTTCCGAAGGCCAAGCTCGGTAAACAATCCCATTCCTAGGCCACCCCTTTCTGTTTGTTTCCCTTGGTGTTTCATTAAATCCAGCTGTGTTGCCTCAGCGAGCGGAGACACTGTCTGCATTGGCTAAGGTTGGTCCAAAGGAAGGAGAACCCGGTAGCTGTGTGGAGTGGGTTGGGGAGGGAGAGAATCCACTTCCCTCCCCCGGCCGCTCCTAACCCCACCTCAACCTGCGGGGATTTGCAGGTATAATCTCCTCGCAAGGTCATGGGAGCCTAAGAAGGCCCTTTGGGTGAGCGGTGGAGAGGCGGCGCTAAGGCGCTGGGATGCGGGCAGGTGGAGTGCAGGGCAGTAGGGGCTGAGCTACACTAATCCAAGGATCAGGGGCATCTCCTGTGGAACTAGACTTGTTAACCCTTAGCTACACGGCTTGCAACCGGCAGGGCACCTGTTGCCTCCAGCCCACAAGTGTTTTTTGCTTGTGTGGCACAGGCGTTCTCGTGGCTAAGTTGACAACACTTAAACAGTGGGAGATTTACTAGATCAGGCCTTGTGTCTTCTCTTGAAAGCCTGGTGCCCTGGGGCCTGCCTTCAGCGTGGCAGGCATGGAGCGCGTCCCCTACGGGCCGCAGCCGCAGCCATGCAGCTTCTCGCCCTCACATAACTTGCTGGTCTCAACAGCTATAGAGTTTGCCACCGCGTAGAACACAGCCATCTCTGTAGCCACTGGTTTCCCACGGCCCTCAGAGCTGCCCAAATGCCGCACTGGCCAGTATTTACCACGGGCCGGGCCCTCAGCAAAATGCCGCAGGTAACAGCCACGCATGGACTCCTATTCCTGACTGCATCTTGATGGTGAGACTCAGGAGGGCTCCACTGGGACTCCAGAAACATGCTGCAAGTAGGTGAAGCCTTATTATGGGGGTGAGGAGGAACCGCCCCGTCTGGAGAATGGATGGAGTTTGTTGCCCCTCCCACAGACACCGCAGACCCAGAAGCCCCTGCTCCTGAGCCATACGTTGTAAGACAAGCCTCCAAGGATGTTCTTTCCCTGAAGCAGTGGTCGGCAAACTCATTAGTCAACAAAGCCCAATATCGACAGTGCAACGATTGAAATTTCTTTTGAGAGCCAAATTTTTTAAACTTCAAGAGCCAATTTTTTTTAAACTTCAATATATATATATATATATATATATATATATATATATATATATATATATATATAATTGATTTTCCACAGAGAGGAAGGAAGAGGAATAGAGAGCTAGAAATGTCAATGAGAGAAAACATCAACCAGCCGCCTCCTGCACACCCTCCACCGGGGATGTGCCCGTAACCAATGTACATGCCCTTGACCGGAATCGAACCCGGGACCCTTCAGTCCGAAGACCGACGCTCTATCCACTGAGCCAAAAAAACCTTTAACTTCTTCTAATGCCACTTCTTCAAAATAGACTCTCCCAGGCCGTGGCATTTTGTGGAAGAGCCACACTCAAGGGGCCAAAGAGCCGCATGTGGCTCTTGAGCCGCAGTTTGCAGACCACAGCTCTAAAGGACTGATAGACGGCCAATGGGACCTAAGAAGGGACTCCCTCAGGATAGGTCCTGCCCCGACAGCATCACCCCACGTCGTAGGAAGAGCTCTTCCTCCCCTGATGTTTGCATGAACACAAAGCAGTCTTGTTCCTTCTCCTCACCCACAGACAGACCAAGGGCTCCATCTGCTTTTGGAGAGAGGCTTCTGCTGCCCTGCTTGAACCCTGTCTGATCCATGGCCGTGGCAGGCGCAGGGAGAACAAGCGCAGGAGCAGATCTTAAAGATGCTCAAGTGGGAGTGGGCTGGGAGCCGGAACGTAAGGTTAGCTAGAGGAGCGGCCTCCTGTGACTTGGGGTCCGGTGCTCTGGGTCGGGCCCCGGAAGCTGGTCCAGCAGACACATTTGCCGTGGTGGCCCCGGAAGCTTGGATGTGGCGACGGCCTGCAGCAAGGCGGGCAGTAGACAACGCTGCTGCTCCACTCAGATTCTCTTGGATTCCTTTTTACTGCTCACACGTGTCCTACCCACCTTCCACTTCCACCAGCAGCTTTCCTTCTGAAGCCCCACCCCTGCACCTCTTCTTCCAAGGACTGCCTTCCCATTGCCGGAGCCACTCTGCTCACCCACACCGAGTGGCAGTCACCTGGGAATTTACTGTCACCCCGATGGCCCTTGCCCAACACCTGGCAGGTGCAGGAGTACCGGAGTGCAGCGTCCTTGCCACGGGCAACACTGACGGGTCACTCGCACTCGTGTCCCTGCAGGATCAGGTTCATTGTAACCTCTGTGGGACTTTGGGATCGTACCCTTGTTTCCCTTCCGTCTAGTTCGTGTCCTCCCGCACCCGCTCCCTTTCGTGTCTCCCGCAGCAGCATTCAGTGGTGCACTACAGCTGGCTGGAGCCCAGAACCGATGTTAGCTTCTCTTCCCAGTGCCATGTTCAGAGCTTGGCCACAGTGGGAGCATTCACCATAGAGTATTCATGGAAATTGGCAAATGCTATGAATCAAGCTCCCCCCCCCCCCCACGAGAGCCAGTTGTTAATTATTTACGATCATACCACAGAGGCCCTTCCTTAACCACTTGTGTATGAGTATTCATTTCAGAGTCTGCTCAACCTGCACTTGCATCAGCCGGGTCCTCCTCACGGTGGCATTCCTGTCACCCAGAGGAGTCTGCCCCAGCCCTTACGTCAGACGCCTCCCACCTGGACAGGGCGGCACGTGTCCTTGCGGGAACGGACACCTTCTCTGAATACGGATTTATCTTCTTTGCTGCCTGTAGTGCTTTCCAGTGGCTTATAGACAAGTTATCAACCTGAGATCCTGCTGGGGAAGTCTCAGCTGAGGGTTCTCTTTATGGAAGAGGATGTCTGGCAATGGTTTTGTAAAACCAGGGGTCTTACCACATGTACTTCATTACGTGGGAACAACGGGTGGAAAGTGAGAGTGGCCCATGAACGCCTCAGCTAAGGACCCAGCGCTGGGACGAAACTGGCCGGGGCCACAGTCCTCCAGGGCGTAGAACATGCGTTAGACTATCCGCTGATACACAGTGCCGTGTCCCCAGTATTTAGAATACACCTTGATTTCAGACTTCTGGTCTCCAGAACTGTGAGATAATAAACTTCTGTTGTTTTAAGTCACCAAGTTTGTGGTACCCTACGGCAGTGGTCCGAAAACCGCGGCTCGCGAGCCACATGCGGCTCTTTGGCCCCTTGAGTGTGGCTCTTCCTCAAAATACCACCACGGCCTGGGCGAGTCTATTTTGAAAAAGTGGCATTAGGAGAAGTTGAAGTTTAAAAAATTTGGCTCTCAAAAGAAATTTCAATCGTTGTACTGCTATTTGGCTCTGTTGACTTAATGAGTTTGCTGACTACTGCTCTATGGCATGGCAACCCTAGGAATCTAACAGATCGTCTTACACACAAACCACCTTCTCCCAAGTCTTTGTCACATGTTCTGCTTTCAAGGAATCCAACTAAGCACATTCCCCCTCCAGCTGAGTTTTTAGGTCTAGGGTTGGAGTTTCCATTCCTTTACCTCTCCCATCTCTTGCATCCCCAGTGAGCTGAGCAATGCGTGATCCCGCCCTATACCACCCCCTTCCTCCCACTCACTGGTGAGTGGCCTCATTCACCACGTGGAGGCCAGGCCTTTACACCAGCTCTGGCACCACACCCTCCCTTCATGCAAGCGCAGAAACCTCATTTTGGTCATCAGGGCCTGGGCCAGCGTTTCTCCTGGGAAATGGTGGCTCCAGGAGTTTTGTATAGGGAGCTTTTAGATTACAACCTGACCAGAAGGGGAGTGAGCCCTCGATTTAAAGTGTTTCTGAACCACATTTTGAAGTGGATTATTTGGAGTGATTTTGGGTGGGTATAGAGGAAGATGCTTTGTAATCACCACTATGGCCCTAAGGTGGCCAAGGAAGCATTTCTAGAAGTCCTGGTCACTCTCTGCACTGCCCTGGCCTCTCCAAAGCCGAAGGTGCTGCTTCTAAACCAGGCCTGTAGAAAACTGCTCAGGAACCAGTCTTAAGTGGTGTGCGGGAGCCCTCTAGTGGCCATCACTCAGAAAACCTCGGGCATAGAGCAGCGTTGCTTCTGGGATTAGAGGTCCATTGCTATGGACAGAAGGACCAATACTTGGAGGCAGAGTCCATTCTAAGACTAACAAGCATCATCCTGGACAAAATCATAAGCACAGGCTGGCAGCCCCAATGAGACAGAAGATAGGTCAGGACAGACCAGATGGATCACAGAACAGAGACCAGATCACCAAACCCAGTGTGCCTCTCTGGGAGACACCCAGGGAAAAGGGGACAATTGGAATTTTGTTGGTCCCAGGAGGACTTTTGTTACTGGCACAATTATTATCTGTGTGTGGCTGTCATTACAACACTACCTTTACCTCTAAGCTGCGTATCCTTGGAAACACAATTCTACATGTGGGCCACTGTGAAACTGAAAGTAATATTTTGATCTTCATTCTTTTCTACAAAGCTCTTCCTCCTCTTTGCACCCAATTTTAATATCTCTAAAGCTTGCATTCCCTTCTCTGCAAATTTCAGCATGTTCTGTACTGTGTCTTCCTAAGACTTGTTCCTACCCTATAATTTACAGCATTCTGTCATAATTGTTTTTGTGCATCTACTCCACAATACTGAGACCCACAGAGGGCAGAGAACATGCTCACCTACTTCTATAGCCCGAGTACCCGCCTCTACGGCTGGTGCATATCAAGCATCACTATTTGTAGAATAGATGAGTAAAACAAGGAACACTGTCTGGTGTGCTCCCTCCCTCCAGCCCCTCTCCAGAAGATCCTGATGACTCCTAATGAATCACCATGTCCATAATGCCTCATGGTAATTATCCTGCAAGCCATCCATTCACTTATGTAGCAAATGTTTATTTCTCAAGAATTATTCTGGGTCTGGGTCGGCTCTGGGACCTAGGAATGTTAAAGTCTACAGGAGACTTTGCCCTCACAGAGCTTGTGCTCTAATAGGGAATAGATTGACAAATTCACAACGGTGAGATAAATGCTAAGCTAGAACATCATGGGATCCTGGTTATAGGAGCCCAAGAAGCACATTTGGACTAAAACCTGAGGGATGAGTAGGAGTGGGACTAAAACCTGAGGGATGAGCAGTAGGATGAGCTACAGGGGCACGGATTCCAGCAGAGCAGAGAGCAAGTGCAAGGGAGCCCAGGCTGGGAGTGAGAGGTGGAGCCAGAGAGCCATGCGCTCCGATGAGCCATACAGGTTGTGATCAAGTGTGCACTTTACCCTGGGCTATGGGACTCCACTGAAGAGATTTCAACTGAGGTGGGTCCCGGTCAGATTCGCAAGGAGCAGTGCGGCTGCTGTGAGAAGGGACCAGAGAGGGTGAACAGGAAACCGTTTTTCTCTAAACTGACTACTCACATCTAACATTTCCGTGATGAGATGTGCAGGTGACTGTCCATACCATGCAACTGACAGCAGCTGAGTGTCCCAGTGTAGCACAGTTTTGACAGTTTACCTGGAGGCGGGGTCAGATCCTAAGGTTAAGAGCGCAGGCCCACAAGACGGCCCCACCCCTCCAGATGCCAGTTGCAAGTCCAGGTTGTCGCCTGTGCTCTGACCGGCCCACCACAAACTGGAGCTTCCCATGGCCCCCTCCTTGGGTTCATTTGCTGGAGCATTTCACAGAACTAAAACTTGCTAGCCATTACTCATTATTTACTGCAAAGGATACGAATGAGCAGCCAGATGAAGAGGCAGAGTGCGGTCTGAAGGGGTCTGGCGCCCAGAAGCTTCGGGCCCGGTCTGGCTGTGCCACCGCCCTGGCACGCACTGGGGTCCTGGCTGCATTCTTGTTCACCGGCCCAGCTCTCCGAACTGTCCTTGGGTTTATGGAGGCCTCATGTGCGAGTTTGATTAACTCACGGGCACTTAAATCAAGTTGAAAGTTCCAACCTCCAACCAGTCCCCATCTATCTTGTGGTTATCTAGAAGCTTTCCAAAATCACTTCAATAACATAATCTTAGATGCTGTTGACAGGGGCTTGTTAGGAATAACAAGACTCTAGCTTTATAGCTCCCATCATTTAGGAAATGCCAAAGGTTTTATTTACAAGCTGCCTGCCAGAAGCATGGATGAAAATGAGCCTATATATATATATATATATATATATATATATATATATATATGAGTATATCATAGAGGGTAAGACTGAAGGCAGAGTGGTAATGAACTAGTTGAGGTATGATGGTGTAAATTAGGGAGGGGAGATCAAGAATCTACCCAAGGTTTAGGGTTTGGACAACTGGGTACGCAGTGGAGTCATCACCTGAGGAAGGAAATTCAGGAGGTGATTTGTGGGGGAGGAAGAGACAATCAGTTCAATATGGAACTGAATTTCAGATGCTTTTGAGACGTCCGGGTGCGGTTATCTTGTATCCCTTTAACTAGTCCAGAATCAGGAAACTAGTTCTGAATGTGGCAGAGCTAGAGCTAGAGCATGGGCATCCTGAACACACAGGCAGTCAGAACTGTCCCAGGCTTCGTGAGGTCTTCCAGCAGAGGGTGCAGAGGAGAAGAGGGCCCAGGATGCAGCCCTGGGGAATGAAACATCAGGGAGGTCAGAGGGGGAAGGACCAAGAAAAAGCACTGAAAAGCAGTGGTTAAGGCAGTTGAGAAAAAAATGGGGGGAGTGTGGTGTGTCACAGAAGCCAAGCCACATTGTTTTTAGCATAAGCACAACCACATAACAAAGAGAACTTCATGTACACACATTGACAGCAAAAACAAACTCGTGCATACATAAGCAAAGGGTATAAAAATAAAATTTAGCCCTGGCCAGTGCGTCGTCCTGTGAATCACAAGGTTTCAGGTTCGAATCCCAGTCAAGGCATAGCCTGTTATGGGCTTGAACACCAGTAGGGGGTATGCATGAGGCAGCCAATTGGATACTTCTCTCTCCCTCAGCCTCTTTCTCTAAACATCAATTAAAAAAAAACAGTCATTCTTTTTCAGTCAACCTAGGTCCGGAGCGTTCCTTTCCTCCCCAACAGCTCCCAAGCCGGGAGTCAGCGCCCAGGAGTCAGCAAGGCTGGAGCCACAGGGCCGACGCTGCCTTTCTCCGAGCCTTTGCACATAGTTTTCGGTGCCTAGAATGCTGTTTTCTCTTGTCTTCTTTTTCAGTCTGCCCTCATTCGAGTCCAGCTTAAATTTCACTTCCTAATGAGATGCCTTCCATAACCCCGACATCTGTGATTCCCAACGTAATAATTACTTTGTCCTCACTGGTAGATCTTAAGCAGGTAACATGGCTTTTTGCTTAGCACACAGTTTGGCATTTAAGTATCTCATGAGCAAACGGCTAACTTGAATTCTTCAGCTTTTCCCAAAACACCTGGAGTTCAGTTTACCAAAGTCACAGTTGTTTTGTTTTGTACCAAAGACCTCACGTTTGGTCCCTCTAACCTCACAGCTCTCTGCAGCCTCTAAGCTTCCAGCACCTTGGTTTCCATATGTGACCATCTATCACTTTAACCGCCTCTATCAGAAACAGGCAATCCCGGCTGCCTCCCACCTCTCACCATGCATGTTTCAACCAGTCTCAGGTCCTCCTGCGTCTGCCCTGTAACATCCTCTAGAATCTGAGTCTTCGTCACCATCCCCACCACTGCCTCGGTTTGGGCACTCCTCTCTCCGCTGAACCTCAAACTCATCTCCCTGCTTTCTATTTCTACCCTTTCTACACTAAAGGTGATCTTCCTAAAACCCACAGCTGACTAAATCCGCTTAAAATTATCCACTGGCTTCCCACAGCCTCCGCGACACAAAGCCTGCCTCCACAGACGGCGGGCCCTATGCTCGGCTGCCGCGTATGTCCCCTTGGGTTCTGAACAGGCAAGCTTTTCTCTTTCTTTTCCTGCAGTCAAGCTTGAAGCTTTATTAGAGATCCATGAACCAATCCTTAGAAACACTTCCTTTAGCTTGTAGCAGGTTAAGCTTTTTTATGTGTTTCTTCTGCCTTTCATGATTTCCTGGTTGAAGACAAAAAACTAGCTCAGATATCGCGTCCGGGGTAGAATCCTCAGAGAGTTGGTCAATCCTATTCAAGTGCTCCTATTAGGTCGTATTTTTGCCCTATTATGTCATTGGGCCACTAAGCTGTGAAGCAGAGGGCTACCCACAAAAATGAAATTCAGACCTGAATTCAAATCTTGTTTCATCACTTACTAATTGTGTAACTTCAAGAAACGTACTAAACTCCTCTGAAAGTAACAACTGCCCCCAAACAGAACAGGTGCTCAATAAATATTAGATCAGCACTCATTTCCCACTTCTGCAACTGATTTTTATTTTTCTGCTTTCCCCACTAAAATGGGGAAACACTTGACCTAGAGATCATAACTCTGCTCCCTGAACCAGTGTCAAACAGCTCTATCCCATTACTTATGTATTTTAAAACACCGAACACACCCTCTACACTTTCCGTTTAGATTAAGTATCTAATTTTCTCAATTGTTTTTCCTGCATGTATTTTTTTCATTTCCTGTGGAAACCACATGACCCTTTAAGAAGTGGCTCACAGGACTGTGGGATACTTCTCCAGGCTGAAAACCAAAAGGACAAATTCGGTAAAGCAATGTTTCCTCACCCTGGAGAAGGCTGTCTCCCTACCAGGACTCATGGGTCCCCGAATGAGATCTGTATCCACTTCCTTCTCTCCCTCACCAGCACATTCTCTAGGGACTTCAGATTGTGCACAAACTCTTTACACTGCCATCCACATAAGATGCTACGGAAGAGAAGTGATAAAGAACTTTCTGTGTGCTCTGATCATAAGCATAAAGAGTGGGGAGACAGTATCCCTGTAGACCAGTATGCTAAGGCTCTCTGATTCGGGGGCAGGTGACGCTCAAGTGGCTTGGGCTGTGGGTACAACAACTGATGACAAGCACACAACTAACTTGTGGTACTCACTTGTGGTTTCTGCTCTAGAACAGTTTTCTCCCTTCCCCAGCAGTAAACGCACATAAGATGGAATTCATTTACAAAAGATAGGCTATGTTTATTTAGAGTCACAAGCAGCTGACTCACTCAGTGTGACTCAAACCACAAGAAGCCATTTCCACTTCACTCCATTCTGAGTCCTAGCGCTGGGGCCGAGTGCTGCTCGGCCCATTCACAGGTTGACAAGCTTCTCGTTGAGGGCAATCTGAGACTGCGTGAGATTGGCCAGGTAGGTCACCATCAGTAGGTCCTGGAAGAGAAAGAAGTCAGGGTGAGAGGTTAAGTGAGATTGAAGGTAGAAGAAGGGAAGGAAATGCTTAAGAACACTTTCTCATCTCTGAACTCAATGAGAAAAAGAAGAAATTGCACTTTTATTAACCTTTGAATTTAAGCATTTCTTTCAACTATGAATTTAGATGACAAGTCACAGTATCAGCAGGACTTGGGCCATGGAATCAAAGAAGGAGAAGGGGTCTCTGAGCACGTGCACTATCTCTTCCTTCCTCCCAAACTGGAGAGTAAGGGTGGCAAAGGTGAAGCCCAGTCTCCCGTCTCCCAGTTCCCTTCACATCCGTAGCCTGTGCCGTGGTGAGGTAGGGACGGCTCAGACTCCCAGAAGCCCGGAAGCGGCACTCACATTGATGTTGCTGTTGAGCATGGTCTCGAAGTCCTCGGGAACGATCTTGGGAACTTGGTTAACCAGACTCATCAAGAAGCGGCCCACAGTGTTGTCAGCGGACACCTTTCCAGACTGAGCACCAAAACAGATTGAATAGGCAGTTAACTCTCACCCCTGAGACCTGTCGCTTCAGCAGACCCCCCCAGCAAGCTAGGGTAGATCTATGCCCTCCTTCCTGTCCGCTCCCCTCCTCACCAGCACGTCCTCCGCATACTGCAACACTGTGCTGAGGGCATCCTGGATGCGAGCCGATGACCCTGCTACCTGCTGCAAGTCACTCGAGAGTCCAATCACCCGGTTGGTGCTAAAACAGGTCTTCATGATCAGGTCAACTGTGTGGGTGGGTTGGGAGGTAGAAGAGACGGGAAACTCAGTGATTCCATCAGGAAAGACATGATTTCTAACCATCCTGCTAACTCCCCACTTCCCTCTGGACGCAGTCAACTTCCCCCAACTCCCCTGCTCTGCCCTTATTAGTGTTTCTCACGACAGAGCTCAACCCCTGCACCTCGTATGCTATCACCGGCTTTGGTCTCATACGAACAGCCATGTAGCCTGTGGTACTGATAATTTCCATCCTTTAACATTTCACACATAATTCCTTGGATATCATTTATGTAGAAGCATGACTGACTTCAATGGCTCCTCTTTAACCAACCAAGGCTTGTTAGCAGGCAGCTGCCCTCCCATGAGAATGCCAAAGGCCTTGAAAGAGGGCAAGGGAAGGCGACTCACCTCCAATGCGCTCAGTGTCGTAGTACGCATATTTCACCGTCAGCGGTGTGAACATCACCCCCATGGTCCTCCCCGGGACACCCATCAAAGTGCTGGGGAGAGAGAGAGAAGTCAAGGTAAACAAGATGGCCTTGCGAGGGCTTCCATGCCAGGTCCGGGCCAGAGTATGGCTTCCGAGGTTCTGACATAGGAAGGCCCGAACCCCAGAGGTCTCATTTTCTTCCCTTAGCTCATTCCACACACCACCCCTTGGCCTGTGGGAGGAGACTCAGCTTTCGGGCCTGTGGAACCTGTGCAATCTCAGTGATGAGAGGACAGGACACTAAATTTCCCTCGGAGCTTAGATATCCCCCACCACAGAAAGAAGAGACAGGACAGGTCTTTTCTGGGACTGAGTCCTCCATCTGCATCTAACAGACCAATGGACTCCAGCCCACCAGAGTAGGTCGGGTGCTAAAGGAGACTGCCTTTACTGTGCCAGCTACACACTTCCAGCTGGGTCTTGAGGAGCATGAAATAGCTGGAAGGCCAAGAAAGTGGGCACACTAGAGCTTAGTGGTACCGCACCTGGCCATAAAGGACTTGGTACCCACCATCTGTCTTGCTGCCTAATGGTTAACTAGTTACATCCCTGTCAGACACAGAAGCAGCACAAAGTTAATCAGCATATGAATGTAGCAAATACCTTCATTATAAACAGAAAGTCGAATCCTTCTAACTCCAATCCCCCCCCCCCCACACCTGGCACTTTCACTTATTCAGGATGTCAATACTGAATGTCATGGTCATCAAAACTGTACTTAACCCCGGAGAGCCACAGGACAGCCATCTCAATGTGTACTACCCTGATCCTGTGCCCAGTTCCAGGGATAAGGACAAACTCAGAGAAGCAGTGAACATAGTGAAGGACCATGACCAGAATACCATGGAAGGATTGACCATAGGAACTGTGCTGAATTAGCTTAAAAAAGAAGAAGAAGAACATGATAGCTTGCTCAAATACCTAAAGAGCTACCCCTTGAAACTGGTTAAGAGCAAGAAATCTGTGGTATAGCTAGGATCAGCAAGTGGAAATTTCCAGGACGGATTTTGTTTCAGGGCAAATAAATCCTTTCTGAGTGAGGAATGGGCTTCCCTAGGAGGCAGGGAGTTATACCTGCCTGGGCTGGAGGTGGGGTGTCATCTGGCCGTGGTATGAACTAGATATTATGCCCTTGTGTCCCAAGACCCTGGTCACCTGACATAAGCCTTGATGCTCATGCGACCATTCTGGAGGCTTGTGTCCACAGTGAGGTGAATGGGGTTGGGGGCTTCCCGACTGTAGTACTCATGGATCAGCACAGAGTGCTCTGTGATGTCATGGCCTGTAGCGTACCTGGAAAATGGAACACAGTTGTGGACACATGCCTCCATGTGACATCAACACCAACCACAATGGTGGCATGGGCGTCTCTAGGTACCATAGTAGTGACACAAGGTGACACTCCAAATAATAAAACAGTAAACACATAGAAAACTATATCAAATCAAATCAGAGGTCTTGAAAAATTCCAAATCATTAGCAAAGCAAAAAAGACTTGTTCAGTAAAAGCTGTAATTGAAAGATATTTCTGGCCTCAAAGGATCAGAATAGTCAGCAACACACACTGAATTCACAGCCCCTCGAGGTCACACACTTCAATGCTTTGTCTCCTGAAGATGAAGCACAACATCTAGCCGGTGGCAAAAGGCCTTGGCAGTCGCTGAGACTTTCCACCCTCCTGTACCCCAACTTACCAGCCCAGGATGAGCTCATTTGGAGACACTTTCTTGTGCAATTCATACATGTTCTTAGCAAACTCCATGTCAACAGCCACCTAAGAAGACAGGAAAGGACGCTCAGAAGCCAGAAGTTCATAGAAAAAAAGGCTAAGAACGAGAGGCCACCCACCAGACAGAAAAGGCACATGAAGTTTGTCCAAATGGAGCGAAGCTCTGTGAACTGGAGGAGCTCTAGTTATGAGCAGAGCACACTGTGTGGGGGAGGCCCGAAGGGGAGGCCAGCAAAAGAACAGCTACAGACTGCACAGGGGCAGCTCAATCCACTCACCTCATCTTCTGACTCGTTGTGCGGCACCGAAAAGCAGTTGGTGACCTCCACGGAGTGCTTGTCAACGGTTCCTGTGGGAGACAATGGCCCCGTGTCTGTGACCCACAGGCTCCTAGCCGCCCCCAACCACGCTCCGCATGCTTTCAGATATTCAGCCATCCAGCCCAGGATCACCACCTTAACCCTACGATCTCCCAGAAACCTACCTGTGAACCTCCAAACCAATGCCAGCTTCTATCACAAACTTCTATTCTACTTCTGATCACTTTATTCCCAATGCACATCTATTTCTCGACCCGCCAAAACTGCTAGCCCCTTTACTTCGTTTTTTCTTACTCCCATCCCAGGCTTCATGTGCTTCCCGCTCCATCAGGGACCACAATGTTGCTTATATCTGTTAATATCTAATTCCACTTTACTACGGTTTCGCTGCTGAGCTGAAACTATGTCCCCCAAACCCAATGGATATGCCTTTTTTAATCTTATTTGACCTTTCAGCGGCATCTAAGACTTGGCCACGTCAAGGTTTTGAGATAGTTAAGTCTTCTATATTTTCTATGCCACTAGGACACCCTTCTACTGGAGCATTTATCACATTACATTCTAATTATTTGCATGTAAGAGTATGTCTTCATCTTCAATTTAAGGTTAGAATAGAACTCACTTTATTAAGCATTTACTTCGTTCTTTTCACAGTAAGTTTACTGGGGTGACATTGGTCAACATGAACATACTACAGGCCTGGTGCACGAAATTCATGCACTGGCGGTGGAGGGGAGAGGAGGGACCTTCAGCCCAACCCATGCCCTCTCACAGTCCGGGAGCCCTCAGGGGATGCCTGTAGGACACCCTTAGTGCTGCCGCAGGGTGGGGAAAGGCTCCCGCCACCACTGCTGTGCTCCCCAGCTATGAGCCCGGCTTCTGGCTGAATGGTGCTCCCCCGTGGGAGTGCATTGACCACCAGGGGGCAGCTCCTGCATTGAGTATCTGCTCCCGGTGGTTAGTGCATGTCATAGTGACTACTGGGTCCACCATTTGGTCAATTTGCATATTAGTTTTATTATATACTAGAGGCCCAGTGCATGAAATTCATGCACGGGGGTAGGGGGTGGTGGTAGTGGTGTCTCTCAGCCCAGCCTGCACCCTCTCCAATCTGGGACCCCTCGAGGGATGTCTAGTGGGTTCAGGCCTAAACAGGCAGTCGGACATCCCTCTCACAATCCAGGACTGCTGGCTCCCAACTGCTTGCCTGCCTGCCTTCCTGATTGCCCCTAACTGCTTCTGCCTGCCAACCTAATCACCCCCTAACCACTCCCAAGCCAGCCTGAATGATGTCTAACTGCTCCCCTGCCAGCCTGTTTGCCCCCAACTTCCCTCTTCTGCAGGCCTGGTCACCCCTAACTGCCCTCCCTGCAGAGCTGATCACCCCCAAATGCCTTCCCTTGGCAGGCCTGGTGTCTCCCAACTGCCCTCCTTTGCTTGCCTGATCACCCACAACTGCCCTCCCTTACAGGCCTGGTCCCTCCCAACTGTCCTCCCCTGCTGGCCATCTTGTGTCCATACGGGGGCAGGATCTTTGACCGCATGGGGGAAGCTACCTTGATCTTGCGTGTTGGAATGATGGTCAATCTGCATATTACTCTTTTATTAGATAGGTTAAAGGCCTGGTGCATGGGTGAAGACCAACTGGTTTGCCCTGAAGGGTGTCCCAGATCAGGGTGGGGGTTCCCTTGAGGCAAGGGGAGGCCTGGGAGAGGGGCCTGTGGTGGTTTGCAGGCCAGCCACACCCCCTGGAGACCCAAAAGGAGGCCCTGGTATCTGGAATTTATATACCTTCTACAATTGAAACTTGGTAGCCTGAAGCGGAGCCAAGCCTTCTGCTTGCTCTGTGGCTGCCGCCATTTCTGTTTGGATTTGTTTACCTTCCATAATTGAAACTTTATAGCCTTGAGTAGAGGCTTAGGTGGGCAAGGGCAAGTGGAAAGCTTGGCTTCTTCCATTGCCTGGGAAACCCAAGCCTCCCTCCTGCTCTCTGTGGCCGCAGCTATCTTGATTTGGGTTAATTTGCATACTCGCTCTGATTGGCTGGTGGGTGTGGCTTGTGGGTATAGCAGAGGTATGGCCAATTTGCATATTACTTTTATTAGATAATATTAGAGGCCAAGTGCACAAAATTTGTGCCCTGGGGAGGGGATGGGGGAGGTGTCCCTCAGCCCAGACTGCACCCTCTCCAATCTGGGACCCCTTGGGAAATGTGAATACCTGTTTAGGCCCAATCCCTGTGTCTAAACCAGCAGTTGGACATTCCTCTCACAATCTGGGACTGCTGGCTCCTAACTGCTCACCTGCTTGCCTGCCTGATTGCTCCTAACCACTTCTACCTGCCAGTCTGATCACCCCCTAACTGCTCCCCTGCCAGCCTGATCTCACCCCCAACTGCCCTCCCCTGTAGCCCTGATCTCACCCCCAACTGTCCTCCTCTGCCAACAAATTTGGTTCTGATTGATCAGTTTCTATGCTAGTCAGGTCAAAAGCTCCACCTTCTAGGCAGCCATTGGCTCCTCACAGTTGACCCAGATTTGGTTCTGATTGGTGGGTTTCTATGCCAGTCAGCATTTCTGGGCCTATCAATGGGGCCTGATCAGAAAGGCAGCCCAGGTGGAGGCCTGGAGAGAAATGGAGGCGGGGCTGCTGGCCAGGCCCAGAGAGGAAGAGAGAGGCAAAGTGCTGATCAACAGCTGCCACAGAGGCTACAGATCAGACCCTGCTTCTCTCTTCAGGCCTCTCTCTGGGCCTGATTTGCAGCCCCTTCAAGCAGTCAGTGCTAGTTCGCCACGCCATGCAACCCAGTGCTGACTTCCCGTTGGTTGAGCCTCTGGTCGTTGTGAATGTGACAACTCAGGGTTTTTATATATTAGGATAGGTTTCAGGTGGGGGTTTTATGTTACAAGACCTACATATTGTACCAGGTACCCACCACCCAGTCAAATCTTCTCCTGTCACTAATATATTAGGACCCCTTTGTTCCTCCCTCCCCTTTCCCTTCAGCAACCACCACACTGCTGTTTGTGTTCATGAGTTTCAGTTTTCTATTTCACAGGAGTGAAATCATATGGTTCTTTGCTTTTTCTGACGGACCTGTTTCACTTAATCAAGCTTTGACTTCTAAGTGCCCAAGAGTCTTATGATACATAAAAAACACCAATAACTTCATTTAACCAAATGAAATGTTTAAAAAAATTACTGTCTGAGGAAATTTGTCCCTACCAAGCAGACTTTTGTCATTCTTAAGTAAACATGGCTTCTGTAACACCTCATGCTGTATGTACCATGATGCATGCCTGGAAGGGCATCTGAAGATTTGGGTTGCAGTTGCTCTAACTAGAGTCACTGCAGTTTTGGGCGCACTTAGCATAAACCTTGAGTAGAGATTTGTTTTTTTGGTTAAATAGTTCCAGTGAATTTGGAAAATTTTTCAGGGCAGCCAAAACCGGTTTGGCTCAGTGGATAGAGCGTCAGCCTGCGGATTAGAGGGTCCCAGGTTCGATTCTGGTCAAGGGCATGTACCTTGGCTGCGGGCACATCCCCAGTGGGGGTGAGCAGGAGGCAGCTGGTCGATGTATCTCTCTCATCCATGTCTCTAACTCTCTATCACTCTCCCTTCCACTCTGTAAAAAATCAATAAAATGAATTTTTAAAAAATAAAAAATTAAAAAAATAAAAATAAAAATTTTCAGGGCAGCTAAAAGAGTAAGTATTTATTGAGTGCCAAGTCAGTGGTGTAAAAATCATTTATTACAAGGTCAAAGCAGGGCATAGTCACAGAATGCTGTCATGTTTTGGGAAGTTAAGAATAGGGATGGGGGTCAGGAAATACGGGAAGAAGGATTGACACTGCTCACTTTTCTAGGAAACCTGAGAGATGAGTGCAACTTAAACAAGGGAGAGTAGGGACAGTACTTGTGTCAGACTTCGTGTTTCAGACTTCAATGGGATAACACAAAAGCTGTGTGTGAGAAAAACCATGGCAACGATTGGAAGAGAATGGATTAACTGACATTTCTGTAAAATGCTATACCCCGCCAAAGCCGGTTTGGCTCAGTGGTAGATTCGGTCTGCGGACTGAAAGGTCCCGGGTTCGATTCCAGTCAAGGGCATGTACCTTGGTTGTGGGCACATCCCCAGTAGGGTGTGTGCAGGAGGCGGCTGGTCGATGTTTTTCTCTCATAGACTTTTCTAGCTATCTCTCTCCCTTCCTCTCTGTAAAATATCAATAAAATATATTTTTTTAAAAATGCTATGCCCTGAAAGAGAGAGAGAATATGTGCATGTCTTAGGGGTGGTACAGGCCTGATGTGGAGAGGAAGGCGACCAGCAGCTGTTTTGTGCCATCAGTTAGATGCTTCCTCTAATAATTTAGATCGCACAGAGACTAAGCCATGAGGTAGCCCCCAAAGGAACTAGCCTTCAGGTAATTTGTCCCAAGGCGTGAGGGACAAATTTCATGGAGCCCGCCTACAGATCACGTCCTCTTTGCAATACACAGTCTTCTGTGATAGGGCTAGGCCCGTGGTCGGCAAACTCATTGGTCAACAGAGCCAACTATCAAGGGTACAATGATTGAAATTTCTTTTTGAGAGTCCAATTTTTAAAACTTAACCTATACAGGTAGGTACGTTGTTATTAACTTAATTAGGGCACTCCTAAGCTGGCCTTAGCTAAAAACTCAAGGGGCCAAAGAGCCGCATGTGGCTCGAGATCTGCGGTCTGCTGACCACTGGGCTAGGCCATCCCACGGTCAAGAGGAAGGAGGAGAGAGGCAGCATGTGACTGGAGGGGGTTCACAAAGGTGCCTAAAATCTGTGACCGGGATGGCGTGGAACTGCATCTGGTGGGACCAGCAGACCTCAGAGAAAGGGATGGGTTATCAGTAAGTCCTCTTCAGAGCGTCTCAGTTTAACATAAACAGTACCTGTCCCCCCAAATTTGGAACATGGGTGGGGAAAAGGTTATTCTCTGCTGCGAAGGTTAAACAATGTCATAAACACACTACACAGCCGTGAGTGTCCATATGGAGGCCCCAAGGCAGGTGTGGGGGACCTGGGACTGTGGGGATGAACATTGGGGGGGGGGGGGAATGAGGGCTGGGGTCACATCAGGCTTACACGTTTAGGAGAGCAGATTATGACAGAAACACTACACGGGCTCCTGCCAAACCGGTTTGCTGCTGACCGGGACATCTTTTAACAGATGCCCCACTGGTTAGGCACTTCTCTGCAAACCCCTGTCCAACACAGACTACTAATTTAGTCAGTAAAAAAGGGAGGGAAGCCGAAACCGGTTTGGCTCAGTGGACAGAGCGTCGGCCTGCGGACTGAAAGGTCCGGGGTTCGATTCCGGCCAAGGGCACGTACTTTGGTTGGGGGTGTGCAAGAGGCAGCTGGTCGATATATCTCTCTTATCGACGTTTCTAACTCTCTATCCCTCTCAATTCATCTCTGTGTAAAATCAATAAAATATATATATTTTTTTTTTAAAAAAAGGGAGGAGGAAAAACGTGGTCACTGGGTTTCGGGAGTGAAGGGTTTTTGACTTCCTAGCGGGGCTTATTTTTGTAAGACTGGGGTTAACCCTACCTGACGTGAAATATTACTGGGAAGTGTAAAAAGCAAACCCCTGGGCACAGGACATTGAACACTTAGCTGCTCCTCGCACACCTTCTGTCGCCCAGTGACAGTGACAGCCACCGGGCCGGCCGGCTCCAGGTCCCCGGGAAGCTAAGCCGCGGCAGGAAGGCGGATGGAGAAACAGGCCAGAGAGGAACGCGGACGGGAGGGCAGGGGGGCGAGACCCAGGGGCGGAGGAGGGAGAAGAGAGCGCCAGCGGCCGCCGACCACTCACCCAGCAGCGTCCCGATAACGCGGGCAGCGCCCTCGTTGCGCCGCTCGTAGCTGTCCACGATGGAGGCCAAGATGACCGGGTGCAGCCGGACCACACGGCCGCCGGGGAAGGGGCCCGGGAGAGCCGGCGCGGCCAGCGGCTGCGCCGGGGCAGGAGCCGGGGCCGGCGCGGAGGCTGGGGGCTGGCCCGGAGCCGCGGGCGCGGTCGTGGTCGCAGGCGCCGCCGCCGCCGCCGCCGCCGGGTCTGGGGAGGAGGCGGGCGCCGGAGTTGGAGCTGGAACCGGCGCCGGCGCAGGAGCCGGAGAAAGCGGTGGAGCTGAGGCTGGGGCCGGGTCTGGGGCCGAGGCTGGGGCGGCCGCAGGCGGGGATGCAGCGGGCGGAGGAACGCTCGCCGGTGCTGCCGGGGTGGCCATCTTGTCGAGAGAGAAGGAGCATGGAGCGGAAGGGAGGAAGCTGTGGCCGGCACTGACAGCTCGATTGGCTGAGCGCGCACCGCGTGACCAAGACCCCTGCTCCTATTGGTTACTGGTGATGGTTCCCACGGCGCTGCAATTTCCTGCCGGGCGCTCGTGCCCTTTGATCTCGGTCCGGTGCGCTCTCAGGGAGAGCGGAGTCGAATGGTTCCGAACGAGCTCGTGACTGCGCTGGAAGAGAAACAATTCAGTCTGACAGTTTCCGCCAGGTGGAGGCAGAGAGCTGCGCGAGGGTGGCAATTCGTGTCTCAGACCTTCCATGGGATAAGGGCTGTCAAAAGTGCCTTTTTATTAAAAAGGGCTTTGTTTTTGACAGCGTCATGAGATGTAAATCTGTCGTAAGGTTTATTCATCCAACAAATCATGTCTCAGACTTTTTTTTCTAAGGCACTTGGCATATACCAGTGAATAAAAGGAAGACCGTCTCCTCTGAAAAGTTTACATTCTGGAGGGGAGTGAACAATAGGTACATTATATAGTATGTTAGTGATGTGCTGCCTTAGCAGGTTTGGCTCAGAGGATAGGGTGTTGGCCCGAGAACTGAAGGTCCCTGGGTTCGATTCGGCCAAGGTCATGTACCTCCGCTGTATCCCTCTCACACTGATGTTTCTCTCTCACACATTGATCTTATTTCTCTCTCTGTCCCTCCCCTTCCCTTCCACTCTCTCTAAAAATCAATGGATAAATATCCTTGGGTGAGGATTAAAAAAAAAAAAAAGTCATGTGCTAAAAGAGAAGAAAAAAAAGTAGCAGAGAGTAAGGGGGAATCCGGAGTTGTGAAAAGTTAGGTCACAATGAGAATGTGAGATTTGAGTGAACTTGAAAAAGATGAGGGGACCGAAACCGGTTTGGCTCAGTGGTAGAGCGTCGGTCTGCGGACTGAAAGGTCCCAGGTTCGATTCCGGTCAAGGGCATGTACCTTAGTTGCAGGCACGTCCCAGATGGGGGGTGTGCAAAAGGCAGCTGGTTGGTGATTCTCTCTCATCGACGTCTAGTGCCAGGGGTGGGCAAACTTTTTGACTCGAGGGCCGGAAAATGGGTTCTCAAACTGGACCGGAGGGCCGGAACAAAAGCACGGATGGAGTGTTTGTGTGAACTAATATAAATTCAAAGTAAACATCATTACATAAAAGGGTATGGTCTTTTTTTTTTTAATTAAATAGTTTTACTCACCGGATCAGGCCCGCAGGCCGTAGTTTGCCCAGCCCTGGTAGCCTACACTTTGGGAGAGGGTTAAACGCATAATGCTCTCTAACTCTCTCAGCACGTGCCTGATTACCCCACGTATTATGAAGTGGCAGCTGTTACCACGACTGTGATGAAAAGAGCTCTGACGCTAACGCGCACTGTGTGACTTTGGGCAATCTAGAATTCTTTTCTGAGCCCCGCCTTTTTTCTTGGTAGCACCTGACTGTCAGGATATCTATCATCTCCCTTAATTGGGTCAGGTCCCAGCATTCAGCTGTCAAGTTTGGGCTTGTTATGGCCAAGAACTGCCTTATCCTTGGAGCTGCCTACTATCATTAGAATCGACGCAACCCTGCTCTCCTGTCAGTGCTCTGTGTAGACATACATTATTGTATTTAATTCCCCCAAACACAGGTATACAGTTTATTAGAGCAGTGTTTCCTAAACTTTTGACATATGTGTACCCCTTCTATAATTTTCGTAAGGCTGAGTACCCCTCGTCAAAAAATAAAAAATGGATGTATTTTAATAACAATCAAAATATATTTATTTTTTATTTTTTGATACATACACAAAATAATAAACAAAAAATAAAATTATTCATAATAAAATATAAATAAAAGTTATATTATAAATAACATTTATTTGCACACCGGCCATCTCATGCCTCACAAGACTGTCTTTAAAAAAAATAAATATATACAGAGAGGTAGGGAGAGAGATAGAGAGCCAGAAACGTTGATGAGGGAGAAACATCGACCAGCTGCCTCCTGCACACCCCCCACCGGGGATGTGCCAGCAACCAATGTACATGCCCTTGACTAGAATCGAACCCGGGACCTTTCAGTCCGCAGACCGACCCTCTACCACTGAGCCAAACTGGTTTCGGCTCACAAGACTGTCTTGACTTGACTCATGAGAACGTAGAATTAGGCGCAGCTAAGCACAGTGCAGTGCATATCCCCACCAAACTCTTCCCATACCCCCGGGGATACACATACCACACTTTGGGAAACACTGTATTAGAGAATTGGATTTGATGACCTGGATCTTCAGCAACCCTAGTTCACAGCACTGTCCATGGAACTAGGGTGTGGGGAGGAGCACATGGAAATCAGAATTCAGACATGAAAGAAATGGTCAGTTTGACGTGATGGCAGTGAGTGTTGGCTACTCACTCAAGGAAGGGGCTGGGAAGAACAGACATTTAAGGCTGTAGCTAGGGGAACATCAGGATTGAGAGGGGGCGATTTAGGCTGGAAGAGCTTTAAGAATTTTTTAAACTAAGGGTCAGGGTCTAGAGGAGAGAGAGAGACTATACACGCGTGGGTGAGGGGAGCTGTGTAATTAGCCAAGGCAGGAAGGGAGAAGCCTGGCTGAGAGGAGGGTCTTGGGCAGGACGAGGAAGATGCGGAGAGGCTGCCCTGGGCTGTGGTGCCTGGTGGGGGTCCGCCTCAGCCCAGCAGGTGCCCTGAGATCATCCCATAGCGAGAAGTCCAGAGGAGAGAACCGCCCCGGTGAAGCGGTGTTGCTGCCCCAACTGAGCATGCACACCCCTTGGGACCTCCTGCTCACACGTTGACTTGAGTTGGATGTGGACCCTTCCTCACCAAGCACTAAAGGTATTTCTCTTGGGCAAGAAAGGAGAAAGGGGAGGATGAAGAATCGGGGACACTTTGGAGAGAGAAGGGAAGTTGTAGGAGCTCCATTCAAGTAATGTTTGTTTGTTTTTTTCTGAGGGAATTGGAAGCAAGTGGATTTGCAGAGAATGGCAGTGCAAGGGTGGGGTTCAGCCTTGGGGCAATGGAGGAAGGGCAGAGAGCGAGCTATCAAAGGCATTGATTGATCAATTATGGGAGGACCCAGGGCAGCCCGGAGACGTCAAGGATCTGGTCAACTTTTCCTATTTTCTCCAGCCACGTAGTTCAGGGGCGGGAGGAGAGAGGGTGTTGGCGTGGCCTTCCCAGGGATACCGACTGGCTAGAACGTCGGGGTGCACACATCCAGAATGTTGGCTTTTCAATGGCTGAACTCTGTTTATAGAGTGACTAGCAGCCCTGCACACCAATCGTGTGCGCCAGTAGCTCTCTGCAGGGCCTGGCCGCTCCATGGCCACTGCCCAGGGGCCCGTCCGTGGCAGGGAAATTCTAACAGCTTCCCTCCCTGCTCTCGGGAACTCCGTTAAGGGCTTCCTTCCTCTTTCTCTTTCACCCCTGTGCCTCCACCACCAGTCCCTCCTGTCACACTATCCTCTACCCCCTCCACCCTCTGGCCGCCCGGACTTGACCTTGCCTGGGAGTCGGGGGCCACTCGATTCTGCTCAGCTCACGGGTTCCTTAGCTTCTTCTGCAAGCATTCGGCGCCCCGGCCTGGCTAGAGATCCATCCGAGGCCGGGTGTGGAATGCTTGCTTCGTTGCTGCAGCCACGAGCTGGGACTGGAGGACTCTGGCGGGGCGCTGCCATCTTGTGGCTATGCCGCCATCTTTGTGATGGAGTGATGGTTAATTTGCATATTACCCTTTTATTAGATGGGATGAGAGAGAGGAAGGGAGGGAAAGAGGGATGGGGAGAGAAGAAGAGAGTGAGCTGTACCCATCAGCTAACTTTATCTGTTTCTCTCTCTGTTTCGTCTGCTTTGACTTTCTGTTTCTTCTGCTCATTTCTCTCACATGCCTCTTTGCATCTCTTCTGACTCTTTCCACCCTTGGTCTCTGTCTCTTTTGTCTCCATCCCTCCCCTTTTTGGGCTTCCACTGTACCAGTTGTCAGTTCTGCCCACAGCCAGGCCAGGGTTAATAGGGAGGGAGATCTCATTTCATTTCCTGCCTCCACCCTCCAATTAAAATTGGTTCTTCTGCATCTCATTTCTACTTCCTTCAGGTGTGAGTCTCAGTCCCCAGACCAGTGATCTCCAGGCCTGGAGCCTTCCAGGGGAGGCAGACCCGAGAGCCTTCAGAGTAAGTGGCCTCACCCCTCTCTTCTGTCACAGGATCTATGAGACTGTGCTTCACTCTGTTTTCCCATCGTGGTCTCTCGGGCTTGGCTCTCTGCTGTAATGTTCCTGTCTCTGGCCTCCCCTTGGTTAAGGGCTCTGGGAGAGAACAACTCCTGTTCCTACCTGTTCTCCTGGACTCTGAGAGAACTCCTGTTCCTACCTGTCCTCCTGGACTCTGAGAGAGCTCCCCGAGCAATGGGCATGGGAAGCTTGGAGGCAGAGGACAGGTGCCCGGGAGAGAGGCTCCCAGGAGCCACCTCCTAGCTTCTCCCCTCCTCACCTAGCCCTCTCATGCTTAGGGGATGCTCTTACTCATATATTTTTTTAAAATGTACTTTATTGATATTTTACAGAGAGGAAAGGAGAGAGATAGAGAGCTAGAAACGTCGATGAGAGAGAAACATCGACCAGCTGCCTCCTGCACACCCCTACCAGGGATGTGCCTGCAACCAATGTACATGCCCTTGACCGGAATCGAACCCAGGACCCTTCAGTCCGCAGACCGACGCTCTACCGCTGAGCCAAACCGGTTTCGGCTCTTACTCATATTTTATGGAGAATACAGGGACCACCAGATGTGATTACCCTTCCACGGTGGTTATATTATACATTTTAATTAGATCAGTGTGCAGTGGTTATGTTGTTATTTCTATGCAAATGTTATTTACACCCGAGTGTTGTAACTTACTATTATGTAAAATCCGACTTCCTTTTTTGTCTTCCCTTGGTTATTTTTTTTTTTTTCTCTAGAGATAGTAGTTTCCTTGTTTCCCTTTTGGGTAAATCTCTTGGTATTTATGGTTAGCTTTTCTCATACCTTCCAGTAGCCCCTCAGTAGGATGTTTTTGAAGGCCAGTGGCACCAGTAAATCTCTCAATCCATCCTTTCCCCCCTGGAGAGTATTTGCCGGCGTATAAGACGATTTTTTGGCCCTGAAAAATACGTATTTGCCGGCATATAAGACGACTGGGCGTATAAGACGACCCCCTAACATTTCCACTAAAAATACAGAGTTTGTTATATACTCGCCGTATAAGACTACCCCCCACTTGGAGGCATATTTTTCAGGGCCAAAAAATCGTCTTATACTCCGGCAAATACGGTATCAGGACCCGGTCCTTCTCGGTCAGGGCTTCCTGGGCCACCAGCTGCCCCGGCCCTCTGACCAGCTGCCTCCCAGGCCTTGGTTTTGCTCCTTGTTTGGGTTCCTGCTTCATGAAGCTCCAGGCTTCCGCCTTTTCCACTTTGGTGGATGTGAGCTTGTCACCCCGTGGCTCCAACAACATCGGACAGAAAGGGTGCCGCGGCCAAGGTGGGGGTGGTGGTGACAGCACCCCGATTCCTTCGTCTCTCTGTTATGCCGCCCCGCTTGGCCTGGACTCACGTTACAGAGGAGGGCTGGGGTTCAGAGGGAGATGGGGCATCATTTTTTTTGTTGGCGACAGAGAAGTTTCCTTCAAGCCCCTGCCTTGTTTCTCAACTGTAACATGTTGAAGAATGAAGCAAGTTCTCTGCTGGTGAGGTCAGCTGGAATGTGTAGGTGTTTGTCTTTCTTCACCTGGTCCGGCCCATGAGTACCAGGGCCTGGTGAGTTTCATAGGATAGGTGTCCGGGTATCACACCCAGCCCTTTCATACCAGCCTCACCGAGCAGAAGTGAACCAGTGAGCTTGGCTAGTGGGCCAGGCCCTGGGAGGGAAGCTGTCTGATCCGAAAGGGGAGCTGTTTCAGTCAGTTCCCAGGACCTTGCTTGGAGCTCCCTGTCCGGGGCTCACCTCCCGCGCTCTCGGCCTCCACCCACTGAGCAGCCCGGAGGGCACACCCAGGAAGGCTCCAGTGCTGTCTTCTGTTCTTTCCTTCTGCCCACTGCAGGGATTTGCAGGGGAATCTGAGGCAAATTGCTCCTGCGTTTCCAAATTGCCCTGTGACTTGCAGCCAAAGTCATATCCTAACAGATTCCTTCAATGTTCTCCCTTCTTTTGGTATGTACTCGAAATGCTGGTCTTTGACGCTAAACCACTTTCCTGGTTTCCAAATAAATACCCTTTGCTCACTCTCGTACGTTTCACTACGGAGATGGCCTCCCCACTGGCTTTAGATCACAGGTATAATTCTGAACTCTGAAAGTTTTCCATCCATCGTTGGTTTTCTTCTTCCGAGGACTGGCACCCTGCCCACATTTCAGTTCTCTGTGTCAGATACAACGCAGGACCCCACTCTCCTTGCTCTGCTGCTTTCATCTCTACATCTCCCTCCAGGTTCTCGGGCCAGTTAGCTTAACTCCCTGGTTTCTGTGCCCGTCTACTGTGTCTTTGTGTTTTCATCTCTCTCTATCTGCCCAGGTCATGGGCCAGAACTTAAATCCCGCCTCTGTACCCACTGGTCTAGCTCCAGAAAATTCTGAAAATTTCTCATCTGGAGAGGAATCCCCAAGACAGGTTACGTGATGGTCAACGACATAATATATGCTAATCTCGAAGCACAAAGTGGGCCCTCAAAGTGGCCATTTCTTTTGTCGTGGTTAAAACTTGTCTCTTGCCGAAACCGGTTTGGCTCAGTGGTAGAGCGTCGATCTGCAGACTGAAAGGTCCCGGGTTTGATTCCGGTCAAGGGCATGTACCTTGGTTGCGGGCACATCCCCGGTAGGGGGTGTGCAAGAGGCAGCTGGTCGATGTTTCTCTCTCCTCGACGTTTCTAGCTCTCTCTCTCCCTTCCTCTCTGTAAAATATCAATAAAAAATATATTTTAAATTAAAAAAAAAGAAAACTTGTCTCTTTATCTGAACGACAAGACTTCCTGCTTTGAAATCCTGTGTTACCGAGTCCATGAGGCTGATGTATAAGGCCAATGGGTTGATGAGTATAGTTTTTTTTTTTAATTTGTACTTAAAAAAAATTTTTTTTAAATTGATTTCAGAGAGGAAGGGAGAGGGAGTGAGAGATAGAAACACCAATGATGGGAGAGAATCACTGATTGGCTGCCTTGTGCACACTCCAAACTGGGGATCAAGCTTGACACCTGGTCATGTGCCCCTGACTGTACTTGAACCTGGGACCCTTCAGTTTGCAGGCCGACGCTCTATCTACTAAGCCAAACCATCTAGGGCGGTATAGTTTTGTTTTATTTTTGTTTGTTTATTTGTTTGTTTTTGTTTCTTTTACCTCCTTGCCCTATCGCTGCAAGTCCCAGAAAAATATAATGATTTTCTTAACCCTGACTGTCTAAGGAGGCATACAGGGCCCGAAAAACAGGGCCTGTGTGTGAGAGGGAGGCAGAAAGGAGAGGACAGAGAGACGAAGATTCACACACCCACACATCTTCTGCTTGCCACACAGACAAGGACCAGAGGCATGCAGGGAATTTCCCTGTCTTTCTTGGAATCTGGCGTGCCTCTCCGTCTCCTTGGCTGTGCGCGGGGCGGCTTGCTGAGCACCCGGAAAGCAGGGCAGACTGAGGTACCTTCTCGGCCGCTCTTCTCTCGGCGGTGCACTCCCCTCTCCTCTCTCTCTCTCTCTGCTTCTCCAGGCCACAGGTCTGAGCTCGACCCTTCACACCACGGACCATGGCCCTGGCCCTGGCCGACAACCCGCAGGAGGCACTGCTTTTGGCCCTGGGAGACCTTGACGAAAATGACTTCAAGGTGCTCAAGTACCACCTGCGGGGCAGAACCCTGCTGCCCCGCGGGGAGCTGGAGGGCCTGAGTCGGGTGGACCTGGCTACCCGGCTGGTTCTGATGCACGGCGCGCGGGAGGCGGTGAAAGTGGTGTGCCAGGTGCTGGAGGTCATGAAGCTCTTAGAACTCGTGCACCAGCTCAGCCACATCTGTCTGAACGGTGAGTGCAGCAGAGGACTGGGGAGGCCGGGGTGGCACTGGACTCCCCCTCCCCCATGGCGTTTCTAAAACATTTCTTTTTTTAAAAAAAATATATTTTATTGATTTTTTTTTTTTACAGAGAGGAAGAGAGAGGGATAGTTAGAAACACTGATGAGAGAGAATCATCGATCCTCTCGTGCCTCGTGCACAGCCCCTACTGGGGATGTGCTCAAAACCAAGGTACATGCCTTTGACCAGAATCGAACCTGGGACCCTTCAGTCTGCAGGCCGAGCCAAACCCGTTTCGGCTCTAAAACAGTTCTAACTGCCGAAACCGGGTTTGGCTCAGTGGATAGAGCGTCGGCCTGCAGACTGAAGGGTCCCAGGTTCGATTCCGGTCAAGGGCATGTGCCTCGGTTGCGGGCACAACCCCAGTAGGGGTGTGCAAGAGGCAGCTGATCGATGTTTCTAACTCTCTATCCCTCACTAAAAAAAGAAGATAGAAATATGACCCTACTGTATTAAAAAATAAATAAATAAAACAGTTCTTAGTTCTTCTTTCACTGTTTTTTAAAAATATATATTTTTTTATTGATTTCAGAGATGAAGGAAGAGAGAGAAAGGCGAGAGAGAGAGAAAGAGAGAGAGAAAGAGAGAGAGAGAGAGAGAGAAACATCAGTGATGGCTGCCTCCTGTACACACCCCCACTGGGGATTGAGCCCGCAACCCAGACATGTGCCCGAGGATGCTGGAATCGAACCCGGGACCCTTCAGTCCACAGGCTGATGCTCCATCCACTGAGCCAAACCAGCCAGGGCTCTTCTTTCACTCTTGCCCTGTGCCCATGACTGGGAGCCACGGTGCCTGAGGGTCCTAGTGAGCCCAGTGGTCTCCAGCTAAAGACTCATGATGTGGGCTGAAGGGTCGAAGCTGAGGGTGGGGTTTATTTATAGAAAGATGAGGGGATCTTAGAGCCACTATCTCCAGTGGTGGTGCCAGAGAAGGGGAGCGTGTGGAGAAAGGGGCTTGGAGACGGGGTGGTGTTGGCAAAGGGCTTCCCGCTAACCGGAGAAACGCGTCTGATCGTGGGCCGGTCCTCTCCCTGGCTGCTCTCCCGCAGGCTGCTCCTCAGAGAGGACGCCTGCCCCCGTGCCAGGCTCTTCCGGGGAACTGGTGGGCGCCGGTGCCCGCAGCGTGGGCGGGCGTGGAGCCCAGGTGGCCTCCTGCCCCTTCTCCTGGGGCTGGGGGCCAGGGAGTGTCTGTGGTGCCAGTGCTCCCTCCACAGGCTCCTTTCATGCCCGGGAGCACCTGTGCCCCGAGGTGGGAGTTCCCAAAGACTCAGCCACGCTCCTGCTCAGCAGCTGGTTTATCTGGGGCCGCTGGCCAACCTTCACCAAGAACAGCCTCCTGTGGCTTCACCATCCTGGGGCTCCCCTTCCCTCTGCCCCTTCTCTTCTCACCACTTCAGAGGCACACGCATTCCCACGCACACGGACTTTCGCACGTGCACATACCCTTACACACACACACATACTTGCTGGTGCCCTCGGACACGCCTTCCCTACACAAAAACGCACAAGCTTCCATAAGCACGCTCCCATGAGCACGTATGGGTGCAAGGGTTCACTTCTGCCCACACATGTTCACACACCAAACACGTGCTGCCCAGGTACACAGATGTGCACGCGAACACCACACTCATGAATGTGAACACGTGTGCACGCACACGCCAAAACACGTGTTGCACACGTATGCAGATGTGCATGCAAACACCACACACACACATGAGTATGCACACGTGTGCACGCACACGCTCCTGCATAGATACGTACCGTGGTGCCTCCCCGTGCAGCCAGATGTAAACCTTCATGGAGAGCATAGAAGAGGAGCGTAGAGAGCAGTGCCCGGAATTTGCAGGACCATTCTGTCTTGTTCTTCTGTTCCCATCTCAACCCCCACCCCTAACGCACCTTGTGTCTGGCCCAGATTACAGGGACACCTACCGGGAGTACGTGCGCAGCCTGGAGGAGCGGCAGGAGGAGGCAGTGAGCCGCAGCTACACCCCGCTGCTGCTGGTGGCCGTGGCCGGCCCGGGGAGCCCGGAGCCCGAGCAGGAGCCGGACCCTGTCACGGTGGAGGCTCTGTTCGACCCGGGCGAGGAGGAGCAGCCCGCCGCCGCCGCCGCCGCCCCAGGCCCGGCTGTGACCACGGTGGTGCTGCAGGGCTCGGCCGGCGCCGGCAAGACCACGCTGGCGAGGAAACTGGTGCTGGACTGGGCGGCGGGCGCGCTGTACCCGGGCCGATTCGACTACGTCTTCTACGTGGGCTGCCGGGAGGTGGGCCTGCTGCCCGGCGGCGGCGGCGGCGGCGGCGCCACGCTGGACCGGCTGCTGCTCTGGTGCTGCGGGGACGGCGGGGCGCCCGCGGCGGAGATCCGGAGGCAGCCCGAGCGGCTGCTGTTCGTCCTGGACGGCTACGACGAGCTGCAGAGGCCCGTGGCCGTGGGGCTGCGGCGGCCGGGGCCGGGCCCCGCGCACGAGCTGCTGCGCCGGCTCCTCCGCGGGGAGCTGCTGCCCGGCTGCTCCCTCCTGGTCACCACGCGGCCGCTGGCGCTGCGGGGCCTGCAGGCGCTGCTGCTGCGGCGGCGGCGGCCGCTGCGCCACGTGCGCGTCCGCGGCTTCTCGGAGGCCGGGAGGGAGCGCTACGTGCGGGCCTACTTCGCCGACCAGGAGCGGGCCCAGAAGGCCCTGGACTTCGTCCGCGGCAACGACGTGCTCTACCAGGCGTGCCAGGTGCCGGGCCTGTGCTGGGTGGTGTGCTCCTGGCTCCAGGGGCGCATGGAGAGGGGCGGGGACCCGGTCTTGGAGGCGCCCAGCAGCGGCACGGACATCTTCATGGCCTACGTCTCCACCTTCCTGCCGCCCTGCGACGGCGAGGGCGAGGGCGAGGGCACCGCCTCCTCCGAGCTCACCCGAGACGGGGTCCTGCGGGGCCTGTGCTCCCTGGCGGCCGAGGGCATCCGGCACCAGAGGTTCCTGTTCGAGGAGGCTGAGCTCAGGAGGCACCGGCTGGACGGGCCCAGCCTGGCCGCCTTCCTGAGCAGCCACGACTACCAGGAGGGGCTGGACATCAAGAGGTTCTACAGCTTCCGCCACATCAGCTTCCAGGAGTTCTTCCACGCCATGTCCTACCTGGTGAAAGGGGACCCGGGCCAGCTCGGGGAGGAGTCCCTCCGGGAGGTGAACCGGCTGCTGGGCGCCCCGGGGGAGGAGCAGGCGGCGGAGGGGGAGCCCATGACCCTCAGCATGCAGTTCCTGCTGGACATGTCCAGGAAGGAGAGCTCCTCCAACCTGGAGCTCACGTTCTGCTTCAGGATCTCCCCCTCCATAAAGCAGGACCTGAAGAACTTCAAGGAGCAGATGGCCTCTCTGAGGCACCGCAGGGCCTGGGAGTGGGACTTCCTCCTGAATGAGGCCAAAGTGAAGGGCCTGGCAAACTGCGTGCAGATGAGCCACGTGGCGCTGAAGGTGGAACATTCCAACGAAAAGAGAGCCGCGAGCAGGAGCTCGTTTTCTGTCAAAACCAGCCTGAGCAATGGCAAGAAAGAGGAGCAGAAACGTCCGGACGTGGACCAAGGGAATGCAGCAGGGACAAAACAGCAGGCTGCTCATGGGAAAGGCAGAGGGAAGAGGAACTAGAGAGCAGGAGGGGAGGAGGAGGAGGAGGAGGAGGAGGAGGAGGAGGAGGAGGAGGAGGAGGAGGAGGAGGAATAGGACAGGAAGTGCAGGAAAGATGAAAAGGAATTTGGTCATCAGAAGAGTAGGTTTATAGGAAGAGGATCGTAAGCAAAGCCACAATGACATAAATATCAGGGTCCACAGACAGAATTGTATTACCGTGCAATTGCTTTCTTTGGTAGTCTTATGCTTATTGTTTTATACATTAAAAAAATATTCCTCTAGGAAGGAGTCCGAGCACTTCATCAGATGGCCAAAGGAATCCATGGCACAGAAAAGATTCAGAATCTCTAAATTCAAGGAATAGAGATGCCACAGAGAGATCAGTGTTCATTGAGAAATATAGCTGGGAGAGCTGATGGTGGGGTGGAGAGACAGGGGGAGCGGGAAGACGGGAAGACGGTAGGAAGGAATGGAGAGATGCGAGATCGAATCAATGGGCACAGGGAGTGGAAGGAAAAGGGAAGGAGGGAGAGGACCCTGTGGAATGAAGAGTCCTTAGGCACAACCACACGTGTCCACAGGGGCTGGGCGTTAGTTATTTAGCACCGCCCACACCCCAAGGCTGTTTGTAAATTCCCCAAATGGAGTCTTATGAGAGTCTGACATTTAAAAATAAACTTTCCTATAAAAATAAACTCCTTAATATAATGAAATGTGGATTGTGCTCACTCTATAAGATTGGATGATGTGGAGCATACCAATGGGAGCATTTAAAGGAAATGCACTGTGCTATGATGCAATGTCCCTTTGACTCTGTATTTGTGACCAGTTGCTGCTTAAATACGTAGTATCTTTCCATCTTTCTAGAAGCTTCTAGGATTTCCATGCTGGAAATGAGCCATGGTTTGTCATAGAATTTCGGTCTTAGAAGCTGTTCTGTGACTTGATTTACCTCTAATGCTAATACCATGCCACTATTGTCTCCAGCTGTACCATTAACTGGCTTCCTTTTTGGAAAGAGTAGCCATTTCTAAGCACTAATCAAAGCATTTGCCTGTTTTGGCTCCCTCTGCACATAAAAGAAGAAGAAGAAAAGGGATTGCAGGCGTAGGTGTGGTCAGGCCCCAACCCTCATTTCACAGATGAGGAAACGGAAATTCAGTCAGGAGCCCCATTCATTTCTGGGTTTTGTAGACGCCCTCAAAGACCCTGTGCAGGCACCGTGAACCTACTCCCCTCCTGCTGTTGCTGCTAGCAGGCTCCAGTGCAGCTGAGGGTGATGCTGCCTTGAACTCCCGGTGCCCCACAGAAAGTACAGACGCTCCTCACACGTTTTTACCGCTGTCGTGGCTCTTCATGAGCTGATTCCACGTGTGCCAACTGCAGCAATCTGCTGCAGGTGCCCAGACATCCGAATCCAGGAAACTCAGCCCTGACTGGTCAGCTTCGTATGCCATGAGAACAATTACTAAGTCTTCTTCTCACAGGAAGCTTGGTGGCTCTACATTTGGTAATAATATGCACAACATGCTGAACACAGACTGCATGTATACATAGAATGTGTAAGAAACAATAGGTGTGTGCATGTACTGCCTTAAAGAGCAGTTGGTGCGGGATTACTGAAGAGGCTAGTTGGCACCCACTGGGCTAGGCTGTGTTGACCCCTAAAGAGCTTGGATGCTCTCAGCAGGCCAGCTCCCAGATGCCACAGAGAATTTGGGGGACAATGAAACAGGTGCCCAGCCACATTGCTGGATTTCCATGTGGCCCAAGCGGTCTATTTTATAAAAACATGGTTCTAACTCCAGTTGGGGTTTAGAGAGGTTATGTCACCTGGGATTCACGTTCAAACAACTTTAACAAAAAAATAAATGACTTACTGTATTCATTTATATTAAAAAAAAAACAAACACTGACTTCCAGTTTTAGGTTCATCTTGCTCATTCTAATGATGTCATCAAGGCTTTCACACTCTTTCTCTGTTCTTTCTAGAGTTGCCTTTCTCTGGCTCTCGTTTCAGAAAGTAACCTTTATGTGTCAGAGAAGATGGCCATAGGGACTGCAGCTGGAACTGTCCTTTCAGTCAATAGCCCCAAAGGAAGAGAATATATATATATATATATATATATATATATATAATTGATTTTTTACAGAAAGGAAGAGAGAGGGATAGAGAGCTAGAAACATCGATGAAAGAGAATCATCGATCAGCTGCCTCTTGCACACCCCCCCACTGGGGATGTGCCCACAACTAAGGTACATGCCCTTGACCGGAATCGAACCCGGGACCTTTCAGTTTGCAGGCCCACGATTTATCCACTGAGCCAAACCAGTCTCAGTGAGAGAAGACTTTTTTACTAATGGCTGTAGCAAGGAGTTCGGGGAGGGTCTAACTGACCCCGGTATGTGCCACGCCTTGAACAGTCCCTGTGGTCTGGAAGATGAACTCATGGCTTGGGTCACATGGCCATACTTTCTAGGTCGCTCTGCCACACCCCTAGGGCTGAATAAGAAAGGATCAACACCTCCAGAAATGCATGGAATGCGAGAGTGACTCCCAAAGGAAAGGATTTTGAACAGGAAAAAAAGTAATATGTCACACAGCTATGTACACAGACATGGTGTGTCTGATGGACTGGGGTTCCCTGAGGGGGCTGGGGGAGAGGGAGAGGCATGAGCCCTCTGTGCAGAAATGCAACCTCTTCCTCAACTACTGACCCCACTGCCTGCTAATGGGACTCACTCTTGCTTTTCTTCTTATTTCCCTAAGAGACTCAGCAAGATGAGAAGCTCTGTGTCATACTTCCAGGTCCCAATGAGTGTCCCAACATGACAGAGGGGACTAAAGCGTCCACGTAGGGCTCTTAGCCTTCAAAGTCAGACTCTCAGCCTGTTCAATGAAGGGAGAGTCAGTCCAGAGAATATCCCTTCATTAGTACCTTGTTTCCCCGAAAATAAGAGAGTGTCTTATATTAATTTTTGCTCCCAAAGACGCGCTAGGTCTTATTTTCAGGGGATGTCTTATTTTTCCATGAAGAAGAATACAGTACACATTTATTGTTAAATGAAAGTAAAGGAAATTTATTACCTGTATACGGTACGGTAGTACGGTAGTTGTCAACACAAACCAGACAAACTGTGAATCCTACAGTATCAAGAATTTACTCATTTATTCAATGACAGTCATGTCATCATTTTCTAGAACATCATCATAACAATCCAATTCCTGAATTTCCTGGTGAATTTCTTGTGACTCCATTTCTTTCAGAATCAGTGGGCCAAATCTCTCATGTTTAGCAATAGCACTGTCTTTAAATGAGTACTTCTTGTCAAGGTAGCCTGATCGCAGTGCATTTGCCATGCAACTGTCAGTGATTTTCTCCCATGGATTCTTCACCCAAGTCACAACTTGTTGCAGTTTAGGTTTCACAAAGTTTCCACGCTGATTTCTCTCCATTCACACAGCAGTGACGTGGGGACTCCGAGTAACATCACTGGTTGCCAGATGCCAGTCGGGGCGGCTCTAGCGACCAGTTTATGGTAAATTAATTTTCATTCTGAGACAGAGCCTGGGGGCCTTATTTTCGGGGGGATGCCTTATATTTCACTCAGAAGGAAACCTGTAAGTAGGTCTTATTTTCAGAGGATGTCTTATTTTCGGGGAAACACGGTAGAATATGTGGCTATTCATCCCTTGGAGCCTTTTATACCCTTTCCCCCCAGGATTTCTAGAATTGGGAACCAGACCTCAAACTGTGCAGAGTCCTTGGAGTGACTAATTTATAGACTTCTCCTTGGTCTGGTCTCTGTTTATTCTCCATTCTTTCTTTTACCGAGATTTGAAATCCTCTCTTCTTCATGCACCACATCCATGTCCTCCAGCACTATCAATGCACCCCCGAAAGCATTTCTAGCTTTGTTCCTCCTCTCCACCCTCTCTATCCATCCTTCCAGTCTGTCTTGCCAAAACAACTAATAAAATTTGTTTGGGTTTCAGCTTCTAGCTTCTTCCCTGTATTGATACAATAATTTAAAGTAGACAATGTGCTTTCTCATTATATTTTGGGGCATTTGAGTGCTGACTCGCCATCATTCCTTGGCCTCCTTCCCCTCCCAACAGTACCTTCATTTCTCTTGGGGATTCTTCATTAAACCTGTTTAGGTATGTATAGTTGGGACTGATGCTATTCCCCGTTATGGGGTAGGGACCATGATAATGCCTATTAAGCAGTATTTCCCATAGTCACAGTGGCCGGTGTATGATTTCACAGTGAGCCATAAGGGAGGGGTCCTTGCATTGGTTTTTGTGAGTGAGAATCTTTTTTTTTCCTTTTCTTGCAGGATAACTGGTATGTTTCCACAAGACACAGATTAGAGAGGATGTATCCCTAAATATTGTTGGCAGACTTAGTGCCTCTAGGAGGGGAGACCTTCCTTGAGGATAGAACCTAATCTAAGAAAACAGAGATGAAAAAACAGAGAAAGAAAACCCATGCATGTCCTGGTTACATCATCTGAGTTCTGGATAAAGCCATGCCTACAGATTCATTCATCCCTGCATTCTGCTGGGACTGAGCTAATGTCTCAATGATTGTTCAAGAGAGTATAGTCCTGGCTAGGTAGATCAGTTGGTTAAAGCATCGTCCCAATATGCCAAGGTTGTAGGTTTAAGTCCCAGTCAGGGCACATTTAAGAATCAACAAAGGCATAAATAAAGTGGAACAAATTGGGGGGAAAAACATACAGATGGACAGTAGACATATGAAAAAATGTTCAATGTCACTAATCACTAGAGAGATGAGAATTAAAATTAAAACTACAAGGAAGTCACCTCACACCTTCCAGAATTGCTGCCATCAATAAATCAACAAACATGTGCTGGCGAGGATGCAGAGAAAAGGGAACCCTAGTACACTGTTGGTGGGAATGCAGACTGGTGCAGCCGCTGTGAAAAACGGTATGGAATTTCCTCAAAATATTAAAAATGGAACTGTCTTTGACCCAGCAATCTCACTTCTGGGAGTATATCCTAAGAATCCTCAAACACAAATCAGAAAGAATATATACATCCCTATGTCTATAGCTGCATTACATATAATAGCCAAGATATGGAAATAGCCCTAGTGTCCATCAGCTAAGGAGTAGACAAAAAAAGCTGTGGTACATCTACACAATGGAATACTATGCAGCTGTATAAAGGAAGGAACTCTTACCATTTGCGACAGCATGGATGCATGGAGATTATTATGCTAAAAGCAATAAGCCAGTCAGAGAAAGACAAATATCATATGATCTCACTTATATGTGGAATCTAATGCACAAAATAAAATGACAAACAAAATAGAACCAGAGCCATGGATACAAAGGATAGACTGACAGAGGTCAGAGGGGATGGGATTGGGGAGGACTGGATAAAATAAGGCGAAGAGAGTAGTCAAATGGACACAGGCAACAGAGTGTGATGGCCAGGGGAGGGGTGGCGGGCGCTGGGTAGAGGTGGGCAAGTGGGGGGAGGAAATGGGGACATTTGTAATAGTGTCAACAATAAAAAAAGTATGGACTGGACTTTGAGTCCTTTGGTCTTACATACCCTGTGTGATTAATAACTTTATATTTTTCTATTTTGACATTTCATAAAATAATTAAGTTAGTTATTTAATGTTATTTTATTATTTTACCATTTTAGAAGGAGATTGTGATAGTTGAAGTCATTGTATAAAGGGCAGTTTGAGGTTTGCAATACTAGGTAATTATTTCTTCTTCTGTACTAGTGTTTTTGTTTTTGTTTTATTTTTTATTTTTTTTTAAAATATATTTTATTGATGTTTAACAGAGAGGAAGGGAAAGAGATAGAGAGTTAGAAACGTCGATGAGAGAAACATCGACCAGCTGCCTCTTGCACACCCCCTACCGGGGATGCGCCCGCAACCAATGTACATGCCCTTGGCCGGAATCGAACCCGGGACCTTTCAGTCCGCAGACCGACGCTCTACCACTGAGCCAAACCGGTTTCGGCTGTTTTTGTTTTAAATCTTTACTGTTGAAGTATTACATATGTCTCCCCCAGACCCTCATTGATCCCTTCTAGCCCACCCGACTCATAGCCTTCACCCCATTATTGTTTGTGTCCATGGCCTGGCCTTCTTGGCTTAGTGGTTGAGCATCGACCTATGAACCAGGAGGTCACAGTTAGATTCCCAGTCACTGGGCTCAATCCCCAGCAGAGGGAGTGCAGGAGGCAGACGACCAATGATTCTCATTACTGATATTTCTCTCTCTCCCTTCCTCTCTGAAGTCAATAAAAATATATTTAAAACACAAAAAACATTATTTTTATTTTAGCATAAAAGCAAGAGCTAAAGAAGTTGCATATTTGCTCGAAGTCATGAAGCTGGTTCAGATTTTTGTTGTTGGTTTTTTAAGTATGTTTTTTTTATTGATTTTTAGACAGAGAAGAAGGGAGAGATAGATAGAAACATCAATGTGTCATGGGATCAGCTGCCTCCTGCACACCCCCTGCTGAGAATCAAGCACAAAACCTGGGCATGTGCCCTGCTTGGGAATGGAACCTGGGACCTCTTGGTCTATGGGATGACATTTAATCTACTGAACCACATCAGCTGGGCCAGATGTTTTTAAAATATATATATTTTATTGATTTTTTACAGAGAGGAAGGGAGAGAGATAGAGAGCTAGAAACGTTGATGAGAGAGAAACATCGATCAGCTGCCTCCTGCACACCCCACACGGGGGATGTGCCTGCAACCAATGTACATGCCCTTGACCGGAATTGAACCCGGGACCTTCCAGTCAGCATACCGACGCTCTACCACTGAGCCAAACCGGTTTCGGCTGGGCCAGATGTTTTGATTTCAAATTAAAAAACTCAAACTATAAAATCATCTGAATGACTGCTTCCCTCTCTCCCAATTTTCAGTGTTTCTGCTAGAAAACATAAAACATTTTGGTAACTTCATCTAGGTTTTCCACAAAGTAACTTTAATCTACTTGCCTTCCTGTGCTTCCTATCAATGCAGAAACTGTCTACCCCAGGCAATCAGACCTTCCATCTCAATCACCCTGCCTTTGCTCATACCCTCACCCCTTTCTCCCTCCTTCCCTCTGCCTGTTTACTAACTTTCACGCAGCCTCTGCTTTCATTTCTTAAGGGAGGGGCCATGGTGGAATTGAGTCTCTTGAGCTGTTTATTCCCTACAGAAACCTGAAGAAATGTTGCTCCAATTTTGTTCATTGAGCTTTCTTAGGTCCATATGGGAAAGTCTACATCAATTGAGTGTTAATTCTCCAGAGAAGGATTCTCCCAGGTCAACAAGTCAATGCCATATAATGTCATTAAATTGGTCCAGTGAACCACTGAGTTGTATTTATGGGAGAGGTGGGTTTCTTGGTTTGTTTTTTGTTTTAAGCTAAAGAGATGAAACCTTCTTAATTGGGATGAAAATCAGAGGCAGTCAACAGGTTAGTTTCTGCCTATGTAACTATTACAGTGTTTACCATTTATAGCTCTTCTCATTGATAAGTGAACGTCAAGTGATAGCTCAGGTAAAAATGTCAACTGCTTTGCCTTTAGTATTCATATATCCAACCATTTGGTTAATGATTAGAATGTATGTAGTCTGCTTGCATGAATCATCAATTCATAGAGGTTTGTAGCTGGGGTTGGAGGTGTTCAGAAGTAAGGCTGGTCATGCAGAAAGGTGACACTCAGAAGAGGGAGTGATTTGCCCAAAGTCACACAGAGCATTAACACTGGAGTCAGAGCACATGTCAGTGGACTGGGCAAGCGGAGGGTAGCTCACGTTAGAGGGAGAAGATGGGGTATTCAGGGTCAGCTGTTGTTTTTAATCACTCACGAAGGCAGCGATTTGGGTTGGTTCTGTGACTTTATCAGTCTCCTAAAGCCTATTTATTTTTAACAGGATGCTCTAAATTACCTTATTTTTAGTGTAATTTGTATACACTCAGAACTCAATATATACTTTTGTCTATCAGAAATGGCACTTAAAGGCTTTTTCTTGCAGAGTCTACTTTATTAATTTTAACAGACTTTTTTGATATTCAAAATATAATTACTAACATTAACACAGACATTTGATTTTCATATATCACTATGGTCAAACTCAGTAAATCAACTTGCCTTTTCCCCCTCAGCTAATATCCTAATGATCTGAGCTCAAGACAACATTACAATGTTTCCTGTCTCTAGCTTGCTTGTCCTTCTGTCCTGGCTTCCTCATATTCCACAATAAAATCCTACTGGTTTTCAGGCAGGCATCACACAGAGACCAGCAGGCCTCTGTTCTAGTGCTCAGATGTCTCCGGACACCTTTGATGGGAGCAAGTCAGCCTTCTTCCTTATGCCTCCCTCCTTCCCCTTCATGGCTCTTCTGCCCATGACATCCTGTGTAGGGAGCCCCCTGGAAGAGACCTGGACATGTTTACTGACTGAGCTGGGATATTGACAGAATCATGCCAGTTACACTCCTGCCCTGGAAGTGCCGAGATGTTCCTAGTTCCTGGCTTGTGTTTGTCAGGCAGGAAGGAGTGGGTGGGATCTGGCCCCTCCTAGGTTTCTTGTTTTTCTGCGCTTTGTAACTGCTCCGTCTCCCTTTCCAGTTCACAAGTAAGTCTTCCCTCTGTGAATTTAGTCGGCACTTGTTGCCACTCTGCTTTCCCTTAAATGCCAGCCTGAGAAGTGGGCATTTTGTTTCCTGGATAAGAGACCTTGAAGGATCTGGGAGAGGGGGGATTCGATTTTGGCAGAGGTGTGAGGGGTGAACTGGAGAAGTTACAAAACGTAGAGAAGCCAGTTAGGAGACCATTTAGTAATGGGGGGGGTGGGGAAGGGGTGAGCAGCAGGCTGAAGGGGCGGGAAGGAGGCAGTGGGCTGGAGTGGTGAGTGGGGATGGACTTACTGCGGTCAGGACTCCAGACTCCAGATTTTTAAGATCCTTGAGCCCGACCGTGATGGGATCCTGGGGACCGGGGAGAGTTGGTCTGGGTGACTAGGGAGGAGAAGGGGGAGAAAGGAGGTGCGCTGCTCAGAGAGGGGGCTGAGAAGGGCAGGGACTGGAAGGCAATGATCAGCTCTGCTTGAGACTGGCTGGCCCACAGGATTCAGGCAGCGCGTGTGCCTCCTACAAGCCGGCCCACCACTGCTCCAGGGTCCCTTCAGCCTGGCTGTCATATGAATGGAAGGAAGCCCTGCAGCTTGAAGATTTCTATGAAAAAAATCCCCACACAAAACAAACAAACAGAGAAACACTCATGTCAGAGCCAGAGGGATGTCCAGGGCTATTTTCTTGTTCCCAACCACACAGGGGGCACCTGAATGTGGGGAACGGGAGACACTCATCTTGGTGGAAGTGGCAGAGTCAGGGTGAGAGCCCAATGCAATGGTATTTCCAATCCCACAAGGGCCTCGAAACTCTACAAAATCACGAGTTAATTCTGGGGCCTCCTATTTTTTTGTGTTTTATTTTTTTCTTCAGATGCTACTATTCCTTAATGACAGAGTGAGGATTTTCCTAATTTTAATACTTATTCTTCCATCTATTCAGTAAACATTGGTTTAGCACCTATTGTGTCATTTATTATCTGTTTTAGGCACTGAGAATATAGCAGAGAACAGATCAAAGCTCAGAGCGGGGAGTGAGATAACAAGCATCTCCTTTATAGCAAATGTCTGGATCTCTTTGAGTGCCCGAGGGGTACACTTCTTGAAACTCACTCCATGGATGCACTGGTGAACGTTGGGGGTGCACTCTCCACCCACTACCTCGCTGATGGCAGAACAGTCCTGCATCTGTTCACCCTCTTCATTGTCGGAGGCATTATGGCAGGCCCACGCTGGAAAGCCACTGGCTGTTATTTGCTACTTTTAAAACAAGATTTCTGAGTCAAAATTCTTTTCTGGATAAGAGGAGACTTCTTCATTTGTATTTGAAACACATGCTATTCTAATATATTGGCCATTCTCAAAATTGACAATTTGAAGATCGGTCAAAATGAGCTCATCATTGCTTCTTCTGCCAAGAATCTCAGACTGGAACGCTCAGCTATGGGATGGAGACGTCATAATTAACATTCAATGTCGATAGAAGCACTATCCGCTCCCCTACCGAAATGAAAAGGCAGAATCAAAGCTCTGTGGTTGAATTCATCCTCCTGGGCTTCTCTAACTTTCCCGAGCTCCAACAGCAGCTCTTTGGGGTTTTCTTGGTGGTTTACCTGGTGACTCTGATGGGAAATGCCATCATCATAGTCATCATCTCCCTGGAACAGAGCCTCCATGTGCCCATGTACCTGTTCCTCCTGAACCTGTCCCTGGTGGATGTGAGTTTCAGCGCAGTCATCATGCCTCAGATGCTGGTGGTTCTCTCCACTGAGAAAACGTCCATTTCATTTGTGAGTTGTTTTGCACAGATGTATTTCCTTCTTCTTTTTGGTGGGACCGAATGCTTTCTCCTGGGGGCAATGGCTTATGACAGATTTGCTGCAATCTGCCATCCTCTGAGCTACCCACTGCTTATGAACAAAGGGGTTTTCATGAAGTTAGTAATGTTCTCATGGGCCGCAGGGGTCATGGTGGCTACTGTGCAGACCACGTGGGTTTTTAGTTTTCCCTTTTGTGGTCCCAATGAGCTCAATCATCTCTTCTGCGAGACGCCCCCAGTGCTGGAGCTTGCATGTGGAGACACCTTTTTGTTTGAAATCTATGCATTCACTGGCACCATTTTGATTGTCATGGTTCCTTTCTTGTTGATACTCTTATCTTACATTCGAATCCTCTTTGCCATCCTGAAGATGCCATCCACCACTGGGAGGCAGAAGGCCTTTTCCACCTGTGCCTCCCATCTCACGTCTGTCACCCTCTTCTATGGCACAGCCAGTATGACTTACTTACAACCCAAATCAGGCTACTCCCCAGAAACCAAGAAACTGATGTCATTGGCTTACACATTGCTCACGCCTCTGCTGAATCCACTGATCTACACCTTGCGAAACAGTGAGATGAAAAGAGCTTTGATGAAATTCTGGCGAAGAAAAATAGATTTGCACACATTCTGACTGTGACTGGAAGCCATGTGATATTTGATCATTGTTTAACTAAATTCTATTTTAATTCAATAAATGGCCAAACATTCTGCATTTCTTGGTTTGGATATGATTATTTGGTTAATTTTTGAAATTCAATAACATATTAGGGCTACTTCCCTAATATGTTAATAGTATACAGTTGTCATTCATGTTTCTAGATATGTAAGTTTTCATAACATATAATACAACTGATTGCTGGAGCCTGATGTGGCGGGGATCTTCTTTTTCTGCGTCCCGCACAGAAAGAGAGATGAACGAACTGGTTCTAAGTGGAGGCAGCCAGGGATTGAGAAATATTAGAAATAAAGAGAGAAGACACAGAGATAGATTTTAAGCTGGGAGCTGGGAGAGCCGCCGAACTCCTCTGCTGGAGAGGCAGACTGACAACCTCCTGAGCCAGCAGTACATCTATTTATACTCCAACCCAACAAGGGGGTTTCACAGGAAAACAAGGAGCCTGGGCAGGCCCAGGTCCCACCCACTCCTTCCTCCTGGACAAACACAAGCCAGGAACTAAGAACATCTCGGCACTCCCAGGGCGGGAGGGCAACTGACATGACTTCGCCAATATCCCAGGCTCAGTCAGCAACAATCTAAAGAATGTCCAGGTATCTTCCCATTTAACCCTATACATCTCACCCTTTCTTTTTTAAAATTTAAGCATTAAGAATAAAACTCTAAATTAAAACAATTGCAAACAATGCCAATGCAAAACTAAACTACATTCATGTTATCATTTTCAAAACTTGAATGTCAAGAGCAAAACTCTGGCTATTAAATAATAACAAAACAATGCCAATGCAAAACAACAATATGAGAAATCAGAACCATGGACATATTAACATTTTTAACTACCAAATGAAAGAAAGTCTCTTGCTGCTGGTGTATATTTACTCAGAGTCCTTGGACTTGGCTGCACAAGACTTTGCAGAAGACTGGCAGCTAACAGATGCTAGTATGAGCAGGTACATGGTTGAAGAAGTAGCTTCCACTTCAGTCTTTAACTTCTTCAGATGACTCCATGTTAGCACCACAGTCCCTTGGGTAGCTTTTAGTTTTCTTCTCCTTCCGCTTTGCTGTCAATGGGCAACTCTCAGTCCTTTTGGGTGAAGGGACACAAGAGCTTCTCTGAGTCCATTCTGGTGACGGACGTAACGTTCTGGCACCCGAATTGGCTGCATTGCTCCTTCTGGGAAAATATAAAATACAACCTCTTCCCCACATTATTACTGAATCTGATAAAACTTTTGTCTGTTTTATGCTTTCTTCCACTTAGCTGACTTGGTGGAGGCTATTGTACAGGAGGCCTGATGCTTTTTACCTGCTGTATGATCCTCTGCATCACAATTCAAAAAAATTTTAAAGTATAAAAAGCATGACAGCTTCTTTTGAGGTGACACATAACATCTGTCTACCCCCTTTTTAAATGATTTTAAGAGTACGATTGGCTTTTTCCACTATTGAGTGATATCCAATTTACCACATTTGATTAGGTCTAAGTCCTTGGAGATTTACCTCTACAGTTGGCACAGAGAGGTGGATAATATACGGAGGACATTGCTTCCAATAAAACATGGACATTGTCATTCTCTAATATTTTAAAGGCTGAAAATTATATGAAAATATCCTCTGAATTGGTGTGCCCTGTAGTTGCTGTTTCAATAATTTTGTTTATACTTACCACAAAAGCACTATTACTATAGGTTGATGGGATCTGTAGTGAAATCTGTTAAGGTATAAATAAGAGCTTGTACTTCTACTGAAATATAAGAGTTCTGAAGGACTGCTCTTTTCCTGCTGCAGTAGATCCAGCCTTTCTAGAACTGGATCCATCTGATAATTTTATTAGTTCATCAGTTGTAATTATCCAAATCATTACTGAATTACTAAAATGAAGCTTCAATGACCACCTACTTTTTTATGTTCTTATGTACTAATGTTTTATTTCTGTATCATGGAATCCTCAAAGTTGGCCTGATGGGATGGAATATGCACGTTTATACATTTTAACAGCTACTGTAGAATTACTTTTCAGGTGGACCCAAAGGCCCACCCTGCTGCATTAATAGGGTTAAGTTTCAAGAGACCAACCAAGGGACGAGATATTTATTTCTGGAGTGAAAGCCTGTTCCATGAGTGACTAAACAAAGTGCAGTTATTTTGGGGAGACCAAGCTGGTTCTTCTTCCTGGATCTACACAGACTATTACTCACAACAGGATACTCTTGATATTTTTCCAGATATTCATCAGGAGGTTGGTGGCCAGAGAACTGCATGGGAACTCCCCCGAAGTCTCACTTGATAGTTTTCATATCTTTTTCAGGCATAGACCACTGGTTTTAAACATAGGGTGATTCATTTATTAATCGTGGGAAACTAAGTGGTTAACTATTCGTGCGTATCTTCCATGCTCCTTGAATCACATCATTAACTATCATATGGAGAGAAAAGAAGTAATAATTTATCACCTAGCAACATTTGAAACATTTAATGCTTGGCTCCTATTTTAATGTTGCTGATGTTCATAAACAGAAAGGGCCCCCCTTTATTGAATCTGTAACATGTGAGCTCCTATTGTTCTCAGTTTCTGCTTCGGGGATAATAACAAAGGTGCAAAATACTATTCCCATTGTCACTCAGCCGTGGGAAAAGCAATCTTTTAATTATGTACCACTGCCTCTGCCAAAGATGAGAAGTAGAGCTGCAAAACGGATTAGATTTTCACCAAAGGAAATTTCATCATCAGGTGGTTAAAACCAGCTTGAGTAATATTTGAATATTGTATAATCTTCTCAATAGGGCATTAAACAGGCATTTAGAAATCCTTTAATCTCAGTGTCCTGAAATTTCCTTCTCATACCGGTTAAAGGGTTCAATTAAAGGAGAAAACACACACACACACACACACACACACACACACACACACACACACACCCCTCCCAAACCCTGAATCCCAAGTATTCAAACTTCATTTTTATTTTTGTTCATTGTTTCGTTTATTCATTCATTGATTAAACAAATTTTTGTGAGGGGTGACTTAATGTGATGTTCCCTGGGGGAAACATAGCCTCTGTCCTTTTGGAATTCAAAGTCTTTTGGAAGATCACTGATTTGGGGAGGTCACAGAAGCCAGTCCACCATACCTATGTCTCTACCCCCTCAGAGGAATGAAGTTGAGCAGATAAGGTTCAAGGTTTGGTTGCATACATGATGATTCCAAAGTCATGATGATTCTCCATGTAGTTATGGCTTTGACAAAAAAATGTTCATTCAAAAGGATCTTCTTATGGTTCCAATCTAAATAACAATTCTGGCAATACCAGCTTTAATCTCATGGCAGCCAACAGGACTAACACTTGAACTCATGATTTCCTGGCTTTGAAGGTGACACCAAGATTTCCAATCACAATCAATGTAGATGAGAACGAAGTGAACTTTTAAAATGCAAAACTTGCTTTTCTCGCCATCTGATATGTTCTCCATTTTATTCAGCTGTTCCATTCCTTTTGTCTTTATTTATTTAAAGAAATTTTAATAGAATTTATTGAGGTGACATTGGTTCCTCAAACCATACAGGTTTCAAATATACAACTCAACAAAACATCATCTGCACACTGCATGGTGTTCTTTCTTTACACCTTAAATTGTCCTTTCCTTTCTGGACCCCTGACACACCATCTTCTCTTCCCAGATTAGTCTGTCTGAACACCCCTTCCTCCCTTCCTTCCTTCCTTCCTTCCTTCCTTCCTTCCTTCCTTCCTTCCTTCACAGGAATCAGCCAGCTCATGGCTATTTTTTTAAAGATATGTTTTTATTCATTTCAGAGAGAGAAAGGGAGAGAGAGAGAGAGAGAGAGAGAGAGAGAGAGAGAGAGAGAGAGATATCGTTGATGAGAGAAATACGTTGATGAGAGAGAAATATTGATTGGCTGCCTCCTGCACTCCCCCTAACTGAGGATTGAGCCCACAATCCAGGCATGTGCTACTGACCAGGAATTGCAAGGTGCTTCCCTGATTCACGGGTCAACACTCAACCACTGAGGCACACTGGCTGGGCCACTTTGCCCTTTCTTCATAACCCTTTACTAAGTTGTGTTTCTTGCAGCAGCTGCCTGGTTGATATTTGGCAACTCCAGGCTGCGTCATGATACAGTCCCAGTTTCCCTTATATGTCCTGGGTGGGTTTTGTTGTGACTTAACTCTGTATAGGATTGGTACTCAGGAGTGGAGGTGAAGGTTCTTAACGTGGTACCTTTTATATAGTTTTCCTGCTGTTAATGGGAGGGATTGGCCACTTCTGCAGTTTCAGAAGGTGTAGAGATGTATTGGGACATTATCCATCCAGATTTCTAATTCCATGTGTCTAGTCTTTAGATTTTTCCAACTCCGGTTTCAGTTTGGCATAATGGAACTTCCTCAATTAAGCACTGAACTATCTTTGAAGTTCAGGCATTCTGATGACTCAACCCTGGATTTGACCTTCAGCTTTCTCTGCTTGGCCATTACAAGACATAAGGGTGTCGTGAACTACTGACATGGTCTTTGGCTCTCACATTTCATTTTCACTGGTTTGTTGATTGCGCTCAGCTCTTTGATTATCTAACTGCAGGGATCAATGAAATATAGTAACAATTATATGATTCTATTATTCTTTGATTTATCAACTTTCATCCCCTCCAATGTTGGATGCCTGAATCGTTGAACAGGCCATACATTTCCTGCCACAGTTACATAATTCCAAGTTACCATTCCTGAAAGCTTTTTTTGGTAAACTTGGTGGCCTAGTATATCTTCAGATTTTTTTTAATGTTCTGTATAGGATTAAAAAGGATGTGCTGCCGAAACCAGTTTGGCTCAGTGGATAGAGCATCGGCCTGCAGACTGAAAGGTCCCAGGCTCGATTCTGGTCAAGGGCATGTACCTTGGTTGCGGGCACATCCCCGGTGGGGGGTGTGCAGGAGGCAGCTGATTGATGTTTCTCTCTCATCAGTGTTTCTAACTCTCTATCCCTCTCTCTTCCTCTCTGTAAAAAATCAATAAAATATATTTGAAAAAAAAAAAGGATGTGCTTTCTTCTGACCTTTTGATATAATGTTCTCCACATATGTACTAGACTAAGTAGTATATTGTGAATATTTTCTTTATCCTTACTCAACTATTTATTTCTTCTATAGATTTCTTAGAGGCATGTTACCGTATCCCACTATGACTGACACTCATAAGTTCCCTTATGATGAAGTCAATAGTTGTTGGATATATTTTGCAACTGTATTATTGGATGCTTTTGGGTTTAGAATTATTATATTCTAAACTCCCTTTGTCTGTAGTAATGCTTCTTGTCCAAAGTATGCTTTCCCCCCAATAATAATAGTTACATAAACTTCCTTTTATGTAACTATATTATTTTGTAATCTTTTGATTTTTAACCTTTCCATAACCTTATGATTTATTTATTTATATATTTTTTTCATAACCTTATGATTTAAATGTGTCTATGCTAAGGCGTGCTGTTGAGAAAAAATAAACCAGGATAGAAGTGTTGCTGTTGGAGTTCATTTTTTAAAAGGTTGATTTGGGACGATCACATGGAGAAGATGCCACTTGGGCAAAGGGACATAAGGGAGTTAGCATTTTTGAGAGCCATAGTGCATATTCAGGGAAAAACAGAGGCAGCAGCTGTGAGATGGAAACACAGATGGTGGATCAGAGAAATAGCAAGGAAGCTGCATGGCTGAATAGATGTGAATAAGGGGATGTGCCAAAGATGAGCCCAGAGAACCCAGCTGGGAAACAGATCTTTATATTTTTGAGTTTGGCTTCTATATTGAATGGGATAGGGTGCTAGTGAAATATTTTGAGCAGAAGAAAGGGAGGAAGAAAGGAGAAGGTTGGAGACTATAGCGATTATCCAACAAAGAGAAGAAAGTAAGCTGGGCCAGAGTGTTAGCTTTAGGAAAGGTGAGAATTTTTAACACTGTAATTTGAAGACAGAGCCACAGATGGGTGATCGGTTTGATATGGTTTGGGAGGGGGAAAAAAAAGGATTCAAGGATGACTCATAGGCTTCAGACCTGTGTAACTAGAAGCTTTAAGCTGTTATTTACTTGAGATGAGGAATGCAGAGGGTGGAGCAGATTTTAGGAAACAACCAGGTATTCAGTTATGGAGACAATAATAAATTAATATGTGTTTACTTAATTTAAAAATGTGTTTATTAGTAGTCTATAGTTTACTGCCGACTTCCTGTTAACACGAGATACTTTCAGAATATTAAAAAAATTTCCAAGACTTTAATTTTCTTTTTCTCTATTTGGTTGTTGTTTTACAGTGTTTTTTTTGTTTGTTTTTTTTTTGTTTTAAAAAATATATGTTATTGAATTTTTATAGAGAGGAAGGGGGAGGAATAGAGAGTTAGAAACATCAATGAAAGAGAAACATTGATCAGCTGCCTCCTGCACACTCCCTACTGGGTATGTGCCTGCAACCAAGGTACATGCCCTTGACCGGAATCAAACCTGGGACCCTTGAGTCTGCAGGCCAATGCTTTAGCCTCAAACTGGTTAGGGCTGTTTTACAGTTTTATTGCAAAGTATTTTATGTGTATACTGCCAAGTATTTGAATTTATACTATTTCCTCTCTGACAAATAATCAACTTTTATAAATATTTTGGGAAGTATAGTGTTAACAGAATAACAAGTGTTGTTTCTGCCTTATATTTACTCTCATTATCATCTGTTAAATCAAAATTTTGTTATTAAAATCTTCCCACTTAAATCTCTTTTTTGGTCTATTTTGTCTGTCAATTATTGAGGAAGATGTGTTATAGCTCCCACATTTTGATTTCTGTTTTATCAGTTTAGTACTATTGGCTATGAATTATAGTTCGATGTTAGTAAAGTCACTTCCTTTTTATCCTTGGGAGCACATATCTGAAATGTTTGTATACACTTTTCACTAACATCTAATACACACGTAGGAAAGTGTAAAAAGCATGCCTCAATATCCTGGTGACTTCTTACAAAGTATGTATCACCTGCATTCCCATTGCTGACACCAATAAATTGAACCTATCAGTATGATGGAAGCCCACAGGGGATGTTATGGGTCATGAATCATGGAAACTAGATACAAGTGCAAGTGACTGGGTCGTACGTACATGGGGTGTCACCCCACCTTGGTGAATGATAGTGGAAGGGCCCTTGGATTAGAATTTGTGAATGAAAACCCCTTTTCCTCAGGATAACCAACACATTTCCCACTGGATACAGATTACACAGAGTGAACCCTTCTTGCTGCCAGGAGGGGTGAGCTCCCTTGAGAATGAAGCCCACTCCCCCCCCCCCCAAAAAAAAAAAAAAAAAAACAGAGAGGAGAGATGGAGGACAGTAGCCTGCATTCTGGCCACACCCAGTTCTGGACAAAGCCGAGCCTGCAGACAGCCCAGGGCCTATTAATTGTCCTAGCCAGTTTGGACTGATCCCTGAGTCCCTGATTCTCACATGTATTCCATGAGGTTAATGACATCATGTTGATTTTACAGGGAAAGTAATAGAATCAGAGGAGCTAAGGGACTCAACTCATACAAACTAGTCCAGAGTTTTTGACTCCTAGTTTAAAACTTCTATCTATGGAAACAATTGTAATGCCATTTTTCTCAAAAGGTTTCAGTGACTCTATTTGGACTAGAAATGATCAAAAGTTCTTGGAGGGGGGAGGGCACCTGGGCTTTCTACAGAGCTTCCACGTAGACTTGCCTCGGTTTGTTTCCAACCATGCCTAAACTGTGTATCCCCTCTACTCAGATCCTCTACCTCTAGCTCCCACTCCCACCCTTCACCCCACCGCTCTCTTCTTTCCCCATTATTCAGCCTCTGCTCTCCCCTCCCGTTGGGAGAAGCCACGGTGAAATTGTGTCTCTTGTGTGGAGAGGCATTTCCCCCCTCCAGGAATATGAAGGAGTGGTGGCTCCAGGTGCTTGCTCTTGAGCTTTCTCGCCTGAGGGGCCAAGTTCAAGCCTCTTTAGCTATCACTTGAGAACACGGGAAAGTGTTTGTGAAGTGATTCCACATTCTCCAGGGAGGGATTCTCCAGGGCACATAATTCAATGTCATATAATGTTCTAGAATCAGTACAGTAAATCTCTGAGCAGTATTTCTGAGAAGGTGGCTTTGCCCAGAGGTAAAACACCAGACACAGAAAGTGTGACATTAGAGACAGAGTCAATAGGTAAGAAATTCAAGTTTCAGCTTGTGTGCCTAATGGGTTTTCCATGTACATCTCTTCTCCCTGAGAGCTGGAGATGCTGTGGAAGGGATTTCTCTGCGCTCAGGAGTCACCAGAGACAGCTGCAACATTTGAATCAGTAGACTCTTGGTTTTGATGCTATTCAATTTGTCTTTCTCTCTTTTTTTTTTTTTTTAAGAGAAGCGTTTAGGTAATAATTAGGTAGAAGTACTTTGCATGAACTAATCGTCAAATCTTAGAAGTTTGGAACTGGAAGGGAACTTGGTAAATAAGTCTAATTGTCTTTTTCAATTACAAGGATGAAACCTACAAGAAGGAAATGATTGGTAAGTTAGGTCTAAGACAGCATAAAGGTCTTCTAAGTTACAGAGAACTTAACTTAGAGCGTCTGTGGTCAGCTGCCCTTTACCACTCATGAGCAGTCTGTTCCATAACATGCCTACAGTCAGTCCTAGAAGGCTTTCTATTTTGTTCATATGATACTCTAAATTTTCTAATTTAAAAAGCCTATTCGCCTTTATTTATATTTATATTTTTAAATCCTCAGCCGAGGATACATTTTTTATTGATCTGAGAAAAGGTGGGGGGAGAGAAACATCCATCAGTTGTCTCCTGTACGTGCCCTCACTAGAATCGAACCCACTACCTTTTGGTGTATGGGACAACATTCCAACCAACTGAGCCACCTGGCAGGGACTAAAAATCTATCCACTTTTAAATATTTGCAGCTGAAAACCTGTTCTCCCCCCCCCCCCCCCGCCCACTGGAAATGGGGTTTAACTGTTTGATCCTGTGACCACATTTTACTCATTTTAGATAATGTTTTTATATCCAAATATAATTATTATGGTTAATACATGCATTTAATTTTAATGGATGATTAGTTGCTAAAGCAGTGTTTGTTGAATAATTAATGATTAAATGAAGTTTTGATGAGAAGGTGAATAAATAGGAGGAGAGAGAAAAGAGAGGGAGAGAATGGAAACATTTAAATTAGTTTTAGAATGACCAAAATTGGACTTTTCTGATAACCCCACTTTGTGTGTTCTTGCTTTGCCTTTATATGTAATCAAATCATGTACATGATTGACATTTGAACATGATACATGTTTGTTATAAATATAGAATAACTTTGCTGTAATTTTGAATGATTAAGTTGTAATGAACATTTTGTGGGTATCTTTTCCCACTTGTCTACTTTTTAATACTTTAAAAAATTTTCATATTATTTAAAATTGAGAAAAACAAATGACACTGGTAGCAATGGCCTGGGAGTGGCACTCAAATTATAAAACATTTTTTTTAAGGTTGCGTTTAATTTTCAAACCACATGATGTGAAAGTTGCAAAAGAACTTTGATATGTTTTGTACTTTACAGACAAGGTTTTTGAGCCAGAATTCTTCACTTCTCCCTTTTTATTTGAAAGATTCATTAATCTGAGTAACTGGCCATTCTCCAAAACTGCCAAACTGAACGCCTTCAGGATGGATTCCTTTTTACATCATCTGCCAAGAAGATCTGGGTGAATACAGACGCAGACACAGCTACTGGATGGTGACTTCATACTCATATACCATGTCCATAAAATCAAGATATGCTATACTACTGACATGAAAAGTCAAAATCAAAGCTCTGTGGTTGAATTCATCCTCCTGGGCTTCTCCAACTTTCCTGAGCTCCAACAGCAGCTCTTTGGGGTTTTCTTGGTGGTTTACCTGGCGACCCTGATAGGAAATGCCGTCATCATAGTCATCATCTCCCTGGAACAGAGCCTCCATGTGCCCATGTACCTGTTCCTCCTGAACCTGTCCCTGGTGGATGTGAGTTTCAGCGCAGTCATCATGCCTCAGATGCTGGTGGTTCTCTCCACTGAGAAAACGTCCATTTCATTTGTGAGTTGTTTTGCACAGATGTATTTCATTCTTTTCTTTGGTGGGGCCGAATGCTTTCTCCTGGGGGCAATGGCTTATGACAGATTTGCTGCAATCTGCCATCCTCTGAGCTACCCACTGCTTATGAACAAAAGGGTTTTCATGAAATTAGTAATGCTCTCATGGGCCGCAGGGGTCATATTGGCTACTGTGCAGACCACGTGGGTTTTTAGTTTTCCCTTTTGTGGCCCCAGTGAAATCAACCACATCTCTTGTGAGACGCCCCCAGTGCTGGAGCTTGCATGTGGAGACACCTTCTTGTTTGAAATCTATGCATTCACTGGCACCATTTTGATTATCATGGTTCCTTTCTTGTTGATACTCTTATCATACATTCGAATCCTCTTTGCCATCCTGAAGATGCCATCCACCACTGGGAGGCAGAAGGCCTTTTCCACCTGTGCCTCTCATCTCACGTCTGTCACCCTCTTCTATGGCACAGCCAGTATGACTTACTTACAACCCAAATCAGGCTACTCTGCAGAAACCAAGAAACTGATGTCATTGGCTTACTCACTTCTCACGCCTCTGCTGAATCCACTGATCTACACCTTGCGAAACAGTGAGATGAAAAGAGCTTTGATGAAATTCTGGCGAAGAAAGGTAGATTTGCACACATTCTGACTGTGATGGGAAGCCATGTGATATTTGGTCATTGTCTGACTGAACTCTTTTAAATTTAATAAATGCTGGAAATAATTTGCATTTCTTGGTATGAGTATGCATACCTTTTTGAGTCCTACAAATATGCTAATACATAAGAGGTACCTAATCACATTATTTTCATAGATGCATTTATTCCTTGATATTCAGTATAATACAGTTTCTTCAAAAAATTGTTTATGGGAGGTCATACCAGTGTTTGTTAGAGATTTATTCCTTTAGAGCAGTGTTTCCCAAACTTTTGACATAGGTGCACCCCTTCTATAATTTTCGTAAGGCTAAGTATCCCTTGTCAAAAAAAAACAAAAAACAAGGATGTATTTTAATAACAATCAAAATATATTTATTTTTTATTTTTTTGGTATATACACAAAATAATATAAAACAAAAAATAAAATTATTCATAATAAAATATAAATAAAAGTTATATTATAAATCACATTTATTTGCACACCGGACCATCTCATGCCTCACAAGACTGTCTTGACTTGACTCATGAGAATGTAGAATTAGGTGCAGCTAAGCATGGTGCAGTGCATATCCCCACCAAACTCTAGTGCAACGTGTATCCCCACCAAACTCTTCCTGGGGGTACGCATACCACACTTTGGGAAACACTGCTTAGAGAATGCTAAATAAAAATCCTAATTTTATACATTCATAAACATTGGTGCTTTAATTTCTGCAGAATAGGTTTTCCAACTTGTGCTTTGGTGGGTTAAAACAACTGTGAGTTTGCAAACTTTCATAAATATTACCAAACTAGAGGCTTGATGCATGAAGATTCATGCAATAATGGGCCTTCTGTCCCCTAGCTGTTGGCACCACCTTTGCTCCTGATGGAGACTTCTCTCTGCCTTTGCACCAGCCCAGAGCCACCTTTCTGCCTCTCCTTGCTCCCAGCAGTTTAGCACCTGCATATGCAAATCAACCTGCCATCTTTGTTGGGTTAATTGCATACTCACTCCTGATTGGCTGGTGGACATTGTGAAGGGACAGTCAATTTGCACCTTTCTATTTTATTAGTGTAGATCAGTGTTTCCCAAAGTGTGGTATGCATACCCCCAGGGTTACGGGAAGAGTTTGATGTGGGTACGCATTGCACCAGAGTTTGGTGGGGATATGCACTGCACCGTGCTTAGCTGCACTTAATTCTACATTCTCATGAGTCAAGTCAAGACAGTTTTGTGAGGCATGAGATGGTCCGGTGTGTAAATAAATGTGATTTATAATATAACTTTTATTTATATTTTATTACGAATAATTTTATTTTTTGTTTATTATTATTTTGTGTATGTACCAAAAAAAGAAAAAGTAAATATATTTTGATTGTCATTAAAATACATCCCTTTTTTTTTTTTGACGAGGGGTACTCAGTGTTATGAAAATTATAGAAGGGGTACACATATGTCAAAAGTTTGGGAAACATTGGTGTAGATTATGTTTTAATATTTTATCAACAGATTGCTGAAATTGTGTGTAATATCTGAATGTTGTATAACCACTGCTGTAAAACATCAAAGAAGCATCAGCAAAAAGTTTCATTGAACTCTATTCCTTGATAGCCTGCAATTTCCTTCTCATAACTCTTAAAAAACCTCAATAAGACAAGGCTTATCTAAAACAAACAAACAAACAAAAAGGAAGTTAAATACAGGGTTTCCTTCTAATTTTCTTTAGTCATTTGTTCATTCACTGATTGTATAAATTTTTTTCTCTTTTTTAATACCAATACCCTAATTTATATATTTTCCCAACTTTAATGAGATATAATCAACAATTAAAATTGTATATAATTAGTTGGCTCTGTGGTTGAGCTTTGACCAATGAACCAGGAGGTCAAGGTTCAATTCCTGATCAAGGCATATGTCTTTAGTTTGGGACTAGATCCCCAGTAGGTAGCATGCAGGAGAAAACTGATCAATGATGTTTTGTCTCTCTTTCCCTTTCGTTCCCTCTCTGAAATTCATAAAAGTATTAAAAAAATAGTTGTATATATTTAGAGTACAATGTCATGGTTTGATATGCATACATGTGAAATGATTACCACAATCAAGTTAATTAACACATCCATAACCTTACAGTTATCTTTTTGTGTTTTTTAGTTGAAAACACTTGAGGTCTATTTAGCAACTTTCAAATATACATACGTTATTAGCTATAGTCACCATAGTGTACATTAATTAGATCCTCAGAACTTATCTCATATTTGAAAGTTTATATCCTTTGATCAGTAACTCCCCATTTCTCCTACTGCAGCCCCTGGAAACCACCATTCTATGGTCTGTTTATATAAGTAAGACTTAAAATTTTACTTATTTATTAAAACTCCACATATAAGTGATACCATACAGTATTTGTCTTTCTCTGTCTGGCTTATTTCACTTAGCACAATGCCCTCCAGGATAATTCATATTGTCATAAATGGCAGGATTTCCTTCTTTTGTATGGCTGAAGAATATTCTATTGTATTGTATACATAAAACTTTTTTTTGTCCATTCCTCCATTGACAGACATGTAGATTGTTTTCATATCTTGACTATTGTGAATAATGTTGTAACAAACATGGGAGTGTAGCTATCTCTTCAAAATACCTTTTTCATTTTCTTTGGTTATATACCTAGAAGTGGGATTGCTGGATCATATGGAAGTTCTATTTTCAACTTTTTGGGGACTATCTTTTCTGTTTTCCATAGTGGCTGCACTAGTTTATATTTCCACCAACAGTGCATAGAGTTCAATTTTCTCCCCAGCCTTGCCAATAATTGTTATCTCTTATCTTCTTGGTGATAAACATTCTAACAATAAGATGTGAGGTGACATCTTATTGTGGTTTTGATTTGCATTTCGTTGATGACTAATGATGTTGAGCATCATTTCATGTACCTGTTGGCCATTTGTAGGTCTTATTTGGAAAAATGTCTCTTCAGGTCCCCTGCCCACTTTTTAATGAGGTTTTTTTATTTTTCTGTTACTGAGTTGTGTGAGTTCTTCATATATTCTGGATATTAACCCCTTACATATATATATATATATATATATATATATATATATATATATATATATATATGACTTGCAAATATTTTCTTTCAATCGGTAAGATGCCTTTTCATTTGGTTATTTCTCTTGTTGGGCAGTAGCGTTTTAGTTTGATATAATCCCACATGTTGAATTTTGCTGCTGTTGTTCGTGCTTTTCTTCTCATGGATAAAAAATCATTGCCATGGCCGATGTCAAGGAGATTTCCCCCTATGTTTTCTTCTAGGAGTTTTATTGTATCAGGTCTTAGGTTTAAGTTTTTAATCCAGTTAGAGTTAATTTTCATGAGTGTTGTAAGAATGGGGTCCTAAACGTATTTTTCTGTACGTGGCTCTCAAGCTTGCCTAACACCATTTATTTACTTAAAAATATTTTTATTGATTTTTAGAGAGAGGGAGGGAGAGAGAGAAACATCAGTGATGGCAGAAATACATCAATCAGATCAGCTGCTTCCTACATGACCGCACACTGGGGATTGAGCCCGCAACCCAGCATGTGCCCTGACCAGGGATCAAGCCATTGACCCATTGGTGCATGGGTCAATGCTCAACCACTGACCCACACTGGCCAGACCCCAACACCATTTATTGAAGAGCCTTTCCCCACTGAGTCTTCTTGACTCTACCAGTTGGCTGATTTCCAAGGACTCTCCTGCGGGATTCCCCTCACTGACTTATAAAGAATGAACTTTCATTTCCTTGCGGTGTATACAGGACCGGTTTTTCAGTACGTGAGATGCCAAGATCACCCGGCATTGTTTACAGAGGTCGTGCATGGCTGCACCCATAACCTCTTCACACGTACGTCTAGTTCCAGAGAAAGGAAAGGAAAACAGCCTCTCCAAGCTGCCATTTGAGAGACCACAGAAGCCAGCAAAAAGGGCAGGCTGTGCAAGGCTCACCTCCTCGTGACCTCCAGTGGGACTCCACAGGCTAATGAGGTCCGAGAAATGCCCCTGGCTGTGCCCTCAGTCTGGGACTGGTGTTATGCTAAGTGTTCAGTATCTTTGCCGAAGCAAGTAAACCCAAACAACAACAGGAAGTGCCTGTAATTCTAAAGACACAGCTTCATTGCTGCCTCACTGAAACAACTCCCTGAGCTACTTACTCCCTTCTTTGGGAAAGAGCCCAACACATACTGGTACACGAGTGGGTCTTGCTACCAATATGCTCACTTCCTCACCTGGCTACCAATATACTCACTGTCCCTTATAATGGACTGATCCAGAAGAAGACACCTGTAGCAATCAGAATCTTGGCAGTATCCTGGGATGACCTCCCCCCCCACCCCCACCCCCCACAAGTGCCTTTTCTAAATATCATTCAGCTTTCACTCAGTGTGCGTAATGGAGAAGTCTCTGAAGGGAAGGCATCCAATGAGGATCCGGGTAATCCTGCCCTCACTTTCCAGGGGGCATGCTCCCAGTATCTATGAATGCACTTTTACGTCTTTTTGAGACCAAGAGCCTCTGGAATAGGTCAGAATTGAGTGAAGGAGTTACATAAGAGATTTCTTCACCGGCTGCAAATTTACATCTATTTCCCAACTCCAATTGCACACCACGAAGTTCACCAACAGCTTGTGTAATAAGGACAACAACACAGCAGAGCCCAACAACACAGTGCAGAAACAGAAAAATGCCTTCAAGTCAAGTCACCTTCAAGTTACCTCCCCTCAGCTGAGTACTCGTGAGATGGTGCTCTTTCTGATAACAGCTCCCTCTCCTCACTTTACGTGGAGCACTTTAGAAAATTCTTTCTCCGCCTCCTTTGAAACTCCCTCCTGCTATGGAGATATGAGAGAGTTCACTTTTCCTCTGGATAAGATTGGTTAGCAGACACGGGGTTCATGATTTCTCTCATGCCAGCTCTCAAAATCTCTCCGGCCCTTTGTTGCAGCAGAGTTTGGGTTCAGTCTCTCTCCTCTATTGCAATAGTCTTGAATAAATTTCTTTTGCTTGTTTAACTTTGTCTAGTGCAATTACTTTGACAGCTCATTTAATATTAGTTTCATGAAGAGTGAGTACTGAGAGAACCCAAACTACCAAACCCCCATGCAGCTTACTGTCTACAGCAGTGTTTCCCAAAGTGTGGTACACATACCCCCAGGGGTATGGGAAGAGTTTGGTGGGGGTACACATTGCACCGGAGTTTGGTGGGGATATGCACTGCACCGTGCTTAGCTGTGCCTAATTCTATGTTCTCATGAGTCAAGTCAAGACAGTCTTGTGAGGCATGAGATGGTCCGGTGTGCAAATAAATGTTATTTATAATATAACTTTTATTTATATTTTATTATGAATAATTTTATTTTTAATTTATTATTATTTTGTGTATCTACCCCAAAAAGAAAAAATAAATATATTTTGATTGTTATTAAAATACATCCATTTTTTTTGACGAGGGGTACTCAGCATTACAAAAATTATAGAAGGGGTACACATATGTCAAAAGTTTGGGAAACACTGGTCTACAGGAACACGGCTGTACTGTGTCATTAGCACAACATTACTATTCCAGGGGACGCCTGATCAGGCCTCCTGGCAAAGCACTCGATTGTTCATTACAGTATCTTCCCTAAAAACCTATTAAGTCTTTTCAAAAAATAATAATCTGATGTACAACCAGCACGTTCTTGAGTGCCCTTTTATCTAGCATCTAATAACTTCCTGTTTGCAAGCCCTACATCAACAATCTCCTTGAAGCCCATTGGGCTTTCATGAGTAGTGCCCTCAAGACACTCATAATTCTGTCCCTTGCTCCCATCCTAGAATCAATGTCAACTTTCAGGGTTCTATTATGGCTGCATTGATGTGATACTTGAATTAAGAACTAAAGGATGAGCGTTATTTATAGAGTCAATCTAGAGCCAGTGTGTGTGTGTGTGTGTGTGTGTGTGTGTGTGTGTGTGTTGGGCGGTGACTTTCTAACAATCCATGCAAAGACACTGGTGGGAGGGAGAATGACCAGTCTGAGAAAGGGAAAGCAGCCATGTGATCCTTATTCAACACTTTTTGAATGACGTCAATGTACCAGACCCTGCTACATGCTGAGAACACAAAGGTAAGCAAGATAGTCTAATGGGAGATACAACTAAGCACATAGTAAAAACATTATTACAATTGTACTTATAGTTGTAAAGAAAGCACAAGACACCCTGGGTTTATGACAGGAAGACCTATCTCACCTGGAGATGTAGAGCATAGAGGAAGGGCCTTGGGAAGAACAGCAAGGCCTCCCTGGGAAAGTGACATTCAAACTGAGCCTTACGGTTGACAACGGTTTGCTGGGCCCAACTGTGGAGCAGTCCAGGAGGAAGGAACGAAGCTTTGAATGCCCGATGACATCCCAGGAAAGAGAATGCTGGAGAGGGAGAAGTGAGGTGAAGAGGCAGCTGGAAGCCAGACCATGCCAAGTCTTATAGGTCTAGTGAACACTCTGAACTCACCTCCTAGCGAAAGGTAGCCAGTGAGGTGTAAAGCAAAGCGGTACCATGGACACACTTGTCCTTTTAAAATGCCATTCTGAGTAGATCATTGATGGGTGAGATTTTAGAGTAGAAAGAGGCAAGGAAGAGACAATTGCTACAACCCAGGTGAGAGATGAGGCTTGGGCTAGGATGGGGGCAATGGAAATGGAGCAGCAAGAATGTCTCTACCTATATTTAAGAGATCAAATGGACAGGGCGTGGTAATGAATTCTATGTGGGAGAGGGTAGAAGAGAGAAAGGTGACAAAGGTGAACCCAGATTCCTGGTTGGAGCAGAGAGTGGATGAGGGTGCCATTTGCTGAGCCGCGGAACACTGGAAGGGAAGACTTTTTGTGTGAAATAACAGTTTGGGATGAGGAAAGTTGAAGATGCCTGTGTGGAATCAGCCAAGTAGATAGCTGAGATATGTCGACCAGGCTCAGGAGGAAGATCTGAACTAAGGGGATAGAGCTACAGGGCAATAGCTAGAGATGCACGCTATGGTCTTCTTTTCTAAAACATATTCTTATTGATTTCAGAGAGGAAGGGAGAGGGAGAAAGAGAGTGAACCATTAATAATGACAGAGAATTATTTTTTTTTTATGGATATTTTACAGAGAGGAATGGAGAGAGAGAGAGAGAACTAGAAACATTGACCAGCTGTCTCTTGCACACCCCCTACTGGGGATGTGCCCACAACCAATGTACATGCCCTTGACCGGAATTGAACCCCGGGACCTTTCAGTCCGCAGACCGACGCTCTACCACTGAGCCAAACCGGTTTCGGCATGACAGAGAATTATTGAGTGGCTGCCTCCTGCACACCCCCAACTAGGGATCAAGCCAGCATGTGCTCTTAACCAGAATCAAACTGGGACCCTTTCGTCCGCAGGCCGATGCTCTATCCACTGAGCCAAAATGGCTAGGGCTGAGGGTCTTCTTAAGATGAAGAGACTGCAGAAGACTTGAAGTTCCCTGGAAATAATCCAAAAGAGAAAATGTATTGAATTAGTATGATTAGGGACTTGTGCGGCTGATGTTTTTCTATCTGGTGACGAGATAGACACCCATGGATGGACAGCTACATGCATAACAGAGAATGGAAAGCAGAGCTGTAAAGTTACAGGGATTCCAGGGGCCAAGGAACTCATATCAGGGGGCTATGGGACAGGGTGCCTGGGACCGGAAGTGGATCTGGGGAGGAGCGTCCAGGCACTAAATGAATGGATGTTCCAGGAGGCATCTGGTTAACTATCCCAAAGAATGAACTAGATTCTCGCTGCCATCTAGTGGCTCAAGCTTGTAATTGCTATAATCTCACTGCTCAAAGTCCAGGGGAGCTAAACTTGTTATTGGTTCACCAATATCACCCCTGGTGAAATTCACAGAAAGAAATAGAATCAATCACATCAGCTCTGGGCACAACTAATCTGGGCGGGTGGCAAAGGCAGTGGCAACTACCATGTCCCTCATAGGTGTCGGTGTACGTTTTTGTTATGCTTAGGATCAGAAGGACAGATGTACATCCTCCATTCTTACCCCCTTCCATCTCCTCCAATTTTGCTCACTTCTTTTGCCACCACCACCACCACCACCATGATTAATAGGCCCAGCTGTAGAGAGTGGGAGCAGTCCAGGAGGAAGGAGTGAAGTGTTTGAAGGCCATCACCATCAGCATAATCATCATTCCACACCCTACACATTGCACCAAGCATGTCAAACTCAAAGGCTAACACGGGCCAAATAAACCAAGGCATTCAGCCCACTGGCTGCGAGTTTGACATGCTTGCATTACACATTCACAATAATGGACTAAATCTGTTACCTCATTTGACTACCTTTCATACCCATTTATTGGGTATCTACCATGTATACCAGTTGTTGTGCTAGGTGGTAGGCACCCAGATCAGACACTGGGAGCTTACAACCAAATACTGAAGCAGATAAGCAGATAAACAAACTCTTATAGCACTGCATGGCGAGTGTAATGATTGTTGTTAACACCTGTGCTGTGATACTTCACTGTGCGTCTTGAGACTAGGAGTCAGGGGAGACTTCCTGGAGGAGGTGGCTGGGGTCACAGTATGTAAGACTAGTGAAGAGTTAATGACATGGCAGAAACAAGAAAGAGGACTTTACATCTAGAGAAAAAATGGTGTCTGAAAAGCAGGGTGGATTTTAAGATCTGAAGGGGCGCCGTGTGACAGATGCTTAGGATACTTGGGGAGGGACAGAAAGTGAGTGCAGAGTGAATGACTCTGTGAGCTAAACAAAGGAATTTGAATTCAATTTGGAAAGGTATGGGGAGTGAAACAAAATCAAATTCGCATTTTAAAAGTAGCTGGCATTTGTTAGACACGCACTATACATCTGGCCAAGCCTCTTCCATGGATGAGAGCATTTTATTCTTCGCAATACCGCTTAACAGAGGAGCTGTGAGATACTAAGTAATCTGTTCAAGTATTGAAAGTTATTTTGTGGTTGGATGGGATCAGAATGCAGTTTTCTTGGACTTCGGGGTTCACGCTTTTGCCAGTGGGCTTGCTCTAGTGTCTCCCCTGTGACTGAAGTCAGGCCACACGCCCGGCATTTCTGCAGTGGCAGTGCACTGAGCTGTGGTCTCCAATGTGCCTCCCAGCTGCAGCACCCTCTTGGGGTGGCCACCCTGGGCATAACAGTTTGCCTGGAGTCGGTCATAAGCAGAGATCAAGGGAAGAAGTGTGCATCAATACTGGCTGTTCTTGCAGGAAAGACCCAGCACTCTGGATCACGTGTCCTTGTGCAGCTTTTCCGGGATGGAAAGGAGCCCATCAACATGAGCGATTTGGGTCCATGACACAGCTGCTTTGGGGGAGTAAAAAAAAAAAAAAAGGCAATTCTTTCTTAGAAAGTTCACGTTTGCCCTCTTTTGACTTCTCAGACAGGCCTTAAGAAGGGGGAAACGTGGCATTCATTGCACATGAAAATCCTTCCAATCTTTGTTATTACCGTTTCAAGTGCTTTTTCCCAGTACTGCAGCCTTTGCTAATGAAGTTGTAAAGTTATGATATTTGGCAGTTTATAGAATATCAGGCACTGTTTCAAAATAAAATTATAGTAAACCTGCTTAGGGTGTTAGGGCGTCTAAGATGGGCTATTTCTCTCATGATGATGATGATCATCATCATCTAGACACAAGGGCAGACCATCCCAGACATCATTATAGTGATTTCTCAGCAGAAGCCAGAAATCCTAATAGGCTCGTATGGCCTAAAGCAGTGGAAATCGCAAAAGTAGGGCATAGACACCTCCATCTTAATAACGGTAAGCTCTTTTCTCAGTCCATTGCTTTGCTTTATGTTTCATTCAGAAATAATGCCACTCAATGACCATCTTGATTGCAGTTTTGCTTAGAGTAGTGGTTCTCACAGTTGGTTTGGGAGTCCCTTGGAGACAGACCCTTTTAGGGATTCTGTGAGGTCACAATAGTTTTCATAATAATATTAGGATACAATTTGCCTTTTATCTGTCATTCTCTCAGAAATGTAGAGTTTTCCAGAAATTACATGATGCATTATATATATCACAATGGATTGAATGGATAAGTAGCTATGAGAACTCAGCTGTGTCCAATTACACCAGTCATTAAAAAGATTTGCAAAAGTGTAATACTGTGCCATTCTTCTAAATATTTTTTGAAAATACAATTATTTTCCATCACAACGTTATTTCTGCCAACATGTACTGGCTTATTATTGTTATTTTTAAATGAGTTAAATTAATATTTAAAAAAACACATTATCTTTAATTTCCAATATAGTCAATATCAATTACTATAATGGGTATGAAGCAAAGCTCTTTGAGGTTCTCCATAAATTGTCAGAGTGTAAAAGGGGGCTGTGAGACTAAGATGTTTAAGGGTGCTGGCTTAGAGAATTCAACGGTAGACAATTTCTCAGTGATTTTAAGAAGAGGCACTCCCCCCTCCTGAAAGAAAAGAAAAAAATCAACAGAAACACACGTGTTCACAGGTCTCTGGTCTCCCAGGCGTCTCTCTGCAAAGTTAGTTGATCTGTTTCCTTGGTACCTGACCTGAAGCCACCACCTGTGGCCCATTAGCACCCTCCCTTGGTGGACTGGATTCTGCTCAGAGTCCGGGGTCCTCTGGGAATAATTAGGGAACTTTGTGAGGAAGTTTCCTCCAGCAGGAAATTGGTTCCTCTGGAGCTTGTTACACATTAACTCCACAGCCAAGATCATGAAAACATTTAGTGAAATTGGTAAGAGCGCTCGGGCCCCTGGGAGCACAGTGCCAGGACTCGGGGACTGGGTTTAGGCGTCAGCTTTACACGGTGACGAGGGAGCAATTAGGTTAAAATGACTCCTGCTTTTCTAATGAAGCCACACACTTCATCCTCTCCCTGGGGTTGAACAGGGATATAGGGTAAGAGTGTGAAATGCAGCTGAAGTCTACTGTAAACGCAGAGGTTCTCGGTCCCTTTGGCCTTCGCAGACTTCATAAGCATACCAAAGACTCGCAGCTGGCCAGACGTCAGGCAGTCTCTGTCAATCATGAATTTCCCACAAGGTGAACAGGCTCAACTCTGACGGAGAAAGCAGCAGAGTTTCCCCTAGCTCAGTGGTCGGCAAACTCATTAATCAATAGAGCCAAATACCAACAGTACAACGATTGACATTTCTTTTGAGAGCCGAAAACCGACTTCTTAGCATGGACCACGAAGTTTCAATTGCACTGTACGTGCGCACCCGCTCGTGGTATTTTGTGGAAGAGCCACACTCAAGGGGCCAAAGAGCCGCATGTGGCTCACAAGCCACGGGTTGCCGACCGCTGACCTAGCTAATACTCTGAGGCCTTAAGACTTGTCTAATATAAGCATATAAATCTAAGGTAAAACAAAACAGAACAAATATTGAAGAATCACAGCTATATTTTCCCTGAAAAAAAAAAAGACACCAGACAAAACAAAACACACAAAACTGAGAAGTCAATAGAAGTGAAAGAAAAAAACAAAGGGCAGAGCACAGCAGCCTCCACCTCAGTGACACCTCCTGTGGCCCCATGGGATCCCCGGGTTATAGCCTGTGGGCCCATTTCTGTCCCAGGCCGAGCCCAGTCCCTTACAGAGAAGGGCAGGTCTGACAGCTAGAATGGCGGTGTTCTCACCTGCCCTTCTGAGTATCATTCAAATGCTCTATAGATGGCCTGAAATGGACAACCCGATTGTTGAGTAGGACTTACAGAATACAGCTTCCGACCAAGCGAGCTACAGGTATTGCTGGGTGGCCAGAGTTTTACCTCCTGGCCAAAGAAAACTTATTAAATGTTATAACTTTTTCAGATATGCTATGCTGTAAAAAATATTGGAAACTACTGGTTTAGAATATGTAAAAAATCCCTTTCATTTATATTTTATTTTTTAAAAATATGTTTTTATTGATTTCAGAGAGGAAGGAAGAGGGAGAGAGAGAAACGTCAATGATGAGAGAGAATCATTGATCTGCTGCTTCCTGCATGCCTCCTACTGGGGATCGAGCCTACAACCTGGAATGTCCTCTGACTGAGAACCAAACTATGACCTCCTGGTTTATAGGTCGAGACTCAACCAATGAGCCACACCAGCTTGACCCTTTCATTTATATTTTAAAATTATTTATTACAAAATGGTACATAGCATCGTACTGACCCTACAAATTATTTTTTTTATCTCTGCTTATGTATCTTTCTCCTCATTCTAATTTTGTGCTTCTCCGTCTTTCTTTCTACATGTCCCCTTTTAATTTTCTTTATTTCAAAATCTACTTTGGCAGTCTTGGCCACAAGGTACCAATTATTGGTCATTTCAAAGCGGAAGATTTTTTTAATCCTTTTACATATATTGATTTTCTGTAATTCATCTAATCCATAGTCTCATATGTATTTGTTTATTCTAACCCCTTTGCTTTTTATTAGTAGTATTTCTAGCCCTTTTGATTGAATACTTCATTTTATAAATCATTCTCACTTTTACATACAATGTTAAGACTACAAATTTTCTTCAGTTTACCACCTTGGACAAATCGTGATATGCAATACTTCCATTCAACGACAATGACTCATTCTAATTATGTCATAAAATGAAGGTTATTTAAAAAAAAACCCTCAAGTAATTTATAACAGAGGTATTTGATTCCAAGTGCTTAGATCCTTTCATTTTCTTTCTATTTTTCTGTTATCAATTTTTAGTTTTAATTTATTTTGGTGAAACACTGTTTGATTTCTATCTTTTGAAATTCATTGAGGGCTTTGTTATCTAATATTTATGTAAGTATGCCACAGGCATTTGAAAAGCATATGTGTTCCTATTGGGATCTAAAGTTCAGCGCACACATGTGCATTCACACATACACACACATCTTGTGTTTCCCGCTTCATCATTTCATCATCATCTCTGATCAGTTCACCTGATCTTTTGCCTGCTGCCACCTGCTGGCCCAGTAGGAGCACAGTCGCCTTTGTCCTGCTATTGACCTGGGAAGCCTATCTTAACATCTTGGCCAACTCCAGTGCATCACTGAGGTCACCTACTATTGCAGGCGGGACCTGGCAAGTCTGGCCAGGTCAGAACCTATTGTTGGCAAGCTGCAGACTCTGGAGAGCAGATGGTAGAGTGCCAGTCCAAGTATGAAGGCCTGAGAGTTGGGAGAGTGATGTTGTAAGTTTCAGTCCAAGTCCAAAGGCAGAGGACTGTCAGGCAGAGGAAGCAAATTCTCTCTTATTCCACTTTCTGTTCTATTCAAGCCTTCAGTGGATTGGATGAGGCCCATCCACATTAGGGAGGATAATCTGCTTTCTCAATCTACCCATTCAAATATCAATCACATCCAGTAACACCCGCACAGACACACCCAGAATGCAGTTTAATCATATATCTGGGCAGCCATGGCCCAGTCAAGAGGATCCATAAAATTAACCATCCCACATATTTCTTAAAAAGAACAAATATCAGGCCTGGCTGGCGTGGCTCAGTGGTTGAGCATTGACCTATGAACCAGGAGGTCATGGTTCGATTCTGAACTGGTCTAATCATATGCACAGGTTGCAGGCTCAATCCCCAGTAGGGGCATGCAGGAGGCAACTGATCAGTGATTCTAATCACTGATGTTTCTATCTCTCTCCCTCTTCCTTCTTCTCTGAAATAAAAAAAAAATTTAAAAAGAACAAGTATCAGAATAACATTCTTTTCTAGAAAACCTTAGATTCTGCATTTCTGAGGGAAATTTTTTTTTTCAGTCTAGGATTGTATTTCTCCTCAAATCGAGAGTAAAACAAAAATAAAGTTATTTTAAGACATTCAAGAACTAAGAAAATTCATTTCTCTTTACATTTAAGGGAACTGCTTGAGAAAGTCCTTATAGCAAAATGATGGAGAACACCAAGAAAGAAAGAGAAATGAGATCCATAAGATAGTGCATCCAAACCACAAATCCGGTGAAGTTCCGAAATCACCCTTGGGTGTCACTATGACCTAGGTGACTACCACTCCAGATATCAGGAGGACCTTGAAGGAGACATTCAGGATAGAATCAGTAGAAACTATGACATTATAAACAAAAATTATACTATTAAAGGAAAAAGGAAAAAAAGGCAACGATTGCAAAATAAAAATAAAGGCAATTATAAACTTAAAAATGCAATATAATAATGGGAATATTACAGTGATGAAAATGAAATGCTTCAAATGAAAATAAATGATTGTCTAGTATGAACACTACTGATTTTCAACTTTAGAATCATATAAACATGAATAACTATGATTTCAGAACAGAAGGTGAATATTATTAATTTTGACAATCAATGGAAGAGATGATAGTTTTGGGAAAGTAATGGAAGAAAGAACTGAAGGACAGCACAAGGATGATAATATTTTCATTACAAAATAAAGCATCAGCCCTAGCCGGTTTGGCTTTGTGGATAGAGTGTTGGCCTGTGGACTGAAGTGTTCCAGGTTCAATTCCGGTCAAGGGCACATTTCTGGGTTGTGGGATCAATCCCCAGTGGTGGGTGTGCATAAGGCAGCCAATCAATGATTCTCTCTCATCATTGATATTTCTCTCTCTCTCTCTCTCCCTTTTTCTTCCTATCTAAAAATAAATAAAAATATATTTAAAAATAAAGTATCAGAGAAGGTGAAGTGAGAAATAAAGTTTTAAGATTACTCAATGTTACAAAAATATCAATGGAAGATGGAGAAAAGACAATGCATGTGAAATAAGTGAGCAACACATTTTGTCATAGAAGTCATAGAATATATACAGACAATGCTTAAAATCGGTTAAGAAATGGTAGTAGAAGTATATTACTTAGAAATACGAAGTTAGTCACCAGAAAAGATAGCTAAAAGAGATGGTTGCTCTGAAATAGAAAAGTAGATCAACTGAGTCTGGCTTATCAAAATCATGTGCATGAATTACTCAGAAATTTGTGCATGTATTCATTACACATATTGAACAGCCGGGACCAGCGCGCATGTGCCAGGCCCCAGCGGACACCTCTGTGTGCTCCTTCCCTGCGGGGGGGAGAGGGGAGCCAGCCCCCGACTACAACCCTATCCCCTATCCCTAACCCAACCAATCAGGGGTCCATATCCCCTATTCCCTATCCCTAACCCAATCAATCCCTTATCCCCTATCCCTAGCCCAACCAATCAGGGTGATATGCCCCCGGGTATAAAACCCATGGAAATGGGACTTTCGCCCTCTTTCTCGCCTCGCTGTTGCCGGCGTTGGTGGGACTGAGCTCGGACTGGTCCGAAATAAATCCAGGCTTACTGCAGTTACCTCGGATGCGGCTCCCTGATGGTCTTTGGGGTTCAGGTACTAGGGCACAACAATATGTATCATATCTTCATTTTTATACACATACTAGTAGGCCTCACACAAATCCGTGCACCAGTAGCTCTCTGCAGGGCCTGGCTGCTCCACACTCGCTGCTCAGAGGCTCTCCCTGGCCCAGAGGCCCATTCACAGCCAGGCACGGAAGGCTTGCCTCATTACCATGGCAACGAAGCAAGCATTCCACCAGGCCGCTCACACTGCTCCCTCTCAGCCTCAGCTGCCACCCCCTGGGACTGGGGGACTCCAGCAGGGCTGAGAGGACTGGGTGCCACCATCTTGTGGCTATGGGAGCTGCCACCTTTGTGATGGAGTGACAGTTAATTTGCATATTACCCTTTAATTAGATAGGATATACACATTATAGAGAATGAACAGCTTAGATATTTATCATATGTCAGATAGAGAATTTATAATCCTATAGAATAAAGAGGTAATATGCAAATTAACCCTCAGGCCCTCACAAATATGTGGGCACAAGATGGCCGACCCAATGTGGTCAAAATGGCTGGCAGGGGAGGACAGTTGTGGGCGATCAGGCCAGCAGGGGAGGGCAGTTAGGGGCAACCAGGTGTTCACGGGAGGGCAGTTGGGGGGGACCAGACTGGCAGGGGAGGGCAGTTGGGGGAGGGCAGTTGTGGATGATTGGTTCCGCAGGGCAGCAGTTAGGCAGCAATCAGGCTGGCAGGGGAATGTTAGGGGGTGATCAGGCTGGCAGGCAGGCAGGCAAGCAGTTGGGAACCAGTAGTCCCGGATTGTGAGAGGGATGTCCGACTGCTAGTTTAGGCCGGATCTCTGTGGCAGTCGGACATTCCCTGAAGGCTTCCAGATTGGAGAGGGTGCAGGCGGGGCTGAGGGATCTACTCCCCCCACCCTGTGCACAAATTTCATGTACCAGGCCTCTAGTCATTATATAAAGTAACATGGAAAAAAGTTAAATAATTCAATAACTGGTGCTTGGTGTATATATTTACAATGTAGAAAAAATTAAAATGTGAATTTTATAGCATGCTCTAAAATAAATACTAGCTTATTTACAAAGGTAAATGCAGAAAACTAAGCTGCCCCAGTAGTAAAAAAAAAAAAAAAAAAAAAAAAAAAAAGTAAATATCTTTTCACCGAAAGGAATTCCCATGAAGTAATAAAAACAATTATAACCAACATGATAGATCACTTTAATTACTTAAAAATGTGAAAATAATCCCTTTTTGGCAAGACACTGACCAAAATTAAAAGGCAAACTACAAACTAGGAGGCAGTTTAATTAAATGTGACTAACATGGGCTAATATCTCTAATCAAAGATGTCTTACTCTCTTTGCTGGACACTCGGTTTGTCCCACTAGTTCCATGTACTCAGGATGTTCTGTGCCCTGGGCGGCTAAACAGTGTGTGGGCTCTGTCAACCAGGCCCCTTTGCCCCCCTCTGTTTTCCAATTGGGTTCAGCAATGGGAGGCATGGCAGCAGACTGGGGGCTGAGAGGAAAAGGGGGCAGGAGATTGCTCGCTCTGGTTCCCTCCCTTCAGGATTACACGTGTTTGCAGTGGTTGTGTTCCTCCAAGAGCCATGGTATCTCTTCCCCCCAAAGCTACTGATTTCGTGGGGTTCTGGACCCTTCCCAGTGTCCCCCAGACATAAAGACGGCTGTGGCTCTCCAGTGATATTCCGTGTGTCTCCCCATCTCTGTTGCTTCCCCTTCACACCATTGTGAATGGTTCCTTCGAGTAAGCAGCCTTCAGCTGCTCTGTTGTGCGTTCTTTCAGACCCTGACTGTTACACAAGAAACTAAAACCACAAAACAGGACATGCATAGCTAACAGTATACAAATTGCTACCCCAAACTTTGAAAATGTTATCTCACCTGCAATGTCGTGTCACACAGCCATGACATTACATTTTTTATCCATCACACTGTCTAGTATTAGGACAAATGGTAGTTACCGAGGCTTTCGAGCTACTCTCAGATTGTTCTGTTCAAAGTATAAACTGTTACCATATTTGCCGGCGTATAAGACGATTTTTTGGCCCTGAAAAATATGCCTCCAAGTGGGGGGTAGTCTTATACGGCGAGTATATAACAAACTCTGTATTTTGAGTGGAAATGTTAGGGGGTCGTCTTATACACAGGCAAATACGTGTTTTTCAGGGCCAAAAAATCGTCTTATACGCTGGCAAATACGGTATATCCTTTTTTTGGAAAACTATGTCCGTATGTATGACAGATCCTATGAAACAGCTACACTTTTTTACCTAGGAATTTTATTCCTAGAAACCCAAGCTATGAGTAATAATTAGAAATCTAGATGAGGATCTACATCCTAACATGTTCTTAATAACTGGAAAAGGTGAAAATGAATCAAGTAAACTACGATCATCGACTATATTAAATGTAAAAGTCTACATAATGAGTAGGTTGTGCAGTCATAGAGACTCTTTTCATGATTTGGTAGAATGCTCACAAGACAATGTGAAGTAACGGCATGATGTTAGAGAACAAAACGTCTCAGTATCCTGGATGCCTCTAGAGCTGAAGCTACTTTCTTCCACTGGTTAAACTGGGCCCTTCCCCAGGACTCTCCCACTGCTGTCTCATCCTGAATTTCTCTTTTTGATTAACTTTACTGGGTGATATTGGAAAATAACATCATACAGGTTGCAAGTGTACAATTCTTTAATCCATCATCTGTGTATTGCATTGTGCTCACCACCCAAACTCAAATCTTCGGTCACCATATGTTTGACATCACCTTTACCCTTCACTCCTCTCCTTCCCCCCCCTCCCCTCTGGTGACCATACTTTTGTCTGTGCCTATGAGTTCCTGTTTGTTTGTCTTATTTGTTCATTTGTTGCTTTCAGTTTTATCGTGTCTCATTCAGCCTTAACCACTCATCACCCAGCCTGCAGCTGAGAAAACGCAAAAGAGAACACTTTTGGAGGTTGGTGGGTCATCAAAAAGGGACCAAAATGTGAATTCACCACCATCCATGTCCCAGAGCTGACTCAGGGGTTCTGGGTCACCCTAACAAAGCTCATAAGAGACTTGTGAATATAGTCAGACGCCACGTTAATCAATTACAATAGGAAACATTAGAACTCTGAGTTCTATCCATAGACACAGACAACAGTGAGGTGATGGCCAGAAGGAAGGGGGGTGGGGGCTGGGTGGAGGTGAGCAAAGGTGGGGGAAATGGGGACATCTGTAATAGTGGCAATGATAAAAATAAAGAAAAGGGGAAAAAAGATTAACAGGGGGAAAAAGAAAATCCGAGTTCAAGTGCCCTGGAAACCCTCTTTCTCCTGCTTAACTAGAAAGCCTTGGAATCGGAGCGGGGACCTCTGCTGTGATGTGGCATTCAGTGGCGGGAGGTTCTGGTGTCTTGATCTGTCCAGCCTCCAAATCAGGAGGACCAGATATTAGGGAAGGACCCACAGGACCTGTGCCGTGGGTGGTTTTCCAGATGGAAAACTACTGTCTGTTGCTCTGCCCGCCTTCTTGCTTCCTTTGCTGACACATTCTGCTTTATGTGGCACGCTGTTCTGAAGGATGAGGCAGCTCCTGCACTGTTCTGCAAGGGCCAGAACCACAGTATATGGATGGAGGATGGAGTGAACACCAACAAAACGGAGCAAAGCTGAGCATCCAGAAACGATTTAAGGGCACCCCCTGCCCCGAGGAGCTTACAGTTCAGTGGGGGAAACAGGTTTATCAATGACCATTGTCAACAGAGGAGGTGGGGGTAGCAGAGGAAGCCCCCAGAGAGGAGAAAGTGGGCAGTTTCCTTTTGGCCTGGCCAAATAATGTTTTGTTTTTGCATTATTTCTACTTGGCCTGCAGTTTCAGGCTGTCACTGCTTTTATAAGGAAGAAAGGAGCACACATAAAATCACCCACCGAAAGCAGAAATAACATGCAACTTGCATACAGCTGACAAAGGCTGGAAATAGCAGACCGCACTATTACCACAATGCTCATGTTTTTCAAGGGGGCACAAGTGCTATCACCGCCCTAATAATATCCACGTAATTTTCTCAACAGCAGGATTAATATTAAATCCCGGGGGGAAATGGCAAGAACCCATTTTCTCAAGTTATTTAAAACTCAGACTCGACACACTGCCCCCACCTACACCACAGTGTGAACCTGATGATGAGACATCCAGGATAGCAAGGACCCTCAAGTAAGTGGCTTCTAGCTGCTTTGCCTCAGGTATTTTTAAAAAAATTCATTTAAAAAGTATAACTTAAAGGCATTATAGTTAACTTAAGGAAGTTTAAAAAGTTAGGCTTCAATTCACCAGAAGATGTAACATAACCGACAGTTCAGTTCAACCCAAATTGTAAAACAATATTTTTATTAAAATTGCTTGAATTCAGCTGAGTTTTTAAAGGTATCATAACTTGGAATATTATTGTAAAACATGCTTTCAAGTCTCTCAATTAAAGTATTTCCTCTCAGTTATGTTATACGCAAGGGCTTATGAATTATCTGTTGCTCCTGTACTAACCAGGCAAAGGTCTGTAAGCTTTTAGCAGCTGTTCCTTTCTTTTACCATTATTCCAGAATTTTAGAAATCATTAGGTCCTCATATATCACTTCTCAAATATGGTTTTCACTACAAAATTGGAAGGTTCAGGTAGGATTTAAGTTGTCAAAAAAAATTGGGTCTGCTCTAATGCCTTCTGAACCGTGCCAGTAATGTGATCCTGGAGAATTTGGAAGTAAAGGGACTTTCAGGGCGCAGGCATCTACTCTGATGCGAGTGATTTACAGGCTGGCCCATGGAGGAGAGCCACCTGGTGTCATAGGAGCCTCGAGTGTGTGTTCTTAGGGAGAGAATGTGCAAAGCCTTTGGGAAGCCCTTACTATATTTTGTACCTGAGAACACGCCGGACAAAAGCAAGCTAGGCTCCCGGTGCGATGGCAGACCGAGTGCAAAAAGCTTTTTCCTGTGCTGGGGTAACCTCTGAGAGCAATCTGACGTCCAGACTAGCCGGTCCCAGCTCTCCTGCCAATCCCGGCTCCGGGCTTTCGTGATGAGAACAGTGGGGGAGCAGTTCAGTCCTGGTGAGCGCTGGAGCAATAGGTCACAGCCCACTATGGGGCTCCTCAGAAGCAGTTTGGCCCCTGAACTCAGCCCCATCCTTTAGACAGGCAGCAGGGACCGGAGGGCTGTGGTGCTCTCTCCGGTCCCCCGTTCAATAACATGCCAGCCAAGTCGCCCTACTTCTCGTGTTTTCTTAAAAGGAAAGTGAACAATTTAGTATGTGTGTGTGTGTGTGTGGGGGAGGTGGAGCTGTAAAACCTCTCAGGAGGGCCTGCACCTCTGTAAGTAATGGCAGATGACCAATCTCCCCACATCTGAATCTGACCCCCACCATCTGCACACTGTGTGTGTGACCAGGATGTCACTTAGCTTCTCTGAGTTCCACTTTACTGATCTCTTTTGCCATAACAGGATCTGCCATTGTGATGAAGAAATGAGACATTCCCTCACATGCAAAGTGCTTAGCGTGGTGTCTGAAGGGAAGTGAGAGCCCAGTGCACGTCAGGTGTGGGGATGAGGGCCCGTGACAGTGGGCTGATATCCTGGTGATTCTGAGCAGACTCCTTGGTACATTTTTTATGCCAGTTAAGTCCAACAAACTAACTATGTCCGTGGCAAGTCTAGGCAAGAAGGGCGGAGATCTCTGAATTCCTAGGCTGAATTCTGACAACCAGATGAGTGAGAACAGGATTCGAATTCTTCCCTTTTCTTCAGACCTGGACGTCAGGGAAGACCTCTCTGAAACAGTGGTATTAAGTCCTTGCAAAGACTCCTAGGCAGAGGAAAGGGTGAGGTGACACACAGCCATTGGGTAAAACAGGTCTCCTGGTCCCATTTCAATGTTTCCTTCCTTTAATGCATCTACATGTCTCTACTCGTGTTTTCTGGAACCTCCAGAAATAATGTGGATACAGCACTGATACCACTGACTATAGTAAGAATCATATGGACCCACATTCATCTATTTTTGACAAACATCAGACCACTGCCATGTTCAAGGTTCTGTGTTGCTGTCTGAACGCCAGCATCTTTCTGCCACACCATCTTCCCTTTTGGCCAGTGGCCTCCCAGGCAGATATGAAACCCTTCATCATCTTTTACTCCTCCATTGTCTCATTCTTCCCCGCTCCCCCAACTATCCTTACTCACGCACCATTTGTGTAGATTGTGGTGCATCCTTTGAACTTGCCTCCCTTCTTGTAGGCTTTGCACTGGGCAATAGGAAGGTAATTCAGAGTTAAACATCTTGGCTGAGGGTTTAAGACTATCTTGAATAGGATTGATTTCTTATTTTTTGTTTATTTCTAAAACAAGAAAACGGTAAAAGGCACTTGGTATTCTATCACCTAGAAATGACCAATACCAATCATTCACTACCAACAATTTGTGTATTTCTATATATTTCACATATATAATTGCAAAAAAATAAATGATCTTATATACATAATCTGACTCCTTTTATACATAGTTCATGAGCACTTTCATGAAAATAAAGTAATCCACATAATTTTAATTGCTGCATTACTACATATTATATATTATTATATCACTATTCCTTAACTTATTTAATCAATCCTTTATTGATATATCTTTATATGGCTACTGATGTTTTACTGTTATAAAAATTATTATAGTAAGTTGCAAAATGCATATATCCTTGTACATTTCTTAGAGTATTTTCACAAAACAAATGTTTGTAAAGAAAATTGCTGGGTCAAAAAGATATTTCATTGTAAGGCTTTTATACCAGTTTATACTCTCAAAAAGCAGTCTGTAAGCATGCCTCTTTTCCTATATTATCACCTGGTTATTAATATTCTTTACTATCTTTGCAATCTGATAGGTGAAAAGTGATCTCATTATTATATTAATTTGCATTTTCTTGTTACTAATGAGACTGAACATCTTTTGCATAATGTCAGACCATTGATATTTCTTATTTTGTGAGTTGTCTGTTCATATTTTGTCCCCACCCTTTATTGATTTAGGTATCTCTCTTCTGTCCATATTATTCTATCATATATATTGTGACTATTTTGCCACTTGATGTTTGCCAGTAGTTACTGATTATTGTCATAGAAATTTAAAATTTCCATATCACCTAAATTTTCAAGCTTTTTTATTTATAATTTATAAGCTTATTTCTCTTCTAAGGAAGGCTTTTTCTATTTCCAGACTAGCAACTATTCATCTACACTTCATTCAAGTATTTTTAAGGTTCTATTTATTACATTAAGAATAGATTAATCTTAAATTTATTTTGATAAAAGGTGTAAGGCATATAAATGTGTTAATGGCTTGCAATTGCCCTAATTTACTGATAAGTGCATTGTTTCCCAACTGGTCTGAAATGCTGACATTAACATACACTATACTCACACATTTGTGAATCTACTGAGGACCTCTGAGGTGGGGGATTAGAAGCAAAGCCATAAGGGGGTTCAGGAGCCTGAATAGGGCTAGTGATAAGATTGGGAAAAAAGGAAACTAGTGCAAGAAATTCTGTGTTTATCCACAAATAATGAATAAATTTTACCTCCTTTTTGATTTTTTTTTAATTTTTTATTAAGGTATTATCTGTGTACATAGTTTATCATTGCCCCCCCCATAGATGCCCTCCCTGCCCAGAGTTTTGTGTCCATTGGTTGTTCTTATATGCAAGCATACCAGTCCTTCAGTTGATCTCTTATCTCCCCCAGATCTCCCTACCCTTCCCCCCCCCCGCTGTCATTTGGCAGTCTGCCTGTTGTTTTACTGTCACTATATCTATCTTTCTGTTCATTCGTTTATAATGTTCTTTAATATCCATAAATGAGTGAGGTCATGTAGTGTTTCTCTTTCATTGACTGGCTTATTTCACTCAGCATGATGCTCTCCAATTCCATCCAGGTTACTGCAAATGATGAGAATCCCTTCCTTTTTATGGCAGCATAGTATTCCATGGTGTAGATGTACCATAGTTTTCTGATCCATTCATCTGCTGACGGGCACCTAGGCTGTTTCCAAGTCCTAGCTATTGTAAATTGTGCTGCTATGAACATAGGGGTGCATATATCCTTTCTGATTGGTCTTTCTAGTTTCTTGGGGTATATTCCTAGTAGTGGGATTGCTGGGTCAAATGGGAGTTCCATTTTCAGTTTTTTGAGGAAGCTCCATACTGTTCTCCACAGTGGTTGCACCACCCTGCAATCCCACCAGCAGTGCAGGAGGGTTCCTTTTTCTCCACAACCTCGTTACCTCCTTTTTGAAATGTGAAGATAAAAAAGGAGAGGTCAAAAGTAACTAAGTTTTTTTGAACCAGCTGACTGGGGAAAGTGGCATTTACAAAACTGTGAAAAGCAGAAGTTGGCTATAAAGTAGATGATGTTGATCAATTGATCATTAAGATTTTGAGCTTGAGGTCCCAAGAGAACATCTATGAGACTGTGGTGATGATGATGATGAAGACAACAACAATAATGATGTGGGTGTGAGACAGAGATGGAAAGCAAGATTGAGAGAGATAAAACCAAGATTCAGTTAACTTTTATTGAGCATTTACTAGGCAATGCTACATTTCCCTGTAGTGTCCATCAGTACTTGAAAGATTTTCCTCTTTCCTCAAAGAAATAAAGCCATAGCCAGAACCTCCACAGAGTCTGAGAAGTGACACATCAGCTTCTCCCTAAGACCTCTCCTCAGCACTCTTTCCTCCCCTGCTGCCCAGCTTTAGATCCTCACGTAAGAAGGAAACAGTCCAATAAATGTGACAGATGTTTTTAATATTTCTTTATAAAGATGTCTCTCCAAATATTGATAACAGTAGAGTTTTTAAAAATTATTGCTCTATTATTACATTAATTTAAACATCCTATATAATAAAAACTCAGTATGCAAATTGTCCCCTTGACTGGAGTTCTTCTGGGAGTTCAATCAGGGGGCGGGCCGCTGGGGGAAGGGAGGGAGGCTCTGGCCAATGGTAGCAGGTAGCTGGGAAGGGAGGAAGTACCCAAATTTTGTGTGCTGGGCCTCTAGCTAATTTATATTCTGCATCTAAAAGAATTCTAAGGAAAGCCAGTTGATACTTTTGCTTAAGGCAGATGATAAGTAATAAACCATTCATGAGATCAGCTTTTCAATTAAACAGGAGATGATATGGATGAGGAGAATTAAAAATGGTTCTTTTAGCCCAGCCATGGAGGTTCAGTGGTTGAGTGTCGACCTAAGAACCAGGAGGTCATGGTTTGATTCCCAGCTGGAACACAAGCCCAAGTTGTGGGCTTGATCCTCAATAGGGGGCATGGAGGAGGCAGCCAATCAATGATTCTATTTCACCATTGATGTTTCTTATCTCTCTCTCCCTCTCCCTCCTGAAATCAATAAAATATATTTTAAAAAACTTTTCTTTTAAAGAGGAAAGACAATAGAGTAAAAACCTTCTGCGGGAAACCCAGAGATGGACTTAGGAGCTCTCCCTATGCTTGCCGAGGTCTCAGAAACCTACTGTCCTGTAGAGTCCCCGGCTGAGGGTGAACCTGAGGTGGCCTGGACAGCACTTGAGCCTGGCTGGCTCACTGTTCTAGCTCTGCTCTTTGGACCAACTCCATGTGGTCAGCAAACAGGACTGTCATAAGGGGGCCAGAAGCTGCAGGCTGGTAGGTGTCCTGGGGCCAGAGTGGTCAACACACCCAAGCAGAGACAGTTGAGCTTGTAGGAAGAGAACGTTTTCTTTCAGACCACTGGATAAAACCTAGACACTGGTAGGACGGCTACGCTGTTGCAATGAAGTAAGACAGAATTATTTACTTAAAAAAAATAAATAAAGTTTACCTTTTCCTGTTTCAACTTTCCCTATCTTATCAGAGATAGAAGTTCTAGTTATTTACAACATGTTTGTATCTTTAAGGCAAAAAGAGAGAGAGAGAGAGAGAGAGAGAGAGAGAGAGAGAGAGAGAGAGAGAGAGAGAGAAGAGCTTGGAAGAACAGGCTAAATCTGTTACCTTCCCAGGAGCCTTAATTCCCCAACTTCTGACACAGGGGCTCCCTACCTCTCTGGTGGATGCACCACTTAATTGCAGGTGGAAGCCACACTTAAGCACTTAATTCATATCTTCCTATTTCACCTTACTCTCCAAAGAATGCTAGAATTATTCATCCAGGGTAGAGTTAAAAATTTGGGGGCACACATTTGAGATTTTTCTCAAGATTCTGTAATACTTATCATACATCAAATAATATGAAAGATAATGAGTAGATGTTTGTCCTCTCGTGTTTCCTTTTCCATTATCAGCACCATCAAAAATCCTTCTGGCATGTTCCTGAGCATGGCAAATCAAGAGTAGTAAGTAAGGAGAAATAAGAAATTTAAATTTAGGCAGATTGAAAAATTCTGCATTTTATGTGCAAATGAGTGTAAATTTATATATACATATGCACATTTCATGTTTTTTAGATTATTTTTACTGGGACTGTCTATATGGTGGATGTTGGCAAAGAGCATTCATTTTCAGGATTATCTTTTACATTTTATTTAAATGTAGAACAGTTTTATTCTCACTTTCAATGAACTGATAGGCTTTTAAAATCTGATAAAGGTAAAATTTTTATTATTTTGGTGACATTTACTTATTTGTTTATTTTGGGCTGAAAAACTAGTATAATTGTTATGGGTATTGACATGTGATTACTTTATACATGAAGAAAGATGCATAATCATGTAATTTCTCTTCCAGTCTAAATATTGTCATTTTAATACTACACTTATGTATAATGTGCCATACATTTTTAACAATGTAAGCAATTGATTGAGGAATTTTCTTACTAACTAAAGATGCAAACCTAGGAGATATATTTACAAGTCCCAATGGGGGAAAAATAGGAAATATTAGCCCTAAATTTAGCCGACTCAGATTCCCCATACCTTTCTCTGCTTTTTAGGTCTTTGGGAAATTTAGGGTAACATGGTTTTATATCCATCATAATCTATAAATATAATATTCTTAATTTTCTACTTTGCTTTACAGGAAATCAAGAAAGCACATAGAACCAAGTTCATACATTCAGCCACTGGGTGGGCATAATGGGGAGGTTCTTTTATTATTGATGTTCTTTTATTCAGTTTTCTCTAAAAAGAACTTTAAGAAATGATGAAATGTACTCTTCTTAGACCATAATTCATTTGTGCGAGGTATGTATTCAAATATGTGATTTAAAAAAAATCTTTCTAGGTTAATCTGGCATGGAAATAGTTTGAAAAAAATTTAAGTAATGCTGTGTCATTTTTATTGAAAACAATTTCTCATCTAAGGGCTGGTACCTGCTCACTTTCTTTATTTCAACAGAGTAATGAACAGTCCCTTGCCTGTCACGGTCCATCGACAACTCTAGCCTCTACCACCTTCCCAATCACATACCAACTTCCCAGATGCATCTCTTCCACTGGCCAGCTTGTGTGGTTGTCCTCATTTGTCTTCCTGCCTTACATATGTTAACCTCGTTGGCAGGTTGGGGGTGGGGGAGAGGGTGGAGTGCACTACTGGAAACAGTCTTCCTGTCACAACCCTAGTTACTTTCTTCTCTCCGATATTTCCCAACCACTGGGTCATTATTGGGCACCCTGCCCACCTATCCATCGGAATTAGGAATGAAAATAGGAGAGCTCAATTCGTTTTGGCAAACAGTTATGATGTGTCTGTTCTGGGCCAGGAGCTGTGGTAGGTCGTGGGGTGCAGAGTAGTAACCTGCTAAGCCTCAAGGAGCTCGGGATCTAACAACCTGTCTCATATTATCCATCAGTATTACCCTACCCACTTTGCTTGCTCTGTTGCTGCTCTCCTATCTCCTGGGCTTGCTTCAGACATTTCCTCACTCTGTATTATTTTTCGCTTTAACCAAGCCCACACCCAATCCCCAAGACTTTAGGAATATAATTGTTGTAACTGAATTCTCCAGAAAGGTTTCTGTGCTAAATAAGAGAAGTTATAAATGTTTAAACTTTAGAATTTTTCTTAATTACTGGAGCATAAGCAGAAGTAAAACAAAGATCCCATTAATTATTTGAAGGTTTAATCTGGGGGGAAAGGAACCCTTTCATTTCTTGATTAATTTTGAACTTATTTGTAGTTGATTAGTGATGTATGTTATTAGCCATTAAAAAAATAAGTGAAAACAGTAATTGCACTTGGAAACAGTTTAAGGGGGGGAAAATCTAATGGTTTACGGTATTGCGTGTGTCTTAAGAACTGTTTTTTAAAAAAGTATTAGAATTGAGAATTAGAAAAATCATAGTGCTTATATTCTTGCCTGCATAAAAAATTTAGAGATTTTTCTTTCCCCATCCCCACTAACAGAAAGAATAGATATAGATATAGATATAGATATAGATATAGATATAGATATAGATATAGATAGATATACCTCCAAGAAAATTGTCATATCAGAGCTGAAAATTGTCATAACAGAAATAAAGTACATGGAAAATGTTACAAAATGAAAGTACTTCTCTAAGTCATCCACATTAAGGCAATGATTTCATTTCTCAGAGGCAGGCACACTCTGCCTGGTTTCCCAGGAAGCTCTCAGCTCTTCCCCTTTCTAAGTTCCTGTATGATGCCCTTCCTCTCTCCCCCTCCCCCTAAAAATCACCACAGCTGCACCTTCAGAGACTAGAAACACTAAACCCTGGCTGTTGGACTACTTTCAACATCTCTGCAAGTACCCTCAATCCTCTTTATCTCTTCCAATTAAACTTCCTTTTCTAAATAAACAATAAGAGAATCCCCAAATGTAACTGATTCATAGTTGTAAAATTCTTTCCTCCCTTTTTATTGCGGTAATACTATTTTTTCTATTGCTCATTTTAAGTTGGTAGCATTTCAACTACACGTAATAATAAGCTTTTTATTATATAACCAGCATCTACAGCAATATATTATATAGAAATATGTTTTTAAGACCAAGAAATGATTTGCTACTATAGTTTCTGTTTTAAACTGGAAAATATTTCTAACAACAGAGGTGTTCATGTTTGGATTTTGAACCCAACTTCATTTATTTATACTTTTACCTAGGAAGTTGCTTTTCTAAATCTTTTAAAATTTAGAGCTCACGTTATTACCTAACTGGTCGTGAGTTACTTCATTTTCAATATATGAAGGACACAGTTATTAAGAGTCTAGCTTGTAAATCCTGATTAGTCCAAGATAATTGATTGGATTAAATATTGCTATGTCAAGCAAGTGACCTGGTACTTTTAGTCATTAAAAAAATACAAATTGGATTGACTGTTTGCTTCTGGATTGGACAGCGACTGGCCTGCTAAGTATCAATCCGATTGGTCATAGCCCATTAGTTTATCATACTTTCCCAATACCACATTCTCACTCACTAACTCACTCACTATGACTCTTTGCCCTCTATCATCTTTTTCAGGCTGTCCTTGACTTCTACGTTCCTCAGGCTATAGATTAGGGGGTTGAGCATGGGAATGACAAGGCTGTAAAACACAGAGACCACTTTGTTGTGCTCCCATGAATTCCTTGCTTTAGGCTGCTGCAGGTACATGAAAAACAACGTCCCGTAGAAGATGATGACCACCGTGAGGTGTGAGGCGCAGGTAGAAAATGCTTTGCATTTGCCTTTGGAGGACTGGATTTTTATGATGGAAGAGAGGATGCAAATGTAGGAGATGAGGACAGTCAGGAGGGACCCAATGAGGTTCACTGCCGAGAAGATCAAGAGCTGCTTCTCTTTGTTGTGGGTATCGGAGCAGGAGAGGGCAAGGAGAGGGGGGTCAGCACAGTAGAAATGGTGGATGACATTGGAGTCACAGAAAGACAACTGGAAAGTCAGAACTGTCTGTATTACAGAGTGCAGGAAGCCATAGGTATAGACCCCTATCATCAACTCCTTGCAGACCCACTGAGTCATAATCGCTGTGTAAATCAGGGGATTGCAGATAGCCATGTAGCGGTCATAGGCCATTGTGGCCAAGATGAAGCATTCGGTAGTGGCAAAAGCACTGGAGAAGTACAGCTGGGCAAAGCAGCCCAAAAAGGAGATGGTTTTTTTCTTCACCAATAAATTTTGCAGCATCTTGGGCCCAATGGAAGATGAGTAACAAAGATCAACGAATGCCAGATGGCTGAGGAAATAGTACATGGGCGTGTGGAACCTGGAATCCATCTTGATGAGCAGGATTATGCCAAGATTGCCCACGAGGGTGATGAGATAAATTAGGAGAAACACCACAAAGAGTGGAAGTTGAAGCTCAGGACGATCTGTGAATCCCATGAGGACAAATTCTGTCACTGTGGTATGATTGCCTCTGGCCATTTTGGTCTCTCTCTTGTTGGGAAAAGAAAAAAAACAACAACAACATGATTTAAAAAATGATTAAATTCTTAACAAAAGCTTCTTACCTCTTTGTTCTAGTACCCAGATGACAAAAAATTGTGCTTCACACAGTGGTTACAGGCTACCATTAGCCAATGGGCTTCATTCTGTTAAGACTCAGAAAAGTCTGAGCTCATTCACTTTCTCTTTTGATGCAGATCAACAAATTGACCTTTAAGTAAGTTGCAAACAATTATACTCTCAATATTATTGTATAAGAATACTGATTTTTGTCACCATAACAGTGTGACCCAATTTTATCTTATTTTAAACCTTTGCCACTGTGATGGTGGATATTGGTAACTCATGCCCTCTTGATTTGTATGGTTTAAAAATTTATGAGTAAGGGGTTAGCATTTTGTCAGACAATTATGTGCATGTGTATTTCATTTTCTATGTTTGGCCAGTTCAGTTCCTTTGCTAATTTTTAAAATTATGTTGTTGGTCTTTTAAGTACTTTATTTACAGGGGCTCTTTGCTAAGAAAATCAGCCATTTGTTTGACTTGTGCATTGGAAATTGTTTTGTAATGAAACTGATGTTTGAGAAAGACAAGGCATTAAAGAACTGCAAGTATTTGGTGTGGCTAAGAACAGGCTCCCTAGGAGCAAACCTGCTTTTGACATTGGGCAAGACTAACAAATGGAGGCCTGCATATCATATGCTTAATGTGCCAAAGTTAAAAATAAAGAAAACAAGTCAATAACATATGCTCTATCCTCCCTCCTTCACGAATTTACCTTTACAATAATTTGGAAGAAAGAGTACTTGGGATCCTTGGAGTTCATGCTGAAATAAGGAGGTGAAGAGAACCTTTCTCCAGCCCACCCGCGGCCGCAGGTGTGTGGCTATGGCAGCCTGCACGTGCACAGTCTGTTCTGCCCCTGCAAACAGCTATCCCTTGTCTACCCTTGAGGCCTAGGCGTGTGAACACCAGCAGCGTAGTTCTCCCTTACAAAGGCGATCTGGAAAAGAGACTCTTATAGACTCTGGGAGTAAGCAAGGGACCACTTGGGCAAGGATTTTTAGGGTCCTGTTATCTGGGTGATGATCCAAAAGGAGGAAATAGAACGGTCTCTGGCCATGGTCTTGTCCCGTGGGGTTGTGGTGCAGTAGAAAGAGAAAGTCTGAGTTAGGCGTGAAGCAGGGGGGAGAGGTCTTGAATTTGGTTTGAAGGAGAGTGGATGTTTTGTTAGGGCTGCCAGAGGAGGAACTCACAAAGCCAAAAAGGGGTAAAGAATTATGAATTTATTCGGTCATCTGGAAACCCAGATGGGCTGAGCTCCAAAATGGCGCCAACACCCAAAGACAGGGAGTCAGAGGTTTTTAAAGGACTCTAGGCGAGCTCTTTCTGGGTGGAGAATTCTCTGTGCAGGTCTGGATTTTGGGAAACTGCAGAGGGGAGAGGTAATAATGGTCTTAGCAAGTAGAATGTGGTCTAAGTGAGTGGAATGTCCATTGTGAAGTGGCCTAAAGGTCAGTTCCCAGGGGAGGGGGTATCGATTCAACTCTTTGATCAGACCTAACAGATGTCTATCATACAGTCAGAGCTAGTCATACTAATTGGGAGTCATCAATAGGCAGAAGACCGTAAAAGCTGTGGAAATTAATGAGATCATTCAGGGAAAGAAAAATAAGTAACAGCAAGGTTTAGTTAAAGGACATAGATTTGGGAAAAGTGTATCTTTAAGGGCCAGGGATAGGAGCAGCAGTCTTAGGTGCCCTAAGATGTTCAGGTTAGCTCATATCAGGAAATGGCAAGAAGCCTTTAAATATGGGCATTTATGACACTCCTGGCTTATGACAGATGAGACCTGCTTTGCTGTAGCCTTCTCTCTCTCAATAGTAGCTCAGATCAAGACCAAACTTGGAGATCTTCAGGCACGGAAATAATCTTATTCAGTAAAATGTTCATTGTTCTGGACTCTGAATTCATTTCTAGAATTGGTCAAGTCTTCCTACTCCAAATACTTCTTTATTTTTTATCCCCCCCCCAAAATACTTCTTGATTTACACAACTCACCGGGTACCTATGGGACGGCCAGGACTCCCAGTGCCCGGGAAGCATCCACGTAGAGGATTTCCAGTCGGCTTCTTCATGTCTCGCTGGCAGGCTTGGGTTTCTGTGTTCCGCACCGACAAACCTGTATTTATAAAGTGAAAGTGTAACGAGTATGCTATCTCTTGTTATTCTGGAGCTTCCTGGGTGCCAAGGGAATAGTTTATATTGAATTTCTGTGAGGGATTTTACATGTGACTTAAACCGCCCTCGGGAATTAAAACCCCTGAGTTCTCCCGGGGTAACTAATGACGACTCCGGTTATGATGCTTGGGTGCATGGTCTCAGGATAATTCCCAAGTCCCTCGGTGCTTGGATGACATTCGTCCTGCCCTTGGCAGGGCGTCTGCAGTGAGTTGCCTTGAAGTGGTGGCTGGGTTGGGGGCCCAGTTAATGTTTTATAGGGAATTAGGAGAGGTCATGCAAAGATGGTATGATTGGGGTACACCTGTTACAGACACCAGAGAGGTGTTACTGGAAAGCCCCCCTGAGTCAGAGGGATAGGGATGTCCCCTCCTCAGTTGTGTGCTCCTATGAATGAATTCAAATGAGTGACTCTAGATAATTGTGTGGTGTTAAAGTGAATTTATTAAGGAAGTAAAGCATGCATACTTATTAAAGAAGCAAGGTAAGCAAATCTAGGATGGGCTCTTAGCTAATCTGAAGAGCCAGTGCAGTGGGAGTTCAAAGGATTATACACCCTTTTTATCTATAGGTTTTTAAAAAAATTCCTCGGCTGAATATCCAGGTACAGTTAATACTCAAGATCCCTCCTTTTACTTTGTTATAGCTTTCCCAGAATTTATGAGAAGCATATGGGATTTTACCTTGACAAGCCCCGAGACTACTAGCTTCATGATTTAAGCGGTGAAATGAAATTACCCTCCCCTCACCCTTTTCCTTTCTCAAAAATGATTGACTTATTTGTTCAGTGAGATAGGCTTTCAGCATTCCCTCTTCTTCCCACAGCCCCAGCCAGCCCAGGTTGATTTATGCTACATATTCTCTGGTCAGAGAGAGAAGGGATGTTACGATTCCGCCTCCTTTCCTACATTCTTTAGTGAGGAGGGACATTTAGCTATTTGCTCTCAAGGGTCCTTGGTTGGGGAAAATGATGGGTTTGTTATTTACAAGCTAGCTGCAAGCTCCCCAAACTGTTATGCTGTGTTTAATTTTCTTGTCTCAGTTTCCCTATTCCTTTCACTTAATAATGTTCCTAGCTTTTCACTAACCTGTAGCACACCTATGGGATACTTTTGCTTGCAAAGAAAAGATGGCCGTGGCGAGCAATATTGACCACAACAGATAGTGTAAGAGGAAAGCAGTCTTCATATCTCCTGTTAGCATTTTCCCTACTGTTACATATTTCCAATTGAGTTTAAAAAATAACATATTCAAAACCAGGTCAGTGACTATGTTCTAATGGTCCCATAGGCCTCCTTACGTTCACTCTCCCTTCCACATCCCCTCAAGATTGAAATTGGGGCGATCAGTACCACCTGAGGTATCTAGGTCAGTTTTTGTGTGCATCTGGTCTTTCCTCATGGCCACTAGGGAAAGAGACTAGAACCTGTTTCTCTAGGTCATTAATTACAGTGATGTAGCACCACCCATAAAGCACTGCTGCAAAGACCACTACTTTCAACCTCAGAATTCAAAGCAAGGCAGAGCTAAGGTGAGAGCATTCTCCAATTAGGAAGTGCATTTTATCTTTTTCATCATTTCCCAAGTTCTAAAATTCACACCAAAGAGGAAGACACTGGAACAGAGGTGTGCTTCAGATCTGTAGGAAGTTCTTATGGCAACTTCCTAGTTGAGTTTGCCTTTTAAGTAACTTGTAGCATGTAAATCTATGACTTTTCATTCTGGTTAGAGAGGAGAATTTCTAGGCTCTATTTGGTATAGTGGGAAATGTAAGTTTGATATTAAAATATGGAGCACTGCTGACTTCTTCATACTAAAGTTAAAGCATCATAAGATAAAAGAAAGATGAATGAGCATTTGGAGAAATTCAGTAAAGGGTATATGGGATTTTTGTATTATTTCTTACAACTGTATATGAATCTATCATTATCTCAAACTAAAACATTTAGTTAAAAATATAGGTAGCATCATCTAGAAATGTATAAAAACATAGGCATTTATTTTTCCCCTGAAGAATTTCTATTTGGTACATTATGTTTATTCTTGTGAGTCCCAAAATAGTTAGATTTAGCAATCCATCAAAAGTTTTCTTGCACACTCAAAAGAATGTTTAGCTGTTCTTTCTTCTCTATCTTGATGGGTTTTCAGCTGAATGTTCACAAACAAGTAATGTACTCAAGGGGTTATGTCCAAAAGACCACAAATCTCATAAAGATAGCCTTACTCTATATTGACAATTCCTTGGCAATTGTCCATATTGTTGAGGCAACAACATCTACAGGTAATAATTTTCTTTTTATATTGACACAGAAATGCTTAAAAAATTTTTGCATTAGAAGTTAAGGTTTGCTTATTCTAAACCATTCATGGAACATTCACTTATCTCTGTGAGATGGGCTTGCTATTGTCATCTACATTATCTTATTTGACATAAGAATCCTACCAGCAATATATATATATATATATATATATATATATATATATATATATGTGTGTGTGTGTGTGTGTGTGTGTGTGTGTGTGTGTGTATTTAACAAATAAAGAATGGAGGGTTGAAGAATTCATGCAGATCGTCTGAGATTCCAGAGAGTCACTGGCAAACTAGGAATTTGACTCTAGGCCTGTATGGCTCCAAAGCTCATGGCACTTGCACAATCTTTTACTTCCATGCCATAATGGCATTTGTGAATGAATGAATTTGTGTAATTCACATCTATTTTCTTTAAAATTGTAAAGCTTTCATTTTGTTTTGTGTCCATAGTTAGTTAATAAAGTTCCATGTCTGTTCACGTTTGTTAAGTTAAAATCAATTTGTTTTATTCCTGGCCTGTATCAATAAATAAATACACTATCAAGTTTAATATGAGGTATTGAATATGAAAGTACTTTGTACCAAATTTACACTAGTGTGTCTATGTTTCTGTAATTTTTATTATATAGCCACTGTAAAATAAGTGTGCAATTATAATATTTTCTTCTGTTCCAAAATCCACTTATTTTGCTTTCAGTGGGCACCATTTCCAGCATGCTAGTAGATGGGGACTGAAAATGATACAACTGTGATGAAGTTCATTATTTTGGGGTTAACAGAGGATACTACAATTGGTATCATTTTATTTATTGTGTTTTCAGGAATCTACGTTGTCACCTTAATGGGCAATGCAGCATAGTCATGATAATCAGAAGCAGCCCACAACCTCATGCCCCAGTGTATCTTTTCCTCTGCCATTTGCCCTTTGTAGACATTGGTTACTCCTCATCGGTCACACCTGTGAGGCTCATGGACTTCCTCAGGGAAGAAACCGCTATTCGTGTTGCTGGTTGTGTAGCCCAACTCTGTTCTACAGTCCCATTTGGGATAGTTGAGTGCTTCCTGCTGGCTGTCATGGGCTATGACCACTATGAGGCCATCTGCTCTCCACTGCTCTCCTCCACCCACATGTCCCCCCGAATCTGTACTCTGTTAGTGGGGATGTGCTACCTAGGTGGATGTGTGAACGCTCGGACATTTACTGGCTGTTTATTAAGTCTATCCTTCTGTGGACCATATAAAATCAATCACGTTTTCTGTGACTATTCACCATGTTTGAAGCTTTCCTGTTCTCATGAGTTTACTTCTGAAATAATTCCAGCTGTCTCTTCCAGCTCCATCCTTGTGGTCACTGTGTTTATTATTGTTCTGTCATATGTCTATATCCTCTTATCAATCCTGAAGATCCACTCCGCCAACGGACACCACCACACCTTCTCCGCCTGCACCTCCCACCTCACAGTGGTCACTCTGTTCTATGGAACCCCTGCGTTCATTTATGTGATGCCCACGTCAAGCTACTCAACTGAACAAAACAAAGTGGTGTTTGTGTTCTACCTGGTGGTGATCCCAATGTTGAACCCCCTTATCCACAGTCTGAGTAACAAGGAGGTTAAAGAGCCTATGAGAAAATGGGTAAACATATTGGTGGTCCTAACGTAGTCTGATTTAAATAATACACACTGTATAATGAAGACCTCTTTTGCAGATGAGTGGATAATGTATTAAGTCCCATTGCATATTCATAGTATTCGAGAATTATAAATTTCATTGTGTCACTCTCAAGAAAATTTTCTAAGAAGTAAAGAATAAATGTGCATTTACTAAGATGAGAGCATCCAGAAAAAATAATTGCTTTATCTTTACTTCACCCACCATTTGTGGTACCTACAAGTGTAAGTGTTTTCAAATAAGTTTTATGTTCTTTGAATGCAGTCTTTGGAATTAACAGCTGGAAGCATCTGGAACTCCTTGGAAGAATCGTATTGCCACCCAAGATCTCATCACCTGAAAGAGATGGTTTCCATGATGTACATATAGTGTAAGGATTGAAATCAGTGATTCTGGTAATTGTAAAGCTTCTGGTGCCCTGTGACCTGAGTGTGACCAGCAGGATTCCTCTCATGGTCCCTCTACCAGTGAGCCTCTTCAAGCCAACTCAGAAGATACCTGAAAGCTCTATTTAGCTACTAGTTCTTTCTTTTCAGGAATCTATTCGACAAAATAAATTAAGGAATCCCCAAAAGAAACTCTACTGGGGGCTAATCTGTATGACGTGGCTCCTTTCTAGATGAAGGAGGAAGGTTAAGTTTTTAAAGGTTGTTTCAATCTTGTCAAATGTATCCTTCTTTTAAAAAAATTGTATTAGATTTATTGGGGTGACATTGGATAATAAAATGATATAAGTGTACTATAATAAATCACCTATATATTGCATTGTGTGATCATCATCCAAAGTCAAGTCTCCTGTCACCATATATCCTGGCCCCTTTTACTCTCTTCCACCTCCCCTTACCTCCCTTCCCCCTTGGTAACCACCATACTGTTATCTGTGTCGATGAGTTTTTTATTTGTTCATTTGTTGCTTTTTGTTTTATATCCCACATATGAGTAAAATCATATGGTTCTTGTTTTTTTTCCATCTGACTTATTTGGTTTAGCATGATATTGTCAAGATCCATGTTATCACAAATGGCAGTATTTCATCTTATCTTATGGCTGAGTATTCCACTGTATATATGTACCACGTCTTCTTTATCCAGTTATTCACTGAAGGACACCTAGGTTATTCTATATCTTGGTCACCACGAATAATGCTCCAACAAGCATAGGGGTGTATATATATCTTTATGAAGAAATGTTTTAACATTTGGGGGTAAATAGTGAGAAGAGGATTGCTGAGTTATATGGTAGCTTCATTCTTAATTTTTTGAGGAACCTCCATACTGTTTTCCATGGTGACTGTACCAGTTTACATTCCCATTAGCAGTGAATAAGGTTCCTTTTTCTTCTCATCATCTGCATTTCATGTTATTATTTGTTTTGTTGCTAATAGTCGTGTGTGGTTTTGATGTGCATTTCCTTTATAGCTTGTGCGGTTAAGCATCTTTTCATATATGTTAGCCATTTGTATGGGAGAAGTGTCTGTTCAGGTCTTTTGCCCATTTTAAAATTGAGCTGTTTATTTTTTTTTGTTGTTGTTGGTGAGTTGTATGAATTCTTTATACATTTTGGATATTAGCTCATCTGAGATATTGTTTGCAAATATCTTCTTCCATTTGATTGGTTGCCTTTTTGCATTGTTGGCGGGATTGGAAATTGGCTTAGACACTATAAAAAACAGTATGGAGGTTCCTAAAAAAATTAAAAGTAAAACTACCACATGACCTCACAATTCCACTTCTTTTTTTAAAAACATTTTTTAATTGATATTTTACAGAGAGGAAGGGAGAGAAATAGAGAGCTAGAAACGTCGATGAGAGAGAAACATCGACCAGCTGCCTCTTGCACACCCCCTACCAGGGATGTGCCCGTAGCCAAGGTACATGCCCTTGACCGGAATTGAACCCGGGACCCTTCAGTCCACAGACCAACGCTCTATCCACTGAGCCAAACCGGTTTCGGCACAATTCCACTTCTGGGTATTTATCTGAAAAAAGTGAAAACACTAATTGAAAAGATATGTGCACCCCTATGTTCATTGCAGAATTATTTGCAATAGCCAAGATATGGAAGTAAGCTAAGTGCTATAGATAGATGAGTGGATAAAGAAGATGTGGTTAATATATACAATGGAATATTACTCAGCCCCCCCAAAAGAATACACTCTTGCCATTTGAGACAACATAGGTGGACCTAAAGGATATTATGTTAAGTGACATGAGTCAGAGAAAGACAAATGCCATATGATTTCACTTATATGTAGAATCTAAAAAAAACAAAAACAAACCCAAACAGAAACAGACTCAGACTCATAGAAACAGAGAACAGATTGGTGGTTGCTAGAGTAGGAGAATGATGGATGTAAAAGGTGAAGGTAACTAAGAGGTACAAACTTCCAGTTATAAAAATAAAACATGTGGATATAACATAAAGCACAGAGAATCCTATCTAATAAAAGAGTAATATGCAAATTGACTATCACTCCAAAACACAAGATGGCCACCCCCATGTGATCACAATATGGGTGCCACAAGATGGCCAGAAGGGGAGGGCAATTGTGGGTGATCAAGCTTGTAGGGAAGAGCAGTTGGGGGGACCAGACCTGCAGGGGAGGGCAGCTGGGGGGGACCAGGCCTGTAGGGAAAGAAAGTTTGGGGGGGGGGGGAGTAACACCAGGCAGCAGGGGAGATCTAGTTAGGGGAAACTGGGCCAGCAGGGGAGGGCAGTTAGGGGTGATGAGGCTGGCTGGGGACGAGTTTGGGGATGAGGCCTACAGAAGAGAGCAGCTGGGGGAGACCAGGCCTGCAGGGGAGGGTAATTGGAGGGTGGGAGGACCAGGCCTGCATGGGAGGGCAGTTAGGGGTGACCAGGCCAGCAGGGTAGGGCAGTTAGGGGCAATCGGGCCAGCAGGGGAGCAGTTAGGCATTGATCAGGCTGGCAGGAGAGTGGTTAGGGAGTGATCAGGCTGGCAGGCAGAAGTGGTTAGGGCAATCACGCAGGCAAGCAGGCAAGCAATTGGGAGCCAACAGTCATGAATTGTGAGAGAATGTTCCAGATTGGAGAGGGTACAGGCTGGGCTTAGGGACACCCCTTCCCCGTGCATGAATTTCATACATCAGGTCTCTAGTATAGTCAATAATATCATACTCTGTATGGTGACAAATGATTACTAGACATATCATTCTGATCACATCATAAGGTAAATGTTGAATAACTATGTTGTACACCTGAAACTAATATAATATTGTAGGCCAACTATACTTTAATAAAAATTTAATAAAATTAAAGAAATAAAATTAGGATTAACAAGAGAATTAGGTAAAATTGAATTTTAGGGTTGAAGATACCTGCTTTCTATCACTATTCATCTACACCATAAGGCACTATCTCAGAAGGCAGCATTTGAGGTTATTGACAGTGAGAGACAATTTTTTTATTTTTCTTTATTGGTTAAGGTATTACATATGTGTCCTTATCCCTCTATTGCCCCCCCCCCCCCATTCATGCCCTCACCCCTGGTGTCTGTGCCCATTGGTTAGGCTTATATGCATGCAAACAAGTCCTTTGGTTGATCTCTCCCCCTTACCGCCACTCTCTCCTATGTTCCCTCTGAGGTTTGATGGTCTAATCAATGCTTCTCTGTCTCTGGAGAGACTATTTTTAATCTGGAAGTCATCCAAATCTTTTTTTCTTTAATGTTCTATACAACTTACAAAGCTTTCATTTTCTTACATCTGATATTATAGTTAATGTATATGTCTTTAAAATTTTTGTTACTTAAAATTCAATTTTATATCATTTCATCTCATATTTTCCCAAAGTACTGACATATCTTACAGATATCAATATAAACTAGTCAGCAATAAATACATACAAGTGGATAAAGCTCAGTTATATTTTTATATGTGAAGTTTAGTACTAAGTGTGTCTTAATCTAAAATATCAAAGTCAATATTTTTCTAGACAATTTATTGTTCTATATTCTAATAATTAACTAAATAAAGGTTATATAACTATGTGTGAATACCTACATAGAAGGAAAACAATAAATTGACCACCCAAGAATATATAGAATCTTGAAAGATTAGTTGGACTAGTATACTAATGTTGGTGTGTGAACTGTATTGCTCAATTAGCCACTACAGAACATAATGATGCTACTATAATGCTTTTGAATTCTCAGTTGAAGCTCTAGAATCATCAGAGATTTATCCCCAAAGGAAACAAAAGGTCACCATATAACCACAATAACTCTAATCTGCTATTGAAAGATGAACGACTTCCTATTCCAAGGTAAGATTCCGATTTTTGCTAGTGAAGCTGTTGTAATGATTTTTATTTACTATTTGAGAACTCCTATTCCTGAACATTATATGTGTACTCACAAATCATAGTTGGGAAACAGGGATGATGTAATTAAACATTAGCCAGTGAGCAATTGGCTGAACTGCTGTTTACTACTTCATATGTAAACTGGCATAATCTAAGTTATGAGGATTCCTGTTTATCTACCCAGAAGACAGAAAACTCAGATGATCTTTCAACACTATCCAAACTCAGCACTCTCCAGTAATGCTAATTCACTATCATTGAGCTCTGCTCAATATTTATTGAAATGAAACACATTTAAGGTTTTAAAATGTAAAGATATTGCAGATGTCTTTGCAGAAAGATTGACTTTGTTTATGGCTCTAAATGCTTTAGTTTCAAGGCAATCACACCGTAGACAGAGCTCAGGATATAAAGTCAGAAAACCTGGAGATGAGGGTCAGCCTGGACACACGATGGGTGATCCCCTTTCAGCTCTTAGGCTGCACTTTATTCAGCTACATATTATGTTGATAATAATAATATTATTTCATTTTACAAAACTTTAATTAGAAAACATTGTTTGCCTGACTGGTTTGGCTCAGGGGATAGAGCATCAGCCTGCAGACTGAGAGGTCCTGGGTTCGATTCCGGTCAAGGGCATGTACCTTGGTTGTGGACACATCCCCAGTGCGGGATGTGCAGAAGGCAGCTAATCGATGTTTCTGTCTCATAGATGTTTCTAACTCTCCATCCTTCTCCCTTCCTCTGTGCAAAAAAACAATAAAAAATATATTTTTTAAAAAGAAAGCATTGTTAAAGGAGGAACTAATATTATATATTTTAATTATCTTCTGAATACCAATCATGTTTTTGCATAGTGATTACATTAATATTTCAACTTATTTGATAAAACAGTAATATTCTGAATTGTAAATATTAAAAAATATCCAGTACATTTACAATAGATGATCTCACTCATAACCCTAAATTGAAATTCTTATCTGAATTAGTATCAGGAACAATTCTATTTCTCCTTTGAAAACACTGACTTCATTTAACTGACAGATACTGTGAAATAGATAAATAGTTATGTGCTTGTTTTATTGCTAGACGGCTTAAAGGACAACCTATTGTCCTCTCATTGCCAGAGGTACTGATTTCATGTTAATATTTAACTGCATTGCTATTCAAATTAATTTGCTAAAAAATACTAAAGGAATGGGGCAGTGCAGACTTCCTGAGCTTCATGTTCTAAATTCATGACTTGCTACATAACCTCTTTCAGACCCAGGTTACTCTTCTATAAAACCATTACCATTAATATTATTTTATGGGCAATCAATTAAACTGTATACATCTATAATTTACATGATTCTTAGCCCTACACTTATCATTTAGTAAACATATAGTAAATACGAGAGCATAGTATATGGATATAGATATATGTATGCATACATAGGATACTATCTGAAGAAACACTTCTGGGGTTTCTGCTAAGATAATTTTTAAAAACCAGAGAGATGCATAATTGCATATAAATCTGCACTGATGCTTAAATATATTTATTACTTCCCATATTTATTAGTGAAATGAAATCATTAAATGTATATCTCCTTTCATATAATATTTTAGGTTCATTGGTGGCAGCTACATTATCTCATGGATTCCCTGTGGGATGGAAACCACACAGCAGTGACAGGCTTCATCCTTCTGGGCTTAACTGATGACCCCGTCCTCAAAGTCATCCTCTTCATGGTCATCCTGTGTATCTACCTGGTGACCATATCTGTTAACCTCAGCACAATCATTCTTATCAGAATCTCTTCTCAGCTCCATCATCCAATGTATTTTTTTCTGAGCCACTTGGCTTTTGCTGACATATGCTTTTCAACTTCTGTCACACCCAACATGCTTGTTAATTTCCTGGTGGAGGAAAATCGCATCTCCCATCATGGATGCTGCACACAGCTTAGTTCAACTGCTGTCTTTGGGGCAGTCGAGTGCTTCCTTCTGGCCACCATGGCATATGATCGCTTTGTGGCAATTTACAAACCACTGCTTTACTCAACCAAAATGTCCACACAAGTCTGTGTTCAGTTCCTCACGGTGGCTTACGTGGGTAGTTTTCTCAATGCTTCCTCCTTTGCTATTTGCTACCATTATTTATTCTTCTGTGGACCAAATCGAGTCAATCATTTCTTCTGTGATTTTGCTCCACTAGTTGAACTCTCCTGTTCTGAGAACAGTATCCCTGTAATTGTCCCCTCATTTACAGCTGGCTCCATCATTTTGTTCACAGTGTTTGTCATAATTGTCTCCTACATGTACATTCTTGTAACCATCCTGAAGATGCATTCCAGTGAGGGGCGCCACAAGGCCTTCTCCACGTGCACCGCCCACCTCACCGCAGTAGGTCTGTACTTTGGGACCGTCGCCTTCATTTATGTGTTGCCCAAGTCCAGCTACTCAACCGATCAGAACAAAGTGGTGTCCGTGTTCTATATGGTGGTGATCCCCATGCTGAACCCCATCATCTACAGCCTCAGAAACAGTGAGATTAAGGGAGCTCTAAAAAGAGTGCTTGGTAAGAGAAACATTTTCTCCCTGAAGCTTAATATTTCATAAGATTTTATGTAATAATTTTATGTAAAAATGTACAAATAAATAAATGAAAGGAAAATGAATGTCTGTGGTCTAAATATATTTGTCCATTTGTTATTAGCCAGTAGAGAGTATTTTAGTGAAGGTAGAGGATTGATTTGATATCATACTGTGAAGTCGTGGTCCATATTGAGTTACCTTTAATAACATTAAATTTATTATTAGAAACACATATTGGCTCACATGAAAAACTCCTAATCTGTATGTAGGGAGCGGCTACAGGGTCCAGCTTCGGACTGACCTGTGGCAGGGCCACAAACAAGTCCCAGCTTGGAGGCAGAGCCCGCTTAGTATAATTAAGTTTGACCTTACAGCCCTCCCTAGTTCCTTCCTGGGTAGCTAATGGGCTGTGGGAGGTGCAGCAAGTGCTGCCAAAACAAGGTGAAACGCACAAGAACACTGTAAACACGTTGACTACTTCCGTGTTTTGCTGTGTGTGTTCTGACTATAAAACAAAGCATCGGCTTGCAGGCTGGGTCTTTCTGTGTCCTCATCTGGGCATGGGAGACAATGGAGCCCCAGCTGTATTCTGTTGTCTGTCTTTTTTAATCCTTCACCGCCCTTCCTCAGGTTCACCCTTGGCCGTGCTGGCAAGGCAAACTGTGTAATCCTTTAACGATGTTAATTATAAGTATTTAAAAAGTTGTGTTTAAAAAAATTGTTCTCTGCCATAACTTAAAGTTTTCTACCTCAAAATATTTAAGACTATGTCCATTTTCTTTTTTTTAAAATGTATTTTATTGATATTTTACAGAGAGAAAGGGAGAGAGATAAGAGAGCTAGAAACGTCGATGAGAGAGAAACATCGACCAGCTGCCTCTTGCACACCCCCCACTGGGGATGCGCCCGCAACCAATGTACATACCCCTGACCGGAATCGAACCCGGGACCTTCTAGTCCGCAGACCGATGCTCTACCACTGAGCCAAATCAGTTTCGGCCTATGTCCATTTTCAATAGCATCTTATCCTAAAATGAGTGTGGTAATTATACTTAAAACTAAGGGAAAATGACAAAGTGCAACCAGGAGAAAACTGGTAGCAATGTTTTTTTTTATTTTTTTGCAGGAAGGTTATCTGCTGAGGATTGGCAGGCTTTGTGGACCCCTAAGATGCTGGCTCATGTTGCTGATTGACCTGCGAATTCTGTCATGTTGAATCCTGTTAACCTGTATATGGGAATGAGAAAGTTTCCTTAACTTCTTAGGGACTGAGTGCAACAAACTCTTGGAGTGACTTGTTCATGGGAAGGCCCAAAGGAAGGATTGCTCAGAACACTTGAGGGAACTGAATTTGTGACTGCCTGTTGGAGAGGCTTAAGGAATAACCACATTTATATGCCTTTCCTGTCCCCTTTTGAGTGCTTTGGCCACAAAAATCTACCTTTTCGGTGACAGACTCATTGAGTATTACTCATTTCATTCATTCATTTGTTCCTTCTTATATTCAAAAATCATATTAAATGATTCTTATATTCCAGGGATTGTCCCAGGCTTTTGGTAATATGACAATAAAACCAACAAGTTATTGATTCATACTATTCAAAGGGGACGGTGATATGGAGAATGAGAAGGCAGAGCCTAACAAGGAACACTTGCCTGTGAGGGGCAGGAAGTAGGAAAATAGCATTTGAGCCAAGATGTAGGAGTTGAGAACACTTCCTATCAACTATGTGCTTACATGTGGACATATGTGAAAGTCTAATCTTCTACATATATGCATAAAATTTGAGGCAATACCAGGCTTGTTAATTTTAATCAATTCCATGTGAGCACAACTAACACAAAAGACAAAATGGTAAATACATCTTAATTATCATGTGAGAGGATAATAAGGAACTCTGAGAACCTAGAGAAGTAGACCTAATACTCCAGAATGCTTTTTCCATGAAAGAATTATTCAAGTCAGACCTCCCAGGCCATGAATTTAGTGTTCTTTTGGGGCAGGAAGGGCTTGAGTCAAAGTCTAGGACATATCTAGGTGAGAAATCTGATTAATTCACCTCACATATATCATTAGAATAAGAGAAACCTGATATGATCAAGTGTTGCACAGATTCCCAGTCCTAGAGAGCTAGAGAGCCTTCTCAAGCCTTGAACTTGGGTATTAGATGGTCAAGGATGGCGAAGCCTCAATAAGGTGAACTGAATATGTAAACAAACAACTCAATCCTCAATTATTCCTACTAATAACTGTTCAAATACAAGGACCAGTATGCAGTGAAAGACAATGACTAAATAGTATACAACACACATATAGAACTTCATAAGTCTTTACCATACATGGGATAACACTGGCCACCTGATATCTTAAATATCTTAAATGCCGGGCAGTCTCTACATGGATTCTGAACAAACGCACTGTTTAGAATTCTGTACTGGATCATAAACAGAACAGAAGAGACCACTATGGTTGTATTTGGGAAAAGGGCCATCCACTCTAAGTGCACATACAGGGTTCCTAGAGAAATTATGGGCCACATTTGAATTTTATAAAAGAGATACTACTATATGAAGTCCTTGATGATCTTCTAGTTTTTATTTGGCAAAATTGTTAAGTGAGCCTATGCTTATTTTGTGAGTTTAACAAAAATATATGTTCTTGGTTGTTCTTCATCGCTGTTATAACAATTATTCAGCAATTCTGCATAATGTTATTGCCACATGTAAATCCTTAGTTAAGAAAAAATATAATAGCTGGGAGAAAATATAAAACTCAGCTTTTAGCTAATCCAAATGAAAAAGATAATTTAATTTTTCATAGTATAGATTTAACACTTTCTTAAGTAATATGATGTACAAAACCTGAGACACAAGACTAACATCACTGAACATACATAGAACATATATGAACACATCAACCAACTGCAGAAAATACATTAGTTTTCAATATAGCATATTTAAAAATTTTTAGCAGATATTGGGGAATAAAACAAGATCAACTCATTTTAATAGTTTTCAATTATATAAACATATTCTCTCTATATAAAGTAAAAAATCATTTACAAAACGCTAACTAGAAAATATCCATATATTTGGAATAGATTAACCCATAGGTCAAAGAAAAATAAATATACAGAAATTAAGAACAACTGAATGATAGATATAAAAACTTGTGCTCTACTGTGTGTCCCAGGGGGCCGTGTGCCCCCGGTGAACTGTGTGTCTCAGGGGGCCGTGTACCCCGGGTGAGCCGTGTGTCCCAGGGGAAGCAGTGGGACCCGCAGGTAGGGATGGTGTGAACCAGAGGAGGAGCGGACTCTATTCTTGTGGTCCTGAGATAGCCACCATAAAACAAGCAGTCTGACAAATGAGGAGCGGATTCTATTCATGTGATCCTGAGATAGTCACCATAAAACAAACAGATTGTCAAATGACAGCAGGGAGGGGAAAGAGACCTGGGGGGAGATAAGAGAACAACCGAAGGACTGGTATGCATGAATACAACCAACGAACACAGAACTCTGGGGAGGGAGGGCATGAATAGGAGGGGGGGGCAACGGTAAGATATGTACACATATAATACCTTAATAAAAAAAATTGGGAAAAAAAAGAATATCAAAGTCGCCGAAACCGGTTTTGCTCAGTGGATAGAGCATCAGCCTGTGGACTGAAAGGTCCCGGGTTCGATTCCGGTCAAGGGCATGTACCTTGGTTGCGGGCACATCCCCAGTGGGGGGTGTGCAAAAGGCAGCTGATCGATGACTCTCTCTCATCGATGTTTCTAACCCTCTATCCCTCTCTCTTCCTCTCTGTAAAAAAATCAATCAATCAATTAATATATATATATATATATATATATATATTAAACAATCAAAGTCAATATTTATCTAGACAATTTAGTGTATTATATTCTAATAATTAACTAAATAAAGGTTATATAACTATGTGTGAATACCTACACAAAAGGAAAACAATAAATTGACCACCCGAGAATATATAGAATCTTGAAAGATTAGTTGGACTAGTATACTAATGTTGGTGTGTGAACTGTATTGTTCAATTAGCCACTACAGAACATAATGATGCTACTATAATGCTTTTGAATTCTCAGTTGAAGCTCTAGAATCATCAGAGATTTATCCCCAAAGGAAACAAAAATAAAAGGTCACCATATAACCACAATAACTCTAATCTGCTATTGAAAGATGAATGACTTCTTATTCCAAGGTAAGATTCCGACTTTTGTTAATGAAGCTGTTGTAATTATTTGTATTTACTATTTGAGAACTCCTATTCCTGAACATTATATGTGTACTCACAAATCATAGTTGGGAAACAGGGCTGATGTAATTAAACATTAGCCAGTAAGCAATTGGCTGAACTGCTGTTTAGTTCATGTGTAAACTGGCATAATCTAAGTTATGAGGATTCCTGTTTATCTACCCAGAAGACAGAAAACTCAGATGATCTTTCAATACTATTCCAAACTCAGCACTCTCCAGTAATGCTAATTCACTATCATTGAGCTCTGCTCAACATTTATTGAAATGAAACACATTTAAGGTTTTAAAATGTAAAGATATTGCAGATGTCTTTGCAGAAAGATTGACTTTGTTTATGGCTGTAAATGCTTCAGTTTCAAGGCAATAACACCATAGACAGAGCTGAGGATATAAAGTCAGAAAACCTGGAGATGAGGGTCGGCCTGGACATACGGTGGGTGATCCCCTTTCAGCTCTTAGGCTGCACTTTATTCAGCTACATATTATGTTGATAATAATATTATTTCATTTTACAAAACTTTAATTAGAAAACATTGTTTGCCTGACTGGTTTGGCTAAGTGGATAGAGCATCAGCCTGCAGACTGAGAGGTCCTGGGTTCGATTCCGGTCAAGGGCATGAACCTTGGTTGTGGACACATCCCCAGTGCGGGATGTGCAAAAGGCAGCTAATCGATGTTGCTCTCTCATCGATGTTTCTAACTCTCCATCCTTCTCCCTTCTTCTGTGCAAAAAACCAATAAAAATATATATTTTTAAAAAAGAAAACATTGTTAAAGGAGGAACTAATTAATATTATATATTTTAATTATCTTCTGAATACCAATCATGTTTTTGCATAGTGATTACATTAATATTTCAACTCATTTGATAAAACAGTAATATTCTGAATTGTAAATATTAAAAAATATCCAGTACATTTACAATAAATGATCTCACTCATAACCTTAATTTGAAATTCTTATCTGAATTAGTATCAGGAACAATTTTATTTCTCCGTTGAAAACACTGACTTCATTTAACTGACAGATGCTGTGAAATAGATAAATAATTATGTGCTTGTTTTATTGCTAGATGGCTTAAAGGACAACCTATTGTCCTCTCGTTGCCAGAGGTACTGATTTCATGTTAAGTATTATTTAATTGCATTTGCTATTTAAATTCATTTGCTAAAAAATACTAAAGGAATGGGGCAGTGCAGACTTCCTGAGCTTCATGTTCTACATTCATGACTTGCTACATAACCTCTTTCAGACTCAGGTTACTCTTCTATAAAACAACTAGCATTAATATTATTTTATAGGCAATCAATTAAACTGTATACATGTATACATTTACATGATTCTTAGCCCTACACTTATCACTTAGTAAGCATATAGTAAATATGAGAGCATAGTATATGGATATGGATATATGTATGTGTACATAGGATACTATCTGAAGAAACACTTCTGGGGTTTCTGCTAAGATAATTTTTAAAAACCAGAGAGATGCATAATTGCATATAAATCTTTACTGATGCTTAAATATATTTATTACTTCCCATATGTATTAGTGAAATGAAATCATTACATGTATATCTCCTTTCATGTAATATTTTAGGTTCATTGGTGGCAGCTACGTTATCTCATGGATTCCCTGTGGGATGGAAACCACACGGCAGTGACAGACTTCATCCTACTAGGCTTAACTGATGACCCCGTCCTCAAAGTCATCCTCTTCATGGTCATCCTGTGTATCTACCTGGTGACCATATCTGTTAACCTCAGCACAATCATTCTTATCAGAATCTCTCCTCAGCTCCATCATCCAATGTATTTTTTTCTGAGCCACTTGGCTTTTGCTGACATATGCTTTTCAACTTCTGTCACACCCAACATGCTTGTTAATTTCCTGGTGCAGGGAAATCCCATCTCCTATCACGGATGCTGGACCCAGCTTGGTTCAGCTGCCTTCTTTGGGACAGTCGAGTGCTTCCTTCTGGCCATCATGGCATATGATCGCTTTGTGGCAATTTACAAACCACTGCTTTACTCAACCAAAATGTCCACACAAGTCTGTGTTCAGTTCCTCACGGTGGCTTACGTGGGTAGTTTTCTCAATGCTTCCTCCTTTGCTATTTGCTACCATTATTTATTCTTCTGTGGACCAAATCGAGTCAATCATTTCTTCTGTGATTTTGCTCCGTTAGTTGAACTCTCCTGTTCTGAGAACAGTATCCCCGTAGTTGTCCCCTCATTTTCAGCTGGCTCCATCATTTTTTTCACAGTGTTTGTCATAATTGTCTCCTACATGTACATTCTTGTAACCATCCTGAAGATGCATTCCAGTGAGGGGCGCCACAAGGCCTTCTCCACGTGCACCGCCCACCTCACCGCAGTAGGTCTGTACTTTGGGACGCTCACATTCATTTATGTGTTGCCCAAGTCCAGCTACTCAACTGATCAGAACAAAGTGGTGTCCGTGTTCTATATGGTGGTGATCCCCATGCTGAACCCCATCATCTACAGCCTCAGAAACAGTGAGATTAAGGGCGCTCTAAAGAGAGTGCTTGGTAAGAAAAACATTTTCTCCCTTAAGCTTAATATTTCATAAGATTTTATGTAATAATACAAATAAATAAATGAAAGGAAAATGAATGTCTGTGGTCTAAATATATTTGTCCATTTGTTATTAGCCAGTAGAGTATTTTAGTGAAGGTAGAGGGTTGATCTGATATCATACTGTAAAGTCGTGGTCCATACTGAGTTACCTTTAATAACATTAAATTTATTATTAGAAACACATATTGGCTCACATGAAAAACTCCTAATCTGTATGTAGGGAGCGGCTATATGGTCCAGCCTCAGACTGACCTGTGGCAGGGCCACAAACAAGTCCCAGCTTGGAGGCAGAGCCCTCTTAGCATAATTAAGCTTGACCTTACAGCCCTCCCTAGTTCCTTCCTGGGTCGCTAATGGGCTGTGGCAGGTGCAGCAAGTGCTGCCAAAACAAGGTGAAACGCACAAGAACACTGTAAACACGTTGACTACTTCCGTGTTTTGCTGTGTGTGTTCTGACTATAAAACAAAGCATCGGCTTGCAGGCTGGGTCTTTCTGTGTCCTCATCCAGGCATGGGAGACAATGGAGTCCCAGCTGTATTCTGTTGTCTGTCTTTTTTAATCCTTCACCGCCCTTCCTCAGGTTCACCCTTGGCCGTGCTGGCAAGGCAAACTGTGTAATCCTTTAACGATGTTAATTATAAGTATTTAAAAAGTTGTGTTTTAAAAAAAATTGTTCTCTGCCATAACTTAAAGATTTCCTACCTCAAAAACATTTAAGACTATGTCCATTTTCAATAGCATCTTATCCTAAAATGAGTGTGGTAATTATACTTAAAACTAAGTGCATTCTGAGGAAAATGACAAAGTGCAACCAGGAGAAAACTGGTAGCAATGTTTTTTTATTTTTTTGCAGGAAGGTTATCTGCTGAGGATTGGCAGGCTTTGTGGACCCCTAAGATGCTGGCTCATGTTGCTGATTGACCTGCGGATTCTGTCACTTTGAATCCTGTTAACCTGTATATGGGAATGAGAAAGTTTCCTTAACTTCTTAGGGACTGAGTGGAACAAACTCTTGGAGTGACTTGTTCATGGGAAGGCCCAAAGGAAGGATTGCTCAGAACACTTAAGGGAACTGAATTTGTGACTGCCTGTTGGAGAGGCTTAAGGAACAACCACATTTATATGCCTTTCCTGTCCTCTTTTGAGTGCTTTGGCCACAAAAATCTACCTTTTTGGTGACAGACTCATTGAGTATTACTCATTTCATTCATTCATTTATTCCTTCTTATATTCAAAAATTATATTAAATGATTCTTATATTCCAGGGATTGTCCCAGGCTTTTGGTAATATGACAATAAAACCAAGAAGTTATTGATTCAAACTATTCAAAGGGGACGGTGATATGGAGAATGAGAAAGCAGAGCCTAACAAGGAACACTTGCCTGTGAGGGGCAGGAAGTAGGAAAATAGCATTTGAGCCAAGATGTAGGAGTTGAGAACACTTCCTATCAACTATGTGCTTACATGTGGACATATGTGAAAGTCTAATCTTCTACATATATGCATAAAATTTGAGGCAATGCCAAGCTTGCTAATTTTAACCAATTCCATGGTGACCACAACTAACACAAAAGACAAAATGGTAAATACATCTTAATTATCATGTGAGAGGATAATAAGGAACTCTGAGAACCTAGAGAAGTAGACCTAATACTCCAGAATGCTTTTTCCATGAAAGAATTATTCAAGTCAGACCTCCCAGGCCATGAATTTAGTGTTCTTTTGGGGCAGGAAGGGCTTGAGTCAAAGTCTAGGACATATCTAGGTGAGAAATCTGATTAATTCACCTCACATATGTCATTAGAATAAGAGAAACCTGATATGATCAAGTGTTGCACAGATTCCCAGTCCTACAGAGCTAGAGAGCCTTCTCAAGCCTTGAACTTGGGTATTGTGAAGCCTCAATAAGGTGAACTGAATATGCAAACAAACAACTCAATCCTCAATTATTCCTACTAATAACAGTTCAAATACAAGGACCAGCATCCAGTGAAAGACAATGACTAAATAGTATACAACACACATATAGAACTTCATAACTAACATATTCACCCTGCCAGCCATTATATCAGTCATTTCTCTTGGCCAGGTATAAATAATCCCTATGGGTTTTCACATTGTCTCCTAAGAGAAAGCACAGACAGAGGAGATATCCCAGCTTAGAAGTTACATGATTATAACTGTGAACAACATCTATATATATAAAAACCTAATATGCTAAGTGTCTGACCAAGCGGTCAACCGATTGCTATGATGAGCTCTGACTGGTAGGTTAGCTTGCTGTTGGGGGCTGGCTGATGGGGAATGGGTGAGCTGGGGCCAGACATGCTCTGGAGCCCTCCCATGGTCCCTCTTTAGCAGGCCAACCTCCCGCAGGGACTGGGTTAGTCTGCCCTGATTGGCCCCAATCAATGGCCAGGTGGAGGGACCTCACTGTGCACAAATTTGTGCACCCAGCCTCTAGTACCTAATAATACTGTGAGGTATAACTCCAGGGTTCCTACAAGCATTGTTTCCAGTTATAAGAATCACTGCAATCAGAAAGCATAAAAAAACAGAATATTTCCTCTAGGGTCCTTTCAGTCTAGATACACTTTACAACTAAAGAATCATTTTTGTTATAACCAATTTTGCATGTAACACAGCTTGCATTCCATTTTTTGATCAGGACTTAGGATAAATAGAAAGTTCACAAAATAAAATTTTTCCTTAAAAGAAGTCAAATGACTTTTTAAAATATATATATATATTTTTCTTTTTAATTGATTTTTTTATAAAGAGGAAGAGAGAGGGAGAGAGAGCTAGAAATATCGATGAGAGAGAATCATCAATCAGCTGCCTCTTGCACACCCCCTACTGGGGATGTGCCCACAACCAAGATACATGCCCTTGACCGGAATCGAACCTGGGACCTTTCAGTCCGCAGGCCAACGCTCTATCCACTGAGCAAAACTGGTTTCAGCTCAAATGACTTTGTTAAGTCTTTACCATACATGGGATAACACTGGCCCCCTGATATCTTAAATATCTTAAATGCCGGGCAGTCTCTACATGGATTCTGAACAAATGCACTGTTTAGGATTCTGTACTGGATCATAAACAGAAGAGAAGAGACCACTGTGGTGGTATTTGGGAAAAGGGCCATCCACTCTAAGTGCACATACAGGGTTCTTAGAGAAATTATGGCCACATTTGAATTTTATAAAAGAGATACTACTATATGAAGTCCTTGATGATCTTCTAGTTTTTATTTGGCAAAATTGTTAAGTCAGCCTATGCTTATTTTGTGAGTTTAACAAAAATATATGTTCTTGGTTATTCTTCGTCGCTGTTATAATAATTATTCAGCAATTCTGCATAATGTTATAGCCACATGTAAATCCTTAGTTAAGAAAAAATATAATACCGTATTTGCCGGCGTATAAGACGATTTTTTGGCCCTGAAAATACCGTATTTGCCGGCGTATAAGACGGCTGGGCGTATAAGACGACCCCCTAACATTTCCACTCAAAATACAGAGTTTGTTATATACTCGCCATATAAGACTACCCCCCACTTGGAGGCATATTTTTCAGGGCCAAAAAATCATCTTATACGCCGGCAAATACGGTAATATGATGTACAAAACCTGAGACACAAGACTAACATCACTGAACATACATAGAGCATATATGAACACAGCAACCAACTGCAGAAAATACATTAGTTTTCAATATAGCATATTTTTAAAAATTTAGCAGATATTGGGGAATAAAACAAGATCAACTCATTTTAATAGTTTTCAATTATATAAACATATTCTCTCTATATAAAGTAAAAAATCATTTACAAAACACTAACTAGAAAATATCCATATATTTGGAAATAGACTAACCCATAGGTCAAAGAAAAATAAATATACAGAAATTAAGAACAACTGAATGATAGATATAAAAACTTGTGCTCTCTCTCTCTCTCTCTCTCTCTATATATATATATATATATATATTTATATATATATAAGTTCTTTGAAGAAAAATTGTACTAGAAATACCAAAAATAAAATTTTCTAAAATTAATAACATTTACATAAAATTTTAATAGGTAGAAAAATAGTAATATAAAATGCAGGGTTGAAGAAAAATTATAAAATTAATAGAAGAAATTAATATAACAGAAATCTAACAAATGATGAAGAGGACCAACCAATACCAAAGATTTGTCTTTTTACTGAATTTATAATGAAAAATGCTTTTTTAAAAGTACAAATAACAAATATAAGAAAGGTAAAGGAAGTTATAATACAGATTTCTGGATATTGATACAACCATAAGAATAATTATAAATCCTAAAGTAAGTAGGTGAAAAAATAAATAAATAAGAGGACCCCAGATCAGAAAGGAACCAGATGAGCTCTCTCTATTTGCAGATGACATGATATCACATAAAGAAAACTGAAAGACTCCACTAAAAACAAAAAAACACAAAACGGTTGGTACTGATAAACAAATTCAATAAAGTTGCAAGATACAAAATCAATAAATAAAAGTGAGTTGCATTTGTATATGCTAAAAATGAACAAGCAGAAAAAGAAATTTAAAAAACAATTCATTTACAAAAAGAATACAATACTTGGGAATAAATATGACCAATGAAGGGAATGATCTCTACACTAAGAACTATGACACTGATGAAAAAAATTGAAGAAGACACAAATAAATGGAAAGATATTCCATGTGCATGGACTGGAAGAACATTGTTAAACTGCCTGTACATGCAAAGAAATCTATAAATTTAACGAAATCCCTATCAAAATTCCAATGGCATTTTTCACAGAAATACAATAAACTATCCTAAAACTGTATGGAACCACAAAAGACCCCAAATAGCCAAAGCAACCTTGCTAAAGAAGAACAAAATCATACTTATTGATTTTTAACTATACTACAAAGCTATAGTAAACAGTATGGCATTGACATAAAAACAGACACGTAGATAAATGGAACAGAAAAGAGAGTAAAAAAAAAACCCATGTATATATGATCAATTAATTTATGACAAAGGAGGAAAGAATATACAATATGGAAAGGATAGTCTCTTTAATAAATGGTGTTGGAAAAATTGGGCAGCTACAGAAAGAATAAAAACAGACCACTATGTTACACCATACACAAAATTAACTCAAAATCAATTAAAAAGCTGAAATATAAAACCTGAAAACACAAAAATCCTATAAGAAAACATAGGCAGTTAGCTACTTGACATTGGTCTTTGCAATGATTTTTGAGAGATAGGACTCTAAAAGTAAAGATGACAGAAGAAGAAATAAACAAGCGGGACTATATCGAACTAAAAAGTTTCTGCACAGCAAAGGAGATTCTCCACAAAAGGAAAAGACCACCTACTGCACGGGAGAATATATGTGCAAATAATGTATTCAATAAAGAGTTGAAAGGGCGAGGCTAGAACCCTGCCTCCTTGTGGGGCAGGGCGGAGCTACCCTCCATTTTGTGTCTGTAGCCTAGCCCTCACCCAACCAATCAGGGTTGGCCACAGCAGTGACATCACCACTGGAGTAAAATCCCGGGAATTGTAGAAGTTTGTGCTCTCCTCCACCATGTGGTCAGCGTGAGTGGGACTGAGCCCATGTTAACATGGAAGAGGCTCTCTTGCTAATTGCATCGGATTTGGCTCCCTGCTGATCCTTGGGGATCACGGAATCTCGGCACAACAGGGTTAATATAAAAAAAGTATGAATGACTCATACAATCCAATAACAAAAACAACTCAATAACAAGAAATGGGCAGAGGCTCTAAATAGATATTTCCACAAAGAAGACATATAGATGTCTAATATGCACATGAAAAGATGCTCAATATCACTAATCATGAGGGGAATATAAATAAAAATTCAACGAGATATCACCTCACACCTGTTAGAGTGGCTATCATTAAAAAGTTAAGAATTAAATCTACGTATATAAAGAGCCAGTGTCCACAACATCCAAAATGACCAAAGGCTCGATTGAACGCCTCTGTGTATGCACCATGCCAAAGCGTGCTGAATTGCTGACCTCTTGGAGAGAGTGGGGACTTGTGTGAGGTTGCCTCATGGCACCCCGCACCCCTCCCTGACCGACTACTGTAACTCCAAGCCAACAAGGGCTGCCTCCAGGCTGCAGATCTAGGTCCCTTGCCCCCACCCCAGGCCAGAGAGTGCAGCACCAGGCTAGGGCGCCTGGGAATGTGGTGCAAGGGGCTGGCGCAGTGTGGGGGGTTTGTGTTTACACCACCAAGTTCCCTGAATCTGCCCCAGCCTGCACATCCCTCCTCCCCCCTCCCCCCTCGGTGGCCCAATTCCTGCCTATGTGCTTGTGGGCAGGCCTGACTGCACTGGGGAGTGAGCCCTGGCAATTGGGATGGCCACTTCCTGGCATGGGACAGCTGGGCCTTGGCGATTCACAAGGGCGACAAGGCCCACAGGGCATGTGCAGCCCTCGGGCAGTGGGGGTGGCTGGCCAAGCTGGGTCTGGCATGGTGGGGCCAGCGGAAGCCTGATTTATAAAATTCCAGGGGCCATCAGACCAAAACAACTGGACAGACAACTGAACAGCAGGTTGCATGGGCAACAAGGCTAGCAGGGTTTAGTGAAGGATGACCAAACGACTGAACAGCAGACTGTGTGGGACAACGAGGCCAGCAGGGATGTTAGTGAGGGATGTGCAAACAACTGAACAGCAGGCTGCATGGGACAACCAGGCTGGCAGGGGGATAGCTGGGGGCCACCTGGCCAGCAGGGGGGTAGTTGGGGGCAACTAGGCCAACAGCAGGGGCAGTGAGGGGAAACCACGTCAACAGATGGGGGCAGTTAGGGGCGACCAGGTCAGCAGGGGACAGTTGGAGGAGACCAGGCAAGCAGGGAGGCAGTTAGAAGTGATCAGGCTAGCAGGGGGGCAACCAGGACTGCAGTGGGGACAGTAAGGGACAATCAGACCAGTGGCAGGTGGAGGGGAGTTAGGGGGCAATAGGGCCAGCAGTGGGGGGCAGTTGGGGTTGATCAGGCTGGCAAGCAGCAGTGGTGAGGGGTGATAAAGCTGGCAGGTGGGGCAGTTAGGGTGATCAGGCAGGTAGGCAGGTGAGCAGTTAGGAGCCAGCAGTCCCAGATTGTGAGAGGGATATCCAACTGCCAGTGTAGGCCCAACCCCCAGGATTACGCCTAAACCAGCAGTTGCACATTCCCCGAGGAATGGAGAGGGTGTCCAGTCCAGATTGGAGAGGGTGCAGGCTGGGCTGAGTGAATCCCCACCCCCATGCATGAATTTCATGCGCCGGGCTTCTAGTCTCTCTCTATACAACCCTAATATGCAAATAGACCAAACAGTAGCACAGCCCAACAACCAAACAACCAAACAACTGGTTGCTATGATGTGTGCTGACCACCAGGGGACTTGCACAGATCATGGCAGGCAGCCGGCAGCAAAGCGTGGAATATGGCAGGCATTGGCTGAGCAGGTGAGCAGGGCATCAGACTGCTGTCATTGGGGCGAGCCTCTGGTATTGACTGAAAATTCTTTGCTCCCACTTGATGCGGTTCCACCAGGCATTTGCACCTGCTGCCAGTGCTGGCCCAGTTTATACCACTGCTGGTGCCAGCCCCAATCACTCTGCGCTGTCAGTGGGTGAAAGTGAGGCTGGCATCATTAGTGCGTGGGGGCAGCAGCAGCAGGAACGAGGCTGTTGGCAGACAGGGGACTAGGGTCTTCATGGGAGGGCCCCGGCAGGGATGCAAAGGATGGGCCAAGGCCTGCCCCTGTACCCACCACAGTTCCTTTCAAGGAGCATGAATTCGTGCACTGTGGCCCTAGTTCAGCTATAAAATGGGATTCTCCCCCCCCCCCCATAAAAGGAAGGGTGATTAAGAGGATTGAAATATAAGCTCAGAAGGCACAGCCAAGAGCCACAGAAACTTATTAGCAAGAAGCAGAACTAGATGCTGATTTAAGAAACAAACAAACATGGCAGCCTGTGTCTAGTTGGATTTTGCAATTTCCATGGGCCAGTGCTGCTAGGTGACTCCCATATTCCTCCCTTATGGAAAGAAGTACTTATTGCAGTTTTTCAATGCCTGTAACAATAGTACCTGATAGATGTGTAGGAGCCATATTCATAAGTCTTGTCACACTAGTTCCCAAGTCTTCAAATCAAAAGAAGTTGTGCACAAGGAACCTCACCCATGCCTGGTCTAGATCTCATGATGATAAACTCAGTGCCAATGCTGTAATGGTATAATGCTTTGAGGAAATGTAGGAAGCTATAAATGTATGTTGATATGTGGGAAGTAGATAAGTAATTGTGGTCAGAGGGATTATGGTAAATTTGAGATCGTTCCAAAGTCTTGGCTATTCATTTGTCATAGAAAGATGTGATCTAATTTCCTTCCCCTTAAATCTGGACTGGCTTTAGTGATTTATTTTATTTTACTTATTATTTTATTTTATTATGTTATTGCCAATAGAAGGCAGTGGAAATGATGCTCTGGGTCTGGTGGGGGCGGGAGGGGGGCGTAGTTAGGGGCAATCAGGCAGGCAGGCAGGTCATAGGAAATAATCTCTTTTAGCCTCTAGGGACACTTGCTATTGGAATGTGAGCCACCAGGTGAGAAATTCAACTACTCTGCTGGTAAGACCTATGGAAAGACTCTAAGACTATGTAGAGAGGGAGAGGATTTCAAGCTATCCTTGCCAAGGTGCCAGGCTTCTTCTTCTTCTTTTATTAAAATATATTTTATTGATATTTTACAGAGAGGAAGGGAGAGAGATAGAGAGCTAGAAACGTCGATGGGAGAGAAATATTGACCAGCTGCCTCTTGTACACTCCCTACTGGGGATGTGCCCGCAACCAATGTACATGCCCTTGACCGGAATCGAACCTGGAGACAGAGCCTTGCAGACAGAGGCTCTACCACTGAGCCAAACCGGTTTCAGCGGTGTCAGGCTTCTGAGTGCACCTGAATATCGCTTAATTTCTTAATTTCTTGTGGAGGAGAAATGCTGAGACAAGCCCAACTTGAATTTCTGCCACACAAAATAATGGAATATAAAAGACAAATTTTGTTTTAAGCTGTAAGTTTTGAGTGACCTTGTTATGCAGCAATAGCTAATCAGAAAAATCACTTTTCCTTAACTAATTAATGACATTGCATTCACAGCCACTTAGAATAATCAATGTTAAAAATGTCTGAGGTTTCCTCAAATTATTAAACTTTTTTTTAAACCTCCCATACTAATCCATCAGAAAATCCTTTTGGTCTTTTACCTAAACTACATGTTGAATAGGTTAATTTCTAATTACACTACAACTGACTAGCCCAATGTACCATCATCCCAGACCTTCTTTTTTAAAATATGTTTTTATTGATTTCAGTGAGAGGGAGAGGGACAAATAGGAACCATCTATTTATCTAAACATGTATGGAAATTAATGTTTGTCACTGGTCTTTGACTCAAATTATTTTCCAATTAGCAAAGCTCAAATCCTCTAGAACAGTAATAGCTGAAATCATTAGACTGCTCATGGCATCACAGTATAGGTTAAGTGCATGGAACAAGAGGACCTGATTTCTCTAGAATCTCTCAGACAACCTACTGGGTCTCCCTAAGACTCAGCATTCTAACCTGTAAATTGAAGAAAATTTATAATACCAGCATCATGGGACTGCTGTGAAAACTAAATTGAAAAGTATAGTGGTTTTGGACCCAGACTTTCTGGATTCAAACACTGGATGCACAACCTCCTAGATGCATGATTTTGAGCAATCTACTTAATGTCTCTGTGCCACAAATGATTTACATATAAAATAGAAATAATAGTACTACTTCACGTGGTTTTTGTGAAAAACAAACTGCCAAAATCGGTTTGGCTCAGTGGATAGAGTGTCTGCCAGTGGACTGAAGAGTCCTAGGTTCGATTCCAGTCAAGGGCATGCACCTTGGTTGCGTGCACATCCCCAGTAGGGGATGTGCAGGAGGCAGCTGATCAATGTTTCTCTCTCATCAATGTTTCTCTATCTCTCTCCCTTCCTCTCTGTAAAAAACCAATAAAATATTTTAAAAATAAAAAATAAACCAATTAATATATGTAATATGCTTAGAATAGGGCATGGCACACATAAAGTGCAAATTATTGTTTGCTAAATAAATTAAATTTAGAAAAGCACTTGACACCTAAAGGTGTTAATAACAGTGGCAACGGCAGCCATAATAACTGATTCATAAGTGTATAAGATAAGAGTTAGAAGAAGTATGAATTTAAGTAATCAGTTAGGCAGCATTTAGTACATCCAAAGTGTCATACAGGTAAACACAAACCTTCTGACATGGTAAGAACGGATCCTAAGAACACAATCTGACAGTTGTCTTTCTCAGGGCCTCTTTCACGTCTCTGTTCCTCAGACTGTAGATAAGAGGGTTCAACATGGGGATCACCACTGTGTAGAACAGAGACACCACTTTGTTCTGGTCGGTTGAGTAGCTGGATTTGGGCAGGACATAGATGAAGGTAATAGTTCCATAGTACAGAGTAACTGCAGTGAGGTGGGAGGTGCAGGTGGAGAAGGCCTTGTGGCGCCCTTCAGCAGAACGCATCTTCAGGATGGTGATGAGGATGTAGATGTAAGAGAGAGATATCACAAACACTGTGGCCACAATAATGGACCCGGAGGAGATGGAAGGGATAATCTCAACCAGGGAGATATCGGAGCAGGAAATTTTTAACAAAGGGGAGAAATCACAGAAAAAGTGATCTACCTGATTTGGTCCACAGAAAGACACACTCAATAAACAGCCAGTAAATGTCCAAGCATTCACACATCCACCCAAGTAGCACATCCCCACTAAGAGAATGCAGATTCTGGGGGACATGTGGGTAGAGTAGAGCAGTGGGGAGCAGATGGCCACATAGCGGTCATAGGCCATGACAGCCAGCAGGAAGCAATCAGTTGTCCCAAACTTGACCATAGCACAGAGCTGAGCCACACAGCCAGCTACAGACAGAGAGATTCTTTTCCTCAGGAAGCCCATGATCATGACGGGAGTGACTGAGGAGGACAGCCATATGTCAACAAAGGCCAAATGGCTGAGGAAAAGGTACATTGGGGTATGAAGCTGAGGACTGCTACTGATTAGCATGATTATGCTGACATTGCCCATTAAGGTGACAGCATAGATTCCTAGGAATATCACAAAGAAGAGGACTCTAAGTGTAGATTCTTCTGTTAATCCCAAAAGGATGAACTCTGTCACACTGGTGTGGTTTCCAACTTCCATGTCTTCTGTGAGTTATTCCTGTGGAGGGAAATGTGAATATTCATTTTTTATTTTTTATGCTTTTCCATGTTTTGTGTTGTGACACAGCAAAGTTTCTCTGTTTGGAGGCAGGCCGTCCTGCAAAAGCAGGGTTACTGATGAAGAAAAGATAGTAGTGTAAGGCAATTTACATTTAATTTCAGGGCGTACTAAATATTCAGTGAAAATTAGAAAAGAAAGTTATGCTTATCAGAATGAGAAAATAGAAGTGTGAAAACAATTTTAAGAGCCCTGGCCGGTGTGGCTGTTTTAGAAGTGTTATCCCAGACACCAGAAGGTGACAGGTCCCAGTCCTGGTCAGGGCACCTACCCAGTTAGGCTCTATCCTTGGTTGGGGCACATACTGGAGGCAACTGATCGATGTTTTTTCTCTCACATGAATCTCTCTCTCTCTCTCTCTCTCTCTCTCTCTCTCTCTCTCTCTCTCTCTCTCCTCTTCTCTCTCTCTCTCCTCTCTCCCCAACTCCTTCTTCTCTCCTCTCCCTCTCTTCCTCTCTAAAAAAATCAATAAAAATTATAACTTAAAATATTATAAAATAATTTAATTGGGACTTAATTTACCTGAAAATTTCACTATTTATGCATACCTTCTCTTTCCATTAACTTCAGTTAAATAAAAATTCTTGCAGATGCATTCTACAGATTTATAAATCCTCTTTGCATGCATTTTCTTTTTATTCTCCTCTAACAACTAAAAGAAAAGACTCACCTACAAAACTTTAACAATGCCTCACAATCCATTTGATTTATTGGACTTTGGGGGCATAAGTAACTAGTATTTATATATTTTGGAAATACTAAATGCTTTCTTATTCAGAAATAAGACATTACTCATATAATAATTCCATTTACATGATTTATAATTTCAGTCAATATTACCAATAAAATATATCCCAGTTTCGTAAGAAATTTCCATATCTGAAATGCTGGATGGAAAATATGTCAAATACCTTACATGATATTCATGAAGCTTAATCTATCTGATTACATTTCTAAATGTATCTTCCTACATATGCTTCCTTGCAATTTTTGTGCTTTTGAGGGTCATGTTAAACGAATCTGAGGTTTTCTACTCAGTTTGTTGGTTCTGATTTTCAAAGAAACACAATTTTCTTCTATCAATATTATTTCCATTCTTCAAGTTCTAAACACATAGTAAATATCACTACCAGATATCCTAAAAATGTCTTATTTCTGAATAAGAAAGCATTTACTATTTCCAAAAATGGGACTTAGTTCTTTGGATAAATGAATGGTAAGGTTTAATGAACTAATATTTGAGAACCTCCAGTTCATTAAAAATGTGTTTTATCTCTTCTTTGATTTCATTAAGTGCATTTAACTTACAATAGTGACCATTTGCTGCCATTGCTGTTAGCTCTAGCATTACACCTATCAATCATCTCCTGGGGCTTAATTATACCTTTCTATAGAAAAACTCTGACACATTTGAATACAGCTAGCTTGCCTCCACTGCCTTTCCTTTCTTAAATTTAAGCATCTATTGTTCCTTTGGCCTTTCCACACACTTTGGTCCCACAGAGTGCTCATTTTTAGACTCTGAACGTGCACTGGTCTGAGCAAGGGGCCTCTTACCTGGCAGAATGTGTGGGCCACCCCTGCATCACAGAGCACAGACTGTGCTGGCAGAGTCATGGATAGGAAGGAAAAAGAGTTCCTAGGCCACCCACCAGCAGCTGTTTTAACTTGAACATGCCAATCTCTATGACTCTCAGCTTTTTCTTTGGTAAAATCGAATAACTTTGCAGCTTTGTTGTGAGATTAAAAGACATGATATTTATAAAGTTCCCAAAGGTGTTTGGTAATACTGCAGGGCTATTTTTTATTAGGTAAAATGAAGTGCTGGTGGATTTTCTTTGTTAATTTTTTGGATGAGAAAAACTACATAGTTTTTCTTTCAACACATGGCAGGAGATTTTCACCACAAGTCAAAATTAAGACAGGAAGTATAATATCTGATGCCTTCATTCATACTTCTGAACTACGCCACTGAGATGCATAATATGACATCTGATTCTTGACATTCTCTTCTTCTCCACTGGCTACCAGGGTTCTTTCTTGAGCTCTTCACTTTGCCATCCACTCATGCTGCCCACCTGGGGCAGGGACTCTAACTCTCAACTATCCCTTCACACAATGCACGGGGATTAGAAGGCATAGGACTGTGAGCCTCCAACCTGAGTACTTGGTGGTTTCTTCACGATTTCCTTTCAGGGTTTCAGTCACACAAGCATAGCAGTGGCTCTGGCTGCTGCAGACCATCCACACTGCCCTGCGACACCTGGGCAGCCTGGATTGGGTGTCTAGGGTAACCATTCTGCTGTGCATCCCTTGCTGAGGTCACAGTCTCCACAGAGGTCAAGAGCTAAGTTGATTAGTTTCTTTTCTTTTAAATTTCTCATTGAACAAATAAAAAAATAAAACAGTTGCACTCACCTTCAGAGCCAGAATGCTGGATGCTGAACTCCAAAGAGAATTTTATAAGGCATAAGTTTTCCACTCAGCTTTACAGGTTGAATACAGGGCATTGCAGACCACTGAATGCTCCCCTTGATCAAGGACCATAGTTACACACATGCTGTGAGGATGAGGGTGGTTATCTATGTGTGCGTGGTGGGAGGAAAAGGAGGCCTCTAACAGAACAGAACAAATCTCTTAGGGCTGTTCTTGCTTGCCCCATTGAGAAAAAGGTTCTCGTACAGAAAACCTTGTAGATCCTGGTGCCTCATTAAGGCCAGGCCGTCCTTCCCAAAGGAGCACCTAAATGTCATGGTGTCCTTTGGAATCCCTTTTCCCTTAATTAATGAAAGTGAAGGAGAGAGTTTTTGGTCTCCCAGACCATTCAGAACAATTTGCTTCCTACTTTGTTAGCGTTAGTAGGATGATGTCAGTGCACTTTCCAATAAAATAACCTTTGGATCACTATGAAAAGGAACATTTTCATAAAAACATAAAAATCCTATAAGAAGACATAGGCAGTTAGCTACTTGACATTGGTCTTGGCAATGATTTTTGAGAGATAGGACTCTAAAAGTAAAGATGACAGAAGAAGAAATAAACAAGTGGGACTATATCGAACTAAAAAGTTTCTGCACAGTAAAGGAGATTCTCCACAAAAGGAAAAGACTACCTACTGCATGGGAGAATATATTTTCAAATGATATATTCAATAAGGGGTTGATATTAAAAAAGTATTAACAACTCATACAATTCAATAACAAAGACAACTCAATAACAAGAAATAGGCAGAGGCTCTAAATAGATATTTCCACAAAAAAGACATATAGATGACTAATATGCACATGAAAAGATGCTCAATATCACTAATCTTGAGGGGATTATAAATCAAAACTCAATGAGATATCACCCCACACCTGTTAAAGTGGCTATCATTAAAAAGTCAAGAATTAAAAAGGGTTGGTTAGGTTGTGGAGAAAAGGGAAACTTCGTGCACTGTTGATGAGATTGTCAATTGATGCAGCTACTATGGAAAACATTATAGAGATTCCCCCCCCCCCCCCAAAAAAAAAAGAAAGAAAGAAAGAAAGAAAGAGAATTACCATGTAATTCAGCAATTCCACTTCTGGGTGTTTATCTCAAGAAAACAAAAACACTATTTTGAAATGATATATGAATCCCTATGCTCAATGTAGCATTATTTATAAGAGCTAAGACATGGAAGCAACTTACGTGTTCATTGATAGACTAATGGTGGATAATGAAGGTGTGGTAAAGATACACAATGGAATATCACTCAGCCATAAAAAAAAAGAAATATTGCCATTTGGGTATTAAGTCAAATAAGTACCCAAGGGTATTAAGTCAAATAAGATACACAATGGAATATCACTCAGCAATAAAAAAATGAAATATTGCCATTTGGGTATTAAGTCAAATAAATAGTTGAGGGTATTAAGTCAAATAAATCAGAGAATGATACATGGTTTCACTTATTTGTGGAATCAGAAACGCAAAACAAAGGAAAAAACAACCCCCCTCCAAAAAAAAAAATACCACCCACAGTATACTAGAAACATAGATACATAGAATATTCATTGGTGGTTTTCAGTGATGAGGAGGGTTGGGGGAGTCTACAAAATAATGATGGGGCTCCAGCAGTACAGATTTCAAGATATAAAATAAATAAGGCATGAGGATATAACATCTCACAAAGTTCTTGACAAATATCAGCTTGCACAGTGCAAAGTGAGGAGGCTTGGATTCTCAACTTAGAATGGGCGAGAAATAAACCAAGATAACTATCTATGTATATAAAGAGCCAGTGTCCCCAACATCCAAAACGACCAAAGGCTCGATTGAACGCCTCTGTGTATGCACCATGCCAAGCAGGCTGAATTGCTGACTTCTCGGAGGGAGAGAGAGAGAGGTGGGGGCTTGCAGCGGGGGACTTGCATGAGGTTGCCTCATGGCACCCCGCATCCCTCCCTGATAACTACTGCAACTCCAAGCCAACAAGGGCTGCCTCCAGGCCGCAGACCCAGGTCCTTTGTCCCCACACCCAGGCCCGATAGTGTGGCACCAGGCAGGGGCGCCTGGGAATGTGGCCCAAGGGGCTGGCGCAGTGTGTGTGGGGGACTGTGTTTACACCACCAAGTGTCCCGCATCAGCCCCCCCCCCTACCCCCCATGGGAGCCCAATTCAAGCCTATGTGCTTGTGGGCAGGCCCGACTGCACTGGGGAGTGAGCCATGGCAACTGCGATGGCCACTTCCTGGGATGGGACAGCTGGGCCACAGAGATTCATGAGGCTGACAGGGCCCATGGGGCACGTGGGGGCAGCTGGCCAAGCTGAGTCTGGCTTTGGTGAGGCCGGCAGGAGCCTGAGGCCACCCCGGCCCCTACAGGTCTTGCCAGGGCCAGCCTGGCAGGTTGAACCAGGCTGAGGTAGGGAGGTGGGAATTGAGAAAAGAAAGAGAGACAGGAAAGTGGGGTCGGGAGGACTACAGGTAGCCACTGACCGACTGTAGCAAGTTTATTAACTGCGCAATGCTTTTTATACACAAAACACTGAATAGGAGGTCTGTTAAGAGGAGTGTATTCTTTGTTCCTCTTAATTTCTAAAGGAGAGATGGAGCCGAAGGACAAATTCTTAGTACAGCAAATCTTGGTAGATAATTACAGACTTCTTGGCAAGACATGAAAGGTTGCTCTCATTCTACTGATAATCGCCATCCAGACAAGTCTGGGAAAACTGTTTGGGTAGGGGGCCAGCCCTGCTAGCCCCCTCAGATGCAAGGACCTTGTCAGCTTACATCCTGTCACCAATAAGGTCTTAGGTCAGACGGTGGCTCAGCGGCGAGCAATGTCTCCATGCACAGCACCTGGGGTGGTCACAAGCTGCTGCGACCCCACCCCACACTTCAAGGAGGGGGAGAAGGCTTGAGACTACTGGTCACTTAGGCTGCACTGCCTGTGCCACCACCTGCCAGGCTGGCAGGGTCCAGAGTGAGCCAGCTACTCCCGCCCCCTGGTGGTGAAACAGGGAAGAGGGTGCTGGGTGCAGGGAGGGGACCTCAGCTGGAATCCTCCTGGCACAGGGAAGGGGCCTGGCCTGGGCCCAGTAGGGAGCTTAGGAAGTCTAGCTGAGCAGGTGCTGGTTCATACCAACTCTTACTCTGTCATCTTCCTCTAGCTCTCCAATCTAGCCCACCTGCCCGGGGGAATGGGCTCTGGGCCACCTCTCTGAGCGCAGACTATGGACCCGGAGACCTTGAGGAAGGGTGCCCAGTGGTGCCTGGGCAGGGGGGAGTGCAGAACTACCAAGGCAGAGCTGCTTCGGTGTCTCGGTGAAGTTTGCAACAGATCCAAGGAAGAAACCGAGAAGGGAAAGGCCGGGAGGCGTGAATTCCCAGCGTTTAGCCTCACTTGGAATGTGAGGCGGCTGTACATTCAGCTGAGAAGTGAGGGGGCTGAACCCCACTGTTGCTGGGCTCCTGTTGGTCCGAGGCCCAAGTGTCCACCATGACTAGGAGAAAATGGAGGGAGGGGCCAAAGAAAGGGAGGGCAATTGAAGGGAATCGAACCACGTCTAGACTTTCCCCAGCCTTCTCTCTCTTTCCATTGCCTACAAAAACCCCAGGCCCGGCCACCTTTTAGTTCCCTACTCTCCAACCACAGAGGAAAGAAATAAGGAAGGAGTCTGTGCTGCCTTCAGAAAGTATCTATATGCCTGATTGGCTGGTTGCCTCCTGCAGAGGGAGGCCAGACTGATCTAGATCTCATGATGATAAACTCAATGCCAATGCTGTAATGGCATAATGTTTTGAGGAAATATAGGAAGGAATAAATGTATGTTGATTTGTGGGAAGTAGATAAGTAATTGTGGTCAGAGGGATTATGGTAAATTGGACATGGTTCCAAAGTCTTGGCTATTCCTTTGTCACTAGGAAATGTGATCTAATTTCCCTCCCCTTAACTCTGGACTGGCTTTAGTGATTTATTTTATTATTTTATTGCCAATTGAAGACAGTGGAAATGATGATCTGGGTCTCTTCTGGTTAGGTCATAGGGAACAATTTTTTTTAGCCTCTTGGGATACCTGCTATTGGAGTGTGAGCCACCAGGTGAGAAATTCAACTACTCTTCTGGTAAGACCTATGGAAAGACTAAAACTATGTAGAGAGGGAGAGGATTTCACACCATCCTTGCCAAGGTGCCAGGCTTCTGAGTGCACCTCAATATCAATCCTGTTAATTTCTTGTGGAGGAGAAATGCTGCAACAAGCCCAACCTGAATTTCTGACTCACAAAATAGTGGAATAAAAGAAGAAACATTTTGTTTTAAGCTGTAAGTTTTCAGTGACTTGTTATGCAGCAATAGCGAACTGGAATATCACTTTTCCTTAACTAAATATTGACATCGCATTCACACCCACTTAGAATAATTAAAGCTAAAAGTTTCTGATGTTTCCTCAAATTATTAAACTTTTTTTAACCTCCCATACTAATCCATCAGCAAATCCTCTTGGTCTTTTACCTAAACTATATCTCGAATAGGTTAATTTCTAATTACACTACAACTGACTAGCCCAATACACCATCATCTCAGATCTTTTTTTAAAATATGTTTTTATTGATTGTAGAAGAGGAAGGGAGAGGGACAAATAGAAACATCAATGATGAAAGAGAATCATTGATTAGCTCTCTCTCTCTCTCTCTCTCTCTATATATATATATATATATATATATATATATTAGGATTTATCTATCCATCTATTTATCTAAACATGTATGGAAATTAATGTTTGTCACTGGTCTTTGACTCAAATTATTTTCCAATTAGCAAAGCTCAGATCCTCTAGAACAGTAATAGCTGAAATCATTAGACTGCTCATGGCATCACAGTATAGGTTAAGTGCATGGAACAAAAGGACATGATTTCTCTAACAGTGTTTCCCAAAGTGTGGTATGTGTACCCCAAGGGGTACGGGAAGAGTTTGGTGGGGGTATGCGTTGCACTGGAGTTTGGTGGGGATATAAACTGCACCGTGCTTAACTGTGCCCGATTCTACGTTCTCATGAGTCAAGTCAATTTCATCCTTCTCATTGATCCAAATAAATGTTATTTTATTATAAATAAATAAAAAGTTTGGGAAATACTGCTAGAATCTCCCAGACAACCTACTAGATCTCCCTAAGACTAAGCATTCTAACCTATAAATTGAAGAACATTTATAATACCAACATTATGGGACTGCTGTGAAAACTAAATTGAAAAGTATAGCGGTTTTGGACCCAGACTTTCTGGATTCAAACACTGGATGCACAACCTCCTAGCTGCATGATTTTGAACAATCTACTTAATGTTTCTGTGCCCCAAATGATTTACATGTAAAATGCCAGAAATCAATCACTGTCTCACTAATAGAAAGATGTAAAAGGATGGTCAACCTTGAAGCTCTGAAAGTCAGAGCCAACCACTCCCTATCTAATTGACACAATGGTAACTGAGGCAACTTCCCTATCTTGTAATCATGTAAATCCTTACTGATATGATAATCCACTTATTACCTGCCTAAGGGCTATGGGTGTATCCCAAACCTGCTTAAGGGTAATGGGTATATCCCATAGTCTCAATAAAAGGGATAGCAAGGCCAGAGCCTAGGGATAGTCCTCCCCCTAGAGGTGGACTCCCACCTGGCCCCCCATTTTTCCCAAATTAACTCATTTCTAGTTTCTTTTCATTTGTGTGCAGCCTTTTCCAGAAACCGGAATCTGAACAGGAATCCTGAACCAGAGGGACATGATAAGGGATCCCACAATAAAATAGAAAAAATAGTACAACTTCATTTGGTTTTTGTGAAAAATAAACCAACTAATATATCTGATCACCCCCAACTGACCCCTACATAAGTTGCAACTATGTGAACTTAATGAGCTTAGAATAGGGCATGGCACACAGAAAGTACAAATTATTGTTTGCTAAATAAATTAAATATGAAAAAGCACTTGACACCTATAGGAGTTAATAACAGTGATAACTACAGCCATAATAACTGATTTATGAGTGTATAAAATGAGTTAGAAGTATGAATTTAAGCGATCAGTTAGGCAGCATTTAGTAGGTCCTACGTGTGATACGGGTAGACACAAACCTCACAGTTCATCTGACATGGTAAGAACAGATCCTAAGAACACAATCTGACAGTTGTCTTTCTCAGGGCCCCTTTCACATCTCTGTTCCTCAGACTGTAGATAAGAGGGTTTAACATGGGGATCACCACTGTGTAGAAAAGAGACACCACTTTGTTCTGGTCAGTTGAGTAGCTGGATTTGGGCAGGACATAAATGAAGGTAATAGTTCCATAGTACAGAGTAACTGCAGTGAGGTGGGAGGTGCAGGTGGAGAAGGCCTTGTGGCGCCCTTCAGCAGAACGCATCTTCAGGATGGTGATGAGGATGTAGATGTAAGAGAGAGATATCACAAACACTGTGGCCACAATAATGGACCCGGAGGAGATGGAAGGGATAATCTCAACCAGGGAGATATCGGAGCAGGAAATTTTTAACAAAGGGGAGAAATCACAGAAAAAGTGATCTACCTGATTTGGTCCACAGAAAGACACACTCAATAAACAGCCAGTAAATGTCCAAGCATTCACACATCCACCCAAGTAGCACATCCCCACTAAGAGAATGCAGATTCTGGGGGACATGTGGGTAGAGTAGAGCAGTGGGGAGCAGATGGCCACATAGCGGTCATAGCCCATGACAGCCAGCAGGAAGCACTCAGTTGTCCCAAACTTGACCACAGCACAGAGCTGAGCCATACAGCCAGCTACAGACAGAGAGATTCTTTTCCTCAGGAAGCCCATGAGCATGATGGGAGTGACTGAGGAGGATATCCATATGTCAGCGAAGGCCAAATGGCTGAGGAAAAGGTACATTGGGGTATGAAGCTGAGGACTGCTACTGATTAGCATGATTATGCTGACATTGCCCATTAAGGTGACAGCATAGATTCCTAGGAATATCACAAAGAAGAGGACTCTAAGTGTAGATTCTTCTGTTAATCCCAAAAGGATGAACTCCGTCACACTGGTGTGGTTTCCAACCTCCATGTCCTCTGTGAATTATTCCTGTGGAAGGAAATGTGAATATTCACTTTTTATTTTTTATGCTTCTCCATGTTTTGTGTTGTGACACAGCAAAGTTTCTCTGTTTGGAGGCAGGCAGTCCTGCAAAAGCAGGGTTATTGATGAATAATAAGAGAAGACAGTAGGGTAAGGCAATAATTTCAAGGCGTACTAAACATTCATTGAAAATTAGAAAAGAAAGATACGCTTATCAGAATGAGAAAATAGAAAATAATTTTAAGGGCCCTGGCCGGTATAGCTGTTTTGGAAGTTTTATCCCAGATATCAGAAGGTGACAGGTTCGAGTCCTGGTCAGGACACCTACCCAGTTTGGGCTCTATCCTTGGTTGGGGCACATACTGTAGGCAACTGATCGATGTTTTTCTCTCACATCAATCTCTCTCTCTCTCTCTCCACCTCCTTCCTCTCTCCTTCTCTCCCTTCCTTCCTTTCTCTAAAAAAAAAAAATCAATAAAAATTATAATTTAAAATATTATAAAGTAATTTAATTGGGACTTAATTTACCTGAAAATTTCACTATTTATGCATATCTTTCCATTAACTTCAGCTAAATAAAAATTCTTGCAGATACATTCTACAGATTTATAAATCCTTTTTGCATGCATTTTCTTTTTTTTTCCTCCTCTAAATAACAACTAAAGGAAAAGACTCACCTATAAAACTTTAACAATGCCTCACAATCCATTTGATTTATTGGACTTTGGGGGCATAACTAGTATTTATATACTTTGGAAATACTAAATGCTTTCTTATTCAGAAATAAGACATTACTCATATAATAATTCCATTTACATAATCTACAATTTCAGTCATACTATCAATAAAATATATCCCAGTTTCATAAGAAATTTCCATATCTGAAATGCTGGATGGAAAATATGTCAAATACCTTACATGAAGCTTAATCTATATGATTACATTTCTAAATGTATCTTCCTACATATGCTTCCTTGAAATTTTTGTGATTTTGAGGGTCATGTTAAATGAATCTGAGGTTTTCTACTCAGTTTGTTGGTTCTGATTTTCAAAGAAACACAATTTTCTGCTATCAACATTATTTCCATTCTTAAAGTTCTAAACACTTATATAAATGGTAAATATCACTACCAGATATCCTAAAAATGTCTTATTTCTGAATAAGAAAGCATTTAATATTTCCAAAAATGGGACTTAGTTCTTCGGATAAATGAATGGTAAGGTTTAATGAACTAATATTTGAGAACCTACAGTTCATTTAAAATGTGTTTTATCTCTTCTTTGATTTCATTAAGTGCATTTAATTTACAATAGTGACCATTTATTTGCTGCCATTGCTGTTAGCTCTAGCATTATACCTGTCAATCATCTCCTGGAGCTTAATTATACCTTTCTATAGAAAAACTCTGACACATTTGAATACAGCTAGCTTGCCTCCACTGCCTTTCCTTTCTTAAATTTAAGCATCTATTGTTCCTTTGGCCTTTCCACACACTTCAGGTCCCACAGAGTGCTCATTGTCAGACTCTGAACGTGCACTGGTCTGAGCAAGGGGCCACGTACCGGGCAGAATTTGTGGGCCACCCCTGCATCACAGAGCACAGTCTGGGCTGGCAGAGTCATGGAGAGGAAGGGAAAGAGTTCCTAGGCCGCCCACCGGCAGCTGTTTTAACTTGAACATGCCACTCTCTATGACTCTCAGCTTTTTCTTTGGTAAAATGGGAATAACTGTTTCTGTATTGCAGCTTTGTTGTGAGATTAAAAGACATGATATTTATAAAGTCCCCACATGTGTTTGGTCATACTGCAGGGCTATTTTTTATTAGGTAAAAATGAAGTGCTGGTGGATTTTCTTTGCTAATTTTTTGGATGAGAAAAACTCCATAATTTTTCTTTCAACACATGGCAGGAGATTTTTACCACAAGTCAAAATTAAGACAGGAAGTATAATATCTGATGCCTTCATACTTCTGAACATAATATGACATCTTATTCTTGACATTCCCTTCTCCACTGGCTACCAGGGTTCTTTCTTGAGCTCTTCACTTTGCCATCCATTCATGCTGCCCACCTGGGGCAGAGACTCTAACTCTCAACTATCCCTTCACGCAATGCATGGGGACTAGAAGGCATAGGACTGTGAGCCTCCAACCTGAGTACCTGGTGGTTTCTTCACCATTTCCTTTCAGAGTTTCAGTCGCACAAGCATAGCAGTGGCTCTGGTTGCTGCAGACCGTCCACACTGCCCTGCGACACCTGGGCAGCCTGGATTGGGTGTCTAGGGTAACCATTCTGCTGTGCATCCCTTGCTGAGGCCACAGTCTCCACAGAGGTCAAGAGCTAAGTTGATTAGTTTCTTTTCTTTTAAATTTCTCATTGAACAAACAAAAATTAAAACAGTTGCACTCACCTTCAGAGCCAGAATGCTGGATGCTGAACTCCACAGAGAATTTTATAAGGCATAAGTTTTCCACTTAGTTTTACAGGTTGAATACTTGGCTGAATGCTCCCCTTGATCAAGGACCATAGTTACACACATGCTGTGAGGATGAGGGTGGTTATCTATGTGTGCGTGGTGGGAGGAAAAGGAGGACTCTAACAGAACAGAACAAATCTGTTAGGGCTGTTCTTGCTTGACCCATTGAGAAAAAGGTTGTCATACAGAAAACCTTGTAGAGCCTGGTGCCTCATTAAGGCCAGGCCGTCCTTCCCAAAGGAGCATCAATATGTCATGGTGTCCTTTGGAATCCCTTCTCCCTTAATTAATGAAAGTGAAGGAGAGATTTTGGTCTCCCAGACCATTCAGAACAATTAGCTTCCAACTTTGTTAGGGTTAGTAGGATGACGTCAGTGTACTTGCCAATAAAATATCATTTGGATCACTATGAAAAGGAACATTATAATTGAAGTAGGGAATAGTAAGGAAGAAAACGATTACTTTGATTTAGTGACCATTTAGCTGTAGAAAAAATATTAAGACGATTCTCCCTGAATTTCAGTATACACAGGATGATCCCCTATTTAAATGTCTTGGAACTATTTTCTACTCCCCCCCTCCCCCAAAAGAATAATCCTAGGAACTGTTCTGAGTTATCTAAGCAACCTCGTTGCCCTGAGCCAGCTGGTGACAGCAGGTATGTTTAGGTACCCCACCCTCCTTTATATGTTTCTAAAGATTACCATTAAGATCCATTCTTTCTATTCCTCTTTTAAGACAAGAGTGAATTGCAAAACCAGAATAAGAAGCAGCAGGTCCCAAATCTTCAAAATGGTGGTCGCCAGTAGATCTGCATCTTACTCAATCCTTCTTGTGCAGTAAATTAAACTAGAGGCCCAATGCATAAAATTCATGCAAGAGTAGGCCTTCCTCTGGCTGCCAGCAGGCATCCAGGACCTGGGCTTCCCTCACAGCCCCAGCTTCATTGGGGAGGACGTGTGGTCTAATTAAAATATTATGCTTTTATTATTATAGATTATTCATCTTTTTGGACAGTGGCAATGGTCAGTACTCCATAAGCCCTGAGAAGTTGAGAGCAAACCCATCATTCACTTAATCACTAATGTAATCAACCAATCATCCAAATCAAATTGAGGTCCTGCTATCCAAAACACAAGATAATCAAATAAATTTCTTTTTTTTTTAAAATAAATCTTTATTGCTCAGATTACAATTATTTCTCCCCCCCTCCCCATAGCTCCCTTCCACCGGGTTCCTGCCCCACCCTCCGCCCTTACCTTCCTCCCCCACATTGTCCTCATTCATAGGTTATAGGATTTTAATCCAGTCTCTTTCTGCACCCTCATACCCCTTTCCCCCTGATAATTATATTCTTTGCCCCTGATTCTATTATATTCAGCAGATTATTCTGTTCCTCAGATTTTTAATTCACTTGATCTTCTTCCTCTTCTTAAATAATACCTTTCAGCATTTCATATAATACTGGTTTGGTGGTGATGAACTCCTTTAACTTTTTCTTATCTGTGAAGCTCTTTATCTGCCCTTCAATTCTGAACAATAACTTTGCTGGATACAGTAATCTTGGTTGTAGATTCTCGCTATTCATCACTTTGAATATTTCTTGCCACTCCCTTCTGGCCTGCATGGTTTCTGTTGAGAAATCAGCTAACATTCATATGGGTGCTCCCTTTTAGGTAACCAACTGCTTTTCTCTTGCTGCTTGTATGATCCTCTTTTTGTCTTTTGCCCTTGGCATTTTAATTATGATGTGTCTTGAAGTGTTCTTCTTTGGATTCCTCTTGTTTGGGGTTCTGTACGCTTCATGTACTTGTAAGTCTGTTTCTTTCACCAGGTGGGGGAAGTTTTCTGATATTATTTTTTCAAGTATGTTTTCAGTATCTTGCTCTCTCTCTTCTTCTGGCACCCCCATAATTCTGATGTTGGTACGCTTGAAGTTGTCCCAGAGGCTCCTTACACTATCTTCAACTTTCTGAATTCTCTTTTCTTCTTGCTTCTCTAGAGGAGTGTCTTTTGGCTCTTTGACCTGATTCTTGTATTCCTCCAATCTGCTGTTATATCTCTGCATAATATTTTCCAGTTTAGTCAGTTTGTGTTTAATTTTTAGTTGGGTCTCATGAAATTTATTGGCCTTTTCTAGGATATTCTTGCATAACCTTAAAACCATGGTTTTGAACTCTATATCCTCCATCTCTTTCGTTTGAGATCTATTTCTTTGTCTCAGCATTTTCTCTGCTTCCCAGAGTTGGTAGGATGGCTTTGTGTGTTTGGTATCCTATATGGCCTAGTGGGTCAGCCTCCTCAATTACCTGGGGTAGACACTCTTGGTGCTCCCCTTTGTGGACTGTGTGTACCTCTGCCTTCTGCGGCTCCCCTGAGTTTCCTCCTGACCATCACAGCTTCCCTGTGCAAGAGCATGGGTGCCCCAGGGGCTCATGCAGAATTGGGTTGGGTCTCGGTAGTCTGGAGCTTCTGAATACTTCCACTATGGCAACCTCCATAGTCAGACCTCTGCGTGTACTCTCTCACACGCAAGCGCGACTGTATACCCTGCCTGCTGTGGCTCCTGGCTCCCCGGTCTCCCAGTCTCTGAGTCTCTGGGTGCCTTTCTCTATCCATATGAGCCTGGGTCCATGGGGTTTCAGCCTGGGTTGGGATTCAGTACAGTCGGAAAGGGTTCAGTGCAATTGGGAATTCCTCCCCTCCCGCCAGGCAGGGATTTGGCCGCACTTCCTCTCTGCGTGCGAGTGTCTCCTCAGTGCTTTGCGGCTCCCAATCCAATCCGTGAGCCTCTCTCCTTCTTTCTAGTTGTAGATTTCCTGTGCTTTTGGATGAAGTCCGTTCTGATTTTAGTTATTTTTTTAAAAATTGTTGTGTGAGTCGGCAGTTTAGGTGCTTACCTAGGCTGCCATCTTGGTTCCTCCCAAATTTCAATCCAGATGGAATTTATCACACAGTGTCAGCAGTAGTACAATGACATAATGGGAAAGCTGCTTCAGTAATATAGCAGAAAGAATGATTAACTATGCAGCTAAAGGGTTGGTCAGGGAAGGTGGCATAACGAACTTAGGTGCTAATGAAAATATATTTTTAAGGATTCTGATGGAAGCTTTGTCCAGAGACTCAGACAAAGAATTGCTGGAATACAAATTTGGTTGGAGAGATGGAGACAAGAGTCATTCCCACCAGGGCTTAAATTCCATCTGTAGATAAAACAGTCCCTTTGCCCTGGCTGGGAGATCAATGTGGCCGGGCAGAAAGAAGGTGACATGGTTGCAATGTCATGGATCTCATAGGAGAAAGTGTGTGGGATTGAGAAAGAAATAGGCTCAGTTGGTTCATTGTCCTCTCATGCACTGAAAGGATGCTGGTTTGATTCCCAGTCAGCACAAGTTGTGGGCTCGATCCCAGTATGGGGTATGCAGGAAGCAGTCAATTGATGGTTCTCTTTTATTCTCTCTCATCTATATTTTTCTTTCTCTCCTTCTCCCTTTCTCTTTCTCTTAAATTAATAAAGATATATTTAAAAACATTAAAAATTATTTATCCATGGATGGTTGGGGGAAAATTGTCCTTCATTTAAATAGTTTGAAAAAGGTGTGACCTTTTAAACCAGGAGACAAGGGTTCAGTTTGAGGTATATGGGGTCAGGAAAACTGTTTAACCCCTTTTGAGACTCAATTTCATGATTTCTAAAATGGGGTTAATGATTTCTATCTAATAGTCTGATCAGAATATTTAAATGGGATAGCATAAATATATGGAAAAGTGAACTGAAGTTATCAATGTGTGTCAAACATGTGATAAATAGAAGAAAATGCCCAAATGTTTTGAGTTAGATAGGTCACACTCATCAGAATTGGATGGAGCCCTATTATCTTTTGCAAATTATTCCATTTCTTCCTCAATTCCACACACTTCCTCCTATGAGATCCATGACATTGCAACTATGGCACCTTCTGTGTGCCAGGCCACATTGATCTTTCTGCCATTCCTTATTTCTTGAGGACTTTAGCACCTGCACTAAAATTTTCCTCTTCATCTCTATCTTTGTCATCAGCAACTTCTAATTACTTGCATATCACAACTGATAACCTAATTTAAAATTCCTCCACATTCTTGACTCTTTTTTTATTTTATTTATCCACTAGTGGCTCAGTGCACAAAATTCATGCATGGGGAGGGGTGTTCCTCAGCCCAGCCTGCACCCTCTCCAATCTGGGACCCCTCGAAGGATGTCCTACTGCTGGTTTACAGGGACTGGGCCTAAACCAGCAGTCAGACATCCCTCTTGCAATCTGGGACTGCTGGCTCCTAACCGTTCACTTGCCTGCCTGCCTGATTGCCTCTAACCACTCTTCCTGCCATCCTTCTCATCCCCAAGAGGTTTGCAGGTGGTTTCCTGCCTGCAAACCACCACAGGCCAGCTGTGGGATAGCATAAATATATAGAATGCTTGTCCCAAAATCCCCCCCCCAACCAGCCTGATCACCCCAACTGTCCCCCATGCCAGAGTGCTTATCCCCAACTGCCCCCTCCCACTGGCCTGATCACCCCCAATGGCCCCCCACCCCACCAACCTGATCACCCACAACTGCCATCCCATCCTGGCCTAATGATCCACAACTGCCCTCCCCTCTTGGCCTCTAACTGCCTCTACCTCAACCTTGCCACCATGGCTTTGTCCAGAAGAATGTCCAGAAGGTCTCCTGAAAGGTCTCCCAGTCTAATTAGCATATTACCCTTTTACTAGTATGGATAGAGGCCTAGTGCATGGGTGGGGGTCAGCTGGTTTGCCCTGAAGGGTGTCCCTTGGGGAGTGGGCAGCCTGGGTGAGTGGCCTATGGTGGTTTGCAGGCCAGCCATACCCCTATGGGGTGAGGGTCCCCGCTGGGGGGCATGGCCAGCCTAGGTGAGGGGCTGAGACTGTTTTCAAGCTGGCCACACCCCCTTCAGGGTGGGGGTTCCTGCTGGGGTGCCTGGCCAGCCTGGGTGAGAGGCTGTTGGCTATTTGTAGGCTGGCCATGTCCCCCAGTGGGGACCCTCACCCCATAGGGGCATGGCCGGCCTGCAAACCACCACAGGCCCCTCACTCAGGCTGTCACTGGCTCCTCTGTTGGTAGAGCTGGGGAAGTAACAGGAGGTAACTGACAGCAAAGGCTGTATTTGACCAGAGGTGCACCTTTTCAATGTTAACATTTTTCAGGCACAAGTCAGACACCATTCCCACACATTCCAGGGCTTACATGCCAAACTCTGAGTAATTTTTTAGATACCTTCTTAATTCTCTTACAATTGGGGATGGGGCATTTATGTCTTTGTTTTAGTTTACCGGAGGCAGAGGCTGAAACAGGCTTTTGCTTCAGGTATTTTATTTGCGAGGTGATCCATGGAAGCAGGAGTAAGGAAATAGGGAGGGTTAGCAGGCATGTAGGAGAAGCCAATACAAGGTCACTGCGGTAGCAACAGTGGCTGATTCCATTGGGACATGTGAAAAGCCCGGAGATTGCAGGCCAGAATTTTTCAACTGAAGAAGAGGACGGATGTTCATACACTGGATTCCATCCTGTGTTGACTGGGGTTTCCCCTGGGGTTTTAACTACTCCTTACAGCTGGACAAAGCAGGTTGCAAGAGACTCCAAAGAAGGTCTCAGGCTTCAGAGAAAGACTGGGATATTAAACGGAGGCATTAGTGGTCATTATCTCTGGAAGTAGGGCACTGGCAATGTGAGTTACAACCACCCACCACATGTAACCTTTAAATCATAACTGGGGCCGAAAGCGGTTTGGCTCAGTGGTAGAGTGTCAGTCTGTGGACTGAAGGGTCCCACGTTTGATTCCGGTCAGGGCATGTACCTTGGTTGCGGGCACATCCCCGGTAGGAGGTGTGCAAGAGGCAGCTGGTCGATGTTTCTCTCTCATTGACATTTATAGCTATCTATCTCTCCCTTCCTCTCTGTAAAATATCAATAAAATATATTTTTTAAAATCATAACTGGGACACAAATAAGTGATGAAGGTATCAAAAGGATGCTCTACAACCCTTTGCCCACACCACCTGACCCCATGGCTAGAGAAGGAAAAATGCCACTCCAACACGTCACGGTATAAGTAATTTCATTCTAAACCTTGTTTTTGCCATTCCCCTATACAAATGTCCTAATATTCCCTTGAACTGCATAATTAGTTAAATGTTCTTGGACCAGTTTTTGATTTTGTCTTTTTTGGAGGGTGCTTGTGAGTGAAATCACACATTCTGATTTTTGGTCATCTTGGATTATCAATGTTATTTTAGGTTGGTTTCCCTGGAAGCATATCCTGAGAAGAGGGTTTGTTTTAAATTTATTTTAATGATTTTTTTTACAGAGAGGAAAGGAGAGAGATAGAGAGTTAGAAACATCGATCAGCTACCTCCTGCACACTGGGAATTCCATCACTGGGAATGTGCCTGCAACCAAGATACATGCCCTTGATTGGAATCGAACCTGGGACCCTTCAGTTCGCAGGCTGACGCTCTATCCACTGAGCCAAACCGGTTTCGGCAAGAAGAGGGTTTGTTTTAAAGTGATTTATGTAGAAGCTGCTCCCAGGAGAAACTAGGAAGGGAGTCAGGGAAGAAGACAGCAAAAAAGAAGAAAAGCAAAGAAGGGTGCAATCTCAAGAAAAAGCCCTGGTTCTCCAGTAAATTTAATTTATATAGGCATAATAGCACAATCCTTTAATATTTTATAGTCAGCATATGAAATTTATAAAACTTTATTCTAATTACAGAACACAGTACCAAGGTAATGTGATTAAAATAAGAACTCAATGCTGGGATGAGAGTTGAAGAGAAGAATAGACAGGCAGATATCTTTATACTCATAAAATAGGGGTCATTAGATATATTTTACAGTTAAAGTAAAATAAAGGTGAAATGTATATTACATAGAGTTTTAAGATTTAAAAGAATAGAAAAATAAAAAAACCAAAAATATTGAAAGGAGTGGAAGTTATATGAGTGTTTGAGTGTACTGAATGATGTGAGCGATGGAGCTATACACAATGTCAATAAATGAATATATAAAAATTCTAGATTCATTAAAAATGGTATAATTTTTAGAAACACATTTTATGCTCCAAGTTATTTAATTAAGCTTTGATTAAAATTTAAGTTACAACCAGATGATTGTTATAATAGCTAGAAACCTAAAATATAGAGAAACTGATCTTTTTAGGCAATGTAGAATTTGAGATGACAATAAACTAAGCTAGTCATTACACCTTGTTATATAGATATGAATAAAATATGGAAAATAATATATATGATTATTAAAGAAATTGAAAACTTGCTATTTGGGGAGTAAGATTTATTTTATTCTTCACTTAACTATAATATATCTGAGTAGCTTATTTATAATACTCTAGCCAATAAGATTCTACTTTAGCTCTACATTTTGAATGCTGTACATCTTTCAAAACATGATACTACCACATTCTAGTTCTTTTTAGCTGTGATAAATTATTCATTTTTACTTAATCTTTGAATAGAATATTGAATTTAAATTTATTTTTTTATATTTAACATTGATTATTATGACCTTGTTATAATAAATTGAACAAATAATATCGGTAATGATTATCTAGACTTGGAACAACTAAGGGATTCTCTTTGTATCAATTATGTTTCCAATAAATAAAAAGGAAAACTAGTAGAAAGAAGCAAAGATAGAAATTCTAAGTTTTTTTTTTTAGTAAAGCATATTATTTACAGATACTGAGTAATCTCAATCATAAAAAAAAATTTAAAGAGTCAAGAGTGGCTACCTGTGGGGATTTAAAAAATATATATATACATATTTTTATTGATTTCAGAGAGAAAAGAAGAGGGAGAGAGAAAAATCATTGATGAGAGAAAATCACTGATGGGCTGCCCCCTACTGGGGAACTGAGCCCACAACTCAGGCATGTGCCCTTGACCAGAATTGAACCTGGGACCCTTCAGTCTGCAGGCCAACGCTATCCACTGAGCCAAAACAGCTAGGGCACCTGTGGGTATTTTTAAAGGAAGAGAAGATGGACAATTGCTATCTCTTCTGAGCCATTTAAACCAAGTGCATGTAATTGATAGCATTAAAAATAAGTAATGTTAAATTATTTTAATAAATAACTCACCCAGGCTGTTCTGTGGAAGACCAAATGTACATGTGGGAAAATCCAAGTATACCGCTTTGTCGAGTTGAGATGAAGAGGACACATGATAGGAACTGGGAGGTAAGATGAACAGGAGTTGGTCGTCGATAAGCACATGAGAATACGTTGGGATTCTGAGTATTAGCCTGGCACTCAAAGCTACAGTGTAGGCCTCGCCAGTTATAGGGAGTTGGGCAGAGTGTTGAAGGTGGGAAGCAAAAACTATGTAGTGTAGAGGTCAGGAACTAGTTGGGTACCATTGGCCATAACTGATGCACTTAAGTTTTAAAGTTGACAAGATGACAGGAGTAGTGGCGCTCTACATCTCCTGGCTCCTGTGCTTCGTGCTCACGGAGACCAACACCCTCCCCTCGGCACCCACAGCCTACGGGTTCCTGGCCCACACAGACACCAAAGGCTACATCCTGAGCCAAGCCCCTTGGTTTTGCTTCCCTTACCCAGGTAACAAAAAGATGGGGACCCTTCTGACCTAGGACACGTTTCCCAGGACTGCCTGTGGGACCCAGGGCAAGAGTATACATGCTAGCATCAGTCTGAGCTGAATCTTAAACCTAGATTGACTTATACCAGATCAGAATACTGGATAAGTATCTTTATGCCTCAGTTAATTTTCTGTAAAATTAGGATATTGGGAATACTTGCCTCACCAAATTATTGTGAGGATTAAATGAGAATAAGTAAATACAGTGTTAAGTTCAGTGTTTGGCAAACATCAGTGGAATTTCCATTCAGTGGTGCATCAGCAGGGTGAGATAGGACTTTCTAAAATAAGGATTAGCAAATGAATAGGCTTGAATCTTCAAGCTGAAGATAGCTGTTTCTACCATCATCCATCTAGTCAAATAGGCCACTAATCAGTAGTCAGCCATTTGAGATTAATTCTGATGTGGAAGTCATTAAGAACTCTTTTTACTTCACAGTTTTCTATAACTTTAAAGATAGACATTGTACACATTTTGCTAGAGGAAAAAATACACATTTTTAAAAATAATTGTGTTATTTAAAATTCAACTTTAGGTGGCATTGCACCCCAAGGTTCCCCAAGGCATCTAAAAGAGTATGTACAAAGACAACAATGAGATACCATCTCACACCTGTCAGAATGGCTATCATCAACAAACGACAAGTGCTGACGAGGATGTGGAGAAAAAGGAACCCTCGTGCACTGCTGGTGGGAATGCAGACTAGTGCAGCCACTGTGTAAGATAGTATGGAGCTTCCTCAAAAAGTTAAAAATGGAACTCCCGTTTGACCCAGTAATCCCACTTCTAGGAATATATCCCAAGAAACCAGAAACACCAATTATAAAGGATATATGAATCCTATGTTCTTAGCAGCACAATTTACAACAGCTAAGATGTGGAAACAGCCTAAGAGCCCATCAGCAGATGAGTGGATAAAAACGCTGTGGTACATCTACACGATGGAATACTACGCTGCTATAAAAAAGAAGGAACTTTGAACATCCGCAACAGCATGGATGGAACTGGAGAGCATTATGCTAAGAGATATAAGCCAGTTGGAGAAAGAGAAATATCACATGATCTCACTCATATGTGGAATATAACGATCAACTTAATTTGATGAACAAGAATAGATCCAGAGACAAATGGTAGGAGAGTAGGGGGGGGGGGAGAAGGGTGTTTAGAGAGCAACCAAAGGACTTGTATGCATGCATATTATCGTAACCAATGAACACAGACACTGAGGCAGTGGGGGCTTGCCCGGGGTAGGAATGGCTGGGGAAAAGCAGACATATGTTAAACTTTAGACAATAAAAAAATAAATAAGGAGCACCATACATATCATGATAAAACACTTATAAAATACACATTTAACACATGTTGAATGAATGAAGCTAAGGTTACCATCTTATAGTTGAAGTTTAATATTACTTAACCTGAAATATCAAAGCACACTTAGAACCAATATTTAGCTATGAAGCAATTTATACTCCCAATAAATATCAATGAAAAGTGCACCAAAATCTAGACATAAAGAAAAATATTAATTAGTTCAAAATTGACAGACCTTTTGAAAGTTATTTGTATTTGTGTGAAGTGAACTGCTTAATACTCACTTGAGAATGTAATAATGATCCCTAGTGCTTTTGAATTCGCATCTGAACGTCTAGATTCTTCAGAGGTTTATCCCCAAAGGCAAACAATAATAGAAACATGCCTACTATATAACAAAGATGATTTTAATTTTTTTTTGCCATAAGAGACTGAATTCCTATGTCAACAGGTAAGATGTCGGCTTTTGTGAAGAACTGATTTCCATATATTCTCTAAAATTGCACTCACAAGACCTGGTGGAGAAGCAAGGCAGATGTAATCCAGCAGTCAGCTACCAAGCAACCTTAGCTGAATTAACCCAAGTTTCTACAGTCTATGTAGTGGGCATAAACAAATATAACGCAGGGTACCAGGCCTCCTTGTTTATCCACCCGTAAGACCAGAAATTCACATGATCTTTCCCACTCTCTGAACTTGGCACTCAACCATAATGCTAATTAATTCACTGGCTTTGAGATGCTTTGGAGACTTAACTGTTTGTAAACATTCTGTGGAAAATCTCCCTTTGTTCATTTTTTTCTGAATTCTTTAGCTTACAGGCAACCAGATACTTTTGACCAAGTTGAAAATAAACAGACAAAAACTTGGAGATGGGATTCAATCTGGCCAGGAGCTGCGTGAAACTGGGTAAACTTCTGAACATTTCAGGCTGTCACTTTATTCAGCAGCTTTTGATGTTAAAACTAGGTTTATTTCATTCTATAATACTCCAATTATAAAATGTTATTATATTAGGAAGGGATTTGATGTGTTTCAATACATTTAAACAATATTTAGGCTGATATTTCAAACTACTTGATATAACACTATTTTAATTGTAAATGTTAAATTTACATAATAAATTTATACTAGGTGTCTTTATTTGTAATCTCAACGTGAAATTTCTTTCATATTTATCCTGTTAGGAAAACTGTAATTCTCCATTTAAAAACTATTTTTTATTGATTTCAGAAAGGAAGGGAGAGGGAAAGAGATAGAAATATGAATGATAGAAAAAGAAACGTTGAATTGGCTGCCTCCTGTATGGCCCACAACTGGGGATTGAGCCCACAACCCGGGTATGTGCCTCCACTGGAAATCAAACCATGACCTCCCAGTTCATAGGTTGATGCTCAACCACCAAGCCACATCTGCTTGGTCTGTAATTCTCCTTTTAAAAAAATCTTGTTTTACTTTTAGGAACTATAAACTTTCTGATGCACCTCTTTAATATATTAGCTGTAAAAAGGGTAATTTGTTACCCATGCATTTCTGAGAGACTCATAAGGATAATTTGTTACCCACACACTTCTGAGAGATTCAACTTCACTATGAGTAGTAATGTCCAGTTATAGTGTAATTACACACACACACACACACAAAAGGACTGGCTTCAAACTGCCTGAGATTCACAGCTTGATTCCATCACTTGCTATGTAAACTTGGTGAGTTATTTTATAATGTCAACTCAGTTTCTTCATTCATAAATGTAAGTCCTCAATATTATTTCATGAAAATTAAGATAGAATTATATATCTAACCATTTAATAAACTTGCAATAACTGCTAGCTATTACTCATCTCTTCATTATAAATTTATATTTTTTGTTATGCTTACCATTCCTATTTGCTATTCTTACTAGTCTTGTTTTTAATGTTTAATGACCATTACTATTATGCTAGACTTGTTTTTAATGTTTATTTTTTTTTTTATTTTTTTTTTTAGGCAAGACTTTTATTTTACAAATGAGGAAACTGAGGCCCAAAATGTCAGATAAGTGAAACTGACTATTTTCTTGGCCTTGCCATTTTTGCAATCTCAAAGAAGCATCTCCTGTCTTATATAGATCTTTCTAAAATTCTCAAATTGTATCCCATATAACAAATGCAGTTATTAATTCACTTCAAAAATACTCTTTATATAGATTTTCAATATTCCTGTGCATTTCTGGAAATAAAACAGGATATCAAGTGGAAAAAAAAATAGCAAGGCCCAATTTTCAGCATCTAATGCAGTGGGGTTTTTTTTGGTTTTGTGGTGTGTGTTTTTTGAAAGTGTTAGCCATATAATTCCTGTTACCATCCAAAACAATCATACTGTGTGATACAGACCATCTGTGTAGGATATGGCAGACACACTTGGAAAATCCAGCATAATGGATCTCAAAACCTCATTTGTTAAAGAAGTTACTGGTCCAAGAAGATGCCCTTGGGGTCCGATGTGCTGAGGCACCATTAGATGCACCATCCAGACCTCACACCTTCCTGTGCTCTAGAATTCACGTCATAACTGTGCGTCCCTGGGTTCTCTGACCTGGGTTGTACTGCGCTGTTGGCACAGTGCTGGCCACCCACAAGGGTGTGGTGACAATTGCTGAAGTCAGTGCTATACAGCGTTCTGAGCCGTTCGAAAGAGGGATCCTGGCTCGCTACCCAAAGTCATGGCACACCCACGGGTACCGCTCCTTTTTAAATATACTCTTAATCTGGCAATACAAAGGGCATTCCTTGGGGACATTTGAATGTCGCTGTGTGTTTCATTCCATTTGTTATTCATCCTACCTTTTCTATTATTTTCAGAATATTAACCTGGCACTAAATGGGGCCTATTAGCAATTTAGTAATTATACAAATGTCACCACCATGCTTGAAAAGAGAAGTATTTGGGTCTCTAGAGGTTTCCTGTCTGTTCATCTCTGACAAAAATGAATTTGGTTATGATTTCCTATCCGAATGTGAGTCATTTGGCCATGGGCTCAGATACGTCGGGAACACATGTTTGAGAATCTATTTGGCTGGATGACTTGGATTGAAACCTCAAAATTAAAAAAGAAAAGAAAAGCACAGCTAAACACAAGCTCATCAATGCAAAGAGCCCGCTGTGGCATCGACACTGTCAGCAGTGGCGAGACCTAAACCATCCTGATTGGCTTCTGCACAGTTCTCTCTATTTCTCTTCCTCTTTTCCTTCATTTCTTCTTTTAAATAACAGGTTTATTGAGATGTAATTCACATGCCAAAAATTTACCCTGTCCACATGTGCAATTCAGTGTTTTTCATATATTCACAAAGCTGTACCTCGGTATACATTCCACAGCATGTTCATAACCCCAGAAAGAAACCCATCAGCAGTCATTCCCCATTTCCCTCCCAGACTCCTCAGCAACCACTAACCTTCCTGTCTCTGTGGATTTGCTTATTCTGGACACTTTATGTAAGTTGAATCATGCAATAGGTGTCCTTTTATCTGACTTCTTTCACAGAGTATACTTTCAAGATTCAACCATCACCATTTATTTTTATGGCCAAATAATACTCTAGTGTGTGTGTGTGTGTGTGTATCACATTTTGTTTACCATTCATCATTTGATGGACACGTGGGGTCTTTCTCTTGTGTAGCTGTTATGAATAATGGAGCTATGAATATTCATGCACAGGTTTTGTGTCGACGTGTGTTTTCAAGTCTCTTGGGTGGATATCGATGACGAGAATTGCTAGGTCAGATGGTACTCGATGTTTCACTTTTTGAGGAACTGAAACTGCCTGTTTTTAATGTTTAAATTCAAAGCCACTTTCAGTATATTTTGTAAATTGATAATATAAAGAGAAAATGACCTACATCATTTGAAGTGTGTTCTCTATTGTTTCTGGTAAAAACAATTTTTAAAATATACAAGATTCACTGCATGTAGCTCTGGACTCTAAAAAAAAGTCTAACCTCAGCTTGAATAATTATTTTGTTTACAATAACTCCAATGTGTACTGGAGAACATAAACCATTGAATTAGCAATTCTTTAATTCAATCTTTTATCACCAGTTCGTTCGGTGGCAGCTACATTATCTCATGGATTCCCTGTGGGACGGAAACCACACGGCAGTGACAGGCTTCATCCTTCTGGGCTTAACTGATGACCCCGTCCTCAAAGTCATCCTCTTCATGGTCATCCTGTGTATCTATCTGGTGACTGTGTCTGGCAACCTCGGCACAATCATTCTTATCAGAATCTCTCCTCAGCTCCATCATCCAATGTATTTTTTCCTGAGTCACCTGGCTTCTGCAGACATAGCCATTTCAACTTCTGTTGCACCCAATATGCTTGAAAACTTCCTGGTGCAGGGAAATCCCATCTCCTATCACGGATGCTGCACCCAGCTTGGTTCAGCTGCCTTCTTTGGGACAGTGGAGTGCTTCCTTCTGGCCATCATGGCATATGATCGCTTTGTGGCAATCTGCAACCCACTGCTTTATTCAACCAAGATGACCACACAAGTCTGTGTCCAGTTCCTCGTAGTGGCGTACATAGCTGGCTTTGTCAATGCTTTCTCTTTCATTATTTCTGTCTATTTTTTATTCTTCTGTGGACCAAATCGAGTCAATCATTTCTTCTGTGATTTTGCTCCTCTGGTTGAACTCTCCTGTTCTGATAGCAGTATCCCTGCAGTTGTCCCCTCATTTACATGTGGCTCCGTCATTGTGCTCACAGTGTTTGTCATAATTGTCTCCTACATGTACATCCTCATCACCATCCTGAAGATGCGCTCCAATGAGGGGCGCCACAAGGCCTTCTCCACCTGCTCATCCCACCTCACGGTGGTCACCCTGTTCTATGGGACCCTCACATTCACATATGTGATGCCCAAGTCCATTTACTCAACCGAACAGAACAAGGTGGTGTCTGTGTTCTACACGGTGGTGATCCCCATGCTGAACCCCATTATCTACAGCCTCCGGAACAATGACATTAAGGGGGCTCTGAAGAGAGTGCTTCACACGATAAATATTTTCTTAGTGAAGCCTGCTATTTCATGAGCTTAGATATGATAATATACCATAAATATAATAAAAGGAAACTGAGTGTCTGTGGTAAAAATATATTGATTTGTATGTAATTGGCCACTGTGGAGACCTTTTTATGAAAATGGGGGTTGTATTTTCTGATATCAAATAGTATGAGAGGCCCACCTCTAATAAGATTAGCCTAAATTTACATTTATGAATACAGCTTTCTTAACATATAAATACTTTATATATTTAAAGTCCCCTCAAGTATAATTCATCTTTTCAAATATCCCAAAATAAACTTGATAATTATAGTTATAACTGAGAACACTTGTTATCCCACTGGAGAAACCTGTGTATTTTCTTCAGGATATTCTGTGCACTTGTAATTGAATACTCATTTGTTTTCTCCACAATCTTAGAAGCTTCATATAGCCAGCAAAAATGTCTTTTCCTATCCCTATGCATCTATTTTCATAGCAGCATAAATGCTTAGTTAAAATGAACAAAATAATTAATGCATGAATGGATGGCTGAATGACGCTTTTGCTGTGTCATGAATTACTGGTTCTGCTGGCTTTGAATCCTGGCCACTAATATGCTGAATGTTTCACTGTGATTCAAGTGATTGAACGTTTGTGTCAGATCTTGTTACCACAGTGACAGGCCATCACACAAACTCACGCTCACCATAATTAGGACCTTGCCTCCACACTGATTAACTCAGATTGGCAACTAGAATCCCAGCATAGTTATTAAAAGATTTGTAAACATGTTATGTTAAATAATGTCTTCCTCATATATTTGCATGGCTAGAGAGTTTGAAAATCTAGAAGTCAAGTGGTAATAAGGGTAATAGTGGCAGCATTAAGAGTATTAGGAAGAGAAGCTAGCAATGTGAGATTGTTTACTACAATCCAGGTACTGTTCTCAGAGAGCTATAGGTCAAAGCTAATTAATTATCAGAATACGACTATGAAGCTTGTATTTTAGCGAGAATATAACTGGAACACATACAGGCTAAACAAAAACCCCAAGTCACAAATATCCTTTTAATAATTTGTCTTCTTTTAGGTTTATACTCTGGACAGAATGATAGGCTCTTTGAGAATAAAATAAGACCCATACATATGCTGCCTACAAGAGACCCACTTTATATCTAAGGACACACACTAAGTAAAGGGATGAAAAAAGTTATTTCATGCAAATGGAAGCATAAAGAAACCGGGATACCAATACTTTTATCAGACAAAATTGACTTTAAAACAAAGGCTATAATAAGAGATAAAGAAGGACATTACAATAATGATATATGGAACATGCAACAAGATGATATAACCCTTATAAACATTTATGTACCCAATCAGGAATAAATATATATATATAGCATTTATGTACCCAATACAATATATATATATATATATATATATATATATATATATATATATATAGCAAATTTTGACAGACCTAAGGAGAGAGATCAACAGTAGGAGACTTTAACAGCATTGACATCATTGGGTATATCATCCAGTCAAGAAAATCAACAAGGAAACAGCAGTCTTAAATGACACATTAGACAGATTAATTTAACTGACATTTTTAGAACATTTCACTCCAAAGCAGCAGAATATACATTTTCTTTTACAGCACATATTGTGTATTCCAGGATAGATCATATGTTAGGCTACAAAACAAGTTTCAATAAATTTAAGATTGAAATCAATGCATGCACCTTCTTGAATTACAATGGCATAAAACTAGAAATCCTCTTATGAGAAAAAACAAACAAACAAAAAATATTCACACAGGTAGAGGATAAGTAACATCCCATTAAACAATGAATGGATTAACAGAGATATCAAGGAAGAAATAAAGAAATACTTTGAGACAAATGAAAATGAAACAATGACCTAAAATCTAGGAGATTTTGAGGCAAAGCAATTCTGAGAGGGAAATTCCTAGCAATACAGGTCTGCCTCAAGAAAGAAAAACATCAAATAAACAATCTAAACTTACATCTAAAGAAACTAGAAAAACAACAAAAAACAAAGCCCAGATTGAGTGGAAAAAGGAAATAAATAAGATCAGGGAAAAAAATTAAAAATTGGGGTCTAAAATAATAATAGAAAAAAGTTATTGGAGCCAGGAGCTACTTTTCTGGAGAAGTAAAATCGATTAACTTCTTTTTAAAAAAATTATTATTTATTTATTTGTTTATTTTTTAAATTTTCTCACCATTTTTTAATTAAGGTATTATATGTGTACATTGCTTATCATTGCCCACCCCCCCTCCCCCCCGGCCACCTCTCATACACGCCCTCCCTCTCCAGAGTTTTGTGTCCATTGGTTGTACTTATATGCCTGCATACCAGTCCTTCGGTTGATCTCTTATCTCCCCCAGATCGCCCTCCCCTCCCCGCTGTCATTTGACAGTCTGCTTGTTGCTTTACTGTCACTATACCTATCTTTCTGTTCATTAGTTTATAATATTCTTTATTATCCATAAATGAGTGAGGACATGCAGTGTTTCTCTTTCATTGACTGGCTTATTTCACTCAGCATGATGTTCTCTAATTACATCCAGGTTGCTGCTAATGATGAGAATTCCTTCTTTTTTATGGCAGCATAGTATTCCATTGTGTCGATGGACCATAGTTTTCTGCTCCAATCATCTGCTGACGGCCCCTAGGCTGTTTCCAAATCCTAGCTATTGTAAATTGTGCTGCTATGAACATAGGCGCTCCCCCGGGTCCCACTGCTCCCCCGGGGCACAAGGCTCCCCCGGGTCCCTCTGATCCCAAGGGGCACACAGCTCTCCCGGGGCATATGGCTCCCCCGGGTCCCACCACTCCCCCAGCTCACATGGCTCCCCCTGGTCCCACCGCTCCCCCGGGGCACACGGCTCCCCCGGGTCCCACTCCCCTCCCCCTAGGTCATACAGCTTCCGCTGGTCCTACTTCTCCCCCAGGACACAAGGCTCTCCTGGGGCACACGGCTCCCCCAGGTCCCACCGATCGATTAACTTTTCATCATACTCTTCAATAAAAAAGAGAGGCAGGGTTCAAATAAACAAAATCAGATATGACAGAGGAGTGATGACCAATAGATACTAGAGAAACACAAAGACTATAAAGAAATACTTTGAACAATTATATCCCAACAAATTGGACAACCTGGAGAAAATGGAGAAAATCCTAGAAATATATAATACTCCTAGGCTGACTCACATAGAACAATAAAATCTGAAAAGACAAATATCTACTAATAATATCAAATCAGTCATTTAAAAATTTTCAATAAAGGAAAGACAAAGAAAAGTCCTAAACCAGATGACTTTACAGGTATATTTTACAAAACACACGAAGAAGCATCAATACCTATGCTTTTCAAAGAGTTCCAAAAATTAAAGAAGATGGATGGCTCCCAAATACATTTTATGAAGCCAGCATTACCCTGATACCAAAGTCAGATGAATACATCCAATCTAATAAAAGAGTAATATGCAAATTGACCATCACTCCAAAACACAAGATGGCTTCCACATGTGGTCAAAAATTGCTGCCCCATTGTGGACGCAAGATGGCTGCCACAAGATGGCCAGCAGGGGAAGGAAGGTGGGAGGAACCAGGCCAGCAGAGGACCAAAATTTTGGGGTGAGTGGGCCTGCAGGAAAGGGCAGTTGGGGGGGATCCAGGCCTGTAGGGGAGAGCAGTTGGGGGGATCAGGCCTGCAGGGAAGGGCAATTAGGGGTGTCCAGGCCTGCAGGGGTGGACAGTTAGGGTCAATCAGGCTGGCAGAGGAGCAGTTAGACATCAATCATGTTGGCAGGGAAGTGGTTAGGGGGTGATCAGGCTGGCAGGCAGAAGCAGTTAGGGGCAATCAGGAAGGCAGGAAGGTGAGCAGTTGGGAGCCAGCAGTCCTGAATTGTGAGAGGGATATATGACTGATCCTGGTAGGATCGGGCTAAACAGGCAGTGGGACATCCCTAGAGAGGTCCCAGGTTGAAGAGCATACATGCTGGGCTGAGGGACAGCTCCCCCCCCCCCCATGCATGAATTTCCTGCACTGTGCCTCTAATTACATCATTAACAAGCATAATCTCAAAATGGATGAAAATCCTAAAATGTAAACCTCTAAACCATAAATATCCTATAAGAAAATGTAGGCAGTAAGACCTCAGAGATTTCTTTTTTTTTTTTTAAATATATTTTTTATTGATATTTTACAGAGAGGAAGGGAGAGAGATAGAGAGCTAGAAACGTCGATGAGAGAGAAACATCGACCAGCTGCCTCTTGCACACCCCCTACTGGGGATGTGCCCGCAACCAATGTACATGCCCTTGACCGGAATCGAACCTGGGACCTTTCAGTCCGCAGACCGATGCTCTACCGCTGAGCTAAACCGGCTTCGGCAGAGATTTCTTATAGCAACATTTTTTTTTCCCTTATATATTTATCCTAGCAAGGAAAACGAAAGAAAAAGAAATGGGCTTACATCACACTAAAAAGCTTTTGCACAGCAAAGGAATTCATCAACAAAATGAAAAGACAACCCACTGAATGGGAAAACATATTTGCCAATGATACATCTAATAGGAGGTTAGTATCCAAAATTTATAAAGAACTTATGTAACTCAACACCAAAAAAAAAAAGAAGAAGAAGAAGAAAACCCCACACACCAAACAATCCAATTAAAAAATGGGCAAAGATATTGAAAACTTATTTCAAGAAAGTAATGAGAAAATTTCCCCTACTGGGGGAAAGAAATAGACTATAATTCCAGGAAACACAGAAAGTCCCAAACAGGATGAACCAAAAAAAAAGCTTACATCAAGACACATCATAATTAAAATGACAAAGGTTAAAGACAGAGAGAGAATCTTAAAAGCAGCAAGAGAAAAGCAGCTAATTACCTTCAATGGAGCACCCATACCATTGTCAGCTGATTTCTCAACAGAAAATTTGCAGGGCAGAAGGGAGTGGCAAGAAACATTCAAAATAATGATGAGTAAGGACCTATAACTAAGATTACTCTACCCAGCAAAGCTATCATTAGAATTGGTCAGTTAAGAGCTTCACAGACAAAAAAAAAAAAAAAGGAAAAAAAAAAAGCTAAAGGAGTTAATCACCAAACCAGTATTACATAAATGTTGAAGGGTACTCTTTAAAAGAAAAAAGAAATGGTTAAAAAATATGAACAATAAAATGGCACTACATACATACCTATCAACAATTGAATTAAAAAATTCAAATAAATGAACAAGGAATCTAATGAACAAAATAAACTGATGAAATAAAATAGGACCAGAAGCATGGAAACATGAGATAGCCTGAGGAATCTCAGAGGGGTTGGGGGTGGAAAGAGATAGCCAAAGAACATGCATACATGCATTACCTATGGACACAAATAATAGGGTGGTGAAGGCCTAGGGTGAGGTGGGAACTGGCAGGGGTGGGGAGAGGGAAGGTAATGGGTGGAAAAACCGGGACATCTGCAATACTCTCAATAATCCTATCTAATAAAAGAGTAATATGCAGATTGACCATCACTCCAACACACAATAGCTGCCCCCGTGTGGTCAAAGATCCTTCCCCCATGTGGACACAAGATGGCCACCACAAGTTGGCGAGCAGGGGAGGGCAGTTGAGAGGGACCAGGCCTGCAAAGGAGGGCAGTTGGAGGCAATCAAGCCTGCAGAGGAAGGCAGTTAGGGGTGACCAGGCTGGCAGAGGAGGAAAGTTGGGGGCAAACAGGATGGCAGGGAGCAGTTAGACATCAATCAGGCTAGCATGGGAGTGGTTAGGGGATGATCAGGCTGGCAGGCAGAAGGAGTTAGGGGCAATCAGGAAGGCAGGCAGGTGAGCAGTTGGGAGCCAGCAGTCCTGGATTGTGAGAGGGATGTCCGAGTGCCTGTTTAGGCCCAGACCCCGGACATTCCTCGAGGGGTTCCAGTTTGGAGAGGGTGCAGTCTGGGCTGAAGGACCCCCTCCCACAGCCTGTGCATGAATTTTGTGCACCAGGCCTCTAGTAAATATATATTTTTAAAAGACCAGTTTGCAAATACCAAGGGGTTAACCAACAAAAAATGGAGGAAGAAAACAAAAAATGGGGAAAGGACCTGGATAGACTCTTCTCCAAAGAGGACATATGAAGGTGGTTTCAGGCATATGAAGGGATGCTCAATGTCACTAATCATCAGAGAAATGCAAATTAAAACTACAACAAGGTATCACCTTACACTTGTCAAAATGACGACCATCCATGAGTGTGGGTGAGGATGTGGACAAAAGGGAACCCTCAAACACTGTTGGTGGGAATGAAGTTTGCTGCAGCCACTGTGGAAAACTGACAGGCTCATTAAAGATTGCTTGTGCTTGTGTGAAGGGAACTGCTCAAAACTCACTTGAGAATGTGGTAATGATGTTTGGTGCTTTTGAATTAACATTTGAGTCTCTGGAATCTTCAGAGGTTTATCCCCAAAGGCAAACAATAATAAAAACATGCCTACTATTTAACATCAGTGAGTTTAATTTATTTCTGTAAGATGAATGGATTCCTATGTTAACAGGTAAGATTTGACTTTTGTGAGGAATCTATGATTGCCATTTATTCTCTAAAGTTGCACCCACAAGGCCTGTTGGAGAAATACAGTAGATGTAATCCAGCAGTCAGCTAGCAAGTAACATGAGCTGAATTAACCCAGGTTTCTATAGTCTACTTACTGGGCATAAACAAATATAATCCAGGGTACCATGACTCCTCATTTATACCCATAAGACCAGAAATTCACAAGACCTTTCCCACTATCTAAACTTGGCACTCAACCATATGCTAATTAACTCACTAGCTTTAAATGCTTTGGAGTGTTAATGTTTGTAAATATCCAAAATCTCCCTTTATTCACTGTTCTGAATGCTTTAGCCTACAGGCTACTAGATACTTTTGACCAAGTTGAGGATCAACAGCCAGAAAATGGGGTTCAACTTGGCCATGAGCTGGGTGAAACTTCTGAACATTTTAGGCTGTAACTTTATTCAGTTGCTTACTATTTTAAAACTATATTTATTTCATTTCATAATACTCTAATAACAAAACATTGTTATATTAGGAAACAATTTGCTTTATCCAAATAAATTTTTACAATATTTAGGTTGATATTTTAAACTACTTGATATAATAATAGTTTAATTGTAAATGTTAGATAGATATATTTATAATAGGTATCTTAATTTTTAATCTCAATGTGAAATTTCTTCATTGTCCTATTAAAAATTATAATTATCCTCTTAAAAATGATCTTATTTTATTTACAAACACTGTAATCTTTTTGATTAATTATACATCTTTTTTACACATTAGTTGTAAAAAGGGTAATTTGTTACCCACCCATTTCTGAGAGACTCAACTTCATTATGAACATTAATTTCATTTATTGTGCAGTTAAAAGAGATGGACTGGCTTCAAACTGCCTGAGATTCACAACTTGATTCCACCACTTGCTATGTAAAGTTGTTGTGACTTTACAATATGAAATCAGCTTCTTCATCTATAAATGTATTTCATGAAAATTAATATAGAACTATATATCTAAACTTTTCACACTGCTTACCATATAGTAAACTTTCAAAAACAGCTATTACTCACATCTCCATTATATAATCTGATATTTATATACATCTCTTTTATATTGACAATTCCTATTTGTTATTCTCATAAGTCTTATGTGTTTAATGTTTAAATTTAAAGCCAGTTTAAGTACATTTTATAAACTGATAATATAAACAGAAAAAGATCTACATTATTTGAAGTGGGTTCTTTTATTATTATTGATTATGGTATCATGTAATTGTCCTTATTTTCCATTCCCATCCCAAACCCCTCCCCACATATGCCCCCACCCCCCTGTTGTCCATGGCCACTGGTTAGGCCCATATGCATGCACACAAGTCCTTTGGTTGATCTCTTCCCATTACCCCCACCCTTCCCTATTTTCCCTCTGAGGTTTGAGAGTCTGATCGATGCTTCTCTTTCTCTGGGTCTGTTTTTGTTCAGGAGTTTATGTTGTTCATTATATCCTCTCGATATGTGAGATCATGTGATCCAAGAAATACCCTTGTAAGAACCGAAACTGAGACAAGCCATAATGGTTATGAATCAGTCTGTAGTGAGTTCCTTTCTGGGCCAACAGTTCTTTTGAGTCCCAATTTCAATGTCAAACAGTTCCTTATGTGTACATGTCAGCCATGATATTTCAGATCTGGTTGGTGGACAAATGGTGGTAATGCAGGTCTGACAGTCTCTGGTTTGGTCCTGGGCATCCTTCAGCAACACGCAGCTGCTGTCTGCTGGTATGGTGAGGCATCATCAGCATATATAATTTCTGAATTGTGTCTCTTCTGTTGAAGTGGGTTCTTTAATGCTTCTCCTAAAAACAATCTTAAAAATATGCAACATTCACTGCACGTAGCTCTGGACTCTAAAAAAACCTCCTAACTTAGCATGAATAATTATTTTGTTGCTAATAACTCCTATGTGCTTTAATGAAAATATAAACCATTGAATTAAAATTTATTTAAAACAATCTTTCATCACCGATTTTATTTGATAGCAGCAACATTATCTCATGGATTCCCTGTGGGATGGAAACCACACGGCAGTGACAGGCTTCATCCTACTGGGCTTAACTGATGACCCCGTCCTCAAAGTCATCCTCTTCATGGTCATCCTGTGTATCTACCTGGTGACTGTGTCTGGCAACCTCAGCACAATCATTCTTATCAGAACCTCTTCTCAGCTCCATCATCCAATGTATTTTTTTCTGAGTCACCTGGCATCTGCAGACATAGGATTTTCAACTTCTGTCACACCCAATATGCTTGTAAATTTCCTGGTGGAGATAAATCCCATCACCTATCATGGATGTTGCACCCAGCTTGCTTCAACTGCATTCTTTGGGACAGTGGAGTGCTTCCTTCTGGCTATCATGGCATATGATCGCTTTGTGGCAATCTGCAACCCACTGCTTTATTGCAAAATGACCACACAAGTCTGTGTCCAGTTCCTCATTGTGGCTTATGTGGGTGGTTTTCTCAATGCTTCCTCCTTTATTATTTCCTTCTATTTTTTATTCTTCTGTGGACCAAATCGAGTCAATCACTTTTTCTGTGATTTTGCTCCATTAGTTGAACTCTCCTGCTCTGAGAACACTATCCCTGTAATTGTCCCCTCATTTACATCTGGCTCCATCATTGTGCTCACAGTGTTTGTCATAATTGTCTCCTACATGTACATCCTCATCACCATCCTGAAGATGCGCTCCAATGAGGGGCGCCACAAGGCTTTCTCCACCTGCTCATCACACCTCACGGCGGTCACCTTGTTTTTTGGGACCATCACATTTATATATGTGATGCCCAAGTCCATTTACTCCACCGAACAGAACAAGGTGGTGTCTGTGTTCTACACGGTGGTGATCCCCATGCTGAACCCCATCATTTATAGCCTCCGGAACAATGACATTAAAGGGGCTCTGAAGAGAGTGCTTCACAAGATACTATTTTCTCTGTGAACCCTGCTATTTTGTGGGATCTGATATGATAATATGTCATAAACATAATAAAAGGAAACTGAGTGCCTGTGGTCAAGATATATTCATCCATATGTCATTAGCCAGTGTGGAGCTATTGTGTGAAGACAGTGGATAGATTTTCTGATATCAAATAGTATTAGAGGCCCATTATCAGTTACTTCTAACAAAATTAGCCTAAATTTATAATTATGAAAACAAATTTTCTAACATGAAAATACTTCATATACTTAAAATCCCCTTAAATATTATTCATTTTTTTAAAAATGTTGTTTTCCGTCATGATTATTGTACCTCCAAACCTTTAGGACTGTGACTATTTCCTACAGAAGCTTTTCCTAAAATAAACATGATAATTATAGTTATAAATGAGTATCTTCTGAGTAGAAAAAACCAAGTGGAACCAGTCAGTAAAATTACTGATGACATTCTTCTTGGAGGAAGTTACCAGCTGGGGAAGTGCTCTGTAGACTCATAAATTGTGACCTGTGTTCCTGATCTCTGGCTCCAGCCTAGTTAGAGGATGAGATTCCTCTGACCATCCTGTGAATTCTTCTGTCAGGTCAAAACAGTGATTCTCTGTGGGAAGGAGCAGGGATTCTGATGCCCCTGATTCTCTGTGGGAAGGAGAAGGGATTCTGATATTTTCATAGACTGAGTGAACAAAATCTTGGAGTGACTTGTTCATGATCAGATTTGCATCCTGTTAGGGAAGTTTGAGGGAAGTCCACTGTATTTTCTGTGAAGCTTAATTTACCTCTATATACTAAATGATTACCACATGTATTTCTCTTTCCCTGGCATCTACTCAGAATTTTAGGTAAAAATGTTGTCTATTGAATCCTCAGTATTAACTGTCTAAAATTATGTAATTATCTCTTTCCATCCCAACTTATTTTCCTCCAGTGTTTCATATTATCCAGTCAATTTACTGATTCTGAAACGTAAGAGTAATTTCTTTCATTCCCTCCTCATAATACATTAGATGACAAAGTCTTATACATTCTGAGCTCAATATTTATTTAATATTCTTTCATGTTCATTGTCAGCACTTCCATTCCAAGCTACCAGCTTATACAATTATTTCACAAATTGAGGCCTGGTGCACGAAATTCAAGCAGGGTAGGGTCCCTAGGTCTAGCCTTCCTGCCTTTTCCTTCCCTTGCTCCCTCAGCACCCTGCAGCTGATCACCTGCCATGTTCTATGCCTCCCCCTGGTGGTCAGCGCCCATCAGAGCAAGTGATCAAACTCCTGCTCTCCTGGTCAAACTCCCAAGTGGATGATATATATATATATATATATATATATATATATATATATATATATATATATATGTATATACGTGTCCATATGTGTGTGTGTGTGTGTGTGTGTGTGTGTGTGTGTGTGTGTGTGTGTATAGTACCCATGAGATATCTGATTTTATGTGTGTATTTGGCTAGGCTCCCGTTTGCTCAAACACCAGTGTAGATTGTGCTGAGTAGGTATTTTTTAGAGGTGATTGACGTTTAAATCTGTAAACTTTGAATAAAGGAGGCTAGTCTCCATAATGTGGGTGGCCTTCATCCAATCAGTTGATATGACAAAACAAAACAAACAAACAAAAAACAAAATAACAACCACACAAACCAGGTCCCTGAAAAGGACAGGTTCTGTCTCTTGGTTGTCTTAAAACCCAACACTGTGAATCAATTCTTACTGAAACTTTATCTGCAGGACTGCCTTTGGATTTTGGAACTGGAAGTTCCACAACTGTCTTTGCCAATTCCTTAAAATATGTCAATGGCTCTATCTATCTATCTATCTATCTATCTATCTATCTATCTATCTATCTATCTATCTCTTATTGGTTTTATTTCTCTAGAAAACACTAATACAAACCTAACTCCTTTTTTTACTTCCAGCTCTTATTCTCTTCCCATCATTCGCCATACAAAATCATAACCATAAGTCTAAATAAATAAATTTATTTGTTTATATCCCCTAAAGATATAAATAGGGACAATTCTGAAACATGGCCTTCAAAGTCTTTAGGATGGCCCATGTTTCTCTTTCCCCTCTTACCACTCTTCCCTTGTTCTCCAAACACATATTAGTAAACTCTAGTAACCAACCACTGGTTTTCTGTAAATACTTAGTCATGTCTATGTTCTTTGCCACATCAGGACCATCTCATATGCAGTCACTCTACCTGAAAAACATTTTTCTCTTTACCTCAGTAATGCCAAATGATGCTATACCATTTGTACCAACCTAAATACTGCTTTCTATCCCCTGGAAATTCTTCTTGAGGTTTCAGTCCACCTGTAAATTGTGCAAACCTGTTATCCCTCTGTAGAACCCTGCATATTTTCTTCAGAATATTCTGTGCACTTGTAATTGAATATTCAATATCCATTTCCCCCCACATGGTTGGAAGCTTCATATAGATAGCAAAAATGTATTTTCCTATCCCTATATATCTATTTTCACAGCAGCATAAATGCTTAGTTAAAATGAACAAAATAATTAATGCATGAATGGATGGCTGAATGAAGCTTTTGCTGTACTGTGGACCACTTATTCTGCAGACTTTGAGTCCTGGCCACTGATATGCTAAATGTTTTACTGTGATTCAAATGATTGAAGGCTTTATCAGATCTTGTTAGAACTGTGACAGGCAACATAAAAACCCACACTCACCATAATTAAGACCTTGCCTCCACACTGATTAACTCAGATTGGCAACTAGAATCCCAGCATAGTTATTAAAAGATTTTAAACATGTTATGTTAAATAATGTCTTCTTCATATATTTGCATAGTTAGAGAGTTTTAAAATCTGGGGGTCAAATACTAGTAAGGATAGTAGTGGCAGCATTAAGAGTATTAGGAAGAGAAGCTAACAATGTGAGATTGTTTACTATATTCCAGGTACTGCTCTCAGAGAGCTATAGGTCAAAGCTAACTAATTATCAGAATACCACTATGAAGCTTGCATTTTAGTGAAGATGTAACTGGAACACATACTGGTTAAACAAAAACTCTAAGCCATAATGTCCTCTTAATAATTTGTCTTCTTTTAGACATATAGTCTGTCAAGGGACAGAATGATAAGCTCTTTGAGAATAAAATAAGACCCATACATATGCTGCCTACAAGAGACCCACTTCATATCTAAGGACACACACTAAGTAAAGGGATGATAAAAGTTATTTCATGCAAATGGAAGCATAAAGAAACTGGGGTATCAATACTTTTATCAGACAAAATAGACTTTAAAACAAAGGCTATAATAAGAGATAAAGAAGGGCATTACAATAATGATATAAGGGCAATCCAACAAGATGATATAACCCTTATAAATATTTATGTACCCAATATTGGAGCACGTATATATATATCAAGCAAATTTGACAGACCTAGGAGAGAGATCAATAGTAAGAGACTTTAACATCATTGGCATCATTAGGTATATCATCCAGACAGGAAAATCAACAAGGAAACACCAGTCTTAAATAACAGATAAATTTAACTGACATTTTATTAGACAGATGAATTTAACTGACATTTTTAGAACATTTCACTCCAAAGCAGCAGAATATACATTCTTTTCCAGTGTATATTGTATATTCCAGGATAGATCATATGTTAGGCTACAAAACAAGTTTCAATAAATTTAAGGTTGAACTCAATGCGTGCACCTTCTTGAATTACAATGGCACAAAACTAGAAATCCTCATTAAAAAAAAAAGAAAAATATTCATGCAAGTAGAGGATAAGTAGCACCCCATTAAACAATGAATGGGTTAACAGTGACATCAAGGAAAAAATAAAGAAATACCTTGAGACAAATGAAAATGAAACCACAATGACCCAAATACCAATGAGACATTGGAAAGCAATTCTGAGAAGGAAATTCCTAGCAATACAGATCTGCCTCAAGAAGGAAAAATATTAAATAAACAACCTAAACTTACATCTAAAGAAACAAGAAAAACAACAGAAAACAAAGCCCCATTTGAGTGGAAAAAGGAAATAATTAAGATCAGAGAAAAAATTAAAAATTTGGGTCTAAAGTAATAATAGAAAAAAGTTATTGGAACCAGAACCTACTTTTCTAGATAAGTAAAATTGATTAAATTTTAACCAGACTCTTCAATAAAAAGAGAGGCAGGGTCCAAATAAACAAAATCAGATATGACAGAGAAGTGATGACCAATAGATACTAGAGAAACATAAAGAAATAATTTGAACTACAATATCCCAACAAATTGGACAACCTGGAGAAAATGGAGAAAATCCTAGAAACATATAATCCTCGAAGGCTGAATCTCATAGAACAATAAAATCTGAAAAGACAAATATCTACTAATAATATCAAATCAGTCATTTAAAAATTCTCAATAATGGAAAGACAAAGAGAAGTCTTAAACCAGATGACTTCACAGGTATATTTTACAAAACATCCAAAGAAGCATCAATACCTATGCTTTTCAAAGAGTTCCAAAAATTAAAGAAGATGGATGGCTCCCAAACTCATTTTATGAAGCCAGCATTACACTGATACCAAAGTCAGATGAATACATCTTATCTAATAAAAGAGTAATAGGCAAATTGACCATCACTCCAATACACAAGATAGCTGCCACAAGATGGTGAGCAGGGGAGGGAAGTTGGGAGGGACCAGGCCAGCAGAGGAGCAAAGTTTGAGGTGATTGGGCTTGCAGGGAAGGGCAATTGGGGGTGGGGGATGGGATCAGGCCTGCAGCAGAGAACAATTAGGGGTGTCCAGGCCTGCAGGAGAAGGCAGTTAGGGGTCACCAGGCCTGCAGGGGAGTGCAGTTAGGGGCAATCAAGCTGGTAGAGGAGCAATTAGACATCAAATCAGTTTGCAAGGGAAGTGGCTATGGGGTGATCAGGTTGGCAGGAAGAAGCAGTTAGGGGCAATCAGGAAGGCAGGCAGGTGAGCAGTTGGGAGCCAGCAGTCTTGAATTGTGAGAGGGATATATGACTGATCCTGGTAGGATCGGGCCTAAACAGGCAGTGGGACATCCCTCGAGGGGTCCCAGATTGGAGAGGGTACATGATGGGCCGAGGGACAGTCCCCCCCATGCATGAATTTCATGCACCGGGTCTCTAGTTACATCATCAACAAGCATAATCTCAAAATGGATGAAAAACCTAAAATGTAAACCTCAAAACCATAAATATCCTATAAGAAAATGTAGGCAGTAAGATCTCAGAGATTTCTTATAGCAACATTTTTTTCCCTGATATCTATCCTAGCAAGGAAAACAAAAGAAAAAACAAATGGGCTTACATCACACTAAAAAGCTTTTGCACAGCAAAGAAATTCATCAACAAAATGAAAAGACAACCCACTGAATGGGAAAACATATTTGCCAATGATACATCTAATAGGAGGTTAGTATCCAATATTTATAAAGAACTTATGTAACTCAACACCAAAAAAAAGAAGAAAACCCCACACACCAAACAATCCAATTAAAAAATGGGCAAAGATATTGAAAACTTATTTCAAGAAAGTAATGAGAAAATTTCCCCTACTGGGGGAAAGAAATAGACTTATAATTCCAGGAAGCACAGAAAGTCCCAAGCAGGATGAACCAAAAAAAAAGCTTACATCAAGACACATCATAATTAAAATGCCAAAGGTTAAAGACACAGAGAGAATCTTAAAAGCAGCAAGAGAAAAGCAGCTAATTACCTTCAATGGAGCAGCCATACAATTGTCAGCTGATTTCTCAAAAGAAAATTTGCAGGTCAGAAGGGAGTGGCAAGAAACATTCAAAAATGATGAGCAAGGACCTATAACTAAGATTACTCTATCCAGCAAAGCTATCATTTAGAATTGGTCAGTTAAAGAGCTTCGCAGACAAAAAAAAAAAAAAGCTGAAGGAGTTCATCATCACAAAACCAGTATTACATTAAATGTTGAAGGTACTCTTTAAGAAGAAAAAAAATATGAACAATAAAATGGCACTACATACATACCTATCAACAATTGAATTTAAAAATTCAAATAAATGAACAAGGAATCTAATAAACAAAATAAACTAATGAAATAAAATAGTCCCAGAAACATGGAAACATGAGAAAGACTGAAAATCTTAGAGGGGTTGGGGGTGGAAAGAGATAGCCAAAGAACATGCATACATGCATTACCTATAGACACAAATAATAGGATGGCGAAGGCCTAAGGTGAGGTGGAAACTGGGGGGGGGGGGGGGGGGCGCAGGAGGGGGGAGGGAGGAGAAGGAGGTCATGGGAGGAAAAAGCGGGACATCTATAATACTCTCAATAATCCTATCTAATAAAAGTATAATATGCAGATCGACCATAACTCCAAGACACAATAACTGCCCCCATGTGGTCAAAGATCCTTCCCTCTGGGGAGGGAGGACATGTATGGGGGGGGGGCAATGGTAAGATATGTACACAGATAATAATCTAATTAAAAAAGAAAAAAAAATCCTTCCCCCATGTGGACACAAGATGACCAGCAGGGGAGGGCAGTTGGGAGGCACCAGGCCTGCAAGGGAGGGAAGTTGAAGGCAATCAACCCTGCATGGGAGGGCAGTTAGGGGTGACCAGGCCAGCAGAGGAGGGAAGTTAGGGGCAAACAGGCTGGCAGGGGAGCAGTCAGACATCAATCAGGCTGGCAAGGGAGTGGTTAGGGGGTGATCAGGCTGGCAGGCAGAAGCATTTAGGGACAATCAGGAAAGCAGGCAGGTGAGCAGTTGGGAGCCAGCAGTCCTGGATTGTGAGAGGGATGCCAGACTGCCAGTTTAGGCCCGATCCTAGCAGGCAGTGGGACATCCCTTGAGGGGTCCCAGATTGAAGAGGGTACAGGCTGGGATGAGGGACCCCTCCCCCCCAATGCATGAATTTTGTGCACCAGGCCTCTAGTAAAGATATATTTTAAAAGGTGAGTTTGCAAATACCAAGGGGTTAACCAACAAAACATAGAGGAAGCAAACAAAAAATGGGAAAGGACCTGGATAGACTCTTCTCCAAAGAGGACATATGAAGGTGGTTTCAGGCATATGAAGAGATGGCTCAATGTCACTAATCATCAGAGAAATGCAAATTAAAACTACAACAAGGTATCACCTTACACTTGTCAGAATGACTACCATCCATGAGTGTCGGTGAGGATGTGGACAAAAGGGAAAATTCAAGCACTGTTGGTGGAATGAAGGCTGCTGCAGCCACTGTGGAAAACCGACAGGCTCATTAAAGATTGCTTGTACTTGTGTGAAGGGAACTGCTCAATACTCACTTGAGAATGTGATAATGATGCCTGGTGCTTTTGAATTCACATTTGAATCTCTGGAATCTTCAGAGGTTTATCCCCAAAGGCAAACAATAATAAAAACATGCCTACTATAAAACATCAGTGAGTTTAATTTATTTCTGTAAGATAAATGGATTCCTATGTCAACAGGTAAGATTTGATTTTTGTGAGGAATCTATGATTGCCATTTATTCTCTTAAGTTGCACCCACAAGGCCTGTTGGAGAAATACAGTAGATGTAATCCAGCAGTCAGCTAGCAAGTAACATGAGCTGAATTAACCCAGGTTTCTATAGTCTACTTACTGGGCATAAACAAATATAATTCAGGGTACCATGACTCCTCATTTATACCCATAAGACCAGAAATTCACAAGACCTTTCCCACTATCTAAACTTGGCACTCAACCATATGCTAATTAATTCATTGGCTTTGAGATGCTTTGGAGTGTTAATGTTTGTAAATATCCAAAATCTCCCTTTATTCACTGTTCTGAATGCTTTAGCCTACAGGCAACCAGATACTTTTGACCAAGTTGAGAATCAACAGCCAGAAAATGGGGTTCAACTTGGCCATGAGCTGGGTGAAACTTCTGAACATTTTAGGCTTGTAACTTTATTCAGTTGCTTACTATTTTAAAACTATATTTATTTCATTTCGTAATACTCTAATAACAAAACATTGTTATATTAGAAAACAATTTGATATACATAAATAAATTTATACAATATTTAGGTTGATATTTTAAACTACTTGATATAATAATAGTTTAATTGTAAATGTTAGATAGATATAATATATTTATAATAGGTATCTTAATTTTTAATCTCAATGTGAAATCTTTCTATTTCTTCATTGCCCTATTAACACTTATAATCATCCTTTTAAAAATGATCTTGTTTTACTGACAATAACTGTAATCTTTTTGATTAACTGTGCACCTCTTTTACACAGTAGCTGAAAAAGGGTAATATGTTACTCAAGTATTTCTGAGAGACACAACTTCATTATGAGCATTAATTTCATTTATCATGCAGTTAAAAGAGATGGACTGGCTTCAAACTGCCTGAGATTCACAACTTGATTCCACCACTTGCGATGTAAAGTTGTTGTAACTTTACAATATGGAATCAGTTTCTTCATCTATAAATGTAAGTCCTCAATATTATTTAATGAAAATTAATATGGAACTATATATCTAAAATTTTCACATTGCTTACTATATAGTAAACTTTCAAAAACAGCTATTACTCACATCTCCATTATATAATCTGACATTTATATACATCACTTTTATACTGACAATTCCTATTTGCTATTCTCAAAAGTCTTATGTTTTTAATGTTTAACTTTAAAGTCACTTTAAGTACATTTTATAAATTGATAATATAAACAGAAAAAGATCTACATTATTTGAAGTGGGTTCTTTAATGCTTCTCCTAAAAACAATCTTAAAAATATGCAAGATTCACTGCACATAGATTTGGGCTCTAAAAAAAACACTCCAAACTTAGCATGAACAATTATTTTGTTGCTAATAAATCCTAGGTGCATTAATGAAAATATAAACCATTGAATTAAAATTTATCCAACATAATCTTTCATCACCGATTCATTTGGTAGCAGCAACATTATCTCATGGATTCCCTGTGGGATGGAAACCACACAGCAGTGACAGGCTTCATCCTTCTGGGCTTAACTGATGACCCCGTCCTTAAAGTCACCCTCTTCATGGTCATCCTGTGTATCTACCTGGTGACTGTATTTGGCAACCTTGGCACAATCATTCTTATCAGCATCTCTCCTCAGCTCCATCATCCAATGTATTTTTTTCTGAGCCACTTGGCTTTTGTTGACATATGCGTTTCAGCTTCTATCACACCCAATATGCTTGTAAATTTCCTGGTGGAGAGAAATACCATCACCTATCATGGATGTTGCACCCAGCTTGGTTCATGTGTTCTCTTTGGGACAGTGGAGTGCCTCCTTTTGGCTATCATGGCATATGATCGCTTTGTGGCAATCTGCAACCCACTGCTTTATTCAACCATAATGACCACACAAGTCTGTGTCCAGTTCCTCATTGTGGCTTATGTGGGTGGTTTTCTCAATGCTTCCTCCTTTATTATTTCCTTCTATTTTTTATTCTTCTGTGGACCAAATCGAGTCAATCACTTTTTCTGTGATTTTGCTCCATTAGTTGAACTCTCCTGCTCTGAGAACACTATCCCTGTAATTGTCCCCTCATTTACATCTGGCTCCATCATTGTGCTCACAGTGTTTGTCATAATTGTCTCCTACATGTACATCCTCATCACCATCCTGAAGATGCGCTCCAATGAGGGGCGCCACAAGGCCTTCTCCACCTGCTCATCACACCTCACGGCGGTCACATTGTTCTTTGGGACCCTCACATTTATATATGTGATGCCCAAGTCCATTTACTCCACCGAACAGAACAAGGTGGTGTCTGTGTTCTACACGGTGGTGATCCCCATGCTGAACCCCATCATTTATAGCCTCCGGAACAATGACATTAAAGGGGCTCTGAAGAGAGTGCTTCACAAGATACTATTTTCTCTGTGAAGCCTGCTCTTTTGTGGGATCTGATATGATAATATGTCATAAATTTAATAAAAGGAAATTGAATGTCTGTGGTCAAGATATATTCATCCATATGTCATTAGCCAGTGTGGAGCTATTGTGTGAAGATAGGGGATAGATTTTCTGATATCAAATAGTATTAGAGGCCCATTATCAGTTACTTCTAACAAAATTAGCCTGAATTTATAATTATGAAAACAAATTTTCTAACATGAAAATACTTCATATACTTAAAATCCCCTTAAATATTATTCATTTTTTTTAAACGTTGTTTTCTGTCATGATTATTGTACCTCCAAACCTTTAGGACTGTGACTATTTCCTACAGAAGCTTTTCCTAAAATAAACATGATAATTATAGTTATAAGTGAGTATCTTCTGAGTAGAAAAAACTAAGTGGAACCAGTCAGTAAAATTACTGATGACATTCTTCTTGGAGGAAGTTACCAGCTGGGGAAGTGCTCTGTAGACTCATAAATTGTGACCTGTGTTCCTGATCTCTGGCTCCAGCCTAGTTAGAGGATGAGATTCCTCTGACCATCCTGTGAATTCTTCTGTCAGGTCAAAATAGTGATTCTCTGTGGGAAGGAACAAGGATTCTGATGCCCCTGATTCTCTGTGGGAAGGAGAAGGGATTCTGATATTTTCATAGACTGAGTGAACAAAATCTTGGAGTGACTTGTTCATGATCAGATTTGCATCCTGTTAGGGAAGTTTGAGGGAAGTCCACTGTATTTTCTGTGAAGCTTAATTTACCTCTATATACTAAATGATTACCACATGTATTTCTCTTTCCCTGGCATCTACTCAGAATTTTAGGTAAAAATGTTGTCTATTGAATCCTCAGTATTAACTGTCTAAAATTATGTAATTATCTCTTTCCATCCCAACTTATTTTCCTCCAGTGTTTCATATTATCCAGTCAATTTACTGATTCTGAAACGTAAGAGTAATTTCTTTCATTCCCTCCTCATAATACATTAGATGACAAAGTCTTATACATTCTGAGCTCAATATTTATTTAATATTCTTTCATGTTCATTGTCAGCACTTCCATTCCAAGCTACCAGCTTATACAATTATTTCACAAATTGAGGCCTGGTGCACGAAATTCAAGCAGGGTAGGGTCCCTAGGTCTAGCCTTCCTGCCTTTTCCTTCCCTTGCTCCCTCAGCACCCTGCAGCTGATCACCTGCCATGTTCTATGCCTCCCCCTGGTGGTCAGCGCCCATCAGAGCAAGTGATCAAACTCCTGCTCTCCTGGTCAAACTCCCAAGTGGATGATATATATATATATATATATATATATATATATATATATATATATGCATATGTATATACGTGTCCATATGTGTGTGTGTGTGTGTGTGTGTGTGAGTGTGTGTGTGTGTGTGTGTGTGTGTGTGTGTGTGTATAGTACCCATGAGATATCTGATTTTATGTGTGTAGTTGGCTAGGCTCCCGTTTGCACAAACACCAGTGTAGATTGTGCTGAGTAGGTATTTTTTAGAGGTGATTGATGTTTAAATCAGTAAACTTTGAATAAAGGAGGCTAGTCTCCATAATGTGGGTGGCCTTCATCCAATCAGTTGATATGACAAAACAAAACAAACAAACAAAAAACAAAATAACAACCACACAAACCAGGTCCCTGAAAAGGACAGGTTCTGTCTCTTGGTTGTCTTAAAACCCAACACTGTGAATCAATTCTTACTGAAACTTTATCTGCAGGACTGCCTTTGGATTTTGGAACTGGAAGTTCCACAACTGTCTTTGCCAATTCCTTAAAATATGTCAATGGCTCTATCTATCTATCTATCTATCTATCTATCTATCTATCTATCTATCTCTTATTGGTTTTATTTCTCTAGAAAACACTAATACAAACCTAACTCCTTTTTTTACTTCCAGCTCTTATTCTCTTCCCATCATTCGCCATACAAAATCATAACCATAAGTCTAAATAAATAGATTTATTTGTTTATATCCCCTAAAGATATAAACAGGGACAATTCTGAAACATGGCCTTCAAAGTCTTTAGGATGGCCCATGTTTGTCTTTCCCCTCTTACCACTCTTCCCTTGTTCTCCAAACACATATTAGTAAACTCTAGTAACCAACCACTGGTTTTCTGTCAATACTTAGTTATGTGTATGTTCTTTGCCACATCAGGACCATCTCATATGCAGTCGCTCTACCTGAAATACATTTTTCTCTTTACCTCAGTAATGCCAAATGATGCTACACCATTCGTACCAACCTAAATACTGCTTTCTATCCCCTGGAAAGTTTTCTTGAGGTTTCAGTCCACCTGTAAATTGTGCAAACCTATTATCCCTCTGTAGAACCCTGCATATTTTCTTCAGAATATTCTGTGCTCTTGTAATTGAATATTCAATATCCATTTACCCTCACATGGTTGGAAGCTTCATATAGCCAGCAAAAATGTCTTTTTCTCTCCCTATGCATCTATTTTCACAGCAGCATAAATGCTTAGTTAAAATGAACAAAATAATTAATGCATGAATGGATGGCTGAATGAAGCTTTTGCTGTACTGGGGACCACTTGTTCTGCAGACTTTGAATCCTGGCCACTGATATGCTAAATGTTTTACTGTGATTCAAATAATTGAAGGCTTTATCAGATCTTGTTAGAACTGTGACAGGCAACATAAAAACTCACACTCACCATAATTAAGACCTTGCCTCCACACTGATTAACTCAGATTGGCAACTGGAATCCCAGCATAGTTATTAAAAGATTTGTAAACATGTTATGGTAAATAACGTCTTCTTCATATATTTGCATGGTTAGAGAGTTTGAAAATCTGGGGGTCAAATACTAGTAAGAATAGTAGTGGCAGCATTAAGAGTATTAGGAAGAGAAGCTAACAATGTGAGATTGTTTACTATATTCCAGGTACTGCTCTCAGAGAGCTATAGGTCAAAGCTAACTAATTATCAGAATACCACTATGAAGCTTGCATTTTAGTGAGGATGTAACTGGAACACATACAGGCTAAACAAAAACTCTAAGCTACAATGTCCTCTTAATAATTTGTCTTCTTTTAGACATATAGTCTGTCAAGGGACAGAATGATATGCTCTTTGAGAATAAAATAAGACCCATACATATGCTGCCTACAAGAGACCCACTTCATATCTAAGGACACACACAAAGTAAAGGGATGAAAAAAGTTATTTCTTGCAAATGGAAGCATAAAGAAACTGGGGTACCAATACTTTTATCAGACAAAATAGACTTTAAAACAAAGGCTATAATAAGAGATAAAGAAGGGCATTACAATAATGATATAAGGAGCAATCCAACAAGATGATATAACCCTTATAAATATTTATGTACCCAATACTGGAGCACCTATATATATATCAAGCAAATTTGACAGACCTAGGAGAGAGATCAATAGTAAGAGATTTTAACATCATTGGCATCATTAGGTATATCATCCAGACAGGAAAATCAACAAGGAAACACCAGTCTTAAATAACAGATAAATTTAACTGACATTTTATTAGACAGATGAATTTAACTGACATTTTTAGAACATTTCACTCCAAAGCAGCAGAATATACATTCTTTTCCAGTGTATATTATATATTCCAGGATAGATCATATGTTAGGCTACAAAACAAGATTCAATAAATTTAAGATTGAAATCAATGCATGCACCTTCTTGAATTACAATGGCATAAAACTAGAAATCCTCTTATAAAAAAAAACAACCGAAAAATATTCATGCAAGTAGAGGATAAGTAGCACCCCATTAAACAATGAATGGGTTAACAGTGACATCAAGGAAAAAATAAAGAAATACTTTGAGACAAATGAAAATGAAACAATGACCTAAAATCTAGGAGATTTTGAGGCAAAGCAATTCTGAGAAGGAAATTCCTAGCAATACAGGTCTGCCTCAAGAAGGAAAAATATTAAATGAACAATCTAAACTTAAATCTAAAAAAACTAGAAAAACAACAGAAAACAAAGCCCCGTTTGAGTGGAAAAAGGAAATAATTAAGATCAGAGAAAAAATTAAAAATTTGGGTCTAAAATAATAATAGAAAAAAGTTATTGGAACCAGAACCTACTTTTCTAGATAAGTAAAATTGATTAAATTTTAACCAGACTCTTCAATAAAAAGAGAGGCAGGGTCCAAATAAACAAAATCAGATATGACAGAGAAGTGATGACCAATAGATACTAGAGAAACATAAAGACTATAAAGAAATAATTTGAACAATAATATCCCAACAAATTGGACAACCTGGAGAAAATGGAGAAAATCCTAGAAACATAGAATCCTCTAAGGATGAATCTCATAGAACAATAAAATCTGGAAAGACAAATATCTACTAATAATATCAAATCAGTCATTTAAAAATTCTCAATAATGGAAAGACAAAGAGAAGTCTTAAACCAGATGACTTCACAGGTATATTTTACAAAACATCCAAAGAAGCATCAATACCTATGCTTTTCAAAGAGTTCCAAAAATTAAAGAAGATGGATGGCTCCCAAACTCATTTTATGAAGCCAGCATTACACTGATACCAAAGTCAGATGAATACATCTTATCTAATAAAAGAGTAATAGGCAAATTGACCATTACTCCAATACACAAGATAGCTGCCACAAGATGGTCAGCAGGGGAGAGAGGTTGGGAGGGACCAGGCCGGCAGAGGAGCAAAGTTTGAGGTGATTGGGCTTACAGGGAAGGGCAATTGGGGGGGTGGGATCAGGCCTGCAGCAGAGAACAGTTAGGGATGTCCAGGCCTGCAGGAGAGGGCAGTTAGGGGTCACCAGGCCTGCAGGGGAGTGCAGTTAGGGGAAATCAAGCTGGTAGAGGATCAATTAGATATCAAATCAGTTTGCAAGGGAAGTGGCTATGGGGTGATCAGGTTGGCAGGAAGAAGCAGTTAGGGGCAATCAGGAAGGCAGGCAGGCGAGCAGTTGGGAGCCAGCAGTCTTGAATTGTGAGAGGGATATATGACTGATCCTGGTAGGATCGGGCCTAAACAGGCAGTGGGACATCCCTCGAGGGGTCCCAGATTGGAGAGGGTACATGATGGGCTGAGGGACAGTCCCCCCCATGCATGAATTTCATGCACCGGGTCTCTAGTTACATCATCAACAAGCATAATCTCAAAATGGATGAAAAACCTAAAATGTAAACCTCAAAACCATAAATATCCTATAAGAAAATGTAGGCAGTAAGATCTCAGAGATTTCTTATAGCAACATTTTTTTCCCTGATATCTATCCTAGCAAGGAAAACAAAAGAAAAAACAAATGGGCTTACATCACACTAAAAAGCTTTTGCACAGCAAAGAAATTCATCAACAAAATGAAAAGACAACCCACTGAATGGGAAAACATATTTGCCAATGATACATCTAATAGGAGGTTAGTATCCAATATTTATAAAGAACTTATGTAACTCAACACCAAAAAAAAGAAGAAAACCCCACACACCAAACAATCCAATTAAAAAATGGGCAAAGATATTGAAAACTTATTTCAAGAAAGTAATGAGAAAATTTCCCCTACTGGGGGAAAGAAATAGACTTATAATTCCAGGAAGCACAGAAAGTCCCAAGCAGGATGAACCAAAAAAAAAGCTTACATCAAGACACATCATAATTAAAATGCCAAAGGTTAAAGACACAGAGAGAATCTTAAAAGCAGCAAGAGAAAAGCAGCTAATTACCTTCAATGGAGCAGCCATACAATTGTCAGCTGATTTCTCAAAAGAAAATTTGCAGGTCAGAAGGGAGTGGCAGGAAACATTCAAAAATGATGAGCAGAACAAGATGGCGGCAGAGATAAAAACCTAACTGCAGCCGCACTCAACAATTTCAAAAAATACAACTAAAATATAGAGCGGACACTATCCAGAACTACAGGAAAGTTGACTGACTGGAAATTCTACAACTAGAAGGAAAGAGAAAAGCAGAAGGAAAACCAGAGGAGCTGTAAAAGCCTAAGGTACAGAGGCACGGTGCGCGCGGGGAGAGGACGGAGCCGGAGAGGAGGGGCGGCGGAGTGCCTTGCTGGCGTTCCCTAGCAGGAAGGAGATAAAAGCTCCGGACTGTGCTGAACCCCAACTCCGACTGCACTGAACCCCAGTTCTGGGTGAGACCCCGGGGGTCCCAGGCTCATACAGAGGGAATCTGGGCTGTAAGGCGGAAGCTCAGTGGAGCTGCAGCGAAAGGCAGAGCCCCGGAGTCGCGCACATTGCTCGCAGAGGAGGGACTGTTCGTTGAGCTGTTGAATTGCCCCAGCGGGAAGGACTCAAAAGCTCAGGACTGTGCTGAGCCCCAGTTCTGATTGCACTGAACCCCAGTCCTGGGCAAGACCCTGGGGTCCCAGCCTCATACAGGGGGAATCTGGGCTGTAAGGCGGAAGCTAAGGGGAGCCAGAAGCCGGCGAAAAGCAGATCCCCTGAGTCGCGTACATTTGTGTGCACAGAGGACAGACAGTTGATTGGGCCGCGAGATTGCCCTGGCGGGAAGGAGACATAAGCTCCGGACTGTTCTTAACCCCACTTCCAACTGCTCTGAACCCCAGTTGTGGGCTTGTTGGGGGAAAGATTACACTGTCTGGTAGCGGGCGAAGCTCTAGGGCGCCTTTCTCTCAGAGGTGCTTGCAGCGAGTACCAAAGGACACTGAGGAACACTGAGACTCAGGAACCTCCGAGGGCGGGGCTAACCGGAAGCCAAGGCTGTAGGCTCCACCCTGAAACTCTGCCCCATCCAAGCTGAACTCAGAGAGGCTTTTGCAGGTTTCCAAGACTAGTGGAATAAGGTTGTCTCCTGGCATAGACACAGCTGATCCTCCCAACCTACCAACTCAGGGAAGCAGCGAAAATGCCGAAACGAGAAAACAGATCACAAACGAAAGAAATGGAGGACAAAAAGCGACTGGATATAGAGTTCAAAGCCACGCTTATAAGGTTGTTCAACAATCTCTTAGAAAAGGCCGATAAAATAAATGAGACCTATGAGGATATGATAAGGGATCAACAAGAAATAATGAAGGGTCAACTAGAAATAAAGAATACAATCTCTGAAATAAATAATATTATACAGAGTCCTAAAAACAGATTGGAAGATTGCAAGAATCAAGTCCAAGATTTGGAACACAAAGAGCCAGAGGACACTCCTCCACAGAAGCAAGAAGACAAGAGAATCCAGAAAGTTGAAGATAATGTAAGAAACCTCTGGGACAACTTCAAGCGAACCAACATCAGAATTATGGGCATCCCAGAAGATGACAGAGAGCAAGATACCGAAAACATATTGAAAGAAATAGTGACAGAAAACTTCCCCCACCTGGTGAAAGAAATAGACTTACACGTCCAGGAAGCACACAGAACCCCAAACAAAAGGAATCCAAAAAGAACCACACCAAGACACATCATAATTAAAATTCCAAGAGCTAAAGACAAAGAGAGAATATTAAAAGCAGCAAGACAAAAGCAGGTAGTTACCTATAAAGGGGCACCCATACGACTGTCAGCTGATTTCTCAACAGAAACCATGCAGGCCAGACGGGAATGGCAAGAAATATTCAAGGTGATGAATAACAAGAACCTACAACCAAAAATACTCTACCCAGCAAAGCTATCACTCAGAATCGAAGGCCAGATAAAGAGCTTCACAAATAAATTTAAGCTAAAGGAATTCATCACTGCCAAGCCAGAATTATATGAATTGCTAAAAGAGGTTCTTTAGGAAGAGGAAGAAAATAAAGATAAAAATTATGAACAAACACGTAACTATCAACAAGTGAGTCTAAAAACCAAGGGAAGTAAAAATCATGATGAACAATATTAACTGGTGAATATAATAGAATCAGAGGTATGGAAAGGGAGTGGACTGATGATTCTTGGGGAAATGGGGAGTGCAGCGGGGCGGGAAGAGACTGAACATAAACTGCACCTATGGATGAGGACAATGGGGTATGGGGAAAGGGCAGAGAATTGAATGGAAACTTGGTGTAGGGGAGCAATGGGGAAGGGAATGAGGAACATTTGTAATAATATGAACAATAAAAATTTATTTTAAAAAAATGTAAAAAAAATAAAAAATAAAAAATAAAGTGGTCATGCCAAAAAAAAAAAAAAAATGATGAGCAAGGACCTATAACTAAGATTACTCTACCCAGCAAAGCTATCATTTAGAATTGGTCAGTTAAAGAGCTTCGCAGACTAAAAAAAAAAAAAAAAAAAAAAAAAAAAAAGCTGAAGGAGTTCATCATAACAAAACCAGTATTACATTAAATGTTGAAGGTACTCTTTAAGAAGAAAAAAAATATGAACAATAAAATGGCACTACATACATACCTATCAACAATTGAATTTAAAAATTCAAATAAATGAACAAGGAATCTAATAAACAAAATAAACTAATGAAATAAAATAGTATCAGAAACATGGAAACATGAGAAAGACTGAAAATCTTAGAGGGGTTGGGGGTGGAAAGAGATAGCCAAAGAACATTCATACATGCATTACCTATAGACACAAATAATAGGATGGCGAAGGCCTAAGGTGAGGTGGAAACTGGGAAGGGGGGAGGGGGCGCAGGAGGGGTGAGGGAGGAGAGGGAGGTCATGGGAGGAAAAAGTGGGACATCTATAATACTCTCAATAATCCTATCTAATAAAAGTATAATATGCAGATCGACCATAACTCCAAGACACAATAACTGCCCCCATGTGGTCAAAGATCCTTACCTCTGGGGAGAGAGGACATGTACGGGGGGGTGGGGTGGGGCAATGGTAAGATATGTACACAGATAATAATCTAATTAAAAAAGAAAAAAAAGATCCTTTCCCCATGTGGACACAAGATGGCCAGCAGGGGAGGGCAGTTGGGAGGCACCAGGCCTGCAAGGGAGGGAAGTTGGAGGCAATCAACCCTGCATGGGAGGGCAGTTAGGGGTGACCAGGCCAGCAGAGGAGGGAAGTTAGGGGCAAACAGGCTGGCAGGGGAGCAGTCAGACATCAATCAGGCTGGCAAGGGAGTGGTTAGGGGGTGATCAGGCTGGCAGGCAGAAGCATTTAGGGACAATCAGGAAAGCAGGCAGGCGAGCAGTTGGGAGCCAGCAGTCCTGGATTGTGAGAGGGATGCCAGACTGCCAGTTTAGGCCCGATCCTAGCAGGCAGTGGGACATCCCTCGAGGGGTCCCAGATTGAAGAGGGTGCAGGCTGGGATGAGTGACCCCTCCCCCCAATGCATGAATTTTGTGCACCAGGCCTCTAGTAAAGATATATTTTAAAAGGTGAGTTTGCAAATACCAAGGGGTTAACCAACAAAACATAGAGGAAGAAAACAAAAAATGGGAAAGGACCTGGATAGACTCTCCTCCAAAGAGGACATATGAAGGTGGTTTCAGGCATATGAAGAGATGCTCAGTGTCACTAATCATCAGAGAAATGCAAATTAAAACTACAACAAGGTATCACCTTACACTTGTCAGAATGACTACCATCCATGAGTGTCGGTGAGGATGTGGACAAAAGGGAAAATTCAAGCACTGTTGGTAGAATGAAGGCTGCTGCAGCCACTGTGGAAAACTGACAGGCTCATTAAAGATTGCTTGTGCTTGTGTGAAGGGAACTGCTCAAAACTCACTTGAGAATGTGATAATGATGCCTGGTGCTTTTGAATTCACATTTGAATCTCTGGAATCTTCAGAGGTTTATCCCCAAAGGCAAACAATAATAAAAACATGCCTACTATAAAACATCAGTGAGTTTAATTTACTTCTGTAAGATGAATGAATTCCTATTTCAACAGGTAAGATTTGATTTTTGTGAGGAATCTATGATTGTCATTTATTCTCTAAAGTTGCACCCACAAGGCCTATTGGAGAAACACAGTAGATGTAATCCAGCAATCAGCTAGCAAGCAACCTTAGCTGAATTAACCCAAGTTTCTATAGTCTATTTACTGGGCATAAACAAATATAATCCAGGGTACCATGACTCCTCATTTATACCCATAAGACCAGAAATTCACAAGACCTTTCCCACTATCTAAACTTGGCACTCAACCATATGCTAATTAATTCACTGGCTTTGAGATGCTTTGGAGTGTTAATGTTTGTAAATATCTAAAATCTCCCTTTATTCACTGTTCTGAATGCTTTAGCCTACAGGCAACCAGATACTTTTGACCAAGTTGAGAATCAACAGCCAGAAAATGGGGTTCAACTTGGCCATGAGCTGGGTGAAACTTCTGAACATTTTAGGCTGTAACTTTATTCAGTTGCTTACTATTTTAAAACTAAATTTATTTCATTTTCTAATACTCTAATTATAAAACATTGTTGTATTAGAAAACAATTTGATATACATAAATAAATTTATACAATATTTAGGTTGATATTTTAAACTACTTGATATAATAATAGTTTAATTGTAAATGTTAGATAGATATAATATATTTATAATAGGTATCTTAATTTTTAATCTCAATGTGAAATTTCTATTTCTTCATTGTCCTATTAACACTTATAATCATCCTTTTAAAAATGATCTTGTTTTACTGACAATAACTGTAATCTTTTTGATTAACTGTGCACCTCTTTTACACAGTAGCTGAAAAAGGGTAATTTGTTACTCAAGTATTTCTGAGAGACACAACTTCATTATGAGCATTAATTTCATTTATCATGCAGTTAAAAGAGATGGACTGGCTTCAAACTGCCTGAGATTCACAACTTGATTTCACCACTTGCGATGTAAAGTTGTTGTAACTTTACAATATGAAATCAGTTTCTTCATCTATAAATGTAAGTCCTCAATATTATTTAATGAAAATTAATATGGAACTATATATCTAAAATTTTCACATTGCTTACTATATAGTAAACTTTCAAAAACAGCTATTACTCACATCTCCATTATATAATCTGACATTTATATACATCACTTTTATATTGACAATTCCTATTTGCTATTCTCAAAAGTCTTATGTTTTTAATGTTTAACTTTAAAGTCACTTTAAGTACATTTTATAAATTGATAATATAAACAGAAAAAGATCTACATTATTTGAAGTGGGTTCTTTAATGCTTCTCCTAAAAACAATCTTAAAAATATGCAAGATTCACTGCACATAGATTTGGGCTCTAAAAAAAACACTCCAAACTTAGCATGAACAATTATTTTGTTGCTAATAAATCCTAGGTGCATTAATGAAAATATAAACCATTGAATTAAAATTTATCCAACATAATCTTTCATCACCGATTCATTTGGTAGCAGCAACATTATCTCATGGATTCCCTGTGGGATGGAAACCACACAGCAGTGACAGGCTTCATCCTTCTGGGCTTAACTGATGACCCCGTCCTTAAAGTCACCCTCTTCATGGTCATCCTGTGTATCTACCTGGTGACTGTATTTGGCAACCTTGGCACAATCATTCTTATCAGCATCTCTCCTCAGGTCCATCATCCAATGTATTTTTTTCTGAGCCACTTGGCTTTTGCTGACATATGCGTTTCAATGTCTATCACACCCAATATGCTTGTAAATTTCCTGGTGGAGATAAATCCCATCACCTATCATGGATGTTGCACCCAGCTTGGTTCAACTGTATTCTTTGGGACAGTGGAGTGCTTCATTCTGGCCATCATGGCATATGATCGCTTTGTGGCAATCTGTAACCCACTGCTTTATTCAACCAAAATGACCACACAAGTCTGTGTCCAGTTCCTCATTGTGGCTTATGTGGGTGGTTTTCTCAATGCTTCCTCCTTTATTATTTCCTTCTATTTTTTATTCTTCTGTGGACCAAATCGAGTCAATCACTTTTTCTGTGATTTTGCTCCATTAGTTGAACTCTCCTGCTCTGAGAACACTATTCCTGTAATTGTCCCCTCATTTACATCTGGCTCCGTCATTGTGCTCACAGTGTTTGTCATAATTGTCTCCTACATGTACATCCTCATCACCATCCTGAAGATGCGCTCCAATGAGGGGCGCCACAAGGCTTTCTCCACCTGCTCATCGCACCTCACTGCGGTCACATTGTTCTTTGGGACCATCACATTTATATATGTGATGCCCAAGTCCATTTACTCAAGTGAACAGAACAAGGTGGTGTCTGTGTTCTACACGGTGGTGATCCCCATGCTGAACCCCATCATTTATAGCCTCCGGAACAATGACATTAAAGGGGCTCTGAAGAGAGTGCTTCACAAGATACTATTTTCTCTGTGAAGCCTGCTCTTTTGTGGGATCTGATATGATAATATGTCATAAACATAATAAAAGGAAACTGAGTGTCTGTGGTCAAGATATATTCATCCATATGTCATTAGCCAGTGTGGAGCTATTGTGTGAAGATAGGGGATAGATTTTCTGATATCAAATAGTATTAGAGGCCCATTATCAGTTACTTCTAACAAAATTAGCCTAAATTTATAATTATGAAAACAAATTTTCTAACATGAAAATACTTCATATACTTAAAATCCCCTTAAATATTATTCATTTTTTTTAAAAACGTTGTTTTCTGTCATGATTATTGTACCTCCAAACCTTTAGGACTGTGACTATTTCCTACAGAAGCTTTTCCTAAAATAAACATGATAATTATAGTTATAAATGAGTATCTTCTGAGTAGAAAAAACCAAGTGGAACCAGTCAGTAAAATTACTGATGACATTCTTCTTGGAGGAAGTTACCAGCTGGGGAAGTGCTCTGTAGACTCATAAATTGTGACCTGTGTTCCTGATCTCTGGCTCCAGCCTAGTTAGAGGATGAGATTCCTCTGACCATCCTGTGAATTCTTCTGTCAGGTCAAAACAGTGATTCTCTGTGGGAAGGAGCAGGGATTCTGATGCCCCTGATTCTCTGTGGGAAGGAGAAGGGATTCTGATATTTTCATAGACTGAGTGAACAAAATCTTGGAGTGACTTGTTCATGATCAGATTTGCATCCTGTTATGGAAGCTTGAGGAAACTCCACTGTATTTTCTGTGAAGCTTAATTTACCTCTATATACTAAATGATTACCACATGTATTTCTCTTTCCCTGGCTTCTACTCAGAATTTTAAATAAAAATGTTTTTTGTCTATTGAATCCTCAGTATTAACTGTCTAAAATTATGTAATTATCTCTTTCGATCCCAACTTATTTTCCTCCAGTGTTTCATATTATCCAATCAATTTACTGATTCTGAAACCTAAGAGTAATTTCTTTCATTCCCTCCTCATGTATACATTAGATGACAAAGTCTTATACATTCTGAGCTCAATATTTATTTAATATTCTTTCATGTTCATTGTCAGCACTTCAATTCCTAGCTTATACATTTATTTCACAAATTGAGGCCTGGTGCACGAAATTCATGCAGGGTAGGGTCCCTAGGTCTAGCCTTCCTGCCTTTTCCTTCCCTTGCTCCCTCAGCACCCTGCAGCTGATCACCTGCCATGTTCTATGCCTCCCCCTGGTGGTCAGCGCCCATCAGAGCAAGTGATCAAACTCCTGCTCTCCTGGTCAAACTCCCAAGTGGACTATCTATGTGCGTGTGTGTGTGTGTGTGTGTGTATTATAGTGCCCATGAGCTATCTGATTTTATGTGTGTATTTGACTAGGCTCCAGTTTGGTTAAACACTATTGTAGATTGTGTTGAGTAGGTATTTTTTAGAGGTGATTGATGTTTAAATCAGTAAACTTTGAATAAAGGAGGCTAGTCTCCATAATGTGGGTGGCCTTCATCCAATCAGTTGATATGACAAAACAAAACAAAACAAAACAAAACAAAACAAAAAACAAAATAACAACCACACAAACCAGGTCCCTGAAAAGGACAGGTTCTGTCTCTTGGTTGTCTTAAAACCCAACACTGTGAATCAATTCTTACTGAAATTTTATCTGCAGGACTGCCTTTGGATTTTGGAACTGGAAGTTCCACAACTGTCTTTGCCAATTCCTTAAAATGTCTAACTCTCAATGGCTCTATCTATCTATCTATCTATCTATCTATCTATCTACTTATCTATCTATCTATCTATCTATCTATCTATCTATCTATCTATCTATCTACTTCTATCTATCTCTATCTATCTATCTATCTATCTATCTATCTATCTATCTATCTATCTATCTATCTATCTCCTATTGGTTTTATTTCTCTAGAAAATACTAATACACACCTAACTCCTTTTTTTCTTTCCAGCTCTTATTCTCTTCCCATCATTCGTCATACATAAATCATAACCATAAATCTAAATAAATTTCTTTGTTTATATCCCCTAAAGATGTTAGAAAAGGGACAACAATTCTGAACATGGCCTACAAGGTCTAGAGCATGGCCAATGTTTCTCTTTCCCTTCTTACCACTCTCTCCTTGTTCTTCAAACACATATTAGTAAACTCTAGTAACCAACCACTGGTTTTCTGTCAATACTTAGTCATGTCTATGCTCTTTGCCACATCAGGACCATCTCATATGCAGTCGCTCTATCTGAAAAACATTTTTCTCTTTACCGCGGCAATGCCAAATGATGCTATACCATTTGTACCAACCTAAATACTGCTTTCTATCCTCTGGAAATTCTTCTTGAGGTTTCAGTCCACCTGTAAATTATACAAACCTGTTGTCCCTCTGTAGAACCCTGCATATTTTCTTCAGAATATTCTGTGCCCTTGTAATTGAATATTCAATATCCATTTTCTCCCCACATGGTTGGAAGCTTCATATAGCCAGCAAAAATGTCTTTTTCTCTCCCTATGCATCTATTTTCACAGCAGCACAAATGCTTAGTTAAAATGAACAAAATAATTAATGCATGAATGGATGGCTGAATGAAGCTTTTGCTGTATCATGGACCACTTGTTCTGCAGACTTTGAATCCTGGGCACTGATATGCTGAATGTTTTACTGTGATTCAAGTGATTGAAGGCTTTATCAGATCTTGTTAGAACTGTGACAGGCAACATAAAAACTCACCCTCACCATAATTAAGACTTTGCCTCCACACTGATTAACTCAGATTAGAAACTAGAATCCCAGCATAGTTATTAAAATATTTGTAAACATGTTATATTAAATAATGTCTTCTTCATATATTTGCATGGTTAGAGAGTTTGAAAATATGGGGGTCAAATACTAGTAAGGATAGTAGTGGCAGCATTAAGAGTATTAGGAAGAGAAGCTAACAATGTGAGATTGTTTACTACATTCCAGGTACTGCTTTCACAGATCTACATGTATTAAGCCAATTAATTATCAAAATTCCACTATGAAGTTTGTTCTTATCTGTATTTTTCAGAGGATATTCTGGGACACATACAGTAAAGCAAAAAATCAGTCACAAATACCTTTTTAATAACTTGTCTTCTTTTAGATACATAGTCTGTCAAGGGATAGAATGAGGAATTCTCTGAGAAAAAAACAACACCCATGATATGCTGCCTATAAGAGACCCACTTCAGATCAAAGGGCACACACAAACTTAAAGAGTTGAAAAAAGATATTTCAATCAAATGTAGCCAACAAAGAAACTGGGGTACCAATACTTATATCAGACAAAATAGACGAAAAAATGCTATAAGAATATACAAAGAAGGACATTACATAATGATATATGGAGCAATCCAACAAGATGGTATAACCATATAAACATTTATGCATCCCATATAGGAGCACCTAAAAATATAAAGCAAATTCTGATGGACATAAAGGGAGAGATCAACAGTAATAACATCACAGTAGGAGACTTTAATGCCATTGGCATCACTGGTTATATCATCCAGACAGGAAAATTAACAAGTAAACAGCAGTCTTAAATGACACATTAGACTAGATGAATTTAATTGAAAGTTTTAGAAGATTTCACCCCAAAACAGAATACATATTCTTTTCCAGTGCACATGGTATATTTTCCAGGATAGACCATATGTTAGGCTACAAAACAAGTTTCAGTAAATTTAAGATTAAAATCATATCATGCACCTTCCCCAATCACATTGGTATGAAACTAGAAATCACTTATAAGAAGAGATCTGAAAAATATACACAAAGGTGGAGAATAAGCAACATGCCACTACACAGTGATGGGTTAACAGTGAGATCAAGGAAGAAATAAAGAAATACATTGAGACAAATGAAAATGAAGCTATAATAACCCAATCATCTATGAGACACAGGCAAAATAATTCTAAGAGAGAAATTCATAGCAATACAGGTCTACCTCAAGAAAGAAAAAAATATTAAATAAACAACCAAACTTACATTTAAAGGATCTAGAAAAACAACAACAAACAAAGCCCAAATTGAGTAGAAGAAAAGAAATAATAAAAAAGCAAAAATAAAAAATTTGAGTCTGAAATAACAATAGAAAAAAGTTATTGTAATCAAGAGCTACTTTTCTGGATAAAATTGATAAACCTTTAGCCAGACTCTTTCTTCAATAACAAGAGAGACAAAGCCCCCCAAAATAAAATCATAAATGATAGAAAAGTGGTGACATACACCACAGAAACATATAGATTATTTTTAAAAAATACTTTGGAGAGAAACCAAGATGGCAGCATAAGGTATACACCTGTACGTGCTGCCCCTCACAACCACACCAAAACTACAACTAAAAGACAAAATGACTATTACCCAAAACTGTGGGAAAGCTGGCTGAGTATAAGTTCTACAGCTAGAAGGAAAGAAAAAAAGTGCATTGAGACTGGGTACGACATGCAGAGAATGGAAAAGCAGAGGTACTGAGGTGTGCAAATTGGGCTGGCGATTGTGTGAGCTGTTATTTTCAATCGGGAGGGAGATACTAGCTCCTGACTGCTCTGAACTTCAGTTTCCAATGAGACTGGGGACTCAGACTTCTACGGGGAAACACTGGACTGTCTGGCATCAGGTAGGAAAGTGAGGGTGGCGTTCTTACAGAGGTGCTCACAAAAATCATTGTTTATTGCGTGTGGGTGGGGGAAGCAGGGTCGCGGAGACACAGAAATTGCTGAATGGCAGCCACTGCTGTTTACTACACCCTGCTGATTCCCTGAGACCTCGCCCCTCCCAATTTACAAACCCACCCAAACTGTGTGCAGCAGTCTTTGCATATGAATGACCTGCCCTTTAGCAGCTTAGCCTAACAAACTGCAGTGGTCAGACAGCTCCAAAACTTCCAAACCCCAAACAAAGAGGAGAAATCTGCAGATCTCCCTGTAGCTCCTGCTGGGTGGCCTCAGGCAGTGGTTGACTTGTATCTCCTTGTTGATCCAGGAGCCAGTGTACCTAGTGGTCAGGGTGAGATGATACCAGATTTCAACTCCTCACATTCATAAGTGACACACTTAAGAGGTAGACTCAATGAACACCAAAGCCCCACTGAAGCAAGTCCTGCCCCCATAAGGGTGTCTCCAGGAGAGCAGTTCTTCCATTATAGACACAGTGGGTCCTCACAGCCAATTGGCTTGGAGATCAATTCCTCACAGTGTACCAACATAAATCAAGGTTTAACTATAACAAGACTGTGCACCCAACCCACAAAGGGGTGTACCAAGAGTGTTCACCTCAGGTGATTTGGGGAGACTGAGCCATTGGGCCTTATAGGTCACCTACCACACAAAGCCACTCCATCAACTCAGGGAGGCAGCCAAAGTGCAGAGACAAAGAAACATGTCATGAATGAAAGAAATGGAGGAAAGCAAACAACTGGACATTGAGTTCAAAACCACAGTTATAAGGTTACTCAAGAATCTTCTAGAAATATCCAAGAAACTTACTGAGGATCTTAATGAGAATGCCAAAAAAATGGAAAAGGACCAGTCAGAAATTAAGCATAAACTATCTGAAATAAAGAATAATATACAGAAATTGAACAGTAAACTAGAGGATCCCAAAAATCAAACCAAAGATTTGAAATATGAGAAAGCAAAAAACACTCAACCAGAAAAGCAAAAAGAAAAAAATAATCCAAAAATATGAATATAGTGTAAGGAGCCTCTAGGACAACTTCAAGCATACCAACATCCAAATTATGGGGGTGCCAGGAGAGAGAGAGTAAAATATTGAAAACCTATTAGAAGAATTAATGACAGAAAACTTCCCCTACCTGGTGAAATAAATAGACTTACAAGTTCAGGAAGTGCAGAGAACCCCAAACAAGAGGAATCCAAAGAGCACCACACCAAGATACATCATAATTAAAATGCCAAGGGTAAAAGACTAAGAGAGAAACTTGAAAGCAGTGAGAAGAAAACAGTTAGTTACCTACAAGGGAGTGCCCATAAGACTCTCAGCTGATTTCTCAACAGAAACTATGCAGGTCAGGTGGGAGTGGCAATAAATATTCAAAGTGATGAACAGCAAGAACCTATAACCAAGATTATTCTACCTAGCAAAGCTATCATTTAGAATTGAAGGTCAGATAAAGAGCTTCACAGACAAGAAAAAGCTAAAGGAGTTCATCACCACCAAACCAGGATTATATAAAAAGCTGAAGGGTATTCTTTAAGAAGAGGAAGAAGAAAAAAAAAAGGTAAAGATAAAAATTATGAACAACAAAGTGACAACAAATACATATTTATCAACAAGTGAATCTAAAAATCAAGTGAATAAAAATCTGATGAACAGAATAAACTGGTGAATATAATTGAATCAGGGGCACAGAAAGGGAGTGGACTGACAATTCTTGGAGGGGGGTGGAGGGAAGGCCAATAAGGAGTATAGGAAGAGATTGAACAGAAATCTTACACCTATGGATGAGGACAGTGGCATGGGGCTGGGGAGGGGGAGAGAGTCAGGTGGAGGGGAGCTATAGGGGAAAAAAAGAGGAACATCTGTAATACTCTGAACAATAAAGATTTATTTAAAAATAAATGAATAAATATACTTTGAACAATGATATCCAACAAATTATACAACCTGGTGGAAATAAAGGAAATCATAGAAACATAATTCTCCAAGGCTCAATCAGGTAGAAAAATAAAATCCTAAAGAACAAATATCAACCAATAATATCAAATCAGTAATTTTAAAATTTCTAACCAACAAAAGAAAAAGAGAAGACCTAAAGCAGATGGTTTCACAGGTACATTTTACCAAACATCCAAGCAAAATTAATACCTATGCTTTTCAAAGTGTTCCAAAAAAACTGAAGAGGATGGATGGCTCCCTAGCTCATTTTATGAGGCCAGCATTACCTTGATACCAAAATCAGACAAATACATTATAAATCATAAAAATAATAGGCCATTATGCCTGATGAATATAGAGACAAAAATCCTCAACAAAATATATGCATATAAAACTACACTCCAAGGCCACAATAGTGAAAACAGCATGATACCGGCCTAAAAAGAGGCATATATATCTCTAGCTGGTTTGGCTCAGTGGATAGAGCATTGGCCTGCAGACTGAAGGGTCTCAGGTTTGATTCTAGTCAAGGGCACATGCCTGGGTTGTGGGTTGAATCCCCAGTAGGGGGGAATGCAGGAGGCAGCCCATCAATGATTCTTTCTCATCACTGATATTTCTATGTCTCTCTATCCCTCTCCCTTCCTCTGTGAAATCAATGAAAATACATTAAAAAAACAACAACAACAGGTATATAATCAATGGAACAGAATATAGAATCCAGAAATAAACCCATGCCTTTATGGTCAATTAATATTTAACAATAAAAAGCAAGAACATATAATGGGGTAAAGACAACCTATTCAATAAATGGTGTTGGGAAAATTGGATAGATATATGCAAAAAACTGAAACTAGACAACCTCCTTACAGCATAAACAAGATTATCTCAAAATGGGTTAAAAATTCAAATGTATGTCTCTCAACTATAAATATTCTAGAAGAAAATATAGGCAGTAATATCTCAGAGATTTCTTGTAGCAATATTTTTTCTGATATATCTCTTTGAGCAAGGAAAACAAACAAAAAATAAACAAATAGGACTACATTACACTGGAAAGCTTTTGCACAGCAAAAGAATCTATCAACAAAATGAAAAGACAGCCAAAACCGGTTTGGCTCAGTGGATAGACCCGTCAGCCTGTGGACTGAAGGGTCCCAGGTTCAATTCCGGTCAAGGGCATGTACCTTGGTTGCGGGCACATCCCCAGTGGGGGGTATGCAGGAGGCAGCTGATCGATGTCTCTCTCTCATCGATGTTTCTAACTCTCTATCCCTCTCTCTTCCTCTCTGTTAAAAATCAATAAAATATATATATAAAAAATGAAAAGACAACCCACTGGACAAGAGAACATATTCACCAAGGATATATCTCAAAGGGGGTTAATATCCAAAATTTATAAAGAACTTATACAACTCAACACAAAACAATCCAATTAAAAATTTGACTAAGATATTGAAAACCTATTTGAAGATAAAATGACAGAAAATGTTCCCTACCAGGTGAAACAAATAGACTTACAAGTCCAGGAAGTAAAGAGAGTCCCAAAGAAGATGAATCCAAAGAGGCCTACACCAAGTCACATCATAAATAAAATACCAAAGGTTAAAGACAAAGATATAATCTTAAAAGCAGCAAGGGAAAAACAAATAGTTACCTACAAGGGAGTACCCATAAGGCTTTCAGCTGATTTCTCAATAGAAAATTTTCAGGGCAGAAGGGAGTGACAAGAAATATTCAAAGTGATGGCTAGCAAGGACCTACAACCAAGATTACTCTACCCAGCAAAGCTATCATTTAGAACTGAAGGTCAGATAAAGAGCTTCACAGATAAGAAAAAGGTAAAGGAGTTCATCACCACCAAACCAGTACTACATGAAATGGTGAAGGGTATTCTTAAGAAGAAGAAAAAGAAGAAAATATATATATATATATATATATATATATATATATATATATATATATATACATATATATATATGGCAAATATGCAAATTGTCCGCTTGGGAGTTCGACCGCTTGCTATGACGTGCACTGACCACCAGACGGTGGTGTGGAACAGGGTGAGTGACTAGCAGTGGTGGTGGGGCACTGAGGGAGCAAAGGAAGGAGGAGGTGGGGAGGCCAGGCCTAGGGAACCTACCCTGCATGAATTTTGTGCACCAGGCCTCCAGTAAAATAATAAAATGGCAATAAATACATATCTATCAACAACTGAATCTAAAAATACAAATAAATGAATAAGGAACATAATGAACAAAATAAACTGATAAATAAAATATAACCAGAGGCATGAAAACATGGAATAGACTGATGCATTTCAGAGGGAAGTGTGGGAGGGAAGCGGGAGCTGGAAGAGATTAACCAAAGACCATATGCATACATGCACTGACTATAGACACAAACAATAGGGTGGTGAAGGCCTAGGATGAGGTGGGAACTGGGTGGAGGAGGGTAATTGGGGAGAACTGGGAGACATCTACCGTATTTTTCGGACCATAAGATGCACTTTTTCTTCACCAAATAGTGGGAGGAAAAGTGCCTGCGTCTTATGGTCCGAATAGAAGAAGTGCCTGCGTCTTATGGGGTTTTCAGAAGACTAGAGTACTCAAACCTTTGTCTTTATGTGTTAATGACAGTGATAATGGTTCTCAATGCCACTGTTGACTGCTGTTCAGTTTATATGGTTCAAATATTATTCTGTTATACTTTATTAAATATTTTATTACTATTTGGTTCAGAATATTTTTTTTCCTATTTTTCTCCTCTAAAAACCAGGTGCGTCTTATGGTCGGGTGCGTCTTATGGTGCAAAAAATACGGTATAATACTCTCAACAATAAAGATTTTTTTTAAAAGATTAAACAATTTACAAACACTAAAATGTTAACCAATAAGAACTAGTGGAAATAAAAAAAAAATGGGGAAAGGACCTGGATAGATACTTCTCCGAAGAGGATATGCCGGTGGCCAACAGACATATGAAAAGATGCTCAATGTCACTAATCATCAGAGTAATGCAAATTAAAACCACAATGAGATATTGAGAAGGAAAACCCCTATTTTGTAAAAAAAAAACAAAACTGCTGTTTGGAATTTTCTGCTGTTTTTCTCAGATAAAATGTTGCTTTCTAGTCTGCTTTAGCCTGTTTGAATAATGATGAAGAAAAACTTAGCTGTATGACCTTGTAGGCCAGAGACTAGATATGCCCATAATCTCAATGCCATGCCAATTTTTTTAATTGGAAAGAACTGTATTGTTGTCAAGGCCAGCATTGAGATAACCACTAAGTGCACATAGGGCTGGCTCTTTAATAAAAAGGGAAGTTCTGCTTTTAGCCTTGCTTAGAATTTGAATTCATTTTCTCTAAGCCCATCGTTTCTCGATGAATAAAGTGGGTCTCTCCAAACTCTTCTCCTGCGTTGTTTGATTGTTCGGGAACTCTGTAACAATATCACCTCACACTTGTCAGAATGACTACATCCATAAATGAACAAAGGAGTGTCGGTGAGGATGTGGACAAAAGGGAACCCTTAAGCACTGTTGGTGGGAATGAAGGCTGCTGCAGCCACTGTGGAAAACCGACAGGCTCATTAAAGATTGCTTGTGCTTGTGTGAAGGGAACTGCTCAAAACTCACTTGAGAATGTGGTAATGATGCCTGGTGCTTTTGAATTCACATTTGAATCTCTGGAATCTTCAGAGGTTTATCCCCAAAGGCAAACAATAATAAAAAACATGCCTACTATATAACAATGATGATTTTGAATTTATTGTTGTAAGATGAATGAATTCCTATGCCAGCAGGTAAGATTTTGGCTTTTGTGAAGAATCTGATTTCCATATATTCTCTAACGGTGCACCCACAAGGCCTGTTGGAGAAACACAGTAGATGTAATCCAGCAGTCAGCTAGCAAGCAACCTTAGCCGAATTAACCCAAGTTTCTACAGTCTATGTAGTGGGCATAAACAAATATAACGCAGGGTACCAGGCCTCCTTGTTTATCCACCCGTAAGACCAGAAATTCACATGATCTTTCCCACTCTCTGAACTTGGCCCTCAACCATAATGCTAATTAATTCACTGGCTTTGAGATGCTTTGGAGACTCACTGTTTGTAAATATTCAAAATTTCCATTTATTCATTGTTCTGAGTGCTTTAGCTTACAGGCAACCACTTTTTCTTTTTCCTTTTTTTTGGTAGAAGAATGACTTTAAAGTGCCCATTTTAGAGGCCGTGGACTCAAGCCCTGCTCCAATTTCTTGGGCAAGCATCAAGCCCGGTGGCTAGTCATCTTGGGCCAGCAGGTGGCCCCATTTTTCTCAGCTCAAAGATAAACTAGGAACCTGGTATCAGAAGCCTCAAGCCACTCATGTTGAAATGATATGATTGTTTTGTTATCTGATAAGTGCCTTTATAACCCTAGGAGATAAAAAAAAAAAAAGGTATAGAAATGATTAAATAAATCAAATACATACTAAAGGTTTAAGGTTACATTTAGGAACCTTTTTGTGTAAATTAATATTCAAGTCCATAAATATTTAAGAGAATTTGCATACTCAAGTATCCAACAAATGTCCACACACGTCTGTGTTCAGTTGCTCATAGTGGCTTATGTGGGTAGTTTTCTCAATGCTTCCTCCTCCTGTGCTATTTGCTACCATTTTTTATTTCGAATCTAATATAAAATGTGTTACTTTTAAGCTTATGATTTTCAGTTGAAAATACTTAGATGATTTTTTAAGTTTATGTAAAAATCTGGAGTTACCATATTTTTATGTTTAACGTATTTCTGAAATATTTTTCAAGTATTATATAAATCAGAAGATAATTAATTAACTGATTAATCAGACATTTGGAGCACTTAGAAATAAAAGTGGAATATACTGAACTTTAAAGGCAATCTTTTAGAGGAAATTATAATGGTCCCCCTGCAATATGATTCTAAATATTTGCTGGGTTGACAAAGAGAATTAGGAAACTAGCAGGTTCAACTTAAACGCTCCAGGGAAATCAACAGTTTCCTACCCAGAATGTTAATATAAATTTTGAAACAAAAGTAGACCCCCCAGTACCGAAATGAAAACGTCCTCCAGCTTTCCACAAGCAAAGTGTGAAAATCCACTGCTGTAAGCTGTGGGCAGTCACTAGAGGATTTTCATGATAGCTAACCCTGATCGAATGGGTCAATAAACAATCCTTGAGGCCAATTCAATGTCAATTGGTCAGGCGCTTTGGGCTAGACAGCTCTGCTTCTCTGCTTTGCTCTTTGCCAGCCAGGGACACATGGGTTTCATTTTTCCACGGGAAGAGAAAGCTCACTCTCACAAGCAGATACGTTTGACCAAATCAAGAACATACAGCCAGAGAACTTAGAGATGAGGTTCAACCTGGCCATGAGCTGAGTGAACCTAGGTAAGTTTCTGAACTGTTTAGGCTGTAATTTTATTCAGCTGCTTATTATGTTGAAAATAAATTTGTGCCGAAACCGGTTTGGCTCAGTAGATAGAGTGTCGGCCTGCTGACTGAAAGGTCTCAGGTTCGATTCCTGTCATGGGCGTGTACCTTGCTTGCGGGCACATCCCCAGCAGGGGGTATGCAAGAGGCAACTGATTGATGATTCTCTCTCATTGATGTTTCTATCACTCTTTCTTCCTCTCTGTAAAAAATCAATAAAATATATATTAAAAAATAAAATAAAATAAAATAAATTTGTTTCACTCTCTAATATTCTATTTATAAAACATTGCTATATTAGGAAATTATTTTATTTGCTTAAATAAATGTATGCAATATTTAGGCTGATTTCAAACTACTCAATATATTACTAGTTTAATTGGAAATGTTAAATATACTAATAAATTTACAATAGGTATCTTTATTTGTAATCTCAATGTGAATTTCTTTCTATTTCTTCTTTGTCCTATTAAAAATTATAATTCTCTTTTTAAAAAATGATCTTGTTTTATTGATAGAAACTGTACTCTTTCTGATTAACTATGTACCGTATTTGCCGGCGTATAAGACGATTTTTTGGCCCTGAAAAATACATATTTGCCGGCGTATAAGACGAATGGGCGTATAAGACGACCCCCTAACATTTCCACTAAAAATACAAAGTTTGTTATATACTCGCCGTATAAGACTACCCCCCACTTGGAAGCATATTTTTCAGGGCCAAAAAATCGTCTTATACGCCGGCAAATACGGTACTTCTTTTACACAGTAGCTGTAAAAAGGGAAATTTGTTACCCACTCATTTCTGAGAGACTCCACTCCATTATGAGTATTAATTTCATTTACAGTGTTGTTATAAAAGAAATGGACTGGCTTTAAACTGCCTGAGATTCACAACTTGATTCCACCACTTGCTTGTAAACTTGTTGTCACTTTACAATGTCAAATCAGTTTCTTCATCTATAAATGTAAGTTTTCAAAATTATTTCATGAAAATTAATATAGAACTACATATCTAAAATTTTCACACTGTGCTTACCATTTAGTAAACTTGCAATAACTGTTAGCTATTAATTCCCATCTCCATTATATAATACCACATTTACACTTTTATACTGATAATTCCTATTTGCTATTCTTATAAGCCTTATGTTTTTAATGATAGGTGTAAAGCCACTTAAGAACATTTTACAAATTGAAAATATAAAGAGAAAATGATCTACATTATGGGAATCAGGTTCCCTCGTGTTTCTGTTAAAAATAATTTTAAAAATATAGCAAGATTCACTGCATGTAGCTCTGGACTCTAAAACAAACAACCCCTCCAAATTTAGCATGAATAATTATTTTGTTGCTAGTAACTCCTATGTGCATTAATGAAAATATAAACCATTGAATTAAAATGTCTTTACCATAATCTTTCATCACCAGTTTGTCTAATAGCAGCAACATTACCTCATGGATTCCCTGTGGGATGGAAACCACACGGCAGTGACAGGCTTCATCCTACTGGGCTTAACTGATGACCCCGTCCTTAAAGTCACCCTCTTCATGGTCATCCTGTGTATCTACCTGGTGACTGTGTCTGGCAACCTCAGCACAATCATTCTTATCAGAATCTCTCCTCAGCTCCATCATCCAATGTATTTTTTTCTGAGCCAGTTGGCTTTTGCTGACATATGCCTTTCAACTTCTGTCACACCCAACATGCTTGTTAATTTCCTGGTGGAGAGAAATCCCATCTCCTATCACGGATGCTGCACCCAGCTTGGTTCAGCTGCATTCTTTGGGACAGTGGAGTGCCTCCTTCTGGCCATCATGGCATATGATCGCTTTGTGGCAATTGACAAACCACTGTTTTACTCAACCAAAATGTCCACACAAGTCTGTGTTCAGTTGCTCACAGTGGCTTACGTGGGTGGTTTTCTCAATGCTTCCTCCTTTGCTATTTGCTACCATTTCTTATTCTTCTGTGGGCCAAATCGAGTCAATCATTTCTTCTGTGATTTTGCTCCTCTAGTGGAACTCTCCTGTTCTGAAAGCAGTATCCCTGAAGTTGTCCCCTCATTTACAACCGGCTCAGTTGTTGTGTGCACAGTGTTTGTCATAATTGTCTCCTACATGTACATCCTCATCACCATCCTGAAGATGCGCTCCAAAGAGGGGCGCCAGAAAGCCTTCTCCACGTGCACCGCCCACCTCACCGCAGTAGGTCTGTATTTTGGGACTGTCGCCTTCATTTATATGATGCCCAAATCCAGCTACTCAACTGATCAGAATAAAGTGGTGTCTGTGTTCTACACGGTGGTGATCCCCATGCTAAACCCCATCATCTACAGCCTCCGGAACAATGACATTAAGGGGGCTCTGAAGAGAGTGTTTCTAAAAAAAAATAATAATTTCTTAGTGAAGCCTGTTATTTAATGGGATTTGATATAATGTATGATAAATATAATAATAAAAGGAAATTGAGTGAACAATTATATCCCAACAAATTAGACAACCTGGAGGAAATCCTAGAAACATATAATTCCTCCAGGCTGAATGAGGTTGAAAATAAAATCTGAACAAATAAAATCAAATCAGTGATTTAGTAACTCCAACAAGCAAAATTCCTAAACCAGATGGCTTCACAGGTATGTTTCACCATACGTTCAAAGAATTAATATCTATTCTTTTTTTAACACACACACACACACACACACACACACACACACACACACACACACGTTAAAAAATGGGCAGCAGCCCTAACCAGTTTGGCTCAGTGGATAGAGCATTGGCCTGTGGACTGACGGGTCCCAGGTTCGATTCCAGGCAAGAGCATACATCTTAGTTGCAGACACATCCCCAGTAAAGGGCGTGCAGGAGGCAGCTGATGGATATTTCTCTCTTCTCAATGTTTCTAACTATCTCTTTCCCTTTCTCTCTGTAAAAAAAATCAATAAAATGTATTTTTTTAAATGGGCAGCAGGCCAGAATGGACATTTCTCCAAAGAAGACATACAGATGGCCAATGGATATAAGAAAGGATGCTCAAATTACCAATCATCAGAAAAAATAAAATCATAATAAGATACCACCTCACATTTGCGATATATTCCTAGAAGCAGGATCACTGGGTCAATAATGGCTATCATAAAAAACAAACAAAAACAAACAAGCAAATAAAAAAACCAAAAAACAACCAACAAAAACAAGTGTATATGAGGACATGGAGAAAAGGGCCCCTTTTGCACAGTTGTTGGGATTCTAAATTGATACAGTCACTATGGAAAATGGTATGGAGGTTCTTCAAGTAGTTAAAATAGAACCACCCCATGATCCAACAATTCTACTTCTGGGTATTTATCTTTAAAAAAAGAAAAAGTAAAATACTAATTTGAAAATATATCTGCACACCTACATTTACTGCAGCATTGCTTACAATAGCCAAGATATGAAGGCAACCTAAGTGTCCATTAACAGACAAATGAATGAAGAAAATGTATTATATCCACTGAATACGACTTAGCCATAAAAAAATGAAATCTTGCCATTTGTGACAACATGAATGGACCTAGAGGGTATTATGCTAAGTCAAATTAAGTCAGTCAGAGAAAGACAAATACTATGATTTCTCTTATATATGGAATCGAAACTATAAAATACATAGACAGAACGGAGACAAACTCATAAATACAAAGAACAAGTTGATGGCTGACAAATGTGAGTGGGGTTGGGGGAGATGGGTAAAAAAGGTGAAGGTATTAAATTGTTAGTTACACAAACCTTCATGGGCATGTAAAGCACAGCATAGGGAAAAGAGTCACTAATATTGTAATAACTATGAACAGTGTCAGATGGGTACATTGGGATGATCACTTCTAATATAAATATCTAACCACTCTGTTGTATACCTGTAACTAATATAATATTATTGTATATCAATTGTAATTGGAAAAAAAACCCTCAAGAGATATGTTTTAAAAAAGAAATTGAGAAAAACCTCAGAAATGTTTGGCTTCGATTATTTGGTAAATGTGAATGGAATGTCATTTATTAGTTGAAGAAAAGTGATGTCTCATGTTATCCATTACTGTATAACAAGTCACTCAAAACTCAGTGTCTTAAAACAAAATCATTATTTTATTTTTTCTTTATTAAGGTATTACATATGTGTCCTTATTCCCCCATTGCAAACCCCCACCCCCACTCCATTCCCCCTGGTGTTTGTGTCTATTGGTTATACTTATATACATGCAGAGTAGTCCTTTGGTTGATCTCTCTCCCTTACCACCTCCTTCCCCTACTTTCCCTCTGAAGTTTGAGCATCTGATAGATGTTTCTCTGTCTCTGGATCTGTTTTCCCCCCCATCAGTCTATGTTGTTCATTATAATCCACAAATGAGTGAGATCATGCGATATTTATCTTTCTCTGACTTATTTCTCTTAGCATAATGCTCTCCAGTTACATCCCTTCTGTTGCAAATGGTAGGAGTTCTTTCCTTTTTATAGCAGCATAGTATTCCACTGTGTAGATGAACCAGTTTTTTAATCCACTCATTTGCTGATGGGCACACTTAGGCTGTTTCCACATCTTAGCTATTGTAAATTGTGCTGCTATGAACATAGGGGTGCATATATCCTTTCTGATTGGTGTTTCTAGTTTCTTGGGATATATTCCTAGAAGTGGGATCACTGGGTCAAATGGGAGTTCCTTTTTCAGTTTTTTAAGGAAACGCCATACTGTTCTCCACAGTGGCTGCACCAGTCTGCATTCCCACCAGCAGTGCACGAGGGTTCCTTTTTCTCTGCATCCTCACCAGCACATCAAAATCATTATTGTATATTACATTGTTTTGTAATCAGAAATTCAGGTTGGGTTTGACTCAGCATTTCTTTTCTTCTACATGGCATTAACAGGAATCACTTAGAAATATTCAGGTGGCATCGGGCATGTGTAGAGAATCCAAGATGGCTTCACTCAGATGTCTGGCACCTTAGCAAGGATGGCTTGAGAATCTTAAGTATGGTCTTACCAGCAGAGTAGTTGAATTTCACATAAGGTGCCTCACAATCCCATAGCAGCTATTCCAAGAGACTAAAAAGGAAGCTGTAGTGTTTCCTATGATCCAGCCTTAGGAGGCCAGAACATCATTTGCACTGTTTTCTATTGGTAAACAAATCACTAAAACCCATTCAGATTCCAAGAAAGGGGAGGTAAATTAGATCACAACTTTCTGTGAGAGAGAGAAGTAGAAAAGACTTTGTAATCATCCCCTTACCATAATCCCTCTGACCACAATTATTTATATACAGGCATACCTTATTTTACTGTGCTTTGCCAACTGCATTTTTTACAAATTTAATTATCTGTGGCAATTCTGTGTTGATCACATCTATTGGCACCATTTTCCCAATAGCATTTGCTCACTTCATGTGTGTGACGTTTTGTCAATTCTCACATTTCAAACTGTCTTATTATTAGTATATGATGAGGTGATCAGTGGTTAGTATCTTTGATGTTACTACTGTAATTGTTATAGAGCACCATGAACAGTGCCAATATGGTGAATTTAATTGATAAATGTGTGTGTTTTACTGATCAGCTTTAAAATCATAGTGGTAAAAATCTTGAAGCTTTTCATCTAAATCAGAAAGAATTCAAGGATGCTCACTCTTGCCAATTCTATTTATTTATTTTTTCCTTTTTTAAATTTAAAATTTTCCCCATATATATATATACAGATATGTGTGTGTGTTTGTGTGTGTGTGTGTGTGTTGTGTGTGTGTGTGTATCTAGAGGCCTAGTGCACAGGTGGGGGGGGGGTCCTCTCAACCCAGCCTGTACCATCTCCAATCCCTCAGGAGCCCCCTCAGGGGATGTCTGACTGCCAGTTTAAGTCCGATCCTGGGGATTGGGCCTAAACTGGTAGATGGACATTCCTCTCACAATCCTGGACTGCTGGCTCCTAATCCATCACCTGCCTGCCTGCCTGATTGCCCCTAACTGCCCCTCACCCCCACTGGCCTGATCACCCCTCACTGCCTCTGCATACTGGCCTGATCACCCCTAACACCCTTCCCTCCCCACCCTCCCCCCCACCCCCCGCCAGCCTGATCATCTCCAACTTCCCCCCTCTGCCAGCCTGGTTGCCCCTAACTACCCCTTCCCCCCTGCCAATCTGGTTGCCCCAAACTGCCCCCCCCCACCAGCCTGGTCACCCCTCATGCCCCCCCCCTTGGCCTGGTTGCCCCAAGCAGCCTGCTTGTTCAGTTGTTTGGTCGTCCCTCATGCCCCCCCCCCCCCCGCAGGCCTGGTTGTAGGAAGCCATCTTGTGAAAGTGTGAGGTTTAATTTGCATATTACCTCTTTATTATATAGGATTATTTATTGTTACAAGTATTATAAATGTCCCCTTCCTCACTCTCTTTATCCCCCTCTTGCCCCCTCCCCAGGCCTTTACTTGTCTGTGTCCATGGGTTATGCATACACATATTTGGTTAATTTCTTCCTACCCCCACCCCTGCCTCCCTCTGAGATTCCTCAGTCTGTTCAATAATTCTATGTCTCTGGGTCTCTTTTGTTCATCAGTTTATTTTGTCCATTAGATTCCACATATGAATGAGATAATGTGATAGTTATCTTTCTTTGACTGGCTTATTTCGCTTAGCATAATACTCTCCAGCTCCCTCCATGCTGTCTCAAATGGTAAGAGATCCTTCTTTTTTATAGCTGTATAGTATTCCATGGTGTAAATGTACCACAGCTTTTTAATCCACTCATCTACTGATGGGCAGTTGGGCTGTTTCCAGACTTTAGCTATTCTAAATTGTGCTGCTATAAACATAGAGATGCATATATTCATTCTCATTGGTGTTTCACGCTTCTTCATATATATATTTCTACAACTGGAGTCACTGGTCAAATGGAAGTTCTGTATTTGATTTTTTTTTTTTTTGAAACTCCACACTGTTTTCCATAGTGGTTGTACCAGTCGGCAGTCCCACCAACAGTGTATTAGAGTTCCTTTTTCTCCACATGCTCATTAGCACTTGCTGTTTGTTAATTTATTGATGGTAGCCATTCTGGCAGGTATGAGGTGGTACCTCATTGTCATTTTAATCTCTCCGATGATTAGTGACTTTGAGCATTTTTTTCATATGTCTCTTGGCCAATTTTATGTACTCTTTGGAGAAGTGTCTATTCAGGTCCTCTGCCCATTTTTAATTGGATTATTTGTCTTCCTTTTGTTGAGCTGTATGAGTACTTTATACATGTTGGAAAGTAGCCCCTTATCAGATGTATAATTAGAAAATGTTCTCCCATATTGTGGGTTCCCTTTTCATTTTGATGCTGGTTTCTTTTCCTGTACAGAAGCTTTTTAGTTTGATATAATCCCATTTGTTTATTTTTTAATTTTATTTCTCTTGCCATAGGTGGAAATTCTGTTATGTGAGATGTTTGAGATTTTTCTGCCTATGTTTTCTTCTAATATTTTTATGGTTTCACAACTTACATTTAAGTATTTTATCCATTTTTAGTTTATTTTTGTGTATGGTATAAGCTGATGGAATAATTTTATTTTTTAGTATAATTTTTCCTACATCATTTATTGGAGAGACTGTCTTTATGCTTTATACTTTTCTTGAAATACTAGAAAAAAAATTTGAGTGTAACTATAGTAAATGGAGATGTCAATTACAGCAGATTTTTCCTGTTTAGCAAAAAGAAGAGTTTCTTCATGAGAAAGCAGTCACAACAATTATGACTACATATGTGTTCATATTCTTTTCTATTTTTCTTCTGGCAGAGTCTCTGGACAACACCCAGTAGGACAGACCCTCTCCCTAGATCTGGATATAAGACAGAAGACCTGTGGGGCATGGCAAATTTTCAGAACTATAAAAAGAATATTGAGTAGGAAGTAAAATATACAAGAGGGAATCACCCACATTTCAAAATGTACTTGAACAAGTTGAGTTTCAATTACTTGGTTTGTCTTTTCAGACAAATAAGAACAAACTTCACTGAGTAATCATGATGCCACGTCAGATATAAAACAATGTTTTATGGACACCACAATGAGTTCTAAGTCCACAGAGGACAACCTTCCTGGCGTCTAATGGAGAGAAAGACACTCCAAGTGGTGCCAAGGGTAATGGTCTCAGGTGACAAAATTCTCATTGGGATTCACAGGAAACTCAGCTTCAGACATAAGAAATAGAAAAGATTCTACCCTATCGTTATAAGGAACTTCATAATCTCAGACACAGACTGTGCATGTCATGGGGACTCAAAGGGGAAAAATGGCTTAAAAAATTATCCCTAAATAATATTGCAGAAAGTACTGTAGAAAACGGTGCATGAGCAATGAGTTCCTTATGTAGATTAATGATTTGTCTTTTAAAGAGATTGGAAGTGACTTCTCCTTGACATAAAATGGAATTTTTATTATTTTTTTTAAGAATACATATTTACTAGAAGAGAGATTTTTAAAAATATATATTTTATTGATATTTTACAGAGAGGAAGGGAGAGAGATAGAGAGCTAGAAACGTCGATGAGAGAGAAACATCGACCAGCTGCCTCTTTCACACCCCCCACCAGGGATGTGCCCGCAGCCAATGTACATGCCCTTGACCGGAATCGAACCCGGGACCTTTCAGTCCGCAGACCGACGCTCTACCACTGAGCCAAACCGGTTTCGGCGGAATTTTATTTTATATTTCAACTTACCATGAACATTGTGCTCCATCCTTTAATACCCAAGTTGCTGTGGGTGTTGTCAGTTAAAATGTGTTGAAAATACCAAGGATACAGTTGGATTGGAGATAAATGCTACTGTTTCCCTATTCTTGGCATAATTAGAACACAAACAATAGCAACGTGAGGAGGTTAGAAATCTGCAAACAGGTTTGACAGCAAACTCTAGACCAAAGCAAAGTGTGCCAAGAGGGCTCGACTTCACACAGCTGGCTAAGCAGAAGAGTGCATGCAGTGTTCCAGGCAACTGTGAGCAGGTAAGTGCTGCTGGGCACCTGTAGGAAAAGTCTACAAACCATGTGATGTTTTAGCAAATGGGAATAGGACCAGCAGGTTTGGAGCACTTAATATCTGACAGGTCTGTATGCACAGCATTGTAACCTTGCAAGAAAGTATATGTAGAGCCATGTTACACAGGAGAAGAGTGGTTATCACAGAGATTAAGTTACTGTATGTAATTTGTATGTAATAGAAGCAGAGCTTGGAATTTTAACGCAGGCCCATCTAATTCTGCTCAATTCCCTAATAAAATCATTTCTGGTCTAATCTCAAGACTAATTAAGTGACTGCATTGTATCACAAGAATTAAGCAGGGAGGAGTCAAGAAAAACATGTATGAAATCCTTCTGCAATATCCATATTTCACTCATTATTTAATTGTAAATTTCACTGTAAAATATGGGCAGTTTGATTATTCATGTCCCCTCCACCTGCATTTTTCCTTTGAGCACTCACTATGATTTCAAAATCATGCACTGTTTCATGGTTTATGAAACAACAAGCAATCCTTTGGTGATGGCTCTAATATAACCTCACTGTAAGAACTAAGGAAATAAGCTCATACATATATATGAACTTAGAAAACCATGTATAATCAGAAAAAATATGAGCCTCTTAAACCTCTAATATGCATAAATTGTTAAATTTTCTATCAGAATTCGTACCTATAACTCAATAAAACATAGTCTTTATTTTCCCACCCTGTCTCAACTGTGAACTGAAAATATTAAGTAGAAAATTCAAGATATATAAAATTCTTAATAAATTGTGGGCCATTCCGAGTTGCATGACGAAGTCTTGCACTGTCCTATATTCTATCCAGTCCAGGATGTGAAACATACCCACACTGTATATGCACTACTCCTCACCCCAGTTAGTCACTTAGTAGCTGTTTTGGTTATCAATTTGACTGGCGCAGTACCATAGTGCTTGTGTTCAAGTAACCCACGTATTATGTAATAAAGGCCCCAAAGCACAAAATAGTGATGTTAGCAATTCGAATATGCTAAAGAGAAGTCATAAAGCACTTCCTTTATATGAAAAAGTATGTATGTAGAGGGAAAACCCCCCGATATATATAAGCTTGAGTATTATCTGTAGTTTCAGGCATCCACTAGCGGTCTTGATACATAACCCCATGGATAAGAGATGATTACTTTATCTTTTTTTGAAAACTGTAGAAAATCTGACTCTAAGCTGACGTTTATTCTGATTGGGTCGAAAGGAAGCTGAATGCACTTTCCCAAAGACTTGGTGATAAATTTCCCCATTGCTCTACCTTCGAACATTGCTCCATTCCCTGAAATTAAGTGTAGCTGCCAGAAGAACCCTCCAGTTCAGTCTGGTGTGGAATGATGAGTGACATGATGGTCTCAGGGGTCTCCAGGCTGGCCAAGGTTTTGATGTGTCTCCTGGAAGGTAGATTGGTTTACAATGTCCACCGTTCAGGGTTTCGATGTGGGGACCGGACAAAACAGTTTGCAAGGTGTCTTAGTATCAAGAAGCAGCCTCAAATTCCTGTAGTCTCCAATGATAACTCAAAGAAATCAGTCCTTAGATCTCTCAGCAAGAGTGGGGCATGACTGAACTGAATAACAGGGTTGTCAGGGAAAGAAATCAATTATTGGCCTTTTCAGCCTACAGAAGTGTATATCCCAATTGAGGGTGAATTTATCACAAAATGCTGGGCCAGAAAACATCTCTCTCAAACTCTGTCCCTCAGAAGCAATGGGAATGATGTCATATTAACATATTCTCAATCCCTGGTTCCCTTGAGCATGATTATGAGGAAAAGTCATATTTATTATCAATGCAAATGAAAAAAAAAGGAAGTGACAGAATCACAATGAGATTTTCTAAACCTAAACATACCAATTTCTCCTGAAGTTTTTCTTTTCTCTTCTTTGAAAGATTGGCCTTGTAATGAGAAAATGTAATTTTCAAGAAGACTGCCCCGGTGATCCCAATATGCTCCTTAGTGTTACCTGAAGTCATGGCAATCAGGTAACATTTTATGCTACAGAAAATGAAGCTTATTGTTTAGATCAGAAATACTAGTCTTTTTTGCTTTGTTCCAAGTATACCACTCTGAGAGTTTACACATTATTCATTAAATAAGTGTGTATTAAATGTCAATATGTAGTTATCATATTGCTAGGTGATGTGATTATATCTTAATGGGTATTGAAATGTATTGAAGGAGACAGCCAATAAATAACATTTAGCACCTGTTCAAATTGGGTAAAGGCTAAAGAGAGAAAACAACATATTTGGGAAGAACCAGTCAGTGCGCCTAAGAAAAATCCAGTGAGGCTTCCTGGGGAAGATGGCACCCCATGTATTTAGAGTGCCATGTAAATACTCTCATGACACAAATGCCTGTATTTGCCAGGTTATGCTGCAAGTACATGGACAAATTGGTAAAATAGCCTTCTGCTTTGACTAGTGAAGAAGTCAGACGTTAAAAAGGTCATCATATTGCTGTCAAATGTGAACACAGAATTTATCAACAAACTTTATCATCTTCACAAAGTAAGTTCCTAAGCCATGGTTTCCTTATCTAAAGCATGGGCACAATATTACTATTTCTCTCACAAGGGTGTTTAAGGTGACACATGAGACAGGTGTTCTGGATACACTGATTGTCTTCATATCCCTTGAACAGGTCAAGCTCATTCCCACTGTGAGATCTTTGCCCTAGCTATTTCTGGTGTGTTGTTTCCCCACCTAGATCTTTCAAAGGTGGGCTGCTTACTGCTTTTCATTAAAAAAAAAATAAGGGTAAGCTCCTTAGAAAGAGCTTTCCTAATTCTACAGTTCAAAACAGCCATTTAGTCTCTCACTGTCACATAACTTTCATTTAATTCTCTTGATGGCACTTTTCTCTATCTGAGATAGGAGAGATTATATGTCTTGTCCCATGTTTCATTTCCCATACATGTAATTGACTAACACATCACAGACATTAAATAAATATTTGTGGGATTAATGCAACTGGCTTTGGGTAGTCAATTAGGTAACCTGTTTCCAAGTATCAATTTCTGTAACATCGGGATTGAAATGCTTATTATGCAGAGTTGCTGGGAGAAATTTAGGGAGAAAATTCTATCAGACACACAGCATATTGACCAGCACATGTCAGATATTGAGTAAATACTGGCTACTTGACATGCCTCTTTGTGTAAATTTTGCCCAGTAATTCTCAAAGAACACATTAACTTTTCAGCTAAAGGTATATTTTCTTTAAGCTTTGTAGTTCTTACAAAATCCCAATGTGTCACTACCATTCTTTCCTCAACCATCAACTCCATGCCCATGTCTTCTCACCGTTTTCCTTTCCTTCCTTAACAAAAGTGTCTGAAACCAAACCACATATTGTGTGGAAAATGCCTATTCTTCATGCTGTCATCTCACTTGCAGCAGAATGGAGGTACTCATGAAAATGACCAGAGGAACTTAAGCTCTAATAAGAGCTGCACTGCAGAGCAGCCCTTTTCACTAGTATGCCAGTTAGAAAATATCCTGGCAATTCTCCTGAGAGTTCAAGAATTAATCCTGACATCATGAACACGAATGAGCCATCTAAGAGGATGGCAATGGTCTCTCCGTTCCACTTTGCCTTCAAGATCTGCATGAATGGGAGACAGTTATTGAACACCTCCAGCCTTATCTTATTGTCGTGGAGAGAAAACCAGTACACATTTCAACAGTAAATTCATTTATTAGGTCTGTTCCTGATGGCCTACTTGTTAGCCAAGCAGCCACTGCCTCCTGGGGAGCACCTCTGAGGGTAGGACTACTTTCCAAGAAGGTTTGGAAGCCATTCAAAAACAGTTTCTTACTTCTTAAACTTGCATTGAGTCGACATTGTCAGCCACTTCTGTGTGCCAGACTATAACTAGATCACATGCAAACATTTTACACCTGCTACCCCTCTTGTAGGTAGGAAAACAAATATTTTTCATCTTTCCCTCTTTTGTGCAGAATTTGATTGCAGAGGAGATAAAGGTGAGATAAATGAGGAGGTTCCCAGGAAAAATTCAGGCATACTTTATAACATCTATATAGAATCACCTACTAGAATCTTTCTCATCAGTCTGAAACCTGACCTTGAATTCAGCAAGGAGTATTTACTTCCCATTTCTCAGGGACTCTCATGGAGAGTTGTCTTGCCATTTCCCAGGCATCCTTGATGACATCAGTGCTCTTTATAATCTCATCAGAGTCTTGACACAAGAGTATCTGCCTCGGTGGGAGAAAGTTACTGAGCCTCCTAGATGATGGGCAATCGAACCACAGTGAGCACGTTCGTCCTGCGGGGATTTTCCAGTCTCCCAGACCTGCAGGGTCTCCTCTTTGTGCTGGTCTTCGTCTCCCATGTGACTATCCTCACTGCAAATGTGTCCGTAATGGTGGCCATCAAGCTCAGTCACAACCTTCATACCCCCATGTACCTTTTCCTCTCTGGCCTGTCCTTTTCAGAAACCTGTACCACCCTGGTCATCATCCCCCGAATGCTGGTGGACCTGCTCTCAGACAGCAAGACCATCTCTCTTCCCGAGTGCGCCACACAGATGTTCTTCTTCTTTGGCTTGGCGGGCAATAACTGCTTCATCATGGCCGCCATGTCCTATGACCGTTACACTGCCATCCACAGCCCACTGCACTACCCCATCCTCATGACCCACAGGGTCTGCTTGCAGCTCATGATGGCCTCTTTTGTCACTGGGATTGTGGTGTCGTTGTGCATCGTCCTCATAGTATTCAACTTGTCCTTTTGTGACGCCAGCACCATCCAGCACTTTTTTTGTGACATCGCACCGGTAGTCTCCCTTGCCTGTGATTACACATTTTTCCAGAAAATGATCCTTCTTGCATTCATTGCCTTTGTGTTGGTGGGCAGCTTCATTTTAATTATGATTTCCTATGTCTTCATTGTGTTCACCGTTGTGAAGATGCCCTCTGCAAAGGGGAGGTATAAGGCCTTTTATACTTGCTCCTCTCACCTCACTGTAGTGTGCATACACTATGGATTTGCTGGCTTTGTCTATTTGAGACCCAGGGACAGAGATTCGTTTGGTGAAGATATGCTGATGGCAGTGACATATACAGTGCTGACGCCTCTGCTTAATCCCATCATTTACAGTCTAAGAAATAAAGAAATGCAAATAGCTCTAGGGAAAGTACTAGGCAATGTCTGTAGGTTTTTCCCACAGATGGTAAGTAAAAGAATGCTAGACACTTCTTAACACATTTACAGAACATAAATAAAAATGGGGAAAGTAGAGTACCTTTAATAAATATCAACACTTCATGTACAAAGCATTTAAAGTGTGTTCTAATTGCCTGATATGCCCTGATCTCATTCCTTTTCTACTACAAACAGAATGTAGTTTTTAAATATTGTAAAATGTTATTATACACAGACACCCCCCCACACACACACGTGTATGTGTATGCACATATGTATGTAGTAAAAATATCTGAGATGCTTTGGAACGCAGTATTTTTATAATTTTGGTTGCCTTTGGGGGAAGAGGAAAATTATTCTAAAAAGAAAAGAACGACAGAGGTAGACACAGACTGAGAGAGAAAGAAGGAAAGGAAAGATTACTAATTTACCTGAAGGAGAAAGCAGAAACATAAATTTAGAGTTGCAATGAGTGAAAGACCACACAATACAGAGGAATTTCAAAGAATTTTAAGAAATTATCTTTTTCAACTCTATTCAAAGAAGATTAGAAACTAGATGAAAATGGATGAATATCTGGAAATATAAACTGATGAAAGTTATTGCAAAAGAAATAGGCATTTTTAACATAACAAATTCCAAGAAAAATATAGACCAGTCTGCCTAAGAGCTGCCAAAGGAGTGGGCTAGATGGTTTCATAATTAGCTTCTTCAAGTCCTCAAAAAGCAATAACTGAAATGCTATTTAAGTTAGAGTATAGGTAAAGACAAATAGCTTCTAGTTTATGAAAACCACAGAGGTGGAAGGCACCGTATACAGTTGAATCTAATTGAGGCGATTATAGTAAAGTTCACGTATGGATTGTGGAAGATAGTAGAGGCTGTAAGGAGGTCTAGGGATTCACACTGTCCAATAATAACATCCACACTGTGTGAAGGTACCAGGACTGAGGAAGTGAAATGGTTAAAGGATCAAGAAGCCAGTGGCAAAGTCTTTAACAAACGAGGAAAGGAAACTGGGTGGCAGTAAAGGACTTTGAAACAACAGCATGCTGTTTCATAGCTGGATAACACTGGTGCCAGTGAGTAAACTGTTTTGCCATGAAGATTGCAAACCAACGATTTAGAAATATGGTAAGGAGCAAGTAGAAGGTCAACACAAGAGTGTCTTAGAGGAGGGGAATAGGCAACTTCTCTTCAATAGAGCCGAGAAGCATCGGTACCCTTCCCAGGCAATCAGGTTTAGAGATAGAGAATGTACACTGTGGAAAGTTGATGAGCGGAAGAGAGAAGATTCCAAAGTGAAAGTAAGACATATTAGGAAAAACCCCAGCAAAGAAAGAAGATTCCAAAGACAAGAAGCACAGCACTGTGCTAGGGTGAATCTAGGTGAGGACAGCTGCTGAAGGGCTTGCAACCAAGACTCTTATCATAGCTTCACTGATTACAGTGGTCAGAACCTACTGAGTCGCCAGGTTCCATTTTTGTTCAACACTGAATTCAAATTTGCCTCATCCATTCCACAATCTTCACCATTCCATTTTCACAAATATCTCCTGCATAGTGTGAAATTTTCTACCTCCTCATATAATTATCATAAGCTGTTTCATTTCATTAATTAAGTCTCAATTGTGATCAAATGGGATTTATCCCTGGGATGCATGGTTAGTTTAAACATATGCAAGTCACTCTATGTGACACACCACATTAATAGAATGAAAGGTAAAAACCACATGATCATGGTATATGTACACAATGGACTATTATCCAGCCATTAAGGAAGATGGAAATCTTGTCATTTGTAACAACATGGATATTTCTGGAGACATTATACTAAGGGAAATAAGCCAGACACAGGAAGAAAGATACTGTAGGATCTCATTTATATGTGGGATCTGAGAAAGTCAAATTCATGGAAGCAGAGAGTAGAATTGTAGTTAACCAGGGTTGGAGAGGTAAGGGAAATGGGGAGATGTTGGTCAAAGGATACAAAGCTGCTGTTTTGTAGGATTATTAAGCTCTAGAGAGCTAATGCACAGCATGATAGCTGTAGTTAATAATGTATTTTGTACTGGAAATTTGCTAAGAAAATAAATTTCAGGTGCTCTCACAATACCACCTCCCTCAAAAAAAAGGTAACTATGAAAAGAGATGGATATGTTAATTAGGGTAACTACATTAATTATTTCTTTTTAAAATATATATATATTATTGATATTTTACAGAGAGGAAGGGAGAAAGACAGAGAGCTAGAAACGTTGATGAGGGAGAAACATTGACCAGCTGCCTCCTGCACACCCCCTACTGGGGATGTGCCCGCAACCAATGCACATGCCCTTGACTGGAATCGAACCCGGGACCCTTCAGTCCGCAGACTGACACTCCACCACTGAGCCAAACCGGTTTCGGCTACATTAATTATTTCACTATATACATGTATGTCAAAACATCAACTTGTATGTCTTAAGTATATACAGTTTTTGTTAAAAATGAAACATGAATTTTTTAAGAAATTAAAAATATGGTAACTAGCACTTTATTCATGCCAGCTGAATGGGAACCATTTTAAAATATATATATATATTTTATTGATTTTTTACAGAGAGGAAGAGAGAGGGATAGAGAGTTAGAAATATCAATGAGAGAGAATCATCAATCATCTGCCTCTTGCACACCCCCTACTGGGGATGTGCCCGCAACCAAGGTACATGCCCTTGACCGGAATCAAACCTGGAACCTTTCAGTCTGCAGGCCGACACTCTATCCACTGAGCCAAACCGGTTTCGGCAGGGAACCAATTTTTTAAAGAAACATTCCTTTGATTATTCTTAACTTCTTGAAAGAAAAGCACATGATATATTCAATTTTGTTTCCTCAGTTAATAACCTAGTGCTAAGAATAAAGGATACACGAAATAAATATTCATTGAATTAGAGTTAATATTTAACCCAAAGATAGTTGTTAAATGCTTGCCCTGTACCAGACGCTGTACTTTGGTTAAGGATCATTAGTTCAACCTCCCACATCACTACTTCCGCCCACCCACCGAAGTTTCTGCAACTGCATTTCCAACTCTCAGTGACCACTTCATTCCTATGTTCCTCTATGTCTCCATTTCAATGTCATTTCCCCAGCAAACCTTCCTTATGCCTCAAAAACAAATGCATTTGCCAAGTGATTTCATGAGGAATAGAGATTGAACTAAAAGATACAGCCTGGGGCTTTTGGCAGTGTGGTAGGTGCCAAGGCAGCTAAGACTTGAGAGGCCAAGTCTTTTATCCTGGAAAATAAAAGAACAAAAAACAAGCTGTAGTGATATGAGCCTGAAATTCTATGTGTAATTTCTCATTAAGTTACACATGGGATCAGGGGCATAGAAAGGGAGTGGACTGACAATTCTTGGAGGAAAGGGTTGTAGGGGGCATGGGTGGTGTGGGAAGAGACTGGACAAAAATCGTATACCTATGGATGAGAACAACAGGTGTGGGGGGTAAGGGCAGAAGATGGGGTGGGACCGGGTGGAGAGGGGTTATGGGGGAGAAAAAAGAGGAACAACTGTCATAATCTGAACAATAAAGATTTATTAGAAAAAAAATTACACATGGGCTGGTGAGATATCAAAACACTGGTGGAAATTAGCCTGTGGGAGGCTAAAGATCTTAGCAGAGACTTCAGTGTTTTCCAGTTCTGGTTGGATAGAGTTTGTTAGAGGGGCCATTTGAGGTAAAGGGGACCCATAATACCCTATGCTTTTATATTTGAGAGTCGTGAGGGCCTATACCCTTGGAGTAATCACTATAAACTAGAAATAAGGTCAAATAACACACAAAGAAATGGTCTTGTATTTTTATAAGAAAATATCTACATGAAAGACTCAAATTCAAAATATGGTATGAGTGCCAGTATGATTTGGAAAGCATACATACAGTGCTGTAATAAAAGTAAAGCAAGATTTCAAAGCCCAAAGCTCTGTGGGGATAAATTCCACACTTGTCGCTTGATAGCTGGGTAATCTATAAAAGTTACTTAACACTTCTGAAACCCAATTTCCTTATTTTAAAAAATGATACAATAATAACATTTACCTCTCAAGGTCACTGTTAAATGAGCTGTTGTGTTAGAACACCTACAATGGATGGCAATATATGAATAATCCATAGCTGAGAATATACTTCAAATGAGCAACTACATATGCAAAGGACATTTAAAAATCAGTAACAAACACTACCTGCTGATCAAATATTATAAGGGGACAGACTCCAGGAATCATCTCTATAAAACAGGGCTTATTTGTGCTGGATTTAAGACCATTTGGCATATAAGACCTTAAGTACATCAGCATCAGATAGGCACAGGTTTGCTAACATTCCACTGAAAATCCAATGAGAGGAAATCCAATGAGACTGAGAAAAGTAGGGTATTTACATGTACCTACACCAGTAGGCTGCCTGAGATACTCATTGAGGCCTCAGGGGGCTTCGTTTATTCTCTTCGTTATTTGCATATAAGCACCGCAATGTGTAGATCTAATTAGATTTGAGACTCTATTTGGATCAACATAATTAGTGGGGCTATGCTTTGATCATCTGTCATATTTCTGAGAATCAGCTCTGATCTAGAACAGTGGTCAGCAACCTCATTAGTCACAGAGCCAAATATCAATAGTACAACGATTGAAATTTCTTTTGAGAGTCAAATTTTTTTAAAACTAAAACTTCTTCCAACGCCACTTCTTCAAAATAGACTCACCCAGGCCATGGTATTTTGTGGAAGAGCCACACTCAAGGGGCCAAAGAGCTGCATGTGGCTCTCGAGCCGAAGTTCACTGACCCCTGACCTAGAACAACCATCCTGTGGTTCATATTTAGTCATTCCTTAGGGAGCTGCAGGAAAATCCATGATGCTCTTGTCTGTCAAAGTGACCCACCACTTAACTCACTCAGCGTTGGCATTTCCTGCTTTTCATGCCTATTCCTTTGTGGTCATGGATAGCACTGGCCAATCCATAGCTGTTTCTCACACATTGACCATGTGTCACAAACTCAGCCAGGGAAGAAGGCTGGCACACAATCAGAGCCACCTCCCATGCCACATCAATTGCATCAGTTGCCAAGTGTCAAAGTGAAGGAGACTCAGTGTTTGCCTCCTGTAAATACAAAACAATAGTGAGAGAATGCAGGTTCACAGATGGCCCAGTGGACCGTACCCGAAATGACTGGCTAGTCGCCTGACTTCCTGAGTGTGCCACCAAATTATCTTTCCTCTCCTTTTCTAGCACATGCTTATAACTGTTCATTTACACTTGGAGAATAAGAAAAAGAAAAATGGCTTAGCATGTTCTCATGGGTTGTTTGCAGGCATGTAGTCCAGTCTACCTTTGCAAACAAGGACAACTTTGATGACCAACCCTCTTGTAGAAAGCGGTAACTTGTACTAAGTAATAAGTAATGTTTGCAAACCAACCACGTGGCTAGCCAGATACGCTCTGGGAAGCAACAAATTGGTGCGAATGTAATGGGGCATGTAATATTGCTTGAACAAGACTGTGTGCTTCTGTGGGTGACTCCCATATCTTACAAAGATCTTTGCAAGAAACCACATTCAGAAACACCATATGGACATGGTTGAAAGCCTCAAGTCTTGGTTAATGAATAACCTCCTTTTAAATGGGCTTACTGCTGGTCTCCCAAGGCTTTCTACTTTGTTTGGTTCTCTTTGGTCTCTTTAAAATGCCAGGAAAAAACTCTGAATATCAAAATGCCTATGAGTAAGAATACGCTGTTTTTACTACTGGGAATGATCTGTTTGGAACAAGGTAAATCTGCAACTCTCTCTCTGTCCAAAGGTAAGTTTCAAACGAACTCTTTAGTTACCTTGTCTGAGGGACTAACCTTTGCTGTCAATGGGCATCACGACTCCACTCCATATTCCTTTGGGAAAGCCAGAGAAGCAAATATATTTTGGAGACCTAACTGTCTTTCCTGTAATTATTTTGAAATTTCTCCTGAAATCAGCATATAAAACTGGGGAAAACGTTTAATGGAACGCAACTTGGACAAGTTGCATTGATCTGGACTGTGCACTTATTTGGACAAGTTACACAACCCCATCCTCATTCACAGAACAAATTCTGGAAATCAGCATACTTGTTGAAGCATCTGTAATTTTTTGGAAAGCTGTCTTGCTAGGAAATATAAAACATGCCCACTGTAGTGTATTACAAATGTTTTCTTTCTCCTTCAAGCAACATAAGCTGCAAACAGTCCTTGGCAGGCTTCCCCACAGTCAGTTTTGTGCCAGTCCTGAGAATCATCATGTATTCTCTCTTTGCTCCAATGAGTTCAGAATGTAGTACATTTTCTTTCTGAGGTATTGATACTTCATTCAGTTGAAACTGTTAGAAAATAAGCTTTCGATCCGATGTCATGGCTGCAGTGGGTTCGGAATCAAAAGGCTTACTGTTATATCCATGCTTTGTCATTAAGTAGCTGTGCCTCTCTTTAGTTCTTTGTTTTCCCATCTGTAAAAAGGGTAACAGCGGTTGAATCACAGGCACAGATGGGGGGTTAAATGAGAAGTTATTTGAATGAGCTCTGTGTATTTTAACATATTAACCTAAATAGCTGTGCTCTGAAGGGTACGTTCTCAAGGAAAACCGTATGTTCATCCACCCAACTTTTCTAAGTGTCTACTCTATGCTAGGAATTGTGCTAAACCTTGGAAATGCAGAGATGAATAAAGACACAGAGTGTGTGTTTTTTCCTCAAGTAGTTCAGACTCCACTGAGGGAGACAGACAAACAATTCACTATCACAAGGTTGTTTGACAAAACTATAAAAAGGGAAAGAAAAGAGTACTACACAGTAAAGAAGAGAGACACTTAAAACGCATCCGAAGAAATGAAGGAAGACTTCTCAGTTGAGGTGACCTCCAGGCTGAAGAATAAGTATTAGAGGACTCAGGTAGCCAAAGAAGTGAGGAGATTGTGATGCGGGGCTTTCCAGGCCTTCCTAGAAAATGTAGAAAAGAATTATCTGCCATTCCTGGCAGGTGCAAATATCTTTAATCTAATGCCTCTCTTAACTGACAAGTCAAGAAATATTGAGGAGAATAAGTAAATGCAATGTTTTCAGGGACAAAATATTTTCCATAAAGACAAAAGAATTATTTCTTCCATTATCTGGCAAGGCTTCTATCCTAACACCAGTCTGGTTTGTGAATCAGGACACAGTCTTCTCTCCACTCTCCTTGAACAATCTGCTACTTTCTACCCTGAGAGAGAATTAAATCCAATATCGAACTGTGTACCAGGTACCACACACCATGGTCTCAGACTCAGTCCCTTGCAAGGGAGCAAAATATGAACACACAATTACAATCTAAGCCAGACTATGGCATCATCCACATGCTGAATGAATTAACTGATCAACTTCTACCTATCAGGAACTGTGTTAGGTATTGTTGGATATAGATATCCCTAAGATTAAATTAATATCTTTGAGGAATTCACTGTCTAGTTAGTTTGAAAATTAGACATAACCAGCCCAGCCAGCATGGCTCAGTGGTTGAGCACTGCCCTATGAACCAGGAGGTCAGATTTCGATTCCTGGCAGGGCACATGCCCGCGTTGTTGCAGGCTTGATCCCCAGTGGGGGGTCTGTAAGAGGCAGCTGGTCAATGGTTCTCATAATTGATGTTTCTATCTCTCTCTTCTCCCTTCCTTTTGAAATATATTATTATTATTATTATTATTATTATTATTATTATTATTTTAAAGTCAGAAATAACCATAATGTACGTAATTAATGTCACAGAAGTACAGAGTGCTGTGAGAAGCCTCCAAGGCAGGGGTGGGGACCTTCAGGCCCGTGGTCCGAATAAGGCCTGCAAAATCATTTGGTCTGGCCCTGCCAAGGCATTAGGGGTGAGTTAATAAATGTTTGACCAGATACAACAGGCTAATTTTTATGTTGATAGTTTGTATGGCCCACAAATGATGTTATAAATATCCAAATGGTCCTTGGCAGAACAAAGATTCCCCACCCTGCTCTAGAGGGTCCAAATTGCTCATAAGTAAAAAAGGGAAGCATTCCTGCTAACCCAGTGAAGATCTACTTCAAATGCCCTTAATCTTCATATTAGAAAAGGTTTTTTCATGCTACCTATGCTCTATGTGACAAAAGCTGAATAGCCCTTTATCTGCACACCACAGCAAATCCCAAAACTAACTTAAAGCCATTTTGTAGTCTTTCTACATGATCCAGGGCCTACAGTTTTTCTTGCTCCTAAGACTTTGCTGTGTCCCTCAATCCCAGAAGCTATCTAATATTTTTTTCCTCTTTTTTCTTTTTTTGTCTTTTCATTTCTCCAGCTCCCACTTGTGGGCAGAGTCTAGTAAAGGCACAGCCCTGGAATTACTTGAATGCTTTTAGTCGCATTGTTGGGGGAAGCCAAGTGGTAAAGGGCTCTTACCCATGGCAGGTGAGTCTCCGAGAACATTCTCGGGTGGGTAGATTATGAGCTGTTTTGGGATTTGATACTTCAAAATCACCTGCTACTCACTAATGTACTCCTTTGGCCTAGCTCGGCATCAGAGATCCCATGAGTATGTGTACAGGGGTTCAAGTCCCTCATGCTGTAAACCAGTTGTATTGCAGAAAAGGTGTGTCCAGAATAGTTGCATGCACTATTGGCTTATTCCAAAAATTGAAAAAGACATCCCGAACTTTTAACCCCTCAAACAATTTAAAAAATAATTTTCTGATTCAATGCATAGATTTAAAATATACTTATCTCATTATAGTTTAAAGATGACCAGGGAAGTCAAAGGTGTCATATCCACAAGTCTACTTTATGTCTGAGGTTTAAGATTTGTACCTATTCCACAGGACCTCTCAGGGAATAATCAAGCTTATTACCTTCTCAGTAGCTAATGTCTGAAGAATTCTGTCTCAATCTAATTTCCTGGTCCTCCCATGCCATAGAAATGTCTTTGTGCTACTGCCCTTGGCCAATGATGTTCACATTTATTCTCCTTAAAAGTCCCTCACATTTACCCTGGGAGTCACACTATATCATTGTCATTTAATTTTGCAAATAGCGTAATAGCTCTTCATTTTTACTTCTCTTAAGCCAGTCATATGAACTTTTAGGCCAGTGGATATTTGGAATGGTTTGTCGATTGGTTCACTAGGTTGATGAATTAACTTGGTTGAAGAGCTGACTGATTTGTTGCTTACGTGGCAGTTGGTTAGCTAGTCAATTCAGACATCCATATTCAAATCATAGTCAGGGATGAATCACTAACTTTTACTTACTTGCTCTTTATTATATTATTAGCCTTTTCTCTGTATGAAATACTTTTCCAATCGTTCATTGAATAATATTTGGTCAAAAGGGAAACAATTCTAATAAATTGCTTATTTTCTTATCCCAACAATGGAATTAAAAGTATTACTTGTACCCTGCAAGTCATTTTAGAGTCAAATCAAATATCATGAACAGGATAAACCAAAGATGGAAGCAGAGTGAAAAATAGGCCTGAAGAAGCTGTAGAGGTCAAACAGTTAAGAGTGCCAGAAAACTGTAGGTCCAGACTCTCTCTCTAAGAAGGACTTGGAGCACATGTTGCAAGACGCTTTAGCCCTCTCCCCTGGCCTTTCTCTCAGACCTGCTCACCTGGATTCTGCTGTATCTTACTATTCTTTTTCTTTCTCTTAGTTTACAGATATTGTTTACATTGTTAGAGTAACATTATGAATATTATTTAAAAAATTAATAAATACCATCAATGTATTAAAAAATAAACACGATAGCCAATGATCTGAGATTAACCACCTGGTTCCAGCACTTCTCTTTTTTCCTGAGCTGCAGTGACATGGGTTTTACACCTTTACAGTCCATGATTTCTAATAGTTGTGAAGAGTATATCTGGGTCTATTTTTCAGAATATGCTCAGTCCCCAGGTTAACTTGCTCTTATTTAAGGTCTTTGCACTTCAGGTGTCTCTGAAACGAAGGCAGAAGCATATCTGTGGTGGAACCATCATCTCTCCACAGTGGGTGATTACAGCTGCTCACTGCGTTGCAAACAGGTAGGGGAAGGCCCAGCATATGTATAAAGGTCAGATTGCCTCTTTTTTCCCTTGGAATCAGAACAATAACTGTGTGATGCAGTTATTTAAAACAGGAACTGTGTGATGTATGCTTTAGTGAGAGAACATAGTAATTGCATACACAAATGGGGCTCAGTGATGTTGTCAGTGGGAGCTCAACTTAGTAGAAGACATAATCTCTCGCAGAAATAGTTAAATATGAATGGACGTTAATAAAGAATAATATCCAAGTGAGAAAAAACATCACAAAGATATATTTGTGAAAGTTCTCTCCTAGATTTCCTAAATTTCAGTGGGGAAAAAATATCATGCAATTCATTATGCATCTTAAGAAGTGTATAAAAGATAGCAAATAGAGGCCAGTAAAACATAAAGAAGGCTCTCACATCTTTCATACTGATCCCGCCTCTATGAGCTTCAATCTAACAACTTCCATCTTTAATCCGCTTTCCTGTGTGTTTCAAATGTTCTGCTGTTGCCAGTGTTCTTGGTATTCATTAGGCCGCAATCAAGATCATGTCCCCATATTTATCCTATTTCAAATCTGCAAATACCTGCTGGATATTTACTTGATGGTGGTGGGTACCAAAAATACAAAGATGAGTAAGACATAATTCCTGCCCCCAGAGAGCTGACAGTCTAAAGAAGAACCACCTAATAATTCCACTAATGTGGCAGGTGCCTAGGTTAGGGAGTTGTTATGTGTTAAGTTAGGTACTTAATATAGCCAAGAGCCAGGAAAGTATAACAAAAGTATGGCCTTTCCAGGTTTTTATAAAATCTGGGAGCAAAGTGTCCCAAAAGATGGAAAACCCAAAGCTCTTAATCCATTTCAATTCATCCCATCCTATTCCTTTCAGATAACTTTGCTTCAGGAAGGGAAATAGAATGGTCTTTCCCATGTCATGCCAAGTCTCTAAATTATAAACATAAAGGAAGTAGGGAGAAGATTCCCACCTCCCACTGTTGTAATCAGTCCAAAGTCCTGAGAGTGCACGCTCTCTGGGACAGCAGAGTTACAGTGCTGTTATGCCATTCACAATATACATTCTGCATTAGCTCTCTGACAGTAACACAACATACTTTAGTGGGGATCACAAGTCATTTGCTGACAGTGAGGCTAGGCCAACCACCTAGGGTAGCTAAATGAAGTCCACTACAGCTTTACACCCCTGAATTACAAAGTATATACAGCTGTAGACATTTTACAAATAAAATTGCAGAGCACTCGATTTATTACATCATTGACTCCTGAGGCCATTCATTACTGTTCTCCAATAAAATTGAGAACCTCTGCATTTTTAGCAAGAATGCGGGAATCATTCTCCCTTTCTCTGTCCGGCAGCCTCCTACCCCCCCATTATCCACCCATGCCATTTTGAAGAGGCCAGTTTGTCAACCATTACAACTGTACTCAGAGGCTCAATGAAATAATTCATTCTACTACTTCCTCTTTAATAGAAATAGTGCATCGACTTTGAATGTTACTGCTGGAAAACATGATTTGAGCCATGAAGAGCCCGGAGAGCAAACCCTCACCATTGAAAGCATCATCATACACCCCCAATTCTCCACCAAAAAACCGATGGACTATGACATTGCTCTTTTGAAGATGGCTGGCACCTTCCATTTTGGTAAACATTTCAGGCCCACTCTGAATTATCTATCCCCTGTTCTCCATAAATTCTGTTCTATAGTACATTCCTTATAGTACATGATATGCCCAGAAATTCTGGGTCATGGACTTAGAGACGGGGGTTTGGGGTGGAGGGTCCCCCACCTGAAACACTTTTACTTATAGCTTCAGATATAGGATCATGTAGAGTGTCTATCTTTGTCTGACAGGTGACACCTGGAAGTGTCAGGGAGAAATATCACAACTCTTACAAGATCTTAGGGGACCACCTAGATGCCAGTGGGTGCGTGCATCTGGTGACCTCTCCTCCATGTCCTGCCTCGCTCTTTTTTCAGACCCGTCTGTGGGGCCCATGTGTCTCCCAGAGCCAGGAGAACGATTTAAGGCTGGATTGATTTGCACGACTGCAGGCTGGGGCCGCCTGACTGAAAGTAAGAACTCCTATACCTCTACCCTTAACCAGATGTCAGAACTTTCTGTTGGGTAACCCAAAAATAGAAATTTTAATCTTATTTTTTTTAAAGAAAACAATTGTGCAAACCTGTTTTAAAATAAGGGGATATAAAAATGTACTTAGAAGTTCAGGTCTTTTCAAAAGACACAAACCTGACTGGAGAAGGCACCTTCAACTCAGAAAGGGTAGTAGGGTGCCTTGCATGGGCTCTGTGTGTTCTAGACGGCATCCTCCCGCAAGTCTTGCAAGAAGTGAACCTGCCCATCTTGACCCAGGAGGAGTGTGTAGCAGCTCTGCTAACCCTAAAGAAACCCATCAGTGGGCAGACCTTTCTCTGCACAGGCTTCCTTGATGGAGGGAGAGATGCATGTCAGGTAGGTGGGAGCAGCTGGGCTGATGGGTCCCAGGCAGGGCTTCCCTCAGCTGTAAGAAGCGACTCTGAAAAGAAGAGTCGAGAAGAGTGACAGGAGAGGTCTGAGTCAAAATAAAGAGACAGCTTGAACAATCTGCTTACACCAGGGAGTGTGAATGCAGAAGAGGTCTTCCACTTCTTCCAAAAGACTAAGTACCAGAGAACGCCAATAATGAGCTCAGTGTTCTCCACCTCAATGGCTGGCTCTTTCCTAGCTAGAAGTTTCAGGTTCATGTGTAACAGGAACTTTCCTTTCCTTCCATCCCTCCTGCTGAGCAAGACTTGAGGTCATTTTTATTACTGGGCAAGACTTCTTTGAGCCTGCAAGACGAGATGGGAACCAGAAGACAGCCTGATTGTGCGATGAAAGCCTAGGATGCAGAGAAGGAGGTGGAATTGATAGGCTCCGATGACACCCAAGGGTCTAATGTGAACTGTGCTTGCCTGTTCTACCAGGCTCGAGTCCAAATGAATTAGAAGTGAAGAAATGTCGTTGGTCCTCATATAGCATCTTCATGGGGGGAAAGGGTGAGCACTCTGGGGCACAGACACTGATCGTGATGGTAACAGAGGCTTTTCCCCTTCCAGGGAGATTCGGGAGGTTCCCTCATGTGCCGGAATAAGAAAGGGACTTGGACTCTCGCTGGTGTGACTTCCTGGGGTTCCGGCTGTGGTCGAGGCTGGAGAAACAATGTGCAAAAAGATGATCAAGGATCCCCTGGGATCTTCACAGATCTTAGTAAAGTGCTTCCCTGGATCCACAAACACATCCACATTGGTAATAAAGCTGGCACCTAAGGTCAAGAAGCTAGGGCCAGAGAGGGCCTCAGCAGAGTCCAGGCAAGCCAGGGCCACTGCACAGACAGGCTCTGCTTCTGTTCTTAGGGCAACACATCAGGGCTGTGGAATTTCCTAAGGCTAAAACAAGAGGAGAACATGGTGTGTGGTACTGCATACAGTCAATGAAACATGAATGCATCCATCCTAGCCTTTTCAAATTTGTCTTTAATTTAAACTATGTCAGCTGGTGATGTGTATTTGCCACTTCTAAACTGTGCTAGCAAGATTCAGCATGCAATAGTAAAGGTCATCGAGCTCAGGGGACAATGTCTGGAGACATTTTTTATTGTCACACAGGGCAGTGGTCGGCAAACTCATTAGTCAATAGAGCCAAATATCAATAGCACAATGATTGAAATTTCTTTTGAGAGCCAAATTTTTCAAACTTAAACTATATAGGTAGGTACATTGTTATTAACGTAATTAGTATAGTCTTAAGCTGGCCTTTGCTAAAACTCCAGGGGTCAAAGAGCCGCAAGTGGCTCTCGAGCCGTGTTTGCTGACCATTGCACTAGGGGAATGGGAGGCAGTGACATTAGCCTCTAGTGGATAGAGGCCATGGATGCTGCTAAGCCTGCTACAATGCACACACAGGCACTGCAGAAAAGAATAATGCAGCCCCAAATGTTAGCAATGCCCTGGTTGAGAAGGCCTTATACCAGCGGTTCTCAACCTGTGGGTCTCAATCCCTTTGGAGGTCAAATGACCCTTTCACAGGGGTTGCCTAAGACCATTGGAAAATATAGATATTTACATTACGATTCATAACAGTAGCAAAATTACAGTTATGAAGTAGCAACGAAAACAATTTTATGGTTGGGGGTCACCACAACATGAGGAACTGTAGTAAAGGGTCGCAGCATCAGGAAGGTTAAGAACCACTGCCATATACAGATCTAGGTACAGCAAGTCTGAAAAGGCCTGGGTCTACATATACCTTCTACTAGGCCGACCAGTGAGCTAACTGAAACTTCATTTCTGCCTCCAAATCAACCTTAATGTTTTCTTAGCTGGTACCTGCACCTGTAGTTCAAGCCATAGCTATCCCAACAATTCGCTTGTGGCTGTGGTGTTATTCCACCTTGAGCTTCTCTTCTCCTGTAAAACCAGATGACCTCTGGGTGGGCCAGATGACCTCTTCTTGCTCTGTGTAACCTCCAAGCTAATAATCATGGCCTGTCTCTTAATTCCCCTACTTAATAAACAGAGTGACATCATCTCCTTAAAACAAGAAGGCCACTTTCTGCTTTGTCAACTTGTCCCTTCTGTTCTTTCCATAGATTAGATTCTCATTAGTTGCATATTGACTTGAAATATCTCTGCACTTTTAAGCCAAGGAGTTGCTAACTTCTTGAAATACTGTTTAGGATACCACAAACTTTGAATTGCATCTTTCTTTTTCTTCCCCAGGAAAACGGAGAAAGAGCTCCAGAGGTGGGTATTTCTCCAGTCTGCTCCCCCAGAAGCATGACTTATACGCCAGTTCCCTTTATAATCAAACGTCTCCCTTGATAAGAGCTGTCCTCACTCACTAGGCACAGAGCCACCACTTGGAAAACACGGAACCACTCCCTACTGGTCAGGGCAGCTCCTCACCCAGCCGGAGCCCCAGATTCCCTCCCATTTCCCATTCTGTGCATCCAGAACTCCCTCTCAATTCAGCAAACATTTGCCAGATCCTTGCTTTGCATCAGAGACTTGAGGGAGGAGGGTAAGGTGGTGCAGATGTGGTCAAGAAGCTACACACCTTGCCCTGAAAGTGTCCTTACTTATCCAGGGGGACTCACCCAGGCGTGACGTTGCAAGACTGCAGTGAATTCACTCTGTGATCTGGGGAAGCTCCTTTCTACTTCTGGGCCTTAGTTTCTTCATTCATAAAGAAAAGAGTTTGGACCAAATGGTTTCTAAGGCATCTTGAGCTCAAATCTCCGGTGGTTCTGTGAGTCTGTGGAACTATCTACAGAGAGAAATGTGAGGAAGAGTACCCTGAGAGCTCAGAGGAGTAAGTGGAGCAGGAAAAAAAATCAGGTGGCAGTGGGACACAGGTAAAGAAACATATTCCAGCTGTCATCTTGGATGGGCACTAAAGGATGGAGATAGGAAAACGCAGGTTGTAATAGAGACCAGTCATCTCAAAGCAGCTGAAGATGCAGAACAGGTGATAGGTTAATGAGGGAAATAGAAAGATAATGTGAGACCACGTTATGGAAATTTGAATGCCAGTCACAGGAAGTTGATTAAATAGATTAGAGCTATACTTCAGTGGTATAAGAGCCACACATAGGAAATATACATGGAGTGCCAGATTATTATAATCTCTGAATGCATAATAATATGGCCACTCAGTGTGTCAGTGTGTGTGTGTGTGTGTGTGTGTGTGTGTGTGTGTGTAAATGGTCCATATGAGGTCCGGTGCATGAATTCGTGCATGGTTGGGGTCCGGCCAGCCTGACCGGGGGAGGGGACATGGGCAGTTGGCTGGTCTGCCTGCTGGTAAAACATCGGGTCAAGGGGACAATTTTCATATTAGCCTTTTAATATATAGGATATACAATGAGTGATCAGATTATTATGCATTCAGAGAGCATAATAATCTGGCCACTCAGTGTATAGGTCAGAGAGCAAAACAATTTGAGGTGGATTTATGAGATTATACATTAGTTCAAGAGACAGGAAATACAGGCTTGACCTAGGGCAAGGGTCAGAGGATGAAAGGAGGGAAGAGACACAAGAAGAATTAGGACTTGTTGGTCACTTACATGAAGGGTGGAGAGGGGGGAATCAAGGACGCTACCGACATTTGAGGCATGACAGACTAAGAAAGGGGCAGATAAAAATAATCAAAGCCAAAGTGGAAGCACTCTTGCATACCCAGAGAAATTTCATTTGTAGCATGTTAGGTTTCAGGGGCAATACCTAGGAGACGATTGAAAAATCAGATCTAAAGTTTAGAAATGTAGAGACCATAGTTGAAACTGAGGCTATGAATGAGGCTGGTCAGAGGACCCAGGCAGAGAGAGATGAAAATTAATGACAGAACACGAAACTACCTGTATTTATAGAATAGAGTATGGGGTCAGAGAAAGAAGAGGGAAGGGAAAAACAACCACAGAATCTCACGGTTATGCAGGACCTAAAAGGAACAATCAATCAATCAATCAATCAATCAATAAAAGGCATCTAGAACCAAGACTTGAAAAGGTTTCGTGAAAAAAGGAAGCATGCATAACAAAGAACCAGCAGGTCCCAGCATCTGCCTGGGTCCTGGAAAGCGAGGGCTGCCGTGACTAGCCATCCTTGTTAGCCTGATGCTGTGGCTTCCCTCCCAGTTGCGTGCAGGCAGAAGGATCGTGTGGTCAGGGAGTCGGAGGGGGAGCTGCACTTCCCAGAAAGCCCCAACCTCTATTATGACAGCAAGCAGTGAGTAGCCCGCTCTGCCACTCCCACCTCCGGTCTGACCTCTGACCTTGCCCAGTAACAGGGACAGAAATAACACCCTCCCAACGTATCTGCCTGCAGACTGTGTATCTGGACCCTGCTGGTACCCGAGGACATGCATGTGTTACTCAGCTTTTCCCACTTGGATGCAGAGTCTTGTGACCACAATTACCTGTCAATGCATTCTTTGGAAGACAGACTTCTGGGTGAGTGGATTTCCCCATTGTCAAATGGACACTCGTGCTCGGAGGGCTTCATGCGGCCTGGGCATAGTATGCCTGGCTCTGAGCCATCTATGCCCACCACATTTCCTGTCTCCGACTTTTGAGACTTCAGGATGGATGGAGGGGAAAAAAAACCAAATCTGGGCCTGTGTGAGGGCTGGGAGGCCACAGCGAATTTTACTCGCTGCATGGGCTTCCCATGGAACCAGACTTCCGACGCCCACTCCAGACCTGGAGCCCATCAGGAGTAAAATGCAGGCGCCCTCGCAGGGCCTCTGCCTCCCAGGCAGCATGCGGCTTTTCTAGGCATGAGAACGGTCTTTCCCTGTCTCGTCCAGCTAAAAGTAAAAACGGATACTCATGAGTAGAAGAGAAAAGTTGATTATATAAAATACAGACATCAAGGGGCATTTCTGTGGTTCTTAGCTGGAGGTGAACTTGCCTCCCGGGAGACCGCTGGCAGTGTCTTAGAAGCTTTTCTGGTGTCACAGCTGGAGGGAGACATACGGGCATCCAGAGGTCAGAAGCCAGGAATGTGTAAAGCACCCTACAAGGCACAGGAGCCTGAACCCAAAGAACACACCAGTCGAAAGTGTCAGTAGCGCCAAGGTTGAGAAACCCCGAGCTAGACGATCCTGCACTATCATGACAAGTTCGGGTCTCCCTCCGTCTTTGAAGGGTGCTGTTTTCTAGACTGAGAACAAAGACTCTTCTTACGTTGCAGGGAAGTTCTGTGGAGAAAGCCTCGCTTCATCAGTTCTTGTTGCCTCCAACTCTTTGAGGCTGAAGTTCATCTCTGATGCCACGGATTATACCACTGGTTTTAATCTCACCTACCAAGCCCGTAAACCAAACTACCTTCCCGGTAAAACCACTTTTCTTTTAGCACACACTATCCAGGCCTTTTGTAAAAGTTGAAGTCCCGTAGGAATGGGGTGAGGGGCAGGGAGCCCCCTCCGAAGGCCCCCCTGGCTCCAAGGTGGAGGGGAGCACAGGCCTGGGAGAACCCAGGCACGGCGCTCCCGTTGCACACCTAAGTTTGCTGAGCGTGCCCAGTGAGCTCTGGAAAATCAGTGCCTGAACCTCTTCCTCCTCGCTGGCTCTGCCTGAGGATTCAGGTCATGCACCATTCGTGGAAGACAAGAGGAGAAACAGAGGGGTTCCTCTGTGCTTGGCTGACGCCACTGTTGGCATGTGTTCCCGTGTGTTTCAGAGTCGGGCTGCAGTTCCTTCACTGTCCTTTTTGAAGAAGGCCTCATACAGAGTCTTCATTACCCGGAAGATTACAATGACATGGCCAACTGTAACTGGGTATTTCAAGCCCCCAAACACTACCTAATTAAGGTACTGACTCTGGCTCCCCCTCCTTTGCTATGGCATCTCCACAGAATAGCTAACAGAAGCACCGTAGGGCAGCTTTTTTAATCTGATCTATTCACTGCTGTAACCCTAGTCCCTAGTCTAGCCATGGGCAAACTACGGCCCGAGGGCCGGATCCGGTGGTTCTATCTGGCCCGCGGAGCCGAAAGAGCAGAGGGTTCTCTTGCTCTCCCCTCCGCTCCTTCACTAGCAGCCCAAGATGAGAGTGCCAGCATGGTCAGGTTGCTTTTGTTCTGGCCCTCCGGTCCAGTTTAAGAACCCATTGTGACCCTCGAGTCAAAAAGTTTGCCCACACCTGCTAGTATCTGGCATACAAGGCTCTCAACAAATACTTGTAGAATAATAGACCAGCCTATTTCTCCCTGTAACTACCCATACTCACCACCAGATGGCGATTGCACACTTTATTTTTGTTGAAGTGCTGCCTTAGTCTTTGTACCTGGCAAACTGTTTCATCATTCCCTAGTCCCTTAGAAACACTCTGTAAGTGATGGCTAACAAAAGTCGATGCCTGTGAGGCCCAAATCATCCGCTCTTGTGCAGAGGGGACAGGGCAAGCACAGAGGAACCAGCATAGAGTGGGTACAGGTGCGCTGCTGTGAGCGTCGCGACATGTACTGGAAGGGGTGCTGGGAGGTGAGGCTCAGGTTAATGCGTGGAGAGCCTCGAATGCCAGGATACAGAGCTTACCCAGCACTCAATTAGTGGTGTTTGTGCCCATGAACACCAGTGAGCCATCTGCACAGAGATGCCTCCGGGTAGTTGAAGGTGAGACTGCATTCATAGTGAGGTAGAACTAGGCATTCATTTAGAAGTCTTTCTCTTAAAAATTATAATTGAAAGCAAGATAGTATGAAGCTGAGAAAGTAGAGTAGAGAATAAAGGAGGGCCCTGGCTGGTTTGGCTCAGGGGATGGAGTGTCGGCCTGTGGACTGAGGGGCCCTGGGTTCTATTTTGGTCAGCGCACGTGCCTGGGTTGTGGGCTGGGTCCCCAGTGGGGCAGGTGCAGGAGGCAGCTGATCAGTGATTCTCTCTCATCGTTGAGGTTTCTATCTCTCTCTCCCTCCCCCTTCCTCTCTGAAATCAATAAAAATATATTTTTTAAAAAGAAAGTAAAAGGGGAAGAATAGGGTGAGCAACACCACCACGTTCTCAGATGTTCGAGAGGTAAAATGAGATCTGAAACCCAGGAGAGCCACATTGGTGTGATGTTGTAACCGTCTAGAGAACAGAGCCTTTAACCTAGAACTGAAAACAAAACAAACAAATGGTGTGGCCAACACTTTGAATTTACTACACAAACTCAGAATTTAAAGAGAAGGAGGACTGACCACTCACTGTCGAGCCCCCCCTCCCCCAATTGAAAGGTAAAATAACTGGACTGGAGAACTGGAGAACTGGAGAACAAAGAGGAGGTAGGAGTGTCAGGAATATCAGGGAAAGTCCAACCTCAGGAGCAGAAACAAGAGCACACAGCCTTACCAATGAGTGGGAGAAGAAGACACAGAGGAGGTGAGCATAGCTCTTTTCCTACAAGTTCCTGAAACCCAAACACAGGCAGGGCAGGCGTTTCAGGAGGAAGAAATGGGAGGCATGTTATTAGTGATGGAGGATAAAAGTTTAAGAATGAGCATTTTCTAGAAGGAGGAGGAAGACACATTTAGTTGAAAATCTGAATGTGCCAGAGCTACCATAAGTGATTAAAAACATCTAATCAATAAATGTCCACGGAGTGTCGAGCATCTGTGAAATGAGGCGCTCACACCCCCGGTGACAGGACCATCCCAGGCCTCAGCCAAGACAGCAATTTGGAAATTAGCATCGCAAGTCATAACTGTGTGCTTACCATGACTCAGAGAGAAAAGGGTTTACTTCCAGAAAGCATCTCAGTAAGGGTTTAAGAAATGTTTGAATGAATCCTATGTCTGATTCAGCTCCTTCCCACGCCTACATTCACCATTAACCACCTCCACCTTTGTCCTATCCATGCAGGCCTGTGTCTCCGGCTGAGCGTGCAGGCTCCATTGGACCCCATCATCTGTGTGTTTAAAATGTGAACTCCTGCTTCCTCAGCCCTTCATCCCGCTGCTCTTCTCTTCGCGCTCCACTGGCCAGTGCTGTCAAACTGCTCAAATATCGTTCTTTGCTCCTCCTTGGAAAGAGCAAGGGAGCTTAAACATGTTCACATTTCCCCACCCTTCCATTTGGATTATATTTGGTCGCTTAGATGTTTCAGTAAGTTTGGGAGCAATGGAATAGCGTCTTTTCCTAAGGAACTTGACCCACTCGTGAACATTCCACTAACTTCCTCGTCTAAGGTCGAACTCCAGGGCAAGTTGCGCAATCCTAACTTCTCCACCCAATCAAAATCAGGTAATCCGCCCCTGTCATTCACTCTGGGTGTAATGGTGGAGTCTTCTCAGCTTTCCTTTCAGAATCTGGAAATCGAGGAGAGCGGAGACTGCACTTCCGACTACGTGACGGTGCACCCGGATGTAGAAAGGAAGAAGGAAATAGGTGTGTGTCCCTGGAGCTCGGCTGCCCTGGTGTGTATTAGGACCCCGTCCTTCTGGGGAATAAAAAGGATCTGACTCAATGGTCCCTCCTCCTCCCCCATCCCTCCCTCCACTCTCACCACCACCACCACTTCCTCTTCTCCTACGTCAGGGGCAGGAAAAGCAAGAGGGAGAATCACAGGACCATGTGAACAGAAATACAGAAAGTCCACATGAGCAAGGGGTCGGAAAGGGAAAGTGCTATGGAAATAGGAGTGTGTGAGAGATAAACAGAAATGTCGATGAGATTAATTATGTATTAAAAAGAAGCCAACTGGTGACATCCGCCAGGAAAGTTTATTGCCTAACAGTTACCTAAAGGACAATTCTTTTTTTTTTTTTCTTGAATGCCAATGTCACGCCTATTTGCTGGCCCTTGACCGTGTCTGGCCTGGGCTGGGCTGGGCCCAGCTCGGTTGTGTGGCTTTGCTGCCCCCGCCCCGGTGCTGAGCTACTCTGGCGTGATGCTCATCAGCTTCCAGTCGGATGAAAATGTGACCTTCAGAGGCTTTCAGGCCGCAGTCGCCTTCATTCCCGAAGCAGGTAAGAAGGGAGAGGCCCCGGGTCCAGATTTTCATCCTCATACTGTGCTAGTCGAGCCTCATCATTTGCAGCAGTTCTGTTCTAGAAAGTCGCCACAAACACTGAAACTAGTGAATACCGAAGCAGTGCTCCTAGGGGAGATCCAGGGTTAGGCTCCTCTGAGCCTCTGGTTTGATGTCTATTCTGTTGAAAGCCACCTTATTTAACATATATTGTCGATTCATTAACACTGAACTCACAGCCAATACCCTGTAACTCAAACCTGAGCAAAGCTTGTCTATCACACGCATCTTCAAAGGCAGTATAGCCTCCTTGCACTTAGGAACACCAGATGGCGCTTCAGCACAAAGCTCGGGGCCATTTTAAAAGCAAAATCACCAACAAACACACAAAAACGCAACAACAACAAACACCCCTCTCTCCCCACAACAAAACGTGGCACTAAATAGACCTTGGCAAGAGCACTTAGTGACAGTATGAGAGCTGAAACAAGAAGGCAGGGTGAGGGTCACCTTAGACCTCAGTGAGGGACACCTGCTCAGGTAACTCAAATTCTTCACAAATGCCCATGAGTGACCATGGAAATACCATGAGTCCTGGTTTTGAGTCACAAATAAATGTTAGTGAGTAGGTAAATTTGCAAATACAGAATCCTCAAAGGATGAGATTCAACTGCATATATGAATCTTGGCCTATGCTTACTAGATATGTGACCTCAGCATCATCTAAGGTTCATCAACCTTACAATGGGTGACTAACACCTGCCTAGTAAGAATGTAGTGAGGATTAACTCAGATACGGTATGCTTGGCCGAGAGCAGGTGCGTGACCTGTACCAGGGGCTCCAACATGTGAAATGTCTTCACCACCCCAAGTCCCCAGACACCTGAATTACACAGTTTCCTTCCAAGCCCTCACACCCATGAGCACTTTGTCCAAATCCCACAAAGCCTCTCAAGTTGTTCATTCTTGTTAGGGGGTAAGCAGCAACTTATGGCAAAGCCAGGTTACAGTTGAGATACTACACTTTTTAGTTAAAATACCCACAGAGTTCAGCTAACAGAGATGCCCCGGGACTCTCACAATAATAATATTCTGCTGAGTCCCAAGCACTGGCCCGGTTTGTGTGATCTGAGCACTGTATCATGCTTACACCCAGATTTAAACATCTCCATATCAGAGGATAAGCTGATGCTTCTGGAGACATGGAATGTCCTTCCTGAAGAACACAATGCTTCTGGTAAGCTGGATGTTTGTGTGTTTCCTTTAATCCTCACTGGAGGAGTGGGGATATTTTTTTTCCCCATTGATTTTTTTAGAGAAAGTGGAAAGAAAGGGATAGAAGGGAAGGGGGAGAAAGAGAGAGAAACATTGATGTGAAAGAGACACATTGATTGGCTGCCTCCCGCTTGTGCCTCGACCAGAGCCAGGGATTAAACTTGAAACCGAGGTATGTGCCCTTGACTGGGAATCGAACCCAAGACCCTTTGGTCCACGAGCTGATGCTCTAACCACTGAGAAAACTGGCCAGGGCCCGGTAAGCTGTTTTGAGGAATGTGACCAAGAGAAACACACAGAGGATATCAGCCAGGGTTCGATCAGAGAACCCCAAAAAGACATGTGTGAGTCCTAACCTCCAGGACCCCAGAAGGTGACCTTCTTTGGAGACAGACTCTTCAGAGATAATGAAGTTAAAATGAGGCCTTGAGTGGGGACCCCAATCTAACATGACTGGTGTCCTCAAAAAAGGGGAAATCTAGATGCAGAGAGAGACACACGCACACAGGGAGAACGTCCCATGAACATGAAGGCAGAAACTGGGGTGATGCCGTGTCTTTAAGCCAAGGAACAACAAAGCTTGCCAGCAAACCACCAGAAGCTACGGGAGAGGCATGGAACCGCTTCTCTCTCACAGCCATTGGAAGGAACCAACCCTTCCAGCACCTTTCTCTCGGACTTCTAGTCTCCAGAACTGTGACACAATAAATCCCCATTTTTCTAAGACACCGGTTTGTGATGTTTTGCTGTGGCGGGTCTAGCAAGCTAATACACCAGGAACTGGCTTACTTGTCCGTGGGGCTGACTAAGCACGTCAGCCCAGCGGGCAGTCATAAGGGAGGCTCACTGCACACTGGCATTCACAGGCATGGCTGAGGTCGTTCTCCACGGGCAGAAGGTCTCCTCTCCTCTGGGGAAGCCTCAGCTCTGCTTTTTTTTTTTTTTTTTAATATTTTATTGATATTTTACAGAGAGGAAGGGAGAGAGACAGAGAGCCAGAAACGTCGATGAGAGAGAAACAATCGACCAGCTGCCTCTTGCACACCCCGTACCGGGGATGTGCCCGCAACCAATGTACATGCCCTTGGCCGGAATCGAACCCGGGACCCCTCAGTCCACAGACCGACGCTCTACCACTGAGCCAAACCGGTTTCGGCTCAGCTCTGCTTTTTAAGGCCTTTCCAACTAAAGAAGTCAGGCCCACCCGAATAGGCCAGGATGCCCTTCCTTCCACAGTCATCTGATTGGGGACTTTCCTCACCTCTGCAAAATCCCTTCCCACGACATTTCGCTCATGTTGGACTGAATAAGTGGGGGCTGCAGCCTAACCAAGTTGGCACATCAAAAAACCCATCACACGGAGCTCTGTGGGCTGTGGTCATTGTCCCATTGCTCAAAGCAACACAAATGACTCAATCACAGACCTTCTTCCAAAAGCATCTCTTAGCTCCAGCTTTGTCAACTGAAAAATGGAGTGCTTCTTTAAATGTGAAATCGGGAATTTTTAAACTGTGTGACATGACAAATAAAATGTTGTGTTTTTTCATTTGTTTGTTGTTTTTTGTTTGTTGTTTGTTTTTAATGCACCGAGTATAGCACAGGTGCCAGGGTTTAGGGGAAGAACATGAGGAGGCTGGATTCAGAAACGTGAGCCTGCGTCCCAGCTTTGCTATTTTCAAGCCATGTGATCACAGACCAGGCCTGGACTCTCTCTGGGGTTCTTTCTCCAAAATAAAGTGGTTGTAAAAGGATCACGACACTTTCAGAAGGATATGTTCCTTCATGGGAAATGTTTTGTAAACTCAGCAGTTCTATGAAAATGAAGCTTCTATAATTACTCCTAGAATGGAAGCATTAGCCCAGTTTGCTCTATCTTAACTTATTCATATTTTTTTTAAAAAAACAGACACTACTTATCCCCACAAACAAAACTCTTTTTGAAAACCTTCTGCTTTTGTCCCTATCAGAGACAAGGAAGCAGAGGCTGGGCAAGTTGGTGAACAACCAAATTCCGGGTTGTGTTCAAGTAGAAGGGGGAACAAACTTCCTTCATGTCTTTCTGTTGGCAGCTTTCCCCTTCCCCCCTTCCTGGAGGCTGGCCTTCCTCCTGTTACAGGTCTGAGGCTCCGGGCCCCAGGCTGGCAGCCATTCTCCTGGAAAATGCATGTGCTGCCCTCTTACTTCCTGTTGTCTCCACAGTCCCGGCCGTGAACTCACATTTACATGTTCTGGAGGCTCTACCCCAGCCCCTGCCGTAACAGATGCTGCCTGGGAAGTTGAAGTAACTGCTAGTAAATACTGACTGGGAGCTACACCAGTGGGCATAGCTCTGCAGACACAGCTGCTCAGGAAGTATCCCCAGGGTATGGGTGTGGGAGTCATGGTGGGTATAGGACCCTATAAATTATTCTGACTTTACTCAAACACAATTTCTGGCAAATTCTGGGCATTCCCAGTGTCTCAAGCCTCTTGCCTTTATACAGTCTTACTCCATCAGGCCCAGGTAAGTCTCCCATTGCCAGGAGCGGGTAAGGTTTTCCATGCCTTGTTTTTGCTCTCCAAGTTGAGGCTGAAGACATTCCAGAAAGCAGTGTTACCTTTGCTTTATGACCATCTGCAGTGCTGGGGTTGGGAGGTGAGAGGTGAGGGGGAGGGTTGGGATTCTGACCAGGTGGCATTCACATACTTTAAAATCCTTGAAGAGGAAAACCAAGGGAACTCTGATTCAAGAAATAGTCCGCACTGGTCACGGTGTTGGGTGCTTGGAGTGGGTAAGTGCTCCATCAGTGTTGTCTCCAAAGCTCACTCAAGTCAACTAGATTTATCTGCTGACATCCTTTTCTGTTGGAGACTGGGTGTAAGCTGACAGAGTCCGTGCACCCAAAGGGACTGATAAGATTCAGTCTGCTTCCCACACAGTGTTCCCACACTTGTTTGAATGGTGATTTCCAATTACCAGTAGAATGAGAGCAACCTTTCATGGCTTACCAAGAAGTCTGTAACTATTTGCTGAGATGTGCTGTACCAAGAATTAGCCTTCCTGCTCTATCCTTCCCTTAGGATTAAGAGGAACAAAGAGTACATTCCTCTTGACTGACCTCCTATTCAATGTCTATGTATAAAAGGCATTATTCAGTTAATAAAGCTGCTGCAGTCTGTCAATGGCTTGCAGTCCTCCGGATCCCGTTTTCTTGTCTTTCTTTTTTCTTAATTCCCACCTCCCTACCTCAGCCCGGTTCACCTGTCAGGCTGGCCCTGGCACGTTTCTCCGGATGACATTTTTACACAATGCACAAAGGACAGGCCAGAGCCAGGATGAACAGGAAGGGACGGAGTGGGTGGCCACTTGTGTGGCCCGGCAGAGATAACAAGCTGAAGATGTGGCCAGGCAGAAGAGGCTCCTGAGGGAGGCTGCTCACACGAGAAAGGAAACCAATCATTACAGCAACAGAGCAGAAGAACCCGAGGGCAGGGGCTCCTCCTGACTCCTCTGTCCCAATCACAGGAAATACGTTTTGTTTTGTTTAAAACAACAACAACAACAACAACAACAACAACAACAACAACAAAGTAAAATCAAATAAGCCCTAAGAGACAAAAACAGTCATTCACTTTGAATTAGTTTCCCATCGCTGCCTTAACAAATTAGCCCACATGAATTGGCTTTAAAATTTTATTCTGTTCCAGTTCTGGAAGCCGGAAGTATAAGATGAGTTTCACTGGGCTAACAAGGGGCTGGCTCCTTCCAAAGGCTCTGGGGGGAAATCTTTCTCCTTGACTTTTTCAGCTTCTGGTGGCCACTGGCATTCTTGGCTTGCAGCCCCTTCCTTCATCTTCAAAGTTCATCACTCCAATCACTGCTTCTGTCAACACCATTGCCTTCTTCTCTGTCTCCTCCTGCATCCCTCTTATAAGGGATATTGTGATGTTGAACCCACAAGACAATCCAAGATTGTATTCCCATCTCAAACATTTTAACTTAATCCCAGCTACAAAGTCCCTTTTGCCACACAAGGTAGCATTCACAGGTTTCGGAAATTAGAACGTGGGCATACCTCGGGAGCCGCTCTCTATACCACAATTTAGGCTACACAGCTAGCACCTAAGAGGTGGTCATTTGTTGAAGGCGTAAAATGGAAATAAATACTTTTCAAGGTCAAAAAGATAAGAGAAAGTCCACAACTGCCTGGGAACTGTTTAGAGAGAAAATGCTCACTGAGCACGAACTTGGTCAGGGTGTCTGTTCCCCCAGAGGAGGGAGGGAGTGAGGGAGACATGGTACTGCACCGGAGACGCTGACTTGTGGGGCAGAGTCTTTATGTACTTCAACAGAGACAACAGATGTTCCTTCTTTCTTTGAGAGTTAGATGAAAGAGAGACATCGATCAGCTGTCTCCTGCACACCCCCGCTGGGGATGTGCCTGCAACCAATGTACATGCCCTTGACCGGAATCGAACCTGGGACCTTTCAGTCTGCAGGCCGACGCTCTATCCACTGAGCCAAACCGGTTTCAGCCTTCTTTCTTTTTTTCAACAAGCACTTGCGGAAGGCCTGTTCTTTGCCAGGCCCTCTTACCAAGCTGGGCTTTTAGAGAGTGAGAGGTACTCATGGTAAACAGCAGGGAATTAGGAGAAGATAAGCTAAAATCCAGGCAGTAGGAGAGCAAGTGAGGGACTCATATAAAAAGTATGTGTAGGAGTGCTGAGGCAGGAGGGACTCTACCCTGTCAGAATTACTGGGAGTCCAGGTAAGTCCAGATAAGCCTCTTATCCTGCTGTAAGACTGATAAAGGAGGATGTGCCCTCTACCTCTCTGGTAACATGGAGGACAGTGCGGGGAAAATGAGAAGGGAGAGTGGAGGGAAGAGACAAACTACTAAGAAAGCCACAGGAAAAGTGGAGGTGACTTTTAATTCCAAATGCAAATATACTTTTGATTGATCCAAAAAAAATGACGTTCTTGCTTTCATTCACGTAATAAATATTCATTGAGCATCTACCAATTGCCAGACACTATTCTACCTGGGGTACAGCAGGAGTTGAAACAGACAAAGCAAGTCTTGGCCTCTTGGAGCAGCCATTAGAGCGGAGAGTCAGTAAACAAGCAGGTAAGATGTGTATAAGATACGGTGGTAAGACTTACGGAGCCAAATTAATCAGCATAGAGTTCTGATGGAAAGGACTGTTCGGTCCTTTAGTATTTATGGGGCATCTACCTCGGGCAGTGTGCTAAAGGCTGCAGGGCAGAGATGAATTTATTCATTCAGGACAGTCACTGTGCTAAACCCTGGGGAAGCCAGCTTTCTGACCTACAGTAGAATTTCCAGGCAAATGGGAGAATCAGTTCTTTATCGACTGACTATTCAAGATGTATAATTATAAACTGAAGTAAAAGCTACGACTAGAATGAAATGTATACAACTACTTAAATTGGGGGACAGGAGCAGGCATCTCTGAGGAAGTGATATTTGAGCAGAGAACCAATGACTATATAAGAGTGGATGATATAAATACTCGTTATAAACTATTATAATTAGAACAGGGGTGGGGCAACTAGCTCAATGTAAGAGAACAGAGAAGCTAGAACTAGACCCGTGCATATATAAAAAGTGATATATGCCAAAACTGGTTTGGCTCAGTGGTAGAGCATTGGCATGCTGACTGAAAGGTCCCAGGTTCGATTCCAGTCAAGGGCATGTACCTTGGTTGCAGGCACATCCCCAGTAGGGGCTGTGCAAGAGGCAGCTGATCAATGATCTCTCTCATCAATGTTTCTAACTCTCTATCCCTCTCTGTAAAAAAATCAATAAAATACATATTTTTAAAAAGTGATATATGACAGCGATGGCACTGCAGGTTAGTGGCCAGGTACAAGCAATTCAATAAATGTTACCGAGACAACACGTTATCCACCTGGCAAATACTGAATTGGATTCCTGCTTCAAACCATATACAGAAATCAGTTTCAGGTGGTTGAGAGGCTTAATGGGGAAGGAAAAACTTTAAATTTTGTCGGAGAAAATATAAAATCTCTTTAGAATCTTGGATATAAATAGACAAATCCCAAAAAGCACTGACCATAAAGACTGAAGATTAAAACATTTGACTACATTGTAATTACCAAATTCTATTAGTCAAAATACATCCAGGGAGTGACAGAAGACAGAGAAAAAAAAGAAAGTTAAGATAAGTTGCAAACTGGGAGAAAACATTTGTAAACCATATAACTAACAAAGAAGTAGTCTTTAAAAAAAACAGTAAGAAATTATGATACAACTCAATAGAAGAATGCATAACTAACAAAGAAATAGTCTTTAAAAATCAGTAAGAAATTATGATACAACTCAATAGAAGAATGGACACAAAGCATGAACACATGTGGGAACCACTTTCACGTCGCACATGGTTCAGGGTCCCGGTTCAGGGTTTGGGTTCTGGAGAAGGCCACACACAAACGAAGAGAGACTAGAAAATGTATTAATTTGGCGATATTGGGGGCCAGGCAGGAGCCCACCTCTCTAGTGGGAGAACTACTCGCTGCTCAGGCCTAGCTATCCTTTTTAAAAATATATATATTTTATTGATTTTTTTTTTTACAGAGAGGAAGAGAGAGGGATAGTCAGAAACATTGATGAGAGAGAAACATCAACCAGCTGCCTCTTGCACAACCCCCACTGGAGATGGGCCCTCAAGCAAGGTACATGCCCTTGACCGGAATCGAACCCGGGACCTTTCAGTCCGCAGGCCCACGCTCTGTCCACTGAGCCAAATGGGTTTCGGCTAGCTATGCCTTTTATTGAGACTATGGAATACACCCATAGCCTTTGGACAGGAAACTCCAATAACAGAAATTTACATAAGACAACAGAAGTGGAGACTGCTTCAGCTAACAATATTTCAACCAAGCAGTGAAGGAACTAGCTCTGACCTATCAGAGCAATGAAGTTGCTGACAATGATCAGTTTCTGGCAAAAAAAAAAAAAAATATATATATATATATATATATATATATATATATATGTATTTTTCCCCCTCAGAAAAAGAAATGCTGTGGGAAATAAGCACATGAAAGGTATTCAACCTCCCCAGGCAATGATGTTAGGATCACAGGCCATCACTTTACACTGATTATGTTGCAAAAAAAAAAAAATGAAGATATCTGACAATCATATCCTGGCACCTGCAGGTATTAGGGGAGGTGTCCATTACAAATGGGCCTGTGGTGTGTGTTGGCGGGTAGGGAATCTAGTGCTTGGCTTCTGTCTCATTCATGACCAGGAGGCAGGAATTTATCTTTGCCACTGGGACAGGTGAACTGATGCGGGAGGAGAGTGAGCAAGACTCTCCAATATACTGTGAAGAAACCCCCATAACCGGCATGCCTGCCATTCTGCTTCCCATTTATTATTGGGTACCCTGTCATCTCTCTCTCTCTCCCAATAATAAATGAATGAATGAGCACCTTCAATAATGTCTTTTTAAACTGGATCACACCCCTACCTCACCGTTACAAACACCTCGCCCTGGACCAGGCTCAGAGTAGGAGGATAGATAGATAGATAGATAGATAGATAGATAGATGCTCTTAGAATTGGCCTCAATTCCCAGCTCCTTCACCAGCATCCCTTCCCTCCCACCCAGATGTCCAACCAGCCTCCCTCCAGCCAGCCGAGGACAGGGCGCTCTCCATGGGCCAGCTCAGAGCGCGCAGGGAGAAGACCAGGTTGGAGAGGGGCCCACGTTACAGATAAGGGATGCTTCACCAGGAACGGGGAGGCCCCCACCCAGCAGGGGAACCCCCCCGGATGCCGCCTGGCCCCGGCGCGCGGGGCAGGTGCAGAGCCAGAGTCACGCGAGACAGAACCTTCCAACGCCGCGCCTCAGGCTGGGGGCGGGGGTCACCTGGAAGGGCGCCACTGCCGCGCGCCGCCGCCGGCCGGTCGGGGCTCGCGTCGCCCGGCCCGCCCCGCCCCGCCCCGCCCCTCCCGCCGGCGTCCCTACCTGTCCGCGAGGCTCGGCCGTCGGTCCGGCCGGCGGAGCTGCAGGTCGGCGGCCCCCAGTCAGCGGGCCCGCGGGGTGGGGACCGCGCACCAGCCCCACTTCATCATGTTCGGCGACTCATACCGGGTGGGGCTCCCGGGGCAGGGCGGCCGGCGGCCGAGGCCGCAGACCGCAGGCGGGCGGGGGCCCGGGAAAGCCCGACGGCGTCCCCGGGGTCTGGCGGGAGGACGCGGAGAGGTCGGGGGGCGGACCGGGGGGCGGGGAGGGGCAGGGGCGGGGGGACGGGGCGCGGCGCGCTGGACCCGTGCGGGGCCGGCGCCGGCGAGGGCGCGGGGCGTGCGGGGCGGGGCGTCGGGGCGTCGGGGCATCGGGGCATCCGGGCATCCGGCGGGCGGGCGTGAGCGGGGCCCCGGCGGACCTCTCCACAGCCCGGCCTGGGATCCCCGAGGGGGTCTGCAAAGGAGCAGGCGGGCCGGGCGGGGTTGGAGGCAGAGTGGAGGTTGACAGGGCAGTGCTGTGTCCTCCTCCAGCCTGGGAGGTGTTGTTGGCGTGTCCCCAAAAGCTAAGATCACGGAGCACCCCAGCTCCTACCCTAAATGGGATGCTGGGAGCAGCGGGGGCAGGCGAGCCCTCCCCTTGCCCAGCCCACAGCCAAGATCACCTCTGGAGGAGGCCACGCCCAGTCTCCCTAAGTTCTGTCTCTGGGAGCTGTGGCCTTCATTCCAAATTGGGTGTCAGAAGCAATGCCTTCTACCACTCCACCTCCCAGGGATGGCAGGCACCCTTGGCTGTAGCGAGGGTGGAGATGGGCAGGAAGGGCCTGGCAACATTAGCACTCCCAGGCCATCTGCTTGGCGGGGTTCAGGGGAAAAATGCCACCTCATCTGACCTACAACTGACCCCATCCCCACGGGTTCTCTCCCCCCTCCGCCCCCCCCCCCCTACCCCCCGACTCAGCCTGCTTTCTCTTTTAGTGTCTTTCCCTCTCCCCAGTTTCTTTCAGGCACACCCCAGCAGGTATGCACTGGGTGTGGAGAAGGCTCCTGTGTGCCTGAGAGCTGCCCTGCCAAAGGCAGGCGGGACCTGAGGTGCCCTGCTCGCATTGTGTCTGGCTAGGACAAGACCCTGATCCTTGCCTTCGCCACCGTCATTGGGCTCACGGTGCTTCTGTTGGCCCTGAAGACCATGAACTCAAGGAGGAGGCAACTTACCGTCACCTTACAGAACCCCGAAACCAAGTACCCGCTGCCCCTGATCGAGAAAGAGGTAATGGGTCAGCCCACGGTCAGCAGGTAAAAGAGGAGAGAGCAGAGAGGTGGGGAAGGTGCTGAGCTGGGAAGGCAAGATCGCGGGGCAGACATTCAAGGCCTTATCACTGCCATTGTGTGTGTGTGTGTGTGTGTGTGAAAGCACCAACAACTGGGGCTCCTATCCCAGGCATCTGGGCTCCCCAGCGCAGCCTCTAGAAAGCGGACAGAGCCTGCCTTTGTTTTCTGTCTTATCAGCAAATCACCCACAACACCAGGAGGTTCCGCTTTGCACTGCCCTCAACAGAACATGTTTTGGGGCTTCCCGTAGGTGAGTGGTGTTTGGTTTCAGGCCTCCTCAAAGACGTTGGTTTCTGTTCCTAAAGGTACTGGGAGGACTGGCCCCTCCAGCGCCCCTTCCCTCCTTTCCCTCTTCCTCCTCTCCCCCCTTCCCCTCCTCCTCCCACTCCTCTCTGCTTCTCTCCTGGTCTCTACCTCTGTCTACATACCCACTCCCCTTCCTGTGTACAGTTTCTACTCCCCCTGGCACCCTGGCACAGAGCTTCCTCTGGCCTCTGTCTCTGAGCATCTCTTTTGCCACTTCTGCCTTCACCACTGATTGCTGAAGGCTCCCCGTGCAGCACATTTCTTTCCCCAGCAGAAATCTGAACGGCCCAGCCCGTCATGTGGCGTGGGTGTAGCTGCGATCCGTAGGTCTCTGGCCACAGCTGGTCCCTTCAGTTCCTCCCTGGAGCGTCAGGATTACATGGTTCGAAACTTCCCTGCTGCCCCTCCGCAGAGCCATTGCCCAGAGAGACGCAGTGCTGTTTCTAGAACTTCTGGTTTGCAGGTGTTCAAATCCCGGGGCTTTTCATACCGGTGAGCCCAGGTGTCCTCCTCTGGGCCAGGTAACAGGTCATAGCTGAGGGGCCTGTGATTCATTCGCTGACCCCACTGATGCACCCAGCTTAGGAAGAAAGGGCTTCGTGGTGGCAATATATCTTGCTTTAAAAAGGGACACACCCCTCTCTGTAATTTTTAATACCCAGCCTCCAACAATGAGCTCTTCCTGCTCATTGGACCCAGTGAGCCCACACTAGCTAGCAACAGGTTTCCTGTGAGTGAAGCTGACAGGATACGGCCCCCCAATCATAGAGACGCTCAGAGAGATGACGTGACTTGTCCAGGAGTGACACTCGGAGTGACAAGGACAGGCCTAGCGTTCACACATCTGCATTGGGGCTCCTTCCCTGCTTGGCCCTCCTTCCGTGCACCCCGCCCCACCATGCACCCACCTCCCCGAGGCCCAGTCCTTTAGGGGAGTTCTGAGTCCTGCTTAGGCTGGCCATGCCGACTTGCCGTGTGATGCCTTTTTGTAGGTAACTATGTCCATCTCTTGGCCAACATTGATGGTGTCCTGGTGATCAGAGCATACACACCTGTGTCCAGTGATGACGACCAAGGCTTTGTGGACTTCATTATAAAGGTAAACGACGCCCCCCCATGTCCGGGTGCCTCACCCTCACAAGCCTATCAGGGTGGTGGAGTGGACAGTGTCCTTTAACAGTGAAGCCATTGACCTGGTGTAATCTCCCGCCCGAGCTGCTCCAATCGTGCGTGCAGGGCACTTTCTGCATGGTTTCCAACAGCAAACGCGTAAGTTGTGTGCGGTGGTGGCCTCGGACCTGAGGCTGCGAAAACCAGGCTGCCTTCTTTTTCAGATCTACTTCAAAAATGTGCACCCCAATTATCCAGAGGGAGGGAAGATGTCTCAGTACTTGGACAACATGAAGATTGGGGACACCATTCTTTTTCGAGGGCCAACGGGGCGCCTGTTCTATCATGGGCCAGGTACTGGGGGTTCACCCAGGGACTCCCGTGGGGAGGAAGGAGATTCCTGTAGTAGCTGCATTGTTCTAGAAAACACGCCTCAGATTTGAGTCACGTGGGTCACGCATTCATTCACATGCCATTTCACAAGACTGTAGGCACCATCCAGCCAGGGGAGCGGTTATGTGTTTCCTCATCACTGTGTCCCCAGCACAACACCTGATTCGTAAAAAGTAACCCGCTACTGTTGCAAAACCGATGGAGGGAGCCCACACGCATTCATTTACTCACATACTCGTCACTCACTCGCTGTGGGTGGGAGCGCTGTGTGAGGCTCCCTATCCACTATCTAGTGCAGGGGTGGGCAAACTTTTTGACTCGAGGGCCACAATGGGTTCTTACACTGGACCGGAGGGCCAAAACCAAAGCAACCTGACCATGCTGGCACTCTCATCTTGGGCTGCTGGTGAAGGAGCGGAGGGGAGAGAGCAAGAGAACCCTCCGCTCTTTCGGCTCCGCGGGCCGGATAGAACAGCCGAACGGGCCGGATCTGGCCCGCGGGCCGTAGTTCGCCCACGGCTGATCTAGTGGAACCTCCCTCCTTCCCCAGAAGAAGAGATCCAGGGGTGCCCCGCAGAGACCCAGACTCTATTCCCACTCTGGGCACGGGTGCACCGGGCTGGCCACGGAGGTCGCTCTGGCTTAAAGAGGGTGCAGCCACGTCCTCAGATGGGCGTGCCCCCGAGAAGTCCCAAGGAAAGGCAGTGCTGTTTTTGCAGGCTCTCGGGCAAGGACTCCAGAAGTGAGCAGTGTCCTCTGTGTTTCCAGGAAGGTTTTCAGTCAAAGCATTCAAAACGAGTAAGCCCGAAGAAAAACGAGCCAGCCACCTGGGGATGATCGCTGGGGGCACAGGTAAGAGGCTGCTGGGGGCTCCATCCTAAGCGAGCCCTGAGCCGTTTTCTGACCTTGGAGCCCTTGGATCCTAGAAGGGGAGATGTGAGTGAGTCCTTCCCTGGCTGCTTCGGACGGGAATGCGGGTCAGCGTAGGCCTCTGCCCTGACCCTGTGCACCCAGCTCCCCTTCACCAACGCGGTGGGGGAGCCCCAGGAGCCCCGGGGAGCCTCCAAAGCCAGGCTGGGGACAGGGATGAGGCTGAGGACCAGGCCGGGGAGGCCCACACAGGGTCCCCCAAGGACTTCTAGCTCCAGGTCAAGCCTCACCCCCATCTTTTGACATGAATTTTGTGAAAGAAGAGAGAACAAACATGTAAGGAGAACTACAACTCGCCAGGCGCCATGATAGGCACTTTTAAAACTATCGCATTTACCCAATCGTGAATTCTGTTTCACGAACGGGGACCCTGAATTGCTCAGACGGGTACTTACTTGAGCATCACCCTGGTCAGGTAGCAGGAGAACTGGGCATGGAACCCAGTTCTCAAACCAAAGCCAGCGCTCCTTCCCTCTGGCCGTACGAGAGGGAGAAAGGGAAAAGCAAAACGAAGGGGGCAGTTCCCCGCTGTGAGTTTTGGGGACCGAGGGGAGAAGAGTAGACCCGGGCTCCAGTGGCTACAGGCCGGCCGGGGGCCGTGGGCAGCCGCGAGGGCGAGCTGGCCCGCCCGCACTCTGTGTTCCAGGGATCACGCCCATGCTGCAGCTCATCCGCCACATCACCAAGAACCCGCATGACAAGACCAGGATGTCCCTCATCTTTGCCAACCAGGTTGGTGTGGCTGAGTCTGCCCTGGGCTGGCCGGGGTGGGACAGATGGGATGTTTGCAGAACAGGGCTCTGCATTCTCCCCGCCCCGCACTGAGCCCAGGCCACTTGGTGCCTGAGGCCGTGGGCGGGCCAGTGGGCTGCGGGCGGTGGAGAAGCTACATCCTGGCCTGTTTCCCCATTTGTTGCTTTTTTAAAACTCTCATTTCCCCAACCAGCCTAATCACTCTGCTTTCCTTCCTTTCTCAGTACTTAGTCCTACGTTATTCTGATTATAAAATCATAGCAGCGCTCCATGCAAATTTTGGAATATACAGAAGCATATAAATATTTGACTTATTGTTGTCTTTTTTTCCTCTACACACTCTATCTGTATTTACAGTTATATATATATATATATATATATATATATATATATATATATATATATATATATATAGTTTGTGGGGGGTTTTTTGTGTTTTTTTTTTTTTTAGTTAACATTACCATACAGATATCTTCTTCTCATGAAAGCTCTTTATAAATATTTTCATTATGGTCTATATTAAGTTGCACCATCGTTTACTAAATCTTCTACATTCAGATTGTTTTCAGTTATAAATGATAGTGATGAAGAATTGTACCTAAACTTGGTCACTTTTGGATTATTTTCTTAAAAAGAATCCCAGGGGTGGAATTATGAGGACCGGAATGATAACGAGCTTTAGGACTCCAGGCCTCTGTGCAACATCTCAGAGCCTGGGACAAGTCTCTTTAGACTTTGACTTGCTCTTCCCCACATGAGGCTCCAGCCTGTTTTCTCTTTAGCTCTCCAGTGCTATTTATTATATATATATATTTAAGCGACCGAACAACCGGTCGTTATGACACACACTGACGCAGAGGATCAGGCTCCCTCCAGTCCGGATTGGACCTGCAGGGATTGGGCTGAAAGCAGCTCTCCGACATCCCCCGAGGGGTCCCAGATTGTGAGAGGGCGCAGGCCAGGCTGAGGGATGCCACCCGTGCACAAATCCTCTGTGCATGGGTAGGGTCCCTTGGCCTGGCTGGCGAGGTTGGCTGTGGAAGTGCACTGACCACCAGGGGGGCAATTCCTGCATTGATCGTCTGCCCCCTGGTGGTTAGTGAACATCATAGTGACGGATCAACTGGTCATTTGGTCAACCAGTCATAACGGTCACTTAGGCTTTTATATATATATATGAATATAGATGATATCATATCATATATCATATCGTATCATATATCCTATCATATCACTATATTATATATTGCTGCCTTAGTCCCTTCCATTCCCTGCAGAAGATCCTGGGCCCACATGAAGCTGAACCTGGCGCTCAGGGTGGCTGTGGGAGGTGGGGCCGGGGCCCTTGAGGGAAGCCACCCCACTGCTGTGGAGCCACGGCCTTGCAGCCGGAGGCAGTCACCCAACTGCCCAGTCCTGCCCTCACAAGAGCGGGTTTGTTGTGCAGGAGCAGGGTCTGTGGGGAGCACTCCACGAGTTACATATGGCAGGTGGGCCAGGAACACGAACATGCTAACCCATGTACTCCATCTGAGGGGGTAAGCAGGGAGTCTCTGGAGGGGCCGTGCTCAGTCTGCTCCCTTTCTAGACAGAGGACGACATCGTGATGAGAAGGGAGCTGGAAGAAGTTGCCGCCACTCACCCGGAGAAGTTCTCCCTGTGGTACACCCTGGACAGGCCTCCTCTTGGTACGAACCCCACTCTCCCCACCCCCCACCCCCAAACGTGGGCCATTGACCCACCTCAGGGCCGAGTCCCCGGCTGGGTGTGATTATTAGGACTGTGCTTGGGGGATTGAGGACTTGGGCTCTACCTCCCATGGAAAATTCAGGAATTTGAAGAAGGAGAGATTTGGAATGACCTACTGAATAGCAGGAGGGACACTGAGGCCCCGGGCCACCCTGAACACCTACCTCCCTTGCACTCCGCACACATCCCATGGAGGCGTCAGATAACACTGCCTCTAGTACGGCCACTGACCCCTTCCCCATCCTCGGCCGTGTTCACAGCAGGCAGACTCCGGCTGGAGGCCTCAGAGCCTGGGAGTAAATAAACTGAGGCCTGCCTGGGGCGCTCATGTCCTCTCCACGTCTCCGCTTTCTGCAGAGAACAGTCATACACGCTTCCGAGTCTCGGAGAGCAGCCTGGCCTCCCTCTCCCTGGCTTCGGGGAGAGCAAGAGGCCTGGGGCCAGGGTCTCGCCCTGGCGCCTCCCCAGCTCCCCTCTGCTCACCCCCAGGCTGGACCTACAGCACGGGCTTCGTCACCGCCGACATGATCCAGGAGCACCTGCCCGCTCCCAGCAAGTCCACGTTCATCCTGGTGTGCGGCCCACCGCCCCTCATCCAGACAGCCGCTCACCCGAACCTGGAGAAGCTGGGCTATCCCAAGGACATGATCTTCACCTACTAACGCCCCCCCTTTGCTCTTAGCGAACGTCCCCCGGTCCCTTCCATCCGACTCGCAGTGATTTCGGCATCACCACGTTCAGAGGTGCCTCGGGGCACCCCGGGGCTCGCCCGGAGCCCCGCTCTCTGGGGTGGGCCTAGGAAGGGATTAAGGGGCCAGAGGAGACAACGTGGCCGCGGGGCTCGGAGGGCGTCATCCTAGGACCCTTCCCCTTGGCTCGGTGAAATAAACGTCAGTACAGAGCAGACAGCCCAGGGAGTGTGGCTCTGTGGGGGACCCGCCAGGCACGTAGAAGGCTCTGGCCAGCCCTCCATGTGCACTGGCTGTGTGTCCATGGGAGGGCAGAACCGGCAGAGGTGCCAGGGCAGAATTTCGGAAGAATCCAAGTGGAGTCATGTCAACGCCCAGTAATCTCTTTTGACACCCCCCCCCTCCCTCATCTCCACCCCCATACACGTTTGTTTTTTATAATTCTCACTCGATGGTTTTCCATTGGTTTTGAGGGAGAAAAAGTGGAAGAGAGAGGGAAAGAGAAAGAAGTGTCGACGTGAGAGAAACACACCGCTTGGTTGCCTCCTGCAGGCACCCTGACCGGGGGAGGAGCCTGCACCCGAGGTTCATGCTCTTGACTGGAATCGAACCTGGGACCCTTTGGTCCACAGGCCAACAATGCTTTATTCACTGAGCCAAACTGGCGAGGGCCCACAGTGTTTTGTTTCTAAGGTCTGATCTATGAGAGGGCTCAGGGTGGCACCCTCCATGAGCACCCACCCTTCTCCTGCGGGAGACCCTTGAAGGAGGAATGGCGTTCAGAACACACATGCCAGGGCAGTGGGTGGACCCGCAGGGCAGGAGGGCTCCGGGAATCCTAGACCCCCGGAGGTAAGGGGCGAATTTTTGCTGGCATCCTCTGAATGCCAGGTTCTTTTCTGGGGCAGTGGGTAGGGGCGGTCACAGACAGAAGCTTCCGAGCTTGCAAACAAAATGAGGTTCCAGAATCTATTCCTTAAATCCTTCCTGTCGCTAACCCCAAAAGCTATGTATAACCCTTGCCATCTGACGCTCATGGCTGGGACGTGCTCCTGCTCTGTTACCTGTGAGGGGGTGTGACCCCTTCTGCTCTTGACTTTGTATAATTCTCACAAGGCACAGAGTCTGCGGGGATTCTGTTCTTTAAGTTATGGATGAAAAGGAAAGGGAGCCTCAGAGACAGTTACTATCCCCGGGTCATTCAGCCAGTAGGTGGCAGTGTTGGGCTTCAAACCTGGGCCTGTTTCATTCCAAGTCACTCCTCCCTTCCCTTCTCGCAAACGCTGGCATAGCAGCAGCATTGCCAAACCTTGACACTGCTGGACTTCTTATTCATCACATGTGTGGGTTAGTGAGGGGGAGAGGGAGGATGGGCTACAGGAGAGAGAGAGAGAGAGAGAGAGAGAGAGAGAGAGAGAGAGAGAGAGAGAGAGAGAGAGATCGCCCTAGGGAACAGGTTTGTAGCACCCACAGGGTGGCCCCACATGGGGTACCCCCCAGCGGGCTGGTGGGGTGGACTACTGGGAGGCAGCCAGCCAGCCCCATTCCTCTGCGTGGTGGTCAGCGTGTCCTCAGGGAATCCCCTCCTCGGAGACAGACACTCTGCTGAGCACTGCATGATGAGTAGATCCTATGCTGGGATATTTTCCTTAAACACAAATGTTACCTTGCTTGTCTCCTGCTTTAGCCTCTTTCTTGTCCCCACCTGGCCACCTGGGTCTCCAGGATAAATCCCAGGGCCTGGCTTATAAAGCCTTTCCTGATGTGGCTCCAGCCGGCTCACCAGATTTCTCTCTCCCCCCCCACCGCCTCCCACTCTGACCCCTTCTCTGGCTCAGCAGTTCTCAGCTAGAGGGGATCTTCCCCCCAGGGACCATTTGGCCAGCTTGGGAGACAGTTTTGGCTGTCACAGTGGGAGAAGAGTTGCTATTGGCACCTAGAGGGAGGCCTAGGGCGCGGCTAAACATCCTAGAGCACACAGGACAGCCCCCAGGACGGTAAACAGCCCCAAACACAGCAGTGCGGGGCGGAGAAACCTCTCTTCACACGACTTCCCAGGATGTGCTGAGATGCTTCAGGTCCATCTGTCTGGCGTGCCTGCCCCACTTGGCATGGTTGGGGAACCTGCTTCACCTTTCGGAACTCAGTGATCACCTCTTCCTTGGAGCCGTTTTGGTCCTGGCCCCCAGGCCTGTCCTCCATTTGAAATAACTTGCTGTTGGGACTGTAGGGACTGCTACTGGCGCCCCTGCAACACCAGCACTCTCCTGTTTGACCTGTGAGCCCCCTCGGGACCATCTGCACCCTTAGGAAGGGCCTTGGCGTTCATGCCTGTGCCTCTAACCCTCCTCGGTCTAGCACGAAAGGAACTTGACCTGCACACACAGAGTGTGTGTGTGGGGGGGGGGGAGGGAGGGGGTGTTAGCACCTCCTGTGCCCTGTGAGGACCAGGATCGGGCCTTACAATGGGCGTGGAGCCCACCCACAGCAGGCGTGCGGCGAGTTTGTGTTGAGGGTGGGCATGGTAAGGGAGATAGACCCCAGGTTACTTCAAGGTGAGCCAGGAAGTGCTCGACCTCAAGGGACACAGGGGCCTCCATCCGAAACACCCGTGGGAGCTTCCGGAAGGAGGCGGTGTCTTCCGGGGTCTCAGCAGGCAGGACTTGGCCTCGTGGCGGGGACTGGGAGAAAAACACAGCCCACAGCGAGGGGAGAGGGAGACAGCAGCGCAGGCGTGGGCGCAGGGTCCCGAAGGCTGAAGATTCCAAAGGGCTGGGGCGCCGACCAAGGCTTTTGAAGCTCTCCTCTGTGGTAATTCTGGAAGTGGGGAGTCCTTAGCCAGAAGCCAGCAGGCTTAAAGCAGTGCGGTGGGAAGGTCACTGGGGATGGGGTAGAGGAAGTCCAGAGGGGACCAAGTAGGACACCAGCTGTGGAAACCGGATGAGAGGTGGGGCTGAGCTGGAGCCGCCACAGGGGGCACAATGGGCCAGTCACCGAGGGTGGAGACCGGCTGGGAGGGGACTGGGGGGCAGGGGCGGGGGGCTCTCTCCTGAGGTGGGAGCTGCCTGAGGTTCATAGGCTCCTCTGGAAGGTGGAGTTTCCAAGGTCCTTCCACTAGGGCGAGCTGTTTGGTCAGACAGTTGCATTGGAGGGTGGTGAGGGAAAGGCAGGAAGCTGGGGGGACAGGGGTAGGGGGGGATGGACGCAGGGGAGGGAAAGGGTGTGTGTGTGCCTGCTTTCCCAGCTTCACCGAGGACCTGAGACAGGCTTGCTTTGCAGTGGAGGGTAGGCTGAGTGCAGCCGGGGCTGGGAGGGAGCCTCCCTGCTGCTTTCCTCTTCTCACCCAGATCCCTCATGGAACCAGATTCCTGTGAGGGGGAGCACGCGTCTCTGTCCAGCAGCGCCCAGGGAGGGCCCTGCTATCCCCTGGCCCACCGCAGTCACCAAGCGCACGCAGAGGGGGCCTCCGCGCTTCGCCAGCGGAGCCTTTATGCGCGCTCGGCCCCGCCCTTTGGGAGAAGAGCCGCCCCCGGGGTCTCCCACGCAGTCCTTGGCCACCGGGAACAGCTGCGTCCGCACCCACATCTCACTGCCTCCACACAAAAGGGGGTCGCTAGCCACGTATAAAAGTACAAAAGGTATAAAAGCTGCGGCGGCGGCGAAGGGCACAGCGCTGTTGAAGGTGGTGGGGCGCTGGGGCCACCTCTGGACGTCTGCCCAAGCCCCCGGGCCCTGCCGCCAGCACCCACGTCCCAGGAGCCCGGCCTGCCTCCTCCTGGCTCCGCCGTGGCCGTGTGCCAGCTCCCCCTGCAGCAGAGAGAGCCTGGGGTCCACGCGCGCCTCTCCGGCGCTCCGCCACGGCGTCACCTCCAGTCCTCGGAGTTGGGAGCAGCCGGGTGAGAGTCGTTCAGCATCTGGTCCTGGCTCAGCATGGTCTGAAAGGTCACAGCCGAAGGTGCGGTTGGACGGGGTTTGGGCCAAGGCCACCCTACTGCAGCTGTGTGGGAAGCAGCGGTCCCACCGGACCCTGTAAGTTCACGGTGACCCAGGGACCCCGCGTATTGGGTCAGATCAGACAGCATGATCAAGAGCTCACACCTTAGGCCAGTGGTCAGCAAGCCGCAGCTCCTGAGCCACATGCGGCTCTTTGGCCCCTTGAGTTTTTAGCAAAGGCCAACTTAGGAGTGCCCTGATTAAGTTAATAACAATGTACCTACCTATGTAGCTTAGGTTTAAAAAATTTGGCTCTCAAAAGAAATTTCAATCGTACTGTTGATATTTGGCTCTGTTGATTAATGCGTCTGCCTTAAATAAAGCTGCTATTTTTAAGGCCACCAGAAACCTATTAGAGGTGAGAAGGGCAGAGCTGGGTGGAGTTGTTTAGGTGTGTGAGCCAAGGAAAAACAACTGAATAAAAACGATCCTACTTGGATTCAGGGAGATGTCCTCTGCCCTAATCATGTCCTTGAATACAGCCTTCTTAACCTGTGTCTATGGGAACCAAGAGGACCTAAACTGTATGGGGCCCAGACAACGTGAACTGGGGATAGCCTCTTCCTGGCTGTTCTAATCTGCCTGTGCACCTTGTAAGGAGGCTAACGTTAGCCTTGCTTCACAGAAACCGAACCAGGGCTCGGAGGGAGAATGACTTGCCCGACGTCCCAGCGGGGGCATGAACCAGGCTAGCCTCACTCCCGGGGTGCTCCTCTCCCCGAGACCAGGCTGCCTGCTGGGCACACCAGTACAAGCGCATGTGACTTGATATTCAGGATGTCAGAGGCATGATGGGACATACGATGGCCTATGGGCAAAGAGGGTAGAATAGTGTCCACCAGGCCAGAGGTGAGGCGGGGCATTGGGCTGACTGGGCAGGTGACCAGAGCTACTGAGCATCTCGGTTTCCTCACCAGCTCTGAGCCTGGGAAGAGGACCTGAGGCCTGGCGTGCTTTAGCTGGGGTTTGCTCCAGGTCCATAACCTCCCCGGGGCCCTGAACTGCTCAAGGCCCAGCAGCAGGCCCGTGGAGAAGGCATGTGCGCTGCCTGCTGCCCAAGGGCTGGCTCAGGCTCTGGCCCCAGCGCCCAGCGCCCTCCGTTGTTCTCTCTGCACCGCCACCTCCACCCCGCCCGAGAGCTGCTGATGACACAGGCTCCGGGGTGGGGACAGGGCTGCCCCAGGCCTTGTGCACCACCTCACCAATCTCATCCCGGCACCTGTTCTGTGGAGAGGGTCGGAGTCCTACCGTGAGGCGGTGAATGTCTTGGGAGAGGAGCCCTATCTGCGTCACGGTGCCTTCCGAAGGTGCCATCTGTAAAACGGGCAGCGGCCCCGTCAGCACACGAGGAGTCCACTCGCGACTCACAGAAACGGCATGCACACCTACAGCTCGGGCATGCTCCCCTCGGGGTGCAGACAGGCGCGGGCCAGGCCCCGAGAGCACGTGCCACCTCTGTCCCCGGGGAAACACGGAGCCTCCAGTGTCCCACACTGCCATGCACATGCTCTCCTGGGTCCCTGTCCGGCAATCGTTCCAAGGGTACCTCCAACCAGGGCACAGACTGGGCCTGCCAGCAGCAGCCCTTTCCTATATGCTCCAGGCTCCATTTCCAGAGCAGAGAGGAAGGCCTTCAGGATGCTGAATACACTGACGATTCCTGGCACCCACGGGACCTCAGATACCAATGCCCGGCATGGGGAGAATCCTCAGGGAGCTGACCACGGAGCTTCTTCACACCAGCACACCCCTTCCCGCCCCTTCCTGCCTTTCCTCCTCCCTCAAACCTACTGGACACTGTGAATTTGGAAGCACCCTTTGAGATCATCCTATGTGAACCCTCATTTTCACAGGTGGGAAAAGGGGGGCCCACACGGGGATGGAGGCCTTGCTTGTGCCCACACAATTAGTGACACAATTCCATGCAGTTTGAAAACAGGCACATGCAGGGATACCCTCCCAGGGATGTGATAAGAAGTAAGGGATAGCCCAGCTGGTGTGGCTCAGTGGTTGGGGATCAACCCGTGAACCAGGAGGTCATGGTTCGATTCCCGGGCAGAGCATATGCCCGGGTTGTGGGCTCGATTCCCAGGAGCAGGTGTGTAGGAGGCAGCTGATCAATGATTCTCTCTCATCATTGATGTTTCTATCTCTCACTCTCCCTTCCTCTCTGAAATAAGAAAAGAAAGACAGGAAGAAGGGTCAGAGCCTGCCCTGACTATGGTTCTACAATGGTGGTACCCAGGGACCAGCCTCTAGACGCACCTGCCACGCAAGGTCCTAGGCACTGGCATCAGACACCAGCCGTGCCAGCTGGTGAGCTTGTCCGTCTCTCACTGGCGGGAAGTGAGGGGAGACCAGACAGAGGCCGTGGCCCGAGGTTACAAGTAGTTTAAGAAGTGACTCTGAGCTACTGGCTCCATCCGGGACAGAATCAGAGTGTCCTCACTGGGGTCACAACGAGACTCTTAGGCTTCTGCCGATGAGGCCCCGGGGGACCCAGCGGAGCCAAGAGCGGCCCTGGGCAAGCTGGAATCTCCTGGGCCGGAGCCCAGGAGCGTCTGTCGCGCAGTCCTTGGCCAGACAAAGCCAGTCTGGAAGACCCATTATCAGTCAGTCAGCCTCTAAATCAGGAAGCAGGTCTCTGCAGCCCCGCCAGCACAGGCGCACCAACCCCCACGGTGGCTGGGGGCCCAGCTGGGCCCATAACAGAGAAGCTGGCAAAGCGCATGAAAGAGCGGAAAGTCCTTCCAGCAAGGCCGCCTTCTTGTCTCCCCACCACCGCCTTCACCGGGTGGCCCACGCTGCTGAAACAGGAACCAACGGTGGGGTCTGCACGTGAGATGTGACCTACAGTTGGGACGTGTGTGAGACCCGAGGGGGGTGGAGCCTGAGACCACAGGGCCACCGGCCTCCTCTGAAGGATTTGGGGCGGGGGGTGTGGGGGGGGTCCTTCCCTGCCTCTCCTCCTTGTCCATGACACTCGGCAGATGCATAGTGTTGTGCATGGCGAGGGAGGACCCGTCTTCCGGCTGGGTGCCACTGGTGGTCACACCGCGCAGGGCGCAGGACTCACCTCCACATGTGCTCGGCTCTCTTCCCCACCAAGACTAAAGACGTGCCGTACGGTTTGCTTTCCACATAAATATCGTTTTATTACCAGGAGGAAGCGACCACCTCTGTAGTAAGGCACAGCACAGGGACCTTGTCATGGCGGCGGAAAACCCTGCTGCCGTCCCCGGGATCACAGCCGAGACTGTGGCACAGGCCGAAGGCACTTGAGATTGCCCTGCAACCGAAGCCCCGTGGACGGGCCCGAGGGTGAGCCCCCGGCGACGGCCCACGGTCTCAGGACCTGTGTCCAAGCGCGTGTATTCCCACGGGTGCTGAAGATGGGACACCGAGAAGTACTAAAAATGTACAGGCATCTGTTAGTGTCTTCCCCCCTGAGTGAGAGAGAGCACCTTTGGCAGTCGTTCCCAAAGTCTGGCCCCTCAGCAAAGGTGCGACTCCGTGCCCTGGCCCCCCTCGGGGTTCGAGAGACAGGCCCAGGGGAACACGATGATCTGAGAGTTCTCTGCGAGCCATGCACACGCACGGGGGTGAGATGCAGTTATGTGCTGGCACACACGGTGTTACTGTGAGTTCTCAGGGTGCACAGAGAGGACAGGTGACAGGGGCATCAGCTAATCTGTCCCACCTGGTCCAGTCCCTCCACTTCGGGGGCATCGAGTGGGCCGAGGCCCCGGTAGCCACTGTAGACCCTGTCACCGACACTGTCACCGGGCTCCATCGGGCAGATGTAGTCCGTCGACTCGTCGAACTTCTTCTTCCTTATGTTTCCAAAATGTGAGAATCCCAGTTTCCTTGGCTAAAACACAGCAAATGCAAGATTATGAGAAGATCGTCAAGCTGATGTGCAGGTATGACTGGCCATACCTTTACACGGCAGGCCTCTGAGGAAGATGCAAGGCAATCTGCTTCTGGAAAAACTCTCTTAACCAAACAGAGCTCCTGCAAGCAATGTTTATGGTGGGGAAAGACCAACAGGTAAATGATCTTATGTGGATTGCTGCCCCCGCCCCCACCCCCCGACACACACACACACAAGACTCCACTCCTGAGACGCAGGCCTGCTGTCTCAGCAGGGATGCTGGCATTGCCTGGGGACAGGGATGCCTAGAGGTCCTGCCTCACCACAGCTGCTGGTGCCACACAGGGGAGCTTCCTTCCTTCCACTTGCCCTTGTGGAGCCACAGGGGACAGGCCTGCTGGCCCTCCTTCCCCCCTCCAGCTGCGCCCAGCAGTGTTTCTGCTGCTCCCCCAGACACACGTCCTGTCCTGCTCCCTTGGCAAAGGAGGTCTGGGGAGGACCTGGTCTGAGGACCGTGTGGCTCAGACAGGTCAGACGGGCTTGGTGGCATTCTGAGAGCCCCAGTGATGGCACTTCTGGATAACTATGTGCCAGCTGCCAAGGGGAACATTCCCGTGGCACAAAACTGGGTTTGACTGCAGGGAGCTCAGGCCCGGGAAAGTGAGTCGAGGTAGAGGACTTCCTAGCCTCCCGAGAATAACTGCTTCCTGCATGTGACATCCATGTAAAGCAACCTGCACTTGGACGCAAGTGTGGCCGGGAACTAACACGCTAACAGCGAGACCACAGCAGAGCAGAGAGAGCTCCTGGTCCAGGTGCACGCACTGGGCACGCACTGGGCTGGCCCCGGGGGCTGGGTCACTGCTGGGCAGCATGAGGGCGGGAGGAGGGCCGCTGGATCGCTGCAGAAGGTGTGGCCACTCACCCGGACTTTGGCTGTGGTGGTCAGTGGTGTGTAAGCTGGTGAGGTCATTTTCTCCCGCTTCTCCTGTTCAGCCTCAGGACCAATCAGAGCATTGAATTTGGTAGTTAGGTGGCGTCTGAGGAGCGTCTTTTGTGGGGGGATATTAAGAAGCATAGCCAGGGTGTCCCCAGTGAAGCGTGGCTCCAGGATCTAAGAAGAAACCAGACAAGCCACCCAGTGGTGACGAAGGGGCTCCAGGTAATGACTAAGAAATGTGCTCCCCCCCCCCCCGGGGGGCTTGGGTGCACCTCCAAAGAGTTGAAGCTCGTACATGACCTGCGTTCCATGCCCCTCTCTACCTGGCCCAGGGCCTGGCTTTGAGTAGACACTAGCACAACGGCTGACTGATCGTCTCCTTTTCACAGATGAGCAGAGAACTGTGACCTCTTAGATAAGCACACCTCCCAGACTCCACTCTGGTTGACATCCAAGCCACGCCCTCCTCATTTCCCTGCTGGCTTTGCCACTTGAAAGATCTGAGTGACCATGAGGACTGTATCACAGCAAGCAGGAAGCTACATTTTGAGGGGGGATTAGCTGTCCTCTCTGGCCCCCATGTTCTATAGGAGGAGGTAGAGCTGAGGGCTGATTCTCACCCAGCCCCTTTCCTGGAACCCTCTGATCTGTGATCCAGGGGCCGTCTTGCTTCTATGAGGTATGTTAATTCTCAACCACAAATTATCAAAAAAACACTTTGAGATTTCAACTTGTACAAGGATTTCAGGTGAAATATCAAATATTTTTTTTACTAGGACTTATGTCTAGCCCTTAAGAGAGCAATTTCTGACTAGCCCAGTTTCCACTGAGGCAGGCGGGCTGGTCCAAAGAGCCACTCACAATGAGACCTCCATGGACGCCGCTCCCACGAAGGTTGGGTGCATACTCCGCCAGGTCCACGGATCGCAACCACTCCATCACCCTGTGGTTGGACCACTGCACAACTTCTGAAGCAGAGAGGTTACCCTGTGACGGAGAAGAACGATGGGATTAGGTCTAACCGACCCCACCGTGGTGCTCTGTGGAGCAGCCCCCCGGAATGAGCCCGCCCCGGCTGCCTCGCCAAAAGACAGGTCCCATGCCCCAGGGACTCAGGTGGCAAGACCAGTTGTCCGAGAGCGTTTCCAGTTTCCAGGAAATGGAGCTCTCCTGGTATCATGCAGGACATTCTACACTTGAGCTATCTGATTCCAGAATCCTGTTATTCCCTCATTCTCTGGTTAACTTTGGAAACAGCAGTCCCCAAAGGCACAGAGTCATTCATTCAGTGACTCCACGTAACTTTAAAGAGGACTGCCAACTAGCAGCTCAGTGTTTTATAGACAAAAACATCTCCCTGGCATGGCCCAATGTTTCAGGAGAGCATACAATGAGATCCTTGTGCCTGAGTGCCCTCCGGTGGCAACAGGTCTTCCTTCAAAATACCCAGCATGTGCCTGTTGTATAGAAAACTTATTCGCTGAACAGGGAAAAAATAGGTGATGGAGGGTATGGGTAGGCGTCGTTAGTCCCTCAGAAAGCCCAGTCAATCTCAGAGCAGCTAGACTTAGTTCCCAGGAACATGGGAGATGGGGTGTAGTCACACCCCGTTAGCTTCAGGGCCCACCAGGAACTCTGAGGTTCATGGAACATTATCAGGGACTCCTCCAGAATTTGGGTTGCTGTGTTTATTTTTATCTATCTATCTATCTATCTATCTATCTATCATCTATCTATCTATTTATTTTATTCTTTTCTTTTTTTTAAATAAATCTTTATTGTTCATATTATTACAAATGTTCCTCATTTTTTCCCCCTCCATTGCTCCCCTCCACCAGGTTCCCATCCCACCCTCTGCCCTTTCCCCATCCCCCATTGTCCTTATCCATAGGTGCACAATTTATGTTCAGTCTCTTCCCGCACCCCCCCTCCCCTCTTCCCCGAGAATCATCAGTCCACTCCCCTTCCACACCTCTGATTCTATTATATTCGCCAGTTAATATTGTTCATCATGTTTTTTACTTCCCTTGGTTTTTAGATTCACTTGTTGATAGTTACGTATTTGTTGTTCATAATTTTTATCTTTAATTACACAATTTCTTCTCTAGAAAAAAAACCCCTGCTCTGTGCACCCAGGACTGGAGGTCAGTTAATGTCATATCTACCAATAGGGAGATCTAGTCCAAAGTGTCTGGTTCCTCATGGGCTCTTCATCTCCTGTCCTCTGCCTCCTTTGACACCCATCTTTCTGTTTTACCTCTTCCCTCCTTCTCCTCTGCACATTTCCTTATCGAATTTCATTATTATGATAGCTGTGCAAGGCTCCCACCCTCTGGCCCACAGCGTGTGTCTCCCCAAGGGAAGGTGGGAACTTGAAGGTCTGGCGGCTCCTGTGGGGCATGAAGAATAGACCATGGCGCGTCTGGGGCAGCACAGAGCACTAGCAAAGGGAAGAACCCCCAGCACCAAGGTCCGAAAGGCAGCCAGTCTGTGATGATGTTGCTCTTGTTTTCTTAGACCCAATCTTACAGACGTCCTAGTTCTGGGCTCCCCAGGTAGGTACGGCCCAGCCCTCACCTCATCCGCTGGCCGCCGGTGCAGGCAGTGGGGGTTGAACTTGTTGACGTGCAGCACGTGAATGGCACATTTGATGCTGAGATGATGCAGTTGGCTGGTGACTTTTAAGAAGAGCAGGTCATTCTGGAAGAGGAAGGTTTTGGTTGACGAACCAGAGTTCCCAAAGTGACAAAAGACCCCCCTCCCCGAGGTTCTTCTCAGACCAAACACAGACAAGCCCACCACGTCTCGGCAGGTGCCCGTGGACGCACCAACAGCTTTTCTTAGCACAATGGTTCCGACTTGGCTACTTGGCACCTCTTACGTGACAAACAACACGATTTTCAGACCGTAAGAGTGTGAGGGAGGTGGTGGAGTCAAGTTTAAAATGGCCACCCCAGGGACACCCGAGCTGAATGCTCACCGGGACGAGTGAACTATTGAAAGGGGAAACCCTCACCACAGTCAGGTATTGCAGCATGCGCCCATCAACTCTGGATTCATGAAACTGGTCTTTGTATTGGGGTAAGCCAATATCATCAAGCCAACCTGCAGGAACAGGAGGGAACGGGTGAGGTAGGATCCGAGAGCATGGGAGGGCGTGGGTGCCAACGGAGAGGGGGCAGCAGATGCTCATTCCGGAGTTCCGGCTGTACTCCCCATAAGGTTTAGTAATCCATCCGCCTTCCCCAAGGAGACAGCGTCTTTGACACACACACATTCCCAGGGGAACCATCTTCCCCGAGGAGCTGCCAGAGACACAATGCACCTAGGCCTGTCCTTACGTGTCACCCAGATGTGGTCCAGGAGTGCAGACTTCTCCTCCTGCTTGGTGTTGATGGCTTTGACTGCTAAAACCAGCTTCTTCCTGTGAAGAGGGTGCTTAATCCCCAGCTCCTGAAATTGAAAGATGAAGACAGATGTGGATTTTTGGTGGGCAGCTTAGCCTTCAGAGGACGCTGTGTCTGGGTGGAGATATTCCACCTGGGTGGCAGAGGAATCCTACATAGCAACAAGGGATCAATTTGCAGCATCAGAGGGTGTCTGGGGCTGCTTTGTCCGCTCTATTGTGTGTGGAATGAGGGGTGGGAGAATGGGGGTCCAGGAGGATTGGGGCACCTCACCTCCCAGGCATCGGTTTGGGGGAAAATGGGAATCTCTTTGCCCGGGGGCTCAGCTCTTACCTTTTCCATGTCCTGAGGGGTAGCGGTCAGTAGAGTGTGGCCAGAAGTCACCCACTGCCTGGCGAAGATCACGTACTGAGCCAGGCCAAAGTCCTCCAGCCACATGCACACACGCTCCGTATTCCACTGGGCGAAGGGGGCGTTGGGGTCACTGGGAAGCAGGAAGACAGCACTGCCCGTGAGTGGGGGGCCGGAGGCTCCCTCTGTACATAACTGAGCCTCACAAAGAGGGGCACTATGTTTTAACAAACGCTCCCCACCATGAGATCTAGTTAAAAAAAATTCCACACACTCATCTGAGGTGGTCTCTAGTTTCCGGTGGTGGCAGCTGGTCTGAATTAAAGTCTGTAGCTGCTGAGAGCAGGGGGCTGTTACATGATCCTTGTGAGGCCCTGATTACGTGTCCTGTGGTTCACGCACATGTGCACACGTGCCTCAAGCCCGAGTCCTGCCCCATTAGGATGAAGATCCACACTGAACCACAGGGTTCAACACCACTTTTAGGAAAACACTCAGAAAACTAGGAAAAAGGGTCAGTTCTCTAACATTAAAAAACAAACAAAAACACTCGAATCAATAACAGCTAATACCTAATGAAATACTAGGGGCATTCAAATTGAATCCAATAAAAAAGCAAGCCCGCCAGCTTGGTTCAGTGATTGAGTGTTGACCTATGAACCAGGAGGTCACAGTTCAACTCCAGAGTTACGGGCTCCATCTCCAGTGTGGGATGTGCAGGAGGCAGCCGATCAATGATTCTCTCTCATCATTGATGTTTCTATCTCTCTCTCTTTCTCTCTTCATCTCTGAAATCAATAAAATATATATATTAAAATGTAATACTTTTTATCAGTTCTAATATCAGCACTAATAACTGAGACTTGTAGGCAGTCTAAGAATGAGATCAAAATAAGAAGTATAGCCATTAGAAAGGTAAAAATAAAAGAAAGCCACTCCTTTCAGAAGACCGTCCATCTTGAAAACCCTAGAGCACTCAGTAAGATGGCTCGTTATAAAATACACACACAGGTAATTATTTATGACATGCATCCATCCACAATTTTCTATATACCATCAGTGCACAGACACTAACATTTTTTTGTTAAAATAATTTAAAAATCCCACTCATAGCAACCAAAATGATAAAATGTCTAGGAGTTGCCTTTTCAAAGAATTGTGCGGGTCCTGAGTCACCACCACCTGTGGGGATGGGGGCAGGTGGTAATTGTAACATCCCACTGAGCAGCGTAAAAAGACATGAATAAATGAAGAGCCAGATCGTGTTTCTAGACAGGATGCCTGGGTTTTACAAAGCCGTCAATTCTTAGAGACATCAATTTTTCATGTAAAGTGTGAATATTAATGGCACACTTAAACTCCCCATAGAATCTTCTTTTGGGAGTGAGAGGAAAGAAATTGACAAAGCAACTTTATATTCATTTTTAAAAATAAATGGTGATTTATGGAATATACAGAAGGCTCGATATTTCAAAAGATTCCTTCCAAGAAAGTACCCCTAACATGCTGGTTAAAAAAAAAAATTTTTTTTTAAATGCCTGGTTGAGTTGTTAAAAAGGAGTGATTTCCTTAAAGGGCCAGAATGACAAAAAACAAAAACAAAAACAAAACAAAACAAAAAAACCCACCAAACAAAAAACGCTCTTGATTCTTCCTCCATGTGCCCATGCGCATGAGTGAAGTCTACTGGAGTCCAACAGGAAGGCTGGGAAGCTCTGCACTAGGAGCTTCTGCCTTCCACCTCTGCATTCTCTGGGACGTCCACCTGGCCCCGCTCCACCATGGCCAGGATTTCTTTGCAGATGGACTAGAGGGAGCCTTACCTTTTCTGACCCTTGGGGTCTCTCGTCCTAGAGAGCCTTGGCCCTGCAGTTGCCCGGAGCCCGCCTCGCCGAAACTCTGCCATCCCTGGTGCATCGGTGTTGAAGTTTCCTGACTGAGTTCTTCGGATTCTGTGTGGAGAGAATCCATGGAGACTGTCAGGGAGAGCCTGGAAGCACCCCCTCCTATGCAGGCCCACCCAGGACTCAGTGGCACTGCTTCCCAGTGCCTCCCCAGAGGTCAAGGATCGTGACCTGTGATCCTTGGCCAGACCCAAGCCTCAATTCTAACCCTGCCTCTGGGATTTGGGCCTCTCCCTTTGGGAGTGAAAATGGAGGTTGGTGCTTGGCAGGAGGCCCTGGTTTCTGCTTCATTTCATAGACTGGGTCAGCTGGGCCAGCACGTAGTCAGCTTCCTATCTTCAAAGATGTCTTAAGCCGAAGCCGGTTTGGCTCAGTGGATAGAGAGTTGGCCTGCGGACTGAAAGGTCCTGGGTTCGATTCCGGTCAAGGGCATGTACCTTGGTTGTGGGCACATCCTCAGTAGGGGGTGTGCAGGAGGCAGCTGATCGATGATTCTCTCTCATCGATGTTTCTAACTCTCTATCCCTCTCTTTTCCTCTCTGTGAAAAACCAATAAAAATATATATTTAAAAAAAAAAAGATGTCTTAAGACCCAGACTGACCCCTAAAAAGGAAGCAAGTGGTCTCACACATGCGTCTCTCCAGAAGCACATGTGGCTGAGCTGCAGAGAATGTGCTCAGGCTGTGTGGAATGGGTGGGCGCCTAGAATGAATGGCATGTAAGGTAACTGGCTGTATTTAATGGATGCTTTTCATAGTTCTCTCTCTCTCTGGGCCCTAAAAAAGTCATTCAAATTCTTGGAGCACTCTATTTTCACTGCTTTTCTAATATTTAATTGCACAGGGGTTTACATAGTAGACTCTTTGCCCAGTCAAGAGGAATATTAATCCCAAGCAATATAATTACAATCATCACCACCAACTTACTTTCCCCAGAATTTCTTGATGCCTTTGGGGCTCCGTTTACCGTCTGGTGTCAGGGGAGACTGGGGACCCGACTCGGTACCAGATGACGTGGATGAGAAGTCGTTGGCCATAACAGTATCGTCCCAACCGCTTTCGGTGTCTCCTGAGATTGAAAGAATGTGATGACATGTGGATGAGAGCAAGGGCCATGACCTTCAGAAACTTCTCCCGCAGGCCTGGACATCCTCCAGGGGGCGTTGGGAAGAGCCTGCCCAGCTCTGCCTTCAGGGAAGGACTTTACACCAAGACCTCAGTAGGGGGCTCGAGCACACTCCAGGTTTCTCTAGGAGGACTTAGTAAGCCTAAGGTTTCAAATCTGGGTGAGCTAGCCGAAACCGGTTTGGCTCAGTGGTAGAGCGTTGGTCTGCAGACTGGAAGGTCCCGGGTTCGATTCCAGTCAATGGCATGTTCATTGGTTGCAGGCATATCCCCGGTGGGGGGTGTGCAGGAGGCGGCTGGTCGATGTTTCTCTCTCATCGATGTTTCTAGCTCTCTATCTCTCTCCCTTCCTCTCTGTAAAAAAATCAATAAAATATTTTTTAAAAAAATCTGGGTGAGCTAATGCCTTCAAATTCTAAGGGCCCCGGGGTCCAAATACTTGCAGGTAACTCCAACAAGGAAGGTGCTTTATTTTTTCCCAGGGGAGAGTGGGGGATGCAGGCAGGAGGGGTACCTGGCTGCATGCTCAGAAGGGACGGTTCGGGTAGGGCATGCCACACTCCACCTCACCTGGAAGGGTACAGTACCTAATACGGGGGCACTGACACTCCGGCCGCGATCTCCAGCCAACCAAGAAGCAGAGAAGCCACATGAAGAAGCAACAGAGGCCCAAGTCCAGCCCACCAGAGTTATAGGGGAAGCAAAGAAATAAACAAGAGTCATCGAGCAAGAGAGAAAAACTCAAACAGAAAGAAAAATAAATCCCCACGAGGAAGGAAGGGGAGGAGTGGTGACTAAGCTCGGCACACAGGGACCAGGGCAGTGAGAGGAGGTTTCAGGGGAGGGGACTGAATACCCCTGGAGCCACTTTCTGGGAGGTGAGGTATCCACAGGTAGGGAGAGGGAGGAAGGGCAGCAGGGCTGAATACACCGAGCCCCACAAAGCTTGTGCAGGGGACAGGACTAAGTCAGACTAGAGTGTCCAAAGCCACCGCAAGTCCAAGTCCGAGTGTCACCAGGATATACTCATTCAAGAGCTTATCTGGCCGAAACCGGTTTGGCTCAGTGGTAGAGCGTCGGTCTGCGGACTGAAGAGTCCCGGGTTCGATTCCGGTTAAGGGCATGTACACTGGTTGCGGGCACATCCCCAGTGGGGGGTGTGCAGGAGGCGGCTGGTCGATGTTTCTCTCTCATCGACGTTTCTAGCTCTCCATCTCTCTCCCTTCCTCTCTGTAAAATATCAATAAAATATATTAAAAAAAAAAAAAGAGCTTATCTGGAGCTCCTGTAGCTAGAGGCCGAACTGGCCAAGGAGAGACGCCAACACAAGGGCTGGCACAGGGAACAGCCAGGGATGAGGAGTCAGGGGTAGGAGAGCTCTGCCAGGACCTGACTATCCCCTCCCAGGCCCCGTGGGTATGCGATGCTGTAGCCCCGTGGTCGGCAAACTCATCAGTCAACAGGGCCAAATATCAACAGTACAACGATTGAAGTTTCTTTTGAGAGCCGAAAACAGTTTTCTGTGCATGGGCCACAAAGTTTCAATCGCACTGTACATGCACGGGCGCCCACATGTGGTGTTTTGTGGAAGAGCCACATTCAAGTGGCCAAAGAGCCGCATGTGGCTCTCGAGCCGCAGTTTGCTGACCACTGCTGTAGGGGAAAGATGGCCTCTTCTGCATGAAAAGCAGCAGAGACCTCCACAGTTTCGGGTCCTAAGCATCCAACGGATATCTGTGCACTGGCATCCTTGCCCACTGTCCACTGATTCCATTTTTGTAAGGAAATGTTCTCCCTCGGGAGAGCCCATGATACCATCCTACTGGAAACAGAGAGGCTGCAGAGAGGAAGGAGAGACGGGAAGGGGGAGATCAGGGTGACAGAGGAGGCAGAGCAGGGACAGGAAGGGTGGAGTGGGGAGTCTCAGAAGGAGGCAAAGGAGGAATGATGGGAAGGGCAGGAGGGGGTTCGAGACAGGAGGAATGGGAGAGATAGGGGTGGAGTAATTGCAGCTGGAAAGAAGGGGTGTGTGCATACCGTGGTTTCCTGGGCCCTAAGGTGTTTACTGAAGGAAATATTGTACCCACACAGGGAGCCGAGTCTCTGGAAGTGGTCTGACTTGTCCCGTTTGCCCCCCCCCCCCCCCATTCTCCAGCTGTGGGCTGCTGTGGTGGGCACAGGCTCTCGTGCACTAACTGGAGGTGCCAAGGCCTGGACACTCACTCAGCCTCCGCAGGCTGTTTCCTGTGGGGTCAGTCTGGGGGCTGGTGGGAGTCGATTTGGCAGCGTCTCCATTGGGCATGGCTCCTGGAAGCTTCCCAGGTAACGTGGGGTATTTGTGCTCCGCCAGGAAAGGGCCGTCCTGTTGGAAGGAGAGAGATGTCAGTCTCAGACTCAACCCCGAATAGGAATCCTCGGGCTGCAGGGACAACTCCCCGTTCTCAGGGAGTCAACTACACTCCAGCGGACTCAGAGACCCCTCAGAGGTCGTTCAGTGCAGGCCAGGAGAGGGGACCAGAGTTCTGAGGCCTCGGGTGACCAGATCGTCCTGCTTTTGGTGGGACAGTCCCGATTTCCAACAATTTTTCCTGCGTCCCGCAGTGTTTTAAAAAAGTCCTGATTTTTGGAAAGATTGGAAAGATTCTTTCCAAGAATCGGGACTTTTTTAAAATGCTGCGGGACGTGGGAAAAATTGTTAAAAATCGGGACTGTCCCGCCAAAAGCGGGACGATCTGGTCGCCTTACGGAGGCCTCACAATGAGACAGGGCTGGGGAAAGCCCAAATGCGGGCTGTGTGAGCCCTGACTAAGCAGGAAGTGGAGGGAAGATGCAGAGGAGGCCTTTTCATTTGGTATAGTGCTCAGAGGCTCAGTGAATTAACCGCTATAAATTACCCTTTGAATAAATAAATTGGAATTCTAATAAAAGCTATTGCTTTATTATATAATAATTAATATATTATACATTATACCTAACATAATAATATATTGCTCCTATATTATATGTTAATAATTATATATTATGGAAATATTAATTTTGGAAAATGCCAGATTAAGGCAAAGAGAGAAGGTACACTGCACTCAGGGGAGATGACCACAGAAATTGAGCAAGTGGGCTACATGTCAACACAGAGCCCCCTAGGAACTCAGGATCACGGTCTGCATGAGGTTTAGCCCCAGGGCAATGGGCTGGCCATAGAAAGTGTCCCAAAGAAACAGCTGATTAGAAGGGAAAGAAGAATTGGACTTACTTGGTCAAGAAAGACACAATGGCCGCTAAATTCACAAGCGTGAGGGAAACAGAGTGCAATGCATTTGAGTGAGAATAAAAGAAAAAGAAAAGCTGAAGCAACATGACCAAGGGAGCCAGCTGTGGATCACCTGGTTGGCCTCAGAGAAGAAAAGTAACAGGAAAGACAAAATCGATTTCAAAACAGACAAGTTAGACAAGCAACGGGAGACTTCTGGACTGAAATATTTTTTGAAGTTTCATTTAATTAACAGCCAAGTGCCCAATACATTTCTGAATTCAGTTTGCTTATAAATGCATGTCCTAGAAATTGTTTGAAATCCAATTCATTCTTTGGAATTGAATACTAATGCCTTATAAAGAAGCTCAGAAAGGAGGTCTATGAGAGAAGTATGTGAAATTCTGGAATAATTCTGAAAGAACGGCTGGTGAAGTAGAAATCATCAGAACCTTGAGAGATGGAGACCACGTGGTTTTTAAGTTCACAGGGACCTATAGCTAGAGCCTGGGCCTGAGAGGACAGACATGTGCTCAAACCCCACAGTATCCAAATGCTGGTCCCTGGACGGGCTGCCTCCCACCACCTGGGGCACGTGTGAAAACCATGTAAATCCCCATGTCGCAACCTGGTCCCATGAATCAGCCCCTCTGGGACTGTACCCTGGAAGTCTATTTTTTTCTGGCTGTGGGAAAGGCAGAATTCAACCAATTTAGAAAGCTGAAGGGCTTGACTCCAAGTTCCATTATATACAGAAAATATGGAAGGGGTGTGTGGGGGGCTTCTGGTTGCATCAACACTCACGCCCTCCTAAGAAGGGCAGATGCAACCGAGGTCATTGACGTGGCCTGCTCTGGGCACCTGCTGAGGAGTTGAGAGGTAAAGAGCGCATGGATCTAACCCAAGGGATGGGCTTCCAAGGAGGCCTAGATCAGTGAGAAAGAGATGAAGGCGACAGAAAGGGCTCTTAGCCAAGAAGAAAAGCTGGGAAGGAAGGACTCACTGCGAGTGAAGGTCGTGCAAGGTCAGGATGGGACCGAGGGAAAACAGGAATGTTTGAATCAGGTTGCTTCCTGGTCTCCAAGAAGAGTAAGCTGGTTATGGGGGAATAAACTCCAGCCAGGGAGCAGAATGGAACCGATGCCCAGCATAGAGGCAGCACATTGAGTGGGAGGAGCCTGGGCGTTGAGTCAGACCAATCTAGGTAAAGCCCTTTTGCCAACCTAGGACAAGCCCTTTCTCTTAGCCTCTCAGAACCTTTGTTCGTTTTTAAATAGAGAATCACAGTTCCTGCCTCAGAGCTTGTAAACAGAGGCACCAAAAAGGTCGTGTGACAGCAGTACCAGAGCAGTCCCTGGATGTGAGGACACTGGTCAGATCCCATTAGGAACGTCACGCTCAAGTGTGGCCCAGGGCACAGCTGGAGGAGACACTGAGGAACTAGTGCTGATCTCAGGAGACTGAACAGGGATGCCAAAGGTCTGTGATCTGTGCACGAGAGGAGAGGATGTTTAACTCAGAGAGGGCCAGGGGGCTTGTATTCTGGAGCTGTCAGGAGCAGGGCTCCAGAGGGAGAGCCGGGACCGGCGATGACATTCTAGGGAAGCCCAGCAGATGTGTGTCAGAGACAGAATTAGAAAAGAATACAGTGTGTCTCACAGTGCAATGAGCGCTCAGGCACCAATGTTCGATGCCGCTGTGGCTGACCGGACGCCTGGGTGTTTAGCCATGGCATGTCAGCACAGAAAGAGTGAAAGCTGTCGCCCTCCTCTAGTTGTGTGCTGAGACCATATCCCCTTTCCAGTAATTGCATCTACGCTGCCTGCTTGAAGATGAGCTTCTCTGAGCCTATAAAACGGAGAAGATATACGAAACCCTGCCCCACAGAGAATGGAGGTGAAAGCACCCAAGACACATACAAAGAAATGGGGTGCACATACAAAGAAAATGGGAAATGTTCTCTCTTCTCTCACCCTCTTACCCTTTAGAGTTAACATATTTTGAGGTTACAGAAGCTGTAACTTGCTACATGAAAACACTCTAGCAAGCACCACAACCATATACAGGTGAGAGGGACATGCATCTAACATACCTTGGGTTCTCCCACCAGGGACAGTTTGTTCCCGTTGACACACTATGGAATGACAAGGAAGATTCCCATTATGCGGAGAAAGAGAGACCTGTGTTAGTCACAAACAACTCAGGACCGGCTTGAATCTGCAAGGCTCATCCCCTCCCTCCCTGTTGTTATGCCAGGTAGCCATCCTCCACGGTAGGACACAGGAATCATTGTGCAACCACATAGACAGATGTCGTGGGCAGCTGCCAGCATCTGACCAGGAGAAGCAAGAGGCAAAGGACCATGGGAACAAAGCTACTGAATAGACCTGTGCCTCCTGCCACCTCTACCTTCTATGGCTTTCCACAGCATCACCAGGGAGGCTGGCGCACTGCTGGAGACCACAGGCTCCTGGGCAGTGGGGCTCAGTGGAGATGCTCTGTCAGGGCAGGACCCCTTGGTCTCCAATGTTCTCGATCAAGAGCCTGTGACACTCACCTCCGGTTCAGGGTTTATCCACATGGTCAAGGGCCACCCTCATAAAGGGCCACAGAGCCCTCCTCATCTTTCCAGACTCTTACAAACACTTTCTCTATAGTCTTCTAAATGGTCCCGTAGCTCACTCCTGGGATTGTCTCTATCCATATCACTTCATTTAGAATCTCTGCAAGACTTAGTGCCCTGAGGATACCGGGCCAGTATTCAAGTTCTTCGGGGGATTGATGTAACTCATGGTCTTGACCTTACCTTCTCCTACTCCCCATTTCCTAAAACCTGCCTCTGCCCACCTCAGTATCTTTTCTCATCAACTCCAGGCAGCGTTTCCTGGCTTACCTGGACACTAGGATGCCTTGGACCACACTTGACTTGTTTTTTCAAGATATCCCCATAATTCCTGCCACCCCATTAACTTTATAAAAGACCTACAAGGCAGGGACTGGGACCTCCCTTGTGTCCCTGCACTGTGCTGGGCATAGAGAAGTAACTCAGGAGTCTTATGGAGAGACTTATGGGCTGACCTTATCCACAGGTTCACTTCTCAAGTCTTCTAGACTACAGGAGAGTTTTTTCTGAGCCCTGGAAAAACACATAAGGAAGAGTTACTGGAGAAGGAGGTACCTAGTATCATTCATGCAGAGAACATTCCAAATGTTTAACCAGTAGTCTGTCTTGGGCTTAGGGTCAAGATCAGGAAAAAGCCAACCTCTCATCATAATGATCACATATAAGATGAGACTGGCCCATCTCCGGGATAGCCTGATGGAATAATATATTGCTGAAGGCATGAAAGCATTGCTTAAATCCAAATCAAAAGTCCTTGGCATTCCTCAAAAACCTAGAATACATTCCATTCCGTTGTATCATTGTGAGCTGTTTTGCGGTCATAAAAGACTAATGTCAAAGAGAGGGAAGGTGCCAATACTGCTCTGAGCCTAAGAGTAACCCAGGGAGGAAGAATTACTTTAGAGCAGAGATAAGCAAACCAGCCATCTCCACTTCCAAAGCATTAGCTGCTAGAGTTTTCCAGACTGCTCAGAAGAATTTGCTTTTAGCCCCAACCATTTTGGCTCAGTGGATAGTGTATCGGCCTGCAGACTGAAGAGACCCAGGTTCGATTCTGGCCAAGGGCATGTACCTTGGTTGTGGGCACATTCCCCAGTAGGAGGTGTGCAGGGGGCAGCTGATCGATGTTTCTCTCTCATCAATGTTTCTAACTATTCCTCTCCCTTCCTCTTAGTAAAAAAAAAAAAAAAAAAATCAATAAAATATATTTTAAAAGAAAAAAGAAGTTGCTTTTACAGGGGCTAATTTACTGAGAAGGTCACCAATTGGACAGAGAAGAAGCAATACCACTGTGGTCACAAGGGTTACCTGTGACAAGTCCCTCCCTGGCATTAGCATTTCTCAGTTCAGATGAAGAAGTCAGTATCTGTTGTACATTAGTCTCTTGTGAGCCTGGTCAGTGTGTGTTATTTTCTCCTGAGTGAGCTCATAAACCAAATTTCTTATTCTGCTAAACTAAGGACTGGCTGACTACCCTCTTTGACACCACTGTTTGTTCTGGGGCTAAGTGGCTCAGGGGGAATGGAAAGTGGGTTTCTGAGAGTACAAGCTCTAGAGACTCAGCACCCATCCGGGGAAGCTTCTATCATGCTTGTGGCCATTGTCTCCAGACACCTTGGCTGAAAGACAGCCTGCTCTTGGCAGTGAAGCTCCGTATCTCCATTCCTTGGAAACGTGTTCTAAAGAGCTGACATAGAGAACTAGAAATAGGTTCATTTTAGAGGGAAGCAGACTGATGACAGCCAAGTGACAGACAGGCCAGCCGATTATAAGTGCATTGCTATGCAGCACTTTGCCAAAACCATTGGACTAGCTTCTCTGTAGGAGAAATGGCCTTCCCTAGAGAGCATGGCTTGTCATAGGGTTCACCCTGAGAGCAGAAAGACATTCGAGGGCCTGACAAAAATGACAGCACACATCATGGAATGCTCTTGGCTCTGATGAGCCATTGGAGGGCCCAGATGAGGTTCAACCACCTCTCCTCTGAGATCTAACCCCTGACCAAGTCTTTTCTAAGTGACCCAGATCCTTAGCCTGAAGGAAGGGAAATCTTGCTACGGCCAGGGCTGATAGGCGTGGTTTGTGATTCTCCATGGTGCTGGTCCAGTTATGGCCACTGTGAGGGCCTGGATTGCTGTCCTGATGGTGAAAGGGCCATGTTCCCAGGACATAGTGGTCATGCTCACAATGCAGGCCAGTCCCCACCATGTCAGGTGCCCCGAGTGGGGCCTGAGGTCACAGCTTGAGCCTCCTACCTGGTTTCCAGTGATTTCTGTGGAAGTGGAGGTGGCCCCACTACAGGAGAGCTACATCTTGGAGGCACCTGCACCAGAAAGAGTCGAGTCATCATAGAGGACAGTTGCTATTTGGAAACCACCCTTTGCCCTCCTTTGATGATTTCTCCTGGGGAGTTCCAGTTCTTCCCCTGGGTACAGCCATGGTGGCTCTGTCAATTCTGGTGCTTTGCTATTTCAAGATACCAAGGAGGTGGGTGTAAGAAACAACCCAGGCCAACTTGCCTCTCCTTCCTGGGCCAAAGCTCACATCCTGGGAGCAGAGTCCCAACAAGGGAGTCCTGAGACTCAAATCCCAAAAGGCTCTTACTGCTCCTGCCCTTTCAAAGATTGGTCCTTCAGCTTTTCCTTTCATTCATGAGCCTATCAAGAACATGCCTTTTAGGCCAAGCTTAGTCGGAGCAGATTTCTGTTGCTTGCAATGAACAACACTTCTATTGACAGAGTCACTTAACAAAAGTGAGCAACATCTACTACCTGCCAGGCCCTGTGCTCATCATAAGGCCAGCACTCCTCTGCATCAGGGTGGCAGACAAGTTAATTAGGATGAAAGATCAATGTAACATGTCCTTGTGGCACCAATTCCTACAACGTAACTGAGGTTAGAGGAGAGGGAGGAGCTCCCTCTCACCCAGGAAGGTTAGGAAGGCTTTGGAGGGAAGACGACTTGAGCTGAATCTTAAGAATTAACTGTGGCCGAAACCAGTTTGGCTCAGTGGATAGAGCGTCAGCCTGCAGACTGAGGGGTCTCAGGTTCGATTCTGGTCAAAGGCATGTACCTTGGTTGCGGGCACATCCCCAATAGGGGGTGTGCAAGAGGCAGCTGATCGATGTTTCTCTCTCATCAATGTTTCTAACTTTCTATCCCTCTCTCTCTTCCTCTCTGTAAAAAAGTAATAAAAATATATCTTTAAAAAAGTATTTATTAAAAAACAACAAAGAATTGAGTGTGGACTTGCTAAGAAAGGAAAGAGCGTCACAGGTGGCATGGGCATGAGCTAATGGTATATAAGGACAGGCTGACTGCAAAGACCACCTCCTTTCTCTAGAGTTCAGGTCTTTTTGGTCTATTGCAGGAAGGGCCCTGATATTTTAGTGCAATTGTTAAAGCCTGGGCTTTTTGGTCAGATAAACCTGGCTTTACGTCAAGGTTCTGCCATCTCCTTGCTGTGGAGGAGATGAGGCGAGCCACACACAGTGCGCATCGCAGTGACACTCAGAGGTGCTGAGCACGTATCAGTTACTGCTGTTTCTTACGGCCAGCAGTCTGGCACGCTTGCTTTGATAGGTAACTGGGTCACTGGGTGATACTTTACACGTTCCTTCATTAAAAGGGTTGAGCTGGACCGCTAAGATCCTCTTCAGTATGGCTGTTCTGGAGTTTTGTGAACTTTTTAGATCCCAGGTTGAAGCCCTTTCTCTACCTGTGTGCTTGTTAGTGTTGATCCTAAGTCACAGAGATTCATATAACAGTGGTGGATTTTAAACAAGGAAAAGAGGAGAAAGCACATCTCTCTGATGGGTTTTGGGTCTCCAGGAGACATCTGAGAAGTAGGGATGTAGGACTTCAAAACTGGCAGCTGCCCCTCCAAATGATGCATCCATTCATTCAACAAAAACTTGTTGAATTCTACTGGGTATCAGGCATTGTTGCAGATGCTGGAGAAACAGATGGGTAAGTAGAAGCAACACTTCTGGTCTATGCTTACACTCCAGAAAGGAAATACAAAAAAAAAAAAAAATGAACTGAATTAAAAAAAAAAAAATCCTACCCTTGAATGTCCAGTATCCACTATGCTGTGCCTCCCAAGCGAACACAAGCCTGTGCCTGGGCCCCTGGCTGCCCTCAGGGCTCTCCCCAAGGCCCCAGGGGCTCCACTGATCTCAATTTCCACCTGTCAACATTTATACCTGACAGGTGCCTGCCTAGATCCTCCCCTGCGCTCAGGGTAAGCCCTTGGGAACTGCTGAAACCCCACATTCCAGATGGAAACAGCACCTCTTCCGGGCCTTTATTTGTAGTGTTCCACTTTTTGAAACTTCCCTCCAGCTCCTCTTCATTGATTGAGAGATTTCTTTCTGGAGGCCCTGGAAGCATTAACGCAGATCATTAAAGATGATCACATACTGCCCTTTGTTCAGAAACTACAACTGCACCTCACCATTCTAATACTTTTTTCCTTCACCGAGAAAGACGAAGAAATATACAGAGGAGCATGAAGAGCATGATTTGGAAGATTCTTTAGGGCATCTGAGCATGGGCTGCCAAGAGGGTCACCTCAAGGTCAAAGCTCCCGCGTGGAACAGAGAAGGCACCCCGCAGTATCCCTCTCCAACCTTCTCACTCCTCGGCCCAGGCAATCAGATTCTGAGAGTGACTTGACCCAAGGTCTCCAAGGATTACAGAAAACGGGAACGGCAGTGACATACATGTGGGGATGGAGTGAAGGGAGTGGGCAAAGTGGTAACCAGTCAGCCACAACCCAGTTTGTTCCTAAGATGAAGCAGCAGCTCGGCTGGAATCAGAGGCTCCTGACTATCCTCCAGGCAGCCTTCTCCTATGAAACAGCTGCTTCCTTGGGATCTGTGATGGGAGCCCAGGTCAATGGTGTGAACAAAGTGGACAGGTAATTTTCCCACTGTGCCCATAAGAGCACAAACGCTGCCTGTACATTGCATTCAGACTGAAATGCATTCAGTCTGGGCAGCAAATATGAAACCTCTCTCTGCCCTGTGACTTCCTGTGGGAACCAAGCCCTGGGTGTCCTCTGGGGGGTGGGGGGTGGGGGAGAGGTTCACATTCTCCAAGAGGTGGACAAGCTCTCATCCCCAGTAAGTGCATCGAAATGATTTCTGATCCAGGTTGTCCTCCACTCATTGACTCTCCCAGGGGGGAACCCAGGGAGATGCAGAGGAGATCCTCCCAGGGTGGGATTCTCAGGGGCTCAATTTGAAGGCTGCATTTTCTTGGTGATCTGGACAATCCCTGAGAGTTCTGAACTGAGTGCCATTTGACAAAATTTCTGGAAACCTTAGCACCTGCCCATTTCCTGCAATTCAGGAGAGTCTGACTGGTTCCATTCGTCCCCAAATGAAGATGAAGAATCTTCTGGCGGGACTGCCCTGGATTTAAGCCCAGGGCTGGAATACCTCTGGGAGAAAATGGGGCTCTTACCTTGCGTTGCCAGCATGATCTCCTTCACCCTTCGGTACTGGTTTAGCAGCCCCGCGAGCTCCTCTATCCGGCGGTCCTGCAGCAGTGCCAGGGCAGACATGTAAGCAGCAGCACTGGCACCCCAGGAGCGCCTTTCTGGGCCCAGGCTAGGTTCTGCGCCCACTGAGAGGAGGTGCCATGGAAACCTGAGAAGCATTCAACATGGTGTCCAGGCCCCTTCCCAGAGCTGGGTTCTCTGTGGTCTGCCTCCCAGGTGGCTTACAGTCACTCTTGCCTCTCCCTGAAGGCTGAGTCCAATCTCCAACCCTAAGACAGCCCCTTCTTGACATAGCCTTTGAGGGGCTGAAACAGTTTCAGAAGCAGGAAATTCTCCTTCTCCTCCCCCCCCCCCCCCCCCCCCCCGCACACACACACACACACACATACACATCTCCCCAATCTCCTAAGGTAACCATTCAAATCTGCCTCCTGACCCAAGTGTTGTTCCCTGGAGATATTCCTTGAATATCCCTCCCCTACCACACACATGACTAAAATAAGACTGTCTATTTATCCCAATGTCCTTGCCTGTTCCTTGGGAGTCTGAGGTTCCTTACACAACAGAGGACATCCATTCAGCAAAGGACTAGGGACTTGGGAGGCCACACAAGTTCTGGAGTTAAGACGAACTTGGGCATAAACTCTAACCCTGCCACCTACCGTTACCTGGCCTTGGGAATAACTAAAGTACTGAGTTTAGTACTCTGAGTCTGTTTCCTCATCTGTAAAATACAGGGGTGTGACCCTCCAAGCTGATGTCTGTGCCAGGTTACAGAGGTGTCTAATTTATGATTATGTGGGAACTGCACGTGAAGAATATAAGACAGCAGGGCAAAAAGCACTGCATGCTGCCTTGTGTCTCTGTGTTGGGTCCATCACTGGATCATGAATGTGGGAGGTGGGTGGATTGATCTGGAAAGTAGCTAGGAGTCTAAGCAACAGCTATGGCATTGGCAGTAACCACAAAGGTAATTTTTTCTCCACACCAGCATGAATAGACTTGGCTTTAGTCTGCCTTTGGGAGAGTCCATTTATGCAAAGTTTCCAGACATCAAAGCCAGAAACAGGTGGCTGAGGTCTAGTCTCCGGGAAGCACAGCCATTCTCCCAACACATCCCTGAATCAATGACCCGGTGGGTACGGCCATGCCCAAAATATCAGAGACCAGAGAGACCGTCAGAGCCAGGGATGTTAGCAGGGAAAAGACAGGGTTGCCCAATGACCATCTTACCTTGTCTTCATTGGCAATAAGCAAAGTTTCCATCCCAATTTTCAGACGTTGAATTTCTTGGTCTAAAGGAGAATTTAGATGTGGAGAGAATTATTTATGTAAATGCAGACAGCTATCTCCACATGCTAAGATGCTTCTCAAGTGAAAACTTGAGGAGTTTCCATGTGAATAAACTGCCCACGGGCTTCTTTAGTTTTTTAAAGAGCCCATAATGGTGTCTGGCATACACTTCAGTCTCATTAAATATTTGTTAGACTAATAAATGAACAAACCTATCATTTTGTCTTCTCTTTATAGACATTTGTGGGGGGAGGGGGAGAAACAAAATGCCATTTACTCAAAGATGATACACAGAAAAATCTTTCACAACCATCATCTCACAAGAATATAGACATTTATCCTTTATGAGGCATGTGCCTGGACTGCAGCCCCATAGTTTGTAGCAGAGAATTTAAAATAAGGGCGGGGGGGGGGGAATGTCTATAGTTGAATGGAGACTGGAAAAGTAAGACTATGTAAAAGAGTTGATTACTTGGCTTACTTTAAAATAGCATAGTCAGAATTGACTAACAAATGTTTAGACACATCTTTGCATATACTAAAACAAACTGTACTGTTAAGTAAAACAATCCTAGTTAATCATACACCTATTGAACTTCCCTATGGGCTGAGGGGTCTACTTCAATCTGTGGTGGACAATTCATGGCCTTCTCTCACTTTGGAGCCAACAGGGACTCTCTTGACTTCTTCCCTGACTGGTCTAGAGAGCCAGGTCAAATGCCAATGCCTGAGGGAGCCAGAGGTAATTCTGCCAAATATTTGGAGGTCTAGGAAGTGGCACGTAGTTATATTTTTCCAAACAAGGATACACCTGATATAGGGTACAGCAAAGAGTATAGGGGTGTCTACATAAGAAAAGTACATGAGACCAGGGAACAACAGTATAGGCACCCCACTTGCTTTTAAGGTCCCTGCTATATCCAACAAGAACAGGAAGAACAGGTTTATGGACTTTGTATAAATAGCTGTAGGGATCCATTTTCAGAGCAAAGTGTAGAGTGCTTGCCCATCATCTTAGGCTCTTGCCAGCTGAAGATCAGCTCTGCAGCCTGGCATGTGGAGACAGCAGTGAGCTCCACAGAAAGACTGGCAAATCTTGATGCTTTGGGGAGCAAGTGGCCAAAGGACCACCTCCAGGAGGTAACTGATGATAGGATGGAGCAGGGCTTGGAAGGCATAGACTGTGGAGTAATGTGGAGCCTAGAGCAGTGGTCGGCAAACTGTGGCTCACCAGCCACATGCGGCTCTTTGGCCCCTTGAGTTTTTAGCAAAGGCTAGCTTAGGAGTACCCTAATTAAGTTAATAACAATGTACCTACTTACATAGTTTAAGTTTTAAAAATTTGGCTCTCAAAAGAAATTTCAATCATTGTACCATTGATATTTGGCTCTGTTGACTAATGAGTTTGCCAACCACTGGCCTAGGGGAAAGGCTGCCTGGTCTAGAAGTCATGGATCAGGGAGCTTTCTGTCCTGGTTTAACATCATAGATCATCTAGGTTATCTTAGGCAGATCCAGCCTCTACATTAGGGTTGATGGGTAGGTGACACATACACTTAATGGCTTGGGGGGAAAAGGCTGGGAAAGGGATTAGCATGTTGGTGGCTAATTTTCTCTAGCTTAAGCACTGTTTCATGGCCACGTGGCTTCACCACCCCAGCAGGGCTCTGAGCTAAGCTGAGACCGAGATGAGACTAGGTAACAGGATCAACCTACCCAGCGACATGATCCCCCCCAGCATTACTCTGCGGCCTGAGCTAAGAGAAAAAGTTGGAAGATGTTGAGCTTTCCGTATACAAGGCAAATAGCCATAAATACTAAGACTGTGCTAAGAGGATTTACCACCAAGACTTGAACTCCTCGGGGACCATCCATCATCCTTTCATTTATGCAATAAATATTACTTAGGAGCCGACCATTGGCTAAATACGGTGGTATGTGGAAATGTCTTATGAAAACTTAGACACAGTCTCTGCCCCAGAGAGAGAACAACAGGCTATACAAAGAGAACCCCCAAAATGAGAACCACAACGCTGACAAGTTATAATAAATGCTATTGGGGGGGGGGGGGTAGAATACTGACCTAGAGAAAAATAAGATTGGGGTATCTATTTGAGATAGGGTGGCCAGGAAAGGTTTCTATAGCTTTCTAGAAAGACTGGAAGGGAGGGAGGAGAGAAACATCTAGACAGACTGGAAGGGAGGGAGGAGAAAGACACTTCAATTGGTTGCTTCCTGCATACACGTCCACCAGGGCTGGGGAACCTGCAACTTAGGACCATGCCTTGACTGGGAAATGAACCTGTGATCCTTTGGTCCATGAGCTGATGCTATAACCACTGAGCAAAAACTGGCCAGGGCAGGAGAGATCTTTCTGAAAGGTAACATTTAAGTTGAGATCTAAAGGATGGGCAATAACTAATTTGTTTCTGTAAACTCGGGGCATTCAATAATGACTGAATGAATTGCTAAAGCCTCCCTTTTGTTGATGACGCAAAAACAAGTCCTTTCAATCAAGTGACTGTCTAAAGCTCCGGAAGTGGCTACCCAGAGCTTTAATGGTCAGAATGCATGTGAGGAAAGCCTTCAGAGCTGAGTCTTCTGGGCAGGGGAAGGGTCCGTGGCATCTACCAGTAATAATTTTATTTATTCTATGATAAAAGCTGGATTCTATGATAGAGCTGGATTTACAGGCCCAGGCATGCAGACACACACATGCATCCCTTCGGTTAGATATGTTTGTACACATACATCCACCTGCATGCACATTAGCACACCTACTCACACAGGCATTTGCATACCTATCCATAGATATACATGCTCAGGGGCACAGGACCCAGGGGCAACTACACTGTCACAGTCAACCGGTTACCTTTCTCTGCGTGATCACTGTGGAGAGCTGCAGTCCGGGAGAGCTGGCTGTGTAGACGCTCAATTTCTGCATCCTTCAGGGCCACCTGCTCCTGCAGCTGGGCCACCTCAGCCTGGAAGAGAACAGAGGACCCCTAACAGTTCAGAGAGACTACCAAACCTTAAAGAAGTGCCTCAGGTCAGAGTCCAGAGCCAATGGGTCCCAGGACAGGTTAGGAAATTAGGAGCAGAGGTGCCAGAGGTGAGCAATTAGAGGTGCTCACAGCCCTTCCCACAAGGTGGAGCTCTGACCAATAAACTTATTCTTTCTGGTCATTTTGGCCCTGCCTGTCTCTGGCTGTCCGCCTACTCTTCTCCAGCATCCTCCTACCTGGCCAGGCTCTTTCCCTCCCCTGCCCTCTGTCCAAACATCACTGAGCTGGGACTGTGTGCAATGGGAGGACTGTTCTTGGTCCAGAAATGGATATTCTCTTTCTGGATGTGGTCTTCCTTCTCCCAAGATACTCAATGCAACAGCATGTTATGTACTCCACTGTTACAAGTGCATGCATTTCCATTTTTTTTTTTTGCCCCATCTAGAAAATAAAATCATTACTGGTAGAAAAAGAGTGAGCCAAGAGTTGCCTTTTTCAAACACTCTCCCACCCTTTGTGCACAGCCACTGCCTGCCCAACCTCCAGGCACCTGTGTGTGATCACCCACCCACCCACACACACACACACACACACACACATACATACAAGAATTCAGGTGTGCTGAGCAGATATACTTTTGCAAATAAAGCAGGTAAGTACAACCACATACATTCATATTATGTACACACATGGGCAGCTGCACTGGATGATTCTCATGTCTCCATACCTAGCAGGTTACACTTCACACCTAGCAGGAGATGTGGCCGGGTCCATGCTTTACCACCCTCATTTGAAGATTATAAATGTGTAGGTTCCACCCCAGGAGGCACATTGGCTTTGGAAGTCAAACAAACTTAGATTCCCTCGCTTCCTATTGGGTGACCTTGAGCAAGTGAGTTAACCTTTCTGAGTCTTAGCTCATCTTTAAAATGAGGGAAATGGCATCTATCTCTTGAGGCTCTAAAGAGGATTAAAGAAGATAACGGTTAAGAACAATTTAGCCTCATGCCTAGTAGACAGTAGGTGCTCAATAAATGCTGATGCTGCTGCTCTCATCCTATTCCTCCCTTATGAATAACTAGCTAGTTCTTTGAGCATCACACCAGATTAACTGAGGGGTTGCAAACTGACCCCTGAGCCAGGCAACGAACCACACAGCAAAGATTCCTACTCTGGCTGCACCCCTCCCCATGTGGGAGTCCAGTCACACCCTGCCTTCGTTCCTCAAGGTTATGGAATGTGCTGTCTGTTCCCACGGAGGCCCACATTAATCTCTGAACGACTCCAAGTAGCCATGTGAGCGCTGCTCCTATTGGTGGCTCCTCTGCCACTCAGGCCTGCAGAGTGGACCCCTCAGGACACAGGACATGCAGGGTGGATCCCTGCTCTGGCCACTTTCTTACATCAAACCTTCCTTAGCTCCACAGGAAACAGCGGGAGGAAGAATGTCCCTGCATGTCACTGGAGAGACAATAGGAATCGTGCAGGATCCAGTGGTCAAGTCACAGAGCCAGTTAGTGACCAGGCCAGGGATGTAATCCCCGCCTGCTCCAAAGCCACTAGCACACCTGCTCACACAGGCATTTACATACTTATCCATGGAGGGGTTAATTAACTTTCCTGAGATCTCACAGTTAGTACCAACCCTAGGCAATCCAGATCCACTTAGCTGCTGCCCAGTTTTTATCTCATCGAACCCTGTGTGCACCACGCTTCACACTCGCTGGCGGCAGGAGCTCTGTTTTCTCAAATAGCTCAGAATCCTCCATCACAGTGCTCCCCCACAAGCCCTGTGTTGGTGAAACCTTTATAGTTGTACATGCCACCTTCTCGTATGAAACGAAACAGCTGGTCTGTTTCTGAGATAACAGGACAAACGAGAGCCCCTCTCAGACAGTTAGAGGTCCCCGAGACCACCTCGAGGGTCTCGGAATAAACCTTCCCTGCCACCTCCCGTGGCACAGAGATGATCGTATAAGGAAACCAGGTGGCACGGGATGGGGTTCACTTCCTGCAACGTTTTAGGGAGCACCATCCTGTGTTCTGGTTTCCACCCAGAGGCCTGAGAGCCGAGCCCCCTGTGCCACACCGCCTGCTGAGACTCAGCCGCTTTATATAGTTCCCTCAGGGCCTCAGTGCCCAAGGGGTTATGATGGATTGTGACAGCGGCTTCTGAAAAATTTATCCTTGAGATTCTCAATCCAGATGCCTCACATTTCTCCAAGAGTGGGACTATTCTTGGAAAACATTCCCAAAGCCTCTCTTGTGCCTCTCCACGCCATTGCTCCCTTTCTTTGCAGACAGGGTGAGAGCTGGCCCCTGTCAGGAATCTGGATGCTTGTCTGCGGGCCCCACAGTAGACACTGGTGGTGTGGACCTGCTGAGGCAAACCTGGGCCGCGAGGAAGTCTTTCTCTCGAGGCCTGCCTCTGGGTGAGGTCACCTGTTTAAGTCCCTACTAAGTGGCTGCTTCCACACTCCCAGGTGCCAATTTCCACACAATAGGCCATAAATGGCAGGTGCTCTGATATCCTTTGAGTGGTACCCGTCCCTACAGCTGAGGAGTCAACAATAGCCCAGAGGCTCCACTTGACCAGGAGGACCAAGTATGCTGCTGCCACGGCCACCCAATCAGGCAGACACAGGCGCCGATCCCAGCAAGTGCGGGGCCGCCTTAAAACCCGACCACACCCCACTCAGCTGAACTGGAAGACAAATCACCTTTTGGGGCCGAAGCTTCGCACAGAAAACCAAAGAACTTTCAAAACCAGTGAAGGCTTTTAACCGCAAAGAATCAGGACGGTATAGGAAAGGGAGCATGAGTTTTGAAATGACAGGTCCAGATCCGAACTTCACCTTGGCACCCTGAGCCTCAGGTTCTCTACCAGTAAAATTAGGATAACCAATCCATGGGCCGCTCCAGGTTATTTCATGGATCCAGTGGAAAAAGGGCTTGGTACATGCTGGCACATAGGAGGGGCTCCGCACCTGGTAGTTATTAAGTAACTTTTGGTATCTCAAAGCCTACATGCCAAGGCAACCGGCTTGGAAAATGTAAAAAGAAAAGAGTTGTTTTAGTTTCATAAGAGAAGGTGGCATGTACAACTTCAAAGGTTTCGCCTACCCAGGGCTGGTGGGGGAGCACTGTGATGGAAGATTCTAAGCTCTTCAGAAAACAGAGCTCCTGCCGAAACAGGTTTGGCTCAGTGGATAGAGCGTCAGCCTGCGGACTGAAAGGTCCCAGGTTCGATTCCGGTCAAGGGCATGTACCTTGGTTGCAGGCACATCCCCAGGAGGGGGTGTGCAAGAAGCAGCTGATCAATGATTCTCTCTCATCAATGTTTCTAACTCTCTATCCCTCTCTGTAAAAAAATCAATAAAATATATTTTAAAAAAACAAACAAAAAACCCCCCAAAACAGAGCTCCTGCCACCAGTGAGTGTGAAGCGTGGTGCACACAGGGTTCGATGAGATAAAAACAGAGCAACAGTTAAGTGGATCTGGATTGCCTAGGGTTGGTATTGACAAACTGTGAGATCTCAGGAAAGTTAATTAACCCCTCCACGCCTCTGTAAAATGGTTAAGCAAATTATTTTACATTCATACTATACTCATACAATAGAATATTATATAGACTACTGACATTAACATGGTGTCCAGTTTTCTTCTAATAGCATGATATAAATTTGCATATAAATCATCAACACCAGAAATTGAGAGAGCGAGAGAGAGAAACACCCAATCAGAGAAATGCCTGAAGGAGATATTAACAGTGGTAACTCCTTCCTGGGTGGCATAGGGTGATCTTTGCATTCCTTTATTTTTTTCTGGTTTAAAAATTCTCAGTGAATATTACTGTTTTTAATAATCATTAAAAGTTAACTTACAGGAAAAAATAAAACAAAGAACTAACAAGACTTTAAGAAAATGCAAGTAAGTAGTAAAAATGAAAATGCCTGCAGGGACCATGCACCAGCACCTGCAGGGGAATGGCAGGTGTGCACCCCACTTAGAGCAGCCCTGCCCAGGCTGCTTCCAGCAGGAAAGCTGTTCCGGGGTGTGAGAGCTTCCTTCCCCACACTCCACCCCAGCCCCCAGCCTAACGGTTTCAGTGTGCAATTTCTTAATGTGTAAGTGACAATGAATTCGACATCTTTAAAAACACTGCTCAACTGCCTACCCTGCATTTCAACTGTTTGAGAAAATGAAGGAAGAAGTGAAGGAGGGAGAGGAAAAAGTTATTTCACAAAAGAACTTATCCTTGGTGTCCTCTAGATAGCAAGCTCGGCAATTCAATAGAAATCTGATTTATATATATATATTTTTAATAGTCAAGCCTGCCCGGTGTGGCTCAGTAGTTGAGTGTCTACCTATGAACCAGGAGGTCATGGCTCAGTTCCCAGTCAATGCCCATGCCCAGGTTGCAGGCTTGATCCCCAGTAGAGGGCGTGCAGGAGGCAGCAAATCAATGATTTTCTCTCATCATTGAGATTTCTATCTCCCTTTCTCTTCCTCTCTGAAATCAATAAAAACATATTTTAAAATAACAACAACAAATATTCAAAGTATACATCATTTTTTAAAGAAATGCATTCATTGCTGAAAATAAAGCATGCTGTTTTAAAAAACTGATTATTAGAGGGACTGGCAAAACTTAAAATGATGCAGCCAACGTAAGACTGGTGTCCATCTGCCTCAGGACTCACCATTCACTCACTCACTCACTAGCCCTTTCTTGGCCCAATGTCAGCTGATGGTGCTACCAGACACAGCAAGAGGAAGGAGACTCAGTTGCTTCAGCAGCTCATAATCTCACAGGATTTCCCCCATGAGAAGGCCCTCTGTCTGCTGCTGGCCACTGCTACGTGTGCACACAGTAGGGTCAACTTGCATTTTCAGAGCATGGGGTTCTGTAAACCCAGAGTTTGAACACAGAACCCCCCACTGGGCTCGGTGCCATCCCTAAGCATCAAAACCGCCTCTTACCTTAGTGGCCTTCAGCTTCCACTCATACTGGTTCCGTTCATTTTCCAACTCTTCCACTTTGATTTTGAGGTGCCTGAGCTCTTGCAGTAACTCCTGGGGAGATGAGGGAGAAAGACAAAAGGTCTGATGGTTACCCAACGGGATGCTGTTCCCTCATCTACAACCCAGTGAAGCTCGTGCACAGAGGATGTCCGGAAAGGCAAACCGCATCATGCTCCACACTGAGGCTCAAATCCTTCAACGTGTGCTGTTTCAGGAACAGCTGCGTGGCCCTTTAAAAACAAAGGCCAGGGAATTCTTGACAGAAGAAAGAGAAAACTCTCTGCTTATTTTTAGAACCTGTTCCGCCTGGCCCCCAACCCCCCCTCTCTCCACCCCCCACTTATGCCAGATGTGCCCACATGAAGCACAGTGTGTGGGAGGCAGGGCAGGTGGGGGCTTGGGAGCAAGAGGAACAGAGATATGGAAATGAGGAAGCTTCTTCAGACCAAGAAGCAGGAAGCAGGCTAATTGGGAGCATCTTTCTGTGCAGAGTGAGGGTAGAGGAACCCAGAGGAGGGGTCAGTGATCCTGAGGGGCTGCACAGAGGAAGGGACAGCCAGCAGGACAGACATCAAACACGGAGGAAACAACTGCTAAGTTTAGAGGCCAGTCTTCCTGTTCCGGTTCACAGGAGGGGGTTGGTTTGAAGAAAGGAGGGAGGGAGGAGGCATCCAGGGAAAGGATGGGAGAGGAGGCTGGGATGAGACTCTCGGGAGTTCTGATGCCATTGTTTGGACAGGAGGGAGCTGCTGAAGGTTACTGGGCGGCAGGAGTGATTTTGCAACAACTTGCCCCTGGTGGAGCTGCAATCCAAGCCCACACCTTCTGGCCCCAGGGCCCCTGCTCTCCAATCCATCCCTTCAGCAAACATGACATCACTAAGCACCTTTGTCCCAAACCCAGGTTCCTTTAAGGCGGCGGCTGCCAACCTTTCAGGCCTCACGGACCACCAGTTGGACACTGCGGCTTTAAGGGGCGGTTGGCCCTGCTGACTGGTTCCTATCAGAAAAATTAGCATAAAAGGGACCCTTTCTGTAGACTTTCTGACCTGCAGACTCATCTAACAAACTGTGACACCTTCCCCCCCCCCCCTAGCATCCAGGGGCACAATACCATTAGCCACAAATCTGATCCTGGCACAACCTGCTCCTCAAAGTTCACCAACTTTAACCCAGGACCCACACAGCCTGGCCCGAGCCGGCACGCTGCCTGCCTCTCATGTTACCCTGTGCCCTGGATATGGTCCAGCCACCCTGACAACGTTTTAGCTCTTCTTTCTGCCTTGGGGCTTCACACACGGTCTTCCCTCTGCCTGGTTCATTCCTGCCCATCCTCTGGCCTCCCTGAGCGACGCCATCCCATCCTCTGCCCTTCACCAGGTCTCCCTGCTATACTCTTGCCTATCACCCTCATCATGTGCAATTCAGCATGTACCAGTGTGAATGCCAATGGCTAGTTCTCCTACAGTGAACTCCATGAGACATTTTGCTAGCCTCTGGCACACAGTAGGTATGTATGACTTCTTAATGAATGGAGATACAAATTTAAGGTCATTGTCTAACTGGCCTGGAGCTCTTTGCATTCGGAGACGATCCAGCAGAAAGTGGCACTGCTTACACCTGAGCTTTGTAGGGTAATTTATTTAAAAAGTTTTACGGTTGAAGTAAGCATTTATTGATGCCATTTAAAAAAAAAAAAAAAGTCTTGCCGAAACCGGTTTGGCTCAGTGGTAGAGTGTCGGTCTGCGGACTGAAAGGTCCCGGGTTCGATTCCGGTCAAGGGCATGTACCTTGGTTGCGGGTACATCCCCAGTGGGGGGTGGGCAAGAGGCAGCTGGTCGATGTTTCTCTCTCATTGACGTTTCTAGCTCTCTCTCTCTCCCTTCCTCTCTGTAAAATATCAATAAATATATTTAAAAAAAAAAAAAAGGTCTTCCATGCTGAGGTTATTGCATCCATGGCCTGCAGCAATAGATTTCTAGGCCTGCTGTGACCTGCAGCCGATACAGGATCATTTTCCGAGAACATTTCCAGCCCTGCTGAAGGGGGCACCGGGCCTGCAGGACCTGAAGTGTGCGGGTTACTGCTGAGCGGCTGCCGCTGTGGGGACACAGAGCACGGTGATCTCCCGGCTCCGGTTACTTCTTCAGCACATTCTCCTCCTTCTAAGCTCTCGGCGGTCCATCGTCAGCTATAAACACTGCAGCAAATTTTAACTTCCTTCAGAAGTCTTTTTGGGGTCACCCCTCAGCCTGAGGCATCCTCTCAGCGCTTCTCCGTCCAAATCTACACGTACATCCTGACTCTCATTTCCCCCCATAGCCTTTCATGTAGGCGGAAATCTTCTCCTCTGATGCCTGAGTCGGGGTAAGAGATTTTCAACATATTCCAGAGCTGAGTATGGATCACAGGAACTTCCAACCGAGCTGAGGCAGGCCTCCCGCAATGCTCAGGCCGCTGTGGCCTTAGCTTTCCCTGGGCTTCCAAGTCCGTGGACCTCGGGGGTGCCCAGCTGCCTCAGTCCAGTCACATCAGTGTGAGGGGCCACGTCCAGAATCCCAGTCAGAGACACCCCACAGGGCCTAGGGATCATGAAATCCCTCTAAAAAGGGAAATTTTTTTTTTTCTTCTGGAAAGTCAGAGGATGGCTTAACTATCACAGCAGATAGAAACGTGTGTTCTATTTCCTCACTGGGGATAAACCTCTTTAAAAATAAACTTGAGCCGAAACCGGTTTGGCTCAGTGGTAGAGCATCGGTCTGCGGACTGAAGGGTGCTGGGTTCGATTCCGGTCAAGGGCATGTACATTGGTTGCGGGCACATCCTCGGTAGGGGGTGTGCAAGAGGCAGCTGGTCGATGTTTCTCTCTCATCGATGTTTCTAGCTCTCTGTCTCTCTCCCTTTCTCTCTGTAAAATATCAATAAAATATTTAAAAAAAATAAACTTGAAAGAATTCTTTCATAATGCTTTCCTTAAAAAAAAATATCATGGGAGATGAAATGTTATTTATTGCACTTCCCAGAGCAGGAATCAATGTCTGGATTGTTCCTGGGACTGGCGATCCGGAGGCTTCCTTTTGCACAAGCACCCCAGGACTCATTCTGAGCCCTGCAGGAGGCGAGTGCCACCACGTGCAAGGGCTGGTCTCACCTGCTCAGACCGGGCCACGGAGCTCAGCTCCCATCCCGAGGGAGTGTGCCAGTCCCCGGCTCTGCCCAGAGGTAACAACAGATCCCCGTTAAGCCACTGCACTCTGTTCTGGTTAGGAACAGTCCTGGTTAGGAAAGCCGCTGTTCTGGTTAGGAAAAGCATCCCCCCTCCCCCCGCCCCTCCACCAGTGAAACACCCCACACACGCATGCTCTGATATACTTAAGTGTGGTTCCTACAGGCGACCCCTCCCAGCGGGCACAGTCCTGGCTGTCGCCGGCCGCCCCCTCCTCAGGGTGGTCCCTAGTGAGCGAGAGGCGCTCTTGAATCTGCCTGTGGATGTCCAGCTGCAGCCTACACATCTGCTCCTGCAGCTCACTGATCACATTCAGAACCGACTGCGGGGAGGAAGAGGAAGGAGAGAAGCATTCAGGGTCAGTCAGGGCCCAGGCACCGAACTCCTGGAGGGAGCCGCGCAGCGGGAAGGAAGGGCAGAGAGGTGAGCAGCAGGTGGCACCCGGCGGGCACCGTCTGTGACCACCCGCTCTCTTCGCAGGAACCAAGAGACATGGCACTTTCCCGGGGGCCTCCCCCATCCCGGGGTCTGCCTGGCAGTTTGAACAAACATAGAGCAGCTCCTTGTGTCAAACAGGAAGCATCGTGGCATGTCCGTGTCTGAGGCACGGGGTCCGGGGTACAGGTAAGGCCATGGGACAATGATTGCTAATAACAAAAGCCCAGCAGCTACGCGTGCCCTAGCACACGCAATTTTCTGGGCACCCTTCACTCCCTGACTCTTCTGGTCCTTAGGCCTGCTTCTCTCTCTTATGTGTTCCAAGAACTTCACTGCCTTCTCCCTTCTTTTGTTCCCTCTGCGGATAAACCTCTCCAATGAGGGCACTGCTGTCCCTGGTTTTCATCCCTCATTCCCTGTCTCCACCATCCCAGGAGCCCGGCTCTTGCTCGGTGCCTTCCTCCTGGTTAAATCCACAGGCGTGTCCTCCGCCTGCAAACTGCTTGGTGCTCGTGATGTGTGTCTTGCTTTGCCTTCAGAGATTTTGCATTATGTAGGTTCTTCTGACTGATTTTTCTGCCAACATAACTATCGTTTCAGGTACTGTTAAGGGACTGTGAGAGAAACTCATTTTCAAAGGGGCTTGTACAAAAGATAGAAGGGCAAACAAAAGTGCACCTGCGTGAACAGCACTAAAGGACAATGCTGAGGACAACAGAGAGAGACTTTTGGTTAGAAATCATGCTCCCGCCGAAACTGGTTTGGCTCAGTGGTAGGGCGTCGGTCTGTGGACTGAAAGGTCCCGGGTTCGATTCCGGTCAAGGGTATGTACATTGGTTGCGGGCACATCCCCGGTAGGAGGTGTGCAGGAGGCAGCTGGTTGATGTTTCTCTCTCATCGACGTTTCTAGCTCTCTATCCCTCTCCCTTCCTCTCTGTAAAATATCAATAAAATATATTTTTTTTAAAAAAAAGAAAAAAAGAAATCATGTTCCCAATAAGGTCAAGAAAAGAATGGGCTCGATTCCGCTGACGCCTCTGATAGGTGCAAAGGACCTCCCACAGCAGTCCCCAGACTGCTAGAAGTGAATTTTAAGGAATCACAAAAATCAAGCGATTCTGAATTCCCGTGTCAACAGATCTATGTAGATTTTCTTGGCTTCCTGTCATCATAACTTCAAGGCCTTCTACATCAGCATCCAAAATATGGACTGAAAATGCTCAACAGGCAGAAGGGCCGAGGGTGGATTACTGCTACCCTCTACAGGAAAACCTTTTAGGAGTCTTTAGGTACTAATGTGGTACACAGGGTGGGGCAAACGTAGGTGTACAGTTGTGAGTACACGAAACACCGTTTATTCTTATATTCTTATTTATTATTGTATTATTTTCCATATGAACAACTGGAAACCTACCTTTGCCCTACCCTGTATATATATGTAGACTTGTTTGGGTACTAATATACCTATTTTTACATTCAACCTACATTCCTCTCTTACTTGCAAGACTGTTCCACGCACCGTTTCTGCAATGCCTTGCTGAAGCGAGGATTTACCGGGTCCACCTCTGCTAGACACATTCCCAGCCAAGCCAAGAAGTGAGCCCTAACTCACTCTTTATATAAATATATATATATATATATATATATATATATATATATTTGATTTTTTACAGATAGGAATAGAGAGGGATAGAGAGTTAGCAACATCGATGAGAGAGAAACGTGGACCAGCTGCCTCCTGCACACCCCCTACTGGGGATGTGCCTGCAACCAAGGTACATGCCCTTGACGGGAATCGAACCCGGGACTCTTTAGTCCGCAGGCTGACGCTCGATCCACTGAGCCAAACTGGTTTCTGCCTAACTCACTCTTAATGGACATGGATCCTTACTTTGTCTTCCAACCTCTCACAAGCCATCATAGGGTTGACCCCAAACTCAATACTCAATTTTGTAAAAGCAATCTAACTTCCTTTATCATTTAGGAGGAGGAAGAAGAGATGGTTTGATTTTAGTTTTTAAACAAAGCACTGGATTCCTTCAAGTTTGCTTACAGCAAGAAGTTTGGGGATGCTGCCCTAAGTACTTGGCACCCATCAGCTCATTCTTGGAGCTGGACTGATTCTTTCTTTGACCTTATTGAGAACATGACTTTTAACAAATAGTCAGATTTCTGTGGTCCTTTTGTTCGGGGCTCGCCCTTCCTGGTGCTGTTCATACAGGTGCATTTTTCTTTGTCCTTCTATCTTTTGTACAAGCTCCTTTGAAAATGAGTTTCTCTCAAGGTACCTCTAAGCCTTTTCTTTTTATTGGCATTGTTTGTGAGATTGTGCAATCAGAACTAAATTATTTTAGAGAAGTCCAGTGTTCTTGAGTCATCTCCTGTTTTGTCTCTGAACTTTTAGAGTCGTGGTTTGCAACATGCATGTCTGTCTAGGCCAGCCGTGGGCAAACTACGGCCCGCAGGCCGGATCTGGCCCGTTCGGCTGTTCTATCCGGCCCGCGGAGCCAAATGAGCGGAGGGTTCTCTTGCTCTCCCCTCCGCTCCTTCACCAGCAGCCCAAGATGAGAGTTCCCTCCGGTCTAGTTTAAAAACCCATTGTGGCCCTCTAGTCAAAAAGTTTGCCCACCCCTGATCTAGGCACAGCTTTCTCTCCCTCACTGTCATGAACTCTCAAATGACAATGACCACCCTTTCCCGGCACCCGGCACTTTTCCTCAAAAACCATTTTCTCCTTTTGCTTCAACAAGAGAGTGGCATTTTCCCAGTTTCTCTCTCTGCTCTCCGGGTGGAAGCTAAGAAAAGGGGAGAAGAGACCAAGAACTACTAACTCAAATACTAACTCAAATACCTGTGTTCTGCTGGAGGAGGTTGTGAGGAGCTCTCTCCCACTGCCCCTGGTCTGCCTTAGGCAGCCCGGGGTCTGTACCAGGAGAGCATTCCCATCTCTGCTCGGGGTGAGCATGAGGGATGCCCCAGCACTGCTGGGACCCTCTCCTTTAATTCTGCCCATCCATGCGGCGCTGGGTTTTCCAGCATGTCTACCCTGAGGCTTGGCACTTGCATAAAACATACTTTACAATTCCTGTCTACAGGGCCGGCCCATCACCTCTCTTAGCAGGTCTGTTTTCTTGGGCCCCACGTCATGATGTGCAGGTGACATTTATGAGGTTCTAATTGCTGTTCGGTGTTGTAATCTCTGCTCATTTACTCCTGCTTTGCCAACCATCAAAGTTTTTTTTTTTTTTTTATGGTTCATTTTATATGTGAAACTACTGGGCCCCTCCCATAATCAGAGTCTTTCCCACACCAGCTTTCCTGTTAAACTTGTTCCCAAACTGACTTTTTCTCCCTTCTCCTTCATGCTCAGTTTACTCCTTTCTTGGCACTCTTCTACATCACAGGTAAAAATGTAACCACTATGGTCTATGGCAGGGGTGGGCAAACTTTTTGACTCGAGGGCCACAGTGGGTTCTTACACTGGACCGGAGGGCCGGAACAAAAGCAACCTGACCATGCTGGCACTCTCATCCTGGGCTGCTGGTGAAGGAGCGGAGGGGAGAGCAAGAGAACCCTCTGCTCTTTCGGCTCCGTGGGCCGGATAGAACAGCCGAACGGGTTGGATCCGGCCCGTGGGCCATAGTTTGCCCATGGCTGGTCTATGGGGTGACTGGAAACACCTGTCAAAATTTCAAGTGCATGTACCCTTGGACCCAGTTCCACTTCCATATCCTCACATATGTACGGGCATTTTTATAATAGCCAATACTTAGCAATAACTTAAATGTCCATCAAAAGAGAACTGGGTGGATAAATTAGGTCCCTGGCCAGTGTGGCTCAGTTGATTGAGCATTGTCCCATGAACCAAGGGGGTCGCTGGTTCGATTCCTGGTGAGGACATATGCCCAGGTTGTGGGTTTACTCTGGTCGGGGTGTGTACAGAAGGCATTTCTCTCCCCCTACCCCCCTGTCTCCCATTCCCTTCCTCTCTCTCTAAATTCAACTTTAAAAAAATATTTAAATAAATTAGGGCATAAGCAGATAGTAGAATAATATGCAGACATAAATATATATGAGGAAGTTTGTTTAATGTGGCAAAAATGTATATGTGCATATATTTATAGACAGATGCAGATAGATCTCCAAATAAATGTGCTTGTCCATGCATAAAATAACTGGAAGATTAAAAAACAAACGGATCGCATTGGTTCCTCACGGCTGGCTGGGGAGCACGCTGAAAGAAACCTTTTGTTATATACACCTTTTTGGACGTCTGAATTTTAAATTATTGGAGAATATGTTCTATGTTAATGAAAATGAGTAAATAAAACAAAAGAGGATTAAAAACAAGAATAAAATTCCCCTCACCAGGCCAGCTCTTTGAGAAAACACTATTTTCCCAGCCCTTGCTCCATCCTCCAAGTCCATTGTTCTAGTTGCTCAATTCAGAAGACAGAATCCCTCCCTTCCAAAAGCCTAACCATAGGGAGAGAGAGGGCATGACCCTACCACCTGGGCCGTAAAAACAAGCATGTCAAACTCGCGGCCTGCGGGCTGCATGCCTCATTCATTTGGCCTGCGTTAGCCTTTGAGTTTGACATGCTTGCTGTACGACATTCCATCTTCTGCCGGGAAATCCTAAAATCCTTTCTGGTTCACCTCAAGCTTGTGCACATCCCCCATCAGCTGGGCTGACTTCCCACCCAGCACGGCTGGGCCCCTGCTCCCTCTCTACAGGCTGCCCTGGCGTTCCTCGCAAAGCCCTCTGGGTCCCCCAGGGGCCCAGCGGCAGGCGTGCCCACACCCCATGCTCGGGGACGCTCACCTCCTTCTCAAGGAAGACCCCCTGAGGGGCGTGGCTCTGCCATGGTGAACCACCAGGGCTTCCTTTCCTTCTGGATCTCTCTCTCCTTCATGTTCCATGCTCTTAATTCTGATATTTAGTTTCCGTGTCAGCCACTCTTCCTACAGCCCGTCTTTCAGGAGTAAATCTAACTGATCCAAACCTAGACTCCCTGAAATGACCCAGAACCATCAGCAAAAGGCTCGCTTCCACAGCTACAGGCAGCAGGATGCTGGCTTCGAGTGAGATCAGGACAGACAGAAAGAACAGTCTGCAATGCTCTTGTCAATAACACCCCGCCCTTTTCTTTTTTCTATTTTCATGGAAACACAAAATGGAATTTGAGGATTCAGCCTGAGCTACATGGAGGGAGTTTACTACAATCTGGCTACTTCAAAAAAAAAAAAAAAAAGTTCCTGCCTTTTCCAAACCACAAGCAATCAGGCCTTAGGCTAAACACTGGAAAAAACAGCCGTGTGCCGAGTGGAAAGCAGAGTTCCGTTTACTCATGCAACTACAACCTCTGGTAACCTTAGCTAGCTGGGCGCCTCGTCCCAAATAAACAGCCCCGTGCCCAGGACATCAGGGCAGCGGGAGCAGGCCCGGCCCTGTTTAAGTCTCCGGCAGATGCAGACTGTGGAGGTCCTGGCATAGCGGCGAAGGGGGTGTTGAATCACAAGACTAGAAAACGTGTTTCGGGTCACGGGGCTGCCCACTGAGCATCACAGGCTGGGACAGCCTAAACATTCCTCCAGGTGGAAACCTGGCGTTTGCACTCGTGGCTGGGAAGGGCTGCTATCTGATAGGACTGCGGCCAGCAGCTCAGGGTCTATGTTGCCTCAGAAAGGAAGAGCCGAATGGAAAACAAAACAAAACAAAAAAACAACTCAGATTGAAAAACAATCCTTCCAAAAAGAAAGAAAAAAAGCAAATCGTAAAAGGGCTGTGTTAGCCGTACTTGGCCCAGAAAGGTGAGTTCTCCTTCCTTCCCGTCTCCCTGGGAGGGAGCTGAGCTGCCCAGCGTGGTACTAGCTCTTTATGCTTAGGTGTGCACACACCCGTAGGTGGCTGCATGCTCCCTGCAGTGGCTGGTTCAGGACCAGGCATGTGACCCAAACTGACCTAATAAGGCACAATCCTGGGGCTTCTGCTGGAACCTTGGAGAAAGAGCATCTCTGTGTGGCAGGCTCCTAGGATGGAGTTGTGGATGGCCATCTCTGCCACCACTTGGGGACAGCCTTTCTGAGAATAAGGCTAAAATAGAACCAAGTGATACATGAAGGCTGGTTTCTAATGACCTTGCAAGGTCACCTGGTGGATCTAGTGCTGTTGGCTTTTTAAATCCTGGACTCTTCAAGTTTTGTGACCTAACACCCCTTCTGCCTTACAAAAAAAAAAAAAAAAAGTATGTGGTTTCAAGTTGAATCTCTGCCACCTGGAGCCTTCTCACAGAATCTATTGAATTCTTCCCCCAGAGCCCTAATGTATGTTCACATGTAATCACTCATCTTGGAACATTGGAAAAATTAACTCTGAACCTGGAGAAAATTTAATTGTTTCTCTGTGAATATTTAAGAATCACAGTCTATTCAACTAACACTTCACACAGATGAACTTTCAGTCTGTGTGACCTTTGTCATATATAATAATGCATATAAGTCCACATTTCCTTTCTAGCATGCTTAACAACACAGTCGGTAAAACCTGGCTGGTTAGTATTTCTTGCAGTGCTGGTTCAACGGGGGGAAAAAAATAAACAAACAAAGGGGACATCTGTAATACTTCCAACAATAAAGATTAAAAAAAAATCTGGCTGTTACTGTGTACAGCACTATGCTAAGGATGCTACATATATTATCTCACTCCTTACTCAGAACAGCCCAGGAAATAGGAAGGAAGTATTACTATCTCCTTTTTACAGAAGAAACTGAGGGTTGGGTGGTCAATTTAGTTGCCTAAGATCACAGAGCTCCTGAGTGGCTAAGCTGGGATTACAGCCAGGAGATGTGATTCGGGAGCCTGCACTTTTGATCACTAGCAGATACTGTCCTCTGCTTAATGGAGAGAGAGACCTTCTTTTGGCAACTGTACATCTTACTAATGAGCATGTTCTCAAAAGCAAGGCAAGGAATATTCCCCACATGTTAGATGTGTCTCCGTTACCTGCGTTCACCCAGTAAACACAGAAATGTGACAGTTCTCAGTGCACAATAACGATGCCACTTAACAGAAAAAACACAATATCCACCTTCAGATTTTGGAGATCCCACATGGAGGGAGGGGATGCAGTTAAACCAACGACCTACGAAATGGCAGACACTATAATAGGGACTCAACTTTTGTGATTTTGTGTGGACTTCAACTAGTTATCTATTTTATAAATAAAGAAACTGAAGTTCAGAGAGATTAAGTAGCTAACTTGTTGATGTTCCTAAGGCTATTAAGCAGTTAGGCCAGTAACGGGGCCGAGGTGTTTCTAAACCCAGAGCCTATCTCCCTGTCACATCTCACGTTACCAGAGGAGAACACAGGGACTTGTAGGCAGAGGCACACAGGAGATGGCTATCTAGTGTTAACACAGGCTGTCTCTCTCAAATACAGTAGCTCCAACACTAATTTATCCAAATAAGGAGTCTAGCATGTGCTAGCCAATGTCATATGGAGCCCGGAAAAAAACAAAACAAAACGAAAAAACGGGAAAACATTCTCTAAGAGAGGCCTGCGCAGGGCTCACCCGTGGGCTCCAGCAGGAGGAAAGAAGCACATAAGCCTAAGGGTGCCACCTGGGTTAGTGAAGTGCTCACCAGACTCCTTGGATAAAGTGACTGTGGCCTGTGAGGCAGCTGACTCCATCCCAGCCACGTACCATTACCCTAGCATTCACTGAAGAAGTCCCGTGTCCCTCTACATCTTGCCCCATCCTCCCCCAACTACTGCTTCCTTTTCCATCCTTGTCAGCAGCCGGAGGGAGGACAAAGCCTTAGAGCCAAAACTGGGTGGTTAGGGCATTGCTGAAATTTGCAGCCACAGCAAAATCTGATAACTTGGTATTAACAGATAGATCATTGTGTCTCTAGTACATAGAAGTTTTTGGCTCCCAGTGGCTGCCAAGCTTGGAATTGATGAGATGGTCTGAGTCCACATGGGGACAGCTTGCTACCCCTGCTCTGAGCTTAGGACAGTACGAGTCCCCCCTGGAATTTGGTGTGTTACACTCACCTCTGCTTTCCTCTGCTTCTCCTCCTGCTCTCTCTGCTCCTTCTCCATGCCAACCAGCTTGAGCTTCAGATCAGACACTTCAGTCATCAGATCGAGCTTCTGAGTCTCCAGAGATGTGCGACTTAGCAGCTCCTGCAAGGAAAGACGGATCCCAAAATCATAAGCCTCCACGGCAACGAGGACAACTCTACTCCATAAGCACATGAGGCAATCTCTCACTGGTGTGCTGGACAACACAGGGCTGAGACTGCTGCCTAGAAGCCACAGCCTACTAGGGATGGGCTGAGATGATGACCACTCCTTTGGGGATAGCACAGCCCCTGCCACTACCCCCTCTGCTATGACAGACATGTGAGCTACTTTTTAAAAAAAACATATATGGCCGAAACCAGTTTGGCTCAGTGGATAGAGCGTCGGTCTGCGGACTGAAGGGTCCCAGGTTCGATTCCGGTCAAAGGCATGTACCTTGGTTGCGGGCACATCTCCAGTAGGGGGTGTGCAAGAGGCAGCTGATCGATGATTCTCTCTCATTGATGTTTCTAACTCTCTATCCCTCTCTCTTCCTCTCTGTAAAAAATCAATAAAATATATTTTAAAAAAACATATATGCCCATAGAAAACATTATTCATTATTTCCAAGTTAAAAAAAATGAATGCATACTCTTGAAGTACTAAATTTCTCATCTCTACTTTTAGGCAAAGCAACAATTTCTTTTCCACTAAAACAAAAAAAAACAAGCTTATGGCAAAAAATTTTTTTCAAAACTAAAATATCCCCCTAACCTCCTGAGCTCAATCACTCTTCAGCGCAGTCTTTAACAGTTCTCATTGTAAGACCTCCTGGCAAAGACCCTAGAAGGAGCTGGTGCATTAAAGGAGATGTTCAATGAGCATTTACTCAATGATTTTATTAGATTCTGATGACGTGAGAGGAACTTTCTGGGCTGCACCAAAATTACAATTTGCCACCAGGGGACGTAAGTAAGATGACTTCTTTCCTTATTGTAAGGACTCCCCAGAGGAGTCCTGCCATCAGTAGAAAAGTAGTAGACAACTTGACTTTAGTACATACACCTAAAGGCATAAATAAGGCAAAAAACAAAAAACAAAAAACAAAGGTCACTGGCAAAATGCCTGCTCAGCATTACTAGGAATTATAAAGAACCTCAAAAAACAGAAGCATTTTCCAAAGTCTAGTGGCCACACATTTCTCTACTGGAAAAAGCAACGTTCCATGTGGTCCCAAATCCTAGCATATGGCAGACATTGAATACACAGGTCCTAGAAGGAGAACATACTATAGCAAGTAAGAGAGCAGCCGGTGAAATGAGCAGACGGTAAAGACACACTATCCCTCCATGGTCTGAGCATTCTGTAACACTTTGCACAGCCCAACCCTAGGAAGAGAATGGTGATCCCAACACCATTTGACCCAACAGCTGTGATTTCACATATTCTGAACTGTCCTCAGATCATAAACCAAACCACACAAGACAGATTTGAACTTGAATACATGATTCCCTAGGCTAGAAGGCCCTCGGGACCGCAGAAAGCCAGGCTACAAATTGTCGGTCTGCTAATCTGAGGGAGTGAGTATTTAGAAGTCAAATCAGCAAAATAAGCTCACTGAACCCTGGGCCAAGAAGGCTGCTCTTCCTGGGTCAGCCAGCTGAGAAGCTGGCCTCAGAGCAGAGGCAACAGCACAGCCCTGCCAGAATGACGGGCCGCTTGGTCGTAAGGAGAGAACCTGATAAGTGTGTCCCATGTAATTGGGGGGGTGGGCCTTGGGCCTGGATTCACTGAGTGTCTCCTCTGTGCCAGACACTTCTGGGTAGTTTACATACATCCTCTCCATAAATCCTCCCAGGGATTTGGCAGTAAATATTATTATCCCAAGTTTACAGATGGAGGAAATGAGTCCAGAGATTGACCTATCTTGACCAAGGACACATGCCAATCAACAGTAGAGTTAATTTTCAAACCAAGGTCTGATGACTTTAAATTTATCTCTGTACCACATTGTTTTCCAAACAGAGGAAGAAGTTCAAGAATTTTGAGGGAAATAAAAATACATGCTAAAAAAAAAAGGCAACTGACTAATATTTACCAGGAAACCACTCAAAAAGACAAGATGGTCAAAACCGGTTTGGCTCAGTGGATAGAGCGTCGGCCTGAGGACTGAGGGGGTCCCATGTTCAATTCCGGTCAAGGGCATGTACCTCGGTTGCAGGTACATCCCCCATTGGAGACAACTGATCAATGTTTCTCTCTCTTTGATGTTTCTGACTTGCCTTTCTATCCCTCTCACTTCCTCTCTGTAAAAACATCAATAAAATATTTTTTAAAAATGATAACATGTTATTGAGTACGTACTACTTACTAGCGCCTGATGTTAAGGCTCTAAAAATTCTTCTCTGGGTGAAGATGATGGCATTTTCTGAGTCAAGTAACTTAGATGTAATACTCCCCTACACCTCCCACTCACCCCTACCTCCTTCTCCTTCTTCCTCACCTCCCTCTCTTCTTCCACCTCCTCATAATTCTCTCTGCCTCCAGCACCTCATAATTCTAGAGTTAGCTCTCTATCCTTTCACTGACCTGCTTATTCCAAAAATTACTTCAGGCAGTTTGCACAAATATATAATTCAAGTTAAAAAATAAATCGTAAAAACTAAAGCAGGTAAGAAAGGAAATTGAAGCCAGAGTTGTCATTGGTATTAGAGTCATATGTTAAAGTTCCATCCACAGCTAGCAATGGACTAGAATGTGTACATGAGAAGGAGCAATTCTACAAATCAAGCTCCATGTGATGATAATGTTGCTTTGGAGTGCTGAGAGCAGAAAACATTCTTCCATTAGACTTTAATCATTTATTCAACAAATACATTTTTTAAATATCGACCAGATACCAAGGCCCTAGGATCTGAGAGTTAAAAACAACCTGCTGTGTGCTTGAATATCCTAAGATGACATTTACTAGTATAGTTTGTCTACTAACGGCATTCAAACTACTGCCTTGGTGGGATTAAGAACAACAACAACTCAGAATGTATCTCTCTTGAAAGCTAAGATTCTAATCTATTTCCATCATTGTCAAAATCTCTCAAGCTAGTTTACTGCCAGGCTGTAATTGGTCACACCAGCGTTTGAGCTGATGAGGATAGTATTCTAATTGGTCTCACTAAAGTTCCAATAGCATTCCAATTGGTCATGCCAGGGCTCCAATTGGTCACGCTAACATTCCAAGAGAACGTTCCAGTTGGACACACGAAAGTTTTCATTAGAAACCTGGGGCTGCTTAATTTCACACACTCCATTAATAACAAAACTTTCACTTACTTTCTCCCAGCTTATGTCTGTTAGCATGACCTCTACCTTTCATTACCATCACCCATCATCTTTGTCATTAATAAATACTGTCCCGCCTGGCCAGTGTAGCTCAATGGTTGAGCATCAACCCATGAATGAGGAGGTCATGATTGGATTCCTGGTCAGGTTACATGACCGGGTTGCAGGCTTGAACCCTAGTGTGGGGCATGCAGGAGGCAGCCGATCAATGAATGATTCTCTCTCATCATTGATGTTTCTCTCTCTCTCTCTCCCTCTTCCTTCCTCTCTGAAATCAATAAAAACATATTTTTAATAAATACATACATACATACATACATACAATCCCTCACTCTGAACTCAAAACCTGTCCAGTTCCACTTCCTCATCTCCAGCCCACACATGGCCTTCAGCCACTATTATGCACTTTAATCTCTGTCCTATTTTATAGATAAAGGATATGTGTGTTAATAGGATTTAACCACCCTACAGTCTTAACTGCTCCCGACTTTCACCCCATCTGACACAGCCTCCCTAGTCTGTCAGGTGAAGACCATTCTGCTCCAACAACCCAAGATACAGAGTCCCTTCCCCCCTGGAAGTTCGAGACTACCTCCAGACCACTGTTTGTCCCTATTAATGATCTAGGTCTGCCCGCCTCTTCTAAGGCAGCGCATTCAGTAATGTCACATTCTCCCCAAGTACCTAGAACCCAACAGAGTCACCCAGTCACACTGTCTTTTGATCAACAGCTTCTCTACCTACTCTGGGCACATTCCATCTCCTCAGTAGCTTCAACACCCTTGTTCGCCCTCCTTTCAGTACCCACGCTGGCTTCACTCTGGTATACAGTTTCTTGGCTTCAGCACCAACAGGCTTTGCTTCCACTTCGTTTCAGTTTCTCAGCAGTATGGCCACAGCCTGGCCCTCATCTTTGTCCAGAATGTGTTTGCTCTGCTTCTAAAATCTTCAACCCAGAAATTCTCTCTTCTGGCCACAATCCTCTAACCTTTCAACTGTCCCATTTACTCCAGTAATCTTCAATTTCTTCCTCGGCGGCTGCTAGTTACTTAATAACCCTCTATTTTCCTAGATTACCAACTTCCTTTAGGCAATATTTGCCTTCTTATCCTCTCACCTTTGAGGTCATTGCAAGTGTATAATGTCAGCAGCAGAACGCCCCTCATCCAGCTCATCCCTGAAGCCCCTATACCTGACTGGCATTTGTGTTATCACAGCCCAGCCTGTGCTAAACCCCAAAGCCCTTTTTCCATATTTCCACTCCCCATGGCCTGAGGATCGCTGGTAAAAGACATTTAGTAATGATGCCAATTGGTTTCCATACAAATGTATGCTATTTAATTACAGCTGCTGCTATTTAATTGCAGCTGATCTTCCAATACTGCCTGGCAAAACTTCTATTCATCTCTTGCTGGTTCCTTTCAGAGAACATTCCAAATCTTTTCCATTCTCCTCAATCCCTAAACCCCATTCTACCCCCCTCCTCTCCTCAAATAACCTCTCCTCATATTTACTGGAAATGTTTTTTTAATTATCTGATCGCTCATTGAACTTACATCTTTTCTATCTCAAAGTTTCCCAGAATTGTCTCTCATTCATATACCTTACATCCAGATCTTAGAGAAAGCCAGCCATACCTCCTTTCCAAGGTTAGTCTGGGAGGACAGAGCCAACTCCTCAGTCAGGCTCTTCCACCTTTAAGAACTGTCCCCTAGCCCAGGACGTTTCCAGGTTGCACATAAAAAGCACACATTAAAAAAACACAGTGATTGCAGAGTCGGCTCCTGAACTGCCCCATCGGACCCACCTTCCTGTTGCCGACCACGTCTCAGTCTCTACAGCCTTCATGCCGTCCTCACACAGCTCCATGAGACTTCAGCCTCTGTCCCTGGTCAACCAGTGGCATTTGCCTTTGTTCTCTGCCTTCTGGTCCCGTTCCTCCCTCCAGCTGGTCACTCAGGAATGACGCCCGCTCACATGGTCCTAGGCTCTCCTTCACCTCTGTGCTGCCTTCCAGGAAGTTCCCAGCCAGTCCGTGCTACTCTAGGGTAGGACCATTAATCATCCGCTCTGACAGGCATTTAATCTCTCCCTCACCATCAGCCTCTATTTCTCAGGCTAGAAACGCGATCAGATTTCTGACATTTGAAAGAACCTTCCCCCCCTGACCTGGCCTTCCCCTCGAGCAACCACCACCGACTCCTGTGAGCGCTCACCGGGCCAGTGCCGGCTCTGTGTGGTGGTGTGTGAATGCCGTCTCTGTTGGTCTCCTCCCTCCCCGAGCTCTAGAAAGAATGATCCGCCCTGCTGCCTCTTCTTCCTCACTTGCCTGCCACTTCTTGATATAGGACGCCTGCCTCCACCTGGTAGGACACAGAAACATTCTGCTTCTGGGGACAGTTTCAGATGGAACTTACACCTTTCAGCTCCACGCGGACTCTCCCTTCCTCCACTCATCAGTGCAAGCTACTCCTTGCCACTTCCTTCCTTTTGGGTTTTCTGACCTTCCTTTTTTCTTCTTCTTCTCCTTTGATGGCTTTACTGCCTCCCCCTTAAGAAAAAGTCTTGGGTGCCTTAGCTCTCAATTCCAAGACTGGGGGTTATCTGTCTCTGGATCCAGCCTGCTTGTCTGGAGAACCGAGGCTTGGCCTCTGCTCAGACCTGCGGGGCTAGGCCTGCAGGGAATCTCTTGGGGTCATAAGCCACAGTAATGCCAGGGGAGGGGCGGGGAGGGGGCTGGAGACTAGCAGGCAGGCCTTATATGCAGCCCTGGCTTCTGCTCTCCCAATTGTTTCCACCTGTGTCCATGAGCAAGCAAAGGGATGGGGAGGCCTCGGGTGTTTTGTTTTTCTTACTCCGAGGGACCATAAAACTGGGTAATGAAACTTTAAGAGAAAAACCGGTGGACAAAACGATCACTCCCTCCTCTCATTTCACCACTAACCAGTAATGTCTTCCAGAAGGGCAAGTACATCTCCTTTCTTGGCGATGAAAAAAAACAACCACTGACATCTCAGAGCAAATCGTCACTTCCTGTTTCCAAAGCTGTTTCTGACTAGAGCTGATAAAAAGAATTTGCCTTTCAATTGGGTCTCTCCTTCAAGGGCCACATCTTGAAACAATTACCTCCGTCTTTCAGTGTGGAACACTACCCGGGAGTTACTGGCCGGCGGCGACGAGGACTGGGCCAGACGGGCAATCTGAAACCGGAAGGCAAGGACGGCGCGGAAAGACATGAAAGGGAAAATGCGTCCTTTGCCCTTTGGAATAAGAGGCCCAGGCCCTGCCGGGAGCCTCGTGCATGATCCACACAGTGCAGAGAGGTGCCTGTTGTTGATCCCAGTTGGATCCTGATCAGTCCTCGCTGAGGAAACCTCTCTTATAACCTTTGCCCCCTGATCTGTCACAAGGGGGAAAGCGCCTACCTCACACTGTGGTCTGGAGGGCCAACCGGCAAATGAAAAACTAGAGGAACGAGTTACTTCTGCCTCATAACCTCCTGGGGGATTTTCGGGAATGACTGTCAAAAACCCTGTTTTCTTCACTCATGTCTCCGGTGTCTCGCCTCCCCAGACAGACCTGGGCCTGCAGAGGACCATGCCCGTGGCTCTGCTTAATGTTCTTTTTGAGACAGAAACGCCCCCTTCAAGGTGCTTTTGGGAAATCGGTTAGCGGGACCTGTGGAGACTTTGCTGGGCTCACACGTCTGGGTACACTGCTCCCTCAGTCACCTCGAGGGCGGCAGCCCGGCCTGTGTCTCGGGCCCCGTGTCCTCTGCCCCGTGTCTTGACGCACAGGCCGTTGTGCTCAGTTTTAACAAACCAGGAAGAACCGCACCATGGCTGTAAGAGTCCATATTGTCACCCCACTCTCTCAAGTGGCGAACCTACAGAAAGTCATGCCCCCTGATTCCCACGCCCCTAAATCTGTCATTCTGCACCTCTCCTAGAGGACAGCCAAAACAATAAGGCTGCCCGGAGCTCTAGGTCGGGCAGGAGGACTGAGTCAGAGCCTGGTGGCCTTCAAGGTTTCCCCACAGCCGGGTTATGTCCTCACAAGGAGATTTGCACCCTTTCTTCTTCTCCACGTGGCTTCCCTCCTCTGTCTCCTTTTTGACACAGAATATCGCTTCTGCTCTTGACCCCGATGACATCCTAGGTGGCCAGTCCCTGCAAAGTGCCGCGTTTGGCTGCCAGCTCCGTCAAAACCTCTTACCCAGTGAAGAGCATCGGCTTCCTTACTGATACCATCCCCTCCGGAGAGAGTCCATGGGGGAGGCTCAGAGGAGCTTGCTGTGCAGGAACCTTTCGGACTCCAGAGAACCACGGAGGCTACCTCAGAGAAAGCCACCAGGGACCTCAGCTACATCAACAGACCACGGGGACTGCTCCCTGTGACGGTGAAGCAGGTCCCAGGAGGGGGGCACCAGCCCACGCCTGTGTTCCCAGGGTGCTATTTTGGGCCCGGAACTGGCACAGCCCCGTGTGTAACAGCACTCGGAGGTGCAGCGGGACAATGCTTTGGCCTGCTCAGGGGACAGAGGGCAAGGGTCAGCTCTGAACCCAGACCATCCCAGATCTGTGAAAACTGATCTGGGCGATGGGTGGCCCCTTGGAGACCCAGTTGTACACTTCCTGGGAAACGTCTCTTCCTAATGCGGAAGGTTCCCCCAGAAAATCCAGATATGCTCAGTGAGTCTGAGACTATGTCTGAGTAGGTGCTTCCTGGTCAGTCCCCAGAGAGGCTGCAGCTGCCTCGTTCCCAGCCTGCATCGGGTTGCAGACCAGTAATAATCAGCTTTAACTTGTGTCCATAACCTATGTGTTGCCCATGTGGACGGGCCCCTATGCTGATTCGATTTGGTCCTGGTTGGCCCCCCTAACCCCAAGGTCTTCATGTTCTCTCTTTCTGATTTCTGGAGACTGGATGGATTAATGCAGAAAAGAAGACAGATGGGAATGGAGAGATCAGGACTTAGCAGGGGCTGGGCGGGGCCAGGCCAGGCTGAAGGGGGGCGTGGCTCGTGCGTTGGGTGGGGGACGCTCTTCCTTCCTCTTGGGCTCCAGGAGGGAGGCTGTTTTTGGTCAGGAGAACAGTTGTGGGGAGAGAGAGCTCTTTGGGGATTTGGAGCCCGTGTAAGCACAGGGCCTGGCCTAGGCTGGTTGGGTTTGGGTTTCCTTGAGTCCCCCGAGGGCTATTCCAGCCGGTGGAGGGGACAGTCTGGAGCGGAGGTTGCAGATTAGAGGTCTGTGGGCCAGGCTTAGCCACACGTATCATGTGGTTCAAATGGTATTTTTTTTCTCCCCCATTTAAATTAGTCATTTTAAAAAACAGAAACTTATCTTTAAATCTGGGTGCCCAGCTGTTTGTGAGAAATGGGACTATCTAGCACCATCGGGCCCACATGGGCAGTCAGAGTTGAGTAGCAGCTGCCTCCTTTGGCGGGACGCACTCAGTGTGCCGGAACAGCATGCCCCCGGGGAGCAGCGCCAGGGGCAGTCAGAAGGCCCCAGACTGTGACCGTGAAAGAAACTGTTCAGAGCTCCGCAGGCCTTGGAGCAGGAGGCCAGGCATGGCTCGGGGCAGGGATGGTTTCTGAGTCCTGGAAGAAATGGACAATTGTTTGCCTCCCTTCCTCCCTTCTCTGCCTCAAGGCCATGAGTCATTCTTGCTCCTATCACCAGAAACTGAGGGCCCTGCAGTCCAGGATAGCACAGTAAACGAGGCAAGTCTCTCCTGCCCCCAGCTCAGAAGACACGTGTGCCACCAATTCTCCAAGCCACCAATGCCATCGCATCAGCGCTGTGCTGCACGAAGGAAGTGACTTTTTAGTCAGCACGCAGCAGATTTCGGGAAAAGCTTGAACTTCCAGTTTGGGATTTGGAGCGGGGAAGATCAAAGATCTCAAGCTCAGGCACCACCATGCCCAGCAAACACAGGAGTGAGAGCTGAGGTGCACATGCGTCCTGTGACGTGAACCCAGAATTTGCCAAGGAAGGAGTATTGCACACTCCTGTCATTTTACTCCCGGAAGAATGCAATGAAAGCTATGAGGGGAGGTCATGGCTAAATTCAGGAAGATCTTTAAACCCTAGACGTGGCTAATAAGAACTACACTCCAAAAGATACCAAGCCGAAGCATCCACCTCGTTGGAACATGCAAACCACATGCCTGTCACCAAACCCATAGCACACAAGAAAGATTCACAATATACTGGACATACAGGGGGACTGAGCTTAAGACTTTTTCAGAACTCTAAAACCCAGGCTATAGACGGACAAGACAGACTCCCTTGGGCGGTGCTGGGAACCAGCGTGACTGCTTGGATGGAGACTCTGAGGAGGAAGCAGAAGCACCGCTGCAGAGAGGTGCAGGGCAGTCTTGGGAGAGCAGCTGGGGTGGCTGCAGAGAACGCAGGGACCTCACTGCAGCCATGACCTCCAATGCCTGGTTACCTGCCAGGCCCTGCCTTCCTAAAACACCCACCTCCTGACAATTTTGTGTGTTTTTTTGTTATTGTTGTTGTTTTTTTTAAAATATATTTTATTGATATTTTACAGAGAGGAAGGGAGAGAGATAGACAGCTAGAAACATCGATGAGAGAGAAACATCAACCAGCTGCCTCTTGCACACCCCCTACCAGGGATGTGCCCGCAACCAAGGTACATGCCCCTGACCGGAATCGAACCCGGGACCTTTCAGTCCGCAGACCGACGCTCTACCACTGAGCCAAACCGGCTTCGGCCACCTCCTGACAATTTTGTGACAGGATCCCTTCCATGTCCAAATGTTCTTTCTTTGTTGTTGTTTTTTACTGTCTCTTTTTGTTTGCTTGTATTTTTTTAAAAATAATATTCCATAGTCTTCCTGCCTCAGCCCCATACCCAACTACACCTTGTGCAGCCTTGAAAATACAATCTAGTGGGTTGTTCTACGTACTCTTTGTGAAAATGCTTTTCTGCCATTTGAGATTTTTCTATTAGTCTATTTTCTTTCCTGGATTTTTATTTTTATTTTTTTAAAATATATTTTTACTGATTTCAGAGAGGAAGGCAGAGGGAGAGAGAGAGAGAGACAGAAACATCAATGATGAGAGAGAATCATTGATCAGCTGCCTCCTGCACGCCCCAAACTGGGGGCTGAGCTCGCAACCCGAGCATATGCTATGACCGGGAATTGAACCATGACCTCCTGGTTCACAGGTCAATGTTCAACCACTGAAGCACACCAACTGGGCTTTCTTGTTATTTGGAGGGTTTTTTTTTTAGTTTTTTTTTTTTAAGGAAAAAAGTCAAAACTTTAAAAATAAATAGAAAAAATAGAAAGACTCAACTTCTATCACTCCTCAGATTTTCCGGGAGTAGGATGAGCAAGAGAAATGGCACACAACTGAAACAGAAAATCAAATGGAGCCAAGAATGTGGTAACTTATTCAGCAGCAATGAAAAAATAACAAGCTAGTAACAGCCTGTGAGCTGCTGGAACTCATTTTTTTATAAAGCATTTGACTTTTTAAAAAATGTTTCAAAACACACTCAACGCTGGAGACACCTGGGAGCTGAGAGGTTTATCCTGAGACCAAAGGTCAGAGTCGAAGCCTCTGAACAATTTTAATTTTATGCTGATAAAAAAACTTTAGAGCTCTGGGGGAAAGATTGCCAGCGGTCATCTAATCAAACCCCCTCATATGAAGGAACTGACTTTCCTTGTTTAATTAGAAAGCACCTCAGCACTCTTTATATGCCAGAACGATACCAGGAGCTGCAAAGCATTCACCCATAGACTTTAGTCATGATTTAGTTCTCAAAGTAACTGAAAATGCAAGAAGGATGCAAGCTAAGGAAACCTATTAAGTAGCTATATATTAATATACGTCATAAAGTAAAATTTCTAAATAGCTCCTCAATGGGTTCTAAAAAGACTTTTGATAAAAATTCAATATTCTTTCTAAAAATCGTAGCTCATTATTTACAATAAGTTAAAAACTGTTCGAGAGTAGAAGAGTCAATTAATTATAATACTTTCACATATTTATAAATGACAGTTAAGAACAACTCCACAGAAAAATTTAAAGAGGGGGGGAAAAAAAACCTATGATGTGAAGCATACAAAATCTTAGGACTACACTGCATGGTGAATAGAGTTCTGCAAATGATGTGTACACGTAACCAAAAGAAGGACCAAAAGAAAATAAGGAGAAGACATTTCAGAGATTTATTTGACTGGGAGGAGAACGGCTAGTTTTATTCTTCATCTTGGTGTATATTAAATTATATTAAAACATTATGTACGTAATACATTTCATCAAAGACTACACAAGAGTGCGAAGGGGAAGAATGATTGGGAAACGGGCACAAAAATATGCTAACCAACTGGCTTTCTACAACCCCACATGCCACCTGCAGTCGAGCCGGGGTTCACGTGATAGTATGAGGGTGACTTTGCCAACCGAGAGCTCCTTCCCTGAGCCAGACCCGGAGAAAGTGCTGCCTGGGAATCTGTCTAACCAGCCCAACAGGTTATTCATGGCCGGCAAGCCCCGCCCCTCCCTCTCCCTCTCCCTCCCTCCCCCCTCCCTCCTGCTCTGCAGTGCTCAATGTTCCGGCTGGTTTCACCTGCTGAATCAACACCACACTCTGCGCAGCCAATCCCACCTCCAGGAAGGATGGGGGAGCAGGAGCCCCAGAAAGGGGCTTGAACACGGAGGTCCCGGAAGAACCGCAGGGCCGTCCGCCCCGTCCGCCCTCACCTGTTGAAGCATCTCCTCAGCAGCATTGAGCTTCGCCTGGTGTCCTTCCAGACACACCTCCAGGTCCCGAATCTTCTCTCCTTGGGCTTCCACTTGGTCCGTGAGGACACTCACCTGGTGGGGGAAATAAAGCAGCGGTGGTGGAGGGAGGGGCAGGAATGGCTCCCCACAGGAGGCGGGGAGCCATTCCCCTGCAGCCACAGCTCCTCACATAGGAAGACTGGCTTTTCTGCTTGATGGGTGGCAGGTCGGGGAAGAGTTCTGGAGGAAGGAAAGTCCCCGTTTCTTACCTGGCCAGGGAGTCTCAGCTGTCTCAATAGCCTTGGTGGCGTTTCCTGCTCTTGACAGGCTCAAGAGAAAAACACCCAGCCAGCGGTCACAAGAGCTGCCTCTGGGCTGAACTCTGGCTCTTATTCCTCCTCCAGAGATCCGTCTGGCAGCCCGGACCTCCAGGCACAGCAGGCTGGCTTGCTCGGGTTCCTGCCACCTCACGTGGAAGAGCAGACCAAGCTGTGTGGAGGCTAACCAATGACCTCACCCCTCTCACAGGGTGTGAGGGCTGCTCACCTATCAGGCGAGCGTTCTGAAGCGATTAAGGAATGTGGGACGCAAAGGGCATGTATTAGCACTGACAAAACTTGGCTCCAGAAAGGGTTTTTGTGCTTCACAGGCCAAAACACGACTACTTAAGTCATAAATATCCACAAGCCACACACTGCACATACGGTGGCAGGGAAACGGGGCATCTTTCTGGAAAACACTGAAAACACTTAGGGGAATTAATTAGAAAAATACAATTTTAATAGACTATTTAAATTAACACCCTAAATATATACGGAAAGGATTTTTCATTTATTTATTTTTTTAGCCTGCTCTGTTAGCAAACTGCCTCAGGATCCATTTCTTTTTTGCTTCTTTTTCTTAACTAGCAGGTGCCTCCGACCAGGACCAGGTGAAGAAATGGAACGGGTGAGCTCCCCAAAACAAAGCAATCAGTGCCTGGTAAGTGGAGATCCGTTAGACCCATTTGGCTTTTCAGTCATGGCTGAGTCATTGCTGTTTACACCTAGATGATCCTATGTGGCTTCTCAGCCTGTAGAGGAACAAGAGCTGGAGCAGGAAAGAGCTTGTGTGAACTCATTCAGGAGTGTTTAAATGAACTGCATGAGTTATGAAGCTCCCCTTACAGAGGCAGGGATCTAAATTAATACGGCTGCTTTAAGCTTTCCATTTGGATGGTCCAGTGGGATTAATGAATTATTGAAACATATCGAGGCATGGCGTGCTAACATTTCAATTAAAATCCAAAAAACGAGCACCTTCTGTCAACCAGGTCCATTTTAAACATAAACATTTGCGGGGCTTTTTGTTTTTGAATCTTGACTGCCTAACAGCATCATCAAAGTCTGGCCTTTTCAAGCACCACCTCTCCTTTCACAAGGGTAGGTAGGATTCCAGGAGGTGGTCTTTGGGCCTGGCTCCCAGAGTTTCTGTTGGGAAGGATGTGTTCCAGTTAATCTTGCTCTGAGGATTAACACCTAACGTCTGCACCACGCCCTGGGCCCCGGGGCCATGCCCTGGTGGTACCCGAAGGAATGACATGTGGTCTAGCATTCCATAGCTCATAGCTCAGCTGCACGTCTGACTTAAGACACACAGGGCTGCAGGGCCCTGAGGAACCGCAGTACCTACTCAGAATTATGAATGGAGAGGTGTAGAAAATTAGGACAAGAAGTATAAAGATCTTAGAATGTAACCTTTATGTACTAAAAACAAATATTTTTGAGCCCTTGGCATGATTTTAGAGGCTGGGAGAGATACAAAAGTAAGAAAAAGAAAAGAAACACCTTGCCTTCAGAACTCTGATGAAGAGATAAACAATTTTGTTTTTAACTAATCTGGGAAATAAAGTGTTTGAGTCTGTGTGATTCTCCTTGTTCTTTTACAAGTAAACCCAGGAAAAGATGGGCCAAGGGCTTCAAAGAATTCTGTCTAAGCAGGAGGCCTTGCTATGCTGGGGTTTGTCTAATGGACCCCATGGGGCCACTCGACAGCGGTGATGATGGGAGACCAACTCTGAAAGTCTGTCCACAGGTTCCAGGCAGAACAGAAATCTCCCGGATCCACTTCTGACTTTCCTAATAAGCAGGTTTCCAATTGTGTTACAATTATTTAAACAAAGACTATTCAAGGATTTGGGAATTAAAAAACAACAACACCCACAACAAAACAACAACATGCACATCAAAGAGATGATCACACGGGACTTTTATTAAAATGTAATCCTCTAACTAGGAATGTGTTTTGTCAGCCATGAAGGTTTCTGGTTCAAAAGTTTGCAATTTCATAGTGTTTGCTATAAAATTTTAAACTGGACACTCTTTCATTAATCATCTCATTGGGATGGCATTTCAAATTACACATTCCTCAAAAAGTCTGTGCTCTCGTGGGCTATCTAATCTGGCCCCTGTTTCTTTCTGAAGGCAGTTCCCAACAGGCCGCGCTGCAGGTCACCAAATCAAGTCACACGGCCCCTTCCTGTTCACACTGAGCACAGCGCCACCCCAGGGCCTGTGCTGGACCCGCCACTTCCGTGGCCTGGAATGTGCTTTTCTCCAGGCATCCACGTGGCTCCCCGCTAACTCCAGTCAGGTGTCCTGTCAGGTGTCCTGTCCTTGCCTGACTACACAATCCTTACCCTGCTCTATTTTTCTCCATAGTATTTATCACCTCTGGAAGCATTTTGTGTATTGGTTTACTGTCTACACACACAACACACACAGCACACACACACACACACACACACACACACGAATGGAAGCTTGAGCACAGGGACTGACTTAATCTGTTTCCTTCGCTCCTGCTGCCCCAGCACCTGCAGCCAGTGTCTGCCAAGCTCTATGCACTCAAATATTCTTTAAGGAACCAAATCAATGAGGTGAAGAGGGAAAAAACCCTGTGTAACCGTATAATTGGTTTGAGCTTAATTATTTAAGATAGGGGTAGGACAGGATTAAAAAAAAAAGGCTGGGATAAAAGGCCAAAACGTTAAACTCTTTTTGCTATCCCAAAGTTTCTAAAGTAAACATTTATTATTCTCACATTTATAAAATGAAGTGAAATTCATAAAAGAAATAAGATAAAATAAGATTTAAAAACAAACATACTGTAGCCTCTTAACTCTAGTGCTAACTCCAGGGCTCTAGGCTAAAGCCCACAGTCATGTGTGTGTGTGTGTGTGTGTGTGTGTGTGTGTGTGTGTGTTTGGAGGGGGGGAGCGGGAAAGGTGGGGAAGGAGGCTCAGAACCCTACATGCCCCCTCCCCCATTCCACTACCAGTCTTGTCCAGCACCCTTCTTGCTCTTTAAAAAACTAAGATTGGGATATGAATCCTATTATTCTCCAAACATCAATGCACACCAGACCTCGATGCTTGATCTGTACAACTGAGGGCTAGCATAGCAGAGGGCCCCTGCCACAGCAATAGGCCTCCCACAAGAATGTTCACTTTTCTGTCCTTCCAAGGAATGTTCGCTTTCAGAACTGAAAGCGTTCCTTCGACTACCTCCAGGAAGGGTTTTGGAGTTCCTCTCTTTGAAGCAAGAGAGTCATCAAAGGCTTATTACCCCATCTTACCATCTCAGGGATTTGGCTTTAAAGGTTAAGTCTAGATCCACCTCCAGATTATTTTGGCCTGATCCCATTAACATGCACCCTTAGGCCCGGATCAGTCATGGCTATTTCATTAGTGACATGAGTTTATCATCCTTGCAAGACTCCTGGGCTCCTAGAAGGTAAGGCCCCATTAACCAGCCTGGCCACAGAGCTTCCAGCGCATCGAGGTGGGTGCTCGGTAGTCCATGATGGATAAACGAATACATTCACAGTCCCCCAAAGCCAAGCCCAGAGTGAAATTGTGCCCCCGGTTACTTTCTGCTGTGTTTCAGGAAACGTCTTTCTAAAAACATACACTTTGGGGACAAAATAAAGCCAAGGGAGAGAATCCCTGAGCTTCTCTCCCACTTAGGGCAGCTGCAGAGTTGGAGGTGATAGGATATGCGATTCCCACCAAAAAGAACCCACCTGTAATATGAGGGACTCCTTGTCTCCTTCTAGACGTGCCAAGCGTTCCTGGTATGTTTCATTATTAGCAGCACCGTGGTGATTTCCCTGGGACTAAAGAGAAGGGGGAAAAGAAAAAGGATGTGCTCAAAAGATTAGAAAAAACATCTTACCAACTTCCAAATGAAGTAGGCAATTTGGGTGGACAGAGTTGCACTGTTTATAGGTGCAAAACCACCCACCTGAACAGGACACCACAGGATTCCAACTACGACAAAGAGAACCTGACCAGATATACTGGTGATGGGTATGTTTTGAAAGTTGGCAAAACCACCCCCTCAGATGACCTCACCCTTGGCCGGGAAGGCCTCCGTGGAGCTCCAGACCCAGTGGTGCCCGACTCGACTGGATGTGCTGGGTCTGGTCTAGCTGGAGGCACAGCCTGCCAGAGGCACCAGCAGCAATGCGGTTCTCCTCTGTGAGGAGCCCTGGAAGCTCATACCATTCACCAAGGAACTATGTGGGAACAACTCCTGCAGAGATCTTGGTATCTCTTAACTCTCACGCCTGGCTCTCCAGAGCCAAGGCACATCTCCCAGCAGGGAGGTCCGTCCTGAACGTCACAGTGAGCATGGATGACAGGGGGTACCACCTGCAAGGTCCTTCACCTGCTCACACATCTGTTCCAGAGATGGCCAACCCCACCCCTTGATTATGGCTCTGGCAGCCATGCTGGCACACTGTGTATGTTTGTGTGTTTTTTTAACCTATGTTTTTATTAATTTTTAGAAATAGAGGGAGGAAAAGGGATAGAGAGATAGAAACACCAATGAGAGAGAAACTCTCATAGATCGGCTGTCTCCTGCACAACCCCTACTGGGGACTGAGCTACAACCCAAGCATGTTGATTCCCTGACTGGGAATCAAACCAGCGACCTCTTGGTTCCTGGGTTGACACTCAACCACTGAGCCACACCAACCAGGCCACACTGTGTTTCTACAAAACTAGAGCAGAGAGAAGCAAGCTACGATAAAACATCTTAAAGAGAACCTAAATATCCCCTGAGGGCTCTCAGAGGGGTAAGCAGAAAAAAACACAGTGAATGGAAAGTAGCCAGAAACCATGGAAAACAGAGGAAAGGGAAAAGATTAGAAATGGCAGAGAAGCCGAAACCGGTTTGGCTCAGTGGATAGAGCGTCGGTCTGCGGACTGAAAGGTCCCAGGTTCGATTCTGGTCAAGGGCATGTACCTTGGTTGCGGGCACATGCCCAATGGGGGGTGTGCAGGAGGCAGCCGGTTGATGTTTCTCTCTCATCGACGTTTCTAGCTCTCTATCCCTCTCCCTTCCTCTCTGTGGAAAATCAATAAAAAATAAATATTTTTTTAAAAAAAGAAATGGCAGAGAAGAGGCAGAATCTCATAAAATGCGCTGAGCTGGAGCTGGAGCTGGAGTGACTTTCAGGGTGTGTCTGACCTGGGTGTGGCGGGGAGGAGTGAGGGAGCTGCTAATGCAACAGACCTGGCCCGGTGCCACCAAACACTCCCTTCCTCTGTGCTGAATGAAAGGCCGAAACCAGAGGCCCACCAGCGGCCGTCCAGGGGCCCGACAGCCTGAAAAAGTAGGTGTTATTGCTAAATGCGGAAGTGGCAATCATAATCTGGGCTGCTCCGGAGAAATGGAAGCTCCAAGGTTCACAAGACACGTTACCGGTGCCCCAGAGGAAGGTCGTGATTGTGCAAAAGAGTCAGTGAGGAGCCCAGGCGCAGGGGACTGGAGCTGACTCCCTTCTCCGAAGCACATTTCCCACATTCCGACCCTCAGAATGGGCTTTCCAACCCCCCTCCATTAAGAAAGGGCACCTCCCGGGTGAGCCGAGTCCCCCAAGGGGGCCGGGTGTCCCGGGTGAGCTGTGTGTCCCAGGAGGCCGTGTGCCCCGGGAGAGCCGTGTGTCCCAGGAGAAGCAGTGGGACCCGGGGGAGGGGAAGTGTGAACCAGAGGAGGAGTGGACTCTATTCATGTGGTCCTGAGATAGTCACCATAAAACAAGCAGACTGCCAAAAGAGGAGCGGATTCTATTCATGTGATTCTGAGATAGTCACCATAAAACAAGCAGATTGTCAAATGACAGCGGGGAGGGGAAGGAGACCTGGGGGGAGATAAGAGAACAACAGAAGGACTAGTATGCATGAATATAAGTACAACCAAGGAACACAGAACTCTGGGGAGGGAGGGCATGAATGGGAGGGGGGGGCAATGGTAAGCTATGTACACATATAATACCTTAATAAAAAAAATCAAAAAGAAAAAAAAGAAGAAAAAGAAAGGGCACCTCCTTCCTTCCCTTGCCCCACCCCTTCCCCAGTACGCTGGGATGGGAGGTGTGGGAAAGGGCAGATGGCGGAGCCAAGCTGGGCCCTAGCACAGAAACAGGGACCAAGCGATCTGCATTGAAGCAGGAGTCACACTGGGAGAGAAGCGCCGGCAGTGTGGAGGATGCAGTGGGAGGGCCAGCCCAGGGGCCAGTTCCCAGGGTGGCCGTGCCAGGCTCAGGCCAGACAGGGCCCGAGGCCCTGCCTCACCACTGCCTTTCGCACCAGCTCTCCGCAGTCTGCATCTTGTTCATTGTGATGGAAGCGCTTTCACACCATAGACAAAGGGCTTTCACAATCACAAAGGGCTTCTTTGTGCTGGTGGCAGTTTATTGTTGTTACATTAATTCATATTCCAGTCCTCACATGGTCAAGCTCTCTGACTAGTATTTAGGGATATAATTATAGCCTACATTTTTCTTAGAGTCTTATAAGAAGAGAGAGAAAAAATAACTCTCAACAGCGGGTCAAAGGCTCCTCTGTCAGAGAACTGGCATGTTGGTGATGTTCAGGGGCTGGGGAGGATAGCAAAGGACCCCGGCACCCACGGGAAGCTCTGCCTGTCCAACCCCAGGGCCAAAATCGGCATGTGCACGGGGCCACCCAGCACGGGCAGCTGCCACTCCTCCAGCAGGAGGTGAAGGAGAGAAGGCCAAAGGGAAAATTCCTGCAAGACTCCAGCAAGTCGGGGCGCCAACTGAGCCTCAGTCCAAAGGGGTTCAGCAAGTTCTACATCGCAACAAAAGGTCAACCCGTACACTCACCCAGAGGCAGCTATGTTCACTAGTTGGAAAAAAAAAATGGAAGGGTAAGAAAGATGACTTCAATCATAAGTTCAGTTCATATACAACATGCATGGCGTAGAATCTACAGCACATGCTAGACTAGAAGTAGATACAAAAATCCAAACCCACCCTCACAGTCAATGGGAAAGGGGGGGAACTTGATGAATAAAAAGGCACAGAACAGTACAGCCATGTCACAGTGACTGCCTGGGAGAAGCACAGCTATCCATGAGGAAGGGAGGAACGCCTGTGATTTTCACAGAGATTGTGAAATGGGAAAACCAGCATCCAAGATAATATCTCCACAGTAAACCAAGCCCAGAACTCATGCTTTCCTGTGATGCCCTCTAATTGGGTTAAGGGTTAATATGGGCCAAAGGCCAAAGCAAGTCTATGGGGATCGATACCATGTGGTCCAAGCACAGTGCTGTAAACACATAGCAAGCATGTAGGTACTGTTCACATGTGTCAGGCACTGTTGAGAGGACCTGACATACGTGAACTCATTTACTTCTTCCCACAAGCCCATGAGCTGGATATTGTTTTTATTCCTATTTTACAGGCAAAGGAACTGAGGCACAAGTGTATGAACAAGGTACAAATGGATAATTTGCCCACATTACCGTGTAGTAAATTGATAAGCTTTCTATTGTTATAACTTACTTGAGGAGCAGATCAAATACCAATTTAGCTTTATATATTAAGACTGAATGAAAATTGACTTACAATAAGGTTTTTAAGTTAAATAAAATTTTGTCTGACCCTAAATGTCCATTATTGGAGGAGTGGCTAAGTAAACTGTGGGTTATTCCTATTATAGACAACTTGAAGCATTTTAAAACATTAAGTAAAGCTCTGGCTGGACAGTACAACTAATTAGAGTGTTGTTCTGGTATGTCAAAGTTGTATGTGGGTTCGATCCCCACTCGGGGCACAAATAAGAATAACAAATGAATGCATAAAAAATGGAACAACAAATGGACGTTTCTCTCTCCCCCTCTCTCTCATATAGATCAATAAAATTTAAAAAAAAACACACACACACATAAAGTAGATATGTATGGACCATTATAAAATATAAGAAATATTAGTTAAAATATCAAGATGCATAATAGATTGTAGTACTAGAAAACAACACTATGCAACGCCATAGGTATTGCTGTCTGCATGAAAATCAATAGCAACGCCATAGATATTGCTATCTACATGAAAATCAATTAAGTGTTTGGAAGGTCACATAACAAATCTTACCCGTGCTCTGGGGAAGTGTCTAGATGACAAAAAGCTGGGGATGGGAGGTTTGGTAAAGATGATCTTTTACCTTAACCATAATATTTGAGTTTCTTAGGAAAACAATGTTTATTTTCTTGAGTAATTAAAATGTACTTTCATGTCTAGAAGCTCTGTTTGAGAATCTAGAGTAGTGGTGCCTGGTACTTTATTCCTCTCAGCAGACTTGAGGGGCACTTTGCCTCTCAGCCAGCCACATTGGCCCAGATCACAGTGATGCTCATGGCAGAAAGGTCCCTCTCTCATCCTAATCACTGTCCTCGTATCTTCCTCTCATACAGTCTCCCCAAGTCACTGCTGCTCTCTAGCAAGCCTTTGGAAGATACTAAACACCAAAACACCAGAGAAATAGAGATTGTGTTCCAAATAAAAGTGGCTTTTGGTGAAATACAGAGCCATGTCTTCATAATCTAGATGAGACTGACATCTTAGCAAAACTGCCATCCACAGCAGAGCACAGACCAAAATAAAATGCCACCTCCACTTGAAGAAAAACCTGGAAAGCATCTGAGAACAGCGCCAAGAAGACTGTCATAGAATCATCTTGTTGAATGCGAACATCCATCAGTCAAAGTGAGGATTTGAGTTGAGGTACATAAACATATAACTCTCTGTTTGAGTAATTGGGCAACAAGTTCAATCATTTCCTGTTGTCATTTTTGGATTGCAAAACAGATATGTTATCAAGGCATAAAAGGCCACGTGGTTATGTAAATGCCATTCCAATTATTCAGAAATGTGTTTCAAAAGACATGGTTGGAACACAGCTCTGTTTTGCCCTACTTTAAGAAGAACTTGCTTTGGTCAGAGGGTATGCATGCTTCCTTAATTCTTTCAATGGAACTGCAGTAGTAGAATTCTTGGATCAATACTGAGACCATACACATCTGGGTCCCTGAGTGATTCTAGGTTTGGGAATCTTTGAAAAGTCTTGGACTTATTCTCTGTTGGGTAAGTCAGTGATAGAGTGGTTGCCCAGTTCCATGTATGAAGTCAGGTTAAGAGAAGCAAGCCAGCTATCCATTGATGAGAGAAAGTCAAATTGAATTCAAAAGGAAGCTACATCCTAAATTTTCATTCCTCCCTACTCTGAGATGGTAAGTGTATTTAAAGGAGAATTTCTACCCTGTTCTGTGCTATTGAGAATGCTCATTCCATTGATGAAACCTATATAATAAAGAGGGAATATGCAAATTGACCATCACACCATCACAAAAGATGGCGGTGCCCACAGCCGAGGCTGAGTTCCTGTAAGGAGCCTTAATGAGCAATCAGCAGGGACATGAGGCTGAATGGCACTGGGCTGGGGCAAGGGATCTAAGGCCAAGTGCCGCCCCCCCCCCCCGCCAGAGCCAGGCCAGGGGACCTCAGGATGTGCCCCTGCCCAGCAGGGCTTAACAGGGGACCTCAGACTGTGCCACCTGCCCTAGTACTAGGCCAAGGGACCTCAGGCCACGTCCCCCACCCCAGTGCTGAGCCGGGAACCTGAGGGTATGATTCTCGTCCAGCATGCGCTATGGAACCTGAGGCTGTACCTCCAGCCTTGTGGGGCTTGACAGGGGCCCTGAGGCTAAGCCCTCCACCTGGTGGGGCTTGACAGTGGAACTGAGGCTGCACTCCCTGCCTAGCAGGGCTTGACAAGGGTGGGGCAAGCTGGGTCTGGATCTCACCCAATGGGGGCAGGGCCAGGTGAGTCTGAGTCTCACGTGATTTTGAGGTGCTGTAGGTGGGCAGGGACTTGGCTCTGAGTACCACGGCACACCCCACATTCTGACAGGAGGAAAATTTTCATATACATTTTACTAATTTTCTTTCATCTCTGACACTTCTATTATAGAGAAAGGGCAAATAGCAATATTAAAATATTTCCTCTAATTAATTACCTTTTAATGTGCATGAATTTCATGCACTGGGCCACTAGTATAAATAATAAAATGGTCATTTTCATTCAACCAATGAGGGTAGCCCCTAGGCTAGACCTGTCCATTGGACAACTAATGTACTAAACTGGTTACTCATCTATTTCATCAAATTTCCTCTTCTGTTTTGATGGTCATTTCTACAAATATGACAGAGGAAAAATGATTCATCTCATCAAAACTTCCCACAGTAAGCTTCTGATTATATAACCCAATTACCAATGGATACTGTGAGGGACTAAGACAGTAGTTCTCAACCTTTCTAATGCCAAGACCCTTCAATACAGTTCCTCATGTTGTGGTGACCCCCAACCACAAAATTATTTTTTATGGTACTTCATAACTATAATTTTGCTACTGTTATGAATCGTAATGTAAATATCTGTGTTTTCCGATGGTCTTAGGCTTCACAGGTTGAGAACCGCTGCCGTAGAGCCTAAGACCATCGGAAAACATGGATATTTACATTACGATTCATTAACAGTAGCAAAATTACAGTTATAAAGTAGCAACAAAAATAATTTTATGGTTGGGGTCACCACAATATGAGGAACTGTATTAAAGGGTCGAGGCACTAGAAAGGTTGAAAACCACTGGACTAAGAGATCTATAAAGAGACTAAGCGGCACATTTCCATGTCCTCTTGCATTTCGAATGAAGAAATGCCACAGTGCAACATGCTTCCTCTCTTGTATCACAGAACCGAGTTAGGATGGGGAATTCTCTTTATATGTATATTGTCAATACCTCAGGAACGTTAGTCAATATTATTGAAGCTAACCTACCTTTGCCTCTATCAAAGTTTTGCTCTCAAGAGGCTGGGCAAAATCTTTTTAAAATATATTTTTAAACTGATTTTAGAGAGAGAGGAGGGGAGGTGGAGAGGGAGCGAGAAACACCGATTGGCTGCCTCCTGCACAACCCCCACTGGGGACCATTTCCACAACCTGGGCATGTGCTTTAACTGGGAATCAAACTGGTGACCTTTTGGTGGATGCAACAGACTGCTCAATCAACTGAGCCACACCAGCCAGGGCAAGGCTGGATAAAATCTTGAATGCAAGGAATGCAGCCTCTAAAAACCAGATCTGCTGGACACAAATGTAAAACATAGCCAAGAGTTATCGGATCAAAGCCTTCCCCAGGCCTTACAAGCGATGTTGCTGAGATTCTTCCGGGAGAGACAACACAAGTGTCTCAAGGCTTACAGATTATGGGTCTGTTTCTAGAAGACTCAAAGTGCTATCACTGCTAAGGCTGGGTAGGCCTAATGCACAACTTCAGCAGTCCACAGAGTACGGTGGGGATCTATATATATATATTTTTTTAATCCTCACCAGAGAATATTTTTCCTGCTGATTTTTAGAAACAGTGAAAGGGGGGTAGGAAGCGGGCAGAGAAAGGGAGAGACAGATTGATTGGTTGCTTTCCACACGTGTCCAGATTGGGGCTGGGGATTGAACCTGTGACCCTTTGGTGCACGGGCCGCTGCTCCAATCACTGAGCAACACTGGCAAGGACAGGTGGGGCTATCTTTAAAGCCATCGCTAAGTGGAGGGAGAAGCTTCAGGTTGCTATAGCAGCTGCACAGGATGTCCTATGGCTAGGGTTCAGGGAGTTGATGATGATAGTTAATCAGCCTCGGTGACTGGAGAGCAAGGAGCGAGAGGATGGAGAGTAGACTGACCAACAAGGTTCCAGCATGGCCAGAGTCCCTACATAAAGGGCAGTTGGGACTATACAGTTCAGACTATAGCCTCATCTCAGCTGAATCCTGCCCCCCACCTCTCCCATGGGTAAGCGTAAAAGGAGTTTATTCTTAGAAAGTGCCTCATGTACTGAGAGTTGGATGCTAGCAGACTCAAGAAATAAAGTAGTTGCCGAAACTGGTTTGGCTCAGTGGTAGAGCATCGGTCTGCGGACTGAAAGGTCCCGGGTTCGATTCCGGTCAAGGGTATGTACCTTGGTTGCGGGCACATCCCCGGTAGGGGGTGTGCAAGAGGCAGCTGGTCGATGTTTCTCTCTCATCGACGTTTCTAGCTCTCTATCTCTCTCCCTTCCTCTCTAAAATATCAATAAAAATATTTTTTTTAAAAAAAGAAAGAAAGAAAGAAAGTAGTATGTTTCCATATCTTAAGAAACACTGCATTTTAATTAGAGATGAGATTATTAGAGGATGTCTAAGGCCTCCCAAAAGAATCCTTATCATTAGTTGCAGAGAAGCTCAGACTAGTCAATGCCACCTGTGCTAAAGTAAAGGGATGGAGAAGACCAATACAGAGAGAATTCTTCTGAGCACTTCTTTGGTGAAACCTATGGCCCGTCTGCCCAGAATAGGCTGGCATCATCACCTTGACTGTGACCACCTGGCAGACGTGAGGGCTGTCATCTTTTTAGAGACAATCCTCACCTCCCAGTCACCTGATCCAAGCGTGGCTGGTTGGAATCTTCCCTCTGAATTTTTTAAACATGGGAACAGAAAATGGTAGTGAGGGGTGCCAGGAGGTTCTGAGGTTATCGGTAACCATGTGCCCTCCATGTGGAGGCAGCTGGTTTGCAGAAGGAGTCAGCTATGAAGCCATCATGCACAGAAACGTATGCAAGTCAAGAAAATGTAGAGGATGGTGGCATTCTCATCCCTGGTTCACGCTGTCTAAAGGCAGAGATATGGCCCCGCCCTTCCACCCTTCTGGGCCTGTACTGGTTCAAGCAGAGTTTTTGTTACTTGCAACCAAAAGTCCAAGCAAATATATTTTTCTCAAAGGGAGACCAATCTATCAACTAAAGTGTGCTCCTTTGGTGACAGACATACAAGAAAGAATTCCTACTATTGGGACACAGATTACAAAGGAATTCTGCCCACTCTTGCCCGGTTTGCTTGAACTGGCAATTCTGAAGATGGCATCGTCAGCTCTGAGCCAGCTACAGTTAAAGCCAGGATTATCGTCAAGGGCCAAAAGGGGATCTACTTTGTGGCACAGGGTGTGTCTGTGTGGGATGTACTGGGATAAAAAAGGCACCCAGTCTCCTTTGTGTGTGGAATGGACGGCTGGGGGCCATTCGGTCTGCCTGGAGAGCACACCCTGCATGAATGCCCCCACCTGTGGGCCCCCATTCTTATTTCCCACAGAGAACAGGGAAATGACAAAGTAAAGGCAGGGAATGATACAAGATGCAACAGGCCCCTCGGCATCAGCTAGGGGTGGGGGAACTGGAGAAGTGGGGGGGGGGGTAAGCCTTCTCTGCAGAACAAGGGCAGCAAGAAATGGCTCTGACCACGTGTAACCTCAGGAAGGTCACCTCATCTCCGACGTCCCATCCTTCAAGTAGAGAAAAGTAGACCTCACGGAGCGACACAGAGGGTCCATTAGATCATTACACACAAAAACTCGTGGGAATGAAAGTGCAGCGTGCTCTTTATAGCAGGATGCTCTGATATTTCCTCTGTGTGATATAAACAGTTTCGCAAAGATTGTGGAAATACGGAAATCATTAAATTGCCTTGGTTTGAGCCAAAAAAGACCAAAGCAGACTTAAGAAACACTTCATCCCTTGTGCTGACAGTTTTAATGAACTCCTTTTGTGTAAGAGAACAAAACAAGGCAACCTTTCTGCTCAGGATGCCTAGGACGTATCTGTAAAAGTCTGCACAAACAACCCAATGGGACAGCAACCAAAATACGTTCTGGCCAGAAAAGACAAAAGGCGAGTGGCAGCACAGCACCACCGCTGGCTGCGAGCAGAGACTGTGCCTGTGGCGCAAGTGCCTAGGACGGAGGGCGTGTTCACTTTTGCGCTGTCCCTGAACAGATGCCTGTGTTCTGAGTCACACCTACAGTGGCCGCATTTTTTTTTCCTTCTTTACAATAATTTTACGACACGCTCTAAGTACTGTGTGCTACAAGCATGTTTAGAATGAGCACACTGAGAATAGCCATAGCTAGTAATGAACCATCGTAAAACTGGAAGTAGTATTTGTTACAGTCCAGAAGTCAGGTCAAATTTAGGTGAAACCTGCTTTCCAGCCAAATTGCCCGAGGCAGCCTCCTCTGAGGATCACCCTTGGGCTCGCTTGGCTGGTCAGATTCCACAGCACTTGCTCCCTCCTGGCCTGGCTCCTCCATGGCGGCTTGGCCGAGGGAGAGCCGTGTCAGGTCTCTACAGAGTTCTGGGGGGTTTGGGGCGGGGTGTGCCTGATGCCATCCATGGCTGGGGGCCATCCGATCCCCAGCAGCAGGACTCTGTCACAGCCTGGCTGGCCTCTGCCAGGAGAGCACGCCCTGCATGAATGCTCTGTTCGCTCTTGCTCTCGGGGATGCCAGGTGAGGGCGATGCTGCAGCATTCCTTGATGTACATGTCCCGGGGATCGGAGACATGCTACTACCAGCTCTGTACTTCGCTGACCCTGGGGAAAGAGCTGTCTCAAGAGCGGTCAAGCGGGAGAGACAAGGGGTCACATGAGGGTGTTATCTGGTATGCAAACGTGCAGTGCAGGGGGAATAATCCTAACGCAGTCACCTCCCGGTGTGGCAGTTCTCACCATCGTATGTCGTTGTTCAGAGCCACACGTGCTTCTCAGCACTCCAGCCATGGGATCCTCAAAAATACGCCTGCTCTCCTTATCCTGATATCAGAGTCTACAGTCTTCACCAGGTGAACAGTCTCTTCCCTTAGCGCTTCTAATAAGCTATAGATTCCAGTTCCCTCAGGATCCTGACCTCACTACTTATGCTGTCCCCACCAATCAGATCATTTTAAATGACATGATGGCTCCTTGCCTGAAAATACACTGAGATTTTGGACACAACGCACTGGGTAAGCCTTGGCCCTGGATAAGTGTAGGGATGGTTTTCCCTTCTTTAGTCACTAAATACATAGATGGCATGTGTTTCTGGCTGAATGAGGAAACAACAACAAAAATATGCAGTATTTCGGGGTGTCTGCTCAAAGGGATCTAATCAAATTTAGAAAACCAATTTCAGGTAAGCCACAACTGCTGGGCACAGGGGACATGTCCAAGGCACTACTCACATTAGGGAACTTGGAAAATGTACACCTTAAAAACAAGGGAACCAAAAAACGAAGAATGAGAATAAGTGGGTCATAGCAGCTACAGTCAGTTCCCATTAAATGGCTCAGGTTACCCATCACCAAGGGAACCAGACACTATGAGGTGCCTGTAAATAGGAAAGCCTCCTCTAGATTCTCTGGTTAAGAAGTTAAAAGCTATCTAGCAGTTGTTACAAAACCAGTTGTTCCCAGACCAGTTCCACTTTTTCTAGGCGAAGAATAAGCAAGCCACTGTACTATCTTTGGCACAGTTTTAAAAGTTTCTTCCAAATGTAGTGTGAATGACATGCAATTAAATCTTTAGCTACCAGGAGTCCAACAAGAGATTCTGACCTTGACCTCCTTGTGCCCTTCACCTCTTAGTTTCAATTATATATAAACTAGCGGCTCAGTGCATGGATTCATGCACATTGAAAGGAAATTAATTAGAAGAAATATTTTAATATTGCTATTTGCTCTTTCTCTATAATGGAAGTGTCAACCAAATTCACAATTGACAACGACAGGTCAAAATGCATGTGTGTGATTGGCGCCAGCAAGAGCTTTATATTTATCCTGCATGCGCGAGTCAACTTAGCCTTTTATAGATATAGAATAAACTTAATCAGACCTGCTTTCTGATTTTAGCTAAACCTTTTCCAGCCCAATGAAACACCCCAACATCTCTTTCAGGTAATTGTCAGCAACACAGAAATAAATATCAACATGAAGCAGATTATTATTATAGATCACGCAGGGAGAACAAAAGGTAAAATATTTAACTGTGCCAGTGTTTGACTATATTCTGTGCAGTGATAAAACCTGAAATCATTTTCAAGGTCCACCATTTCTTACTTCTTTTTAGTCGGGTCAAGTTTCTAAACTTTCTAAATCTTTGTTTTCTGACAAATGAAAAGAAAACAGGAATTTAATGAGTCTCCTGTCTACCTACTCTCATTCATGGAAGAGCAAAGCACAGTTCATAAAGCAAATTAAATAGCTTGGTTAGACCAATGTTCACATTATTGTTTTCATTTATTCATTTATTTATTGAATGACATCAATATTCCTGGGCACCTACAAGGCACCACACTGAGTTCTAAACAAATGCTTTCATCCCTGCCATCAAAAAGCTCTATCCAAGGACAGGAGAGGCTTTAAGTGGAATCGCCACTTGAATGATCAAATCTTAAAAACTACAAAGTAACTTTCTCAGGAGAATGGGAGAATAGCATCTTTAGAGTCTTCCCAGTACAGATAGGCTATCTATGAAGCTACAATGAACACATTCAGGTTTCCAGAAAACAAAGGGTACCTTGAGGACAGTCTGTCTATAAGCTTTCCAACCAAGGAGTTGGCGTAACGCACATGGAGACTCCTAATTGATCATCCTGGGGGGATCTGGAGTGAGAGTAATGCTCTTAATTTACCAGGATCTTTCCTCAAGTCAGAGCCTTGAATAAGCTTACTTCCTGCTAAAGGCTCTTGATTGTAGGTGGATGCATAAAGGACCACAGCACTAGGCTATAGGACAAGTGTCATTTGTAAGTGTGCTGGTTATCTTATGAAGGGATGATAGTAAAGCCAGGTGGAAAAAAACAGGAGGCTCTTTGAGTGGTGCCTTCTCTCATCTCACCAACTCCTATAGACACTCTGACTCATTGTTATTAACAACACATCTGGAGACAGAGGGGCAGCGTCAGGTGCTGGGGTTGGGGGTCGAGTTTTAGTTCTCCTGAGGCATTAGAAGTAAACTGTCCAGTGCCTCTTGGACTGGCTGGACTTTCCATTTGAGAGCCAACAATCAGACAGGCATGAGAGAATGATCCATAGGTAGAAATTATGGGATTATGTGAGAGCCACAGTAAGAGGCTTGTCCTATGGTCACAAGAATGCCATTAACCCTGCAAGATTCCGAAATGGAAATGAATTCTGGGGGAAATGGATGGAGAGGTTGTTTGGGAGCTGGAGAACCGGATGGGGAGACAGGGAACAGGTTTCAAGATCAGGCTACACCACCACTAGTGAGAATAACACTCCAGAAGGTATCTGAAAGATGTCTTTAGGGACAAAGCCAGTGTGCTGTGGTTTGGGAATGACTTTTCAGCCTGCTCTTTCAAGATTCCTGATGGTTAGAGGAAGGAAAGACATAAGTCAGCATGGAAAGGCACTCATAGGGTCAGAAAAAGTTCTGGTTTCTTTTCCCCTAGGAATTGAGAAGACACATTTTCTGCCAAGGGCAAGGGACAAGTAGGCAGGGAGGAGCTGAGATAAGGAAACCAGAGAGACAAGAGGAGGTGGGACAGAATTGGGTCGAGGACAGGATAATGGGATAGCCTTGGCCGAGAGAAGGAACTCTTGTCCCCTAAAACAGAAGAGAAGGTTTAAAAAGTGATGACTGTGCATATAGTTGCTTTTTTGTGGTGATGGAAAGGGAAGAGGAAAGGGTCCTCAAAGTGTGGCTATTTTTGCCCCCAATGAAGCAGGTGTTGACATTAGTTGAGAAGGGGGTCTATGGTTGGGGACAAATGGGAAGGTGTGAAAGAGCTGTTACAAGGAGGGGGAAGGGAAGAAAGCAGGGATGAGTCAAGGTCCTTAGGCACTGTGGCCAGCCCACAGACCACTCATGGCTGTGTGGCTCTGGAGCATCAACAAGCTCCTCAGTAAGTGACTCTGGTACAATGCCACTTTGTTAAATCCTGCTGGGGAAGAAGCCTGGGGCCTCTCCAAAGAGATGGCAGACAGGAGTCACGGGTGCTAGGGTCAGAGGTGGTAGAATTCTGGCCACTAGATTATCCTGGGGACTATGAGTGGTGGGCATTTTGGGTGCACTGACTAAAAATGGGATATACCTATAGGATACTGTAGACATTTAGAACCTTGAGGAACCATACCTACTATCTTTCCCTTCATGGTATTGAAAAACCTCTCTACCCAGGATCAAGGGTGGGTGTATGGCTCTGGGGTAACCGGAGGCTGTCAGCTATAGTCAAGGTCATCATCACTTTAATTAACACGGATGAAGGACCTTCTAAGCATTTTATATATTTTGAATTATTTATCCATGTTTTAGAGTCAAGGGAACTGAATCTCAGGAAGGTGAAATCAATTGTTCATGGTTGCCCAGAGCTGAGATTTGAACTCAAGGAGTTTGATCCAGGATCTTTCACAGACGCTGCCACCTGCTCCTCCAGCTTTCACAGCAGTCTGACTTGAGCACAAGGCAAGGCCGTGTCCAGGATGCCTGGGTGCCTATCTGCCTTTGCAGCTCTTCTGGTCCAAGTGGCCAGGTTACTGGATCAACCATGTGAGCACCCGAAGATACAGAACAAAGTGTTATGGCAGCAGTTTGCATTCATTCCGCAGTCTATTGCAGAACCCAAGCCAATTGCATGGCAGGTTCTGCCTGATTCCACTCTCTTTGTGACTCTGAGTTGGAATCTGGCTTAAACACGGAGAGTGCTAGAAGCCAGGAAAAGTGTGAAGATGCTGACAGTGCTGGTTTTTTTTTTGTTTTGTTTTGTTTTTTTTGGTGTGTTTTTTTTCTTGGAAAAATGAGCCCTGCTTAGAGCTGCTTTTAGAGGCTCTTCATGATGGAGGTTGGAGCCACTCCTCTCAAAGCAGAGCAGGTGTGAGCTGCTGGTGAGTCAGTCAGGAATGGAATAGCTGGGGGGGGGGGGGGGGAACAGAGGACCCTCCTAATACTTGAGGCAGGAGATTACATTGCCCCTGGGCTGTCTGCTGGGGAAGGAGCTGGGGAACCAGCTCTGGTCAGCTCTCTCTCCGCAGCCAGAGCCCAGCTGGCCAGAGCCAACAGCCACCGGGGCCTGTGGTTACTAACTCACAGAGGGCCAGGTCGCAGCTGCCTCGTGTAGGTTCTTAGCATGCTTTGGCCTGAGACCTTGACCTGGAATGTGGAAAAGGGGCTGAGAACGGGAGAAATGAATGGCCTAAGATGCACGGCTAGGTGAGAACCAAACTGGTCCCATCAGTTCCTCGTTCAGTTCCCCTACCTGGTAATGGGCAGCAGCAGTTAACGTGTATTGCAAATTTCCTGTATTCATGGCACTATGCTAACCATTTTACATACAGTATCTCACTTGAGCCTCACAAAACCTGTATGTGGCAGGCACTTGTCTCCCTTATGTTATAGATGAAGAAATCCCAGCTTCTGAGGTTACCCACCTAAGACGATACAGCTGAGGAGTGTGGCAAAACCAGGATTCCATCCAGGCCTTTCTTAACACTGCATATATTTTGTTTGTTTATTTGTTAACCCTCACCCAAGGATATTTTCACTTTGATTTTTACAGAGAGTGGAAGGGAAGGGGAGAGACATGAGAGAGAAGTATAGATATGTGAGAGAGACACATCGATTGGTTGACTCCCACACATACCCCAACCAGAACGGATTGAATCTGCAACCGAGGTAAGTGCCCTTGACCAGAATTGAACCTGGGACCCTTCAATCCACAGGCCAATACTCTATCCACTGAGTCACACCAGCTAGGGGAAAAACTGCATATTCTTTACTCCGATGGTGCAGTGTCCACCCCTCCATTCCAAGGCCACTGGACAATGTTTCATTTCTGAGCAAATACCTCCCCTCCAGGCTCTGTGCCTCCCTGACCACGGGCATCTCCCTCTTTGCCCCGACATTCAAAGACTCTGTCTTGCTCCCAGGCACTGCCCTCCTGGTCTGGTCAAAGGGCAAGGCCTGCCGAAACCGGTTTGGCTCAGTGGTAGAGCATCGGTCTGCGGACTAAGAGGTCCCGGGTTCGATTCCGGCCAAGGGCATGTACATTGGTTGCGGGCACATCCCCGGTGGGGGGGGGGGGGGTGCGAGAGGCAGCTGGTCGATGTTTCTCTCTCATTGACGTTTCTAGCTCTCTATCTCTCTCCCTTCCTCTCTGAAAAATATCAATAAAATATATATATATTTTTTTTAAAAAGGGCAAGGCCTGCTAGGCTGCTCCCCAGGCCACACCTCCTCCAGGCACCTCTTCTTCTAGAACCACCCCCTCCGCGTGGGAAAATGAAGGAGCCAGTGTTTCCACCGTCAAAACTCTGGGCTACGAGAAACCTGCTCTCCGAGCCACCTTGGCCTGAGGAGGGGAGGGCGAGCTGGGCAGGCAGGAAGGACTGGAGGCCTGCCCTGGTGGAGCGTCCACTGAGGGGAGGCGGTCAGCAAGGGGTTGACGGGAAAGGAGGGCCGTGAGGGGGTCGGATGAAGAGAAGGAGGGCATCGGGGGATGAGCTAGAAAAGGGGGGAGTATTCTTGGGAGCCCACCAGAGTGGATGTAAAATGATGAAACTAGAAAGGTAAGCGAAGGCTGGGCTGTCAAAGGCCTCAAAGGCCAAGCCAGCGGGAGAGCCTGGCTCTCTCCTCCAGACTGAGGGCAAGTGCTCGGGGGCCCAGGAAGGAAGGGGGGGTTTTAAAAAGGGGAATCCTGGCAATGGGTTCTGAGGTGGATAAAACCAAAGAGACTCTGATGATACTGCCTATTAGAGGTATTGAATACGTGGAGGCAGAGTTCACAGCCTGGTCTCAGGGCATTCTTTTTTTTTCTTTTCTTTTTTTAAAAAAAATATATTTTATTGATATTTTACAGAGAGGAAGGGAGAGAGCTAGAGAGCTAGAAACGTCGATGAGAGAGAAACATCGACCAGCCGCCTCTTGCACACCCCCTACCGGGGATGTGCCCGCAACCAAGGTACATGCCCTTAACCGGAATCAAACCCGGGACCTTCCAGTTCCCAGACTGACGCTCTACCACTGAGCCAAACCGGTTTCGGCAGGAAGGGCGTTCTTATGTGGCATCCCACCCAGAATCAGTCGCTCCACAGACAGAACGTCTCTTCAAGGTGCAGCGCCACTTCTGCCCAGGGGGTGGGGAAGGGCGCCAACCATCCCAGGCACATGATCGCTGCAAGGCCTCCGGTTAAAAAGCCTCATTTTGGATATAGGAAAATAAAGGCTACGTGATGGGATGTACTTCTTATCTATTCCCCGTCCCACCATGTATCTCCCTAATGAGGCTTTTTAAATGCTTAAGACGATGGACGCAAACCTTTGCCAGAATGTCTCGTCTCTTCAGCACGCTCTCTGGTGGCTGCAATGCCCCCGTTGCAAAGCTGAGCAGAGACTGAGCACAATAGAATTTCTGCTGGTTCTAAACCAGGGGTGGGCAAACGTTTTGACTCGAGGGCCACAATGGGTTCTTAAACTGGACCGGAGGGCCGGAACAAAGGCAACCTGGCCATGCTGGCACTCTCATCTTGGGCTGCTGGTGAAGGAGCGGAGGGGAGAGCAAGAGAACCCTCCACTCTTTCTGCTCCGAGGACCGGATAGAACAGCCGAACGGGCCGGATCCAGCCCCCGGGCCATAGTTTGCCCAGGCCTGTTCTAAACCAGTAATTTCTTACAGCCTGGCTGGCGTGGCTCTGTGGTTGAGTATCAACCTATGAATCAGGAGGTCACGGTTCGATTCCCGGTCAGGGCACATGCGTGGGTTACAGCCTCGATCCCCAATGTGGGGCATGCAGGAGGCAGCCCATTGATAATCCTCTCTCACCGTTGATGTTTCTATGTCTCTCTCCCTCTCTCTTCCTCTCTGAAATCAATAAAAAAAATATTTAAAAAAAATGTCCTACATATTTGGCAGAAGAGATGAGGAAGGAGAACCGGATGGGGAGACAGGAAACAGGGTTCAAGATCAGGCTGCACCACCAGCAGCAGCGGTAACACTAATAGCCACGAGGTCCGGGCCTCTCTCTCCGGCTTGGCTGAATGAGGGGTTTGTGCTGGTTGATAACGGCAAGCCCTCCAGCTAATTTCATTCAGCTGCCTCACGTTTCGCAACACCACCTCTTATCCTACACCACATCAGAGCTAGAGTCCTTTTCTTAAAATACAAACCGGGTCCCAGTATCCCATGTCACATCTCTGCTCTAAGTCCCCTCACACAAACCCCCCACACAGGCCCCTCACGGCGGCCTGTGCTGTCCTGTGTGCTCTGGCATCCGCCGGCCTCTCCTGGCAGATGCCAGAGCTCCTATGAACCAAGTTTGATTCCTGGTCAGGACATATACCCAGGTTGTGGGCTCCATCCCCAGTGGGGGGTGTACAGGAGGCAGCCACTCGATGGGTGTTTCTCTCTCATTGATGTTTCTATCTGTATCCCTCTCTAGTTCTCTCTAAAAATTAATAAAAACATAATTTAAAAAAAATCTAGTATCTTGCCCTTGCTGGTTTGTTTCAGTGAGTAGAGCCTGCGGACCTAAGGGTCCCGGTCACCGAGCTCAGCCACCCTTGGCTTCCTCTCACCCGAGAAACCTGCCCGGCTCTCTCTTGCCTTCTGACATTTTGCACATGCTATGCCCTCTGCATGGAATGTTCTTCGTCCAGTTTTTCACTTGACTCACTCCTACTCCTCTCTCAGGTTTCAGGGAGCGCTGCTTCCTTAAAGAGGACTCCCTGGAGGCTCCTGCTCCACCTTCAGCAGCCCTCCGGCCTCCCGCTCCGCCTCCCCACGCTTACCACTGAGCAGCCGGGGTCTGCGGACGGGGACTGCGTACCCTCCGTCTCCTGCCCTAGCGGGAGATCCCCCAGAGCAGAGAATGCTTCTGCTTTGCTCACCCCCGGACTCCCAGGACCTGGACCTCAAATACTTGCCAAGTGTGCCATGCGGAGGGTGCACGCCAAAGCCAACAGGCACAGGATTTGGGCGTCCGGGTCGGAGGGAGCCCTCTGAGCTGGTTACTTCCCGTCCCCCCTGCTCCTCCCCAGTTATACGACCAGATCTCTTATCCGTCAGCTGCTTCTGCCCTTCCTGCCTCTGCAAAACATTCCGCCTCCGTGTGAAAAGACGTGGGTACGTACCCCTCTCTCAGCCGGTTATGAGGGGGCCACAAAGGAGGGAAGAGCCTGCGTTTGGGGAGCACAGGTGCTCCTCCAGCACCCAGGGCTCATTCATTCCTCGCCCACACCGCTCACTCTGGCTCATCCCCTCCGCAAAGGGCAAGAACCACGGGGCAGCCAACCCCCGGGGCCCCAGAGCATTCAGCAGAGAGCTCCCCAGAGAGCCTGCCTCCGGAAACCCAGCCGCCTCCCACTGACAGCTCCCGTCTCTCCACGCTGGATAACATCAGGGCAGGGACGGAGCTGAACAACCCCCCAATTCAGTGCCTTCTGCGGCGGCGGCGGCAGCCTCCGGCCCGTGCCCGCAGCCTCCGAAGGTGTGAGTGCCCGAGCGAGAGCAGCTGACTCCCCTCGCCCCATCCTGGCTTTTCACCGGCATGTCAGAGGGGGAAACAAAGACAGCTGGCGGCTCCTCCCTGGTGTCTATAATTAGATTCTCATGAAGAACTTGGCCACACAGAGCTTTGCAGGATACATCCCTTCCCCCTCAACACACAACCTCTCCCTCCTGCCCCCCCCCGCCCCCACCTCCACCCCAAAGGGTCTCTCCCCTCACTTATCTCCTCGGAGACTCACACAAAAGCAGCCCATTCACTTACCCGCTTCAGCCACGCAAAGTGCTTGTACACATCAATGTCCCCATCCATGCTGGGCACCCATGTCAGCAGCTGGGACTCCTTGGCTGAAAAACCCTTTTTTCTGGCCGCAGACCAAGTTCTCTCCCTCCTCCTTCTTGCCTCTGCCCCTCCCCCTCGGGAACGTCAAGCTGTGTTCAAGTTTCCCCACATCCCAGGCCTGTGTCCTCCCGCCCTTTGCAGAAACAGTTTCAGATACACAAGGTTCCCGGCTGCTCCGGATCCTCCCCCGCCGCCCCCACAGGCGCACGCGGGCACCAGGCGCTGCAATGAGGAGCCCGCTGGGCGATCAGACCTAACCCAGAGGTAGGGGAGAGACAGACTCGTTCAGGAGTTTTGCACACACACACACACACACACACACACACACACACACGGGGAAACATTCTTTGGGTGATAATACCAGAGCCTGCCAGAGGGAAACAGTCCTGATGAAAATTCCTCGTCTGGCCTCCCCGCTCGGCAGGGGCTGGAACTCATTATGGAGAGACCCTGACTTCCTGTCTCGGCCGCTCTCCTCGGCGTTTACCCACAGGCTCCCAGCTGCTCTCGGTTTATTTGGGACCCGGGGGGAGAAGACTATAAATAAATGCTGCTCTCGGAGGAGGAGAGCCGCTGGTTCCCACACACAGCTGACCCCCACCCCGAGGCCCGCGCCTACCCCTTGTCCCGGCTGTGCCCCGAGGAAAGCCTATCGCTACCAAAAAAAGAGCAGATTCGGAACCAGCTCCCCGACCGTCCGGGTTCCTGGCCCTGCTGGGCGTCTGCTTGTCCTCGGGCGCTGGTGACACTGGCCCCTGGAGACCAGCTGCTGTGACCTCAGAGCCCTCTGCCACTTGGGGGAGTCGGGCTCCGGCTGCTGCCAGCCAGGGTTGGGCTCCCTGGGGTCGGGTTCCGAACCTGGCTGGGGTTGGGGGTTGGGGGGTGGGGGTGGTACAGCTTCCGTCGGGTCAAGTCCCAGGCCTGCCCCACTGGTCGGGGCCACTCCAGACTGGCCTCCTCACCAGCCAGGGTGGGAGGGAGGGTAAGGCCCAGGCGTGTGAGTCCGGGAGAGGAGAGGAGAGGAGAGCTCTGGGCAGGAGCCTCGGAAGGAAGGAAGGAAGGCCGGCCGTCCTGGCAGACAGGGAGCCTCGTCTGTTTTCCTATTGGCATGTCACATGCCGGCTTTCCAGGGGCCTCCCCCCCCCTCCCCAGACGCTGCCCCCGCTGCACACGGCCGTCTCCTCGGGGAGAGCTCCTTCCAACAGCTTTCCTCCCTGCCCGGCCCTTGACATGCACCCTTTGCCTGTGACTGGTTATGAAAGCGACCTTTGATGTGGGGGCAGCGGCAACTGCGGTTACATGAAAGGCTCCGAGCTCTGCCGCGCAAATGACTTGCAGACGGGCATGGTGGGACTGCGGGCCCTCTGGCGCCCTGCGAGTCACCAGGAGCTCCCCGCCCGCCCGCCCGCCCGAGGAGAAGGCTTTGCCGGGTGCCGAGGCGCCTCTCGGAGCAGCTTCCACATTCACCAAAGGCCCAAAAGCAGGGCCTGGGGAGGAGGCAGAAACGTATCCCGCAGCCTGCTCCCCGAGGCTGGCTCAGCCCACAGATCACGGGGAGGCAGCAGAGCTCTGGCCAGCAGCTGGCACGGAGGGAGGAGCGCATTCCTGCCGACACACCCTGATCCGGGGCCAGAAAGGAAAAGCAGGCTCTGCTGCCCATGCACTGGGCTCTCCTCCTCCCTCCTCACCTCGGGCCCAGCTCCAGACTCAGCCCCAGCCCCGCCCAGGCGAGGTTCCCGGGCAAAGAACTATGATAGGATGTGTTAATAAAGACCATCTCTAAGGCTGCAGGGGTAGGCAGGCCTTCTTCTTTAAAAAAATAAAATAAAATAAATATATATATATATATATATATATATATATATATATATATATATTATTTCAGAGAGGAAGGGAGAAGGAGAGAGAGAGAGAGAGAGAGAGAGAGAGAGAAACATCAACGATGAGAGAGAATCACTGATCGGCTGCCTCCTGTATGCTCCATTCTGGGGATCGAGCCTGCAACCAGGGCACGTGCCCAGACCGGGAATGGGACTGAGACCTCCTGGTTCACTGGTCGGCAAACTGCGGCTCTCGAGCCACATGCGGCTCTTTGGCCCCTTGAGTTTTTTTTAGCAAAGGCCAGCTTAGGAGTACCCTAATTAAGTTAATAACAATGTACCTACCTATATAGTTTAAATTTTTTAAAAATTTGGCTCTCAAAAGAAATTTCAATCGTTGTACTGTTGATATTTGGCTCTGTTGACTAATGAGTTTGCCAACCACTGTCCTGGTTCATAGGTTGATGATGCTCAACCGCTGGCAACACCGGCCAGGTTAGGCAGCCTTCTTAATTTTCCTTTCTGTCTAAAGGCCTAAGAAAGTCAAATGAAGACATCTGCCCGGCATCCAAGGCAAATGAAACTGACTTCCTGCCCTGGGAGAATTCGGAGTGACCACATGGCATGTGGCAAAGGTGTTTATGGGGCTCCAGAGAGGAAGAGGTCTAGGAGTTGATTTGGGGGCTCGACAGAGAGGCAGGGCTCGGTCCCAGCCCCCGCCCCCTTGGAGGGAGGCGTGATATTCTTCATAGGTTTTGGTGTGAGAGGAGGAAAGAGGGGATGAAGGAAAGAGCGGACCAGCGGAAACCGGTTTGGCTCAGTGGATAGAGCGTCGGCCTGCGGACTGAAGGGTCCCGGGTTCGATTCCGGTCAAGGGCATGTACTTTGGTTGTGGGCACATCCCCAGTAAGGGGTGTGCAAGAGGCAGCTGATCCATGATTCTTTCTCATCGATGTTTCTAACTCTCTACCCCTCTCCCTTCTTCTCTGTAAAAAAAATCAATAAAATATATTTAAAAAAAAAGAAAGAAAGAAAGGAAAGAGCAGAAGTCTGTGTGGAGCTGCCTGCTCCACCACCTGTCCCACAGCTGACAGTTTATGTATCTGCCCTCTTACCAGACCGAGGACATGTGTCTGAGCCCTGATTCGCTGCTCTAACTCCCATGCCTAGCACAATTCTTGCTACATGGTAAGAACGGATACGGTTTTTTTGAGGCTCAAATGGCAATACTGGCGAGAAAGGACTCAAGTCCTACTTGGAGAAAACAAGTCTTGAGTTCTGTTGTTCCAGACCAAAGATGCTCAGCTCAAAGAGGAAAGGACATGGCCAGTTTCGCTCATCGGCTCAGCTCCTGTGTGATGAACTGGTTGTGGGGAGGAGACGGGGAGAGGAGAGGCAGGAGGGAGGGGCAGAGGGAGGGATCCAGACAAGTTGCAGCTAAATTCCTGGCATATTTTTATGGTATCCACAAGGAGCAATTCTTACCTCAGCTCCCCACTTTTTAAAAAACACCAAGGTACATTTCATTTCTTTGTAATTCAACCCCAAAATCCGCAAAACAACATTCCCAAAGAGCTAGGAGCAGGCTTTTGTGTGTGTGTGTGTGTGTGTGTGTGCGTGTGTGTGGCTGACATGCAGTGGATACAGGAGCAGCAGGCTCCTTTGCACACACTATCCCCCCAGGTATACCAGCTGGCCCAGATGTGACCCCATCGTTGTGTCAGCGAGTCAAGGTCTCCCCACCTCACTCAGAAGCCCCCCTCCCCATCCCCCGCCACCCTAGGCACCCCACAGCAGTTCACAGAGGGGCTTTGGGGATCAGATAGGCCACTGGTATTTGTATGCATAGGTCATTATGTCTCTGAAAATAAAGTTTTCATCAGAAAATGATCCATGACTCCCCAACGATTGGAGGCCTGGGCTGTACTTGGCCTCTGTGGTTACTCTGAAAGGTTTAGGCTGACCTAGGAAGGAGGGGTGGGGTTTCTCTTTCCACCCCTGTCTCAGGTCCTGTCTCAGTCCCTGAACCCATATGAGAAGAGAGAAATTCTGGGAACCACACAAGGCACACAAGCAGGGGTCACAGCGGTGACCCCGACAGCCCTCGGGCCCTTCCCCAAGGCAGTTCACTCACTGGCACCGGCTCCACTCATGACTGCCTGAAACATGAGGTGCCAGCCACGGAAACAGGCAGGGGCCTGGGTACCACTCATGGAGCTTCCCCTCCCCCTCACCTCAGGGCCGGAGGGCACCCCGGTACAGCCACCTCCCCGGCTGGAATCCCAGGTATGTGTAGGAATGAGTTGGGGCGGGGCTCCTGAGGTTGTGCTCCTCCTGCGGCTGCCCGGAGTCAGCAGTATCTTATCAGGCAGAACGTGGACTGAGAGGGGTCTTGTGGGGTCACATGCCATTCTGCCGATCTACCTGCCACCTGAACCCTGAGCTCCAGCTCAGCTCTGAGCCTTGTCCTCTGAGCCCTGGTGAAGGGGCTGGGACACAGGTGTGCTGCCCAGTGAGCCGGCCCTGCCGGAGCGGAGCGGGGAGAAGAGGAGGTGGAGAGGGGCGAGCTCAGGACCCTGCTCCTTTGGGGCGACAGTCAGGCCCTGCTTCGTAACATAACATCCCGGCCGCTGCAGCCCAGGGTCCCCACAGTGCACAGCACACAGGGCAGGACAAGGGTCAGCGCACTTTCCCTACAAAGAGCCAGATGGCAAACGTTTGGGACTCGGTGGGGCCATATGGTCTCTGTCACACTCAACTGCCAATTGCGGCGCAAAAGCAGCCACAGACGTGAACACACGTAAGCCGACGAGTGTGGCGGTGTCCCAGTAACATTGTGTTCCATGGACCCTGAAAATGGAATTTTATGTCGTTTTTTTTTTACATCACAGTATATTCTTCTTGGGACTTCTCTCAATCATCCAAACATGTAAAAATCATTCCTAGCTCATGGGGCGCAAGAACGAGGCAGCGGGCCAAAGGCAGGCCATAGACGGCAGAGCCCTGGGCCAGGACAGTGCGTCCCTGCCTACCAGGAACCACGTGGGCCGGAGGGAATTCTTGTAAGATTCCAGCCCAGTAGGTTGAGACCATGTAGCAAGCTCTCAGGTGCTGCTCACACTGCTGGTCTCCGGATCTTAGCGGAGTAGGAAAACCTTGCAAAGTTCCTTGAATCACAGGTTACTGAGCAAGTTTGCCTGGAGGCAGGAATTCCCTGGAGCCCGCCCTCCCCCCCACCCCCACCAGCGGTGCCTGGGAGGGCAGAAGACCCTGGGGTGTGTGTGACTCTGGCTGGCCTGCCCCTTGGATGGCTGGGTGTCTACATGCTCAGACCTCAAGCTATGCTAACCTGGCAACATCCCCCACCAGGTCCCTTGGGGTCTGAAGCAGGAAATCGCGTGGGGAAGGATTTATTTGCTCTTTCACCAGTGTTTGCACATTCTTGGTCATTTATAAACATTGGTTCTTAGGGGCTGAAATAGTCTCCTCAAGTCAGGCCTGAAAGGAGCCAGATCTCTAGAATTTAGTAGGGTGGAAATTACTTTGCCGGGAGAAGGGAGGTTGAAGGGGGAAGGGTGAGGAGGGGGTAGCCAAAATTCACGAAGAATAAAACTGCTAAGTTAGCAGTGGCCAAGGGTCCCTAACCTGGGGTCTGTGCCAGGGAAAGTGTATTTGAAATCCCCCACAATATTAGAGGCTGCTCCAGGGCAAGGTCTGGCAGCTGGGGGGTCAGGAAGGAGAGCGCCAGCCTCACAGTGCCCCAGCAAGAGGCGCCGAAATTAAGAGGTGTGAACAGGCCTTGTTGCCCTTGACAGTGGAAGGTCAGGTCTAAGCTCCCAGGACCAGCCTTCCGCCCTCAGCTCCTCCTGTGTCCTCTCCCCAAACACAAACAGTGGGGACCTCCAGGCCTGTCCTTTGTCCAAGGAAAACGGGGAAGAACTATCTTGCCAGCTGACCCAGGTGCATTGTCCACCAGCTTCACTTAATGAGGTGCCATCTTTTCAATTGGAAAAAAAAAAAAAAGAAAAGAAAAAAGGTGTATTTCTCGCACCAAGTCCATCCATACCTTCTTCCTTGGGATTTACACTCTCCAGAATTTGTCCCCGACTCCCACCTAGTGGCCTCTTCCAGTACTGCACAGGCACGAAGAACCCCACCCTCACGCGTGCCAGCCCCGCCCAGAGCTCCCATTTCTGGGGAGCCAAGCACAGAGGAGAGAAAGAGCTGACACCTAGACTTTCTGAGCACTCACTCAAGTCCACACCTCTCATAGGTGGAGGGCGAGCAACACAGGCTGGAAATGGGCTCACAACAGGCTCTGCTTTTTTTTTATTTTTAATTCTTAAAAAATAGGCACCAAATTTCCCCTTCTCTCTTTTAAGACAAAAAGGGTTTCCTACGAACTTTGGACTAAGTTTTCAAAATGAAGATGTTCCATATGCGTAGATCCTGGCCCCTCTTTTGTCCCAGGCCCTGGATGGAGAAGGAGACACGGAGACAAATGAGAAACCCAAGCTCCCATGATTCAAACAGCAGCTTTTCCTTCCCACCTGTTTTGCAACTCTCCCTGGCGTTTCAATATGGTAAACAGATTTGCTCCTTTGGCCAGGACGAAAGGTCTGCCTGGGCTGTGTTTGCAGAGCTGGGGGCTGCAGAAGCCGTCGTCTGTGGTAGAACTCATGGTGGTGGAACTGATGAGGGTGGTGGCCCGGGGTCCTACTGGGCCTAGGTCTCTTTCTCTGTTTTTTCTTTCTTTCTTTCTTTTTTAAAAAAATATATTTTATTGATATTTTACAGAGAAGAAGGGAGAGGGATAGAGAGCTAGAAACGTCGATGAAAGAGAAACATCGACCAGCTGCCTCTTGCACACCCCCCACCGGGGATGTGCCCGCAACCAATGTACATGCCCCTGACCGGAATCGAACCCGGGACCTTTCAGTCCACAGACCGATGCTCTACCACTGAGCCAAACCGGTTTCGGCTCTCTGTTTTTTGAAAGATTGGTTATGAAGGCACCTGAACCGACCAGTAGGATGTCAGAGGTGAGCCCGCGTCCTAGACGGGGCCTCGCTTCCCCGGCCCGGCCAGGCCCAGAGAGGCTGCCCAGCCGGGACATCCTTTCCACCGTTCCTGCAACGCCGGCTCCGCTGAGCCCCGGCACTGCGCAGCTGCACCCCGAGAGGCTCCCTGACCTGCGTTCGCCCGGGAAACCGGAGGTCTGAACGGAGGAAGGCACGGCTGGTGCCTACGGGAGGCCGCTCAGTGGAGCCCCTCAACACACTGCAGGGTTGGGTGCTTGGCCCTTCCCTGCGGACAGATGGCCAAACCAGCTGCCATTGCTACTGAGGAAACGGAGTCCCAGAGAGGGACAAGGAGGCTGGCCCAAAGCCGCATTAGCAAGGTGGCAGGGCACTGGCCTTTAGCACGCTCCTCAGCTGGCCAGTTTGCTTCCACCTTCCCAAGCACAGCGGCCAGGACACCTGCAGCCTCGCAGGGGAAAGGCTGGGTTCCTGCCGGGGCCAAGCCTGCTCCATGTACCCCGCAGAGGCCGGGGTTCTGGAGGGTCTCTGCCAACCTCTCTCCCGCCCCCTGGAGCTGCGCTCGGCCCCGATTTGCCCTGGCTCCTGCTGCTGCTGGGTTTGCATGCCTTTCCCCAGACTTCATTTCTAGCGGCTGAAGCTGCTGGTCTTCACCGAGGACCCCCCAGGGGTGGGCAAACTTTTTGACTCGAGGGCCACAATGGGTTCTTACACTGGACCGGAGGGCCGGAACAAAAGCAACCTGACCATGCTGGCACTCTCATCTTGGGCTGCTGGTGAAGGAGCGGAGGGGAGAGCAAGAGAACCCTCCGCTCTTTCAGCTCCGCGGGCCGGATAGAACAGCCGAACAGGCCGGATTCGGCCTGCGGGCCGTAGTTTGCCCACGGCTGCCCTAGACCCAAATCCAATGCCATCAGACAGCAGGACAGACTGGTGCCTGCAGGAGACGGGAAGGGTATGTTCCAGGCTGTTAGAGAAGTACACAGAGTGGCTCCATCTGGAGACTTTACTGGCTCTGGTATCTCTTGGGCATCTCCCAGGATCTACATCACTAGTCACCACCGTGCACGGGCTGGGTCTACCTCCCCTCACCAGAGAGGTGTTCCCCCCGACCCCTGCAGGGCCCACTGGACGCTGGTTGACTATAGCCCCTGTATGAGCTCTACCACCCATGCTGGCCATGGATCCACCTACCCAGCCTCCACCCAGCCACGCCAAGCAGACGTGGATGAACAGTGACACTCCTTCCAGAGTCAAGGTACAGCCGCATTCCCGGGAAGTGTCCATAGCGGCACCAGCCCCTTCTGGCCTATGGCACACGTCAGCATCACTGGCATGCGCGGCTCTCCTTTCTCAACTTCGGGACAACCTGGTGGGGCTCAGGGGCTCCCGACCAGAGATGGCCATATTTCCCCTCGGGGCCTCATCGCACACCTCACTGCAGGCCTGGGAGGAGGCTGCAGGGAAGGGAAGAAGGAGGCTACCCCTTTCTGGAACTCGGCTCTGTTCCCACCACCGCGGAGAAGCCTCAGCCTTCCGGCCTGGGCCTCAGCTTCCTCCTCTGTGACCCCCTGTGACCCCGAGGGTCACTGTGGTGCTGCACCACGGCACAGGGCGGCCTCCTGATGCTTCTCGCAGGCCAGGCCCAGCTCTCTCGGACTGCAGGAGACTTTCCCCGCACAACGGCCTAGCACGGAGCTTCCTGGTGCTCCACCAGCTTTCCAGGACAGGCCCAGAATTCAGAAAGGGATACTGCTCCTGGAACAAGGGAATCCAGGCCCTGTGCTGCTTTCCTCGCGGAAGCCCCAGAGGATGTTCCCAGCTCAGAGAGCCCCCCACACACCTTCCAGGCCAGAAGCCTGCCTTTCCTCCTTCTACTGGCTGCCGAGGAGGGGGGGGCGGGGGCGCTGTTTCAGGCCTCAGAGCCCAGGAACACGGAGCCCTGGGCAGGTCCGCTCTACTTGGTCTTCAGGATGAGTCCAACCTATTTATAATTATCTTCCCAGAGAGTACTTGCAGTTGCCAACCACTCTGTGTCCAGCCCTGCCAACCCAATACTCAGGACCTCTCTCTCCCATACAGATGGTGGTCCAGGATAGCCTATTTGCGTTTACTTCATTCTAACCACCAACCACCGCCTCTTCAGCAGCCCCTGTTTTCCCAGGGTGCTACATATGCCAATACTTGTGCCTGAAGATCCACAATCCCTGATGTATAGCAACAAGAGAAAATGACATTTCCTGCCATTTAATCTTTCTCCTCTGGCCACAGCTGATTGGCTCTTGGATGGAAACCTGACTCAAGGGGGGCTACTTTAAAAAGCCTTTTATTTCACGCCGAAACCGGTTTGGCTCAGTGGTAGAGCATCGGTCTGCGGATTGAAAGTTCCCAGGTTCGATTCCGGTCAAGGGCATGTTTGGTTGCGGGCACATCCCCGGTGGAGGGTGTGCAGGAGACGGCTGATCTTTCTCTTTCATCGATGTTTCTAGCTCTCTATCCCTTTCCCTTCCTCTCTGTAAAAAATCAATTATATATATATATATATATATATATATATATATATGCCTTTAATTTCAGTTTTTGTTTGTATGTTGTTGTTTTTTTGCACTTAACATTTCTTTGTAGGCCAGGAGGACTTACCGTATTTGCCGGTGTATAAGACGACTGGGCATATAAGACGACCTCCTAACATTTCCACTCAAAATACAGAGTTTGTTATATACTCGCCGTATAAGACTACCCCCCACTTGGAGGCATATTTTTCAGGGCCAAAAAATATGGTAGCTCAAAAATTATGAGCTAAGCCAATCTGATTCTCTCCTTCAGGAATTTGAGTTCACACACACTCACAGGGAGAAAACATAAAAAGAATTTGTCAGTCAACAAGAAAAAAAATCAAACTTTAAGGACGTGTGGCAGTGGCTCCGAGCTGTCTTCCTAAGGACCATTCATTCCCCCACTTCATCACGGTTCCTTCCTGACACAGGCCACCGCCCCCCCCCCCCCCCCCCCCCGCTCCGGTGGATGAAAGCACCAGAACTTGTTTCCCAGCTTTCCCTGCAGCTGGGTATGCACATGTGAACAAATGTGAACAAATGCCGACCACTGGGGCCACAGAGAAGTCTGCAGGAGGGTTTCAGAGAAGGACTTCCCTTCCTAATGAAAGAAAAGTAAAAAAAGACAGGTCCCACCTCCGAACAAGGCCGTGTCTGTGTTGCCTGGCACTGCAGGAGCCATCCAGCAACTGCTGGGGATACGTCCGAGGGAAACCAACGCCCCGAGGACGGTGAGGCAGAAAGGTGGGAAGAGCCAGAGCCCTTGAGGTCATCCCAGAGCCACTGGGACCACCATCTCTCCCCCCCATCCCCGCATCTTCTGGACATCTTCTTAGTGACATATAAACCTCCTTATTGTTTATGCCACCCTCTTGGAGAAAGAGTCCCAATGACAGAGATGTCACAAGGCAGAGTGGAACCATGCCAGGCCAATGGAGGACAAAGCAGTCACTGAGGCTGTCTAGCGAGAATAGGGCAAACATTCAAGGGATGCACAGATATCGTGAATGGGAAGGGACAGGCTGCCTGCCTGCCTGCCTGTCCCTCAGGCCGCCTTACTAGTTCCAATTCCAGTTCGAAGCCACGTGCGATTTATCTTTTAAATAATTCAAGCGAGGCTCTGGTTTGACGCAGTGCTTCTCAAACTTTAATGTCCGTAAGAGTCTCCTGGTGATGGGTCAGTGGGTCTAGGGGAGGGGGTCCACATTCTGCATTTTTTTTTCTTACAAGCTACCAGGGGATGCCACAGACCACAGACCACATCTGAGTAGCAAAGGCTTCTAACTAAAAGTGCCAATCTAAAAAGTACCAGTGGGATCTGTAATACTATCAACAATAAAAAGAAAAAAAGTGCCAGTGATGCATGGATTCAGATGTTATTTCCACACAGATAAGGCCGCCTATGGAATGTGAGCGCACCCGGAGTGTAAAATGACTCTCGGTCTGCAAGACCTAAAATACAGACAGGCTGTCTCTGTGCAAAATCAAAACATTAACATCCAGCCCTGGTATTATGGAATGTTTATGTGAACTTTTGACCCCCGGAAAGTACACCATTCATAGGTTGTTGATGGCCATAATTACTCTAAAAGATTTATGAATGCAACAATTTTTAGAAAAATAGCTCCAAAGGAAGGCATTTCCCCAACAATTATAAATAACCCCAAAAGAGATCTACAAATCTGAACACAAGCTGTTTTTGCAATGAATCTTGCAAAAACCAATAACTCTATCAACTGCCTTTGAATTAAAAAAACATTTTTTTAAGCTTTTCGGATAAATTACAAATGCCAGATCACACAGCACACTAAAAAGCACTGCGGATGAATTAGAGGGAAGCATAGGCTAATTATCAAACCATAAACCTACTGGAGGAAGATAAAGGTAGCACTTGAGTGTGAGAAAGGCCTTTCTAAAGATAAAAAGGAAACCAGGAACCCAAACAGGAAAGAGTGATAGAGGTTACTACTACAATCCTTTTAAATGCCATGTCTCAAAAAGCCCCATGAAGGACATTTAAAAGCAACAGGAGGAAAATAAATGCTGCCAATAAAGCAAAGGACCAACCATAGCGGTCATTTAAATGCATAAGGAAAGCACCAGAATTCTATGAGGAGAAAAAGCATAGCATATGAGAAGACCAGGGTAGGGCTCACACACTCAGGGACCCAAAGTGATCTCTAGGATGTGTCCAAAGAAAATGTTGGGACTATTTTTTAGCCTGTCCTTTAAAAATCTCTACTTTGGGGACTGTTTTATAATTTACAGACAAAAGGACATTACTGCTTAGGTGAATATGTATATATGGAGAATGAAACTTTTTTTTCAGATGGGGTATGAGATCAACAGTTTAGAGACCATTCAGAACAACAAATACAGAACTAATGAAAAAAATGCTTTACTTTCCTACTAAACAAACCAATGCAACAATGATAAAAGCGTTTTCCCTATGAAATTAGTAAAGCTGTGTGTGTGTTTTTAATGTTAGATATTATTATGGATCATAATAATATGCACAAAAGCCCCGCTAATGAAAATATAAATGAGTACAATCTTTCTAGAAAGCGGTTTGGAAAAATGTATCAAGATATTAATACCTTTGGATTACAGCGGCCAGATTTAGCAAACTGCATGGGACATACAGATGATTCATTGCTGGCGTAAAATTCAAATTTGACTGAGCATCCTGTATATTGTCTGTGAACCCTACTTAACTCTGTAATACTCCTTTTAGAACTCTGTGTTTAGGAAATATCTAGAGATAAAGACAAATACATTCTCTGCAGCAATGCCCTATATTAGTGAAATATTGAAAATAATTTTAAAATGTCAACATTAGAGAAATGGTCACAGATTCAGGCACATCACACCAGGTGGAAGTACCTAATTACTGTGCTGTAAAGACTGTTGGGAAGACCCTGCTAAGAATCTCTTGGTTCAGCGTGGAGAGGTCCTGGAGAGCTGAGACGGGGCATTTAAACTAAAACAGGTACAAAACTGCTTTGCAGCCTAATGCAGGGCTCCGGGAGCCGTGGGGGAGGCTGTGGGTTACACAGGGGCCCAGGCACCGTGACAGGCCAGCCCAAGGGCAGAGAGTATGGGGTTAACAAGTGACTCCTCGAGAGGGATTATGGGATGGAAATGGAAATGGGAATGGGGACATCCACTATCCAACCCTTGGTTTTAAGGTTTATTTTCTGCATTGGAATATTCTTCATGTAAGTTCACCATCCTTCGTCCTTAATTCTGAAACCCAAAAAAGTGCTTTAAAAGTCTTTTCTTTTTTTTTAAGTTGGTGCCAAACTTATTTGACAGCAACACCTGATCTAAACTGGCAGGAGAATATGTGTGGTCTTTCTTTCTCCCACTTCATGCGGATACTCACAAGTTTTTCTGAAGACATGTTCATGTGTTTCTGTCCTGTACCTGCTAGAGATGGTATATATTATATGATATATATGCACTGTCTCGCCTTCCTAAAGTTTAATAGTTCTGAGTTCTAAAACACACCTGGATCCAAGGATATCAGACTGAGGACTATGGACCTGTCATAAAATTATCTTGAACCACTGCACCCTGCGTCGCAGTGGAGCAGGAACAGAGAGAGAAGAGGGTCGGTGTCCGTGCCTGGGGTAAAGTGGGGCACAGGAGCTGCAGCTGTTCGGACAGGAGGGCAAAAGATGGCCCAGGATGACTGGAGAGAAGCCAGGATCAGCATCATGGAGCTGATCAGCATTGAGGGGGTACAGTGACAGCAGAGGGCCCCTCAAGGAACTCTAGGGAAGCTGTGGGAGAGGAGAGAGAGAACCAGCTATGGAAGCCATGCACCCTGCAACTCCCAATCGCGGTTAAACGAGTACATGAGCAACGGGGCTTCTCTCTGTTACCATCGCAAGCCCGAGCGGACCACCGAGGGCTATCTTCCTTCGGGGAGGAGATGAGGGGCAGGTTTTCAAACCTAAACTATAGCAGGCCCACGTGAAACCCAACCGGCAACCTCCTCCACCTTCCTCTCCAAGCAGTGCCTGGGTGTGTTAGTTTCCTATTGCTGTATTAATAAAGTACCACAAACCAAGTGGCTTATCGCAACACACATGGACCGATTACAGTTCGGAGAGCCAGAAGTCTGAAATGGGTCTCCCTGGGCTGACATCAAGGTGATGGCGGGGCAGCGTTCCCTCTGGAGGTTTAGGGGAGAGTCTGCTTTCCCAGCTCCTAGCAGCTCCTATGTTCCTTGGCTCTTCACCCCCTTTCCATCTTTAAAACCAACAGCAGATGTGCTGAGTCCTCGAATCACATCACTGACACCGACTCTGCCTCCTCCCCCCACTTATGCTCCGGGTTTTATGTTGGGCCCTCTTGGATAATCCAGGCTACCTGCCCTACTTAAAACTCAGCTGATTAGCAACCTCAAGTACACCCTCTACTTTCTGCTTTGCCATGTAACATACCATGTTCACAGGTTCTGGCAACGAGCATGTAGATATCTTTGGGAGGCCATCATTCTCCCCACCACTCTGGCATAGAAATACCCAGAACACCAGGCAGACGGCCGACGTAATACAAATACTGAAGAACACACATACTGAATATAATTGTTCAGAGTTCGAAGGAAGGCATGGGGATGAGACTACTGACAGAGGCCTCTTGAACAGAAAGCAGGCTAGGACACCTGGGATGTAACCTGTAACAAACGGCATGGCCTCTGAACAAGGGCGTCTCAACTTCCTGGGTCTGTGATTTCCAACATCAAGTCCCCCCCGCCTAATTCAGTGTTCCCGTTCCTGCCTTCATCGCTCTATGCATACTTTCCAATTTTGACTCAGGTTTGCAGAACCATGGCTTTAGAAGAAGAGTGCACCCCGGCTTTCCCCCTCCCATTCAGCTTAGGTAATCACGTGATCTCTAGGCCCCCCCCAGGTTCCTTCCTCCAGCCCTGGGATAACTGCATTCCAGGCCAGTCCCTCAGTGGGCCCGCTCCTCGCCTGACCCATTCCCAGATGTTACTGGTGTCTAATGCTGACCCCCTATTCGGTAAGTGGTTCATGAAATCCTGGGGAGGAACCTTCCACGTTTGCTGTTCTCTGGCCTGGCTTCCCTTTCTCCGGAGAGGGGCTGGAGTGCACAGGCAGGCTGACGGCGGTGCTTGAGCCATTTGGCTAGGTTCTACCCTCCTCCTGGGCAGGACCGCCCTGCGGGGGTTGACTGAAGCTGGACTGGAAGCAAGAAAAGACTGGGAGGTGGACAGAGGAAGCAACGTCCCCAGGCGGTGGTGGCATTCCTTGGACTCTGTGATGATGTCCCCCCGTGGTTCCCCAAACAGGCCCGGAGCCTACTCACCAAGCTCTCCTCGAACCACTCCTTTATGTAGGCAGCGGTGGGGCCCGGGATCTGGCTCAGGAGCGCCGCTCTCTCCTGAGGACGCTCCAGCGTCTGCAGGGCCAGCCGCAGGTCCTCCACGAGATGGAGCACTGGCAAGGGGTTCAGGTAGGAGGCCGGGGAGGCCAGTCCGGGCTCACAGGTACCGTCGCCAATATCTGCACCCGTTTTCGTGCCTAAAACAAGAGAGGCGGGAATCCTGGTAAGAAGGGTGGACGCCATGGGCAGGGACCTGGTAAAGAGGGAAGGGGGTGAAAGGAGAGGGGGAAGAGCCCAGAAGACCACTTCTGCCTCAGCAGAGTCCCTCACAAAGTGACTCAACCCTGGGCTGGGCTGGGCTGGCCTGGACTGGGCTGGGCGTGACAGGAAGATGCCCGTCAGAGGCGATGGCTGTGTCCAGGGGGGCTAACATATGGACTCTCACACCATTAGTCAATGAGAAAACACAGCCAGCCCTCACCACTGACCTAAAGCATGCTTGCCAAAACAAGATGCAATTCTTCAGCTTTTAGATGAATACTCTTGTTTTTCTTTAAATTAACATGGAGGTCTGCACATATGACCACCAAAAGTTCCTCCTACCCTGGCAGGTGCATTCTGGTCCCTTCATCCAAGGGTGGTGCCTGACTGGCCAGTGACGTGCTGTCATCAACAGATGCAGCGGGAGGGACGCCACATTAGGGCTGGTGAGGGTTCAGTGAACTGAGCTTCTTCCTGGGTCTCCCCAATTGGAAAAACTTTCTACCTGCTGGCGCCCTTGCACTTTTAACCTGCATTGCTTTACTCTGTGTATCCACATCTCATCTCCCCGCCGTGGTCCTGAAGCCTCTGAGGGCAGAGACCCTGTCATATTGGCTGAGTTCCTAGCACGGAGCTCCTGCCCAGTGGGTGTGGAAGGGGAATCTGCTGCATGTCTGCACATGGGCTTGGACGAATAGCTAGAGGGACAAGTACTTAGACTTCCTCAGAGATCTGGGCTATTGCCTCAGCTCTTTCTAATTTGACGTGTCCCGCATAGGACTGTTTTTGCCTTTCTAAACCCCATCATTTAACTTTTCTTTTTAAAGTCTCTTTTTGCTTAAGGACATTGATGTATTTTTTCAAACCAAAACTGGGGCGACACAGTCTACTAAAGGATTTCTGTGCTGCTTTAAGAAACACTTTGGGAGATATGGTTTAGATGGACGTCAGGCCTGCAGTGTAGCCGTGGATTTGAAATCAGGCCCCGGCCTCCTGTTTGAAACCCTTGCCGGGGCTCCATCTTGTGGAGTGTCCAGGGCATCTGGACTGTTTACGAGGCCAACAGGATGAATTATTTGAAATCAGGCCCCGGCTGGAAAATGTGGGCTGTGGGGCCACCACATCCACGGCCACACTGCAGGCCTGCCATCCAATTCCCGGGCCCTGTGCTCTTCTAAGAGCCCGCTTCCTACTTACCCGGGCAGTCTCTGGAATGAGAAATCCACACAGAAGGAAACAATTACCATTTGATTACCCGTTTGCTTCCTGAAAGTGCAGGATAGAGAGAACCATGGGTCACAACCCACAAGTCCGTGGCTCAGGGGAGCCAGGGAACTGCCTGGCCCCCCACACTCCCGTGTGCACTCAGCACTCTCTTGCTCCTACAGATCCCGCTTAGAGTTGATGAGGAGGCCCCAGCTTAAGTTCAGGCCAGAAAACAGACAGAAGCAGAGCAAGACCCCAATCTCCACACAACTGCTGAGTAACCAACCCCTCTCTGTACTGGACACACTCCAGTACACACACACACACACACACACACACACACACACACACACCTTTATAAGTGTAGAATGAGTCAGGCCAGAAGTAATTGGGAAGACTGAGACTTTCATTAACTTTCCATCACTCTGTGGTCTTGGACAACAGAAAACAAAAGTAAACACACACATACCTTTATACCAGTAATTATAATAATTATAAGTGCATTGAACTCACTCATTTAAACTCCAAAAATTTGAATAATGGAATAAAAGAAACCCAATTCTTTAATGATGACACTGAATGATTGAACTATAAAGTGGTTTAAAAGAGAACTAAATTATTCCATACAATGGAGTAGGTATGTTGATTAAACTATTAAAAACAGCCACACACACACACAAACACACAATCACTGGATAAAATGATAAAAATAAATTTAAAAATCATCTAAATAGTCTTATAAAAATGGAGCCATGATTTTTGAAATTTTAATTTTTTGGTTAATCCTCGCCTGAGCATATTTTCCCACTGATTTTTAGAGAGAGTGGAAGGGAAGGGGAGAGACAGAGATACATATGGGCTGGTTACCTCAGGCACCCTAACCAGGGCTGGGGATCGAGCCCACACCGAGGTGCAGGCCCTTGACCGGAATCTAACCTGGGACCCTTCAGTCCTAGAGCTGACGCTCTATGCAGTCCACAGGCTGGTGCTCAGGCCGGGGCTCTATCCAAAGCCAAACATGCTAGGAGCCATAATTTTAAAAATTTTCCACAGAGGAAATATCAAGCCACATGCTTTTACAAGTGGGTTCTTCAGGAAGTGAATAATTCTGTCTTGTTCAGGGCAGAAAAGGAGGGAATGCTCCCAGCTCACACTATCAGGAGCGCCTGCCCGTGCAGCTTACGGATCAGCATGGGAACCTGGAGCTGGGCACCTCAGTGACCCTGAGCACTGCCAAGGGAGATCACAGACCTTCCCGTGATGAACTGGGGTACAGACCCTAAACACATAAACACACATTTCCAAACCCAAATCCCATGGCAGGTAAAAAGGATAACACAGTGTGACCATCCCCCTTGGGAAATGACAGATCCAGCAAGCCCAAAAAGAAAAGAGAAATAAAGGAGTGATACATATAAACAACAAAGGACAAATAGCAAACTGTGTCCAAACAACTAGAGATGGCACGTGATGTTCAAGCACACAGAAAGCAGTTTTTCAAAACTGACCACAGACAACCATAGGGAACTGCTGTGCGGGGGGCCTATCACTCCTTCCACATGCCCCTGGGAAGGGAGGGTGGTTTCCACTAAGGCCGCATTTGTGGCGCCTCCTCTGGGTCCCCTCACTCACTTTTCCTCAAGGGAGGAATGGCTCCTCTAATGAGAGAGCTGAAAGAAGGAATTCTCTTAGAAGCCACCTGACCCTGGGTGTGAGCATTCTCCTCACGAAGGCTTCCTGAGACCAGTGCTGCCCCAGTAAGGTGGAAGTCTGGAGTATGGAATTAAGTTTAATTTGGGGAGAGGAGTGTGTTTGTGCGGGTAGGATGGGAGGTATTTGAAGTCTTAATGGTGGCTTGAGGTTAAGCTAACCTTCCTAATAAATAAAACTAAGAATAAAGCTGATATTTTCTCTCCCTTTCTCTTTGTCTATTCCTACATTGGTTTAAAATTAAGGAAGGGAATAAAGGGATATTGTTTATTGATCATTGTGCTAGCCAAAATAATGATCCCCCACACACACAAAAAAAATGTCCATAACCTAATCCGTGCCCTGGAGCTGGGCACCTGAGTGGAACCTACAAAGGTATTACCTCACATGCCAAAAGGGGTTTTACAGATGTGATTAAGAGTCACGAGATTGGGAGATTATCCTGGATTATTAGTCACGTGAGCTCTCAAATCAGGACACGGAGGCAGAACATTGAGTCAGAAATGAAAGGTGAGGACTTGAAGATGGAGGAAGGAGGCCATAAGCCCAGGAAGGTGACAGCATTATAGCAGCAACAGGGCAGGCAGTGGCAGACTTTGTACAGAGAAAGCCCTCCGAAGATGCACTGTACGCACACATGCACACACACACATTTTTTGCAGCAACCAAACCGTCAGCGCTCAGAACCTCAGGGTAAGAGCATGTGAGCGGTGTTCGCCCTGCAGGCCACCGCCAGTTCCCTTGAATGGGCCACTTGAGGGGGACAGGAGACAGCTTAGGGCTTGAGCAAAGGAAGGGACTGGATGAGGGACGTCTGTATAATGCCAGGATTCCCAAGGGCAATACCTTCAGTAAATCAACAAGAAAAAAGAGAATGATGGTATTGACAGTGCTTGCCACTGGGGGTCATTGCCACCTCTTCACACAAAGCAGAGTCTGACATCTGAGCCCACTAGATAACCCCAAACTCTGACTCTCTTCAGTTTAAAGTCACTGCAGAACACCCTCCACCTGAACCCTGAACAGGAATCAGGGGACTTCGTTACTGATGGCTGCTGTGTGCCGACCGACCTACTTCTGAGAGGGCGGAGACAAGACCAATTACCTGTGCAGAGCATGGACTTGTCGTGTGACCTTCAACACCACAGTAAAGTCATTGTGGGCCAAGGTAAATAATCTCAGTCTTGATCGGAACTTTTCCTACCCTCAATCTTTAAATCTTAAAAAAAAAAAAATTGCGACAAACAAAAACCCAACCCCGATACTAACCAGAACTGGCAGAAAGTCCCAGACAGAGCAAGCTCTTTTATTACGGTCATAAAACAGGCTCCTTTTTAACTATTCCTCATTCCTGGGTACAGCTTGCAAATAATCGCATGAGTAACCTCTTGCCACAGTGAGAGGAGTAAGTGGCCCTCTGCATCCTCACCGCAGGGTTCTCTGGTCCTATTACAGAAACGGCCTCACTGAGCAGCCACTGAGCCTGTGAGCCACACACTAAGCCCTCCGCAACATTAGCATATGTGGCGGTTGCTCTGGGCCATCCAGAGGGATGTAATTAAGCCATTGCAGGGTTCAATTTTAATTGTCAACACTGTAATTCAATTATAGTATTATTTGCAGGTGCATCAAAGGGACCAATTGGAGGAAGATCAGATGGAAAGGTAACAGGTACTAGAAGCTACAATAGTCTTTTGTACTAGAAATGCATTATTTTTACAGGGGCCTTGGAGTCTTTAACAGTCACCTTTCTGCCGAAACCGGGTTGACTCAGTGCATAGAGCATCGGTCTGCGGACTGAAAGGTCCCAGGTTCGATTCCGGTTGAGGGCATGTACATTGGTTGCGGGCACATCCCCGGTAGGGGGTGTGCAGGAGGCAGCTGGTCAATGTTTCTCTCTCATCGACGTTTCTGGCTCTCTATCCTTCTCCCTTTCTCTCTGTGGAAAATCAAAAAAAATGTATTTAAAAAAACAAACAAACAAAAAACAACAACAGTCACCTTTCCCCAGTTTTTTGGCATAAAATTCCGGGGTTCCAATCAAGTAGTCACACTTAGGATATACTGATTTAGGCTTTAAGGATTCAACCGTACAGAAAGTTTCACTTAATGGTCCTATTCGTGCTTACACGGCATTTCATTCTCATATAGCCCCAGAGCCCCCGAGTGCCTCGAGATGAGGGTTGCCACACGACGGCTCAGGATGGGAATACTTGGACGTGAGCATCAGGGCGTCCTCAGAATATTCCTGGCCGTGTTGCTCATGGGAGAGATGATCTCCCGCATCGTCTTCACTGATTGGAGGAGCAGGACACTTTCATTTGTAAAAAATGCTTAGCCGAAACCGATTTGCCTCAGTGGATAGAGCGTCAGCCTGCGGACTGAAAGGTCCCAGGTTCGATTCCAGTCAAGGGCATGTGCCTTGGTTGTGGGCACATTCCCAATAGGGAGTGTGCAAGAGGCAGCTGATCGATGTCTCTCCCTCATCGATATTTCTAACTCTGTATCCCTCTCGCCTTCCTCTCTGTAAAAAATATATTTAAAAAAAAAAAAAAAGAATGCTTAGTCACACAAACACACCCTAAATGTTACTCTTTTTGGAAAGAGGGTTGGGAAGTGAACAGTCGCTTATCAGACTATAGAGCAATTTATAAAGGGAATTTCCTTATGTAGAGTTAGGATTATGAATAATCATTATTGAAGGCATTGTGTCTGTTTTAGGAGGAATCCGTGTTGTTTGTGCATAAATGGTTGCTATTTGGGGTGTGCAGGAAGTCCATAACATTTTCTTCCATTGAAATAATTGATGATGGTGTTTTCATAAAGTGGAAGAATACAGCCCTTGGGTACTCACTTAAGTACTTTAACAGGCAAAAGCAATGGCGTTTCGGTAGTGTTGGCACTACTTGATATCATCTGACTGCAAATTAATAAGAGAATTGAAATAGGAAAGGAGGGTTTTGCCGAAACCGGTTTGGCTCGGTGGATAGGGCATCGGCCTGCGGACTGAAGGGTCCCGGGTTCGATTCCGGTCAAGGGCATGTACCTTGGTTGTGGGCACATCCCCGGTGGGGGGTGTGCAGGAGGCAGCTGATCAGTGATTCTCTTTCATCGATGTTTCTAGCTCTCTGTCCCTCTCTCTTCCTCTCTGTAAAAAATCAATAAAATATATATATTTTTAAAAGAAATAGGAAAGGAGGGTTTAAAGGTTCTCACAAAGATGTCATTTCTGCAGGATCTCTGGTGTCATGATGTGGTGCCACCGTTTGAAACTTTCTTGTAACTGTGCCACCCTGTAAGCAAAGGAACCCGTACTTGAAAGTGTCGCGTGTAAGAGAGATGAGAGCAAAGTCACTCTCCAGCTAAGGGCCTTGGAGCAAGACAGAAGTGGACCTTGCTCCCAATGAACTCTTTTCTCCTACAGACAGGCCCCCAGGGCCCCCAGGGCCCCACTACACACCACCATAGGACGAACCCAGCAATAAAAGGAGCCAGAAGAGACTCGGAGAAGCCTCGACTCACACCTTAGTTCCGCAATTTACTAGCACTATGACTTTGGGTGGTGAAAACAGTAATGTCAATGCTCACATCCACAAAATAAGCAGTTACCCACACCAATTGAGCACTTACCAAATGCTGTATTTGCATTAAGTTAATCATCCCAACAATGAGCGAGGTATTATCATTACCACTTTCATCTGTAAGGATACAGAGGCTCAGAGGAATTACCGTATTTGCCGGCGTATAAGACGATTTTTTGGCCCTGAAAAATATGCCTCCAAGTGGGGGGTAGTCTTATACGGCGAGTATATAACAAACTCTGTATTTTTAGTGGAAATGTTAGGGGGTCGTCTTATATGCCCAGTCGTCTTATACGCCGGCAAATACGTTATTTTCAGGGGCAAAAAATCGTCTTATACGCCGGCAAATACGGTAAGCAATTTGCCCAGAGACCCCACAGCCAGAGTAAGTGGCTGAGCTGGGGAGCTATCCCTGCCAGTCCAACTCCACAGTCTACATTAGTTTAACCATAAAACCCCAAGCTCTGTGGTCCAGTTCAGCCCAACCATCTAGAAAATGAGGATGAGTTAACTATCTTGAGGCTAAGTGTCCAGCACAAAGGCATTCAATAATTATCATTCTTTTGATCACAAGCAGCATAGAACATATGCCCTCCAGACACTCACTAATAACCTCAGTGTTGAATTATCTGTCAAACTGTGCTTATCAGACCCTGCGTGAGCCAATTACTACTCAAGAGATGGTTCACAGGAAGTGCCAACCACCGAGTCTTAAAAAAAAAAAAAAAATAATCAGTGATTTGTTATTCCAAAAAAAAATCAGCCAAAAAGGAACTATCAGGGAAAATAAGAATGAAGTTCGGGGTGCAGCCAGAGAGAGGAAAAGCACAGAAACCACTAACTAGTCAATGAAAAGGAAAGCCTGTCGCAGAAACGAGTAACACATGTGTATGAAAGAAATGTTTATGGGATGCAGACCGACTGAGGCACCAGAGATGGCAGCACAGCCTCGGTCTTCATGGAACTTACATTCCGGTGCGGGAGGCACATGACACACCAAGAGACAAAAATGAATGTCAAAGGTCAGGGGGTGATAGGTGCTATAAAGAAATAGCAACAGGACAGGAGGACAGAGAGTGATGTCGGGGAGCACAAGGAGGGTCTCCAGGTTCCACACAACCCACGTCCAGGCCACCCATCCCAGACCCTCACCTGCAGATCCTGGACCAAGGCGAGGCCCCGGGGACCCAGCTACAGAATCCTCTGAAACAGAGGGGACCGTGCTGAGGCTTTGTTGTCTTAGGAATGCCTGTGCGGAGCAGTTAGGGGGCAGGGCCTGACCCCCACAGGCTCTTGTCCAGGAGCTGGCTTCATCATCCCTCACAGCCATCCAAGGCTCTGTGCTCTGCCAGGGTCTCCTCCCTGCTCCTGGGCTGAGGGCTCGGCTGTGCCGACAGCCTGAGCCTGTCGGAGGGTCTGACCCTGTGGCTCTGAGCTCAAGGCACAGAAGCCCCTGGGAGCTTCCAGAGACTCTGAAAAGTTTGCTAGGAATTCCACTAGCTGTTTCCTCTCAGTAGAGTTTTAGGGGGCCCTAACCTAGAACAGGACTTCCCAATCTGTGGAGCCTCCAGAAAGTGGGACATTGTCATACTCAAGGGCCCCAGTGCTCCCTGAGAAGTTAAGTGCCTGACAGGTAACAGCTAGACCATGTTACAGCGCCACCAATAACATGAAGAAGCTTCGACACATAGACAGCCCCCATTCCCACAGGCCGAACCCTCAGTAAGTCAGATGTGTCTCTGCAGAATGGCAGGTAAAGCACACGCCTAAGGTGGGGGCAGTTCAGGTACCTGTGCGCGTTCTGGGCTCCAGCCACACTCAGCCCAAACCTTCCTCCTGCAGCCATAGCTCGCACCAGGAGCAAAGCCCCAAAGAAGCGCCCAGTCAGCAGACAGGCCCCTGAGCTGCGTCAGGTAAGGACACAGAGGAGACCTGGGCCCGCTGGGCAAGATTTTCAACGACAGGTTTGTTCCAACCAACACAGGCTCCTAGGTTGCCACAATCAAGGAGTTAATCGGCCCGAACAGCCCACTGGTAGCCCTTTCAAAACCAGTTTTGCTAGATCTTTTCTAGAGAACGTTCCTAACTGGCTAATGCAAACATGAAGCCAAACAGTTGCAATGGATATTAAAAAAAAAAAAAAAAAACACAACCGAAACCGGTTTGGCTCAGTGGTAGAGCATTGGTCTGTGGACTGAAAGGTCCCGGGTTCAATTCCGGTCAAGGGGATGTGCCTTGGTTGCGGGCACATCCCCAGTAGGGGGTGTGCAGAAGGCAGCTGATCGATGTTTCTCTCTCATTGATGTTTCTAACTCTCTATCTCTCTCCCTTCCTCTTTGTAAAAAATCAAGTTTAAAAAAAAGAGAGATGGCATGCACAATAATAATAATTTAAAAATCAAACCAGGGGCTTCTCTCTGCACTGAAAAGAAAGTAAAGTGAGAAAAAAATGGATTCTCAGTGTGGGGCAGGAGCCGTCAGTCATCAGCCTTCCCCGCCATGCTTGCTGTACCTGCAATGATCCCGTCCATCTGCTCCAGGGCAGCTGCCAGCGCGTGGCTGGCCTCAGAAGCCATGGCTCCTTCTCCCTGCTCAGCCTCCTCGTCTTCCTCCTACTGAAAATGCAAATACAGAACAAAGGAAAAATTAGAGAGAGTCCGCAATATGCTTATAAGATCCAAAGCCCTCATACTCCCTCATCATACAGTGTGCACTCATGAGCATTCCGGTAGCTGGCCTGTGGATTCTGCCACCTCCATGGCCTCTCCCTGCTGGTATAAGTGTTCTTTTATCATGCATCCTTACCACATGATCCCATTTGTTTCTGCAATGAAAAGCCACTAGGAGTCACCTGTGGCAGGAGGCAGTGATTGCCACTGCTCGCCATCGGTACAGTTCCCGGCTCCCAGGGCTCCTGCCACACCGGGGAAGGCTCCCCCGTGAGTAAGGACTCTGTCAGGACGGAACCCTGCAGCAGTGAGTCACACAGGCATTTCGCTCTCTTGTGGCTGCATCTGTCCCACACCTGCAACGCTTTCCTTGGGCAGGCGTGATCCAGACTGGGAGGCCTCAACTGCCACTGTCTCTTTTCCACTGGCCCCATGTCCACACCTAGGAAGGCTGTGGGCTCACCATCATGGGGAGAGCACTGTCCCAGGAACCAGGAGCACGTCTCCTACAATTTCAGCTCCACGCTATCTGGCACCATTCCAGGGGCAGAATCCAGGCCCTGGCCATGTGCTCAGTTGGTCAAAGCATCATCCCAATCCCTGATCAGGGCACATACAAGAATCAATCAACGGATGCCTAAATACCTGGAACAACAAATTGAGTTTCTCTCAACACACACAAAAAAAGGTACAGAATCCCATCTTTTCAGGGCTGGAGAATTTCCCCCAGGATGCACTGTCTAGCCCAGGGGTGGGCAAACTTTTTGACTCGAGGGCCACAATGGGTTCTTAAACTGGACCGGAGGGCCGGAACAAAAGCAACCTGACCATGCTGGCACTCTCATCTTGGGCTGCTGGTGAAGGAGCGGAGGGGAGAGCAAGAGAACCCTCCACTCTTTCAGCTTCGTGGGACCCGGATAGAACAACCGAATGGGCCGGATCCGGCCCTCGGGCCTTTGTTTGCCCACGGCTGGTCTAGCCACTCCCTAATCCCTTCTAATGGGAGAAGTATCTGCTGGTTCCATCTCTAGACCGCTCTGCCTCTAAGAAAAGTCTGTAACTAAACTGTCTTCCTGCAGCCCCTTTCATTGTCCTTGCATCCCCCACTCCTTGGCTGGCAGCATCGCTATTCTATGAAGAGACTTCGGCAGGAGTTGTTTGTTTGCTCATTCAGCAAAACCCAAGTGAGTGCCCAATGGGCACCAGTGCTGTGGTGAACAGAGGCACAACCCCCACACCCAAGGACCCATACCCAAGTCAGGAAACAGAAGGTCCTGGCGAGAGGAGGGGTGGTCTCTGCTGTGACATTAGGCCTTTGGAGTAAAGAGAGGAGTGAGCAGACACAGAAAAGTGCCTTTGGAGATGGCATGGATAAGAATGTTAGGACCACAAAGAACCATCCTGGGCTATACCAGTCATTAGCAGTGAAATAGTTAGAACCCAGCTCTGTCATTTCCTGTGTTATCTCTGAGCCTCAGTCTCCTTATCTGGAAAGTGGGGATAATAACACACCTGACTCATAGGGTTGATGTCACAGTTAAATGAGGAATTAGTATTTCATAGAAAATGCTTAGTGCAATCCCCTGCCCACAGTAAGGGCTCCATAGGTGTGAAATTTTTTTTTAAGAGAGGCGATAACCTCAGGATGTATTTGTACTAGCATTACTCAGGGGATGAAAGACTTTAAAGTAAAGGAGGGAGAAGCCAGATAACCTAAGAGTCTGGTTCCTTTGAAGGAGGCGGAGCATGGCAAAGGAAGATAAGCAACCACGTGTGTGGAGGGCGAGGGCGAGGGCAGTGGGCAGGTGCAGAGCCAGGAAGGTTCAGAGACAGGCCCTGAGCCCTGCATCCTGGAGGCCCCCGGCTCAGGAGAATGAAAACTTCAGAACCGCCGAAGCCGGTTTGGCTCAGTGGATAGAGCGTCGTCCTGCGGACTGAGGGGTCTTAGCTTCAATCCCGGTCAAGGGCATGTGCGTTGGTTGCGGGCATATCCCCCGTGAGGGGTGTGCAGGAGGCAGCTGATCGATGATTTCTCTCTCATCGATGTTTCTAACTCTCTATCCCTCTCTCTTCCTCTCTGTAAAAAAATCAATAATATATATATATATAATAAATTATATATATATGTCAGAACCTCATTGGCGCCTCAGCGCCTGCACAGGAGGCAGCCAAGGCCACGGGGAGCAGGGCTGGTCCGCAGTAAGTACAGCAGCCCAGGGGACACAGAGCAAACCCAGTGTGCAAATCTTGGGGCCAGAATGGAAGCAGGCTAGGATGGGGATAAAAGAAGAGGCAGCAGGGAAAGGGATGCAGCAGAAGCAGGCGGCGTTCAGCACATTCACACCTGTTTGGGCACCTGGGATAGTAAAGAGTTTTAAACCCTTCCCTTGGAGGACTTCCCACAGCTCCCCGGGGGGAAAAATCCAAATTCCTTCCTGTGATCTACCAGAGGGGCGGGGCTGGATCGCTCCTCACGCTTCAGTCTCCTGTCCAGGTTTCCACCTGCCTGGGCTCAGCGATCTGAATGGCTGATTTATTCTCATCCTTCAGGTCTCAGCTACACCGTCCCTCGAGAGGCCTTCCCGGCACACCTCCATCTACAGCAGCTCCTTGGAAAGGACAGCGGTTACAAAGCACCCCGTCCATACATTGGTTTCCTTGCTCGCTGGCCTTGCTAACCCGCTCCGTGGAGGCCAGGGGACCTTCTCTGCCTTGTTCGCCCCTATGTGACTGCCCAGTGCCTGAGTAAATGCTTGTGGATAAATGGGTGGACCGGGCAGCCAGCCTGCCCGGAGCCCACTGGAGGATACTGATTGGTCAGGCCTCGTCTTTGTCCCGATGGGTCACGTGGTCTAGAGCAGAAGATGAAACTCTGAGCAGGTAATTATGACACCGGGGGAGGCGCGCTGGAAGAGGCAGGTAGGTATGCAGCTTCCCCGGGTCTTGAGGAGGAGTAGGAGCGTTCTCAGAAGATAAGGGGAAGAATGCTGTTCCAGGCGAGGATGTGGTAAGCAGAAGGCAGAGAAGCATGTAAAGGCAGGATGTAGTTGGCAAACGTCAGGATGATTGACAAGATGATACAGGCGCATCCAGTTGCTTAAGATGAGTCAGACCTTCCACGGAATTCACATCGCCCGACGAGGGCAATTAGCGAGAGGAGCTTGGCAATCACACTCCCTCCTGGTCTGGATACCAGTGAGCAGCAAATCAAGTGACCTCAGACATAGATCGGACAGAGATTCCAGAGAGAAAGGTCTTACAGTTCAGCACACTGGCCCCACATGGGGGAAAGTTAGGGAGCGGTTGGAAGCCACCGAGCCCAGAGGGCCCAGGCTACAGCCCCCAGCAGCAAACGGGCCATTAAAAACTGACCCTTGGAAACAGAAACAAACAAACAAACAGAAAAGACCCTCGGGCCCTCTGCCCAGGGATGACTTTGCACCTGGCAAACAGCAAGCCGGGTGGACCCGTGGGAGCTGGCGCGAAGCGAAACATGAGTCAAGGGTGTATCATATTTATAATCCGGGAGCCCGGGACTGGCAGGCTGGGAGCACTCAGGAGTGGGAACCGGGTGAGGGCAGCCAGTGAGCTCAGTGTGAGGCAGGGAGAGGCAGCTGGGCAAGGCCGGGCCCTCCCCGCCTCTGTCACAGGGTGGCTGTGGGGTGCCAGTGGGGCACAGAAGAGGGAACGCCGTGCCATGGGAGTGCCGCCTCCAGCCCCCACCTGTGAACATGGGCACTCTTATTGGAACAGGGAAGCCACGAGGCCGTGAACCATTCCCATCTGGCAACCAGAGCCATGTTCTTCCCTCACCACTGTCAAGGTTGAGCTCCCATCAGGAACACGCAGTAGGACAACTCCTGCCCTGCAGAACATGGGGTCTCAGGGGCAAATGTGTCACCCGGCAGCACTCAGTATGTCTGGTGTCCTCCGTGTCTGTCCATCCCATCAGGGACACATCACCTCTGCTGGGAGCCCGGGTTCCCCAGGGACCTGGGGCCTGCGTGCAGGAAGCTCCACGCCAGAGGGCTTCCAGGAGAGGAGACAGTGAAGGGGCCAGAGAGCGCAGCTGAGGAGCGATAACCCCAAGGGGCCGAGACCGGTTTGGCTCAGTGGACAGAGCGTCGGCCTGCGGACTGAAAGGTCCCGGGTTCGATTCCGGTCAAGGGCATGTACCTTGGTTGCGGGCACATCCCCGGTAGGAGGTGTGCAAGAGGCAGCTGATCGATGATTCTCTCTCATCGACGTTTCTAGCTCTCTATCCCTCTCTCTTCCTCTCTGTAAAAAATCAATAAAATATATTAAAAAAATTAAATTAAATTAAATTTAAAAATAACCCCAAGGGGCTGGGGAAGAGCACACTCCGAAGGGACGATCAGGGCAACCCCAGGGCAGGTGGTGGCCAGGGGAACTGCAGTCATGTTCTCTGCCAGGGGGAGGGGAGGCGCCCAGGGGCTGACATGGAGAAGAAGACAGAGGGGTAGGCACTGCCCTGGGGCTCCAAGGTGAGGCGCCCCACTAGCCCGGGAAGGAGAGGAGGACACTGCTCTCAAATACTCAGTACAGTGACGGTTGTCATAGTGGCTGAAAGCGTTTTCCTTCTCTCTGACACCTGGATGGTCAACCAAGCCCTGCACGGGACCCTGATGAGCAGACAGGCCTCTGACACCAAGAGAGATGGTGTCTAAGACAAGGTGCAGCCCACTCATCATTCCTCCCCTTCACCCATGGGCCTCTCTCCACGCTGTCATCTTCCCATGCAGTGTCTGAAGCCGGGGCTCCCCGCATACAGGACTCCCCTTCCTCTTTGCTACCAGCCAGGGAGCAAAGAGCTATAAGACAGCCAAGTAGAATGGAACAACCACGTTTCAGAACGACAGTGTCTGGGGGCGGATGCTAAGGCTACTGAACTGCACCTCACAAAGGTGGCGTGGCCCCTGAGAGCCGATTCGGGCGCAGGATGCGTGTGTTCTGAAATGTAGAGAGCGAGCCACAATCCATTGCCCATTATCTGGTGTGCCCTGAGGCGCGCAGTCATGTAGACGTTGTATGAACCACTTTCGAGTTCCTCTGAGAAGAATCAGGAGTAAGCAGAAGTCGTTAAGATAAGTCTCACGCAAGTAAACCTGAACATATCCCACCCGTACTGAACTGCAGGCCTCCACGTCATTTCATGAACTGCTTTTCTCTCAGGAAAAGGGGTTGGGGTTGCAGGTGTTGGAGGCTCACCCCATCCTGGGTGGAGGAAGGAAGCAGGAACAGATGTAGAGTCCCCGAGGCCCCTGCTCCTCCAGGGTCTTCTGTGCCAGGGCTGGATCCTGACTCCCCGCAGCTGCATCCAGACGTGGTACCCAAGTGCCCAAGCAGAAGGCAAGGCCTGGGGAAGGAACGCCAAGAACCCACCACCACCAAACATCTCCTGCCTCTCCCCTCTCTGAGAGGCAAAGTGTCACCATATCACGACAAACCGAAGTCTTCCTTAGAATTCGCAGGTCACGGCTGCTCTTAAGTGGTCATTTTAAGAAATAAGAAATACCTCTTGCTATAGATACCTCAACTTGGGAGACAGCCTCTTAAAGGCTGCAGAAAACCTATCTCTTTGGAATAGTAGAGCAAGAACCACTAAGAGCATTTTATTTTATTTTTAATATATTTTTATTGATATTTTACAGAGAGGAAGGGAGAGAGAGAGAGCCAGAAACATCGATGAGAGAGAAACATCGACCAGCTGCCTCTTGCACACCCCCTACCGGGGATGTGCCCGCAACCAATGTACATACCCTTGGCCGGAATCGAACCCGCAGACCGACGCTCTACCACTGAGCCAAACCGACCTCGGCCACTAAGAGCATTTTAAAAAGGAAGAAGAAAAAGCAGACGACAGAAGAAGACACACTAGGAAGTTGATGGCAGCGCCTACATTCTAGATCAGCTGTGGGCAAACTACAGCCTGAGGGCCGGATCCGGCCCATTCGGCTGCTCTATCGGGCCCATGGAGCCGTAAGAGTGGAGGGTTCTCTTGCTCTCCCCTCCGCTCCTTCATCAGCAGCTCAAGACGAGAGTGCCAGCATGGTCAGGTTGCTTTTGTTCCGGCCCTCCGGTCCAGTGTAAGAACCCATGGTGGCCCTCAAGTCAAAAAGTTTGCCCACCCCTGGTCTAGATCATACCCCTTGTCAACCAGCAATAGCTTTATAGCCGGACGATCTTGAGTTGAAGCCTGGGCTCTGCTGCTAATGGCTGAGAGTCCGCAGACAAGGTGTTTAAGCTCTCTGAGCCTCGGTGGTCTCATCTATAAAATCAATATAAGCCAATCTCATTGTTATAACCAAGAGTAAACAAGACAGGCCATAAGTAAACACAGCAGATTGACGCCGAACATCTAATTTAGCTACCCACTGAAACAACAGTAGCGGAGTTTATTCTGAAAGACAGAAACCCACCAGGACATAGTGTGGAGGAGACAGGGGGATCAGGCAACAGCTCTGCGGCAAGTGTAAAAGGGTGAAGCTGGTCCAGGTTGGGGTGCTGCCAAAAGCCCTGGGAGACAGTTCCTCAGTAAAATGAAATTAACAGAGCACCTAATGCATCTGGATACCTTTAACAACTTACATCATTGGTGAAGGATGTGTTTAATTCAATGATAGGAACATAGAAAACCATGCCCAGCCGGTGTGGCTCAGTGGTTAAACTCGAAGCAAGTAACCAGGAGGTCACAGTTCTATTCCCAGTCAGGGTTGTGGGTTCAATCCCCAATAGGGGGTGTGCAGGAGGCAGTCGATCAGTGATTCTCATTGTGTATGTGTGTGTGTGTCTCTCTCTCCCTTCTTTTCTGAAAAAATATTATACGAAGAAAATAGAAAACCAAGCAAATGACAGAAGAACTTCATGGAAACAAAAAGTAAAAGTAATGGTAGTCCTTCCCGTGAAACACCACATACTGCTCTCGCCGGAACACACTGGCAGGGTGGGGGTGGGGAAGAGCACGTGAGGAACCAGGGTAAGATTGGGGAAAGAGCTGCTTCCTCAAGTCTAGAGTGGAAACTCAGAAGTCACCAGATAAGGACAACTGAGAAAATAATAAGGTAGCAGAACAGGTATTTTTTAGTGATACGGATTTTGAAACAGAAATTTTATGTGGCTACCTCTGAGGAAGAGCAAGGAGGGGTGGGGGGGGAAGGGAGATAGCTGTATTAACAAGTCATCTATAACTATTTGACTTTCTAAATTGTGTAGATGTATAGTGGTGATAAAAATAAAAAACAATTTTAAAAAAAGATTTTAAAAGATGTGTGTGGTCCTAACCAGTTTGGCTCAGTGGATAGAGCAGTCAGCCTGAGACTCAAGGGTCCCAGGTTTGATTCCAGTCAAGGGCATGTGCCTTGGTTGTGGGCACATGCCCTATGGGGGGGAGGGGGTGTGCAGGAGGCAGCTGATTGATGTTTCTCTCTCATTGATATTTCTAACTCTCTCTCCCTCTCCCTTCCTCTCTGTAAAAAATCAGTAAAATTTAAAAATGTTAAAAAAAAAAAGTGTGTGTGATGTGCCTGGCACCGAGTGGAGATTCAATGTGAGCCCTTCCTCCTCCTGGGCAGGTGTCTGCCGGTTGCTTGCTTCGAGTTTAGCCAACATTATGTCACTTAACCCCACTCACCAGCGAGGAACCATTCTCCCCCTTTTCCAGATGAGCAAACAGATTAGGCAGTTTGCCTGAGGCTGCACACGCTCTTCCTGTTCTTCCACTTGGCCACTCAGACAGGAACCCAGGGGAGGACCTGACACAGGAGGACCTAGCTTACCTTCTAAAAGGAACACTCTGCATGGGAACCCTCTAAGTGTCCCATCAATGGGGGAATTGATAAAGATGATGTGATAATGCAATGATAAGCCATAAAAAAAGGAAATCATGGATAGATCTTAAGGGTGTTATTCTAAGTGAAATAAGACAGGCAGAGAAAGACAAACACCATACTATTTCATATGTGGAATCTAAAAAAAAAAAAAAATAAACTAACAAAACAAACTCATAGATACAGAGAACAGATTGGTGGTTGCCAGAGCGGAAGGAGGTTAGGGGAGGGTGGAATGGGAGAAGGGGATCAATTGCAGGTGAAGGATGGTCACTAGACTTCCGGTGGTGATTGCCAGGTAGTATATACAAATATTGAATTATAATGTTGCGCACCTGGAATATATATAATATTGTACACCAATTTTACACGGTAAAAATATATTAAGTAAATGAAAACAAAAAAAAACATGGACTGAGGGCAGGGGTTGGGGGTGCTGCAGCAGTGAGCACAGGGGAAACCAGGCAAGAATGATGGTGAGAAATATTCTAATCCTTGGTGTTGAGGACAAAGCCACTAAGCTCTACCGATAGAGTGGACGCGGGCATGAGAGGGAGGAGTCAAACATGATGATAAGACAAGGGTTTCACCCAGAGCCTCTGGGAGAGGAGGGCGACCTCAGGATCCACAATGCGTGTAGGGGTGGGGACGGGGGAGAATGAATCAGGAGATTGGGTTGGAAAATGTTTAAGATATCTAAAGACACCTAGGAAGAAGAGCTGAGAAGGCATTTAGAAATCCTGATGTTCAGAGAGAGGTTTGGGCTGCAGATAACTATTTGGGAGCTGTCTGCATAAAGATGGTATGTAAAATAATTGCACGAAGTAACTTAAGTAGTGTAGACTCACACACACACACACACACACACACACACACACACACACACGATGAAGGAAAGGAAGAGGAGGAGGAGAAAAAGGAGGAGGAGGAGAAAAGGAAGAGGCCCCAGACTCCCTGGAACAGTTCCATGTGTCTCTGTATTGATCCTTCTCCATGTCAGGGAGAAGGACCAATACAGAGACGGAGAGCATCAGCCAGAACTGAGTAAGTGGCGCCCTAGAAACCCAAAGGAGGGTGCAGGATGGAGGATGCAATCAGGGGAGCCAACTGCTGCTGAGTCAGACCAGAGATCATCCTCTCTCCAAACTCCTGCTGGCGGTGATCTCATCTCCTCTGCCCCCGCAGCCTCACCTGTGCCCGCATTACCTCACCCCAGCCTCCAAGCAGCCTCTCCATTCACCTGCAGTCAAGATTCCCCCAACTCAGTGGTCCTCAGACTTTGGTGTTTATATCGGAATCACAAGCACAGAGGCCCAGCCTCATTTAAGTAGCAGAGGGCCTGGCCTTGGTATTCTGACCTAGCTTTTCAGATGATTCTAAAATTGACCTAAGTGATCAGAGGAATGGCTGATCGAATGCCGACACAGCTCCCAACCACTCACTCTTCTGCTTAGAAAGAAAGTATCCGGGTAGAATTCATGAATTTTACCATATGGCTTCAAACTCTTTGGTTGTAACTTTAACTTCCATCATACCCCTTGGTGAGCCTCTGCCCCATCCTTCCAACCGTCTTACCTTCCGTGGGCAGATTCTAACTGTTAGTTCATTGAGGCGCCTGATTTCCTGCTTCATGCCCAAGGATGAAAGAAGCTGTGTACAGCCTTCTCCTCTGCAAGCCTTGCATGCATTCAGGCCCTGGGGGTACCTCCCGCCCGACCCCCCATTCTGTAAGCCCTGAAGAAACTATACATTATCAGCGGGCAACTGAAGTGGCCTGAAGACAATGCAGCCGGGAGGAGGGACGTGGCCCCCCATCCTTCCCCATGTTCCTCACGCTCCGTGGGCCCCAACAGGTGGTCATCCCCAGCAGACAGTGCTGCCCATCCCACCTCCGTGATGCCACCACGGTCACCAAGCCGGAAACCTGGGAGTCTTCCCTGGCCTTCCTTTCTGTCACCCACACCCACCCAGTCGGTCACCATGTTTGGTAAAGTCTCTTCCTCATCCCTTCTCAGCACTGTCCCCTCATCTGCACCTGCCCGGTTCCAGGCCACACATCATTTCCCATCAGCATGACTGCAAGGCTTCCCGACCGGTTTTCCTCCTGCAGCCTCACCCCACACACCCCATCTTCCACGTTGCTGCCAGGAGCATGGGTCTATTTCACAAATCCCGCCAAGGCATCCCAGCGCTTGCGCAGCTCTTCCCCGGCTTTCTGTCACTCGGGAGGAAGTTAAGGACCCAAAAGACAGCGAAGACCCTGCGCTCTGTAGTCAGATGTGCATTTGGACCCACATTCTCCCCATCAGGGGCTTTGCCTCAGTGTTACCGAGTTTCATGTTCCCTGTTTATAAACTGTGGGTGACGATGTACACACGGTGGGACTGTGGGGGATTCAGTGAGATAATACATGCAGAAGTCCTTTTCACATAGCTGGGAGGGCGTTCGCAACCACAGCAGCGATAATTCTCTCAGCCCTGTCTGGCCCCCACCTTGAGCACCAACCATTACAACAGCCAAGCTATGGGCACCCCGCCTGCTTTCACACTGAGGCTTCCTCACTACGCAGTGTTTTACTCCAAGACCCCCAATCCCAGCCGCTCAATCCCCACTCCTCTTTCAAGGCCCAACCCCAGCATCTTGACTCCAGAGACCTTCTCATTCCCCGCATAGAAGTAACGGGTCCCCCTCTCCACCCCACAACAGGCTTCCCTCGGCATCTGGAACACTGCAGAGCAAGGGCCACTTCTGGGTGCAATTCCTTTGTCCGAATGGGAAGCTCCTAGCGGGCAGGGCCATGTTTCCGAGCCCAGAGCTCAGCTGAGACCTGGCACCGAGCAGGTGGTCAGATTCCACCTGTTGGAGAAGACCGTCCACTGGGGAAGACCAGCAGCTGGGGCCCTTCTCTGCCCGAGGGAGGCAGCGGAGACTGGCCAGGGCCAAAACGCCTCTCTACCTGTAGATCTGTGAAAGAAGTTATCTGCTTCCAAAATACAACGGGACAGGTAATAGAGGATAGACATTCCCATTCCAAAGGGGAAAAAATAAAGAGCTACTAGTAAGTGGCTCCCAGGGGTGGCAGGCCACCTCTGCCCGGACCTGTGCCGCCATAGGCTGCACCTGGAGCGCGGAGGCCTGACCGAGGTCCCGTCCAGCCCTGAGGTCTCTGTCTTCACAGGCTTGACAGTGAAGTAAAAGCAGCATACCTGGCCCCAGAAGGGCACAGAGACACCCACTTGGGATCAGGACCAAAGGACAAGCCATGGGTATTCACTTTCCATCAGGAGAGAGGAACCAGACACAGAGACATCCAGGCAGGGCAGAGGGGAGTAGGAGCAGGGCCGAGGGACCAGGATGCTGAGAAAGCAGCTATCAGAACTGCTGACTGGCCACAGCTGGTTTGGCTCAGTGGAGTGTCAGCCTGGGGACTGAGGGTTCCTGGTTCGATTCCAGTCAAGGGCATATACCTCACCTCAGTTGCAGGCTCGCAGTGTGTGTGAAGGCAAACCATCAATGTGTCTCTCTCAGAACAATGTTTCTCTCTGTCTCTCCCCCTCCCTTCTACCTCTCTCTAAAAATCAATGGAAAATGGCCCTCCATTTTGTGAGGATTAAAAACAACAACAACAACAACAACAACAACAACAACAAAAGAGCTGTGGATGCCTTCAGTGACTATCTGAGCCTAACGAAGACAACAATTCCCACTCCAGGTGGAGTCAATGTCTTTTGTCAGTGAATAGACGCTCAGGGAACCCAAGAACAGCCACACAGGAGAAGAGAGAAGAGGTGGACGCGCATGCTTAGCTTGTCCCCATCTAATCACGGCATCAGTGACTCCTAATAACAGGCATTTGTTTAAAGCTTTCAGCTTCTAAAACGTTTTCACACGCCAGGCCTCTCATTCCCACCTAAACACCCCCGATCAGGCTGTTCTGAACTGCCAGCCAGTAAGCCGAGACCAGACCAGTGGGGCCCAAGATCTTTCAGAACTGATGAAAGGGCCTCAGCCTAGGAGCAGGCTGGCGGTGCCGGGTGGCGGCGGCGGGGGACAGATGCGATATTTCTTGCTTAGCATCTTTTTCCTGCTGTACCAGATTAGTGGGGCTGTATGCACTGGGCATTCCCAGCCACTCCCTGCTGGGAGAGGTCCAAAGATCCCTAAGAACATTTGTGCTGGAGCCCGGCTCTCCTGAACCCACTGGCTGCTTTCTGGCCCTTCCATTTAGAGCCCGGCCCAGCTCAGCTCCTGTCACATGTCACTGCTCCGCCACCAGCCTCCTTTGGCACATCCACACCCAGATGCTTCCACTTAAGCACTTACCCCAAGAGTTCAGGTCCTTCTTACCAAACCACAGCCCTTTAAACAGATCCCGAAAGCTCTTTCATCAACATGTAGTAATAGTAAGAGACTCTGTTGAATAGCTGAACCCCCACCCACCCCTGCTCAAGAATGCAAGGAATAGCAGCATCGGGCACTGACACCTCACCTCCAGAGCCCAGCAGGCCAGACTTCCTCCCAGCTCAGCCGTCCCCCGCCCTCAGGACAGAGGGAGACAAGCCTGAAATGACGAGCTTCTTAAGAGAAACACCACCCCAAAGCCATGAGTGTGAGATACCCCCAAGCCCAGCCCCCAGGAGGAGCATGGGCTCTGGCCAGGAAACGGGTGCCATGACTCACACCCAAACAGCCCTTCTGACCTGGGCTTACGGAACACTGCAGACTAATGTGGAGTTTCCTTCGATGTCTGTGCTTAATACTTTCAAACACTTGCTTCACCTTCCTCTGACTATGCTCGCCTCCCATTTCTGCTCTTGACATTCTGCCCCCAGTTGGTCCTTTTCCCTAACTCAGAGGTTTATGGTAGTAAAGAGGCCATGACAATCTCAGGGACCAAGGTCATGCATCTTAACTCAGGCCTCTGGGGGAATGGTTTGGGCAGATCTCGAAAGATAACAGATGCAGGTGCTCTAGCAGGGACAGGGATGGGTGATGAGGCTAAGAGGAAGGAACCTGTGGCCTTTGAAAGAATGAGAGGGAAGCCAGACAGTATCCATGTAGCTTATCTTCAAGGGGACCCTGCCCACTGCCAACCCCCTTCTACTCTGTTACAAGATAGTATTTTACTGGAAATAAGATACATAGAACAGAAAAGAATTGTCATAAAAACGCATGATCCACAACTATCAATCTATTTATTAGATGTTTAGCCATTTAATAAATACTATTTGCCTCCTATTATCAGTAAAAACCTTTACTAGTAAATGCTATGAGTGAATAAAAAATGAATGTTAAGACTAAGTTATTTATCTACCAAGGGCCAAAAATCTTTCATCTCTCATCCATGTCAAGTAGAACATGAAGGTTGCATGTAGAATTGGACCGCTATCTGAGATCCATGAGCCAAAGCCAACAAACTTTGGCTTTTTCCAATTTAGACTTCAGAAATTCATAAATTAATTAATGATCTAATTCTAAAGCAGTCGTGGTATTTCTTTGTGAGAAGAAAAACATCGTTTCCCTGAAATTCCCATCATCTCTCAAATTAAGTTCAGATGGCACTTAGCTGCTAATATTTCTACATTGTCACTAGCTCATTGAGCAAGTAACATGTAAAACATCACATAAAGTTAGTTGCAAAGACAAGCTGAGTTTCAAATTTGCCAGTCATTTCATGGATAATAAGGCTCACCTCATCATCCTCTCATTCAAGATAATGAATATTCTAGGGGAAGAGTGTGGGTGACAGGCAGCATGGAGGTCCTGGGACCCTGAGGGAGAAGGACACACACATGCTGTACGCTTGGGAGAGGGCAGCTCAGTATGCTCAGGGCAGGGCAGCAGGAGGAAGGAGCAGCAGTGCAGTGTGGGCAACCTATAAGGCTTCACATGGGGGGGGGGGGAGAGATTTCTCCAGCTCGACAGCAGGCAGAAATGCATTGCAGGAGGAGCTGGGAGGGGGTGAACATGCATCTCTGTGTGGTCAGACAACTGAGAAAGAATGGCACCAAATGAGGCTGGGGCCAGCTTGTGAAGGGTCCCTCACCTCATCTCACCCCTAGAACTTGACCTTTATCCATTAGGCAATAGAGAACCACTGGAAGGAGCTATTTAAAAGATGTCCTTCTTCTCCAGCAATAATGAAGAAAGCCCAGCTGGCATGGCTCAGTGGTTGAGCATCGACCTATGAACCAGGATCATAGTTCGATTCCAAGTCAGAGCATATGACTTGGGTTGCAGGCTCTATCCTCAGAGTTGGGGGAGAGGGGGAACGTACAGGAGGCAGTCAATCAATGATTCTCTCTCTCTCTCTCTCTCTCTCTCTCTCTCTCTCTCTCTCTCTCTCCCCTCTCCCTTCTCCCCTCTCCACTCTCCCCTCTCCCCTCTCCCCTCTCCTTTTTTCTTCCCAGATTTCGGCAGGCAATCAGATATCCCCTGAGGGGTTTGCAGGCTGGGCTGAGAAACCACCTCCCCACTGCACGAATTTCATGCACCAGGCCTCTAGTATATAATAAAATAATATAGAAAGATGCAAGGACCCGAGGGAAGCGTCCTTCTGGCAGCCTGTCCCCTCCACCTGCCTACCTCAGGGACCCTGCGGCACCCTCTCACTTCTCTTTCACCACCACCCTCATTCTGATAGCGAGGACGGGGCTTCTCTCCTTTGGCCCCATCAGCCCTGTGCACATCAGTAGGCTGCTGTCAGCACGTGGGATCATCCCCTGAAACTCTGCCTGCCTCTCCCCATCCACTTCCCCAGCTCTCACTGCACCTGCTCCCCTGCTCCCTCTGCCTCTCTGGCCACAACTGGCCCTGCCTCTCCCCCTGCCTGGCAGGCAGGCTCAGGTGTCATCTTCCTTCTGCTCCAAGATCCTTAACAATGCACACAGCTCTGTCAGACACTGTGCACTCAGACCTTTAGTCTCCTCTTTCCTTCTTATCACACTCCTCATCACAAACTACCATGTATCTTTCTTTGTCGAGAAATGGAATCTTGCAATTCCCTTTCTCTTCACTCCAAATTTCCTCTGCACTCTCTGATCTCATTGCTGAGAGACCCCTTAACCTCTTATTGCTGAGGTCCAAATGGCTCAGTTGTTCCCTCTCTAAGGTGAATATGCATCTCTCCCCCTCTCCTGATCCTTCCTCTCAACCCACAAATATGAAAGCCTCAGTTATCCTAACACCCTTCCTTTGGCCCTACATCCTTTATCCCTTCATGTTTCACCTCCCTTCTCTGACACCTTGTGGGATATTTCCACCCACTTATGCTGCCGCTGCTCTCTCAACTACTGAGCCACTTCAGTTCTTACTCTTTGAGAGGCAGACTAGGGTGAGCTTAACGCGCAAGCTGGAGGCTCAGGCTGCTTGGGTGAGACCATTTCTGACATCACTCACAAGGTGTCCTGGGGGCAAGACTCTTACTCTCTACGCCTCAGTTGCCGCATCTATAAGATGAGCAGAATCAAAGTACCCACCCCAGAGGTGGGGTGAAAGGTCAAATGAGCTGAAACCGGTTTGGCTCAGTGGTAGAGCGTCGGTCTGTGGACTGAAGGGTCCCGGGTTCAATTCTGGCCAAGGGCATGTACATTGGTTGCGGGCACATCCCCGGTAGGGGGTGTGCAAGAGGCAGCTGGTCGATGTTTCTCTCTCATCAACGTTTCTAGCTCTCTATCTCTCTCCCTTCCTCTCTGTAAAATATCAATAAAATATATATTTTTTTAAAAAAGGTCAAATGAGTTAATGTGAGTGAAGCAGTGAGACCAGCGGGCAGCCAGTGCTGGCTGGGGTTGCTGTCTGTGGCATATCATCGGTGCTGGGACCCCGGAGACACTCTCCTCCCTTGGCATTTGAGATGAGGTGCTCTCTGGGTTCCTCCGGACCCTCCTCCTTCACTAAGTGTCCGATCTCAGCTTCCCCTCCCCATTCCAGGGCAGATTCCATGCTAGGTCTCTTCTTTCCTTCTAGAGTCTTGTCCTTGACAATCCATATTTCATCTCCATGTTCATGGCTCATAAAGCTAGACTGCTTTGGTGAGCTCTAGACCAAAATACCCAAATACTCATCAGCTTACTGACTACTTCCTAGCAGCCCCCGAGATGCAGCATTCTCAGAAATTCTCGGCATGGTCCTGCCCTGGCTTGGTAGCTCCAATGGCCTGGCACTGTATCCTGCATCCCCTATAACTCCTCCCTCACCTTCCGACAGCTGACAAGTCCCTGTGAATGACTCCTGCAAGGATGCTCTTCTCATCTCACTTTCTCCACTCCAGCTGCCCAGCCTGAGTTCGAGTATTCAGAACCTAGGCATGGAGGCCTCCTCTCACCTGAGCAATACCTGGACTCTCCCATTGCAGTCCAAACTCATGATGTGACATTCAAGGCATTTCTTAGCCAAATGGACTGTCCCCAGACTGTCCTGGACTCATGCTGGTAGTAATAACGGCTGTCATTTATTAAGCAATCTCCCTGCGCTGAGTCACATATTTATGTGTACCTCATATGCCAATATTCTTAACTGATATTTTACAGACAAATTTTACAAACAAGAAAAACAAAGCTTGGAGATGTTAAGTAACCTAGTCAAATCACACATCTGGGAAGAAGTAGAGATGGGATTGATTCCAGACTGTCTGGCTCTAAGGTTATGTTCTTAATCACTATGCGGCACTTTCTCACCACGCCTGGCTACCTCCAACCATGTTCTTCTGAGTTCCTGCTATGCTAACCACAGGAGTGCATTCTCATTTTGCTATGCCTTCTGCATGCTGCCTCCTCAAGCTAAAGGTCTCTTCCCTGGTCTCCATCCATCAAAACTAATTTTTTTCAAGGCCCAGATGATTCTCCTTCCTCTAGGACAGCAACCCTACCCTACCTGTCCAAGAGAATTGCTGAGACCTCACTACCCATGCTCACACCTCCATTTAATTTGTTTCACGGTGCCCTGAGGATACCCAGTGGGAGGACACTGACATCCTCTCTGTCCGGGATCTCCTCACCTGGGGGCAGCTAAGTGTCTGATTGGTGGGAATGAGAGAAGGAACTGAGCATGTGCAGCCCAACCATCCTTCTCTCTCTTTCTCCAGAGCTACCTTGCCAGAAGGAGACCTGCATTCACTCAGGTCCCTGATAGAGGTAGGTATGCTAACTCAGCAGAGAGATGCATTGGGAACCCTACTGGCCATATTCTCAAACACCTTTATAGTCCTAGAGCAGATATTTTGGTCTCTGACTCCTGGTCTTTTTTTCTTCTTCTTCTTTTTTTACTTTATTGATTAAGGTATTACATATGTGTCCTTTTCTCCCTTCCCCTTCCCCCCGGTCTTATTTTTTAATTGGTGCCAAACTCAGAGGGCATTTAAGGGGTATAAAAAATTACCACATCACCCACTGAATCTGTGTCACTATTAGTCAAAGAAAAACTGGTCACCCCAGCCAATTTGCTCAATGGATATAGCATCGGCCTGTGGACCAAAGGGTCCAGAGTTCGATTCCAGTCAAGGGCATGTGCCTTGGTTTCAGGCTCGTCCCCAGCCCAGGACTTGGTTAGGTTGCGTGCAGGAGGCAACCAATAGATGTGGTTCTCTCACATGGATATTTCTCTCTGTCTCTCCCTCTCTCGTCCATTCTCTCTGAAAAGATGAACGGAAAAATATCCTCAGGCGAGGATGAACAGAAGAAAAAGAAGAAGGAGAAGGAGGAGAAGGAGGAGGAGGAGAAGGAGGAGGAGAAGGAGGGATCACTAGCAAGGAGGCCCCCACAGCATCCTGAGTGACAGCCCTACTTAGCCCCGCGGCGCCTCTGTCTGGGAGCCTGGCTCCCTAGCAACCTGCACATGACCCTGTAATTCACTTTCCCAGGTAGGGTAATGCCAGGAAGGCAGTCTGGGAGGGCAGGCGTTTGTGTGGTGGCCACTGGACAACGCCTGCCAAAGTGAATTAGTCCACTGGTGCCTGGTTTATAGATTAGCCTTGTCCGTTTGGTTAGCATGACTCAGGCTCTCAGGCCCCAAGTACAGGTCAATGAATAGATAAAGGAGGAGGGTCTCTGAGCCTGCAAACCACCCTCCCAAGCAGTCTTTACCTCTGCTCTCTGCTGTCCACACCTGCAGGCCCACGGCAGAGAGAACCTACCCCTCAGTGTGTCTCTACAACACCTTCAAAGAAAGAACACATCCTTCAGAGAAACTCCTACCATCCTCCTCTCACAGCAAAGAACACACACACACATACACACACACATACATACATACACACACACACACACACACACACACACACACACACAGATTTACTTCCAGGAAGGAACAAATGGAAAAAAGAGAGACAAATTCAAAGAAATGCTTCAAATATAGCCTTAACCTGACTACTTCCAAGATGTTTTGGCTCAAAACCACCACCTAATAAAATATAACCAGCCAGGGGTCATTTAGAGCTGGGAGATTCACTATACCTTCCTTCCACTTTTGTACAGGCTTGAATTTTCTTTTTTTCAGTAAAAGATTAAACAAACATGCACACATACCACTTAGGGAGCCTGGATTTTCCAGAGGGAGTCACAAGACCCCACCTTCCCTTGCTAGGGACCAGCAGAACTGAGATTTGAATCTAAATTCCTGATGACTCCTGTGGTGTTCTCCCTACGGTGCCATTCAGACTCTCTGAAGGTCCTAATATCTCACCAAACTCTCACCTCCCCATCCTTCAGCCCCACCGCCTCTCACCCGGACTGCCAAAGCTGCCTCCTCTCGGCTTCTTACTTCTAGCTGACTCTTCCTCGACCATCTCTTCCCCAGTGCAGACAGGATATGTTCAGTAAAACTAGTGACATTATTACTCTGCCCCCAAACCTCCCGTGGCTCCCCCCATGTCAGGAACAAAGCTGTCTTCCGGAGCGTGGCCACCAAACTTCTCCAACAAGGCCCCCACTCCCAGCTGCACATCTCGCCTCGCTCTCAGGTCCAGTCACGATGGGCCGCTGCCTGATCCCTAAATCCAGAAAGATTTTCCCGTTTTTCTCTATTTCCTCTGTTTGAGATGCTTTTACCCATCTCTACTGTCAACTTCTACCCATCCTAAGGCTTTCTACACATGCGCCAACCCCAGGAGAAATCTTTCCTGACACCGCTATCCCCAGTGCTTGAAGGTGCTGGATGCCTCCACGCTGCTCCTACCACACCTGGCACCCACCTTTGTCATCTCACTTACATCTCACTTATACAATTCCTCGATCTGTCTGTCTCCCCTTCTAAATTAAGAAGCTCGAGAGCAAGGACTGTGTGCTAGTCTCCCTTCTATCCTCAGAGCCCAGCAGCGAACCTGACACAGGTACATGCTTGGTAAATGTTGGCTGGCACAAAATGTTCAAGGTGTGTGTCTCTGAGTGGTGAGAAAGAGGAGAAGCAGGGGAAGGGGGAGGCCAGCTTCCTGAAATGAGGGTGGGGAGCTGTCTGTCCATAGCAGCCGCTCCAGTCTCACCCTCTCCAGCCTGATATTCGGAGTGGAGGCAGCTCTACCACATGAAGAACTTGGCTGTGCTTGGTCCCTGGCATGAGCAAGAGACATAATAGATGAATGCAATTATGCTCCCGAAGGACCAACAGAAGAGGATGTAACTGCCCCTGACAGAGGATAAAGCCAGGCATGGCTCCTCCTATTATTTTAGAATGCTAAGTGACAAGAAAAAAAACAAAACAGATCTGAATTGGAAAATGTTCTCTATCATCTAGAGCCAGCATGCCAAACTCGCAGCCCAATGAATATTTCTGCAGCCCAGCCAACATAACGGCATGTAAGGAACGTTTTAATAAAAATTTCATAATTTAATTTTTACAATATCCTGTTATACGTACTTTTTAATAAGTAACTACAATGTTTGCTAACGACTGATGACTCTAATTGTGTTGTATTCATTTCCCTTACATGCAGGCGCATCATTTCTCTCCACTAATACCAGCAGCCAATACTTTAGCAGCCGATGGCCACGTCATTAGTCTTGTACTGACTTGTTTGGAGTGCGCAATAGGAAATCCTTCGATTTTGGAGAACAAGAAAAATAGGTTTATTTGCGTTAAGCTTATTAACTTGTGCAGTTATTCAGTGTCAGATAAGTTAATGTTCAAGAAAAAAAAATTAACTTTTATTAAAATGTTTATTATTTTATGTTAACGATTACTCATTTACTTCAGCCCTTTGTTTTCAGCATGTCTCTATCAAAATAAACCTACGTTTCTATGAAAATTGAAGCTTTTTAAAAAATATATATATTTTATTGATATTTTACAGAGAGGAAGGGAGAGAGATAGAGAGCTAGAAACGTCGATGAGAGAGAAACATCGACCAGCTGCCTCTTGCACACCCCCTACCGGGGGATGTTCCCGCAACCAATGTACATGCCCTTGACCGGAATCGAACCCGGGACCTTTCAGTCCGCAGACCGACGCTCTACCACTGAGCTAAACCGGTTTCGGCAGCTTTTGTTCTTTTGTGGCCCACATAAACGTAAACCTTATTCATTTGGTCCACGTTAGCCTCTGAGTTTGGCATGCTTGTTCTAAAGTGTTTGGGTGCCTCCTGCATAACCTTAGCCTGCAGCCAGCTACCTCCTACAAGCCTCCCAAGCTACCTGGGGAGGAGCACAGGTTCCGGAACTGAGCAGGCTCCAGGCAAATGCTAACCGAACTCATCAACATTTAGTCTGTATTTTGAGCATTCATTTCAACATTTGCTAAACACTTTAATTTTGAATTAATGCAATAGTTTTTCTTTTGCATTAAAAAAAAAAGTTTAAAGTAGGAGGAGACCAAAGCATCTCCTTAAAGACAGGGAGGCTGTGTGCACCGGCCACAGCAGCCTGCTCCTGCCTCGCTTAGGGAAGGGGGTTTCCTCTGCGGGCCTGGGCTGGATGTTCCTAGCAGGGTGTTAGCACTTCTGTCTTCTCTGGAGGGTTGAGAAGCACATAGGAACCAGAGGAAGACACCACACAGAACCCACTGCTGACAGAGGCCAGACTACAGGGGCCCAGCTCTTCCTGGACTTCCCTGGGCTGAGCCTTTGGACAAGGCCAATCAAGCCTCCTCCACTGGCCCGGCTGAGCCCTTTCCTCCCTCGGCAGGACCAGCAGTGACTGCCTCCTACTGGGGATGTGCCCACAACCAAGGTTCATGCCCTTGACCGGAATCGAACTTGGGACCTTTCAGTCTGCAGGCCGACGCTCTATCCACTGAGCCAAACCAGTTTCTGCTGAGCCTTGCCCAATGAGGGTCTTGGAAATATCCTGTTATGGGCTAAATTATGTCCCCCTTCCCCAAAGTCATATGTTGAAGTCCTACCCCCTACTACCTCAGAATATGACTGTATTTGTAAATAAGATCTTTAAAGAGGTAATTAAGTAAAAGTGAGGTCATTAGGATGGGCCCTAATCCAATATGACTGCTGTCCTCATAAGGACACAGATGGGTACAGACGGAAGATCACAGGAAGGCTCACGAAGTAGATGGCCATCGAGAAGCCAAGGAGAAGGGCCTCAGAAGAAAACCAGCCCTACCAATACCTTGATCTTGACTTCTAGCCTGCAGACTCGTGAGAAAATAAATTTCTGTTCTTTAATCCACCCAGTCTGTGGTACTTTGTTACGGCATTCCCAGCAAGCTAACACACGCCCCGGGATCTTGAACACTTGGCAAGACCGTCGGAAGAAGGTACAACTCCTTTCCAGAGCCGTGGGCTTCTGTTCTCATCCTTGGGTGCCCCTTCCTCTCAGTTTAAGGGAGACCTCGCTTCACACCTTCAAACCTTAACACCCAGTGAGACCCAGTTCCTGAGAGTCCTTTATTTTCTCTGTAAGTCAGCTCTGAGGCAGTTGAACCTTGGGAGCAAGATCACGTAGCATGGCCAGACTTGGCAGCTGCAAAGAAAACCCCAGGGTCCCTTGACCTGACCAGCTATCAAATTGCATTCAAGGAGCCAAGAGCCCTCAGCCCAGCCCTCTCTCTTCTCTTCAAGCCAAGTCAACAACTCCAGCATGTGCTGGAGGAAGGAGGGGCGGGTGGGGCTGGGCTGGGCTGGGCCCCTACCCTCAGCTCAGTCATAAGACACTTGCCACCTGGGATCACTTCCCTCCCCTAAGAGCACTTAGGCCGGAGAGAGGCTGAGGGACTTTCCCAGAAAAAGTGACCCAGAAATCCCCCATTTGTACACAAACTCCTGCAGATCAAAGAGAGGCTGGCTGGAGGATTACACCCTGGGGGCACAGAGTTCTTGCTCCTGGAAGTCTGTCAGCCTGACCCCCAGAGAATAAAAATCTCTGGGGGCATCTCTCCCTTTTCTCACCTCTTTTTTTTTGTCCATCAAGCTAGGCCATTATTTTCCCTTAGGAGAACCCAGATGGTTCCTCACACTTCCAGTGAAAGGTGGCGACATCTGTGTGATTCAGAAGAGCCACCGGAGGGGAAGGCAGCACTGATACCAGCCCAGGCCACCCCAAGCCTTCGGAGACTCCTTTCTCATTCATTCCCCTGCGGGAGGGGAGCAGCAGGATGCAGTGGAAAGAGTCCAAGCTTTGGGGTCAGACCGACATGGGTCTAAATCCTGGCTCTACTCCCTGGAGCTGAGTTAGTGTTTGACCTTGGATAATACATATTAACCTCTCGGGTTACTCTGTAAGGGAGATAAGAACACCTGCCCCACACAGGACTGGTCAGAGGGTTAGAAGAGAGGCGAGAGTCAAGGACCGCCCAGAGCAGGGGTGGGCAAACTTTTTGACTTGAGGGCCACAATGGGTTCTTAAACTGGACCGGAGGGCTGGAACAAAAGCAACCTGACCATGCTGGCACTCTCATCTTGGGCTGCTGGTGAAGGAGCGGAGGGGAGAGCAAGAGAACCCTCCGCTCTTTCAGCTCCGCAGGCCGGATAGAACAGCAGAGTGGGCCGGAGTTTGCCCATGGCTGGCCCAGAGCCTGGCCAGTAAGTAAGCAACATGGGCCTCCTCTCTCGGAGAACAGGGCCCTCCCTGCACTATTCCGGAAGGTGGATTTAGCCAAGACCAAGACCCCTTCTCAGGGCTTGAATGTTGAGATTGGGAGAAAATACATGATTCTGAGAAGTTGCCAAATCTCTTGTAGCTGGCCTCCCAATTCGGCAGATCTGGGGGGACAACCACTGTGCACAAGCTCTGAGCCTCCTGTCTCTCTCTAGCAGAGTGAGACACTGTCTCTCTCTAGTGTCTGCCAGGAAGGCTGGGCACCAGGCTCCTTCCACCTGCTCTCAGTCATCCCGCCAGTCTGCCCAGGCGTCTAGCTTGGGGACAGGGAGCAGCGTTTGTGATGGTCAAGGCCCGTCTGAGCGCAGGCCCCTGGCAGAGGAATCCTAGCTGGGGAGATGACCGGAGAGACTCCAAAGGTGGGGGATGCAGCTGAGGCTGGGCTCGAGGGGCTGGGGAGAGGCAGGCCAGATCCTGACATGTGTGAATGGCTGCAGCCTGGAGCGGGAGGCGTGTGGCCTCAGGAGGCCCACTGAACTCAGAGGTGGCCTCGAGAGCCGACAGCCTCGTACTTGTGACTCAGATAAGCCCCACAATTGCTCCTGGTGGGCCTCACACACACAGAACACCCGGAGATACTGAGGGAAGGTTTCCACACTCGGTGTGTAACCGAGATGCATGAGATGTGCGTCTTTCTCATGAACACTATTCGTCATTCAACTGTCACTAGATTTATTTAAAACTCTCTTTCAGCCGAAACCGGTTTGGCTCAGTGGATAGAGCGTCGGCCTGCAGACTGAAGGGTCCCAGGTTCGATTCTGGTCAAGGGCATGTACCTTGGTTGCGGGCACATCCCCGGTAGCGGGTGTGCAAGAGACAGCTGATTGATTGTTCTCTCTCATTGATGTTTCTAGCTCTTATTTCTCTCCCTTCCTCTCTGTAAATAAATAAATAAATAAATAATAAAATAAAATAAAATTCTCTTTCAGTTATACTTAATCATGACCTTTGAGGACTGGATTTATGACCCTGAAGTAGCTCTTGAGTTTCCAAAGTGCTCATGAGTAGTAGAGCTTTGTCCCACCTGAAGCCCCCTGAGTCACTGCAGCCCAGATACTAACGAGGGAGCCCCTCCCCCCAGCTCCCCGGGATGGTCTTGGGCTTGCTCTCTGGGCTGAGGGAAACGTTCCCAGGAGGAAGCCTGCAGCACCCAGGGGCCGCCCTCAGGACAGAAGCAAGGGCTGGATCTGGGTTGAGCTCCAGGAGGAAGGACAGGCTGGACAGAGGACGGGGGCCTGGGCAGACCTGCTCAACAATAAGAACGGGCTGGCTCTAGGGGCACAGGATCAGAAAGAACCCCAACTTCAGCAGGCGGCCACCGCCAGCGCCCACTTGCTCAGAGCCTGAACATGTCGCCGTAAAAACAATACGTTCCTTTCATGCAGGTATCCCAGCACCCACTCCACGCCCCTGCACGGGCAGGCTCCCAACAAGGACTTGCGGAACTGTGCCCACTGCTCCTCTCCACCCCACAGCCCAGCCCGGGTCACCGCCCAGGTTACTCTGACTCCCATCCCTCACCTCTCCCTCCCAACCAACCCACAGTACCACTTGCTGACCATCCCTCCACGGCTGACACCCTGGAGTCCCCAACAGGGGACTAATTAATAATAGGGGACTAATTACTAATTAGTAACGTGTTACTAATGATAAAGTAGCTGAAGCCAAGACTCTTTTTTTATATAAATTAGAGAAGACTCCCTAAATTAGCTTGCCCCATTCTAATATACTTTCTTGAATGGGAAAGAAAATACAGGAATTCCACCAGGAAATCAGCAATTGCCTACAGTACTCAGAGAGTAACAGTTTCCACGATGCCATGAACAACAATGCAGCCTCCTACTATATTCAAGATGTACATCCTAAACGCACATATGTGTGTATACACATATATTTATTGGGGCCGGGTGTGCATCATAACAATCTGGCCATGTCCATCAAATGCTTCTCTAAGATTGTCATCTGGCACATGCATACCAGCCATCTTCCTGTCTCCACGTGAAGAGCTGATCTTCACAGCCAACTTAAAACTAAATAACCTGGACTCTCAGCCGGGTGGCTATCTGGGGTGGAAAGAACGAGGGTTAGGGACCAGGCAGACTGGGCCAAAAGTATCACCAAATAAGGAACCACGGGCAAGTCACTTACCCAGAGTGGGTTTCCTCCTCGGTTAAAGCCCTGAGGGTCTCTGTGCGCGGTGCCTGATGCATGGTGAGCACTTCATAGATGAGTGCTTCCGTCCCAGGCTCCCTATGTAACCTCACTTACTCCTCTGTTCCAGCCAAACCAAACCACTGGCTGTTTTCCACCCAGGCCCCATCATTTACCACCCCCATGCCTTTCCCCAGCACCGCTGCTCCCTCTGCTAGAAATGCCCTTCACCCCCGTAGAAAGGGATGTCTCTGGTCCTGTCTTTCCTTCAAGACACATATCAAAAGCCACCTGATCAGGAAGCTGGGTGCCCCCATATTTGTTGTGTTTTCTCTGCAGTTATTACTGCCTGTTTTGAATAGAGTACAGTCCTTAAATTTCCTCCAGGCAGGGGACATATTTCATTCCTCTCATGTTCGCCCCAACACAGAGGATGATTAAAAATCACTTGGTGGTGGCCGAAACCGGTTTGGCTCAGTGGTAGAGTGTCGGTCTGCGGACTGAGGGGTCCCGGGTTCAATTCCGGTCAAGGGCATGTACCTTGGTTGCGGGAACATCCCCGGTAGGGGGTGTGCAAGAGGCAGCTGGTCGATGTTTCTCTCTCATCAGCGTTTCTAGCTCTCTATCTCTCTCCCTTCTTCTATGTAAAATATCAATAAAATATATATTTTTTAAAAATCACTTGGTGACTGAAATAATAAACGAGGTCATAAATCTACTCTGTTTCCCCGAAAATAAGAGCGTCTTATATTAATTTTTGCTCCCAAAGATGCGCTAGGTCTTATTTTCAGGGGACGTATTATGTTTCGATGAAGTAGGTCTTATTTTCGGAGGATGTCTTATTTTCGGGGAAACACGATATTGACGTTAGAGAACCTCTGCTCCTAAAAGAGTGAGCATTTCCCTAGATGCAGTGGGCCTATTCTGACCTTGGGGCTTCCATAGCCTCCCTTCCCCCTGCCTTCCCTGGCTCCCTTCCCTGCCACCCAGGCCAGGATAGCCTGCCCCTCAGACATCCACGTTGCTTAACCACAGCACTCTGCATCCTCCGTCCATGCACCCCACCCAAAACCTCAGCCCATGTGAATAAGGCCCTGCTGCCCACAGCCCTTCCCACCTCCTCTTGGTGTGGGAAGCTTGCTCCGTGGCCCAGACTGCAGACAGCCAGAATTCCCACTGTCTTGGATGCTATGAGTCCACATGGCCCTGGTTCTCTGGGTACCAGGATGCTGTGCTCTCAAAATCTTCAAGGAGGGGGAGTCTATAAGAGCCTTCATGCCCCAGTCGGGTGGTTGGACGAAGGTGGGTATCAGAAGAGAATACACGCAGTACAATCACTTGTTTGGGGTCACAGCCTCAGTTTCAACCCACAAAGAGCCTCTCCTCTCTCCCAACCCCTGTTCCCAAGCGGGACTCAGCCTGGGACTCAAGACAGAGCAGCTTCTGCACAGCTTTATGGTTTCCCTTCCCCTGCCTTTCACCCTCATTCCACCCTATAGTTGCTACAAGTCATTTCTGCTCAGAAGCCATCAATTACCACCCCGCCCCTTCCCCCTCTCCCCGCAAAATCCTGCAGCACTTTAACCTTTCAGCAAACTCTGCCTCCCTGGTATTTCATAAACTTCCCTCTAGTCAACACTGCTTGGCCAAGACCCTCCGCTACATGCTTTAAGACAGCTGCCTGGCCCTAGGGCTAAGTTTGAGTTATTCAGAATTTATTAATCATCTCAAACCCACTTCCTCTTTTATACCCTTCACCATCATCACCACGGACTCTCAACTCTGCCCTCTGAGCGCCACAGAACATGGTACCTCCCTGACCCACCTGAATGAACATCGCAGTCACAGCCTGGTGTCTTCCTGTCTGTCCCCAGGTCCTTCCCAAGCTTACAAGGCAGGGACTCCAGCATTTACGGTCCCCGCTCCACCTGCTCCCAAAGTGTGCTGTCCAGTGTACTACCTCCAGGTGGGGCCAGTCCTGGCCAGTGCAGGGAAAGGGGGGTGAGACCCCAGCAAGATATATAAACCCAGGACTTCTAGTAACACAGCCAGGCTGAGCCAGTTTACATGGGCTTTTCCACACAGGCAGGTGGGATACTCACACCAATTGACTTTGGAGCCTAATGGCGGGACTTTGCACTCACCCCGGCCACATCTCATCGAGCTGGCGTGGGCTCTGAACTCTGTTTGCTGCCCTTGTGCTGAACTCTGGTGACCGGCCATGTGAAGCCAGGCTGCTCCCCACCCTGCCGTGCGCTTCTGCCTCCTGGATTTCCTGCTCATGTCTTCCACGGCTGTCCTTCGAGTCACACCTGGGGGCCCAAAGAATGCTACTCCCCCCCTGAAATCTTAGTAGAAGCTTAGGTCTAGATGATATAAATCATTCCTCTTGACAAAGCATTTTCCCAAGGTTTCCTGAAAACAGCATGATAATGATAACAATACCCCTTATTGAGTATTTAAGACAGCCGTGGGCAAACTACGGCCCGCGGGCCAGATCGGGACCGGCTGTTCTATCCAGCCTGCAGAGCAGAAAGAGCGGAGGGTTCTCTTGCTCTCCCCTCCGCTCCTTCACCAGCAGCCCAAGATGAGAGTGCCAGCATGGTCAGGTTGCTTTTGTTCCAGCCCTCCAGTTTAAGAACCCATTGTGGCCCTCCAGTCAAAAAGTTTGCGCACCCCTGATTTAAGACATGCCAAGCACCACAGCCAACGTTTTCTGCGAATTATCTCATTTAATCTTTACCAAAACCAAATAATAGGCCTGTTCCCATTGGGCAGATGAGGAACGTAAAGTACAGAGAGGTAGTGACGTGCTCAAAGTAGCAACAGTAAGTATGTGCGGAGTTGGGATTTAAATGGAGGCCTCTCTGATTCGAAGTCCATGCTCTAGAGCAGTGGTCGGCAAACTCATCAGTCAACAGAGCCAAATATCAACAGTGCAATGATTGAAATTTCTTTTGAGCCAAATTTTTTAAACTTAAACTTCTTTTAATGCCACTTCTTCAAAATAGACTCGCCCAGGTCATGGTATTTTGTGGAAGAGCCACACTCAAAGGGGCCACACGCATGTGGCTCAAGAGCCTCAGTTTGCCCACCACGGCTCTAGAGCAGGGGTAGGAATGTCAGGCCCATGGGTCAAATAAGGCCCTTGAAATGATTTAGTCTGGCCCTGCCAAGGCAACCACAGGCAGGACTGGAAATTCAATAAATCTAGAAACTTTTTCATAGCAGCATAAATTTATATTAAGTGAATTATATTAAGTGAATGACATTATAAATATCCAACTAGCCCTTGGCAGAAAAAAAGTTCCCGCCCTAGCTGGTTTGGCTTAGTGGATAGAATGGATAGAATGAGGGTTCCTGCTGAAACTGGTTTGGCTCAGTGGATAGAGCGTCTGCCTGGGGACGGAAAGGTCCCAGGTTCAATTCCGGTCAAGGGCACGTACCTTAGTTGTGGGCACATCCCCAGTGAGGGGTGTACAGGAGGCAGCTGATCAATGGTTCTCTCTCATCGATGTTTCTGACTCTCTATCCCTTCTTCTTCCTCTCTGTTAAAAAATCAATAAAAATATATTATTTTAAAAAAAGAATGAAGGTTCCTGAGTTCAATTCCAGTCAAGAGCACATGCCCAGGTTGTGGGCTCGATTCCCAGTGAGGGATGTGCAGAAGGCACCCAATCAATGGTTCTGTCTCATCACTGATATTTCTGTCTCTCTCCCTCTCCCTTCCTTTCTCTGAAATCAATGCTCTAGAGCGACCAGCGTTCTCAGAGACCAGGAAGGCCAAGTCCTCATGGAGAAAAGCTGCTGCCTGCCATGCTGGAAGGAGGGTGTGGGGGGGCAGGAGGAGTCAGATTCCGTCTCTCCAGAGCAGGACAATAATCCCGGCCGAGGCACTGTGCAGTCCCAATGAGCTGGCGCAGAGAAAACCTAGATGGACGGACACGCAGGGAGGTGGTAGTTGTTACTGGGTGAGCAGCCTCGCATCACAGAACCAGATGTCTTGGCCGGTTGCAGGAAGAACTTATGTAATAAAGCTTTCCCATGCCATCTACTCAAGGTCAGGTGTCAGAGCCAAGAACTATGCCTTTGCTTTAGCAAACTGTTAAATGAGAAGAGTCTGCCTTTCCCACCCACATTCAAAGTCTAACTTCACCTCTCCCCCTGCTGCAATCCATTCTCCCCAGTCCGACATCCCCTTACCGCTCCTGGTGCCTTACTGAATTTGGAGCTTGATACCACACGTTCCAGTGTGCCTGGGACACTCCTGTCATTCCAGGATCCCATCCAATTCAGTATTTGTCCACCTCCTTTCACTTTCAGAAAAGTTCCTGATAGGACTATAAATTAAGTCCAACATTCTGGGACCTTAAAAAAAAATGGCTTTACTTCTCTGACACCCATTTCCCTGCCACACAATGGGAATAACAGTGCTATCTTCATGAGGCAAACCCTTTGCAAAGTCCACCAAAGCCCAAGCCCCACCCCATCCTTCCCGCTGGAGGCAGCTTTCCGAGGGGCCTGTCTGCACCTCTGTTGTCTCCGTGGAGCAGTGCAGCTGGAGCTGGCTATTCATGCGAAAACCTCTCCGATTCAGGGGAAGAGAGGTCTCGTGTTGGGGGAAGGAAATTTGCCCCTGAAGAGAAAGGAGTTACCACATATGCATGCAGGGAATAAAGGTAACCTAGAATGAGCTGTGGCTTAATCCCCACAACACACCACTTGGCTCCTACATAAAACAAAGGGAGAGAGAGAGAGAGAGAGAGATGTTGTCAAACCAAGACTCCTTCTGGCAGGGCTCCCTGGGCCTTTCTGCCAGAGCAGGTAGGAGGATTCTGTTAAGACCTCTTGGGACACCCAGGACAGTCACAGGAGTGGCTCCCCAGGCCACCATAGAGCCTGCCCAGCTGAGAGGCCCAGCTGCATCTGACTGGCACATTCCATCCATGCTCACAAGTCACTATAGATTTATGTCTTTACTCAGGAGTCAGAGTAGGAGTTCTGACTACGCTACTAATACACACTCGGGGCGGCCAGCAGGCACTGGCACTCTCCAAGCAGGCACGGCCACCCTGAGACTTGGATCTCCTCCTTCCCTATGCCTGTCCTCAAGCAGGAAACAGACACAGGTGGGTTTGGTTCTAAGCCATCACAATGGAGTATTGCACTAAAGCTGGTCGTAACCGTTTTTGCTGGCGAAGGGTCTGCCTTCAAAAACACAACATCTGTGAAGCACAACAAAGCCAAGCTCAATAAAACCAGGTATGCCTGTGTTTCCAAATCAGAGCCGCCGGGGAACATCGAAACAGCAGTAGGCCAGCGGGGAGGCCAGGATCCGGTCAATTCCCCGTAGTAGCTTGACCTGGGTTAACGAAGTCTTCCTGGAGACTCGTGAGTAGCCCCTCCATCCACTCTCTTCTGCATAAGTCCTTCCTGAGACATGGGCAACCCAGATCTCAAGTTTATACTCTTTGGCTATCCCTGATACTTCAGTATGGGTGAGCAGGCTCGGGAGATACATTCTGGTCTTAGAAAAAAAAAGAAAGAAAGAAAGAAAAACTCAAAACAAGATGAAGCAGAAACGTGCCAGACCTAGTTACATAGCTGAAAACAGCCAAGAGGCTTAACAAGTTTTTGCTCAAAGTCAAATTCCAGCATTTATCGTCTCTTTGTTTTTATTTGGCAATCACCACCTGTAATAATCTAAATGTTTTCATCTAAATGCATTAATCCAGCCCCGCCTTATCAAACCGAGGCGTACCCTGTGCCCTGGCAAAGGCAGGGCTTTATCCTAGGGTGCTGGAGGCGGAGGAGCCGGGCTGGGCAGAGAGGTGTGGAAGGGAGGGGTAAGGGTAAGCGGGGAGGAAATCCAGCCTCAGGCCACTGAGTCTCTGGGCAGCAGAACAGATTCTAGATAAGTCCTCTCCTCATCTGACTGCCTTGGCCCTCCACCAGTCATCTGGATCCCTGATCCCGGCCCTGCCCCCAGACTCCTGCGTGGAGGAGGTCCTCAGGGCTGGTTGCCTTTCCCAGATAGTCTGCCCCCCCCCTGACACCCCCTCCCTCCCCCGCTGCCATGGACCCAACTCCAACACTACACAGGCAGCTTCTCATGACTGGCTGGATGTGTCCCTAAAGTTTGTCTAGAAGAAAGAAAAAAAAAAAGGTGTTTGGATCATGGACTACCTCTTTCCATAGAACTCACAGACTGGTGGGTGCCGTCCCAGAAAAACCATTTAATACACATGCTTCCACACGGAGCACTAACAAGGATGAGTGCTGATGCCGTAAAAGCTCTCCCCACTTCCCATCAGCCCACATACAGCCAGGCCACGGGACAGAAAGGAGGACTCATGAGCCTTCACACCCACCCTTGGCACAGGCTGCCAGCAGACACTTCCCCGCCGAGTCCTTGACCTCTGAGACTCCAGCCTTAGCCGTCCTGAAGGCCGAATTCACCCAAGCCTGGTCTCTCCCATTTTTCATTGCTTAATGGAATCTCCATCTGGACCTTCTGGCAACTTCTCTCTGGCCAAACCCACTGTGCTCCAAAGGAAAGAGCCCAAGACCAGAGGACCAGGAGGCCCCGGGGTTCTGTTACGAGCAGCCGAGCCTGCTTCTGGGCTTCACCCTTCTCCAGAGTAAAAAGAAAGGGGCATGCAAGAAAGTACCCATGGCTCCCTCCTGATTGCAGAGACTCAGCCACCCTCATTTGCCTTTCCTCTTCTAAGTCCCTCCAAGCTCTCATGCTGCTAACAATTGCCTCCTTCTTCTCCCAGCACACTAGCACAAAATGTCAGTGTCCAATTTGACTCTTTTCTCCCTCCCTCAAATCCAATCAGTCACCAAATCCTTCAGGATTTCTTGGCAAGCTCACTGGCTTCTGTTTCCTCTTCTCCATCTCTGCTGCCCTTCCCTTGATTTAGGTCTTAATCAACTTCAGTGGGTTAGTCCAACAGTGCATTCTCACAAGAAGTTCCCCTCTCCCTCCCCACCCTGAATCCTTCTCAAAGCTCAGCTTTCACGAGTCTTTTCCATATTCAAAGACCTTCAAGGTGAAAGGAATAAAATTTAAATTCTTTAGCTTCAACTTTCAAGGCCTTCCATGATCTATCCACAGCCTAAGGCTATAGCCCTACCTCTCCGGATGTCCTCTTTCCACTTCACCTTAGGACTCCACCTGTGGGCCGCTCCCATTGGGCTTACTCCCTCCCTCATCTCCTACACAAAATAACCTGCCCCTTAACCCTTTACTGAGGCAAACATTGCAAAGCCAGCTAGCTCAAGTCTCCTGTCACAAACTCTTCTAGAACATTTGCCATGTGTAGGCTGCATGCAGCCCCAGAGCAGCTCAGAGTTTGTAGGGTTTGTGGATAGAGATATGCAAATGAGGTACCTAAATACTGCAACAGAGATCTGTATTTGGTGCTCTACATATGCAGTATTAGAGAGAAGAGTAAACATGACGTGGGGGGGGGGGGGAGAAGGAGAGGTGTTTCAAGAGTTTGATCTACATTAATGTGAAGGATCAATAAGAGTTAGTTCATCTGGCAGAGCAGAGACCAAAGGGCCTTCCAGGAAGAGGAAGTAGTATTTGCAAAGGCAGAGAGACACAAAGGCAGAGAGGGGGGGAACAGTGGAGATGCAGCTGGGGAGCTAAATTATCGCCAGCTTCTGCAGAGCGCCGGATGCCATACAAAGATGTTATACTTTCTCCTTTCAAAGAGGAGATCTTAACCCATCTGGGTCTAGACTTTCTACAGGTGTGCTACAGAGGCCAAGATTACCCTACAAGAGGAAACATGGCGATTAAAAGCATCGGGCGCAATGAATGCTCAGTTATCAGTGCGCAGACCAGTGTAGGCGACCGAGAGAGGAAATGAAAGTAAGAATGATCAAGGAGCACCAAAGTAAGAATTACCTAGAAGCACGAGACAGGTATCACACATCTCCTGAAGACAAAGCTGAGAGTTAGCAGGCCCCTGGGGCTCTTGGGGCCATCTGGGGCTACAGCTAAATACCGTATTTGCCGGCGTAGAAGACGATTTTTTGGCCCTGAAAAATACGTATTTGCCGGCGTATAAGACGACTGGGCGTATAAGACGACCCCCTAACATTTCCACTCAAAATACAGAGTTTGTTATATACTTGCCGTATAAGACTACCCCCCACTTGGAGGCATATTTTTCAGGGCCAAAAAATCGTCTTATACGCCGGCAAATACGGGTAGATGCTCTCAGCACCTCCCAGAAGATTGCTTCCCTGGTGCCGGAGAGATAAGAATGGGTCTCCTGAAGACCCGCAGGGTTGAACCAGACCTGGCTTTCCAGGTACCATCATGAGACACATTCTGGTCTTAGGAATACTGAAGCCAAAGAATGATGCCGGGAAACATAAAGTGGAACTGTTCTGAGGAAGGAGGAAGCAGGAAAAAAGAGTGACTCAGGAAAACACGAAGCTGTCAAATGTTTTAGCCTCGTTGTGCCCACACCAAGTGGTGACAGTGTCACTTTGTTTTCCCCCTGAGTGTCACCTCTTGAATGGGGGTTCCCCCTCGGGGAGCTTAATAAATGCTTCAATGCCTCCTAGTGTGTTCACATTAGCCCTTCCTCCTCATATTTTGCAATAGGGACTCCACCAGAGGATTTTAAGCAGGGAAGTGTCATGAACAGATTTGTATTTCAGAAAACAATTTTCTGATGGCCCGGTAAAAAAAATAAATAACTTCAAATCTTACCCCAAATGTTATAGTCCTAACTGCACGCCATCCCTTCTCCAAAGCTGGATGCTCTCTCTTTCATAAAAAAATTTTTTTTTCCCATTGATTTCAGAGAGGAAGGGAAAGGGAGAGATGGAAACATTAATGATGAGAGAGAATCATTGACTGGCTGCCTCCTGCACGAGGGGGATGAGCCCACAACCTGGGCATGTGCCCTGACCAGAAATCAAACTGTGATCTCCTTGTTCATAGGTCAACGCTCAACCACTGGGCCACACAGGCTGGGCCAAAGCTGAATTCTCTCAGAATTGTTCTTCCCTCCTCTCTTGGCCTGTGCAGTCAGTTCAAGAGACTGACAGGGCTTACTCCCTAGCCCCCTGTCTTATAGATTCTCTCTCCTGCCTCAGTTTCCCACTACCTCACACCAAATATAAGGCCTCATCACTTCTATCCAAATTGACTTTCCAGGGTCCTATCTGGGGTCTCCACCCCCAGGGTCTTTGCCCCCTGGTCACTGCTTCCCACGGCATCGCCAAGAGTCCACCACAGACGGTCCCACCCAGCCTTCACCTGGGGAAATCAGCATCACCTGGGGAAACTTGGTTCAAAATATCCCAAACATACTTCATAGGAATCGCTTCAAAGCTCCCCCAGGCGATTCTGAGGCACAGCCAGGTTTGCAAAGTACAGCTCTAAATCCTGGGTATAGATAGTGAAGGGCTCTCACAACCTAGGAACAGGTTAGAAATGCAGAATGTCAGGCCACACCCTTGACCTAGAGATCAGAATCGGCGTTTGAACAAGATCCCCAGGCGATTCTTAAGCTTGTGTACAGTGGAAGAACACTGCTCGAAAGAACAATACGGGTATTTGCTGGGTTTTCTCCACATCAGATTAGGGTTTGGGAAGCTGGGAGGGTCTAGGGCAAAGGTCCCGGACTTGAAGCTCACCGAAACCTCCATCCTTCCCCTGCTTAAGGCCCGTTATTGGCTTCCATGCTTTCAAAGTCCAGACTTCCCCAGCTGCTGGGACCATGGTTTTCATCCTTGTCAACTTTATTGCCTACCACCCCATAGGGGCCCAGCTGGGACAACTGGCCACTTCACGGGGCTAGCTGGTGCTTGCCTGCTACCCAGGTCACACATTGCCCACCTCTGCCTGAAGAAACTCAGGAAATACTCTTTGAAGTCCATTACATACATGACACCCCTTTGTGGACATTATCCCAGATTTTGCCTGCTCAGACGAAAGATAGGAAATGCCACAACTCTTTGCTCATACCTCATGCATGCCCTGGGTAAATGGACTGGGAGGTTAGCACACTTGCTATAGCTTTACCCCGTAAAGAAGTGACTTCTTGACCCCGTAAAGTGACCGTGATACTGTTTGTCTCCCCAGTAGCAATAAGCTAGTAACTGGCGATCCTCAAATCTCAAATAAATAATAATAATGTGTTAAATGTATCACCCAGAAAGATGAATTTAAGCAGAATACAGATGGGCTGCCTCTCTTAAGCCCCAAAGAGGAACATAATCTCTAAACCAAATATCATGATGTGTTTTCCATATACAAATAATAACCAAAGACTGAGCATGCTGAAGACGAATTCGTTAACTTTTACAGCCAATTGCCTTTCTGTAGCTGGGCATTTTACTTCACAAAATGCAATACAATTTGGAAACACTTCAGGTTTGTATAATAATCAATTAAGGAAATGGGGAAGGAGAGAGAGAGAGAGAGAGAGGAAGAGAAAGACAGAAGTAGACCCAAACTGGAAAGGGAGACAGGATCTATACCAAATACCCAGCTACTGTAAATATAAAAACATAATACTCTGGATTTACTTTTTAAAAGAATTTTTTTTTAAAAAAAAAAAGACTAGAATGTCTGTTTCGATCCCACCCAAACTTTGAAAAGTTCTGGCCTGTAGCTATAGAACTTTATTTTTATCTGAGGGCTAACTGGGGTCTGGCGCGGGGATGTCAGGAGAGAGAGGAGGAGCCCACTTTCAAGTAGGACCACCCCCTTCCTGCTGTCTCCCGGGAGGCAGAGGCTGGAGAGGTTCAAAAGCCTGTTGCAAGTTTGCAATTACAGCGTTGGTCTCAGCCAAGGCTCAGCATCCGGACACACGTTCTGTCAAACACAGATTCACTTGGGCAAACAGACCGTCACCTTCCCGACCACCTCGGGCTCGCTAGATCCCGCTGCTGCTCCCGCTGTCGGGGCAGAGCGGACACACCACCCAGCACCGAAGGGGCGGCCACACAGCGCATCTCCAGGGACCTCCCAGCACCTGCAGCGGCGCAGAGCGTCCCCAGTCCCGGGCAGAGTAGGGTGTGCAGGTTCGGAGCAAATCCACCAGGAGTTCCACCGTCCTCCTCCCAGGCTTCTGGCCAGAGAAGGGCAAGAGGAGGGTCCCCGGTCCTCGCGCTTGGGACCCGCTCTGACGCCGTCCTGCCACTGACCTCTACTCCGCGGGAGGTTCTAGGGTCCGGGGGCTCTCCGTGTCCCCGGCAATGCCCCCGCGGGGTCTGCAGCGGGCCTGGGGGGGGGGGGGCGGCGTGGAGAGAGCCCACTGACCTGGGTGCGGGGCTCCTCTCCGGGCGGCTCAGGTGTGCGGGCCGCTCCCGTGTCCTCCCCGCCTCCGAACATGAGAGCCGAGAGCCGAGGTGCAGGGCACTGACCCACCGACCAACTGACCGACCCACCAGCGGAGCGACCGGCGGCGGCCGGGGCTGGAGCCCGCCCACGTGACGGGGGCGGGGACGCAGGGAGGCTCATCCCGAGGCGCCCGCTTCCCCCGCCTTCCTTCCCCCCTGGGACCGCCCTCCGGCCACGCCCTCCCCCGCGCCGCGGGGAACCGCGGGACCGTCCTCCGCAGGTTCGGGTTCCCTAAGGACCGGCCTGGTCACCCGCCCCTGCGAACCTGCCCCGGCCCAGGTCCTCCGAGCCCCGGCCCCGCCCCCGGCTGCGCGCCTCGCTCCCAAGCCCCGCCCCTCCCCGGAGACCACGCCCCTCCCGGGCCCCGCCCCGCCCTGTCACCTTCCCAGCCCCGCACCCTTCGCGCCCCGGGAGGGCCGCCGTGGGGGTTCCCGGCTCTCAGTCCTGGGCTTCCCCGGCCCTTCAGCACCATGCACCCCACCGGCGGAAAGAGATGAAAACGGGGACGCAGAGAGGGAATTCGTGTAGCGAATGGCAGAGGAAGAAGCCATAGAGAAACCGAGGAGAGGCACACACAGCGCAACTAGTTCCCTTTGGATGTCCGGACTCCCGGGCCGGTGCGATTCTAGTCCCAACTGAGGTTGGCCAGAGGGAAGCCTCTCATTCCCTGTCTCCCCCGTCCAACCCCAGCCGGCCCCTCAGTGTGGAAGGCTCTGAGGCACCCTAGGTCCTCATGCACTGGAGCTCCTGGACATGGGGTGGAGGTCCTTCTAGTGGTCAGCGCCATCTAGAGGCACTGGTGCCCGGTCTTGTGAACAGCCGAGGACAAGACGCAGCCCCAGGGGCCCAGCAGCGCCAAGGCTGGGGTCCACAGGCCCAAGAAATGCGTTGACGGTCTGACCACAGGAACGGATTCTAGAACCTGGGCAGGACGGGGCTCTGAAGACCCCAGTCCAAAGCCTTCCCCTAGTACAGTGGTCGGCAAACTCATTAGTCAACAGAGCCAAATACCAACAGTACAGCGGTTGAAATTTCTTTGGAGAGTCACATTTTTTAAAACTTAAACTTCTTCTAACGCCACTTCGTCAAAACAGACTCCTCGCTCAGGCCGTGGTATTTTGCAGAAGAGCCACACTCAAGGGGCCAAAGAGCCGCAGGTGGCCCGCGAGCTGCAGTTTGCCGACCACGGCGTATGGCCGGAATCCCCGTTGGTTGAACTGCTAGGCTGTTGCCCTGCCTAGGCCTCCAAGCACTAGCTGCTCGGTTCAGCTGATTAAAATCCCTGTGTGGGCCTCAGATGGCAGCGACACCAGGGACTCTGGCATAGTCCCCGGCTCTGGCAGGAATCGCCACAGACCTGGCCTCGGTTTTTGTTTTGTTTTTTTTTCCTCTCGACGTTTCCACAGGCCAGGGTGTTGACAAATGCCACAAGACACATCTTTTTTTCAAATTACCCCGGTGGTCTGAAGTTACCAGCGTGCCCAGAAGATGCACATAGGAACAGAACTTGAGCCAGCCTGGCAATAATATGAGACTCCGGCCACTGCAGGAACGTGGCCAGAAGCAGACTAAAGGCAAAGCCAGCGGAGGAAGGCCGGGGCCCACAAGAGTTGTGTTACAACAGGACGCCCTCCAGTTCTCTTTCACTTCCTTAAAATAGCAGCGGGGAGGCTTCTGTGGAGGAGGCTGCAGCGGTTCACACGAGTTCATGGGTGTTCCCAAGTCCCACATGTCACTGCCCCATGGGACCCGCTGCTCAGTCCCCAGCCCCCAGAAGAGGCCAATCTGGTCTCAGAACTACGCCATTACTTTTTAAGAAGTCACTTTAAAGAATGGTGTCAGTCACTGACTCTCAAGCGTATTTGCACTTTGGAACCCCTTTGGAGGAGGGGACTCAAAAATGTATCCGAGCCGAAACCGGTTTGGCTCAGTGGATAGAGCGTCGGTCTGCGGACTGAAAGGTCCCAGGTTCGATTCCGGCCAAGGGCATGTACATTGGCTGCGGGCACATCCCCGGTAGGGAGTGTGCAAGAGGCAGCTGATGAATGATTCTCTCTCATCGATATTTCTAGCTCTCTATCCCTCTCTCTTACTCTCTGTGAAAAGTCAATAAAATATATATTTTTTTAAAAATGTATCCGAGTCCCACCTCCAGAGGTTCCGATTTGATGGGTTGGGGGTTTGGCCTGGCATCAGGATTTTTAAAAGCGCCTCAAGTGATTCTCACGGGCAGTAAAGTCTGAGAACCATTAGTATAGGTCAAAGGGACTTTAATCTGGACTAAAATCCAACAAAAACCCCAGAGCTAAAAGGCGATTTACCTGGAAGAAGCCAAAAGTGTACAAAAGTGGCACGTTAACAGGGACTTCCTGGGGAAAAGCTCTTGACCTAAGAGTCATTCTAGCAGCTGCAGGAATTTCAGGCACCATGTGGGTTGTTAGTCTAAAGTGCACCCTGCAGAACTATCAATTAAAAAAAACAACAACAAAGCATATCACAAATAAAAGGCAACCTCTCTTCCGTGCTTCCAAAGGAACCATGTGCCCAGGACTCCCACAGAGCCCCAACTCGCTAATAACTCCACTCTCCCCTCCTCTGTGAGTGAGACAGCTCACCTCCCCTTTCCCTGGAAAATGGGTAATTTTCTTTTACCCATAGGGTAGGGAATGTCGCCAAACCCATGGACCGGGTAATATCATCATGTTTATGCATCCCTGCCTCATTCCATGATGGATTTGAGCTTCCTGTATCACTTTATTAGAACGGTGGGTATCCGTGGGGTGAGCAATCCCATTCTGCCAAAGATCTACTCAAGTGCTACAGAGAAGAAAACCTCTCTTCACTGCCTATGGCCCCGCCTGAGCTTGGCAGAGTCTGGAAAACAGCTGCAAGTATACAAAGCAAGCACTCTCATGTGACCAACCTGGGAACACAGGGGCCTCAGCACATGACACAGACTGGCACCAGCGCCTGCCCTTGTGACCCAAACCTGACTGAATTGGACTAATGCGTGGGAAAGACTTTGAAGAAGCCCCTCTGGCCAGGCACAGCTGCCCCCTGTGCCACATGGCACGCCCGCTGTGGCAAGGAGTCACTGGAAGGCAATCTGGCTTCCGTCCAGATTCCAGAATATTTACCAAGGGCCTCCGTGTATTGAGGCTTGCTCACTGTAAACCCAGGCCTGGACCTCACTCCCTGAAACTGCTCTGCTTGAGGGGCATGCAGGCAAATGAACCTGATGAAGTTTGTTTGCTTAGTGTCAGCTTTATTGTATTTCAAGCAAGAAGAGAGATGCTGGGGAATGAAGACAAGATGGGGCTAGAGGAAGGGTCCTCATCCGCAGACTGGTGTTCTGGAGGAAGAAGCTTTTAAAAAAAAATACATATTTCATTGATTTTTTACAGAGAGGAAGAGAGAGGGATAGAGAGTTAGAAACATCGATGAGAGAGAATCATCAATCAGCTGCCTCTTGCACTCCCCTACTGGGGATGTGCCCGCAACCAAGGTACATGCCCTTGACCGGAATCAAACCCGGGACCTTTCAGTCCACAGGCGGATGCTCTATCCACTGAGCCAAACCGGTTTCGGCAAGGAAGAAGCTTTTGAAAGGCCTCTAGGAAGATCTTGTGTGAACATGAGAAGCGGTTAAAGGGAAGACCATTATTTTTGGTATGAAATGATAAACGTATTGCTTATGAAGATTGGGTGAACAAACAGACACACACTTTGAATATTTATAAAAGCAGTGCTTATTAAAATACATTTCATTTTCAAAATTGAGCCGTCGGCTGTTAAAGGGTGTATACATGTTTTTTGGAGACACCCTGCGTTTGGTGCTTCCTTGGGCAATGAAAAAACTATGGGATCTGCAGTATTTTATAGCTCTGACTTCCATTTTGTAGCTCTGACATTTCAAATGAGTTCACCTAAGCTCTTCTCATCTCTAAAATGGCAACTTTAAAGAATTGTTCTGCATACAACACCATGATGAGAATTAAATGATGTAACAAAGGTGCAAACACTTTGCACCTGGAAGGTGGTATTCCAATGTCAATCTGTTTACCTTATTATTATATCTGCCTAGCTTGGTAGAGAGGCAGAGCTAGGGGAAATCCAGATTAAACATCAATAAGAAAGCGTACTTTAGTTGGGCAGTAAACACGGAAGAATATCAAAAGGCATTTGTGAAAGAGGGAAGCATCTGAGCAAAGGCCAGAGGAGAGAAGAGCCAGCAGTATTAGAAGGTGGCCTGCATTTCTAACTGCTTTGGAGGGATGGGGTGGGTAGAGTTAGGGTCAATGCTAGTAAAAGAAAAGGCAGGAAGTAAACTGGATCAGAATGTGGAGGGCCTTGACCGCAAGACGTTTGGATGGGTAATGGAAGCTGTTGAAAATTTCTGAACGACAGACTCTCATTTAAGCTCTTGAAAGCTCTCTAAGGCAGCAACATCTGGGAGGATGCACGTGCATTCCGACTTCGAGACCCCAAGCCTGCGTGTGATCCGAGGGAGACAGTGTTGCAAAGGGGGCTGTGGCCTCAGTGTGTCCTGGGGAGCAGTTTCCAAGGCCAATGCGCTCTCCCTCCGGCTGTCACGCATTACTTCACAGGCTGCTTTCTCTTGGTCTGGAGTTTGTAAATGATCTGGTTTCCATCATTCCAGGCATAGAGCTGCTTATCTCTGGCATTGTAATGGATCATGGAATGACTTCTCGGCCGCCTGGGAAAGAACAAGTTGGGCAGATCCTCCTCGCTGATAGTGCCCCGCGGGTCATAGACACAGGTGATGCGATGCGGGCCGTGGCCACCGGCACTGTAGACCACATAGAGGACCCCACACAAGAGGAACCCAGCTTCCGCATCCTGGCTGCTGCATGGAGTGTCCCATGAGTGTTCCACTCCGAGCGTGCCAGGCTCAATCTTTGTGAGAACCAAATGGCCGTGGAGGCCTGGCCCTGCGTGGATGGCCCAGAGCCCGTGCTCATCCACGGCCAGGTCAATGTACGTAGAAGGGGAGTGCTGGTAGACCAGGGCTCGGCCTGCCCCTCCTGGGAGCAGCATCCGATCCGCCACAGTCCTCTTCTGCAGGTTGTACTTGATTATCTCGTTGGGGGTCCCTTGGTTATGAAAAAATAGGAAACCTTTGTAGACCACGTGGCCTGTTCCCTGCCAGGATTGTGGTAAGACCAGCTTCCGGGGGCCTGCCTTGGTGCTGTCCTCCAGGAGTGCCCGCATGTTTGCAAATTCCCAAACGGTGTTGTTTCTGGATCCGATTAAGAAATAAACCTTTGGAGAGTCGCCGACAGCGTCTTTCATCCAAGAGCCATCTGTGTGCAGAGTCTTCTTCACTATTTTCAGAGACTTTATGCCCATCAGCATGTTGTCACAGCCTGGCCAAACAGGGGAAAAGGGGTAGGTTACTTTCTAAACATGAAATATCTGCTTTTCTCAAAGATGGCTTTTCCCCCCTTCATTGTCTAGAATTAAATCATCACATAGATCAATGTCAATTTTTGGTATGATTCAATGAATCAAATAATTAAATGAGTAAATGAGCCTCTTTGAAGGGAGTTGCTGTCCAGTTAGGAGAGTCAGCATTTCATTCAAGTCAGGATACAGCCACTTGCTGTCAAAAGCCCTGTTCACTCTCTAGAGCACTTGGGGGTTGAGACAGGGAGAATGACTTAGGTGTGAAGCTGTCTAATTCAATTCCATTTGCCAAGGTTTAATTGGGTATCTGCTGTGTTAGCGTATAATGTGCTAAATATTACGGGTAAAAAAAAGTCTATTTCTGACATTGCCATGAAAAAAACCCACACACAAAACATGCCTTAGCTAAGATAAGAGACACTTGGAGCAGAACCAAATCACCCCAGTTCAGCCCAGCCTAGATCAAGAAACCCTCCTTCAATCACAGACCATGAGAACAAATGATTGTTGTTTTAAGTTACTCAGTTTTGGTGTTGTTTGTTCCACAGTATTTTTGAAGCAATAGATCTCTTTTCTACTGTATAATCTTTCTGCCTCTATGACTCCCCCCCCTCTCTCTCTGTGTATGTGATAGTTTTTTCTTGTATTATTATTTATTAACTATTGTATTATTTTCCATACAAACAACTGTAAACCTACTTTCACCCCATCACACACACACACACACACACACACACACACACACACACACACAATTAACCCTACACCTTGAGGAGATCATCCTCTAATGAAAGACTCTGGCCCTGAACTACTAGAACATTGTAAGAGCTCTATTCACCCAATCGTTTATTTATTCATGAACTCATGCATGCATTTAACCAGCAGACATTGGACACCTACAAAGGCAAGATACAGATCTGGGTGTTATGAGCATGGGTTGAGATGCAATGATAAATTAGGAGTAGTTCTTGCTTAATACATATTTGACTAACTAAATTCAAAGCTAAATGTGATTATTTATTTATTTATTTATTTTTACAAAAGAAGACCAGGGAATAGAGATGTCATTTGAGGAGGCAGAGGCTAATCTGCATTTGAATTGGCCCTTGAAGAATGACATTCTGAGATAGGTGGGAAGAACACTCTTAACAGTTAACAAAACCATATTTGGGAAAGTCCTCCAAGATTAGTGTAATAACATAGTATCAGATTTAAAGCAATTTGAGGCATCAAATTTATGCCTCAAACTAGATGCATAAAACAAAGGAGTAGATTGAAACCAGATTTGTGCTTGGAACCTGGAGGGCGGGGCTAAGGATGATGGATTTTATTCTAGAGCAGATAGGGAGCTACTGCTGATTTTGAGCAAGGGTGAGCAATGATCAAGCTGTTCAACAAGATTAATTAACTGGCAGTCATGTGTATAATAGATATGTGGGAGAGAGGCCAAAATCAGGGAAACCAATTAGGATATTTCTATAATTCAAACAGGATGATAAGGATGTAAACCAGGTGGAGAAAAATAAAGTGAAAAGAGGGGTTTACATTTTTCTAGCTCCTCATTGCCACTTCAGACTATTTCCACTTTAAAAAATATATATATTTTATTGATATTTTACAGAGAGGAAGGGAGAGAGATAGAGAGCTAGAAACGTCGATGAGAGAGAAACATCGACCAGCCACCTCCTGCGGGGGATGTGCCCGCGACCAGTGTACATGCCCTTGACCGGAATCAAACCTGGGACCTTTCAGTCTGCAGACCGACGCTCTACCACTGAGCCAAACCGGTTTTGGCTATTTCCACTTTTAAAAAAATATATTTTATTGATTTTTTTACAGAGAGGAAGGGAGAGGGATAGAGAGTTGATCAGCTGCCTCTTGCACACTCTACTGGGGATGTGCCCACAACTAAGGTACATGCCCTTGACTGGAATTGAACCTGGGACCCTTCAGCCTGCAGGCTGACGCTCTATCCACTGAGTCAAACCGGTTAGGGCTATAATTTCACTTTTATGAAGAAAAAAAAAATGAAACAAACAAACAAAACAAAAAACTCTAACCTTTCCTTCTTTGTAGCTTATACTATCACTCCTAGTCTAAATAACTGACTATTCTCCAGGATGCTACCCCAAATGCCCGAAGAGCCTGAGCTCTGCAATCTCTTCTACTCCACAGCACCTTACTTCAAATCACTGTAGTAACTCCCTCCCATGGCCATACTCTGGATCCCTTCCCCCTTTAAAACTGTTCCCTGCCATAAATCTAAAACTCTGATATCCTACCTTCTACAACAACAACCTCATATTTTTCATTTCTCACTCCTTTGCTCTCATTCTTCCATTTCGTCATGCTGTCCAGTCCCCCATCTCTACTTTCTCCCAGGCTATCAGCTTTTCTTTGGCCTTACTTCCTTTCCTATCCATCCTAGACCAATGACTGTGAGATCCTCCCTCCCACCCCAACTGGTGGGCGGAGTTATGAAATTACTGGCATCTGCCACAGAGACATCCCCAAGACACTGAACCACCAATCAGCACGTGCTGAAGTGCCCTGGAGCCCAGCCCTTTCTGTTCCACCTTGGGTCCAACCCTTTCTTGTTCCCCCCTTCAAAAGGCTCCCCCGACCCTCCCCATGCTGCTCTCTCCATCTGCGGAGGGAGCCTGCTGGGTCCTTTCTCCTCTCCCCACTCCTTTAATTCTGATTTCTCTACCTCCGTAATGAGTCCCGCTCATTACTGGGGAGTAAACTTTACTTTAATATGTCTTGGTGGTCAGTTTCCTGCACCTCAAACCTTACACTGACCAGCACCTTCAGCCACCAATCCTTCGTTATTCCACAATATTCCACTCTACAAAAATCGGTTCAAGCATCTGTCTCTGCCCTGGAGAGCACACTGGTGGAGAAAACCTCACAATAGAGCATCTTGATGCCACTACACATCAGGGGTCTCCAACCTCAGCTGAGCCCTAAGTACAATATTGCTTTTCATGGTCAGGCCCACATCTTCCACATAGAAGCTATTTTACGTCCCCTAGAATTATCTCATCATTCCCTTCAGAACCATAGACCAACCATTTGAAAAATGAACAACGTTAGACATGAATTCCCTTCACTTCCTTTCCCTCACAAACTTTCTCTTCAGTTGTTCCTGCCCTTGTTACCCTTCCACACATTTTAGAAGAGGCCATGCCATTCCTCCCTCCAAAACTAACACACTCACTGTGCTCTAGGCTTCTTCTAGACCTCCTTGATGAGAGATCCTTTCTGTTATTTTGACTTTCTCCTTCTCTGAGTTCTTTAGCTTGTAAACATCTTGCCTGCATTAAAAAAAAATTCTCTCTCTGTAGGCACCCTTTTCTAGTTACATCACTAGATTCTCCTACAGAATAGTCCACTTCCTCACCACCAATTCTTTCACATCATTATAACTTCACAGAAACTACTCTTCATAATGTTACCAGGCACTTCCTAACTGAAAAAAAAATCAGACCTTTTATGTCCATATCTTACGTGGCCTTCCTGTAGCATGACATCACTGATCAATTCCTCCTTCCTGAAGATTTCTCTCCCCTTGATCTCTGTGTCACCACTGTCTCTGTGTGCCTACTCGTTTTTATCTCTGACTGCTTATGGCAGAGACAATGTCTGTCTGTGCTCATCAAATGCCATTTCATTTTTCTCATCCCTAGATACACATTCGCAGCCTCCTTCGAAGTTAGGCTGCATCCAGTGAACTGTCATCTGTCCAGTGGGAAATGGACAGAACTGGTGTAATCCATTTCTGCCTTGTCCTTAAATATGGTATTTTCCAGAAGACCTTAGAGCAGGGGTGGGCAAACTTTTTGACTCGAGGGCCACAATGGGCTCTTAAACTGGACCAGAGGGCCGGAACAAAAGCATCCTGACCATGCTGGTACTCTCATTTTGGGCTGCTGGTGAAGGAGCGGAGGGGAGAACAAGAGAACCCTCCATTCTTTTGGCTCCGTGGGCCGGATAGAACAGCTGAACGGGCCGGACCCAGCCCGGGGGCCATAGTTTGCCCATGGCTGCCTTAGAGTCTTAGAATTTTGGGTACTAGACTTATCAGGTGGGGGATGGGGGATCACTTTGCAAGGTATATAAATGACTGACCAACCACTATGCTGTATACCTGATACTAATATAATATTGAATGCCAGCTGTAATTGAAAATTTTTAAAAAAATAAAGTAAATTATAGTAGAAACTAACACATAACAATTCTTTTTCCTTCTATGCCTCCATTCGAATGCAGAATCCTTAGAGAAATAGCAAAAGGAAGAGGTGTTGATAGATGGTCTATATTAGGAAAACAGTTCTTGGGGCGAAGGCACAGAACTTCCCCCCAAGTGCTTCCTTCTGCTTCTCTTATCCCTCCTTGGTCGATGGAACCTGGAACCGAGAGTCAGAGCCCTGAATTCCACCTCTGGTTCTCTCTGTGTCTCCCTGCCTAAAAGTCCCTGTGTCAATCTGGCCTTAGCTTAGATTCCCCAGCCATAAAACAAGGGGTTTAGGCTAGATAGTTGTTTCAGGGCATATATTTTACAATTTTTATAAATTCCTGTTTTGGAATTTGGAGAGAATAGATTTCCAGTGTTTGAGTATAAGGGTAAGTTGAGACTCCGTGCTGTGCTTCTCTTGAGAAGAGATAATTAGCAGGAGAGAAGGAAGGATAGGAAAAAAATTTAAAACCTTTGAGGCCAGCCAAGATGCAAATTATTGGCTCAAATGGACTCTTATAAATATCCTCAAAGAAAGATGCAAATTACTGAACGGAGACAATGGCATGCAAGGTTCCACCTGCAAACCAAAGAAGGAAAACCTGTGCTTCCCCTCAGGCAGAATCGCAGACAAGCAATTAGGATAGGATTTGGCCCAAGGCCACAGCACAGTGAATTCATACACAAAAATCACTTATTTGAATTTTAAAAACACTTTCCCCCTTATTTAATAACCACACTCTCCAGCCTGGTGAGACTTGTCCTTCTGTAGGAAGGACTCAGTAGGCCTATGTTTTAGACTGCAGTGTTTCCCAAACTTTTGACATAATTTTCGTAACGCTGAGTACCTCTGGTCAAAAAAAAAAAAAAAAAAAAAAAGGATGTATTTTAATAACAATAAAAATATATTTATTTTTTCTTTTTTTGGTACATACACAAATAATAATAAACGAAAAATAAAATTATTCGTAATAAAATATAAATAAAAGTTATATTATAAATAACATTTATTTGCACACCGGACCATCTCACACCTCACAAGACTGTCTTAACTTGACTCATGAGAACGTAGAATTAGGCGCAGCTAAGCCCAGTGCAGTGCATATCCCCAACAAACTCCAGTGCAACGCACACCCCCACCAAACTCTTCCCGTACTCCTGGGGGTACGCGTACCACACTTTGGGAAACACTGTTTTAGACATCAGTCTGGATGTTGGTAGAGAATAAACTGGAGGGGGGCAGAGGGGCCACAGAGAGACAAGTAGAGTGTCTGTAAGTATGATCCAGATGAGAGATATATAAATCGTGATGGGCATGAAAAAATGGGTATGGGTTCAAGGAATAAGGAGAGAGGTCAGGTCTTAATAACCAATTAGGTAGAGGAAGCTGGGTAACAAACCAGATTCAGGAATGGGGTGACGGGACACATGAGATAGCGACAGAGAAAAGAGGGCAGGTTTGCTTGGGAAGAAGAATGTCAAATTCATTAAAGAGAAGAGAATTCCCATAAAACCATGACTGTTTTGACTGCCTCTTGAAATTCTGTTATAAACTTGACTTTTCCAGCCACCTGGATTGTGTTCATGTTAATAAGCAGTTACAAATACCTGATTATCAAGTGATGGGCATGACGTTAGACACCGGGATGACGAAGATGACAGCTCTCAGATGAGTAGTCAATGACAACCCTTCAAGCGATTACAATAACATTGTCAACGTGAACTTAATTTTCTAGAAATGAAGGTCATGTCATGCGTTTCACCCACAGAGTGGGTTTCAGATATCTCAGCGTGGCACTCAGGGTCCTGTCTCTGACTTCCTCTTTTGTCACTCCCCGGCCACAGTAGACTGGTCACAGTCACCAACCGTGCCACGGCCTCTCAGAAGTTTCAGGCATTGCCCATACTTCCCCCTCACTCACCTTCGCTGTCTCGGGATACATCTACTTGTCCCTCAAAACAAAATCTCTGAGTCCTGCACTGGAATTGCTTATTCACTGTTTCCTTGCCAGCACTTCAGACAGAAACTGTGTCTTACTTGTCTTTTTATCCACAGTGCCTGGGACACAGTACCTCTTTCCCTCCTATTGAATCTTCCCCTTACTGCCCAAACTCGGGAATCAATTCAATTCAGATAAGGCAGTATTAGTCAGTGTCCAAACCTGCTATCCTAACTCATGCACTGCCAACTTAGACATCAAATTGATCTGCATAGCAAGAGGTATGTGTGGACATGAGCGGGAGCTATTTCAGGGTCTGAGGGCCTGGGTGGATGGACGGCAGGAAGGCAGGAGGCCTTCATCTATGAAATGGTACCCAGTGAACCCTCAGGGGTGGTTTTGCGGGGCCGTGACTCCAGGGCTTAAGCAGGGTCTGAAACCCAGTAAGTGCTCTAGGTGTTGGTTTTGCTGAGTTAGACAGCACTCTGCTACATCCATGTCGGAGGTTGTTCTAGGCCCCCAGCACTAAATTCAAAGTATTACATGGCACCCAGTATGGTGCCCTGAAAACTTTCCTTTCGGGGATGGGGGAAGGATTAGCAATAGATTGTGAGAAAGAAAACAGACTTGATCTGTGGCTGGTTGCTTCATGGGGGAGCATGGAAGCTGGAGGCTGTGTGAGTCCAGTCTGCTTGCACCATGACGCAGCTGGAGTCCAACACAGCCAACCTCCTTCAGGGGCCTCCTGCCGGAGGAGGCCAGCTCCCCATGCCCCTTACCTTAGTCGATGTTCCTCCACAGTATTTATTCTTTTCTATCTGACATGTTGTAAGTTTATCTTTTAACATATTCACTGTTTGACTCCGCTCAATTGAATGTGGACCTCAGGAGGGCAGGGCTTTGTCAAACCAGTATTCACTGCTGTCTGTCTTATCCTAGAACACCATCTAGCACACATTACAATTTCTATATTTTAAATATGAATAAGGTGAATATCAATAGATGTAACTTATATTTAAAAAAACTCATTGGGGTCCGAAGTAACTTTTTAAAAGTCTAATGGGTTCCTGAGACTAAAGTTTGAGAATGCTGTCCTAGAGGATCCAGGCTGGTCAACATGGATGGGAAACGAAGCAGGAAGTGGGCCGTCCTCCGGGAATTTCTGATCAAACCGCTCCACTCTGCATCCATTATCTGACTGTTGCAACACTTAAGCATTCTAAGGTTGTAATTATGAGCTTCCTGCTTTTATTTATTTTCCCCATCGAAAAATAGAGCTGGTTTTTGTTTGTTTGTTTTTGGGGTGTAGTGTTTCTCCCTGTAATATTCTTACCAAACTAAAAAGAATAGAATCGTTCTTTTCCATTTCTAGGTGTGGTACTGCCATTCTTCCATTTGCGTGGTTACAAACAAAGTCATTTTGACATTTCACCATGGATTTTCCCTGTGAGATAAATCTCATTTCATTCTGTTCTCGTCCTCCTTTCTCAAATTCTAAGGCCTGTGATCCCGAACCTGAACTTTGTAGCATTGTTCTCAATGGCCCTTCTAGCTCATCTCAAAACCATCAAGAACACTAATGCCCAATTCAGGGTTCTCATATAGAAATTTGCAAACTAAAAACTGATCGTGAGCCAAAATCGGGTCCCAGGTTCGATTCCGGTCAAGGGCGTGTATCTTGGTTGTGGGCACATCCCCAGTGGGGGGGTGTGCAAGAGGCAGCTGAATTGATGTTTCTCTCTCATCAATGTTTCTAATATTCTATCCTTCTCTTTTCCCCTCTGTAAAAAGTTAATTATGTGTGTGTGTGTGTGTGTGTGTGTGTGTGTGTGTGTGTGTAAAAAACTGATCCTGAATACTGCCTGCTTCTAAGGGGGTCAAGACCAAATGCCTTGTGAGGGTGGGCTCTGGAGCCAGGCTTGGAACTTGCTTTGGACAAAAGAATTTGGTAAAAGTGACCAGATATTGGTGTGCTTGTGCCCTCTCTCTCAGACCTCTGCCTCCCACAGGTTCACCTTCTGAAAGATCAGAGGTCACACGGAGGAGAATAAAGTCTTCCTAGCTGGAGCCATGCTCAGCCAGCCAGCCCAGGCCATGTGCCACCAGGGAAACCAGACAAGAGGGGCCACGGCTGGCCCAGCCCAACAGAACTGCCCAGCTCTCCTGTAGACTCCTGAGGAATAACCCGTGACTGTTGTTTTAACTGCTCACTTTCAGAGTGGCTTGTTATGTGGCATGATTGTAGCAACAGATAACTGACACGGGGTAGAGGTGAGGGGGTGGGAGCAGGGATGAAGGCTGAGATGAATCCCGTGTGTCTCAGGAGTGATGCGTCCTCTTGGATGGAGCAGGAATATGGGAGGACGTCAGGCTGTGTGAAACACTCCGAGCCACAGTTCCTTCATCTGAAAATAAGGGATGATGGTGTCTACCTAGCAGAGCTGACGTGGACACGATAACAGATAAAAAGCGCTTAATGCAATCTTTGTCTAATAAACTACTCCTCAAGGTCAGAAAATATTGATTTCTACTCTGTTCTAGGCACTGTGGCAGACCTGAGAAACACAGCCTGAATAACGCAGGGATGCATGAAGCATATTTTTGTTTTCAGAATAGCAGACACAACGCAGAGCGTCGGGTGAATGGAGATAGGCAGTAGTGGCACAGGACAAGGCTGAGACATGTTCCAAGTTGCTGAGGTCAACTGTTGACCTGTTATCTACTTTTATAAGAAAAGTAAATGCAATAACTACAGTACCTACCTTATTCACAGTTTTCATTTACTCAATAGGTATTACTTTCATAGAGAATAGCACAATAAATTATTTAAAGAAAGCTAGATTAGGGTCAGGTTGTAAGGGCTTGCTTTATGTTATATTATGGTTTGCTTTAGCCTGTAGGTTGTGTATCAACATTGATAAAGCAATAATAAAGTAACTCTAGCAAGATGACCGATGATAGCAGCATACAGGAAAGCCCTGGTACAGCAAGAGAGTGGCAGCCTGAAGATCAGCTAGGAGTCTCTTGTAATCAAAACCAGGGATGATCAGAGAGTGGTGCGGATGGAAAGAATGCCTTTGAGAGGTACTCAGAAGGAAGAGTCTACTGGATGTGGTGCCAGTCAGATGAGGGCCCAGAGATGCCCCTGAGATTGCCACTGAGATTGCTACCACAGGGAAGTGTGTGTGCAGCTCTTCTGTGAACCGAGAGAACCAGGGGGAAGCAGAGGAGTTTTGTAGTTTAAGAGTAAGTGAAGAAAAGTCAGGAATTAAAAATCTAGAAGGTGGGAGGAAGAAAATTGACCTTTCTCAGTCAGGGTTTAAAAGGATTTAAACCAAACTGTTTTTAAAAAATATATATTTTATTGATTTTTACAGAGAGGAAGGGAGAGGGATAGAGAGCTAGAAACATCGATGAGAGAGAAACATCGACTAGCTGCCTCTTGCACACCCCCTACTGGGGGATGTGCCCGCAACCAAGGTACATGCCCTTGACCGGAATCGAACCTGGGACCTTTCGGTCTGCAGACTGACGCTCTATCCACTGAGCCAAACCAGTTTCAGCTAAATAAAACTCTTTATGGTAGGAATCATCATTAAATAGCATCCAGGAGAGTTGACATGGTCTTCATATGTGCCCCAGAGTAAGATCAGAGCCTTGCGGGCACAGGCATCCAGTCTCAGAACAGAGGGCTCCCATCTTGAGTGCCTGAGTGACAGGCTTTGAAGATGACCTGGAGATGACCTCCCTGCCTCCAGTCTCAGCCACCTATGCACACTCAGCCTCTCCTACTGCAGTCCCTTCTGTACACTTTGACCAGCCTAAAACCTCCGTCTGAGCCCTGACACTCCCATGCTTAATACTGTCCAGCAGAATAGCACACACCATGGGGGAGGTGAAGGGTGGGAGTCAGCCTGCCTTCGTCTGAATCCCAGTTCTGGCACCAATTAGCTCCAAGTCCTTGGAGAGTTGCTTATCCTCTCAGTGCCTTGATTTCCTCACCCATAAGTGGGGGATGATCATAAGCCTATCTCATAGGGTAGTTGTGAGAACCAGATGGCATGATTCCATATATAAAATGCTTAAAGATGGCCTGCTACACAACAGGCACTAAATTAATACTCTCGTTCACATTACTTTTCTTTCCCACAGTGTGAAAGTGTGACCTGGCTTAGCACAAAGGAGCTCAGCTCTTTTTTAAAAAAATCTAAAGTTTTACATGTGGCTCCTTTTTCCTCAGTTGATCCCCCCCCCGCCCCCCCCCCTGCCCGCCCCAGCCTCTGCAGGAGCAGCTCTAGTCTGGTTCTTTAATCTCCTCTCCAAGACTCCCCCCTCACCTGAGATCTACTGAACCCGTAGCCCGATTAGGCCTCTGTGCCTCCACACACTGTTCCATTTGCTCGAAGTGCCCTTATATTCTCCATTGGATCCATTTCTTTTTTTTTTTCAGTATTAAAACTCAGCTTGAGGGTTATGTTCTAGATTTCAAAGTCTCCCCCATCTCCAAGGCAGCCTGACTTTGCTTCATAAAAAAGAAGGAACTCTTATCATTTGCAGCAACCTGGATGGAATTGGAGAGCATCATGCTGAGTGAAATAAGCCAGTCAATGAAAGAGAAACACCACATGACCTCACTCATTTATGGATAATAAAGAACATTATAAACTGATGAACCAAAAGGTAGATATAGAGACAGTAAAGCAATAAGCAGACTGCCAAATTACAGAGGGGAGGGCAGGGAGATCTTGGGGAGATAAGAGATCAACCGAAGGACATGTATACATGCATATAAGTACAACCAATGGACACAAAACTCTGGGGAGGGGGGCAATGGTAATATATATATATATATATATATATATATATATATATATATATACAGATAATAATTTAATAAAAAATATTTTTTTAAAAAGAGAGAATAGATGGATGTTCACTCCACTTAGAGCCGAAAGGCAGTAGCTGAAACAACTTTGGGACCTTCTGCTAGTATCTGTAGTGATGAAACTGGAGGTAGTTTCCTCAGAGACCACAGGCCTTCCAGATGGATGGACAAGAGACGTGCTGTGCACAGGGGCCTTTCTGGACCCAGCACAGTGACCCAGTTCTCCAGGAGGCAGCACAGGATAAGCTGCACACACTCACCTCCAGCGTTGCTGACCCCATGCATGCAGCAACATCTGGGTGAAGAACCTGTGTGTGCAAGAGTGTGTGTCCACGGATGTGTGCACACATGTGCACACCCAAGCACTCTCCTGGACTTACACTTGTGTGTATACCCTCACTCTCCTCCTTTGTGGTAAGTATATCTGCTTCAAATTAGAGTTACACATCTCTTAATGTTTTGCTTCACTTACCACAAACTAACAGGCCCTGGGGCTTGGCTCACAGGTATGTTCTAGTTGGCTTCCAGTGGGGTTTTGTTTGCTCACTTATCTTGTTTTTTATTTTATTTTGTTTTTAATGGCTTTGAGTATGAGGCACACACATTTGCACTACCTGAATGGATCCCAGAGGCATTTAAATTTGCAGCAACAGACTTTCTGCTTTCAAACACGATCTAACAAAAGACATGAGTTATTTAATTTAGAAGGGAGAGGGTTACTTGAGGTAACTTGCTCGCACCCTTGTAATAAAAGGAGCTGGACTAAAACAGGAAATAAAATCCCTTACAATGCCTCATTTTGACTGCATTGAGAATTTTTCTCTACAAGTGATTTACAAGTTAAAAAGAGATTAGTACTCTTATCCACACAAGAATGCAAGCATATGGGATTGGCCAAAGAGTTCTGTTGGGTAAGTTCTCCATCTGGGTATCTGAGGCAATGGTATTTTGCCATAAATTGTCAAGTGCAATGCAAAATTTCTTTATACTAATAAAAGTTAAAGAGTCAAAGACTTAAGATAACATTTAAAATATAAGTTAGGTTATATTCAAGTAACTTTCACTCATTGCATTCTAAAGTGTGTGTGTACCTTCTCTCTATCACTGGAAGAGAAGAAGGAAGAGAAAGAGAGGGGTTGGAGGAGAAAGAGAGTATTTATGTTTGTTAGAGTTAAGATTTTAAAACTTTACCTGGCCCCCAAACATCCCTGGGACTGTGGCTCTCATGGGAACATCTTTGGGGGGATCTTCTCTAAATCAAGGTTAAAGACTTGGGAACAGCTCTCTAATTACAGAGCAACTCCATCATATTAATTATCCCCGGTACCTGGTCCTTCATAGTCACCCAAGAAATAGTTCCTGAATAAATAAGCACCACTTAGACTAATGTTAGAATTTTCTGGAAATCTCTTGAGATACGAGGTTGAATTTTCCCAAAGAAGTCATATTATCTTCTCCCTATAGATTTTCCATAACACACACACACACACACAACAACAACAACAACAACAACAACAACAACAACAAAACTCCCCTAAGCTCTCAGGGTCTTCTGCTCTCAGTGTCTTTTCTATAGACAATTTTTACAGCCTCCTTCATGGGATGCCCTGATCCAGATTCTGAGGATACAGAAAAAAAAGATGTAATAACTCATTATCTCGTGATCTGGTTTAGGAGTCAATTACACACAGATATAACTATATAACTATATAACTATATATATATATATATATATATATATATATATATATATAACTATATATAACTATATATAACTATATATAACTATATATAACTATATATATAACTGCATATATAACTATATATATAACTGCATATATAACTATATATATAACTATATATATATATAGTTATAGTTATAGTTTTATATATATATATATATATATATATTTATATATTTAAAAATATGAGTGCTCCTTTGGAGGACTGAATGAGGTGCTATAGGCCAAACTGCTGGAGACCCCTCCCAACCTCCCTCATCTTCAGAAGTCTTCCCACAGCTTTTTGAATCATAAAGGGTGGTTAGAGTAAACAATATTTGTATTTTTAATTGCAACTGCATTGGGTAAGTCACAGAAACCTGAGAAGCTGGAGATGAGTTTGGGCCACTTTGTGAGGGGCCTTCTCTTTACAAAAGGCTAAGAGATTGGAATGGATGTTTTGTTGTTGCTCATGACTGAGGGTGAATGACAAAAATAATAATAAATAAATAAATAAATCAATAAATCTACCCAGAGGAGTAATGTGATTCATGTGGTGTTGTGGGAAGGCCTGCATGTCAGCAGAGAGACTATAGGAGGCAAGACCAGAGGGAAAGAAGCAGTAAAAGGGCTAGTGCAGGAGACAGCACATCCTACTCACTCCTCTGTCTCTACTGTGTCTGTAGCATAGAGCCCATCCAAGAGATGGTGCAAGAGTGGTTATTAATCATAAACCAAATCACCAAATGAGATCCCCAGAGGTCCCAGGCATGGAAGGAGCAATCTCTGGAAAGCTGACAGGGAACTCACCATGGGGATGGGAGAGGGACATTTTCAGGTCTCCAGTGAGTGAGGGATGAGGCAGAGGATGAGAGTGTGAAAGAAAAGAGCCACATGCTAACCTGACAACCCCAAGGAAGGCCTGTATGGCAGACTTGCAAACTCGGAGACCTAAAATAACCACAAAGATGGTTTGAAAATTTAATATCTTGCTACAATCAGGTTATAGTGGGCAGTCATTTTCTAGGCCGATATTTTCCCAGACAAAGATCAACTTTGATCTTTACTGAGCCATTTGCCTTCCAGCCTCTAAGATCTGTGAGATGTCTGAGTAACTTGTAGCTTCCTCTTTACCCCAGACCCCTAAGGGCACAACAAATGGCCCTGAGACATTCCCTCATTGTTATTATTATCAAGTTAATTGTCAACTGTTAATTGCGTTGGAGAGACCTGTATCTATCTCTAAAAAAGAAGCTCATGTCCATCATTTTACTTTTTATCCAATCCCAGGGGTTTCCCACCAGCTTGCTTTCTCCTGCCTCTTTACTTCATCACCAATGAATTTCATGTAACCCACCTATGTCCCTCCTTTGATTGCAATGCATAAATATAGTAACCGGCCATTCTCCGGAGCATTATCTCAATCCATTGAGGTTATGCTTCCTGACAATTGCCCACAGTTTGGCTCAAATAAACTCACAAAAATTCTTTACAGGTTTCAATGGTTTATTTTTTTTTTCATTAACAAGAGTTAAATAAGTAGGAAGACCAGACTAGGCTGAGCTTCAGTTGGAGTGGAAAGAGGCACTTCAAGGGCTGAGGGGCTCAGGGTGTTCAAGGACAAGGAGCAGCTCAGGGATCCACTAACTGTTCAGGCTTGGGGTCCTGCCTGACCCCTGGCACAAACGTTCAGGCACATTCTAGCTCAGGCCACATTAGCACCCAATCTTACACATTGATTTTGGGGGCATCCCCTGTTCCATCTCCTGCGAGTTCATCTTTACTTTTGCCCCCTCCCCTCAATCCATGCTGATCCCCAGTTGTTCCTTTTCAGAGGATGGCTCATCTCAATACCATGTCAGGGCCAAAAAGGATCACTCACTTGACCAACTTGATCAACTGCTTCCTATAATAGACAAGGCACCCTCCTCTCTGTCTTCTGACTCAGAGATAAGATGTTCCCTGTTCTTTTAAAACCATATAGACCCTCTCTCTGTGCTGATAATTCTTTTACCATTAATTCATTTTCTCACTTAGTTATTCACTGATGATGATCTGTTGAACATAAACACTATTTTAGGCACTGGGACACACACAGCATTGAATACGAAATGCAGGATCTAGGCTCCTGAAGAGTGATATTTTAGATGCTCAGGTAGAAAACAAGCAGTGACCAAATAAATGAGCTAGAAGACTTCAAAGTAATAAGTGCTTAAAAAAAAAGAAAAAAGAAAAAAAAAAGAAAAGTAAAGTAATAAGAGCTCCAAAAACCCTCTTGGGTTTCCTATCTCAACATATTTCAGATCAACCACCCAACGACCTAAGCCAAATCCCTGGGAAGCATCTTGAATGCATCCTTCTCACTCATTTTTCGCTCTTAATTATCAGTCACCAAGCCATGTGGATTCCAAGTCTCAGGGGCTCTCAGATCCATCTGTTCTCCATCTCAATGACACAATGCAGGCACCACTGTTGCCCAAATTATTGCAGTATTCCCTTGGGTGGTCTCTGTTCTCTAGTCTTGCCCTCTTCCTTCATGTCATGCCCCTGCTTAAAACTGCTCAGTGTTCTCTATAGTTTCTCAAGTCAAGTGCAAACCCATTAGCATACGAGATCTTTCATTACCTGGAGCCTGCTGAACTCTTCAGTCCTGCTTCCCTACACTCACCTGCCCCATACAGGTCCACTCAGCCATATCTGCAGATCTGCATGCCCAAGCGCACACACCCTCATATCTTTGACATGCTGTCCCCTCCACACATACTTCTCTAATTTCTTTGTTCAAAACTCATATCAAGTGTCACCTCATTTGGGAAGAATGATGCAGTTCTTATGAGGGTTACATTGAGAAGGGATGATGGCACAATGATGGCATTCAGCTACATCTTATTTCCCCAATGGAGTGTCACACATTTGGAGCACACATAATTAGCCTATAAATAAAGTTTTCCCATTCGCAATAAACCATCTTAGAATACAGGCTTGGATGGGGGGAAAGGGAGAGAATTGCCTCATCATTATTTTAATAAAATGGACTCACGAATAAGACACTTTCCTTCTCTTTTATGTTTTTGTTGCTTGCTACTTGTTGTTTTAATTTGAGCTCCTAAACATTATTCTTAATGGCCTGGAAGTGATTCTGATGGGTCACAAGATAGGCAACAAATCCCCAAGATCTCCTATTGGGACAGCACACACAGTAATAATTCACTGCAGACCCTGACCCTGAGCGTTGCCTGCACATTTGCAGCCTCTCCTGGCTCACAGGGCCCTGGGAGAATCCACCAACCTGTCACTCTCCTGGAAAGAGCTGCAACCACAGGCCTCTGCCAAACCAAGATCTATCAGGAGATGACCTTCCTCGCTGACCTCTGACACTGTAGCCCTGACCTTCTATGGGCCCTTAGGAATGCCTTGTGACATGAAAAGCTGCTTTCTAAGAATGAATTTTCCTCTGGACACTAGTTCCCTGCTAAGGTTGCCTCCAGCACGGGCACAAAAAGAGGGCACATCCAGCTATTACTATCATACTAGGTCAGCATCTGTATCTGTACCTGTACCATCTGTATCTCGGAATGACAGTCCCCAGCATGATATACAAGACACAGCTCTCTTACTTGCATTCAGCAGAGTCTGGATCTTCTTCTCTTCTTCGGCTTCTTGGAGTAGCTTTTCTGCCAGCGTCTTGTCCTCTGATTCCACGCACATGTCTGCTTCCCGAAGGTACTCTAGGTAGTCAATCTCCCGCTGGGTGCGCTCGACCCTCAGTGCCAGGCTGTTCACTGCACTCTTGTACTCGCTTGTGTAGGTGAGGCATTGCCCCAGCATAACGGATATGTTTTTTGAGAACTCTCGGAAGTCTTGAATGAATTCTCTTGTTGTTTGGGTACATTTTTGCAGTCCTTGCTTCAGACAGAAAATAAATTCCCAAATTACTGCTAGTTATTGAAGTTACCCAAGTAATATAAATAGCTATCATTCATTAACATTTTAAAAATACAAGAAAACTATGGTACATCTACACCATGGAATACTATGCTGCCATAAAAAGGAAGGAATTCTCATCATTTGCAGTAACCTGGATGGAATTGGAGAGCATCATGCTGAGTGAAATAAGCCAGTCAATGAAAGAGAAACACTACATGACCTCACTCATTTATGGATATTAAAGAACATTATAAACGAATGAACAGAAAGATAGATATAGTGACAGTAAAACAACAGGCAGACTGCCAAATGACAGTGGGGGGGGGAGGGTAGGGAGATCTGGGGGAGATAAGAGATCAACCGAAGGACTGGTATGCTTGCATATAAGAACAACCAATGGACACAAAACTCTGGGGAGGGAGGGCATCTATGGGGGGGGGGCAATGATAAGCTATGTACACAGATAATACCTTAATAAAAAAAAAATACAGATAATCAGAAAGGGGAAAAATAAAAAATCATCCTTAATTTCTCACTTTAAAGTGCTATGGATATTTTAATATATCAATTTTTAAGTTTTCCCATGCATTTAGTCCTATATATTTTTTAAATGTTTGGCAAATTGGTGCTAAATGTTGTGGTTGAGTATAACTCCAGCACTTTTAAGGAGTTGGGACTCGGAAGGAGGGAGTGAGTGAAGAAGCAGCAAGAGAACATCTCATCCACTGTCTCTAACCTCAGTCCTTTGGCCAGACAGCACTGGGCCTGCTCTGCGGAATGTTTTTATCCTGACTGTACATAGATGACCAAATAATTTGGAGTTTTAAGACTTTTCAAGGAAAATACTAAAAATAAATATTGGAAATAAGAATGTCTTTTTTTAAAATATATATTTTATTGATATTTTACAGAGAGGAAGGGAGAGAGATAGAGAGCTAGAAACGTCGATGAGAGAGAAACATCGACCAGTTGCCTCTTGCACACCCCCCACCGGGGATATGCCCACAATCAATGTACATGCCCTTGACCGGAATCGAACCTGGGACCTTTCAGTCCGCAGACAGACGCTCTACCACTGAGCCAAACCAGTTTCGGCTAGAAATAAGAATGTCTTTGAAAGAAGATAATTTATCAAATTTTAACTTGTACAAAAGCAAGACGATTGAGCATGAGATAGTCAATGTCAACACCAGGGTTTGTGTCAAAGGCCAGGTAGGGCAGAAGGTCACCTTTGTCCCTGGGAACCTGTTCATGCTACAAAAATGTTGCATTTTACAAAGTTCAATGAAGTGGTAGCTGCAATGTGTGGAGAAGAGGACCGGGCACTTTCTCCGTTTCGCATTGCTGGAATTGCTCACTTCTAAGTCCAAGTCCAGTTTGGCAAAAGAAGCTAGGGCGGCTTCTTGGCACAACAATATCATGATTTTTTACAGCGACCTAACGGTTTATCCCAAGAAGACAAAAGGTAAAGCTAAAATAAGCTCTCAGCCCGCGATAGTGACAACGAAGAAAAAGTGACCCCAAATTTTAATTTTCAGATGTTAGAAGTTGAACCATCACATAATAACAATTTTGGATGTTGACCAGTGTGCCAGGCAATGTTCTAACTATGAAGTAATATTAAATCTTCAGAATAGCTTTAGGAGGTAAATTCTATGAACATCCCCATTTTACAGATGAGAAAAACTGTGCAGAGGGAAGCTCTGCTCAAGGTCTAGGAGGTACATAGTCTGGACTCTGGTGCTCTAAACAACTAGATCATATAACATTTCAAGTATAACCATAGCACCATAGCAAGTATTTATCATTAACTACCCAGAAAAACGCACCCAAGTAGATAGGGAAGCATGGGTAAGAGAAGCATGTTCCTGTATCAGGTGCACCGATGCCACCTACCTCCAAGACTTGAAAACGCTGGTAGATGTAGTGCACCATGCCTGGGTCCTGAGCACACTGTGGCGGGGGCACAAAGGCTGAGAGGAATAGAACCAGGAGAGCAGAAGCTCGCCGAAGGGCCGGCATCGTCCTGCAAAATACCCGGGGGTGGAATCTTCTATGCTGGGCCCCTCGAAGAAGACTCCAGGGTCCAGGTAGTGGTCTCCTGGTTTCCAGCCGCTGCCGTGAAAATCCTCTGAAAACAGCCAGAGAGCAAAGTTTGCTTGTTATTCCACCAGATGCATGACCTCACTTTGCAAGCTGGTGATCAAATCCAGCTGTTGGCAAGCCGGTCCCTGGAGGCCTAACAGGCTGACTTGGGATAGAGAGCTTCCTGGGTCCAGCATCTGTTGGCATCACCCTTGACACACATGGACCCTCCCCAGGCGAGTGCTGCACCCTGCTTCCGGGCCTGGCTGAATGTGCATTGGGGTGGGTGCAGGAAGGGCTTCTCCCCTCTCCCCAACTCGTTTACTTTTGCTTTCCTTCCCCCAGTGGACTCTGCAGTCCAATCACAGCCGCGACCTAACACACACCACTCCCAACTTCTCAGAGCTGGAATCTCAGCTTTGTTTCTGGCAAAAATTCCCAGGATCCTTTTCCCCGGAAGTCCTAATGGGAGACCCCACCCTTCAGACTCTTTTTGCATTCCTGTAGCTCTTAAAGGCACAGCAAGGGGAAGAAAGGCTCAGATATACATAGGGCTGATTGGCCTTAGAGAGAGATACAATGGGCTATAGGCCTGGCCACCCAGGCTGATAGCTAAAAAAATCTAAGGGTCAAGAACAGAAGAGTTTTACTAAGATGCTCAACAACCATTAGTGATGCTCCTGGGACTAAGTCATCAGGAAATGGAACTCCTACAAGGAAGCCCTTGATTTATCTGAGTTTCTAGTGGCAGACGTCCCTTCACCAGGCCAGCAATACATAGAACTCGATTCCTATGGCTCCAGTGCTGTTGAAGATAAATCGAATCCTTAGGACAAAATCTTCTAGTTTTTGCCTTTGTTGTGCAGGCCTTTAGTTATCTCACCCTCTCCTTCCATGGATGGGTCCAGGATACCCATCGTTCTTTCTCAAGCACCTACCAACATAGGGAAGGCTGGGGCATCTCTGGGATGTGGAAGGAACCCTGGCCTGGAGTCGGAAGACCTGGGTTCCCAGAGACACTGAAAGACTGAGAAATTCCAGTGTGGCCCTTGCCTGTCCCTGCCTCCTTAGATGTTCCTTTCTACCTCTCTTCCAGGTGACCTTAGCCCCTAACTGTGCTGCCCCATGCCGTTGGTAAAATGACAAACAATGACACCTCATCCTCAGAAACAATTCCTCCTGTTTATGAGAACCATCTTTGAACTCTTCTCTAAGCTAGCCGAACTTCAGCTGGTCCTTCCTCTTAAATCTTATTAAAAATACTGCTCAACGTCGGTCTGCGGACTGAAAGGTCCCGGGTTCGATTCTGGTCAAGGGCATGTACATTGGTTGCGGGCACATCCCCGGTAGGGGGTGTGCAAGAGGTAGCTGGTCGATGTTTCTCTCTCGTCGGCGTTTCTAGCTCTCTATCTCTCTCCCTTTCTCTCTGTAAAATATCAATTAAAAATATATATTTTTAAAAAATACTGCTCAATTCAGCCTCCTTGCCCAAGTGAGAAGGCTCTTTAGGCGACGTCTCGTGCCAGGCATTTTTGAATCAAGTCTTACACTGAAGGTGCTCTGGTTGATTTTCTTCCACGAGTGCCTCAAGTCCTAATGTTGAGATTGTGAACTAAGGTAGGTAAAGTCTAGTGGAGGAAATCAACAGTTGTGTCACAATTAACTTTGGGGAGCAGTGTTGTGGGATAAATTTGCTCTTGGTTTTCTATAGCATGCTTACATTACCTTTACAATAATTTATACATTCGGCATTAATGAAGTCTAAAGAATTACTGGAGAGTCGGTGAGAACAGGGCTGCTATTGCCCTGTTGTGGATGGGATGCGCTCCAAAGATCTTGGCCTCGAAGTCCAGTCTGGCGGTTTCTCCCTCTGCCTGCCAGTGACTCAGGCCCCACACTGATCTCTCTTCAGTCACCAGCCTCATAGGGACAAGCTTAGTCTCTCTGCTCCAACTGCACCCACATGGTCTTAGAGGGTTTGACTCTTCTGGATCCCACAGGTAGCAAAGCCCCACAGCTGGCTCCCCTGAGCCTTAGGAGTGACGAGCCATGGGGCAGACTCAGCGTGGAAACCCTCATGTGCTCGTGACCAGAGGTTTCAAAAAGGAAACATAAACTCACCTTGGAGATAGTCACAGCGTTGACTGACAGACGGTACGAACTCTGACCATCCTCATTCAGAGGAAGCCTTATCAATGGACAGGAAAAGATGGCTTGTGCAGTCTGCGGTTGGGATAAGATTACTCACTTTGGCCGAAACCGGTTTGGCTCAGTGGATAGAGCGTCGGCCTGCAGACTGAAGGGTCCCAGGTTCGATTCCGGTCAAGGGCATGTACCTCGGTTGCGGGCACATCCCCAGTAGGGGGTGTGCAAGAGGCAGCTGATCGATGATTCTCTCTCATTGATGTTTCTAACTCTCTATCCCTCTCTCTTCCGCTCTGTAAAAAATCAATAAAATACATTTAAGATTATTCACTTGGTTCTTTTGCCTTCTTTACCTTTAACCTCTGGCTTGACCACTGCTATAGCTCAGTAGTGAGGACAGTGACCGAGCATAGTGTCCCCCTTTTCTCCTCTGCCAGGGCCTGATCCGTCTGCTCTCCTGCCGCAGTGTCCTGAGAGAGGAAAGGAATCTTGGCAGCCGCAGCCACCACTATGCCACCCATGTGGCTGGATCTAGCTCACTAATTCTTGATGACTGTTTCCCCTTAATGATCAATCAGAACTGGACAAATTGACCCCCAGCCAACCAGCCCACTGATCTTGTCCAGCTTCCCAGGTGCTGTTGGGGTTCTTTGCCACCTTCATAACTGGTGGTCGTTTCCTGCGGTGCCTCCATAGGAACCGAGCCCCCGATTTCCAGAGCCTCCTGTGCCCCCAGGTCCTCCATGTTACTGAGCAGTGCTGACCAACTCTGGAAAGTGTGAGGAGGAGACTGTCTTCTTGAGGACATCTGGGATTCTAGAATCCATCAATCAGATCTAAACAAGATGCCTCATCTTTTTGTCTTCTCTTCCCTTCTCTTTCTTCTCAGCTTTTCTCTTTATCCTTCATTCACCACTCAGGCCCCTGCCCCCATCCTAATAGCTCTTTGCCTTAACGTCATCTTCCAATGCTCCAACCTTTTACAAGTAATTATATTTTTTCCTGCCTGAGCGATGGGAGCAGCCTCTAATTCCCTGTTTATGTTTTTAGATAAAGCACTGGCTGAGTTTATGCCAAAAGGAAAGCCCTTGACAATAATCTCAGCCAACCCCTCTTGCTTCAGCTCTTACCATCTCCCACCTTCCACCTCCACATCAGCCTCATCTAATCATCCCCAAACTCCTTAGGATATATGACATCATGGTGTCTTCGCTCATATGGGCCCCTCAGCCTAGAATGTTCCTCTCTTTTGGAACCAGTGAATTGTTATTCATTCTTTGTGTCTTTGTACCACTTCCTCAACTCCATCCCCAGCAGAATAATCCTTTCTTTCATCTGTTTTCATAACACACTGTAGTCTGAATCTTGGAGGTCTGGACTCAGGCTCATCTGGACATTGGTGCTGTGGGTAGAGAAGGGGGTGGCGGGAATCGAACCTCCTGCTGCATAGGTTGACATTCAACTGCAGAACCACTCTGGCCCGGCATTACGTTTAATCAGTCATGAAAACTTACTAATTTCAGCACCTAAATATATATCAAATATGTCCTCTTCTCTCTTACCCTTTTACCCTGTTGCTTCCTTACTTAGGGCTTCTGCATGTCCCATTTTTAATTCATTTAACAACCATTTGGACGTACCTATTGTGCTCCAAGTCTTGCACTAGGCACTATGAACATGCAATTATGGACCGGATAGACACATTCCTTGCCCTTCCCTCAGAGGATATAGTCCAGAAGGGGATGCTTAAATTAATTATGCAGTGACAGAGCCAGCACTGAATGAAGTGACAGCATGGGGGTGGAGCCTCTGAGCTCAGTGAGTCAGGGGAGACTTTCCGAAGGAGGTGACATCTAAGCGGAGACCTGAAGGATAAGAAGGAGTTAATCTTACAAAGTGGACAGCAGGGAGGTGAGAAGGGAAAGGCTCTAGGCAGAAGCAATAGCATGTACAAAGACACATAAACCAGAGAGATCTTAGTGGACGTGAGGGACTGATCAAAGTTCCCTAGGAACTTTCAGAGACTGGGTGATGGGGCCGGAAGAGTATTGTAGGCCAGGTTCCCCAGAAACAGACTGTGAGACCAACTTGCATGTAAGACATGTGAGGGGGTGGTTTTCTCTGGAACAATACCTGTTGGGAAAGAGTGAAGCATGAATGGGCATAGAGAGAAGCTGCAATGCAGTTGCCATATGGCCTCACTCAACCAATCTCACAGGAGCTCTGGAACTAGGAGGGACCCTCACATATACGTCCCCAATTAAGGCCAGGGGACCCCGCCTTAGCACCCGTGCACCAGGCAGTCATTGCTGAGGGCTGGAGAGTGTGTAATTGTGTACAAGGCAGAATCCTCTCAAAGAGCCTTGTTCTTGCCTGAAGCCAGGAGCCTATCCCTGTCTCTCCGCAGCCCCCAGCAGGGACAGCTGCCTGCCCAGCATTCACGTGGTGGATCAGTCACAGCCTCCCTCTGCTCTTTGAAATAGAAACCATGTACCCCAGTTCCCCAGAGCTCTCAAAACCTCATTGTGGTCATTCTGCGTTGACGTTTGAAACCCACCTGGGTAGCTTCCTGTGAGATGATGGTCTCTGGAGGCTGCGTGCCTGGTCCTAAGGGACACTTGTCACTTGTCAGATGGGCTGGCTGAGCTCAGGTGGCCTATTTGAAGTCTCTTTTCCTGCAGCACCTGGGAGCTTTTGAAGTCTTGCTGCCATGTGGAATGGAAGGGGGCAGACGTGACGAGAGGCACCAATGGGGACTGGACATGATCTTTGACTTCTGGGGGTGGGAAAGGTATGGCTGCAACCAGAGAAGACCTGCTGGCCAGGAAATGATGTCATACTGCCTGACAGTCACCTGCATAGAGCTCCTTCCCAAGGGGGCCCCAGGACCAGGGCTGGTCAGGGAAAGTTGGAAGCTGAGTCTTTAAAAAAAAATTTTTTTTTTATTGATTTCAGAGAGGAAGAGAGAAATAGAAATATCAATGGTAAGAGAATCATTGATCAGCTACCTCCTGCATGCCACAAACTGGGGATCAAGCTAGCAACCCAGGCATCTGACTGGGATTGAACCATGACCTCCTGGTTCATAGGTCGATGCTCAACCACTGAGCCACACCAGCTGGTGGGAAGCCTGGTCTTACACAGTCTCTGTGGCTTCCCCAGCACAGAACCAGCCTTGGTCTCTGATGCCCCGGTTCCCAAGTAAGTGAGGCCTCTGGGGTCCTATGACCACTTAATCCACTGGGAACAGACCCCAGGACTTAAAGCTGAAGGGCTAACTCCTGTCCCCAGAGAGTACCCGCTTGGGTGATCAGTTCAGTGTTCCGGCCCAAACATTGTCAATTTTGTGCAAAATGTTTGTTTGAGCCTTTAGCCACTAGAGGGCAGAGACTTTTCAGGTGTTACCTGACTATGGCTATGGTCATAGTCTGTTTCCTTTTGAGATTTGAATGGAAAAACAACAACAACAACAAAAAAAACCCATCTTCCAGAGTTTGTACTGGATTCTCAGAGCCCAGGACTACACAGGCCCGCCCCAGCCACAGTCCCTTAGATTCAGAGACACTCAAACACCAGAGGTGGATCAGCACAGAACACTCTGGGCCCATCCTCCTCACGTGAGAAGCAGCCGGAGCCACGGGAGGTCTTAGCGGCACAGGCAGGCGCAGAGCTCTGACCCAGCCCCAGTCCATGGCTCTCTCCACCCGCTTGTGCTGTTTCTGGGTCTTTGCTCAGTGTTTCTCAGGCCAGCAAGCCAGTTGCAAATGCTGTATTAGTATATGAACGGCAACCTTTCATCAGAAACAGCAACCCTGACAAACCCTTTGCCTGATTTGACATGCTCCTTACTTGAACCCACAGCTCATGGCCCTAGAGTGGTGAGGACACACCTAGTGACAACTTTCCTGGCTGCAGACCAGCTTATAGAGGTGAATGTCATATAGAATCTTCGAGAGCTGCCATGACTGAGGGTCATAGGTGTCTAAGGAAAGAACCATCTGAGAGAAGTAGGCTCCTTAGCCAGGTGGGCAGGTACGCTCAAGAAGACTTTTGCCCTATGCCTGGCACTCCCTCGAAGCAATTTCCCTAAGACCCTTAGAGCTCCTTGCTGCAAAGGGATGTGTAAGGTTTGAGGGCACAGGAGTCAGACCACCGAGGGATTTTAAAGTAAAGTTTATTCCCCAGTAATGAGCAGGACTCATTACGGGGGTAGAGAATTGAAGGAGTGGGGAGTGGGCAGGGGACCCAGCCGGGCTGCCCCCTGGAAATGGAGGGGCAGCAGCACGTGGCTGGCCTGGGGGTCCTTTTAAGGGGAGGAACTGGAGAGGGTTGGACTCAGGGCAGAACAGGAAGGGGTGGGCTCCAGGACACTTTGACACGCGCTGATTGGTGGTTCACTGTCTTGGAGATGTCTCTGTGACAGGTGCCAGTAATGTCATAACTCCGCCCACCAGTTGGGAGGAGGGAGAACCTTATAGGATGCACAAGGTCAAGTCTCCCAGCTCAGAATGAGGCCTTGCTCTCCTCATTTTCATTTGCCTTGAAAGGAAGGGACATGAAGCTCTGCACTGGCCTCTGACCTCTTCTGAGCTGTCTCTGCACAGTGATTGCATGTGAGTGTGTGTTAAGTGAAGATCACTGAGAGGCTGGGGAAAGGTAGGAGGTTCAGGCAGGGGTATTCTGTTCCACATTTGTTTTGTGTGCTGAGCCCTATGGCGAGTGCCAAAGTCCCTTTAAGCCCAGAAGAGTGGAAGCCAAGTAGAGCACTGCTGTTGTCCCTAAGGTATGTTTGTGATCTTGTTGCTCCAGGGACTGACAAGGGGCTGGGCAGGGACCCCTAAGGGCCGGGAGAACAGTAGGATGATGAGGCCTGAAGGTCCCAGGGCTGGTTGGTACAGAGCAGCTCCTCAGCCCACCACAGACAGGGCTGTTTCCCACCACACTCTGCTTTGAGCGAACTGGTTTGAATGCCTTCTGCATCTTTTTGGGCCAGCTGGTCTCTCCCACTGTGTCCATCTACCAGATTAAGGCAAATGTTTTGTGATGAGATCCCAAAGCAGTGAGATAGTGCACTAAAATAGTTTAAAGTGGTGGGCAAAAGTTTAATCTTCCTTTCCAGTCCTTAACTTTGGATAATTATAGCGTCAAGCCTGAAATCTCCCTTTCCCAAGCTAGTGATTTTACCTTGGCCCTTGGAGTCAAAGGTCATGAGTTCGCCCCTGGTTCATATAAACATCTTCCTCCATCAGGACCTGTCCTCCCCAGGGAAGATCAGAAGACGTGTGGATGGTGCTGGGGTTTCCTGTGTCCGCTCTTCTCTCCTAAACCAGAAAGGGCCCCTGGGGGGTTGTGGGTCCCACTGAGGCTTCCTGCTCAGGACCGTTCCTTTAAGGAGGCACCGGCAACAACTTTTTAAATTTTTCATGAGCTGTCAAAATGGACATAACGAAGCCATTCAGTTAAATGTCAATATTTGGTTTACCAGATGTAACAAGCATTTGAATGCTTCCCTAAACCTTTCTGGTTTCTTTAGTCAGGGACATAACCCTTGAATTGTCTCTGAGTCGATTGTTTCGAAATTCCCACCTCTATGTCCCCTAAGAATTCAAGATCAGCAAGCTGTAAAGGTAGAAAACAATGGTGACTACTGCGTTTGGGTTGGCTCTAGGTGACATTTTCCTACCTCCCCTGCGTGCATGGGCAGAGGTATCCTTGTTCTTATTCTTTTGGTGACACAGACTCATTCTTCTTTGCTTAGATTTTTTTTTGGGGGGATTGGGGGTGGGGAAGGAAAGAACCAAGTGACAATTGCTGCCAAAATGGCATTGTCTTGACTGGGATGCACACCCGGAGGGTTTCTGGAGTGGAGCATCCTCAGGCCTGTGGCAGGGCCCGCGGGTGTTAACAGCCCCGGTCAGGGCCCATCCAGGGGCAGGTCAGGCAGGCAGCTTCCTGCGGATCTCAGGTATGGGAAACACCGGGAGGCAAGGTTTCAATGTCTTCTTGTTAATTTTACTCAAACTCACACATCTCTTTCCAAACCTATCAGTGCTGCTCAAGATAGCGTGACGCTTGACTTTGCAAAGAGAACAAAGGAAAAACCAATATGTATCTGAGGCAAATATTTACTTCGGTTGAAGTACTTCCCACCTCAGGTGTTCTAATTTGGAACACAGCGTAGAGCTGCTCTTCTTCCATTTCATATGGTAGCTCAGAGACCCTGTTCCTCTCCAGGGCACGTGGCCCAGGGCCGCCTGGGTCTTCTTTTCAATAAAGCCTTTATGTGTTCACTTTTTCCATCCAGAAAACACAGTTTAAAAATACAACCATAATGCTGGGCCAAAGTGCAGATGTGTTGCTTGTCTAAGGAAGTCCATGAGACTTGGTGGGTCCAGCCGGGCAGTGAATTGCTGGCAGAGTTCCAATACGAGCTGGGGGCACGCAGGCAGGGTGGTGCTCGGTGGTTGCTTTAAGAAATGTACAGTTGATGGCAATGCTTTTCCATCAGGTTCTTATCTGGCTTGCGCTTGGCTGGTGCCCCTTTGAACACTTTATTTTAGACTTAAAATTTGAAGTTAGTTCCAAAATTTCTTGAGGAAAAATATTATTTTTAAAAAAATCATTACTTTTTTGAGATGAGGGTAAAACTTTTTTTTCTGGAAAGCTTATTTACTAGTTTATATAGTCCACAAGCTCATCTCGGAAGCCCTGAGCACAAGTATCTTCAGATATCTGAAGAAATTATTTTATTATTATCCGAAAGCTCAGAGTGTAGTGAATTAGAGAAATTGTCTTTGATTAATTCAATCCTGGATACTGTCACCATGCAGAAATGAATTTTATCTAAATTGTGAAAAGGTCAGTGCTTGGGGGTAATGTTCACTTGATAGGAAAAGCCATGAATATTACTAGTCAAGCATTGGCTTGGAAATAGCTTTAATGTAAAGAATAATAACAGAATGATAACTATAATGAATTTAGTATGGAGCCAAGAAGATATTAACTTTTAAAAAAATGAACTTTACTCTTTGGAACCACAGGTTGAATTTTCAAAAAATAAAGAAAATTGATAAAAAATGATACCATACTTTATAAACTATAGAATGCAGTGTTGTTTATTATTATAACTTTTATATTGATAACTATACTATCAGGCAATGCTCCTCTAGCCTTCGCGGAGAAATCTCACTTACGGTGGCGTTGGGGAGGCAGTCAGTGACTTCAGGGAACAGCCTCTGTGGCCAGGTCCCTTTGGCCTGGTCTTCTCTTGCCAACTGGGCAAAGGTGCATGCGAACCCTCAGCTGGCCTGTGGGGGACCTGGGGGAGCCAGATGCCATTAAGGCATAACCCTCTGAGGCTTGGGGGCCATCTTCCACCTTGGTTCTTCTGGGTCCTTTCTGAAAGGTTATCCCTCCGCCCAACTGGTGGGCGGAGTTTAACACATGATTGGTGTAAGGTTCTTCCCCCCCCGCCCCCCAACTGGTGGGCCGAGTTTACGACATGACTGGCACCTGTCACAGAGACATCTCAAAGACATTGAACCACCAATCAGCACGGGCCAGAGGGTCCTTAGAGCCCACCCCATCCTGTTTGGCCCTGGGCCCAACCCCCTTCCATCCCGGCCTTAAAAGGGACCTCAGGCAAGACACGTGTTGCTAATCCAGTCAGTCCCTGTTTCCTTTCAAACCTAACACTTTCCAGGCCCAGAGCTGCTGGACACGGTGAAATGACAGCAGGGAGTGTGCGGACAGGGGTGATTACACCGCTGGTTTAATTTTGCAGCCCATATGCCCAGGGATCTTAGGCAGCGAGTGACAAGTAAGCCTTCTGAGTGTAAGAAGAGAGGGGTTCTGCCATGGCCCTTGGGGAGCCTGGATGGGACTTCTTAGGAGACTGAGCAAAGGGCGCTTGATACCTGACATCCTCAACACTAGAGGCAGCTACACGGTGCTGCTCAGAGCTTCTGTTTGCCTTACACCTGGGCTTAGAGGTGAGGGTCCATCCCCTGGGGCCGGTCAGGCAGGCAGCTTCCTGTGGATCTCAAGTATGGACAACACTGGGAGGCAAAGTTTAAATGTCTTCTTGTTAATTTTACTCCAACTCACACATCTCTCTCCAAACCTAGCAGTGCTGCTCAAGATAGCGTGATGCTTGACTTTGCAGAGAGAACAAAGGAAAACCAATAATATATATTTGGTTTCTTTAGTCATAGACATAACCCTTGAATTGTCTCTGAGTCGATTGTTTACATGTTACAGCTTCAAGCCTGGAATATCCCTTTCCCAAGCTAGTGATTTTACCCTGGCCCTTGGAGTCAAAGCAATTCTTCAGTAAAGAGCCCCGTAGGATTCTCTTAAGGATTTGAAAAGTTCATATCCCCGTGCCTGTGCCTGTTCATACGTGAGGCTAGTAGAGACAGAGACACAAGCCGGAGAGCGTACACATGTCTGACTGTGACCCGGGGCTTTGAAGCGCATGCCTGGGTGTGGGCACACCCGTCCCCCTGGGGAAGGCTATGTTTCTTTCTGAGTCCAGGAGGGAAATGTGAATGGGTATTTGCCTTATATTATGGGAATGTCTTGTTTGAACCTTCAAATACAACATTCCCAGGCTAGCTGTTGCTCTGGAGTTCCCTCCGAATGGCTCTACTTCCCCATGCCCCTCTGCTTTAGAGATCTCTTAGAGCAGCAAGATCTTTTGTTTCCCCCTCAGCCTCACCTTCTACAGCTCCTGGAATACCAGCCAACCCTCTTTTCCTGCTTTCCCTGAAGTTTTCCTACAGGTCTTCCCTGGATATGTCCTCAGGTGGTGGGGCAACCTCTCCCTCTGGTCATTTTTTTTCTCTTTCTTAGCTCTATTACTGCATCTCTTCCTCCAAGGTCAGCCTATTTCAGATGGAAGTCAGATTAAGGTGGAGTAGCATGTGCTGCAAAAAAAGGCCCCATTCATCGTAGCCAGGATATCTCAGAGACCCACCACAAATCTCTGAGCCTGTGACTGATCTCTGGCTTCCAAGTTAAAATCCCAAACAGCGCCTCTGTGGCATCACTGGCTCCGTGCCTGGGAAAGTAATCGTGGGTGGTTATTAAAGGATGTTGAGGGGTATCACCTCTCTCTGGTCCAAAGAGAAGCTTGGAGGGGCAAGCGACAGAAGGCCCCATCCGTGAGAAAACCTTAGTTTCTCTCAGAGAAACCTTTCTGGCCACTCACAGCTCTGGCTGTGCTCCATGTCAGCAACCAGCTCAGGAATGCGGTGTGTGGGAGACACACTCTTTGCAGGGTCTAGAATGGGACAGTAAAGCAACAGGTGAGGCCACCCTCTCCGGCTTGAGTGTGGGTGGCAATTCCAGGCTGGACACTGCCAATATCCCCCAGCGGCCATCAGTGAAATGTGTTGGGGGGTGGAGGGCGCTATGGGCAGCTAAATGGCCTGTGAATTCCCAGGATCCGTATGCAGGATGCAGGCATCATTTGTGGACATATGCACAACCATGTTTTAGTTTTTTTTCTCAGTTTATTAAATCACTTTTTATATCTTTGTTTTGAAAGTTCTAGCAAGCTGGCAGAGTTAGACAGAGGGGGAAGGTCAGTGGACTGGCCCCTGACTATTCCATATCGCAGGGCTGCTGCGAGGGGGGAGGGGCAACTGGAGAAAGCACCATGGCAACACTAGTGGTGTGGGGACCTCATGCGAGGGGACAGCTGGCAGAATTATGTTCATCCAATCTAGACTTGATAAAAACCCTTCTCTCTTAATTAGCTGCAATAATTCTTTCTGAAGTCTTCAGACAAGGCACAGACAACCTCTGCTTAGCATACGTAGCATTTTCATCTCTACGTTTCCAAGGATGGGAATGTCTTGTTTGAACCTTCACTTTGGCACAGAGATTGGGGGGGGGGGGGGGGGAGGGGGAGAAAGCATCCAACCCAAGCATTTGAGCCGTCAGTAGAATGACAATAATCGTGGTTTTCCTCCAGGATTTCTTGTGACATCGCAAGATCTATAACCGTCATAATGAGCTGCCTTTCTTCAGCTTCTGCTCTATTTAAGTGTCCATGGATATGACTCCCTCCTCCTCTGCCCCTTATTCCTCACCCCTCACCCCATCCTCCTGCATGCTGAGTATTGCATGTTGGACAGTACCCTTCCCCCCCAAGTTCAATGAGACAAGGTTGGAGTTTTTCAAAAGGAACGTTTACTGGGAAACTAAAGGGAAACCAAACAGAATGCAAGAGAACAAAAGTAGAGCTGCAGAGCGGCTGAGGGAGTTCCAATGTGTAACGGGCCTCTGGCCACAGCTGGACTGGCTAGGCGAAGCTCTCCAGACATAACGCTATCTACCTGCCTCTCTGCCTGCTGGCCTCTTTAAAACCACCTTCTGTTTCAGAACCACAAACCAGCAGCATACTCATTAGTACCCCAGGGCTGCTAGCTCTCTGGGTAGGAAGATCTTGGTGGGGGAATAACAGACACAGCCGCCCCAGGAGCTCCTGCCCGGGCCCCAGTGCCAAGGACATAATCAAAACTTATTGGGGTGGCCGCCTGATGCTTATGCGGGACAGTCCCGTTTATCGGGGACCATTCTTCTGGGCTTTATCTGCCTGGCTCTGGTGATCGTGTTTCTGTGGACTATCCTGCTGGTATGAGTGTTTCCTGCTTTGCTCCTAACACTGAAAGAGTGAAAGGATGTCTGCCTAGGGAGAACGAGGCAGAAAGAGTTGGGCCAAGAAAGTAGCATTCTTCTCCTGTCGTCAGACATAGGCAGAAACCTGGGTCCCCTTTCGATCCCGGAGGTTGAAAGCCAATGAGATGGAAATGAATGGGGCAGACTGAGGAGCAGCAACAGTGCCTCACATAACCAAAGCCTCCCTCCTCTTAGATCCGACACCTGGGTACTTCTTATACCAGGCAGCTGTGGCAATACAAAACTTTCTGAAGACACACACGGTCCTGTTTCCACCCAGTCAGTCCTACGCTGACATGATAATTCAAATGAAGATAATGAGCTTCCCAGGAAGGTAAACTATAATCCAACTCTGGATTCTGCTGCAAAGGGATGAGATGAAAAGGGAAATGTTATCTTGGATAAATGGTGAAGACGTGTGGATGGGGTGCCTTGCACCCATCACGGGCGAGAGAAGATTCCCCACCCGGGGTTTGCTGAGGCCTTTGGTTTCATTTATATGACGGCAGAAGCAATGGGGATGAGGAACACGGTTGGCAGTGAGTCGGCTGATATGGTCACAAAGGAAGCTGAGTAATGAATGAGACACTGGGGAGAGCCCTTGACCTTCACTCTGGTGGGTATTTCCGTTCCCCAAGTGCTACGGGAGTGGTCTGTGTCCGGAAGTGAAAAGGAAACCCGTCAGTGGCTACCCAAGGCTACCCTTTGGGCTGCTGCATGTGGAAATACCCAGAAGGCACTCAGGCCAAGAAGGCCCAAAAGGTGTGCCTCCTCTCATGGGATTTCTGTATTATCTCTCCGTGAACTCGGCTCTGACAACGGCACATCTACTTCTGAGTCTGTTCCCTCAGTGGACAAATGAGTCGAGGAAAGGGTACTCTGGAATGCTCACACCACTGAGACGGATGCCTCGCTAGCAGGGATAATAACTTGCATTCTAATGCCAACACTGGTTAGAAAGAAGTGGCTGCTGGCTACCCACAAGACAGTGCTGTGGATTCTGACCCCTCAGAACCTGGGTTTAGCAGATGAGAGGACCGCGATCAACTGGTGCTCGCTGCCATGTGTATGGGAGAGGGCAGTGGGTTTGCTAGGAGCTCGCCCTCCTCGCACTACATTTTCTCCAGGGGAACAGCGTGCTGATCCTACTCCCTCCCCGGGGCTATTCCTGGCAAAGCTGGGACACTTCTCTGGTGAAATATTTTCTGGAGACAGCTCTTAGCTCAAAGATGAATGAAACCTGCTGCCTAGTTAGCACCTGGATATATTTTAAAGTATTCTGTCCTTCCAGGGCATTCTAACAAATAGCATCATGTCAGGGTGACATTGCCAGGGCAGATGCTGTGCCATCACTGAGAGTCCTGGTACGCAAGGTCCTCTCAGTCCTCTCACTGTATCGGCTGGTTTCTTCCGTAGTCCAATCCTGGGTCCTGGCTGTGAGAGATGTGCTTCCCCTACAGCACACCGCCGTGGGCCATCTGAAGACAGCTGGACCGTTCATGTTCACCAAACCCAGTCTGGAAAGAAGGCCAGTTATCACTGTGGTTACAGCTGAGCATTTGGTCACTGGAGTCGCCGGGTGTTGTTGGATAGGGAATGTTGCTTAAGATCTCTGTAAGATGGGTGTCCCGCTGCGTCCTTGCCAAAGCAGTCCTCTTACCCACAGTCATCGCTTCTGCAGGAAGAAGGAACAAAAAGAATGCTTTGGTTTTCATCCATGTATTTTCGTTTTTTAATATTTTTATTTTCTTTTTTTAAAAATATATTTTATTGATTTTTTACAGAGAGGAAGGAAGAGGGATAGAGAGCTAGAAACATCGATGAGAGAGAAACATCGACCAGCTGCCTCCTGTACACCCCCCCACCGGGGATGTGCCTGCAGCCAACGTACATGCCCTTGACAGGAATTGAACCTGGGACCTTTCCGTCCGCAGACCGACGCTCTATCCACTGAGCCAAACCGGTTTCGGCCATCCATGTATTTTTAATGTGTACCAAACAAGTGCCAGGCGACATGCTGGATACAGGGGTGCAGTTCTGTGGGTAAGACACACACACCTTGCTTTCCAGGGGGCTCACAGAGGGACAAATTACAACGTGGGAAGCGGAATAACAGAGGTGCACATGGAAATGCGTAAGAGCAATAGGAGCAAGGGACAAGCTTCCAGCGGATTGAAGAGGCTGCAGAGAGGATGCTGAAAGGTAAGTCTTTAAATTTTTAACAAATATTTAAGTATAGCTAGCATAAAATATTACATTAGTTCCAGGTATACAATAAGGTGATTAGACATTTATATTCCTTACAATGTGACCACCACACTAAGTCCAGTAATCATCTGTCACCATGAAAATGCATCACAGTATTACTGACTAGTCACAGTATTATTCCCCTTCACCCTTCCTACCCATCCACCAACCCCTCCCTTTTGGCAGCCATCAGTTTGATCTCTGTTTCTATGAGTCTGCAAAGAAAGCAAATCATAACCACAACGAGCTACCACCTCACAACAGTCAGAATAACCATTAGCAAAAAGTCAACAAATGACAAGTGTTGGCAAGGACGTGGAGGAAAGGCAACCCTTGTGCACTGTTGGTGGGGCCGCAGATTGGTGAGGCCACCCTGGAAATCAGTACGGAGTTTCCTTAAAAAATTAAAAATAGAACCACCACAGGACTCAGCAATTCCACTTCTGGGTATTTACCCAAACAAAATAAAAACACTACTTAAAAAAGATATATGCACCCCTATGTTTATTGAGGGATTATTTACAATAGCCCAAATATAGAAGCAATGTAGGTGCCCATTGACATATGGATGGATAAAGCAGATGAGGCACATAAATACAATGAAATATTACTGAGCAATAAAAATGAACAAAAGGTCGCCATTTGCGACACCACGGATAGACCTGCAGGTTATTATGCTCAGTGAAATAAGTCAGAGAGAAAGACAAATACCATATGGTTTCATTTACACATGGACTCTAAAGAACCAAAACAAAGGGACAAACAAAAAGAAGGATAGGTCTTGAGCTAGAGCACTTAGGCTGAAGGGGAGGGCATCCATCAGGAGGGGAGAGAGCCCGTGCACAGGCTCCGCGGCAGGAAAGGGCGCATCTTGTCAGAACTGGTGTGAGGGGCGGAGTCGTGGGAAGTGAGCTGGGGAATTGAGGGGGGTCTGCGTGGTGCAACATCCCTTCCTTGTTTCCAGTCCGTGAAGGGTGGTCTTTCAGTGGAACCCAGACTCAGAGCAGCAAGATCTTTTGTTTCCCCCTCAGCCCAGCCTTCAACTTAATTTATCAACTCAGCCCACTTCCCAGTGCAGATGGAGGGAACTCATGCCGAGTCACAGAGAGAAAGAAAACGGGAGTCACTTCCAGGGACACAGCGATAACAGAAAAGATGCACACACACTACAGGAGAGCCCCAGACATTCTCAAGGTACATGAACTGGATTTCAAAGCCCAGATGTTCACACGTGAGGCTGGTGGAGACAGAAACACAAGCGGAGAGAGTACACTCTGGAGGGAGAAGCCTGTCTGACTGACTGTGTGTGACCGGGGGCTTTGAAGCGCATGCCTGGGTGTGGGCACACCCATCCCCCCTGGGGAAGGCTATGTTCCTGTCTGAGTCCAGGAGGGAAATGTGAATAGATTTTGCCTTATATTATGATTCAAATACAACGTTCCCAGGCTAGCTATTGCTCTGGAGTTCCCTCCGAATGGCTCTACTTCCCAATCCACCACCCACAGCAGATGGCTTCCCAAAGCCCCTTCTCTCAGACCCACGGCTGCAGGCCCAGCGAGCAGCCTGCCTCCTTCCTTATCAGGGAAGACAACCTATGGCCAGGCCCAGCCCCACCTTTGAGTCCGGTCTGGAATTAGCTGTCCTGCTATTAGACAATGAGGGCACGTGCCACGGTCTCCCAGCTTTTGAGTACCTGCTGTGTGCCAGACACAAGGTTATGAACTTTTAAAATCCTTAAGAGAATCCTACAAGGCTCTTAACAGAAGGATGCAGAGATACCGAAAGACTGATTTGCCCAAAGCCACACTGTTACTAAGTGTCAGAGCTGGGGTGCGAACCCAAGATGTCTAACTTCGAAGTCTAAGCTCTAACAATTACATGATCCCTAAACTCTCTCTGTTAAGTTCAGTCTATCCATCTAAGCTTCTGCCTAGGTTTTCTAGGCAGATGAGGTATTACAAGAAACGTTAGTCCAATCCAGTAGCATGTAGCAGGGGCCACACCCCACGTATGGTTCCTACCTTCTTATTGCAATCCTCTGGATCCCCCTGGCTGGGGACCTGCACATGTGTCTCATTTGCCCCTCACTTCTATGTACAACCCAGGCTCCCCTGTTCTGACCTTATTTCATCTCTCCATTTGAGCAGTCCCTCCAGATTGCTCTGGATAGAGCTCTCCCCAAATATCGACGCTGCAGGGACCGCCTCCTTTTCTGATTTGCTACAACCTCAGCCAGTCTTTTACCAGTTCCCAGGCTCAGTAATACCACTAGCAGAGGCCGTGCCACCGATGGCCGAATCACAGGAAAGCCCCAATCTGGCCTCCGTAGCTGGCCTTCGCTCAGTCAGTGAGTTTCCTCATGCACAATGAGCTGGCGTCAAGTTCAGTCCCTGGGAATACTGTGGAGCAGACTATGGTTTCCCCTTCTCAGCTGAGCATCTGGGCCCTTATACTGCCTGGTCCCAGAATCCTGTGTTTTCCTTCTCTGGACAGTGCCGCTAAGTCCCCAGAACATTTTTGGTCCGCCAGCCACACAAAAATGGGATAAAGGAGTCTGAATGTGTCTGGTGGGGACACAGGGCTCATCTCTCCCAGAGGTCTTGTAAGAGAAGCTTCTTGAAAACTATCCTCTCCTGGCGAAAGTCAGGTGTACAAGTCGGTAGTTGTTCTAGGAGAAGGGCATGGGTGAATTGTGCTGTGGCTCAACCCCTTTGGTTTGTCTTGTGGGAAGAAGACTAGAAAAACTCAACCAACCAACCAACCAACCAACCTGACCCAGTAGGAACTTGGTGGATGGGGTGGTGGTGACCGTGGCATTAAGACTATAGACTAGCCGAAACCAGTTTGGCTCAGTGGTAGAGTGCTGGTCTGTGGATTGAAAGGTCCCAGGTTCGATTCCGGTCAAGGGCATGTACATTGGTTGTGGGCATATCCCCTGTAGGGGGTGTGCAAGAGGCAACTGGTCGATGTTTCTCTCTCATCAACGTTTCTAGCTCTATATCTCTCTCCCTTTCTCTTTGTAAAAATATCAATAATATATATATATTTTTAAAAAGACTATAGATTAAAAATAGTGTTCAAGCCCCGGTGGCCCTGCTGGTCCAGTGCTGGCACCGGGCCCATTTCACTGGGCCGAAGCAGCAGTGACCTTGTCATCAGGCCTCCCAGGCAGCACCTGGGGCTTAGAGGGTATCAGGAAGTTTAGTGGCATCAGCAGGAGTAGTGGTTATAATCTTTTCTGAACAGAGGGGGGGGGGAGGGGTTTAAACGAATTCAATTGCTCTGAGACACATAAATCTGATTTGAATTAAATTGAATTGAAACCGAAGATGAGAACTGTCCCAGTGAAAACTGTAATGTGAAGTGACATTTCAATCACAAAAATGACAGCTGATGTGAGACAGGCCACTGAAACTGACCTCAAATTAAGAACATGAAAAGACTGAGTGGATCATTAGATAATATCTTCCTGTGAATTTGAAAATGGGTTTTGATTACAGGAAGTGTCTAAGGGAGAATGAAGAAGCTTGTCAAAAATTGAAGTGACTCATTACGTGATTCAATCTTATATGCACTTAATACAGTTAAACTTGAATTCTAAAAATGTATTTTAAAAAGCATAAAAAACCTCAGGATTATGTTGACTATTTATTATGTGCCACAGCTTTGCAAATAGATGATGGAACATCACGCCACACCCACTTAGAACCTGATTCTTCCCTTCTCCCTTTCTCTAAAGAGGACATTCTTCATTGTTCACTTCCCCTTCACTCCTTAAAGAATCAGCATGCTGTCCGGCCAGTGTAGCTCAGTGGATAAGCACTGACCTATGCATCAGGAGGTTGAGGTTCAATTCCTGGTCAGGACACATGCCCCAGTTGAGGGCTTGATCCCCAGTAGGGAGCATGCAGGAGGCAGCCAATCAATGTTTCTCTCTTCACTGATGTTTCTATATTTATCTCCTTTTCCCTTCCTCTCTGAAACTAATAAAATATATATTCATTTTTTTTTAAAAAAAGAATCAGTCTGTTAAAGAAATAAAGCAGTATGGCTGTAACTATCTCTCCAGTCAGGAGACTGGGGCGTTAGCATGGAAAATGAAAAGGGCCATTTGGGTGATAACTGCTATTTAATGAGCACTAAAGCTCCCTGCTCTACCCTCAGAACTCTGCATATCTTACTCCATTCAGCCGTGGCCCTCGGTGATAGATATTACCATTGCATGTTTACAGAGCTAACTGGGCCTGGGAAAGACAAAATAACAGAGGTAATAAATAGCAGAGCCAGAATCTGCCACCACTTGTTTATGGACTCTTGAAGTGCTGTGCCCGGGATGGCAAATTACTGCACCTTCGATACCAGCTCCATTGAGATGCCTTTCTAAAAAGGGTTCTCGGTTCCAAAAAGAATTCTGAACAGTTCCATCTTCGTAGGAAAGTGTATCAGGATCCACTGTCAAGTCAACTTTGAGAGTAAAGTGGTGAATGGTGGCACGTGCGACATGTAGACTGTCACTGAGAGGGGTTCACCGGAAACAAGGCAGAAGCGAGGGCTCTAAGGGAGATGCCATTCCGAAGGTGAGCAGAGTACAGACCCAGTTTTTCAGGTGAAAGGCTATGTTAGAGAATTACCGCAAGGAAAAACTTACTCTACCTGATGAAGTTAAATAGGAGACATCTGGAGTTTGTTACTCTAAGTTTACAGACACTATATTTATTCAGTAATTCACTCCACAAGCATGTATTGAGCACCAGGTAAAAGCAAAGACGCATCTTGAAAGACTGCTGAGATAAGCGGCCAGTCGGGTGATTCCAGGCATGATGGAATTCTGAGCGTTCTGGAGGAAATGGTCACAGGCCTCCCAACCCATTTTTAAACTGAGATGTTTCTTTGCAGAGACCTTTATGTAAACTGCCCGGGCTTTTGTGTTGCCACAAATCTCACCTGAGACAATAGCTGGGAACTTAATTGCATTGTCTCAACCCTCATGGGTGTCACCTTGCACTTGGGGAGAACTAAGGGCTGGAAGGAAGGTAGGGCTCATGTAATCCTCATAAAAAAAAAAAAAAAGAAGTTTCTTTGGCTTTCCGAGCTAGCACCGGGCTACTTTTATACATTAACAGAAACACTGCGCCTGAAGATTTGGAAAATAGGACATGCAGAGTCCATCTAACACATCAGCGAGCATTTCCCAAGCTGTAAGGTAGAATAAATTGGAATTCTATCCTACAGGAGCATACTCGGGGCTGACTTTGAGCCAGGCACGTTGCCAGGTCCCGGTTATACAATGGTGAATAACAACCTCACAAAGGTGCTGGACGTGCCGTGGGTGACACGCACCCAGACGATGTCAAGTGGCACCAAATGTTATATTAGGGGTAGGCACAGGGTACAAGGGGAAGAGAATAGACACAAGGCAATTAACTCATAGGAGGGGGATCTTCAGAATGCTTTCTGCGGAAAGGGAAGATGGAGCCACATGCTTAAAAGATAAGTGGGACCTAGCCAAGCAAAGAGGGAAGTTGAGGCAGCACAGGAAGTGAAAGCAGAGACAAGGACATGGGGGTGAGTAGAAAGCATGTGTGGATCACCAGCAATAGGGCATGAAGTGCACGGAGGAGGTGGAGATGGGTCACAGGGCACCCTGAAGGCCAAGTGAGGAAGCCTGGTCTTGTTCCGAACAAAGGGCAGTTACTGAGGGGCGTTAAGTAGGAGAGGGCACGATCAGACTAGTGTTTTGGGACTCGGGCCCTGGGAGCGGTGTGGCTTGGACTGGGGGACACACAGGCAAGCAGGAGAGCAGAGCTGAGCGACCACGTGGGAGCCGCTGAGGCACCTCTCCTGCCCCACTAGGCTTCCCATCCTGGCCCTGGGTAAGGTTGCCAGGGAAGCATGGGTGAGGGTGGGGAGAGGGGATGGTGCGGGAAGGAACTAACTGGCTTTGGCTTCTGAGAGCTCTGTTTGGCTGGGCACAAAACAGGACCTGAGTGCTTCAATTCAGGTTTTCCTGGAAAGGGAGCTCTGAAAAATAACAAAGAGCTATGAACATAAATACTGAAGACATCGTAAATGGAGGCATATGTCTGCCTCCCAACCGCCAGCGGTCCCTATATGTTAGTGCACAATAAACTGGATATTAGATTTGTTCACCTGTGACCCTGACTTGAGGATATCACCATTACCACTTATGAATGATGGACATTTTCTGGATAAAAAGACCCCAATGTCCTCCAGGTCTCGCTTGCCTGACACGAGGGAGACACAGGAGGGAGGTACACCCAGCCTGCTGCACATGTGGGCACCTGAGTCTCCCCTCTGTGAGGAGCTGGGAATAGACTGCCTCTGTGTTCATCCTCCGTGTGCTCTCTGACCAGTCCCCTCCTGCCTGGTGAATGTGAATGGACAACATAGGCTGGCAACCTCTCTACAAACCACAGAGTGAGGCTCAATCACCACCTGTAGCAAAGGTCAGCAATGAGCCGAAATCAGTTAGAAACTCAACACAATGAATATTGAAGACCCCATTTTTTACCCTGCGGAGCAAACACAATCTCAGACTTGAAGGGGTTCACAGTCAAGAGAGAAGACAGGTGAGTGAGCTAACTATAGAGCCGCTACTAGAGGCAGAACGTGGTCAGTGTCAATCATAAAGCATCATGGGAACATTTTGAGTTAAGTGGGGGTACAGTCACTGGAGACTTCCCAGAAGAGGTGGCCCTTAAATTGAATCCTGAGGGTTATGTAGGATTCACATGGTGAGAATGTAGAGAGAGCATTAGGAGAAAAGGTACCACATAGAAAAATTAATTTGGGAAATATTAATAGGTATGGCCAGCCAGTGGAAGCTTTTAAAGGGGGGGAGAATTGTTAAAATATGGGTTCTCCTTGCCAGGAGAATGGCTTAGGATGAGACGAGAATGGCTGAGGGGATGCTGAAGTAATGCCCACAGACCCCCTGAGGGAAAGAGGACAGACCCTGGGCTACCTCCTTCTCAGGCATCTGCTTCATAAATGCAATAATGGTTTCATTTCAAAATTTTTCATTAAGATAAGCAGGGGAAGCCCTGACCAGGCAGCTCAATTGTTTAGAGCGTTGGACTGATATGCCAAGGTTGGGGGTTCAATTGCCAGTCAGGACATATACAAGAATAAATCACCCAGGGGCCCATGTGCCCCGGGTGAGCCGTATGCCCCGGGGGAGACATGTGCCCTGGGAGAGCCGTGTGCCCTGGGGAAGCAGTGGGACCAGGGGGGAAGGGCGGTGTGAACCAGAGGAGGAGCAGATTCTATTTGTGTGGTCCTGAGATAGTCACCATAAAACAAGCAGACTGTCAAATGACAGCGGGGAGGGAAAGGAGACCTGGGGGGAGATAAGAGAACAACGAAGGACTGGTATGCATGAATATAAGTACAACAAACGAACACAGAACTCTGGGGAGGGAGGGCATCAATGGAAGGTGGGTGGGGGGCAATGGTAAGCTATGTACACATATAATACCTTAACAAATTAAAAAAATAAATAAAAAAGAAAAAGAAAAAGAAGAAAAAGCCACACACACACAAAAAAGAATAAACCAATTAATGCATCAATAAGTGGAAAAACCAATCAATGTTTCTCTCTTCTCTCCCCCTTCCTTTCTCTCTAAAATCAATTAGAAAAAAGGTAGCTAGGGAAAATCATGTTTAATTTGAAGGAATCAAATCTTTATAGTTACACAGTATAGTCTTATCAGATCACAACATTTAAATATGTTTTTAATTAATTTTTTAGAGAGAAATAAAGAGAGAGGGACAGAGAGATAGAAACACTGATGAGAGAGAATCATCAATTGGCTGCCTCCTACACAACCCCCACTGGGGATGGAGCCTGCAACGGAGGCATGTGCCTTGATAGGGAATTGAGCCGGTGACCTCTTGGTTCATGGGTCGATGTTCAACCACTGGACCACATCAGCTGGGCAATACAACATTTAAAAACACAATTGTGGAAAAAGCCACAGAACATAACATGACTGCCAAAAAAAAAAAAAAATGTATTCCATTAGCTTGAAGGATTTTTTTAAAGGGCTTTTTCAGTTAATCAATTTTACTGCCTATTGTTCACTGCACATCCTACTCATTTTGAAAATTATGGTTATATTGAAGATGATTAGGTGGGGGAAGCAACAGCAAAAGCAAAACAACTGAAAGTACATTAGCCAAAAACTTACATGACACATCACTTGGGAATGTGAGATCATAAGGGACCATGCCTCCGTGCCAGCAGGATGAAAACAAAACAGCTTTCCAGAAAATTCTTAGGCCTTGTTTCAGGTTTACATTCTTAATTGAGCTCAATACTAGCAGCCCAGAAGGAAAGCATCATTTAGAACCAGCTGTGTAACCCGCAACGGGACCGGCCAATGAGAAACTGGCCGTGCAAGGCTGGTCCAGCTGCGTTTTCTTCCACGCTGCCTGGCTGTCAGGGAAGCAGGTTTGGGAGACTTGCCAGGGGGTGTAGGCACGTGCAGGTTTCCTTCTAGGAAGAGGGCAGGGGAAGAAAGAGGAAGAGTACAGCTGGAACAGGGAGAGGTTGCCACTTCAATTAGATGATGAGGCGATGAAGAAAGAGAGCCTTTGCTAAGAGGCTGAACAGAGGTCCACATCTGGATTCAGGCCAGACAGCCCTGGCATCCATGCCTGGGAAGCACGAGACAGAAAAACGCTGCTTTGAAAAGCGCTGTAGGGCCAGGCTGGTGTGGCACAGTTGGATGAGCATCATCCCATGCACTAAGGGGTCTCCAGTTGATTCCCAGTCAGGGCACATGTCTGGGTTGTGGGCCTGACCCCCAACAGGGGGTGAGCAGGAGGCAGTGAATAGATGTTTCTTTCTCTCTGTCCCTCTATCTGCCTCCCTCTCTTAAAAAAAAACAAAAACACAAAAAACCAACAACAAACAAAACAAAAAACAAAAACAGTAAAAAAATATTAAAAATAAATAAAATAAAAGCACTGTATGGAATCAGAAAGATCTGTTTCACTCTATATAAGTCAGCTCTTGTTACAATGACACACATTTCCCACTGATCTTGGTCATTTACAACAATAACCTCATATTTCCTGTTCACGGGTTTGTGGGTTGGTAGTAGCTCTACTAGGATCTGGCTAAAAGTGAGTTTCTGTGACTGCTCGCTCTAGCACATAAGTAGTTCCCATGATAGATGCCAAAAGCTCAAGGGGGTGAGTAGAAACACGCGGTGCTTTTAAAGCCATCACTTGGAACTGTCACCCCTCTCATATTCTATTGATCTGAGCACGCCACAGGGCAAAGTCCAAAGTCACTGGCATGAGAGACCCTTGTAAGACTGTGGAGGGGACGTAGAACAGTGGAGACATAAAACAATCTACATCAGTATGCTAGCTCTCCCACTTATTTGCCTCATGACGGTAGCTAAGTCAGTGAAGCCTCAGCTTTTTTTCCATCTGGGGAGATACTATTGTTTACCTCACAGGGTGAGGGTGACATTAGGTGATGCAAGTCCAGTCCTTACTATAGTGGCTTGGATCGGGCAGGTGTCTGATGTGGGAAAGCTGACATGAGATTATTACTGTGACGTGTCATGTGTAGGGAAGGTAAGCCTACTTGTCAGGAGGGCAAGTGGCACTGGGTGAAGGCAGGGCCCAGGGCAGCAGGAGGGGAGGTGGTGGTCAGGCAGATGGGGGCGGGTTTCAGGGCACAGTAGGCCCAAGGCTTATGAGTTCTGGGCGATGATGAATGAACAGATACATGGGTGAGAGACAGCTCAGCCCCCTCTCAAACAACCCTGGGAGGGCCACTGGTCTGAGGGTGGCAGAGGCTTTATCTTCCCGCCCCCAGGACAATGCGGCCACAGTACTTCCTCCAGGAAAGGCCTACTTTGTCCCTTTGGACTGAACCTGCCTTCTGTCCCACCGTCCAGTCGCCCGTCCTCGCACCACAGTCACCCACTTCCTGGCCGGTACTTCCCCTTCCCTGAAAGAACCCGCTGTGTGAACTGTCTCCAACCGCCCTCTGAGGCTCTCCACCTGCCACCCTCTAGTCCTGACTCTCGTAAAACCTTCCTTCCACTTCCTTGCCCTGAGTGAAGCCTGGTCCTCCCTAGAAGGCACACCTCTCTCTGCAGCCCTCTCATGAGAAGGCTGGGAACCCCTCGCATCCCGTGTCTCTCGGGTCTGGTGGTGCACTATCTCTTTTGCTCCTCAATGCTTCTGCCTCTCCACCTTCTTATAAAACCGCCATCTTCCCTGCACCCCTCTTCCCTGCAGCCACCAGTAACACCCCTGGCCACCCCTTCATCTCCGAAGATGAAGACCCTGCTGCTCCCAGTTTTCCCTTCCACACCCTTGGTCGGCAAACTGTGGCTCGCAAGCCACATACGGCTCTTTGGCCCCTTGAGTGTGGCTCTTCCACAAAATACTTGGCCTGGGTGAGTCTATTTTGAAGAAGTGGCGTTAGAAGTTTAAGTTTAAAAATTTGGCTCTCAAAAGAAATTTCAATCATCCTGTTGATATTTGGCTCTGTTGACTAATGAGTTTGCCGACCACTGCCCCATACCAATGACCAGGCCAGGCAGTGGCTCACTTGGTGTCAACCCATCCCACCATGAAACCACAGCCTGGCATCCTGGTGATTGCCGTGACAGGGGGTGAGGAGGCAGATTTGGATCTCTTTGGAAGCTGGACACATGAGCCTCTAACTCAGTGCACCCCCAGCAGAATTTTTGGAGGGGCCTATAGAGGGAGTTATTTTGAGAGAATTCTTTGTGCACATAGCAGAGATTTTTGCCACTTAAATTTTTTTTTTTTTATTCCTCACCTGAGGACATGCTTTAAAGAAAGGAAGTTGGGAGAGGGGCTAGAGAGAGAGAGAAAGATGGAGAGAGAAACATAGATGGGAAAAACAAACATTGATTGGTTGCCTTCTTTTTTTTAAAATATATTTTATTGATATTTTACAGAGAGGAAGGGAGAGAGATAGAGAGCTAGAAATGTCGATGAGAGAGAAACATCGACCAGCCGCCTCCTGCACACCCCATACTGGGGATGCGCCCGCAACCAATGTACATGCCCTCCTTGACTGGAATCAAACCTGGGACCTTTCAGTTCGCCGACCGATGCTCTACCACCGAGCCAAACCAGTTTCGGCTGAATGGTTGCCTTCTGTATATATCCCAACCAAGGATGGAACCTACAACCCAGGTATGTACCATGACCAGGATTCGAACAAGCGACCTTTCGGTGCTCAGGACAATGCTTAACCACGCCACACCAGTGTGAGATTTTTGCCACATTATCAAATGAATTCAGTGGGTCTGGAAACCAAAACCATGCGCCACGCAATGCTTGGAGGCACACTGCGGACAGCTGCCACTTTCAGCACAGACTGAAGTGGAAAAATCACAGCATGAAATTGCAATGATAAAGCGCAGCCAGCTTGTTGAAGCCAGCACAAGTGCACGCATGGGACACGTTCTTCGGCGCAGGCGGTGAGCAGTGAGTGCTGCCTTTGGTGAGTGTGGCACGGACTGGAGCCCTGAGCGCAGAAGCTAAGACCCGATGAGGAGTCCTCGGCTCATCTCATGGGCAACATCAATGGCGATGATGTTTCCTGAAAATCGTGTACCAGGTCTCCACATGTGAGAGCAGAACCCTCACACTGCAAAAGGCTGTTTCCAGAATAGACCTGAGACAGAAGTGGTGGCTCTGAAGCCTCTGTGGAGGCCACAACCTCCTCTGTCCTCTGTCCTGGCTCCCTGCTTCCTCTCCATCCCTCACAGTCTCAGTTTCCCAAAACGTCACCAAAGCAGCTCAAAATGTGAAGTACCCTAAAGTCCTCAGGACCCTGAAGACCAGCTGCCCTTCTCTCCTTGTGGACCCTACAGCCTTTTCCTACAAGTTCCCCCCAGCAAGGAAGAGCCCCTGTGCAGCCAGGCAAAGCATGGATGCTGTCAGCGAGGGCTTTTGCAGTCAACTTTTCAGCACATATAACTTTGAATATGAAAATCTGCTGAAATCATGTAGTGCTTGTTGGTGAAGGACCCCGACTCTGTGAGTCAGGAAAGGGGCTTACGTACCTCAAGCCGCGCACCTGGGATGCCAGATCCCCCTCCTCCTTCCCGCCGTCTCTTTCTCATTCAGCCAATACTGAGCACCAGCTCTTTGCTGGGCCCACACAAGGGTCCAGAGAATCAGACGCAAATGAGATGCGATCCTGTTCTCAGGGGTCTCATAGTCTGTTCAGGAAATGGAGCCCCGAACAACGAAGCAGCATTATGGGAGCCCCGCCAGGTGTATACACTGACAGGAGGCTACGCTTGGGTTGAATCTGAGAGAAGTACAGCAGCCCCCACTTTTATCCACAGTGTTGCTTTCTGAGGTTTCAGTTACCCGCGGTCAACTGGAGTCCAATATATTAAATGGAAAATTTCAGAAACAAATAATTCCAAAGTTTTAAACTGCACACTGTTCTGAGTAGCGTAACAAAGTCTCACACTGTCCCCCTCTGTCCAGCCCAGGATGTGAGTCATCCCTTTGAAGCCATTGCTATAGACAATCCCCACTCTTAGTCTCTTAGTAGCCAAACTGGTTGTCAGATTGACTGTCTGGTATAGTAGTGCTTGTGTTCAAATGACCACCCCCATATGACTTACTATTAGTCACAAAGTGCAGGAGTAGTGATGCTGGCAATTCGGGCATGCCAATGGGAAGCCCTAAAGTGCTTCCTCTAAGTGGATAGGCGAGTCCAGTAAGCAAGATATTTTGAGTGAGAGACCACCACACTCACATAACTGTTATTACAGCACCTTGTTATAATTGATCTATCTTATTACCAGTTATTACAATTCATCTCTTACAGTGCCTAATTTATAAATTAAAATTTATCATAGTTATGTAAGTGTGTAGGAAAAAATCAATCTACATATATATAAAAGCCTAAGTGACTGTTATGGCCAGTCAACTGAATGACGGGTCAACCATTCACTATGATGGGCACAGACCACCATGGGGCAGACGCTCAATGCAGCAGCTGCCCCCTGGTGGTCAGTGCGCTTCCACAGTCAACCCCAACTTCCTGCGGTCACCCCCCCTGGCGGGCCGGCCCTATCGTCCCCAAATCAGGACTGAGTGAGATGGGCCCTGATCAACCCCAATCGCCGGCCAGGCAGAGGGACCCCACCCGTGCATGAATTCATACACCAGGCCTCTAGTGTTAAATAGCATCAGTTATTAAGATTTACCTAGCAGCCATTAAGTGCTCACACTGTGCTAAACACACTGCATTATTTTCCCATTGAGGTCTCACCACAGCTCTGTTTGGTAGGGTCTGCACTGTGCCGTTACCAAGGAGAATGATCTGAGGCTGAGAGAGGTTCAGACACTGGCTCAAGGACACACAGCTCAGAAGTGGGAAAGCCACATGTGAGCCTCATGGTCTGACTCTAGAGCATGTGGTTTTAAATATCACAAGGAAAGGACCACCTCTGTGGCTATGAGTTAGTGGAAGGTGGCCCAGGGCCTCAGCACAATCCCAGCAGGGGTGGACCCTCCTAACAGCCTCTTGGCAGATCAAGCCACCCTCCCTTCTGTTCCCAGCCGCTGACCTCTAGGTCCCAGTGACAATCCTGCTCTGGAAAATCATGAACTGCGTGGGAGAGCAAAGGCAAAGCCAGTGCAGCCTGCCAGTCCCTTCGGCCTGGCCCCTCCTGTGGCTTGGACCTCCCGGGAGGCAACCTCCAACAGGGTATCCCCAGCTCTGCCTCCACCGGGAAGCCTGCACATGGGCCTCTGCTCTGGAAATCAGGCAATTGCTCACTTAAAACCATCTGAAAACAACTCCAGTGCCTCCAAAATTATACATTCACAGAACATTTCTAGACTCTGGAATAAGATCAGACAGTAATGATTTAATTGATGGTTAAGTTGTATAGATAAAATGAATATGCTGAATCCTCCCTGTAATTATCTCTCCAAGGAGTCCCGGCAGCTATAATTACTGTCTGAGGACAAAATTACAAACTGGCTATAGTTTTAAGCAACATGTGTTGCCACCCCTGCTGGATCTCTGAGGAAGTCGGTCCCTCCCAGCACAGGGGCCACCAGGATCCGTCAAAGAGACCTTAGTCCTTTCAGAAGTTTGCCCCCCAAAACTTGGGTATATGTTCTCATGGCTGTTCTGCACCACTGGCCAGTACCCTCATTGCACACTCTCTTTCCCCGTCTATGCCCTGCTGCTGGCCAACACACGAAGTTAAGTTATAAATCCACTTCTGGTTGCAATGGACCAGAATGGCGATCTCCAGTGGTCAGATGAGTACTATCACGCCTGAAATCTTTGCAGAAGCTAAGCCCCTGCCTGGATAACTATGCAAAATTCATGTATTAATTTAATAACCCCAACAGAACTACAGAGTGCCTCCTATGCGCCAGGTCCTGAGCAGATATGGCTACTACAATTTTGGACCGTGGCTCTTGAGTTATCCTTGACTGGAACCTGCTAAAGGTCCCAGCCAATACCATCTCACACATCTGGATCTGCATCTGGAGATGAGTTAGTTGGATGGAAGAGAGTGTCAGGATGTGGTGGGCATGCTGCAGGAGAGGGGGAGGACACATGATCTGCTGATTTCAGCGAAGCTTGTTGGAGACATTGGCTTGGTCCTCAGTCTTGCCTGCTTTGTAGTCTCTATCATGCATTCGGCACTTTTGAGATGCCTACTGTGTGCATAAGCTGTACTCTTCTGTGGGTCATTCCTTTTCCCTCCAAATCATGCATCCCATGACCTATCCTGGCGGTGCAGGGCTCTTAGTAGGCGTAAGCAAGTCAGAACACAGCCCTAGGTAACACCGTTAACTGTCAGCGAGCAATCTGTCTATTTACTTATGTCTATCCCCTTAGCTGGACTGTTTCATGGAGAATTGAGCTAGGCACCTGCTCAGAAACATTTTATGTATAAATGGAAAACCATAAAAGGCTAGTCCAATATATTAAATGGAAAATTTCATGTTCATTTATGTTATAAATAAACATTTTATTTATAAATGGAAAATCATAAAATGTCACTGGCACACTCCACCTCTATCAGGGGAAGGGCTCTCAATTCCAAGGATGTTGTCAGGAGAAGGCCCTCGAGATAAAGTCTGTGTAATGACGAGCAAATCTAGGCCTCCACAGGGGTACGCTGGAATTCATTCACTCCCATTCATTCATAATATTTCTCTCTCCCTCTCTATGTATCCCCCATCGTTCCCGGACTGTGCTCACGGAAGACAAGCACCATGTATTTTCATCACTGAATGCTCACTGTCTACACATTGTGTAGTACCGTGTGGCCCTAAAGAAGTGTTTATTTGAATAAGCACATCAGTGGAAGCCATCAGAACCCTGAAAGGTTACCTGCAGTGACGATGATGGCCAGCAGAGGGCAGAAAAGGGTAGCAGAGCTGATGGCTGAGGCCCCAGGAAAGGGCCATTTCCTCCGTGGGGATCCCTTGGCATTGAGGCAAGGGTCCTGTTAACCACGTGAATGTTTGAGGACACGGAGAGCACCAGGACTGGAGAAAATTGCTGACAGAAGTCCAACAAAGCCCAGAGTCATTAAGGAGAGAGATCAATTTGAGTGGGGAGCTGGAGATGCTGGTGGCCAGTGCTGGGACAGAGGAAGCGCCTCTGGGAGCTCCAAATCTACCCAGGGGGCGTTGTCATTCTTAAAGTGACAAGTGTCCTGAAAATCGGGCCTGACATTGTCCTCCAGCCTGATTGGGGAGAGAAGGCAGGGACCCCACTGGAGCATGGAGGGTGCTCTCACGCTCCAGGTCCCCGCAGGTGTGGGAACTGGCAGAGTGTGCTGGGTCATTAGAAGAATTGCTCCTCATCTCAGTCAGTTTTCTCTGGAGCTTCAGGTGCTAAGGGCAGGTGCAGAGATTAGACAGGAGGCAGGCGGGGAGCAGCCAGCGGCTGCCTTAGTACCGCCTCTCACCTGGCGAGGGTCTCAGCGGGAGCTGCTGGCCTGGCAAGCTGTGAGGCCCAGGCTTCCTTTGCTGCCCTGTGGAGCCCATGTTGGCTTGAGCCCTTTGGAATCAGCTAGAAAACGGTTTGTTCCCAGGAGGGCAGATAATGGAGCCCAGAGAGGCTGTGGGCAGATGGACATCAGGGGAAAGGAGGGAGTCACGGCTGGAAGGTCAGACAGACATCACGAGGGGACAAGGAGATGGTAGTTTTCATCTGTCTGAAGAAGGACATCCACCAGAGGTTGGAAACAGTTCCCCGGATCAGGCCTTTGGGCCTTAGGGGATGTGGCGTGGCCAGCCCACCGGGTGGGGGGGACATGTGACTTTTCGGGATGCTCTGAGCATCAGCAGCGCTGGGAGGTCCTGTGCCCAGGACCCCCAGGTCATGTGACTAAAGCTTTGATGGAAGCTTTGCTGATGCCTCAAAGTGACCCAATTGTGAGACACAAGTGTCAAGTGTGTGGCTCCTCGAAGGAGCTCAGCTTCCCAGTGTAGACAGAGACCCAGATTTCTCAGTGCCGGTCCGGAGGAGGCCCCTCCGGAAGTGGAGAGACAGGCAAAGCTCTGTATTTCTAGACAATAAACGTACTTGAGAGCAAGGGGCCAGGTGGTGCTGAGAGCAGAGAGTGAGACAAAGGCAGGCCTGCAGCTCCTCACTGTTCTCAGCTTTCATGCTCGTCCTTGTAAAACGTCAGTAGTCGTGTGTGTCTGTGAGTGCCTCCCCTACCGTCATTCTGATTGCGTCGCCACAATAGCATTTTAAAGAGCTTTTCTAATCGTTTGAGTCTCTCCATCTAGGCTCCCAGCAACTGAAAATGTCTACCTACTTTTTTTTGTTTTTCCTTCTGTGTTTTTGAAACTCTTTATTCAACCTGGTGGTGGAATCTGACCATATCCAAACATTCTCTCTTTTGCTACCATAATCTCTTGATGATTTCCCCAAGGGCCTAATTACTATTTTGCCAGAGAGTTCTTGTTTTCCCACACATTTTATTTGTCTCTCTCCTTCTTAGATTAATTTACTAGTTGACCCTTGAACAATGTGGGTGTTAGGGGCACTGACTCCTATGTGCAGTTGAAAATCTATGCATAACTTTTATCTCCCCAAAAACATAATTACTAATGCCTACTGAAGCTTCACTTAAAACACAAATAGTCAATTAACAATACTCTGTATGCTGCATGCATTACACACTGCATTATTACCATAAAGTAAGCTAGAGGAAAAGTTATTGTAACCACAAGGAAGAGAAAATACATCTACAGTATTTACACGAGAAAACAGATCTACATGTAAGTGGTCTCACACAGTTAAATCCATGTTGTTCAAGGATCAACACGTATGCGTACTATCTGTCCGGTGCATCCCCCTGAACATCTTGCAGTTGGTCTGATAGAAGCCACGTGGGCACAGTGAGAGTTTGCATGCTGAAAGGTGAGAGGCGGCCTCTCGCAGCAGCATCAGACCTTTCAGGACTTGAGAATAAAAGCACAAAGACTGTCCACAGCTGGACTTGCTGGGACTGAATGAGGGTGGGGCTGTGAGTCAGAGCTGGGGGTGAGGGGGCAGGATGCGGCAGGGAGATGTTCCTGCATCAGGGCCCAGGATGAAGTCAGAGGGGAGAGTAAGCAGAGGTGTGGCATGTCCATCAGGTGTGATCCACGCTGATGAAGAACAGGAGCAGGATCTGAATGCTGGCTGACTGCCCAGGTAAGGAAAAGGCCCTTTCAAGGTGGAGCCAGGTTGGAAGAGGGCAGAGCTGCCTCCAGGACCTGGGAGCATGCAGTGGGGATGCCAAGAAAACCTGGGACCTGCAGATGTGGGGTGCCAGGAGACAGGGGATCATCTGGGACCCCCTGAATAACCGCTGGGTGCTCTGCCCTGGGACTGAAAGCAGCATACACTACTCCTGAACCCTTCCTGTGGGGAGGCGTGTGCTTCCATGGCCCACAGGAAGGGTTCAGGAGTAGGAAAGGATGGAGCCTCGATGGCCAGAAACAGGAGGAGAGGAACAGCCTGTGGCTGGGTGAGAAGAGCTGGGCCTAAGCCCACACACCAGCCATCCCCTCTCTCTCTCCCTATCTTCAACCTTTCCTTCCCTATCAACCTTTCCCTCAGCCTATAACAACACTCAGTTTTTTGCTTCTGAAGAAGAAAATCCCATTGTCAAAATCCTTCATCCTTTTTCTAGCAACTGGCCTGTCTCTGGCCTTCCCCTCTCAGCCCAGAAACTTGGAGGAGTTGTCTGTAACCATAAACTCGGAGGCCATCAGATTTCACTGTCTACTGAGACTGCTCTCCTTGGGCGAGGGAGACACACAGGCATGAAAGCTCAGGGGAGCCCGCCAATCAGCCCAGGCACTCTCTGTTTCTCAAGATATTTGAGAAACCTGAAAGGTAGCAAAGAGATGGGGCATAGTGTCGAGGACAGATTTTAAAATATTATTCATCGTTGTGTTATTTACAATAGTGAAGATATATGGAAGCAACCCAAGTGCCCATCAATAGCTGAGTGGATAAAGATGTGTGGTACCTATATATAATGGAATCTTACTCATCCATAAAAAAGAATGAAATCTTCCCATTTGCAACAGCATGGGTGACCTAGAGGATATTATGCTCAGCAAAATAAGTCAGTCAGAGATAGACAAATACTGTATGATTCCACTTATATGTGGACTCTAAAAAACAAAATAGATGAACAAACAAAACAGAAACAGACTCATAGACACAGAAAACAGACTGATGATTGCTAGATGGGAGGCGGTTGGAGGGATGGATGAAAAAGGTGAAAGGGTTAAGAAGTACAAATTGGCAGGAATAAAATAGTCACGAGGATTTAAAATACAGCATAGGCAATAATTTAGCCTATCTAATAAAAGAGTAATATGCAAATTAACCATCACTCTGCTACACCCATAAGCCATGCCCACCAGCCAATCAGGAGTGAGTATGCAAATTAACCCAACCAAGATGGCTGCAGCCTTCGAGAGAGCAGGAGGCTTGGGTTTCCCCAGCAAAAGAGGAAGCCAACCTTTCCACAGACCCTGGCTGCTCCAGGTCTCCACGCAAAGCTACAAAGTTTCAATTATAGAAGATAAATAAATCCCAGACTTCAGGGCTTTCACTTGGGTCACTGGGGGCATGGCTGGCCTACAAACCACCACAGGCCCCTTGCCCAGGCCACCCCACACCCCACCCTGATCTGGGACACCCTTCAGGGAAAACCAGCTGGCCCCCACCTGTGCACCAGGCCTCTATCCTATTTAATAAAAGAGTAATATACAGATTGACCATTACTCCAACACACAAGATGGCTACTCCCATGTGGTCAAAGATGGTTTCCCCATGTGGACACAAGATGGCTACCACAAGATAACCAGCAGGGGAGGGCAGTTAGGAGGGACCAGGCCTGCAAGGGAGGGCAGTTGGGAGTGATCAAGCTTGTAGGGGAGGGCAGTTAGGGGTGACCAGGCTGGCAGAAGAGAGTAGTTGAAGGCAACCAGGCCTGCAAGCAAAGGCAGTAGAGGGGGACCCAGGCCTGCAGGGGAGAGCAGTTGTGGGGGACCAGGCCTGCAGGGGAGGGCAGTTAACTGTGGCCAGGCCAACAGGCGAGGGCAGTTAGGGGTGACCAGGCCTTCAGGGGAGGACAGTGAGGGGCAATCAGGCTGGCAGGGGAGTAGTTAGGCATCAATCAGGCTGGCAGAAGAGTGGTTAGGGGATCATCAGGCTGGCAGGCAGAAGCAGTTAGGGGCAATCAGGAATGCAGGCAGGTGAGCAGTTGGGAGCCAGCAGTCCTGGATAGTGAGAGGGATGTCCCACTGCCTGTTTAGGTAGGATCGGGCCTAAATGGGCAGTCCAGTCGGACTTCCCTCGACGGGTCTCAGATTGGAGAGGATGCAGGCTAAGCTGAGGGACATCCCCCCTGTGCACGAATTTTGTACACTGGGCTTCTAGTATATATATATAAAAGTCAAACAACCAGAACACAGGAATGACCAGAACGACTGGAATGACAGGTCGCTATGATGTGCACTGTGGCGGCCAACCTGTCCAATTGGGGCCTCAATCAGTTCTTCCTACCCACCGGCCACGTCCCCAATCAGCCCCCATCAGGAGTAGGGGCAGCCAACCTCCTACGGCCCTTCTGTTCTGGTCCAGCCCTAATTTGCCCCCATCAGGGTGGGCTGGCCGGACCCCACCCATGCACAAATTTGTGCACTGGGCCTCTAGTACTCTAATAACTGTGTATGATGTCAGATAGGTCATGGCATATACTGTCTAACCTGGCCGTGGGCAAACTATGGCCCACAGGCTGGATCCGGCCTATTCAGCTGTTCTATCCGGCCTGCGGAGCCGAAAGAGCGATGGGTTCTCTTGCTCTCCCCTCCGCTCCTTCACCAGCAGCCCAGGATGAGAGTGCCAGCATGGTCAGGTTGCTTTTGTTCCGGCCCTCCGGTTCAGTTTAAGAACACATTGTGGCCCTGGAGTCAAAAAGTTTGCCCACCCCTGGTCTAACCACTATGATGTGGACTTGGAAATAATATAATATCGAATGTCAACTGTAATTGAAAAAATATTTGAAGCTGATTTGAACAGATTTTGCTAAGCCTTCCTTGTGGCAGGGCCTGTCAGGACCCCACATAACCAGACAGTGTGGCCCTGTCCCCCCATCCTCCCTACCTCTTCTCCTCCACACTGGGAGGCCACCATCTGTCTGAGATCCCCTCATGACTACTGTACTAGACTGTTTTTCCAGCCCGCACGCTCGGCCTCAGCAGGGAGGGGGTGCAATGGGAAGGTCTTGCCTGTCTGAGCCCAGGTCCCTTCCCATCCCAGTAGGGTCAGTGCTGAGTCGGAATCTCATGCTGATACCTGGGCTGCTGGGAAACCTGCAGTCCCCTCTCCCTCCCCCCCAATTCACCTAGAGCTTCTGTCTGCCACGCTTGGAGCTTCCTGACATCTTTTCCCCACGGGATCTGGGCTTCAAATTCAGGCGAATCAGCCTTTTGTCAGCAGATTTGGGGCACAGGCATTTCCATTTAAAACCCAGTGAACCGATTGCCTTCTGCGTGTGGCCTTGGGCCCAGAAGAGAATGTGACTGGCAGTCAGCGAAGAAAAGGGTAAGAGGTAGGAGCGTGGTGTGCACACATGTGTGTGAGCAGTGGGTAGTTAAGATATAAGTAACTCAGTTGTGAACACACTATATCTTCTGGAAGAGCATCTTTCCAAAGGTAACGGGTGAATGGTACCCTTTGTCACGTTCTTCTGCTCTTGGCCTTGAAATGCCTTAATCTCCCCTCTTCTTGTCAGCTCGCCCTTCCCTCACCCTTGTCCCCAACACCCTGTCCTTCTCTACCATTCTGTAGCTCCGATGTTGGGACCCTACATCCACATAACGGCCTCTTTCCTTTCCCGGACCTCTCACAGACCTCCTCAAGGGCATTCATTGCGTCTCCCCACCCGTCCCCTCCACCTCTGTCTGCTTCAGGTCCAAGTCCCCTCCAGCCTCGTCCCCTTCTTCCACTCGCACTCCTCCAGATGGCCAGCGCGACCCTTTCACAACACAGATTTGAGGCTGTTCTTAAAATCATCCCAGAGCTCCCTTACTGCCAGCAGAAAGCCCCGGGCCCTTATGGGGGCTGAAGGAGCCCTTTCCGCCCTCATTTCCACCTCATGGACCCGGGGTTTCAGTCCTGAAGACCTCGGTGTCCCAGGGGCAGCCAGCTCTCCTCTTTCACACCTGCCGGCATGTGAATGCATTAACCTTTCCCCTTGAAATTCACTGTCCTCTTGGCTCAGTAGGAGGATTTCCACTCATTTTCAAGAACCTGTCCAGGGGGTTCGACGTGTTTCTTGGGTCCACGCTTCCCCAGTGGGTGGCTGGGAACTCTCTCCCCTGTGCTCCCAAACAACTTATGAAAACACGGACTATACAATCTGCTGTTAGACCACCCTCCCCTCCACCCGCTCCGGAATCCTTAAAGCAGGTCCTCCCCACCCAAGACAGTACCCGGCCCCAGGCAGGAGCGGAGTCCTGTCCTCCCAGGGAACCCTCTCGTAACAGTGACACACGTGTCCAGCTGGAATGCCTCTTGCTTCCTTCTGTGGCTTCACCCAACAGTTTTCTTCAATTATAAACACACAATTGGTGTCTCTGTGCTGCTCAAGCATGTTAAGGCTAAGCCCAGCTCCAAACTGGATGATTAAATATCTGTGATCAGAATCACCTATTGGTGCTCATGCAAACGTGGCAACACACACTCAGGTGTGCAGGATCATGTGCAGAACAGTTCAAACCAAGGGATGCTGTTGCTTCCAATAGATGTGAGGAAAAGCAGAGAATTCTGGTCCAAAAAAGGCATTCTGGATGGCCCTACTATGTGTGCAGTTGGGTAGGAGCCTACATTTCTTTTGTAGCCCTTCCACACGGCCTCAGAAATACATCGCTAGAAGTGCACAACCTTCACTCCAGTCTGGATTGTGACCCATCGTTCAGTTTGGAAAGCAACTTAATGTGTGACCAGCATTTCTTTTAAAATAAAACAAAATTTTTTTCAATAAATATGTCATATGTATGTGTATTTTTCCAAGACACTTTTGTTTCAGTTTTCTACCCGTGTGTATTGTGATGTATAATGTATTCCTGACTGTAAGTCACAGCCACGGTTGCCTGAGGCACGCTGCTCTGCTCCCTGTATAATCGGAAACTTAATGAAATACAGTGTCACCACTCCTTACCTTCTTAACATCTAAGTCTCTGTGAATCACTGAAGATTCCAAAAGCCAAAGAAATGACAAACTTGGACTCTCCCCCGGAAAGTTATCTTTCGTTGAGCACTGTAACAGCATCATCACAGATCAGCGATGGAGATGCGGGGCGGAGTTGTTTTCCTCCTTGTTCCACACTCGGGGAGCACCTTTCACTGCCAGGCACTATGCTAGGTGCTTCCATGTAGACTGTATCATTTAATCACAACAGGTAATTAAAATGAGGTACTACCCTGTTTCCCCGAAAATAAGACAGTGTCTTATATTAATTTTTGCTCCCAACGATGTGGTGGGTCTTATTTTCAGGAGATGTGTTATGTTTCCATGAAGTAGGTCTTATTTTTGGGGAAATGCGGTAGCTATGGCCGGATTTGCTCAGAGTTTAGAGTGTTGGCCCTCGGACGGAAGGGTTCTGGGTTCAGTTCCCATCAAGGCAGGTACCTCAGTTGTAGGCTCAATCCCCTGCCCTGGTCAGGCTACATGGCAGGAGGCAACCAATCGATGTGTCTCTTGCACTTCGATGTTTCTCTCTGTCTCTCCCCTTCCCTTCCATGCTCTCTAAAAAAATCAATGGAAAAATATCCACGGGTAAGATATAAAAATAAAACAAAATAAAATAACACAAAATAAAATAAAACTAGGTATTAACATCCCCGTTTCATGGAGGAGGAAACTGATCCTCAGAGAGATTGGGTGATTTGCTCACGCGCACAGGTCTAAGTGGCAGAGCTGTGTAGGTTCCCTCCCTGTTAAACATTCACGGGGTACAAATGGGCTACGGAATGGTGTAGAACCTTCATGGGACCTCCAGTTTGGGAGTCACACTCTGCGAGCTCTCATAACATAATCCAAATTCAAATCCATGTTAAAGCCACAGAAGACTTCTTGGAGCTATGAAGGTGACCTTGTCTCATGCCAGCAAAACTGACTACAAATCTTTAAATAATCTTTTATCTCCCGTTCCTACGGCCCACCTCCCCCAAGCCACCCAACTCCTTTCCCCATGGCTGGCTGCCCTCCACCACTTCTTCTTCCAAGCCTACTCTTCCTCCAGCTTCTTCAACCACCACAACCCCTCATACTAGCTTCCCCCCCCCACTCTACTCAACAGCTGCTCAGCAGGCATGTCCCACCGAGCACACGGAGCACCACAAACAGAGGCCACCCGATGTTCTCTGACCACGGAGGGGAGGTGACAGTGGAGGGGGCCCGGCCTTTGACTTCCCAGCCCTCCTCTTTGGGTGGGTGAAGCCCCGAGTCTGGTCCAGATCTGTCCCTCTATCATCCCCCTGCTTCTCCATCATTCCCTGGACCACAGAGGCCCCGGCTTCTGGTCTTTGCAGCTGATGCACTGAGCGAAAAGTGACAGCAGTCCGCCGGCAACTGCTCAAGGACTCTTATGAAGCCCGGAGCCACCCACCTCTTCTGTAATATAGGACTGCATTTCCAGGGCGATGGCTGTCATTCATTCTGTGCCCATCCCTGTCCTGAGGAAGCTCCTGCCCCCGGGCGGGGGGCGGTCTGCTGGGTCCCCATGAACTCGGACCCAGTCTGCAAAGACAGCAAGGGGAGCTAGCTCCACCTGTGCTGCGGGCTTTTGAGAACCACAGGCTTGGAGCAGGAAGAGCAACATCTGGGCCTCGGCGGCCTCGGAGACAGACGCCCATGGGATTCTAAAGTCCTTTTCTTTCCAATTATTCCCCTTTTTGCTTTCAAGAATCTCTGCTGACAGCAGCAGCTGGAGCTAAAAGCTTTTTTCCCTGTAACAAAGCCCAGCCTTCTCAAGGCCTCTGCTCTTAACTCTTTTGGGCCCACGGGCGTGTGAGAGCAGGTCTGGGCAGAGCAGATGGCCACTGTGTGTGACAGCTTCGATTCTGCAGGACCCCGTGGTGCTCCCGATTCCCCCTCATCCCGGGAGTGGAGGGTTTCTCTACATCTCTATTTCCTTCTCGGCAAGGATCCCTGGATCCTTACTCCTGGTGTAAGATTTCACTCCAGGTAAGCTCACATTCACATGCTACTTCGGTTCCACACTTGGAGAGCAATGCAAGTGTCATATTATTTTTAAGCGGCAGGATAAGAATCATTAGTGCTAATCCTGGGAGTGGACATTCTTCAACTTTATTTATTTTTTTAAAATATTTTTTTATTGATATTTTACAGAGAGGAAGGAAGAGAGATAGAGAGCTAGAAATGTCGATGAGAGAGAAACATCAACCAGCTGCCTCTTGCACACCCCCTACCGGGGATATGCCCGCAACCAAGGTACATGCCCTTGACCGGAATCAAACCCGGGACCTTTCAGTCCCCAGGCCGATGCTCTACCGCTGAGCCAAACCGGTTTTGGCAACATTCTGCAACTTTAAGGAACATAACATTTTATTTTAAAAATATTTTTATTGATTTCAGAGAGGAAAGGAGAGGGAAATAGAGATAGAAACATCAATGATTAGAGAGAGTCATTGATCAGCTGCCTTCTGCATGCCCCCCACTGTGGATCCAGCCCACAACATTGGCACGTGCCCTTGACCGGAATCCAACCTAGGACCCTTCAGTCTGCAGGAAGATGCCCTATCCACTGAGCCAAACCAGCTAGCGCAGGAACATAACATTTTACAAGTGAGTGAAAGATCAGATTCACTCAGCCTTGGCCCCTCACCTAGGAATACAGTGTGGACCTTACCCTACAGGCTCCAGGTGACAGCAGATGGCAGTAAGGCAGGCAGCTACACAGTTTTCCACAGCCAAGGGGCCTTGGTTGTCAACTCATTCCTCGGTCTTGTGTGCCTAAGCGAGTCTAACTCTACATCCTTGGCCTCCACCTCCAGGCAGAGCCAGCCTGCCACGCTGGGGTCCTGCTTGGGTTGACCTCAATCCACAGGGTCTGCCATGAAGACCTATGTCATCTGTCAGCACCCTACCACCAGCATCCCACTCTGACTCCTGCCTGACTCTTGGGTCCCTTGTTAGAGGCTGGATCTGGGCCCGCTGCCCAACTTCTGTCCCTGTATGGAAGCTTCTAGAACGAGCACCAGATGCTCAGCCTCAAGATGTTGGTTATGGGTCTGTGAGCCCCTCCAGGCCCATCTTCTCCCGGGAGCAGGAGTTGACTATTCCCATCCAGCTTCGTCCTCCATGTGACCCGGACTCCAGCCAACAGGGAGGGAGAAGCAGACAAGGCCTAACCGAACGCACCCTCTGGATGCACAGACGTTAGCATTGATGGAAACACCCAGAATGTTTACATTGTTTACATCTAGTGGATCTGAACCCCTCTGCACAGCATCTGCTTCCTTGATTGGTTTTACAACCTTCCTCTAATCCAGTGTTTCCCAAAGTGTGGTACGCATACCCCCAGGGGTACGGGAAGAGTTTGGTGGGGGTATGCGTTGCACCGGAGTTTGGTGGGGATATGCACTGCACCGTGCTTAGCTGTGCCTAATTCTACGTTCTCATGAGTCAAGTCAAGATAGTCTTGTGAGGTGTGAGATGGTCTGGTGTGCAAATGAATGTTATTTATAATATAACTTTTATTTATATTTTATTATGAATAATTTTATTTTTCATTTATTATTATTTTGTGTATGTACCAAAAAAATAAAAAAATAAATATATTTTGATTGTTATTAAAATACATCAATTTTTTTAATGAGGGGTACTCAGCATTACAAAAATTATAGAAGGGGTACATATATGTCAAAAGTTTGGGAAACACTGCTCTAAGCAAAGCTTTTCAATCCGGATACTTCCTATCAAAATGCATCATGTCTAAGCATACTCCATTCAGATCCCTCAGCTCCACAGGAAAAAAAAAACAACAGCACCATGTTTCCTGTTTATAACTGCCTCTTACTGACAGTCTGAGCACAATTCCCCGCAGCACGCCCCAGCAGTGCAGGTCACATTGTGTCAGTGCTCAATGACCGTGAAGCTCCCTGGCTTTGCAGACACCCTGTTCCTTAACTTTTTATTACATCTATATATATAAAAGGGTAATATGAAAATCGACCGGACCACAGAACAACCAGTTGCTATGACATGCACTGACCACCAGGGGCACACAGGAACTGCCCCTAGTCTATAGGCTCCAATCACCCAATGGGGAACAGGGAACTGCGGGGGTGGGGGGTGGGGGTGTATGCAGGTGGTGCAAGGCCAAGGCAGGTGCAAGTAGGGCCCCAATTGCCCTGCTAGTCACCCCATACACAGAGGTGGGGAGGAAGCCGGGGCTGGCTGCCTGCAGCCAGGGAAGATTGGCCCTGATTGAAGGTCAGACCTAGGGACCCTACCCATCCACGAATTTTGTGTGCTGGGCCTCTGGTTGGTCAATATAAGTATACAGGTGTCAGAGGTCCAGTTCTGTAATACATCACCTGTATATTGCGTTGTGTATGCACACCCCAAATCCTTTCCTTATTTTCGAGAATTTCAATGATCAATGTCATCACATTCATATTCTGAACTTTATTTAAAATGGGGGAAGTATGTAATTCCACGACTGCCAATCACAGACTTTACCATACAATTGAGCTTTAGCTTATAAATAAAAATAATGAATACAGGATTGAAAAATAATGTTCAAGTTGCTAAAATACTGTTATGAAATGAGTATAGATTTTCATTTTCATCCTAAACAAATGAATTTCAGTACATGGTAGAGCACGTACATGGGAAAGGACAGCCATGTGGCTGATCTTCGCTCTGAGAAACTGAGTCTTTCTCAACCCAGGGAGACAGCAGAAGAGAGCTGCCCAGGGCTCCCTCAAGCCCATGCAGAATTTGAAATAAGATACAAAACAAAAGGAAAGTATTTTTTTTTAACGTTATTTGTGTGTCATTAAGAGAGAGAGAGAGAGAGAGAGAGAGAGAGAGAGAGAACCTGCCCTGGCCAGTGTGGCTCAGGGGTTGAGCACGGATCTATGAATCAGGAGGTCATGGTTCAATTCCCACTCGGGGCACATGCCCGGTTTGCTGGCTCTGTCCCCTAACTGGGTTGTGCAGGAGGCAGCCAATCGATGATTCTCTCTCATCACTGATGTTTCTATCTATTTCTCCCTCTTCCTGAAATCAATACAAACATATTTAAAAAAAAAAGGAGATTCTTCCTTTTGATCATAACTATTCCAACACACAAGCTAATTAACCAACCATCAAAATTTGTTTCATTAGGAACATTTTAAAGACAGTCCCTGATAGGCCATGTACTTTGTTCGGCACGGACATACCACGGTGAGCAAGACAGAAGGGCTGATCTCATGGCAGCTTTGGGAATGGTCTTCTGTATCCCAGAGAAGGTATTTTCTGTTTCAAGCACGAGAAATCCCACCTCACACTGCTTCCATGAATCAGCCTAGTTCCATTTATTTTAGGGGGACGAATTGGCCCACAGCGGCCACTTCAGAACGCTGGTCCCGGAGACGGAGATTGCTGAAGGCTCTGGTTAGTCACTTGCTTATTTAATTACTATTCAGGGGCGCGATAGGAACGGTCCAGTGCAGTGACTGGTGGGCGAGGTCATTTGTGGAGGGGAGGAGAGTCCGGATGCAGTTGTCTTTCTGTTTGGGCAGTGATGTTATTCTCCAACACATTCTCTTTTATGTGTTTCCCCGCATGTTGTGTGTGATTACTATCTCCACAGGCCCTAGGAGGCGTCGCTGGTTTTGTGTTCCGGCTGAAGAGGAGAAAATGTTTAGCATCCTCTTTTGTGCAGATCATTCAATACGAGAAAGGAGACTTCCTTGAGATAGTCGAATGCTCTTGGCTTTGTTTGCCGACCGTTCCTTCCGCCAGCTGGAAACCTCCTTGTCCACACTGCATCCTGGCCACTTAAATTAACGGGCGCAGATTCTAATGGGGTTGGTAACGCCTTTCAGATTCCCAAACATGTCGGACATTTTATGTTCTTTGCCATCGGTTTTGCTTCAGTGGCCCTGCAGGGATTTATGGAGACTGCCATGCTAAATCCCATCCATAAAAATAGTTTATTTTTTGGTGTGTGTGTGTGGAGGGGAGGGGAATATCAATGATAAGTCCTTTATTTTGTCCAACAATACTTTCCCATGATTTTTCTCTCTTTTTTTTTTTTTGTCTTCACATGTAGGTGGAATGAATCATTATTTTGTGTAAACTGCTGCTAAAATGTTTCCCTGGTGAGAAATGCCAACTGGTGGACTAATATCCTTGTCACCTTCTAATCAGTTCTCATTCAAGGGTCAATGGTCTGCCACTCGCCACAGGGGCCTCTGTGGTGTTTCCGTTGCTTTTGTCTCTTATGAAGGAAGACGCGGAAGTACTTTAGAACCTGGGCATCCACTTAAGCTCAAGAGAATTCTTCATGGTTTACAAGGTGACTCGGTTACTGTCCTGAACATTTCTCAACTGCGATCAAAATGCAAAGCCAGGGTCATCAGATGGCACACATGGGCACCGAGGGAGCGAACTGACCTCCTCGCACATCCTCCTTCCTAAGCGGAGAAGAGGTAACTCAACCCTCAGAAGGGTCATCTCCATTTGAAGATCCAACTGTAAATTCAGTCTCCGTATCTTTTATATCGCCCCAAACTGACTTCTACTTTGGATACATTGAATGGGGAATTGTGGGACTTCAGAACCAAAGGAACCCAACTGCTTTCATTACATGTCTCATTGATTCACTCATTCATTCGTCAAATACTAATTCAATGCCTATATAATAGGGACAGTATTTCCACTCCCTGTAAATCATGTTGTTTCATGCAATTAATCGATGCCATATTATCCAGCATATCAAAGACAAATAGTCTAAAGTCAATGATCAGCTAGTCCCCTATGAAGCCAGACTCAGCCCTTGTCCAAAAAGAGGCATATCCAGCTGAAACTGGTTTGGCTCAGTAGATAGAGTATTGTCCTGTGGACTGAAGGGTCCCAGGTTCGATTGCGGTCACGGGCATGTACCTTGGTTTCGGGCACATCTCCAGTAGGGAGTGTGCAGGAGGCAGCTGATCGATGTTTCTAACTCTCTATCCCTCTCCCTTCCTCTCTGTAAAAAATCAATAAAATATATATTTTTAAAAATAGACACACATCCAAATTCTAAGTGTTCCCTTTAGATGTTGAAATGAGACCTTGGATATAGAAGCAGAAGGCATAGGGAGAGAGGAGTCATGCTATGGATATAAAGAAAGTTTCCACCAGTTGGGAGGAGGAAGTAGAGAGCCTCTGGTGGAAGAAACAGAGCGAGGGAAAGAACAGAGGCTCTGATGGGAGGTCCTGGCTTCTACCTCTCAGGTTTGAAACCCCAAGTTTCAGGCGGATTGAGGAGGAAGCGGAAAGCAGATGTAGCCCAGTGCCAACGAGAGGCTAGACTGAGGAACAATGTAGAAATGGCCAGGCACGGGCACGACGAGGGCACCTGTAATGGCACCAAGTCTCCTGCAGTTCCCACGTGTTCTGGCACGCCCAGAGGATGTGGAAGGAGGTGACAGTACTGGTGACAGTGTTTCGGGAGGGTTCCAGCAAGTGGGGAAATGACCCTGGACTAAGGGCTGCAAAGAAGACCCCTGGGCCAGGCATCTGATGAGATCTGCAGGGCCACGGACAGCTCAGGTGGTCTCTGGTCAGCCTCGAAGTGGTCAGCCTCGAAGTGGGCTTGGCTGATGGTGAGACAAATGCAAGTTACACCTGCAGGGATTCCCAGCAGCACAGGGGGTGACAGAGACAAGCAGCACAACACGTCCGATCACATGACGGCCAGCATCCAGACCGCTGCCTGCACCAAGACGACAAGGGGGGGGGGGGGGCGGGGCGGAGGAGGAAGGAGGGAGGAAACCGCTAGGAAGAAGGAAGAGTTGTAGCTGGGAAACCGAGTGTTACATTTGAGACTGATACGACCAGGAAATGACTGAAAAACAGTAACGAGCAAGATCCAGTTTGTTATTTTCTTTTCCTGTTTCTTACCAGAAAGGGTATCTGTTTTAAGATCAAGGGATTTACATTTTCTTGCACTATTCTAATGAACTTTAAAACCTATTTTGTTCTCTCAGTTTCCATCCAGAACAAATGTTTTGCTCTCTGAGACCCTGTGGCATTCTGCTGGACCATGCCTGGGATGCATGCCACAGCGTGGGGGAGATGGCGTGATGACACGTGGTCTCCGCGTACGCACTGCTCATCTCTTCCATTACTACCCCCTGACACCGGCTTAGGGCTTATGCTCAAGTCTTGAGCCAGGCCTTCCGTGGGCAAAGCATGTGATCACTAGCTATCACTGCCTACTAACAGGGAGTGGAGTTCATGGGGTTTCCTAAGACCAGCAAGCTGGGTGCCAAGGGGCACACTTCACGTACCTCCTGCTTGCTGAGGGGCAGCACTTCCTAAAGTGTCCCCTGAAATAGGGAGAGAGAAGGAACAGGCCATACTGTTTCAAAATAATTTTTGTCTGTCTCAGTTTCCTTTTGTACTGGTCCAATTCTCACCAGGACCTGAGCCCCACAACACCCCCGAACCCTGCAACTCCCCAAGACCCCTTTGATGGGAAACTGATTTGCTTGCTTTTCCTAGTCACCCGCCCCTTTTTTATTTTATTTTATTGATATTTTACAGAGAGGAAGGGAGAGAGAGAGAGAGAGAGAGAGAGAGAGAGAGAGAGAGCTAGAAACATCAATGAGAGAGAAACATCGACCAGCCGCCTCCTGCACAACCCCTACTGGGGATGTGCCCACAACCAATGTATATGCCCTTGACCGGAATCGAACCCGGGACCTTTCAGTCCGCAGACCGATGCTCTACCACTGAACCAAACCGGTCTCGGCGTCACATCACCCGCCCTCTTTCTGGAGAATCACTCTTGTGATTGACAGGTCCTGTTCACGTCTGTCAATCACTCTGTCCCTTAGGGCCCATCGCGAGAAGTCTACTTACTTCCCATATTCCTGCTGGGGTGAGCACCCCGTCACATTTCCGTGACCTGTAGCGACCTGGACCGGGGCGGGCACATAACCCAACCTGGGCAAGCAAATGCTTTCTCCTGGGAAGGAGTGGACCTCGGAGACTCTGGGTGGGCTCTGCGGGGAACCTGGTGTAAAGGGCCAGTAGTGAGACTTCCTGTTGCGTCTGCGGAACTAACATTCGCTTTATTCCTGTAGCTCCAAGTTCACACCCTTAACAAGGCAGAGGGTGGTGGATGAGGACGCTGCCTTGCCAGGGTTCACGGGGCCACACCTGCCCCCTCGTTATGCTGGGAATTGTAGAACCCCGAGTTCCAGGGGGCATTGGGCTCCCTGGTAGGGGGTGGGGGGTCCTGGCAGGCCAGACTAGCTGCACATCCACAGAAAGCTGGGCTTGGGGAAAGGGACTTCTCCACACCTGGGCAGCCCCAGTGCGGCTTTCGTTTACAGAATCTCGCACCTCTGCCCATCAGGACGACGCTGCTGCTCTTCGCTGTGAATTCCGGTTAGAGCCTCTGACTCTGTCTCTCGTAGAAAAGCAAAATTCGATTTAACCAAGCGGTATCTTCCCATCAAACCAGGTTTGTTGTTGATGGAGAAGGTGCATACAGCACCACACATGGATGAAAACCTGGAACCATTTCTATGATTCTCTCCAGGGATTGTGAGGAAGGTCAGCTCCGCATCCAGGAGGCAGGCCGGGTGCTGGGATGTGGCCAGGAGGCATCGCGGGTACATGGCGGAGGGGGCTCTGAGGTGGGAGCCTCGAGAGCTCTGTCATCTCCCGAAGCCCCACAGGGGGGACACTCCTGTCCCCGGGTGCCAGCAGCCTGCTCTGGGGGAGCCAGGCCGCCTCCCAGGCCTCCGACATCTGGGCAGAAAGGGAGCGGGGCTGGCTGACCTTTGAGTGTGCGGTGAAGCTGTCCAGAATCCCTGGGAGAGAAACAGATTTCTGAGCTCACTGGCTTTGAAGACTCCATCTGCCACCTGCCCCGGCAAGGTCGGGCATGCTGGATGCAGCCCCGAGCCGCTGCCAGATCTCCGCAGGCTCGGGGTTCACTCCTAACCTGGTCCCTCGGCCCCCAGCAGTGAAGGGCTTCTGCCAGGCCGGCCTCTCCTCACACCAAATCCCAACCACCCCATATTCTCTTTCCCTTTTCTCTCTGTCAAACACACATGCTTACACACACACACACACACACACACACACTGACACACACACACACTGACACACACACACTGACACACACACACACACACACACGTGCTCGTGAGAACTGGGACTTCACTACTGTTTTTGTTTTAAAGCAGACATTTAAAGAAAGAGGGTGTAATAGCAACTTTTCTTGAAGGCCAAGGAAGAAAGGAGAAAAAATTATACACGTGTCTATGCCCAGCAAAGTTGCAAATGACAACTTCCCCCAATCTGAGGTGTTGGCTCACGGGGTGCAGGGGATGGAGCTGCCTAACCTTCCCATGATCCTCCGTGACACACATTAGGGGTGGTAAGTCTTCATGTGACAGTCACATGAGGACACAGTGTGGAGAGCGGCTACAGCGTTTCGGTGGATAATGAGAGGGCACAGTCCTCTCATGGCCACGTGCAAGTCCCAGCTTGGAGGGCAGAGCCCTCCCAGCACAATTCTAGCCAACAGCTATAGCTGTAAGCTTGAACCTATGGTCCGAACACATGGCCCCACGTGTCTGAGTGATGTGGGCTTGACAGAGTTCAGGTGCATGTAACTGTGTAGGATTGAAAGGTACAAGAATGTTGTAAGCATCGTGACCACGCCCTCACTCTGCCTCGTGGAATCTGGCTATAAAATAAAGACATGGCTTGTAGTCTGGGCCGCTGTCGCTAGCTCTCCCTCAGAGAGGACAGCATTCCACCCAGGCTCAACTTTCTTCTCTTGTCTGTCTTCTCTCAATCCTTCACCGCCCCTCTCAGGGTCACCGAACCTGGCTGAGCTGGCGCAGCACATAAGGCGCCCAACATGGGGCTGAGTGTGCCAGGGCCATGTCGGCCCGCCACACACACCGCAGTCACTCGGAGTGTGGGACACAATGATAACCGAGGACTTTTACTGAGCACATATTATGTGCCAGCCGGGTGCTTCACACATATTAGGTGCTTTAATCCTCACCGCCACCCTGTGAGATAGGCACTGTGACGGCCACTTTACAGATGAGGGAACTCAGAAAGAGAAAAATAACTTGAGAGTGGCAGCCCCCAATCTAGGTCCATCCAACCCCAAAGTGAGGTCTTCCCACCACCTGCCCTTGGCCTCCTCCATCCTCACGGCTGTTAGCGACGGGCAGTGACCTCCCTGATACCGCTCTTCACCTCCTCTGGTACCAGTGCCCCAATTCTGCACATTTATTTATTTATTTATTTTTAAAATATATTTTATTGATATTTTACAGAGAGGAAGGGAGAGAGATAAAGAGCTAGAAACGTCGATGAGAGAGAAACATCGACCAGCTGCCTCCTGCACACTCCCCACTGGGGATGTGCCCGCAACCAAGGTACATGCCCTTGACCGGAATCGAACCGGGACCTTCCAGTCCGCAGACCGACGCTCTACCCACTGAGCCAAACCGGTTTCGGCTGCACATTTATTTTTAAAGGGAAAAGTACTGCCTCCCCTCTGAGGATGGATCTGGAGTTCTGGGCATGAACTTCAAAGAGACAGGAAGCCACGGGGCAGGGCCAGCCTCCCCGGGCTCGCCCTTCACTGGAGGGGCCCAGGCGTTTCATGTCGTAAGTTCTGCTGCAACCGTTGAGAACGGCCATTGTATTGGCCGAGGTTATTCTAGCTGCTGGAACGATCGGTTCCCAAGATTCAGTGGTTTAACCCCAAGACGTTTATTTATCACTTACATAACCAGCAAACACAGATCTGCACACAGCCAGGCGCTGAGGGTTTCGGGAGCATCCCCCAGGCGGCCAGAGCCACGCAGCGTCTTTTCCTTGGCCGAGCAGGAAGCCTCCGAGGTCCGCTGTCTGCACGCCCCCTTGTGCACGCGCGCCATTCAGGGTTCTTTCCTGGCAAAGCCCCTGGCTTGTACACTGGATCAGGGCTCACGTCTCAGCCCCCACACCACACCCCTCATCCTTATCCTTTCCCATGTCCCGTGTCTTGAGAAGCAGAGAGCTCTGACGCTCTTGGACACGGCAGGTTACAAGCAAGCACTGAGGTCAGCAGAGGCTTACAAGGGTGTGGACGGCTATTGTGCCCGCTGTAAGGCCACCACTGGCGCCAGGCGCAGGCGATTTAATGAGCCTCCAGAGGAAGCCCCTGAGAGTTGCACCAAGAGCTCCAGGAGCGAGGTGCAGGCTGGTCAGCACGGCCCCCCAGCTACTTCTCCAGCTTCACGGGGGCCTGAGTTTGTCTCCCTTAGGGATTAATTTCAAGCCCAATAATTTAATTTCGATGGCTCAGGGGCAGAGGCTCCTGCAAATTGGGGGCCCAAGGCTCCTCCTGGTACCTTGAAGCTTAGAATCAATTCACAAATCCTGTCCTGCTCTTCTCCCTCTGGCCCCATCTCCAACAAAGAGAGCCTGCTCCTTTGTCCCCAGGCCACGTGGGGACTGCTCTGCCTCCTCGCGTTTACTTCAACCAGGCCAACCTGGCTGCCAACAACAGCAGAGCCCACAGCGAGTGAGCGAGCGAGGCCTCCCAGGATGGCTCTGCAGGGGGCAGGACTGTCTGCGCTGGGAGAGTCAGAGAGACGTTCTCTGCCCCAAACCCAGGCTCCCTGGTGTCCCCGTTCCAAAGGGCTCAGTTCTCTTCATTTACCAGGAACAGGAGAAGGAAATGTTCCTGGACAATCACATCTAAGCTGGACAAACACTTTCCTGCTTCACGGTTGGTGGCACTGGATGTGGGGGCCAATGATCATGAATGCCCCTTTAGTGACGCGTGTACACATCATATTCTGTCTCTTAAGGTATGTAAGGTCTTCAAGGGAAGGAATGGATAGTTTCTTATTCACATCTATCATCCGTACCTCATACAGCACTTGACTCTCAGAAATGTTGAGAATAGTGAATACAATTTATTTATGAGAGAATAGGTTAGTAAATAAATAAGAGAGGGAGTCAATGAGCAAAGATGAATGGGAAGAGAGTAAATGAGAAGGAAATGGTGGGGGAGTGAGAGAATGAATGAGGGTATGAGAGGCAGAATGGTGGCTCATTGCTTCTAGGTACCCACTGGCCTCCTCTTTCTTGCACACAAAACCCTTGCTTTCAGTTGGGCACATTTCCACCCAACAAAAAAGAATACATTCCCCACATATGTCCATGACTAAGTTCTGTAACTAAGTTAATCGTAAGTACCAGTGTTGCCTGACACATCAAGGAAAATCCTTGGAAAAGGAATGTGTATGCTTTTGACCTTTCTATGGTCTATAATATATGTGATGACTAGAGCTTAGCAGCCATATTGTGCAATGAGGTGACCTCAAAAACAAACAAACAAACAAACAACAACAACAACAAAAAAGCACTCTGGGTCAGTGAGGTAGAAAGATAGAAGTCTAATGGATCTCAGAACCCCTATAACAACCCAGACTGCCTTCCTCTGGACCTTACTTATGTAAGACATAAATAAATGTTCCTTTCACTTGATGTTTTGTGGTTTTAGTTTTTTATCATATGCAGTTGAATCTGATACTGACCAACTTGTCCAGAATCACAAGTTCATGCTAGAGTCAGACCCAGTATCCAGGCCTCCTCTCTCCCCGTCTCAAGTTCTTTCTGACACCAGGCCTACGTCACTATAGGATGGCCTAAAAACGCCACCCTCACCCAGATCTTGCAGATGTCCTTCAAATGTCAACACAAAGCCATAACACAGACTCAGAGAATCATGATTTTTTTAAAAAAAAAAAACAACAACAAAAACATACACACAATCAAAGTGAGGGATGATCCCTGACCTTTGCTCAAAACCCCAGGCTGGTAGGATCACAGTCTCAACCTCGGACTGAATGCAATTTCTAACAGTCCAGGAAATGCACACTCACATTTTCGGCGGCTCCTTCATTTCAACAGTCAAGGGTTTATTCTTCCATAAAGTGGAGCATCGGGCCTTACCTCCACCAGGGAATGCCAGTGTGCGATGGGCTTCCGAGGGTAGGACAGCATTTCACTCCAGTGGTCTCTGCCCAGCCTCTCGGCTGTGTTGCCTACTTGACACACGCCGATGATCTCATTGTGACCTATACTGTGAAAACAGCCCACAATAGATTTTCCTTAAAAATTTGGCATGGAGGAATAACAGCCACTCAATTAAACCAATAAGGGAATCCGGGAGGAGTGGTTCTTTCGTTCCCCAATTTAAAATTCAATGCCAAGTTTACCAGAGAACAGGGATTGGGATCCATGATCATACTCAGTGGCACGGAGAGGAAGAACAGAGTCTGGCCCTCCCACACCTACGCTTTTGTAGCATGAACGCGTTACATGGCATGGCGTAGTCTGTTCCCAAAGAGCTCTTTGTTTGAGGAGTTCTCTGAGGCACGCTAAGGATGCCACCCCTGTCTGGTTTTAGGTTGAACTCCAGGCCTCCAAAGCCATGTCATAAAGAGGCCACTTGAATGGAGTTTCTTGCAATAACAGCTGCTCAAATTCCCGAAAGAGGCAGCCAAGTGGCGATAAGAGGGCAGCTCTGTGTGTGGCGGCCATGGTCTGGAGCTCACAGAGAGGGCAGAGTTGAGGAGGCTTCCCCTCTCTTTAAAGAATACATTTTCTCATGCTCTTTCCACCTCCCTTCCAAACCCAGCATTGCTTCTTTGACCCGATTTGACTTCCCTACCGCAAAAAGATCCTTAGTTCTTTTAACTTTAAGGGCTAATATTTCTGAAACATTGCCTGCACAAGTCCCTGCCTTGCCCCCCTTCCTCCCTCCTTTTTTTTTTTTTTCCTTCGCAGATTTTGGTGAGAAACCCTTTGCACAACTAGAATGTCACGGTCTATCCTTTAACTCTTTGGTATCCAAACACGTCAGATTTTCTCTCCTTTTTTTCTTTCTGCAAAGATGACTATTCTCTCTATTTGTGCAGGGTGTAAGGAAGAGACGAGGTGAGAAGGGGGAGTTGAGTTTATGCTCATTAAAATCAGTTGCATGCAGAAGCTCCGTGAATTCTGCCATGGATTTTTCCAGGCCAGATTCATGAGTTGACTGAGAATTAAACTGAAGCAGAGCTCACATAATCAGATTTGTCGATGCAGGAAACTTGGCAACAGCTTGAAACATGCTGGCCTAGCTTTCCATGGCTCGTGGGCAACGTCCCCTCCTGTGGCCTGACATGACTGGTGTTGTGTGCCGTCCAGAGGAGACAGGAGGGGGTCTCCTGTCCAACGTGGGGCACCCATGGCCACTCAGCCACCCACGTGCCCTGGCTGGAAGAGGTTATGCTCCCCCCGAGGCACGAAAAGAGCGTTCTGGCCACTGGGGCTGCTTTGCTGACATTTCAGGGGTGTGTGTGTGGGGAAAAATTTCAGCTACACATAGTATTTGGAACACTGTATTCGAAGTCAGAATGACTTTTTTCATAATTGTACCCGGACCACGTGGGAGGCTTCCAATTAAAAGGAGACTTTTCGTTTCAGTCTAATGACTGGTTTAACATATATAATTCCCTATTGGTACTTTCTTTGCATATTAAAGTGACTGTTTTTTCAAATCTGTCCTTTAAATACACAATTGGCTACATGTGGGCTATAAATATCTTTTCTGGGCTGTATTAATTAGAAAGTCGAGCCTCTTATACATTTTAATGTGCCCTGTCACCCATTCGGATGCTAGCATTTCCAAGAGAACGTTTCTGTGTTTGCTTTCAGACTTAAGTGGATGGAAATGATCTTTATTGAACACGTTGGGAGAAGGGGGAAAAAATAACAAAGTTATGTATTCGGAAATGTTCGGGGTCTGGCTAAAGCAATCACTCTGCTGCCTTCCCTGAGGGCCAAGAAGGACCTCAAGAGATGATTTGACCTCTGGGGCCACCGTTCTCCAAGCTGAGGTCCTCGGGGATGCGGTGGGGAAGAGGTGGGGGTAGAGGAGGATGGAGAAGGAGATTGTTTTAAAGGGGAAGGGAAGCATGGGGTTGCTAAGAGGCACTTTCATAGCCTGACACAACAGTGTGGTTTGGACTCCTTGTCAATCACCTTTCCACGTGCATCATCTCCTGCTGCTCAGGGACCAGCTAAGAAGCTTGGCTCCCCCCGTCCCCCCTGCCCTCCTCACCCTGGACACGGCGGACCTGCCCTGAGAGGGTCCCAGGCATCTCACCGGTCGTAGTCCATGACCGCGATGGACAGGTGGATTTGGTCAATGCTCTCGGGAGGGACGTCAAAGACTATGGCTTCGTTGTAAACAGGATTCAGGGTGTTCCTCTTGGTGGACGTTTTCCTCTTCTTCAGCCGTCTGCCGTCACACATCATGGAGACTTTCACGTAGGGATCTGTGGAGGCCACGAGAAGCAGGGGTCTGTGAGGACAGAGGCAGGTGTAGGCCAGCAGCCTCCGCACGGTGGAGTCTCACGGACTGTGGGCGCTGTGCCTGCCTGTGGACTGGAGCTTGAGGAGTTTCATTAATACCATTGCCTAGGCAGTGACTGGAGTGAGCATAATTAAGTCACTCATTCACAAAAAACACACACAAAAAAACCCCCCAAAAACCATAGGACACGGTCTCCTCAAAATGCATAGAATTTAAAAATAGTGTGAACAGACTTGTTACCGAATGAGAACCCATTCCAGGAATTCTCAGACCTGCTTGGCTGCGACAGGAAGAGAAACTCAAAGGCGTGGAGAAAGGGCTGTGGGCCGGACTCGGCCACTCCGGACAATGTTTTCCTTAAACATCAGGTTTTCGGGAAAGGGAGGGGCTGAATTCCTAGAGTTCAGGAGGTGTTTCGGGGCTTGATTTCCTAAGTGCAGGGGCCTGGAGCCCCCAGAGATGCCTGCGGTCGGGCTGCAAAGGGCGAAGCAGTTCAGCACGGCCTGGAGAAAGGACACAGGTTGGCTTGGGGTGCACGCTGGGAGGGGGTGACAGGTGGCAAGGCTGGTCTCTGCTGCGGGGGGGAGGGGGGGCTGGCCTGGTTCCACCTCACTGCCCTCCTGCATGCCAGTGTGCTGCCCCGACTCCCCTACACTGCCCAGGAGGGACTGTGGGGGAGCCAGGAGGGGCCCCATCTTTTTTTCTGAAACCTGGGCAGTTTGGTCCCAGAGTCCGTGTGTTTATTACCGTACCAGAAACTTCCTAAGACCCGACACGAGAAAGCTCCCGCCAGACCATGTCCCACCTGATGCTCCTGTTATGTCCATCGCCTTTAGATTCCTTGCTTTTATGACAGTGATGGTCAGCCTCCCCGCGGTGGGAAGGTAGCAGAGGGAAAACATCAGCTCGCCAAGATCCACGTTGTCCTGTCGAGAAAGCGCACGTGGACGTGTTAGGAAGCGCCGCCCGGCTGGTGTGCGGAGGGTCCGCTGCAAGGCAGCACCCCGAGGGTCAGCCCCGCTCCCTCCACTCGTCTTGGGATCCCTGGTGCCTCTCAGCTCCACCCCGGTCACATGGAGAGGAGCCTGCACCCCGGAGCCCCTTGCCCTAAAAAAGCCCAGCCCACCTTTATTTATTTTTTATTTTTTAATTTTTTAAATATATTTTATTGCTATTTTACAGAGAGGAAGGGAGAGAGACAGAGAGCTAGAAACGTCGATGAGAGAGAAACATCGACCAGCTGCCTCTTGCACACTCCCCACTGGGGATGTGCCCGCAACCAAGGTACATGCCCCTGACCGGAATCAAACCCGGGACCCTTCAGTCCGCAGACTGATGCTCTACCACTGAGCCAAACTGGTTTCCGCAAGCCCAGCCCACCTTTAGATGGCAAAGCTGGGAGGCCACCCGGGGCCTCTGCCACCCTCGTGCAGCCCTACAGGGTCTCATGCTGGTGACCCTGAAAGTAGCCCCCAGAGCAGAAGCCCCCAGAGCCTTAACCGTTCCCCACGGAGTCCCCTGTGTGGGTCCATTCAACATCCCCATCACAATCCACGCAGAGCCACAAACGACGCTACACAAAGAGGAGCTGCCTTACTGCCCAGCCCCCATCACAGCCCTCACACCCGGCCTCATGGGGCCCCTCGAGGGCTCTCCTACCTCGTTTCCTCCCCCAAGTTCTTCCCACGCCCCCCCCCCATAGGCCCACCGTGTGTATGCACCCTCGCCGCACGCATGCCCCTTCACAGCCCCCACCCCGAACAGTGTGCCACAATGCCCCCATAAACTCCTGCAAACACCCCATGCCCCGAAACAAACGCACAGGCACCTCCACCCGCCAGAGCACTGCACACAACCTGGCCTCACGCAGCCTGTGCAGAGCAGCGCACGGCTCCACTGGACCTTGGGAACATCTAGTCCCCACACGGCTCTGGACAAGGACCCCGCAGAAGCCTGAGGGGCACCCAGCAACCCCACACGTCACAGCCCTGGACACGCCCAGCTTCAGACAGGGCCCCCCGCGGTCTCCGTGCAGGGAGAGGCGGCTGGGACCCAGGCCCCGGGAGGCCCTACCGCCGCCTGGGGTCCCCCACGAGGCAGCGGTGCCGGCCCCCCCCCTCGGCTGGTGTGTCTCTCAGGAGCCCCCTCTCCCCTCCGTTGGGGAAGACATCTCCTTGGCAGTACACAGCCATTCAGCTAAGCCAGAAGGCATGCTTCTCTTTCTCCGTCTGAGCCCAGGGAGGGTGTAGCCAGAAAGGAAAATAACGAAGCCAGTTCATTTAGTTTCAATTTGTGAGACCTGAGGTTACTGAGCTGGGTGCGTGTGTCTGATTAATACAGTCTCATTCTGACAGTGCTCTGGGGAGTCCCGCTCCTGCTCAACATTCACAGCCTCCCCTCCCCTCCCCCGCTCCATTCTCCAAGGATGCTGCTATTTTTAGAAGCATAGATTCAGCTCTGAAAGGTCACTGTGGCCCGCCCAGCCTCCCTGCCTGACCGCTTCTGCTGGAGGAAGGGGTGGAGGGAATCTGCTTGGTGGCTAAGGCAGATGGATTGCTTCGTGTCTGCCTGCATCGCCTGCCTCGAGTAAATAAATGACCTCACCTTGCAAGCCTGGAGCTCCTGGTTCCTGGAACCCTGACCTCAAGAGAACCAGTAGGCTGGGCCTTGCCCTCTGGCCTGGAGATGAGGGGGAGATGAGGATTACACATGACCCGGAAGTGGCAGGGCGGGGTCAAGGGGCAGGTGTGGGTGATCTGCAGGAGGAGCATCTGACCGCAGATGGGGGATCTACCCAGCGTCCTACTGTGGCACAGGAGAAAGAAGAGCAACAGCTGTCCCCACAAATGATGTTTTTCCTTCCTCATCCCCGGGCCTACTCCTTTGCCCTCTGTCTGCCTCAAGTAGAAAGACCCAGACACCTGTTCTCCCTCAGGGGGCTTCACGGCACCCAGCTCACCCCTTCTCTCCTCTCGTCTGCCCAGAATATCTTGGTTGGACAGAGCAAAACAGGAGTGACCAAAATCACCCCATGAAGCTTCATCACCATCACTCTTTTCAGCACACAATCCCCAAGGGCCCATACGCGCCTGCTCTGTAGGGTTCGGGACGTGACACTCTCCAGGCCAGTGCACAAAACTGAATGTGACGCGTCAGGCTACTTTTGCGCCAAGTACATTTTCTCCCAACGTAAACCCCATTCACAAATGTTTATAGTACATGACTTGTCTGCTCGTGAGTTAAAAGGGAACAAAAAATCATAGCTTCGGACTTGATGTTACTTCAGAATGTGAACTAGGGCTAGCGTCCACGTATATACTTAACAAGCAAAGAAACAAACAAACAAAAAAAACATTTTTTGAAAGAAATTATTATGAAAGAGAAAATGCTTGCTTTGATTTCCAAATGCTTTAAAAGCAATCATTTAAAATTTCTATGTTGTGAGAGTAAAAACGATAAAGTTCAAATTTAGAAGTTTTAAAGTAAAATAGTAAAACGTCCCATTTTCTTATGTATATATGACCTATGTCACTCCTTTCCCCAGAGGAACACTGTGAATAATCATCCATATTTTTCTATCTTTCCTTCTTTTTCAAGAGGGAGTAGAAGGGAGGAAGGGAAGGGGAGAGAGAGACACACATCGATTGGCCACCTCCTGCATAAACCCTACCTGAGGCTGGGGATCAAAGCTGCAATGGAGGCCCGTGCCCTTGGCTGGGAATCGAACCCTCGACCCTTTGGTCTGTGGGCTGACACTCTAACCTAGTGGTCAGCAAACTGCGGCTCGCCGCTCTGTTGACTAATGAGTTTGCCGACCACTGTCATACACTACCTTTTACCTCTTTGCACACAATATGCCACAATTGGCTAATCCTCACAGCTTCCAACTACAGGGTAAAATTTAGTCTAGTCCAGTGGTCGGCGAACTCATTAGTCAACAGAGCCGCGGTTTGCTGACCACTGCTCTAACTGGCCAGGGCTGCTCACTTATTCTTTGAACATCTGCTGCAGTTGTGGTTGTCCAGCACTGCTTTTTTGCCAGGTGCTGCGAGCTGTATTTGCAGCATTGAAAACAGACATGGTCCCTTAAATGGGAGGTGGGTTTGCTGGGATACGGAGCAGGAGCTGATGGAACCTAATGCTAACTCTGCTTTCTCGCCATCAGCTAATGCTAATTTGAGCTCAGAACCTGTAGGTTTTTCTTGATGTGTTGTAGAATTGTGCACCGGAAACCTTTGAAATTTTGTTAACCAGTATCACCCCAATAAATTCAATAAAAAGAAGAAAATAAAGAACCTATAGATCCTGATAGTTGTAAACATCCCCTTAAACTAGTGCTTCTCAACCAGGAGACATTTTCTACTACCCGGAGAAAATTTTAATTGCCAAAACTGGGGGGGTGGGTGTCTTACTGACACCTAGTGGGCAGAGTTCAGGGATGCTGCTAAACATTCCATAATGTGCAGGGCAGCCCTTCGCTATAAGGAATGCTCTAGCCTCAAAACTGAGAACCTACATTATGCAGAAGTGCTTATATTGTTAGTAAAAGAAATGTTCAGATTTCTGATAAAAGTCACACATGAAAGGGTGGTGGGATATTTGGCTTCTTTTTAGCTTGACAGGAACCAAACAGCAGAAGTTTTGCTGGTAGCTGAGTGCCCTGGGAGGTACCAGGGGAAGGAAAATGTCATACAGAGAAATGCTTCTTATGCTCTTGCTTCTGTGTGGCCAAGGTCAGTGTTGTTGGCAAGATGCGCTGGGAATTTATAGCAAGTGTGCGTGAATTCTCTACCTGCCAATCTGCAAACTCTTTCTGTGATAGGTCTGCCTGTGATGGTCTATGACTGCTCTAATGTTTGTCTGACTAGGGATACTCTTGCATTCCTCTTACTGGGTTCTTCTGGTGAGCTCTTTCTCAATTTGGTGAAGTTGTAGGAGGGCTACTGCAGGAAGTCAAGGGCAGCAAAATGTTCATGTCGCTGTCTACTGTTGTCTTGTTCAGGTATGAGTTATATAACCCAAGCAAGGCCACTTAGAGTCCTCTCTGATACTGGGAAGTCATATTGAGAAATTCTCATTCTATTGCGGTTATTCCCTGGGAAGATAGGAAACTAGAACTACTGTAAGGTTCTTGTACTATATATAGTACATGTAGCATACGTAATATAAACTTGAAGTTAGGCTGAAGGATCATCCTTGCAAACCACATAGCTAATAAAGGACTTCCATCCGGACTACATAAAGAACTCCTACAAGTCAGAGACACAACCTGACAAAAATAGGGGCCAAAGATTGGAACAGACACTTCATGCAAATTACACTAAACTTCAGTGAGAAACTACTACACACCCACTAGACTAGTTAACATGGAAAACTTGTTATCCAAGATGCCAAGTGACTGATTCTCTGATATGCTGCTGCTGGAAAGGCAACATGTCAACTATTTGGAAAAATAATTTGGCAATTTTCCCTAAAGTTACACATGTTCTTGCCAAATGACCCAGAAGTCCCATACCTAGTTATGCACCCAAGTGAAATAAAATCACACATCCACACAAATACTAGTATGCAATTTTTCTGAGCCCAAAGTGAAAAGAAACCCAAATATAGCATTAAATGGTGAGTGGATAAATAAAATGTGGCATGTCCCTATAATAGAATACTACTCAGCAACCAAATGAAACAAACTACCAATATAAGAAACATGAAAAAAATCTCAAAAGAACTGTGCTCAGTGAAAGAAGTCACACACAAAAGACAACAGATTGTATGAAATTCTAGGAAAATCAAAATTTCAGTGCCAGAAAGTGATCAGTGGGTGCTAAGAACCGGGACTGGGCAGAGGAGATGGGCTGTTACAGAGCATTAAGAAACCTTTGGCGGTGATAGATACATTCTATGTCATGGTTATAGTTCTGATCACATGACTACACATGTGACAAAACTTACACACTTAAATTTGATTAGTTTCATTCTATGTAAATTAATAATAGGGGTTTATAAATTCTGAGAAGACAGATTTTGCAGAGGACTATATTTTTGTTTTTTTAGTTTTATTGAGCTCAGAATTATCCTATTCTATTCTAACCTAGCCTATCCCAATGTATCTAAAAATAATGGGTATTCTCTATTTGTAAGGGACAAATTATTGTTAAATATATTTTTTTTGGTGGGGAGAGGGAGAGAGAGAGATAGAAACATCAATGATGAAAGAGAATCACTGATCGGCTGCCTCCTGCATGCCCCATACTTGGGATTGAGCACAAATATGGGCAAAAGATTGGAACAGACACTTCATTCAAATTACACTAAACCTCAGTGAGAAACTACTACACACCCATTGGAATAGTTAACATGAAAGACTGTTACCCAAGATGTGCTTTGACCAGGAATCAAACTATGACCTCTTGGTTCATGGGTCAATGCTTAACCACTGAGCAACACTAGCTGGGCAAGGGTACATTTTCATATGTCTATTAAATCAAGTTTTTTAATTTTGTATCCAAATCTTTTTCTTCCTATAATTTATTATTTACCATGCTTTTGTATTTTAAAATGTGGTTTTTCACTATTCCATTATGTTTCCCTGCCAAATTATTAACAAACATGTAAACTATGGTTAAAATATTCTCATTTCTTGGCTCACTGCAGTGTCTTAAAACCCACATCATCCCTGCTTTTTAGATTCAATCTTCATTTTGCTTGAGTATGTCCTTGAGTACCGTTTTCCCAGGGTTCACAGGGAGCTAAAACAGTCTTCATTGCACTCCAATACTTAAAAGAAAGTTGGCATAGAATTTAGGCTCAAATAATTTTATCTAAGAATCATTTTATATTGTCACAATGTGTCCTAGTACTTCCAGCTGGGGTGTTTAATGCCATTCTTTTGTAGATTTTTTTTTCAATCAGGGAGGTTTCAAGATTGTTTCTTTGTACTTTTACTTTGTAGTTGTACTTTCTGAAATTTCCCTAAAAGGTATTTAGATACCTTGTTCTCACTGATGTCGCTTGGTTCTCAGTATCAATGTTAAGTAGAATTCTTTCTCTTGCTTTAATCTCCTTTTCTCCAGCGGTCTATTTATTTTGGATTTCTCTTTCATGATGTTGGTTTTCCTATTAGGACATCTCTAATTGCCTATATTTATAACTGAAGGTGTTGTAGGTAGAAGTGGCATTCTTGGGGTGTCTTGAGGAAAAGAATTTCCTGAGGCCTTTTATTGATGATGTAACATTAAGAGGGTTCCCCTCCAACGTCCCATCTCTGTTAGTCTCACCATGGAAGAAGCCCAATCTTGTTTTCAGCAGGGCCAGAATTAAGGCCACTGTCCAGAATCTCTGCTCCACATAAAAACACAGTCCAGAGAGAAACCAAGATGGGGCATAGGTAAACACCTGAACTGCTACCTCTCACAACAACTTAAAAACTACAACTAAAAGACAAAATGGACATCATCCAGAACCACAGGAAGGCTGGCTGGGTGGAAACTCTACAACTAGAAGGAAAGAGAAAAGCACATTGAGACTCACAGGAGCTGCGGAAGTAAAGGCAGAGGTACGGAGGCATGGATGCAGAGAGGGCTGGCAAATGAGTACACGGCTGGCTTTCTCAATTGGGAGGCAGACAAAAGCTCCAACTGCTCTGAATTCCAGTTCCAGGTGAGATTCTGGGCACCCAGATTCATACAGGGAGAAACTGGAATGCCTGGCAGCAGGCAAAACTCAAGGGCGGCTTTCTCTCAGAGGTGCTTGCAGCAATTACCGAGGGACAACTGAGACCCAGGGGCCTCTTAGGGCAGGGCTGATGGGAAGCCATTGCTGTTTGCTCCACCCTGAGACTCTGCCCCATCCAAGCTGAGCGTAGAGGCTTTTGCATATGCATGGCCTGGTCCTTTGAATTCTAAACTTACCTAACAAACTGCAGCTGAGTCAGTGAGACCCAGAACATCCAAAAGAAGGCCCAAGGCCCTACAGCAGCTTGCATTGCTTCACAGTTGGACCTCATCTGGGCACCTCCAAACCCAAATAAAGAAGAGGAATCTGCAGATCTCTCCTTAGCTCCTGCTGGGTGGCCCCAGGCAGAGGCTAAATTAGCACCTCCTTAGAGATCCAAGAAACAGTGTACCCAGGCGTCAGAGTAGGACCATCCAGATTATAACTCTTCAGATCCATAAGGGACACACTCAGGGGGCAAAATAAGTGAGCATCAAAGCCCCACTGAAGCAAGTCTTGTCTCATGAGTGTGTCTCCGGCACAGAAATTTCCCCATAATAGACACAGCTAATCCTCACAGCCAGTTGGCCTGGAAGTTAATTACTCCCAGTGATACCAACAACAATCAAGGCTTAACTACAAAACCATGTCCACATCACACAAAGGGATGCACCAAGAGTGTCCACCTCAGGTAACTGGAGAGGCTGAGCCACTGGGCCCTATAGGACACCTAGTACACAAAGCCACTCTATCAATGCAGGGAAGCAGCCAAAATGCAGAGACAAAGAAACAGGTCACAAATGAAAGAAATGGGGGAAAGCAAACTACTGGATATAGAGTTCAAAACCACTGCTATAAGGTTTTTCAAGAATTTTCTAGAAAAGGCCGATAAATTTAGTGATACCCTCGAGGATATGAAAAAGGAACAACTTGAAATTAAGCATACACTGACTGAAATAAAAAATAATATACAGAGATCCAACAGCACACTAGAGGATTGCAAGAATCAAGTCAAAGGTTTGAAATACAAAGAAGCAAAAAAAAAAAAAAAACACAAAACAAAACACCCAACCAGCAAAGAAAAAAAGAATTAAAAAAATGAAGATAGTGTAAGGAGCCTCTGGGACAACATCAAGCATACCAACATCCAAATTATGGGGGTGCCAGAAGAAGAAAGAAAGCAAGATACTGAAAACCTATTTGAAGAAATAGTGACAGGAAACTTCCCCCACCTGGTGAAAGAAATATACTTACAAGTCCAGGAAGCACACAGAACCCCAAACAAAAAGAATCCAAAGAGGACCACACCAAGACACATCATAATTAAAATGCCAAGAGCAAAAGACAAAGAGAGAATCTTGAAAGCAGCAAGAGAAAAACAGTTAATTACCTACAAGGGAGCATCCATATGATTGTCAGCTGATTTCTCAACAGAAACTATGCAGGCCAGATGGGAGTGGCAAAAAAATATTCAAAGAGATGAATAGCAAGAACCTACAACCAAGATTATTCTGCCCAACAAAGCTATCATTCATAATTGAAGGTCAGAGCTCCACAGTTAAGAAAAAGCTAAAGGAGTTCATCACCACCAAACCAGTATTATATGAAATGCTGAAAGGTATTCTGTAAGAGAAGGAAGAAGAAGAAAAAGGTAAAGATAAAAATTATGAACAACCAATACATATCTATCAACAAGTGAATCTAAAAATCAAGGGAATAAAAAAATCTGATGAACAGAATAAACTGGTGAATATAATGGAATCAGGGGCACAGAAAGTGAGAGGACTGACAAATATCAGGGGGAAAGGGATGTGTTGGGGGTACAGGAAGAGACTCAACAAAAATCATACACCTATGGATGAGAATAGTGTGGGGGGGTTAAGGGCAGAGGGTGGGGTGGGAACTGGGTGGAGGGGAGCTATGGGGGGAAAAGAGAGGAATAACTCTAATAATCTGAACAATAAATATTTATTTAAAAAAAAGCCAATCCTAAAAGGTTTAAAAAAAAAAAAAGCACAGTCCATTCCATATCCTTCCTATGGAGTCCACATGGCACTTAAGGCCACACTGCAACGGAGGCTAGCACGCAGGTTAATATGGGCCACGAAGCAAGACAGAACAAGAGCAGAGCCAAAACCGGTTTGGCTCAATGGATAGAGTGTCAGCCTGTGGACTGAAAGATCCCAGGTTCAATTCCGGGCAAGGGCATGTACCTTGGTTGCGGGCGCATCCCCAGTAGGAGGTGTGCAAGAGGCAGCTGATCAATGATTCTAACTCTCTATCCCTCTCTCTTCCTCTCTGTAAAAAAATCACATTTCAGAACATGTACAATGCTGTATATCGTGATGTATAATAAGAGATACTCATATGAGCTTTGTCCCTGTTCCTGACACAGGGTTCCTGAAAGCCTTGTAATTTCCTAAGTGGTAAGAGCACTGGGAACATCCTTTTGTTCTGTTGAGGTGACTCTGACTGAGCTCCCAGATGGCTCCTGGATGGGTCACCAAAAGATCAAGCCATGATTAGAAGCTTGGAGTTTTCAGCACCCCTCACCCCCAACACCATTCTCCAGAGAGGGGAAGGGGCTAGAAACAGTGTTCATAATAGATCATGCCCACATGAAGAAACCTCCATAAAACCTTTACATAAAACCTTCTCAGCTAGTGAACACATCCATGTCATCAGGAGGGTGATGGACCCCAACTCCATGGGGACAAAAGCTCCTGGGACCCATTCAGAGCCTGCCCTGTGTCTCTCTTCATATGGATGTTCATCCGTATCCTTTCATAAACTGGTAAATATAAGCAAGCATTTCTCTGAGTTCTGTGAGCTCTTCTAGCACATAATCAAATCCAAGGGGGAGGAGGTCATAAGAATCTCCGATGTGTAGCCAAGTCAGAAGCTGTGGGTTTCCTGGGGCCCTACTACTTGCAACTGGAATCTGAAGTGGGGGGCAAAGGCAGCCTTGTGGGATAAGCCCTTCACCTGTGGGATCTGACACCCCCTCCAGGTAGAGAGTGTCAGAACTGACCTACGTTGTAGGGTGCCCAGCTGGTGTCACAGGACTGCCTGATAGGGGAATGTCTGGTGTCACAAATATGCTGGCATGGCAGCCGTGTGACAGCGAAGGAGAAACACAGAGTAAGATTAAAAGATTAATTAAAATCTGATTAAGGAAAATTTTTAGCTTTAGATGCATAACAAGAAAATAAGGCTAATTATCAGTGATCAAAGCATGCATCTATCTTAAGAGCTTAGAAAAAGAACAAACTAAATCCAAAGTAGAATGAAGAAAATAATGAATATAAGAACAGAAATTAATGAAATAGAGAAAAATGTATCAGCCTCAGACTTGAGGCATCTGGGTGTCCTGCAGCCCCCAAAATAATAATATATTACTAACAGATGAGTTTTAGCTCAAGTTTATAAGGTTGAATTAACATATGAGAATTTAAAAACATAACTGTCCAAGGTAACAAATTAAAAAGAATAATCAAAATGAATATAGAAAATTATGATTAAAATCAAGCATTTATTTATGTTAAAAGCTTTTAAATGATAGTGGTTTTTTTGTTTTTTATTTATTTATTTTAAATATATATATTTTATTGATATTTTACAGAGAGGAAGGGAGAGAGATAGAGAGCCAGAAATGTCGATGAGAGAGAAACATCGACCAGCTGCCTCTTGCACACCCCCCACCAGGGATGTGCCCGCAACCAATGTACATGCCCTTGACCGGAATCGAATCCGGGACCTTTCAGTCTGCAGACCAACGCTCTACCACTGAGCCAAACCGGTTTCAGCTATGTTAAAAGCTTTTAAAACACCAGATATGGAAGGGGTATTACTTATCTGATGGAGGGCATCTAAAAAGAAGGCTAAAGTGATGGGTACTTAATGGTGAAATGTGGAAAGCTTCTCAATTAATGTTAAAATTCAGACATATTACTACTTCTACATTGTATGTGAAACCTGAGATAGTGAAATAAGGCATAAAAAGAAATAAAAGGTATAAAGTGTTGAGTAAAAAATTCATTCTGTCATTGTTAGATGACATGTATAAATAAATAATAAAAAATAAGACCTCTATAAATTATTGGAATTAATAAGCATGGTTATTGATTATTTATGGATTGTGGAATATGAGGTAGTGAAAAAAAATAAATTTCACTTTAAACACTAGGAAATAAAGGTAAAAAATAGAACCAAAAACTCACTTAAAATAGCATCAAAAACATCAAGTATCTTGGAATAAATTTACCCCCAAATAGCCAATATCCCTTTGCTGAAAATAATAAAGGATTATTGAGTAAAGTTAAGGAAGTTCTATATAAATGGAGAGATATACCATGTTCATAGAATGGAGGACTCAATATTATAAAGATATCTTCCAAACAGATATAAAGGATAAATTCCAATCACATTACAACTTGACAAATGGATCCTAAATTTTATTTGGACATGCAAAGTGCCAAGAAGACTTATTAGAATGCTGTGGGCCAGTGTCCAGAATGGACTGGACTTGCGCAGATTTGTGCAGGTCAAATAAACCAATGGAGTTGCATACAGATATCAGGAATGCACTCATGTGTGTATGAACATTTGTCTGATGCACTGGTTTTCTTCATTTACGTCTCCACACCACTCCCTGCTCTATGCTCTAAAAGGCTGCCCTCTGCAGAAAGGAAGAAAACTTATGTACTTATGAGAGACTACCACCTGTCAGAGTTTGGGATGAATTAGTGATAGCTACGTGAACACACACATCCACACATAGCAAGTAAGACCAAGATAATTCATAAAATTAATTATACATATATACACATATAACAGGCATGTATAATGAAATGGAGAGGGGGGAAAAGTAGAGAAAGGGGTTAAGCAGGGTTGAGGGGTTAAATAAAATGTTAAAGGGAAGGCTTCGAAAGGGAGTGCCTTTTGAGTGAGGGCCTGAGGAAAAGAGGTGAGGAAACTAGTCACGCAGCTCCTGGGGAAGACTCCACACAGACCAAGGAGCAAGTGCAGGGGCCTGAGGTGGGAGGGAGCTGCTATGTCTGAGGAAGGGAAAGGAGAGAGGGTAAAAATAATGAGGTGAGAGACCAGATTATGTAGGTTATCGGAAGGATTTTGGCTTATGCTCTGAGCAGGAATGGAAGCCATTAAAAGGACTGAATTAGAAAAAGTAGCACAGTGTGACTTTAATTTAATAGGATCACTCAGGCTGTTCTGTTGAGAACAGTCTGAGGGGACAGGGCAGAAGCAGAGCCATCAGTTAGGAGACTGGTGCAATGAACCTGGTGAGAGGTGAGGTGACTTGGTCCAGAGAAAGCGGGAGAGATAGTGAGAAGTCATCCAATTTTGAAGATAAAACAGGATTTTCTAATAGATTAAATGACAGAAAGAGAGGAGTCAAGAAAGAATCCAGTATTTTTGGCCTGAGTTAATGGAAAGGTAGAATTGCCATTAACCTTCACTTCTAAATGGAAAGGGCCATGGGAGAGATCAAGGAACTCAGTTTTGGGTCCATTAAATGTGAGATCCAAATGCGGAAGTCAGGTAGTCAAGTAGATAGGAGTACAAAGATCAGCGGAAAGAGCCAGGCTAGAGATACAAACACCAACTCCTGGGGGGAAAAGGACAGTGCAATCACAGCCCACTACGTGGTTTGGCTATAAAGGAAGTTTACGCAATAATGATATAGACATGAATCATCTCCACAAATTTATAACATAACTTTTGAGAAGATGGGGGAGGGAAGTATGTGCAGTGAACTCGTGAGCTAAATCCTCATTTTCCATAATAAATTTCAATAGAAGGCTAACACTAAAAATAAAATAAAGCACTTAAAAAATAGATGGAGGTTTCTTTGGATATATACCCAGAAGTGGAATCACTGGGTCATAACGCACCTTCTTTTTATTTTTATTTTTATTTTTTGAGGAACTACCATGCTGTTTTCCACAGTGGCTGCACCCACCTGCTTTCCCACCAACAGCCAAAGTAGTTGAAAGTATTTGCTTCTGATGGCTGGGAACTGAGGTTGGGGTATAAGCAGGATGATGATTTAATTGGCATCTTAAGGCCCTGAAGCCTACACATACAGTGCAACTCATCAAAACTGAGTTAAAGTCTTAGCTCCTCACTATTATGCAACCTTAGATAAGCTCCATAATTTCTCAGTTCTGTTTCCTCATTTGGAAACTAGAAATAATATCTAAAGCATTGAGTTATTTAAAAAATTAAAGGAGAAAACATATGTGTGCAGTAACTACCAAATATGCGGCATCTATGATGACCAATGCATTTGATTACATGTTTCTCGGCCTCACTGGTCGGTATACTCTTCAAGTCCAAGCCCCATATATCCACGTCTCCCGGTGGCTAACACAGGACTATCTCAGTCAATATTTTTTTGATTAACAAATTGATATGCAAATGCAGGGGGTGCAAGGGTCTTTGCATATTTGCTGCATCCTCAATATCCTGGCTTCTTGGGGCCTTTGGATCAAATTTCCAAAGTGAGCCACCATCACGCAACGGGACATCTGGTCACTACCACCCCCAATCTTCAGTACTGCCGACTCACTGAGAAATCCTGTTATTACAAAGTCTCTTTCAAAAACAAAACCCTGTGAGATGCAGCAGCAAAAAAATAATCAAAATAAAAAAATCGTTATTTAGCAAGTGGAGAGGAAATGTGAGTTGCAGTCTTTCTCTCAAGTGTCATTGATCCTCACCTGTAACAATCGCATCGCTGGTCCACACTTGGCCTACCTGTTACATGGAAGCTGTTAACGATTTGGTCATTCTATTTTCTCAGAAACTCCAACCGTATTCCTAATACGTGCCCCAGACATGACAAAATTGGCAAAAACACCCATTTTCAGTGACAGAGCTTACCAGTAATTGGCATGCACTGTGAAAGTAACTGTTGATGGCACTTTATTTATAGATATTAACGTGATTAATTGCACTGGAAGTGTGCCTGGAGGATGACACTTTCTGAGCTGGCGCTGGGGCATGCGTGAACCCAGCAGCCCTCACAGGGTCTGGAGAGAGGGCTACGAGTAGCCCACGCCTCTTCCTTCTCTGAGTTGCTCCCTCAAATGATGCTAGGTCTGATTCCATAGGACTGGCCCTACAACAGAAATTATTTGCTTTGACTAATGATATGTTCAGCTGGGAACTGGCAGGAGAATAGCATCACAAGTGTGTAAAGTACTTTAGGGTGGACTGAAAAACACTCCCATCAATGTCTTATCCGACCTCATCCAGTTCCCTGGTTTGAAATACCATTTATGTATGGATGACACCAACACTTACATCTCCACACCAGTCTCTTCCCTGCATTATAGACTCGTACATCCAAATTGCCTAACACGCATCTCAATCTTAATATTTCAAAAATGAAGCTGATTCCATCCCCTACCACCCATCCTTCCTAGCCAAGTCTTCATTATCTCAGTTTGATAAAACATCCCGCCAAAGACTGAAGCTCAAAATCTGGTAGTCATCATATCTTCATCTCTCCTCATCTGTCAATCTCCCATAGCTGCAAGTCATGTTATTTCTCTCTCCAGAAATATCTAAATTCTGTCCAGATTTCTTCTTCTCTTTAGGGTTACCCTATTCCAAGATACCATCGCTTCTCTCACATGAACTACTGCAGAACAGCTAACGCAAAAGGAGAAGTGAACCCATGAGACAGATGGCTGCTATGATGTGCTCATGGCACATGATCCTCTATGGCTCACAGTTGTTCCAGAGAGAAGGAAGCCTCTGCTGATTGCTTACACATCCTCATGCCTGCACCATGCCTCTGAGTGTGAGATTCCCAGTCTGGGCCGGTGCTCTGGTAAGTACACAGGGAGAACTTCAGAAAAGGACTGGTTCCACCTGTGGAGAGGACATGGCAGTCCGCTAATGCCCACATGACTGGATTGTTCCCTCACAGGGACCTAGAGTATGACCTGGTGGCTGTCACGTCTCCACCACCTAGGAAACCAGCTGTGTCCCAGAGCTGCAATGGCAGATAGAATAGATAATAAGAATAACACAAACAAGAATTCATTGGTAAGAAGAATGATAATATCACCGTGGGCTTACTAGGTGCTCAGCTGTTCTAAGCACTGGAGGGTAAAGGGAGAGCTTGGGGACTGGCTTGCACCCCAAGGAGCCTGCCATCTAGAGACAGAGCTTCACCACAGACCGTGGCTGGGGCCCTAACTGGCAGAGAGGAAGACTATGGACCCACAGTTATGGGCTGAGCTTCTTCCTGGGAAATTACGCTCAGTCTTTCTCAGACATGTTCTCAAAGTCAATTATGGTGGTTTTTAAAAAATAATTATTCTTTTAAAAAAATTTAAATTCTTTATTGTTGAAAGTATTACATGTGTCTCCTTTCTTCCCCATTGACCCATTCTCACCGCCCAGGATCAATTATGTTAAAAGTATGATTTTGGACTCCCTAAAAAATATCATTGAGTTTTTTATGGCTTTGCTACAAACAGGTGATACTAGACTAACACACTTTTTTTAAAAAAATTTAATTGTTGAAAGTATTACATATAGTATTACATAAGTCTCCTTTTTCCCCCATTGACCTCTCCCCAGCCACCCACCCTCCAGCACATGCTCTTAACGAATGGTTGTCTGTGACCATTCGTTATGCTTATATAAATGCATACAAGTCCTTTGATTGATCTCTATAACCCTCACACCCTGTTCCCCTGACTTCACTATGAAGTTTGACAGTCATACTTCTCTGTCTCTGAATCTATTTTTGATCATCAGTGTATGTTGTTCATTATGTTGCACAAATGAGTCAGATAATATGATATTTATCTTTATCTGACTGGTTTATTTCGCTTAGCATAATGTTCTCCAAGTCTATCCATGCTGTTGCAAATTCTCTTTTTTAACAGCAGCAACTACCATGCGAGAGGGGCAGAATGAACGAGAAGCAGCGAGGAGCTAAAAGCTTTATGGAAAAGACTCAAGAGAGACACGGTTCTTGTCAGCACATATCTGAAGTGGTGTCACACCAAGGAGGGACTAACCTTGTTCTCAGTGGTTCCAAGGATAAGAGCTAGAACCAACAAGTGGAAGCCCCAGAAAGATCTAGAATAGTCCTCTCTTTTACAATCCCAAACCACAGTCTGTCTCTGAAGCCATAAGTTCCCTGTGCTTTGGTAGGTTTCTCTGCCTTAGGGAAGAATTGGGTGTCAAGTAAAGCCTGTCCCAGACCTAACATCCTGCAATTTCCTGACCTCAGATATTACCTGTGGGCAGGAGGAGACAAAGCTTTGAAGCAAAGCTACTGTGTCATCAGAAGTGTGATGTAGGAGATAGAATTTGGTGGACTGTGCAAATGTATTTCAGGGGAAGATCTGGAGCCTGGGAGGTCACAAACGATGAGGGCTATTGACTCAAAGCTTAACTTGGCATCCTAGGACCATGTGTCCTTTTATTTTTCTAACACATCTAATTCCCCAATCAGTGGGAACTATTTTTAACGCCCTACGCATTTCTTATTGCTTCCATTCGGTTAAGGGCAAGGGGAAAAGGAGGTGAATGCCCAGCCTTGGTGCACTACACATAGGAAGTTTGAGTACTGAAGTCCTCCTAAACCTTCTTATTCTTTCTTTTTTTTTAAAAAAAATTGATATTTTAAAGAGAGGAAGGGAGAGAAATAGAGAGCTAGAAACTTTGATGAGAGAGACATCGACCAGCCGCCTCCTGCACACCCCCTACTGGGGATGTGCCCGCAACCAGTATACAAGCCCTTGACCGGAATTGAACCAGGGACCTTTCAGTCTGCAGACTGACGCTCTACCACTGAGCCAAACCGGTTTCGGCTTCTTATTCTTTCTTAACACACTTCTCTAATAGATAAATGGAGATTCACAGATGACCTTTTAATGCCCCTATTTTCCCTATGTCTAGAGAAAGGGTGTCCTTGGTGAAAACAAAGACAGCAGATTTCATAAGTTAAAGGGCCACAGAAAAGGCTTTAGTATTTAATTTGAATGTAAATAATCTATTCTGAAAAGACTTTTTTTAATATAGATCTATCAATTCTCAATAGAAAAAGAAAAACAGAAGTAATTGGAAATGAAGATGTGTTCTCATTTAAAGGACAAATACCATTTCGGAATATCAGAGCATCCTTAGAACCTTGGGCATGGTCTGCTGGCTCTGACTGCTACCTCGTGTTCCACTGACTCGGAGAAAAGAAAACACGAAGATGAGTTGGCAATAATTATGAATTCACCCTGTAGCTTAAGCCTCACTGTCATCCTGAAAATTTCCATCGAAACCAAGTATTCACATAGTTGATGGGAGATGGGAGGGTGGAATTCTCTAGCAAAGATGTCTTCTACAGAGAAGCACGCAGTAAGCGAACTAAGCCGGCATGCTCCATGGGATGAGCAATCACAAAGGAAAACACATTATGTTTATTTGCCCCTGGAGGGAGATCTGCTCCAAAGATAAGCACAGGTGTTTTTAACCTTTTACTGGGCGTCCCATCCCTCTTCTGTCCCCATCAACTGTCCCTGCATCCCTATTATCACCTAACACTCAGAGCTTAGCAGTATAGGAATCACAGCTGTCATTTCATTCAGCCTCCAAATGCGTCTTGATTACAACTCTTCCCCTGCATGTCCTTTGCATCCGTCTCCGAAAGGTTGTTCAGGGGCAACTCTACCGCTTCTAATCCATCCTCCACATAAACACAGATCTGATCATCTCACTCCTTACTTAAGCCCTTCAACAGATCCTGGGCGCTTTTAGGTTAAAATGTGAACCTCTTGGCATATCCTATAAAAGCTGACTTCTTCAACTGTTATTCACCTAACGTGTCTTTTTGTTTCTCTAACACGTCTAATTCCCCAATCAGTGGGAACTATTTTTAACTCCCTGCGCATTCCTTATGACTTCTATTCCTTTAAGTGCTGTTTCTTCTACCTGAGTGAGTCTGCTCCTTTCTCTGCTGGAAAATGTTCTTTTGTATCTCTGAAGACCCAGCTTGCAAGCTATTCTCTCTGTGCAACCTCCAGGTCTCCCTAGGCCTGTGCTCTCTGCACTGGCAACCCTGTGCCCACATTTCTATCACCACATGAAATTAAAAAACTTTTTTTTAAATATTATATTTTATTGATATTTTACAGAGAGGAAGGGAGAGAGATAGAGAGCCAGAAACGTCAATGAGAGAGAAACACCGACCAGCTGCCTCTTGCACACCCCCTACCGGGGATGTGCCCGCAACCAATGTACATGCCCTTGACCGGAATCGAACCCGGGACCCTTCAGTGCGCAGACCGACGCTCTACCACTGAGCCAAACCAGTTTCGGCACCACATGAAATTAGAGATATCTTTGTTAGACTGTGAGATACTGAAGGTGGGAGCTGTACCTTCTTCCTTTTGGAATGTTTATCTGAGACCCTGGCTATTTTACAGAGGAGAACCCTGGGTCAGAGAGGTTCAGCAACCTGCCCAAGGTCAAATAGCTAGTTTTAGAGTTATAGCCGGGCTGCAAAGCCTATAGAACTCCTGAGTGGGAAGCCCAAACACAACCCAAGAGGATCTAAGAGGATAGTTGAGGGGAAGGTGGCCCAGTTTTCCCTTTTTGTGTGTGGTAGAGACTTAAGGAAACTTGGAGGAGCTGAACTTGGAACTAAATGTCTCCAGATCCTTCCCTTTACCACACAATGTTTCTACCTTCAAGGCTGATCTTCTCTCACCTTTTATCTGCTCCCAACTGCTTTTGCCTTTGCAGCTAGTGGGAAAAAGAAAAAAAAAGAGAACGAAGCTGACTTGATTGAACCCTATATAAGAACTAGGGCAAATGGGGCTTCAGCAAAGGAAGCTCTGCCTTTTCTTCACATACAAACATCAGACCATTTCCTTCTGTGTCCACTAATATCTATCTCCTAACACTCCTTAGGGGAATAAAAGATTATGCTACGATGAAGGGTAGTGTGGGTGGAACCAGGGGCAGCTCAGAAGCACTTCCAGTAAAGATAATAAGAATAGTCTACCTCTGTATTTTTCTTTTTCTCCCTCTCTCTCAGAAATTAAATGAACTAATATATGTAAAACATTAAGCACTGTATCTAAAATATATAAGTTAACTCATTATCGGTGTCTCTCCCATGCCTCTGGCACAGAGTAGGTCCACAATTAGTAAGCGTAATGCAGCAGTGAATGAATAGCAGTAGTCTCTAAAGGAAAAGACTGACAGGTCAGAAAAAGCACAGAGTGAGGACTCCTCTCCACCAGTCTGCTCCCATTGGAAGAATCTACAAGTTAGATAAAGGAGACACAGGGGCTACAAAAATTTCCTAGGCCACGGATAAAAATTATACTGGAAAGAAAACCAATAAGAGATCCCTTTTTATTAGGCATGCATTGAGTCCTACAGTTATCAGATACCATCCGAGAGGTGGAACAAATTGTGATCACGAAGTTCACCAGTGTCAAAATTGAAACAGATTTACAGAAACAGAGAACAGACTAGTGGTTATCAGAGGGGAAGAGGTTTGGGCAACTGGATAAAAAAGATGAAAAAATTCATAAGTACAAATTGATAGTTATGAAACAGTCACAGGGATGTAATATATAGCATAGGAAATATAGTCAATAATACTGTAGTAATTACTATGTATGGTGCCAGGTCAGTACTGGAAATATTGGGGGAACACCTGTAAAGTATGTGATTTTCTAATTGCTGTGCCATACACCTAAAACTAATACAGGTTCAGGCACGGCCTGAGGCCGGAGTGTGTATGAACATCAGAAAGGAGGCTCCAGGATAGTCCAAGGGGAGAAAATGTTTGGGACAGTAGTGGGGGATGATGTCAGAGATAATGGGGGAAGAAGTCCAAATCCCGGAGGACTCTGGCTTTTATTCTGATAAAATGAGAGTCATCAGAGGACTTGGGACAAAAATGTGACAAGAATCAACCACAAAGGTAACGAGATCTCTCTAGCTTTTGTGTAGAGAGCAGACTAAAGGGGGTGGGGGAAGGAGATGAAAACAAATTAGCAATGAGAAGACACTGCAATAAACCTGCAATCTACGCTTTGACTATTTTTAGCTAATTGCTTTAGACTGTCTTGGATTTTACAAGGTCTCTTTAATCATGAACAAATACTTTAATTGGTCATTGAATTAACCATTGCTCCCACCGTAGACACGTCTCTGCTACTCATCTAGTCGGATCGTGAAGTGGATGGTAGGGTGTTCCGTGTGTCTAGGAAGATTTACAATAGGGGCCTAACTGAAGATTCTCTCAGAACTCTGGGGTATCAGAGCAAAGCCCTTTAGGGCATATCTAGAAAAATGTAACAAGGATGTTAAAAATGGTCATCAGGAAGCCTTGCCCCCACACCCAGGGCCTGATCACATCCACTGCAGGTCTCTCTCCAGCGTCTCTAACCGAGAAGAAGTGAATACTTCCCCAGCCCCTAGGTGCTTCCAGACATCAGGGAGGAGAGAGTCCAACTATGAGCTTGGATTCTGTGAAGCTGCCACTTTTATAGTAAAAAATGGGGGACTATCAGCAATTCCATAGAATGTAACCTACTTCCTGGCTCAGGGTCAATGTGAGCTCATCTTGCTGCTGCCCTGGATGTTCTCATTACATGCCTTCAGACTTAGTGCACAAGAACTCACTCCAAAATAAACTGCAAACCTCAACTCAGGGCCACCAAGGGTTCTAACAGCACCTATACCTGCAGCAGTGGGACCCAAAGCAAGTGAGGGGGGGCTTAGGAACCTCCAGAGCTCAGCACTGGGCAGTAACAATATAGGAAGAACATGTATAAGATGAAGGAAATCATGATAGGGAATGGGAATATATTTCAGAGGAAAAAATATAAAACTTTCATTGTGTTCAGTATAACCCTGAAACAAATATCTGGGAAAGAAGCAAGCACCTCCACAAAAATAATAACAAAAAAGCAACAAACAAAACTATAGGCCAATTCTCCCATGATATAGTTGAAAAAGCCTATATAATACATTAACAAATAAAATCTGTCCATATTAGTAATACATCTTGAATAAGTAGGATTTACTCCAAGAGACATGAATGTTTCAAAATTAGTAAATCACACTAGTGGATCAAGAAGAAAAATCATGCAAACATCTCAACAAAAAAAGATCCTACCTAATAAAAGTGTAACATGCAAATTGACTGTCATTCCAAGACACAAGATGGCCACCCCCATGATATCAAAGATGGCCGCCCCCATGTGGTCAAAGATGGCAGCCACATGATGGCCTGCAAGGGAGGGCAGTTGTGGACAGTTAGGGGTCACAAGGCCAGCAGAGGAGGGCAGTTGGGGGAGACTAGGGCAAGAAGGGAGGGTAGTTGGTGGGAGACTCAGGCCTGCAGGAGAGAGCAGTTGTGGGGAGAGCCAGGCCTGCAGGGGAGGATAGTTGGGGGGGGAAACCAGGCTTGCAGTGGAGGACAGTTGGGGGAGACTCAAGCCTGAAGGGGAGGACAGTTGGTGGAGGACCAGCCCTGCAGGGGAGGGCAGTTGTGGGTGATCAAGCCTGCAGAGGAGGACAGTTAGGGGTGACCAGGTCAACAGGGGAGGGCAGTTAGGGGCAATCAGGCTGGCCAGGGAGCAGTTAGGCATGTATCAGGCTAGCAGGGGAGTGGTTAGAGGTTGATCAGGCTGGCAGGCAGAAGCAGTTAGGGGCAATCAGGCAGAGGCAGATGAGCAGTTGGGAGCCAGCAGTCCTGGATTGTGAAAGGGATGTCCGAGCACTCATTTAGGCCCGATTCCAATGGGCTAAACAGGAGTTCGGACATCCCTCAAGGCAGGGTGTGTGTGTGTGTGTGTGTGTGTGTGTGTGTGTGTGTGTGTGTCCCAGATTGGAGAAGGTACAGGCTGGGCTGAGGGACACCCCTCCCTTCATCCCATGCTCAAATTTCATGTACCGGGTCTCTAGTATTAGATAAAATTCAACATCCATTCCTAATAAAACAATAAGGTAACACAAAGATCATTATCATCAAATCCAAGATCAGGACAAGAAGCCCTGCTATCACTCCAATTACTCAGTAGTTTGTGCAGTGGTAGTCAATGTCATACATAAGAAAAATGTAGAAAGGGTAAAATTATTGCAAAAAGAAGCAAAATATGATCTGCACACAAAAATGATTGTTTATAACCAAGCAAATAATGACTGGAACTAATGAAACAAGTAGCTCAATTATAAGTATCTAAAAATAAATGAGTTCTATAAATCCCAAAAGGCAACCCAATAAAAATGGGCAAAAAGCTAAAATGTAAATTTTACAACAGAAGGTATATGACAAGCCAGAAGAGGGGCCTGACATCGGCAGTCATGAAGGAAAACCATCACTAGAGTGGCTCAAGTAAAAAGGTGACAACACCACGTACTGGCAGGGACACGCAGCCACTGTCCTCAAGTGCTCCGCTGGTTGGAATCTGGAATAGTACAGCCACTTTGAAAAACGATGTGTATTTTCTATAAACATATATCTGCCTTGTGACCAAGGCATTTCACTCCTAGGTATTTATCCAGGAAAATTTAAGAACATATGTCCATGCATAAACTTGTGTCAGTATTTTCACAACAGCTGTGTTCATATCACCCCAAAACAAAAACAAACAAGGAAAAAAACAACAACAAAAAACCCCACCAACACTAGAAACAACCCATATGTCCAAAAGCAAGAGAATGGATAAACAAATTCTGTTGTATTCATACAGTGTAATATTACTCTGCACAAAAGTGAATACACTACTATACTAATATACTTCACATCACGGATGGATATCAAAAAATTATGTGGAGCAAAAGAACCTCCCTTCCCACAAAAGTATGACAATATAAGAAGAGGAAGACATGGTAGCAGAAGTCAGAAATGGGCTGCTGCTGGGGTAGGAGTGGAGGGGTGGACTAGAACAGGGCATGATGGACTGGCTGGAGGATGGAAACACTTGATACCTTGCTTTGGGTGATGGTGACATGCGGGAACACAAGTGTCAGAACTCATCATACTGAGTGAGCACTTAAGATCTATGCATGTGATCAACTGAAATTTAATTCCATTTAAAAGTATTTTCTATATGTAGCAGTGAAAAACAAATTTTAAAAATGAAAATACCCATTGGTCAATGGTACCTAAGATATAAGTACACAAGAAAAAAACCTTAAAAGAAAATGTAATGAATTCATACAAAGAAATTATACAAAATGAAGTTGTTGGGTTTTTTTAAAAAGATTGGGATAAATGTAGATATTCTATATTCACGGATGGGAATATTTAATATTATAAAGATATTCATTCATACCAAAGTTGTATTAAATATAAGTAAAATACAAAGTAATGTCATCATTCATTTTTAAACATCTTTCCCAGATGATATAAAGGCTTTACTTGCAAGATTAAATGGATGAAACGACCAATCTTTTTATCATTTGTAAAAATAAGATGGGAAATTTGTCTTACTAGATAGCAAAAAAAAAAAAATGCTATAATTATAATATCAGCATATTGCCAGTAGAAAAGTTAGGAAAAATAGAAGAAAAAAAATTAAGTACAAAAATAGACTAAAGCATACAGATAGTCCGCTACTTTGGTACATAATTATCTCATAAAAACATACGGAATACAAATGTATAAAACTGAAAAACATACTTAGATATTACAAAGGGATTTCTATTCTCTGAGAACTAAAAATGCTATTAAAATCCTAACCACACAAGTTTTAACAATATGTTCCCAACATTTTCTTTCATTCACAATAGATCCCAGAATTAACAGGCTACGTGTAAGAGCACATCTGTTTGAGGATAACAGTGAACTGCTTTCAAATTCTAATTATTTCCATACTTATCCCAATTTCTTTAGTTTTGATGCTTATACTTTATGCTTCATATCAGCACTTCTCAAGTTCACATCTTTGGTGTGTGTTTGCATGGGGTATAGGTCAGTTTTTTAATTGCCTTGCTGCGACATAATCTACATCATAAAGTTCTAAATGTAAAATGCAATGAATTTTATGTATGTATGTATGTATATGCTAGAGGCCCCATGCATGAATTCATGCATGAGTGGGGTCCTTCCACCTGGCCAACAACCGCCCTGTTTCACCTAGTCCTGGTCTGCTGGACCCCAGCAGCAAGCTGACCTACCAGTCAGGGTGTATTCCCTGGGGTGGTCAGTGTGCATCATAGCAACTGGCCGATCAGTCAACTGCTTGGTTGGACACTTAGCACATTAGGCTTTTATATAGAGAGAGATTTGTTAATCTTTACCCAGGGATATTTTTTTCCATTGATTTTTAGAGATAAAGGGAGAAAGAGAGAGAGGGAGAGAAACATCCATGTGAAAGAGACACATCCTTTGGTTGCCTACCTCACATGCCCAGGGGATGGAACTCACAACCCTTCAGTGTAGGGGTGAGAGGGGGAATGCTCTAACCACTGAACACACTAGCCAGGGCTAAAATCCAATGAATTTTAATACATTTACAGAAATTTACAACCATCACCACAATCTAATTTCAGAACATTTCCATAGCCCTGAAAAGAAATCTCATGCCCATTTATAGTCAGTCCCCCTTCCCCACCCCCAGTCCTAGATAACCACTAATCTGCTTTGAATCTCAGTAGATTTGCCTTTTCTGAATTCTACATTAATGGGCTCATCCAACAAGTATTCTATTGTGTCTGGCTTCAAAATAAGGACAAAATGACATATAATTTTAATCAATTATATCAATTATATAAATGCCACTAATCAAATGAAAATGAAGGTTCTTCTGAAACTGATCCGTTTTAGCATTGCCCCTTGGAATAGGTTTCAAAATCGTTAGCAGCTGATGCATCGAATGTCAAAAGTGGGTTTTACAAGGTGGTTTAGTGATGATGTATAAGGCTCAAATAATGCAAACTGCATAAAAGTTTAACACAAGTATTTTTTATATGACAACTAGAGGACTGGCACACAAAATTCATGCGCGGGTACAGTCCCTAGGCCTGGTCTGCGATCAAGACCACCTTCCCCAGCTGCCCGCAGCCAGCCCCACCTCCCACCACCACCCACTCTTGGTTCTCCCTTCACCATCGGGTGATCGGTGCCTGCCGGCTGGGGAAAAAGACCAACAGGTGATCAGTGCGTTTTATGTGACTGATCCAGTGGTCATTCTGGTCCGTCTGCCATTAGGGTCAATTTACATATTACCCTTTTATTATATAGCATAGAGGCCTAGTGCATGGGTGGGAGCCAGCTGGCCTGCCCTAAATGGGGTCCCAGATGGGGGTGGGGAGTCATCACTAGGGGGGTGGGGCCAGCCAGAGTGAGGGGCTGCCAGCCATTTGCAGGCCAGCCATGCCTCCAATCGGGGTGGGGGTCCCTGCTGGGGGGTGGGGCAGCCTGGGCGAGGGGCCGTGGGTGGTTTTCAGGCTGGCCATGCCCTTGGCTTTGTCAGGAAGGGCAGGGCATCCGGAATGACATCCGGAAGATGTCTGGTCTATCCGTCTAATTAGCATATTATCCTTTTATTAGTATAGATATCGGTAGTTTAGAAAGGCTGGTTTATTCCATTGGGGTTAATATAACTGATTAGTTGAAGATATTAGTTAAGATTACAAACATACTATATGTGTGCCAAATTCATCCCAATTGTATTCAGACTCTGAAATCAGACTGCCTGGGTTTGACTCCAGGCTCTGCTCCTCTCTCTGTGACCTTGAACAAGTCACTTGACCATCTTGTGTCTCAGTTTCTTCACTTATAAAATGAGATATAATGATATCATATGCCTCATAAGGTTTTTGTGATAAAGAAGATAGCATGTACAAACATTGTTAGGGCCTGGCAAATGGTTAGGTGCTCAGTAAATGCTAGTTCTTGATGCTGGTGTTGTTACTACAGGCGATTCCTGCTATCTCAGGAGAGTGGATGGTATGGGAGGGATTTTCCAAGCCCAGCTCCAAAGGCAGCATCTCCAATGGTGGGAACATCATGTACATGAATGCATTTGCATATGCCAATGTCAAAAAGCAACCAAGGCCAACACTTTTAACTTCTAAGAGATCTTAAAAATTTCTAAGAAAAAAAGTAAATCCCAATACAAAAACAAATGAAAGAAACAGACAAGTCACCAAAGAAAAACAAATGGTCAACCAACACATAAAAAGATGTTTATCTCTATTAATATAAGAAACATGAACCATGTCAAAAATCATCCTGCTATATTCTGTTTGCCTATTCGATTATAAAAATAAATAAAATTATGATAACAGGAAAAACCTGGGAGGTCCATTTATACTAACTAAAACCATTAGAAAAATTAAAACAGTCCTCTGAAAATGACAGTAAAGAGAAAGTAATGAGAATCAGAAGCTAATAAGAATGTTGGTGAAAATACTTTGCAAAAAAAAGTTTAGTTAGCCATTCATTCATTTATGAAAAAAAACTAGGGGCCCAGTGCATGAATTTGTGCACCTTTAAAGGAACTATGGGCCGAAACCAGTTTGGCTCAGTGGTAGAGATCGGTCTGCGGACTGAAAGGTCCCGGGTTCGATTCCGGTCAAGGGGCATGTACCTTGGTTGTGGGCACATCTCCAGTGGAAGGTGTGCAGGAGGCAGCTGATCAATGTTTCTCTCTCATCGATGTTTCTAGCTCTCTATCCCTCTCCCTTCCTCTCTGTAAAATATCAATAAAATATATTTATAAAAAATAAAATAAAATATAAAGGAACTATGGGCTGCGAGGCTACAGTGGCTGCTCCAGTGCTGGCTGTGAGTGCATACAGGGCTGGCATCAACAGCAGGTACGAGAACTGGGCTGGACTGTAGCAAGCGGGAGCAAAATTTTCAGTAACCACCAGAGGCTCATCCTGGTGACAGCGACCAGCATCCTACCTTGGTCTGGTGCTCCTGCTCACCTGTTCCACCATCCCACTGTGGCCAACGCCTGCCATGTCCCATGCTCTGCTGCCGATGCTCAACATGTTCCCCTGGTGGTCAGCACATCATATCAACTGGTTGTTCAGTTGTGTGGTTGTTCCACCATTTGGTCTATTTGCATATTAGGGTTTTATATATACAGATAAACAAAAAACCTGTTGTCACCAATGAGATGCTAGGCATGGCATGGGGAGCTAGAGTTCAGGTAAGCAAAGGTGAGTTAAAGAGTCCCCTTGCCTTGTGGAGTTTCAATACAGTTTGCACAGAAGTACAAACGATACACAACCTACAGTTAAACAATGCAAACATTACCAGAACATCTACACTAATAAAAGGATAAGATGCAAGTTGACCATACCTTCGTGACACCCAACAGCCAGTCAGGAGTGGGTATGCAAATTAACCCAATAAAGATGGCAGGTTAATTTGCATACACAGGCACAGAGCTGCTGGGGGTAGGATGCTTGTGTTGTCACGAGGGTGATGATTCAGGTATTCCACAATGCCCCAGGCGCTCTGGGCCTCTGGGCAGCATGGGAAGGTGAAAAGGCAGCTCCAGTGGGAGCGAAAGTGGTACTGGCAGCCAGGGGAAGGAAGGCCCATTATTGCATGAATCTTCATGCATTGGGCCTCTAGTGATATATTATAAGTTCTTAAAAATATCTTAGCCTTGTAAAAACAGAAAATGAGTAAATGTAACTTTTTTTTCACATTTTAGCTAAAAAAAATAAAATAAAACATGCTTTCCTCCATAAATTGGGAAGACAATAAAAGAGGCCAGGGTTCTTAGACTACAGCCTTGATACTAACTGTTCACAGTTTACAACACTGAAATACAGAAGCAACCACTTCTGCCAAGGGATGGTCCAGATCAAGCATGTCAAACTCACGGGCCACATGCCTTGTTTACTTGGCCCTTGTTAGACTTTGAATTTGACAAGCTTGGTCTAGATGCTGAATGTCCAAGTTGCAAAAGAGTTGTTAAAACTAAATTTCACAAATGAGAACAGTGACTCAAGTTTGAAGATGCAAACAGTAGACCCACCAAACATTTCAGGCTCACGTTCTGTGCTACAACTACACTGGGATCCAGACAAGCAGCCTCTGGGCACTGCTTCTTCCCTCCTTTGCCAAGCTCATTAGCATTTGTTACTTTAACCACAGTGACCAACTTCAGCTCGTGGACAGGCCCAGCCCCATGGTCAGCTATCGCAGCCCAGACCTGAGACTGCTAAGGAGCATGTGAAAAACTACCATTCTCCTAAAATGACTTAGGTTTGATTCTCAAATAAAATCCAAGGAAAAGCCAATCCAGTTCGAATAAGGAACATTTTATGAGCTCCTATTTGTACAGGGCCCTGGGCCAGGCTCGCTGTGGCAGACCCAAGTTAGCGAGGAAAAGAATGGCCCCCCAAGGAGCTACTGGGGAGAGAAGACACAGCATGAGCAACACAAACAGCACAGCTGTAAGTCATTTATAACAACCCTGGAATTCCAACTCCAGCTCCAGGTGACACTGGACAAATTCCAGCAAACCCTGATAAGGTTCCTTTCCTCTGTGCGCCATTCTAAGGCCAGCCCCATCAATTTCACTGCCCTCTCTCCAGTCTTTAGCTCAGTAACAGCATTGAAGAGATGTCCCAAGGCAGAGTTCCCGTATCTGTCCAAGTGTGTAATTAATGGATCAGACAACAGCTGCAGCAGAAGAAAGCAAAGTAACTTGCTTCAGGTGGATACTTCTATTCCTCCTGGGTAAGGAAGGTAGGAAAGGACTTAAGGAAAAGTTGGCATTTGAGTTGAGGCCAGAGAGATCAACAGGAGAGAGAGGGGAGGAAGAGTAAAAGGAAACACTCTCTTTAATATTTTGTGTTGTGGCAAACACAGAAAGCCATATCTGTAGAATACACCGGGGTAAATTGGCTAGGTAATGAAGTAAGACCAGAGGTAATGGAATCCCATCTGGCCTCCCAGAATGCTGAGGGGAAATCATATCTCAGCACACCTGTAAGCCATCTGCGGCACATCTGTGTCCTGAATTGTGCCAGCTGGGAAGCTCAGATTCAGGAGTCTGATGGCAGGAAAGAGACAATTGCCTCTTTTGGGTTTCAGGTGGAGTCAGATATGGATGTGTGTGAGAGGAATAGTAGGCAGAAGACCTATGGAAATGTATTTTTTATCTTGCTGGGGGCCTTGAAAAAATTAGTGTTTATTGAAATGCCTATTTTATTATAAGCACTAGTCCAAACACTAACTCATTTGTTCTTCACAACAACTGATAGGTAGATATGTTTTCCAGGTGAGGAAACTGAGGCACAGAGAGCAATGGGAGAGCATGCTGGGAGAATGTTTCCAAGTACCCATGTTATCACAGTGGGGGTGACGGGACAGTGACAAGTAAGATGATGGATATACTTCCACAGCCCCTGCACACCAAAGGCCGGCACCACCACCTCTGAGAACATATTGTAAAGCATCACAGTGAGCCCAGCAAATGGGTAGGTGTCTTTTTTGTTTGTTTGTTTTGTTTTGTTTTTGCCAAGAAAAGGAAAACAAAGCATTACGCTAAAAAAAAAAAAAAGTACAGGTGAACACACCAAACAACTGAGAGCATGTTGACTTACCAACGTACTCAAAAGCTCTTCAGAACTGAGGAAGGGGGTCATGTGTCTGATTTGAGGAGGAAATCCAAGCCTCAGGTCACGGAATCCAACAGGAAAGCCCTGGTACAGGACCGCTCAGGTTGTCAGGATGAGTGGGAGAAGGAGACTAGCCTGGGAAGAAGACGCAGCTGGTCCTGCCAGAGGCTGGACTATCAGCTTCACCGAGGCCTGGAGACCTGCATGTCTGCAAATGGGTGGCCTGCTCTAAAGTGGCCTACAGACATGTTTTGTACTTTATCATAAGAGCAACAGGTGCCAGTGAAGTGTTTTAAGAAAGAGAGTAATGTGGTTTTTCTTTTTTTATGGAGATCACGATGGCTATGGTGTAGGCAACATACTAGAAAGGAGACAAGCAGGTGACCTAGATCAGGGGAGTTTAAAGAGGGTCCATATACCCCAGAGCTGTGCAGTATGGTGCTGTGGAGTAGGGTAAGGAAACAAAAGAACTTCTTTTTGCTTTTATTTTCTTAAAAAGAAAGTCTATTCATACTTAATATAAAGATAGGCACAGGCAACCTCCATCAATCCCAATCAAAAACATTATTTGAAATGCAGAGACTTATTCACAGTTATTATTGATACTTAGTCTATATTGTTACTTGGGATGTTTGCTAATAATCAACAAGATAGTTAAAATATATTTAATACATACTATTTTAGCTTAGTCTTATTAAATTATGTGTATGTTTTAACATGCTTATCAAATTAGTAAATAGCACATGAATATAACTCATAAGAAAACACACACATATTAGCAGTGCATACTCGTTTTACTTTTTTTTTTATTAATAGAAGTGTGTTGTATCAGTCTGAGTGCTAACTGAGAGAGAAACAATCTAGTAAATAAGGCAGAAAAAGTTTAATATAAAGAACTAGAGGCCCATTACATGAAGAGATTCATGCAATAGGCCTTCCTACCCTTGGCTTCCAGCACCGGTTTTCCTCTAGCACCTGGGACCCAGGCCTTTGCTCCAGCCAGAGTCTGCCATCTTCATCTTCGCAGCAGCACTGTGGAGTCTGCAGTCTTGTCTTCACTGCGGCACTCTGCTCCTGTAGATCCCTTCTGCCCCATACCCTCCCTCTCATAGCAGGCATCCTGCCTCACCTGGCCACTCCACACCTGGAGCAGCTGGGCAGCCACTATCTTTGGCCTTCTAATTTGCATACTCACTCTGATTGGCTATGGGTGTAGCGGAGGTACGGTCAATTTTACATGTTTGTCCATTATTAGTTAAGATTATTAATGTAACAGAGGAAAAATGAAGATTATTAATGTAACAGAGGAGTAATGAAGGATGAGCTAGCAAGAAGTAGAGAGACCTCTAAAGACCATGGAACAGCAGGTAATGGTGCCTCACCAGAGGCACTGAGCTACAAACCCACCCGAGGGGGTTCCAGAAGCTGCTGGCCACTGAGTGCTGCTGGCTGCCATGCTCGGCAGAGCCAAGTGCTAAAGAGGCCTTCTGGGTTGTGGAGCCTGGCACTGAAGCAGCTGTCCATATTACAAAAGCAGGGAAGCCGAAACCGGTTTGGCTCAGTGGTAGAGCGTCGGTCTGCAGACTGAAAGGTCCCAGGTTCGATTCCGATCAAGGGCATGTACATTGGTTGCGGGCACATCCCCGGTAGGGGGTGTGCAAGAGGCAGCTGGTCGATGTTTCTCTCTCATCGATGTTTCTAACTCTCTATCTCTCTCCCTTCCTCTCTGTAAAATATCAATTACATATATATATATATATATATATATATATATATATATATATATATATATATTTTAAAGCAGGGCAAGGGTGCTGAAGAATCCTGTCTACACTGCAGGAATGGGTGCTGAAGAAGCCAGGTCTACAATGCAGGAGCTTGGTACTAAAGAAGCCTGGTCTTCACTGAAGGAATGGGTGCTGAAGACGCTGTGCTTACTGCAGCAGGTGGGGGACAAGAGGACCCCAGAACTAGGAAGAAATCCCCTTCCTTTCACTGACTCTCCCACACTCTCTACTGACAGAGTTTAACATAGCGCCAGGTGGAAAGGAAAAATATTTCAAGGTCCCAGCTCTAGTTTTTGAGCTTGGGCAAGAGAGTCTGAATTTGCAGCTAAGAAGAAATACATTTATTTATAACTGGAACATTCAGTACTTACTTATAACTTATATACATGCAGAACATTTTAGTAAATTATATATAATAAACACATATTAAAAAAGACATAAAAATGACATAATATGAATAGAAATTCTAATATTTTATTCTTATACCTCAATGCATGCCCCCGACCCCTGCTTTGGAGATCACTCCCCTCAAACTCACCACTACTTATCCACTGTGCCTCCCATCGTTCCAGCTCACAGTAATCTCTGTGCATGTCACATGTTTGCATGAGCCTCTCTGTAATCTCTGTGCATGTCACATGTTTGTAAGAACCTGCTCTGTACTGCTACTTTAGTGTTTCATTGGTACATTTCATCTTCCCTAACAATTTCATGGAACTCACGTCACGTGATTCTATACTATTCCCCAAAAGGCCAGACAAAATTACAGTCATCACAGACTTGCTAATGGTTGATTCAGACTATTCTTAAACACACACACACACACACACACACACACACACACACACACAACCCACCTCATTAAGATATAGTGAGCAGCCTGGACAGTGTAGCTCAGTGGTTGAGCATCGACCCATGAACCAGGAGGTCACGGCTCAATTCCCAGTCAGGGCACATGCCTCGGTTGCTGCTCAGTTCCCAGTGTGAGGAGTGCAGGAGGCAGCTGATCAACTCTCTCTCCCTCTCCCTTCCTCTCTCTAAATCCAATAAAAGCATATCTTTTAAAAAAAGATATAGTAGCCGAAACCGGTTTGGCTCAGTGGTAGAGCGTCGGTCTGCGGACTGAGGGGTCCCGGGTTCGATTCCAGTCAAGGGCATGTACATTGGTTGTGGGCACATCCCCGGTGGGGGGTGTGCAAGAGGCAGCTGGTCGATGTTCCTCTCTCATCGACATTTCTAGCTCTCTATCTCTCTCCCTTCCTCTCTGTAAAATATCAATAAAATTTATTTTAAAAAAAAGATATAGTAGACATACAAAAAGCTGTATGCATTGAATGTAAACAACTGATAAGTCTGAAGATATGTATAAACACGCTAAACCTCACCACAATCTATACAAATATATCCATCACCACCAACTACTAGTATTCTTAAATAATATCGATTTTTACCAGGTACTTCATTTTTCTTTATCCCTGTGTGTTTCCATACGTTAATCTACAGAGGTCTGGGTCATATTGCTTGACTCACTTCATCCATGGATACAAGGCAAGACAGCATCCAACAAAATGCATTTGTTGATGTCAGTTTGAATATCAGTTGTGCAACTTTCTGCAAGGTCTATGTAAACTCGCTCTGAATCCCAGCACAGGCGTTTGGTCCGGCTGTGCAGGCCCAGCTGCCCTACTGGAGAGTCTCTGATCTCTTCTCCGTCTCTGACGGGCTAGGTCAACACGTCCACCGAAACTCCTGAGACTCTGAGGTTACATGTCTACGCTTCTTTAGGGAGGCAACACCCACTTCCTTTAAAATCACGTGTGTCCGAAATACAAAGATTGCTCTGCTCCACAAAATCACACAGCACTTCACAAATGCACACCCTTCCCAAACCTCTCCGGCATGGCCCGTGGAGCTGTTGGGATTTGGCCAGACAGCCACTCACAACTGCTCAGCACCTGGGCCTCCTCAGAAGAGCAGCGGACCTAGGCCTGCACAGAAAAGCAAGGTCGGTTGGTCCCTCGGCTCTCCTCCCCCAGCCTGGCCCCATCACTCCCGTGGGGCTTGTTCCCTGGGAAACACACTCACAAGCCAATCAGCAGCAGCTCACCCAAGCAGCAGGCTCCTGCATAGACTAGTTGGTTGCTCTTTTTTTTTTTTAATATTTTATTGATTTTACACAGAGAGGAATTGAGAGGGATAGAGAGTTAGAAACGTCGATAAGAGAGATACATCAACCAGCTGCCTCTTGCACACTCCCCACCGGGGATGTGCCCGCAACCAAGGTACGTGCCCATGACCGGAATCGAACCCGGGACCCTTCAGTCCGCAGGCCAACGCTCTATCCACTGAGCCAAACCGGTCTCGGCATGGTTGCTCTTTTTTCCCTTCTTCTTCTTCTTCTTCCTTTCTCCTCCCTCTCAGGCCTGTCACACTCCTAGCGATGATGTCTGGTACACAGACAGAATCCTCGAAGCCCTGGGTTTTCAAACACCGGCGTCTCTTTCAAGTCAGCCCCACTGTTTGTCTGAGGAGGCTTTGCTCAAAAGAGCAGCCCAATGTTGTCAAAACAGAGCTTAGCCTCATTTCAAAGCTTCTGCTTCCACCTTCAGAATCGATGAGGATTCTGGAAAGTGCATTATTAATCCCATTACATCATCTTATGGAAGACGCTGGCGTGGTGTTTACAAGAGGAAATGCTCTCTTTCCCCATAAAAATCAATGGCGACGGGCTAAGGCTCCGGGCAGGGGAGGGGCAGCCTGCGGCTCCAGCCTGATACACAGCTCCCACGCGGGGACCCCACCACTCAGGAGCTGCTCTCCAAAGTAGGCCGCCATCCCACGGCACCGTGCGTTAGGTCGCTGCCATCGGACAGGCTGCCCGAAGCCTTGGGGCCCTCTTGCGCTGGCTGTGGGAGCTTGACCTTGGCTAGCCACATCCCCGGCCAATTAGTACAGACTCTTGAAAATGTAGCCGCTGCCCCCAAACAACGCACAGGTCCTGCTATACTCATACCAAAGATCTTAGGAGCTATTGAGCTTTTAGTTTCTTTCTTCATGACATTCAACCATAAAGAAACAGGCGATACAGCACTCACCACTTTATTTCTTTCAAGGCACAAAAGTAATCATTAAAAATTATTCTTTTAAAAAGCCCTAGCTATTCATACAAAAAGCAAGGTTCTTAAGGTTGGTACCTTTGATCTGGATGCTTTTAAGACAAGAGCATCCTATCCTAGCAATCACTGGTTTTTATTACCAAGTGGATGCTTACCCTATCACTGACCCCACTCCAGACAGGGCATCACTCACAAGCAGGACGAGGGTTAGTGATGGTGTCAGGGAAAAAAAAAACACACAAAAAAAAACTACTAAAAACAGTTGTTTTATACATTACTCAGCAGTGTTTGCAAAGGCTGCGAGTTTCTCTGTTTTTAGGCAGTGTGAAAAGGCATGTATTTTCTCCCTGTTGCTCTGCCTTCCTATCTTTTGGAGCAATCCTGCTCTTGGGTTGAAAGTTGGGGGTGGCAGCAACAGCAATGCGGGCCATGAAAGGAGGAGCTGAGGAGCGGGCGCCCAGAGGGGAGAGCCCCAGACTGAAAACAGACAGAAGGAGGCCTGAGCAATAACCTTGAGACAAGGGCGATGAAGGAGAGTCAGCGCAGGCCACGGCACTGCGTTTTGGAGGAACCCATCGACGACGCAGGAGGGAGCTGACAGTGTGGAAGGCTGTGGCCTGCAGAACAGACCACTACGTGTGGGCAGCTCAGGCAGGAGCCGACTTTGGCCATCCTTCATACCGGTATTCTTTATTTCTTATTTATCTATTTTAAAATATATTTTTATTGATTTCAGAGAGGAAGGAAGACGGAAGAGAGATAGAAACATCCGTGATGAGAGAGAATCATTGATCAGCTGCCTCCTGCACCCCCCACACTGGGGATCGAACCTGCAACCTGGGCCTGTGCCCTGGCTGAACCACTGGGCCACGCCAGCTGGGTGCAAACTGGTATTGTTTAGCTACCTGGTCAGTGTGCATCAGAAGAGAAGCTGACTGCTCTGAGGGATCGAGAAAGCAGGTTGATGGGGGCAGTCCTGGGCTCCCCTCTACCAGCTGAACAGTCCAGCCCGGAGCGTGAAGCCACCTGGGCCCGGATCCGCGGCAGACAGGTTACTGAGCAGTCCTGGCAGCCTGAGCTCTTTGGGACCGCCATCGCGCTCCCTCAGTGGCTGATTACAGTGTTGCTTCCAACCGTCTGCAATATTCTCCGGGAGACAAACAGTGATGGATGGTTTCCTCCACCTCAGTGTTTGCGCATCCTTTATTGATTCGTTCTTCGGACATCTCAGTCTGGCCAGCCTGCCCCTTATTCTGGCTCTGGTGCAACATCTACCAGTATTCATCAGAAACGACACAGGGGTGGGGGGAAAGGGTGTTGAGGGTGGTCCCAGTGGCGTGAGTGACTCCCAAGGTGGAGGGGGTCCATGGTGAAAGCCCCTGGAGCACAGGTGACTCTGGTAAGCATGCCAGACACACATCATGCTACGAACCCACTTTTATGCCTGAGGTGGCTCAGGCATTGTTCCAAAGGTATTCTGACGTGTGCCCTAACGGTTCTGCACACGGGCTTCAAACGGGCTGACATGTGAACTCTGCTTTGCCCCTTAATACTGTGTGACCTTGCCAAAACCGGTTTGGCTCAGTGGATAGAGCGTCGGCCTGCAGACTGAAGGGTCCCAGGTTCAATTCCGGTCAAGGACATGTACCTTGGTGGCGGGCACATCCCCAGTAGGAGGTGTGCAGGAGGCAGCTGATCAATGTTTCTCTTTTATCGATGTTTCTAACTCTCTATTCCTCTCTGTAAAAAATCAATAAAATATATTTTTTAAAAATACTGTGTGACCTTAGGCAAGTAATGACCTCCCCACTCCCCCCATTTCAATGTCCTCTTATGCAATATGGGTATAACACCTATTTCTCTTTTGTGAAAATTAATCAGGAAACGTAATTGAGCCTGGAGTCTGGCACACGGGAAGTGTGAGTTACTCGAGTCCCCTTCCTCCTTCTTCTAGCCCCAAGGGCACTCAGAGGACGGAGGGTTCGGCCACAGGGCAGCTGTTCTTTGACTACACCGACGCTTCTCAAACAAGTCAAACCTTTTCCCATAAGATTTGTTTTGGATTTCCAATGGGTATACTCAGTAGCCAGGAGAGACTCTTGCCTAGGGATGGTGTGAGAAGGGAGAGAGTGAAAGATAAAGGGTGGATTTTGTTAGGACAGATATTGGCAGGGTGACTGCCGGGGCCTCCAGGAGCTGAGGGAGGACCAGCCTCCCTGCCTGGGCCTGTTCTGGAATGTGAGGAGCCCCCCCCCCCCCCATCAACCACGTGCTGGTGCCAGCTGGGGCAGGGCAGCCCTGGGCACGCGGGTCTGGCTCTCCTGGGCTGGCTCCAAGTCTCTCTCACACCCTGGCAGAGGATTTTTGTTTTTCTGTATATTTCTCAAATTATGATAAAATATATATTACATAGAGTTTGCCATTTTAACCATTTGTTATTGTACAATTCAGTAGCGGTAAGTACACTCACACTGTTGTGCAAGCATCCCCACTATTTCTAGAACCTCAATCTCTATCCATTAACCAGTAACTCCCTCCCCCCATTATCCCCACCCGCTCCCCGTCCCAGCGGCGAGGGTAAGTGGTGGTGACATGGGCAAACCCACCTCTGAATTTCCTGACTCCTTCAGGGGCCACTCCTCCAAAGCCGTGGGGAGCTCAAATCCCTCTCTGGGTGTGTGGCCCCTTTGCCTGAGGGCCCACCCCACCACTGCCTGTGGCCCAGGCAGCTCCTCAGCTTCCCTTTCTTTCTCCAGGATCAAACTGACCTTGGCTACCTGCTGTACCTGCGACAGCCGAGAAACTCACTGAGCCAGGCCCGGGGCCAGGGTGAGACCCGAGGCCGGGGCCTGGGCACAAAATATAAGGGAAAGCAAAAGAAAAATCCATTTTTTTTTAAAAGGACCATTTCAATTCTTAAAAACTACCACTCACGTCTGAAAATATGGAAGGATTCTCTTTTAAAAACAAACAAACAAACAAAAACAAGGGCTGACGGCTGGCTCAGATACCTGGAGCGGATTAAATGCTAAAAATAGCTCAGGGTGTTAGGGATGCTGAGGGAGAGCGCAGTGTGTGAGGCCCAGGGCGGCCTGAGGGCGGGAGAATCTGGCACTGCATGCTGACCCGGTAGGAGTTTGAGTTCCTGGGACCCTCCTCCATTAAATGTAAAAGCAATATTCTCTCATGACGGCACAATTATGGACCTTCCTGTCCAGCCCACTGGGCTAAGAGAGCACTAAATGCTGAGTGAGGTATCCTACACTGACCCAACATGAAGAAAACCAACTATGGATTAGATTCTCGGATATCCCCCTGTTTGGGGGGGAAGCCATGCTGACGGCCAGGTGACATTTGCAGGGCCATCTGGTGACATTTCTTTTTGGAAACAGATGACTAGAGACCAGGGGAGGGTGACGGGGGAGGGGCAGTGGCCAACACAAGATTCTCCAGTGGCTGCCTGGAGCCCGTGTACCTCTTTGAAGGGGGGGATCCCCTGGTTTTATTCTAGAAGAATGGGATCAAGCTGTGGCTACTAAGCAACACCTGACCCGATGGGCGCCTCCTATGCTGCAAGTATTCCTTTTCATTCCGAAGCGTCTATGCACATGAAACCCAGGTTATTATTAGCCAAAACCCCTTATTAGGAACCGTGCTCTCTTCCCTCCCCTCACTCCTCAGACGGAAGAGAATAAATGCAGCTGGAGGCGAGTTGCTCATTCTTGGAATTGCTTCTGCTCTGGGGCCACGGACTCGGCCCGCTTGTGGCTTCCTCGGTTTCCATGGCAACCCAGTGCCCAGCACAGAGCCTGCCTGGGAAGGTCTATTGGAAGAACAAATTCTTCACTGGGCCTTGTCCATGCCCTCGTGCTCTGTGCTCAGAGTTGTTGATCTCTTTCTCCACGTGGCAAAAGGCCAACACGTCCTCTCTCTGGCTTCCCATCCCCTCAGCAAGCTGCTGCCCACAGCTGGGTGTGGAAGAAGCGAGGCCTCTCCTCCGGGCCAAAGTGGAAGCGCTTCACGTCTGCACACACCGTCCTTACCCCCCGGGGCCAGCAGCCTCCCTCAGCACGGAGATGCGGGCCCGGGTCCCGGAAGCTGCCCTGAGACTCCCCCGGACCGGGCCCTGCAGCAGGGCCCGCCTTTGATCGACATACTCTCCTAAGAGCTGTTTGAAAGCCATATTGGTGCAATACTAAGACTACCAGTGGTAGCTTCCCTTTCGGGCACACGGACTGTGCCTGCAAAGGGAGTAGGAGCCAGACAAGTCCCCTCGGAAGGCTGCGCCCTGGACTTGTGCTGCCAGGGTGGCCTGGCCCCCCAGGAAGCCTTGACCTTGGGAAATGCGGGTGAGGCAACAAAGCCCTGTTCAGCTCTTCAAGGTCAGGAGCCCCGCTGCCCGCAGAGTGGTTTCTCTGAGATTCACGCTGCACATTCTGCTTTCTTCCTTAAATTAACACAGGGAAGTGGAGCGAAGCTTTCAAACGAAGAGCCCTGGACAGAGACTGTACAGGAAAGACAGAGCCAGACTTTAACAGTGGGTGTCTCTGGGCAGAAGGATTCTGGGGGACTCTGCACCACCCTTCCTTTTTACTCAAGTTTTCTGTACTGCACAAATTACCTAATAAGGAAAAACCCAAAATGAAATTTTTTTTTTAAAAAATAATGAGTTCTAAAGTTTAAAATAGGCCAAAGATAAAGTGAGACTGAGTTCAACGAGTTACTTGTAGTTACTGCAAAAGGAATAATCAGACTGGTAACCCCACAGGATGCCCGGCTCCCTGCGGGCAGAAACTGTTTCGCATTCCCTTTTAGCACACAGCTCTGCCTCCTGCTTCACAGAGAGAAGGGAGCCGCCCCATGGGCTCCACTTAACTTCCTGCCTCTGGGGGGCTTCTCCTTCCCACTCGTGACGTGGAGGATAGGCGATCCACCGGCTCCGTTCCGGATCCCATCCACACTCACCCTCCAACCGGCTGCCGGCCACGAGGTGCCTTCTGCTGCTCACCCTCTCTTCCATCCCTAAGCTCCCCCACTTACTGGCTCTTACCTGTCAGCTTTAAAATGGCTCCTCCTCCTCCTCCTCCTCCTCCTCCTCCTCCTCCTCCTCCTCCTCCTCTTCCTTTTCCTCCTCTGTCCTAGCCAATCCACCCTCTTCTTTGCAGCCAAATGTATCACATGTAAACATCCTGCCTTTAATTTGCTTTTTAGTCTTCTCCATTCTGGCTTCAGTCCTTATTGTTAACTTCCCAAACTAGAGCCGCCAATGGTTTCTTTCCAGTCCTTCCTTATTTGACCCACCTGACCACTCACAGTTGCTGGAGACATTCCTCTGGTGACTTCTATGACACCATCAAACAATTTTCCTTTTAGCTCTTTGGCTGTCCTGCTTCAGGTTTCTTTAAGAGCTCAGGAATTGGCCCTACACCCTTTTCCTCCTTGACTCTAGATTCTAATATTAAATAACTTCATCCACCTCTATGATTTGAAAACCATCCACAGTCTATGAGAACTCATAAATTTCTATTTCCAACTGAGAACCTACTTCTGAGCTCCAGCCTCGCATATCCAATTGCTTTTTATTTTTTCACACTTGAATGCTTCACTTGAAATATAAACGGAAAAAGTTAAAATTGGAACATGGGACTTATATACACCAAAAAAACACACACGACAGCAAACAAACACCTTGTTCTTCACCTAACTCTTCCCTATCTCCGTGAATACCAACACCTCCCTTGAAGATGCTTATGCTGGAAACCAGGAAATCACCTCTGACCACTCCCATTCTTCAAGTGTTACAATGATACATAGACAGGAAATGAATTCCCCCTTACATCTTAAACAACTGAAAATCCGGACAAAGTATATGAAACAATGGTTTTCCAATACACTGGACATCAGGCAATGAAGATATGTGATATTTGAGTGACAGGAAACAATCAAGGTAAGTCCTATAATCGCCTCTGCTCACTACCTAGAAAGAATTTTCACGACACAGCACAGAGAGGTGGGAACCCATGCAGAGCCTAGAGGTTCCCTGAGTTGAGGAAATGACGCTGGGAGTTGTTTGGAAAAGCCAACCCAGCTAGAGAATTGCAGGGGAAATTACCAGAAAGGAGAGAGATGAACATTGAGAGAGCTCTAGAGATCTGTGGTATAAAACATTGCTGAAATAAATTAAAGCTACATTACATGAGAAGGCATACACTGTTTGTAATTGGGAGGGTTCAATGTTTTTAAGGTGTCTAATCTTTCCAAATTGGTTTTATAGTCAATGAAAGCCTCATCAAGATTCCAACAGTGTGTGTGTGTGTGTGTGTGTGTGTGTGTGTGTGTGTGTAAAATAGATAAGGTGATTATAAAATTCATATAGAAATGTGAAGGACATAGAATAACCAAAACCACTTTGAAAAAGTAGGACAAACTTGGAGCACTTACATTACCTGATTTCAGGACTTATGTTTTAAATCTGCAATAATCAAGACACTGTGGTACTGGAGTAATGACAGACAAATAGAGCAATGGATAAGAAAAGAACAGAGCCCAGAAATAGACCCATATGAAGTACATGATCAGTTGATTTTCTTCAAAAGTACAAAAAGCAGTTAGGTCAAGAATAGTCTTTTCAGCAGTGGTACTGGAACAATTAAATACCACTTTAAAAAAAGGACTCTAATCCATACTTCATACAACATGTATAAAAACCATGCAAAATGGATCAAAGTCACAAATGTCAGAGTTAAGAGCATAAAACTTCTAAAAAAAAACAACAGGAAAAAAATCATACTGTGTAAATTCTAATGCATCAAAGATACTCTATAATAGAGATTAAATGGTAAAATGGACTTGAATAAAATTAAGAACTTCTCTCCCTTTCAAAAGTTAATGTTAATAAAATAAAAATTCCACTGCGTGGGAGAAAATACTTGCACTTCATGTATTTGATAAAGAATGGGCATCCAAAATATATAAAGAATGCTCAGAACTCAATGATAATAAAAAACCAAATGACCCAATTAAAAATGGACAAAAGAGCCCAGCCATTGTGGCTCAGTGGTTGAGTGTTGACCCATGCATTCCCAGTCAGGACACATGCCCGAGAAGTAATAGGTTTGATACTCAATTAGGAGCATGCAGGAGGCAGCCAATCAATGATTTTTCTCTCATTATTGATGTTTCTATCTCTCTGTCCCTCTCCTTTCCTCTCTGAAATCAATAAAAATGTATTTAAAAAAAAAGAATGTCTAAAATTAAAGACTGACCCTGCCAAGTGCTGGGGAGAATGCAGAGCAAGAACTTTCATACCCTACTGATGTGGAAAATCATATAACCATCTTGGTAAACCCGTTTGGCAGTTCCTTGGAAAGGTGACCATACACCTACCATACGATCCAGCCATTCTACTGCCAGGTAATTATGTAAGAAAAATGAAAGTATATGCTGACACAAAGCACATGAATGCTGATGGCAGCTTTATTTGTTCTAAATTGAAAATAATACAAATAATCTAATAATTTCATTTATTCATAAATAATGGTACCCAATACATTGAATTAAAAATAAAAATAAAGCCTGGCTAGTGTGGCTCAGTATTGGAGTGCTGACCTATGAACCAGGAATCACAGTTCAATTACAATCAGGGCACATGCCCGGGTTGCGGGTTTGATCCTCAGTAGGGATGTGCAGGAGACAGCCAATCGAAGGTTCTCTCTCATCATCAATGTTATTAGATCACCTCCGCCTTCCTCTCTCTGAAATTAATAAAGACATATTTTTTAAAAAATAAAGACAGTTGCCAAAAAAGAAAATTAAAACATAACAATAAAAATATGCAATGGATAAACAAATAGTGGTATATCCATGCAATGGAATAGTAATCAACAATAAAAAATACTGAACTATTGATACACACAACAACATGGATGAATCTCAATTTTTCTGATGGGCAGAAGTCAAATAAAACAGAGAACACACACTATAACTCTTATGTATATAAAATTCTAGAAAAATCCCGACTAACCTATTGTGACAGAATCCAGATCAACAGTTGTTAAGGACTAGAGGATGATTATCGGGGAAGGAAGGGAGGAAAGGATTACAAAGGGGCACATGACAAGTTTTCGGGGCAACAAATTTGTTTATTATTTTGATTGTGGCGATGAATTCACAAATGTATACACATGTCAAAACTATCAAATTATATGCCTTAAACATCTGCAGTTTGCTATATACTAATTATTCCTCAATAAAACTGGTAAAATTTTTTTTCTGGAACTTGCTACCGTTCTTCTTTTCTATTACCACTATCCTGGTGGGAGAAATCACCTCTATCCCGTGCTTCAACAATAGCTTGACCCTTTCCTCATTGTTCCCTCTTTTTTCTATTCTCTGCAAGGCAGCCAAAGTGATCTGTTTAGAACATAAATCTATTTGTGTTGTTTCACTGCTCAAAATTCTTCAAATTTACTCTTAAAATAAAGACCCAACGACTTATTCTTACCTATAAGGTCCTGCCTATTCTCGCTCCTGCCTGAATCCTAGTTTATTTCCCATCTTTTCCTCCCTTTCCTCCCCCTTTAACTCTTCTGTTTTCACTTGGAACTTGCAAAAAAAATTTTCTGGCTCAGGTCCTTTGCACATGCCAATTCCTTTAGGCTGGGACTTTGCCCTTCCAAGTGAACTCCTAACTAACCTTCCTTTAACTTCAGCGTCAATGTTACCACCTCCAAGCATCCTTTTTGGATGCACCAGACTAGGTTAGGTCTTGCCTATGTCTCCACAGCACTAACCACATAAGTAAATGATGATTTATGCAATTTTTTGTTTTCTATCTTTCCCTTACCCACTTCAAGAGTATAGGGATCATTATATATACTTGATTCCTATTGCACTGGCTAGCACACAACAGGGATTTAAAATCATTTGTTGAATAAATGACAGAGATAGAACTGGGACTCACTTCCTGACCCAGAACTCACTCTCTGACTTCCAAATTAGATTTTTTTCAATCCACTCTTGCAAAATCCATCCTTCTGGATTTGACAGCAAAATGTACTTTTCCTTTAGTTACTTAGGTCTCAAATTGGTAACAATGATCTCACTTATTTGTGGAATCTAATGAACATAATGAATTGATCAAGAAAATAAGAACTGAAGCTTGGAGGCATGGAATAGGCTGACATACCTCAAAGTGGGGCTGGGGGGACAAGAAGAGATAAACTAAAGAACTTACATACTTGCTAGAAGCCTGATGCATGATGATTCATGCCAGAATGGGCCTTCCTTTTCCTGGCTGCTGGCACTGCTTTCCCTCTGGTCCGGAGCCACCTTTCTATCTTCCTACACTGCTCAGAGGCCCAGAGCAGCCAGGACAGGGGGCAGGGAAGTGTCACATCCAGCTGCCCGGAGGCCACATATGCAAATTAACCACCATCTTTGTTGGTTACTCACTCCTGATTGGCTGTGGGCATTGTGAAGGTATGGTCAATTAGCATGTCTGTCTATTATTAGGTTAAAATATGAATAGCCCATGGACACAGGCAATAGGGTAGTGAAATCCTGGGGGGTGGGTAGGGGCTGGGAAGAGGGGGGGAAAGAGGGGAGGAGTGGGAGATATCTGTAATACGTATATTAAATAATAAAACATATATTAAAAAATAATAAAAATTTAAACAACAACAACAAAAAAGAAGAATGTACTAGAGCCACATCTTAAGTATTAAACACGTTAAAACCAAAGTATTGGACTCAGAAAAGAAAGGTTAGCAACATTAAACATAGCTGAATCGGGTTTTTGAAAAATCAGTCATGCTCATTTTAATGATACAATTGTTCTGGAACTTATATACCCCAAGAGAGTTACAAAGTTAATTAACAAGACAGCTAACAAAGAAGGAGACTGGCTGGAGAGGAGGCCAGAGAGGCAGGGCCTGCCGGACAAGAAGTCACCGCTGGCGGCTGAGAGCTGACCGCGCACCAGCACTGCCATGTTCCCAGCTCAGCAGTGGCCCAGATTCTCAGCGCCACAGAGGGTGGGGCTGGGAAGGTCAAGATTGCCACCATGGCCATGCTCCAGTTCGGCTTCCTCAGAAACAGCCCGCCTCTCCCTCCCTTTCACTCCCCCACTATGTTTATAGACTCCCCTTAATTAGAGCATTTCAGCATGGAGGCATAATCCAATCTGAAAGAAAATTTCCCTTGAGAGCCATCTGTCAGAATTAGACTACACTTAGCTACTGGACAGTCGGGCTGCACGGTAAATACCACAGCCTGCTTCGATTCTCCGAAGGCTCCAAACTCATTTCCAGGCAAGCAAACGCCAGTCCGAGGGACGAAGCTTTCTGTCAGGAAGCTGGCTCGCTGTTTTGGACAGTGACGCTTCCACGGGTAGAAGATCATTAAAAGCAGTCCCAGGGGGACATTCTACCTGACCGGCCTCACTTTTCTTCAGAGATGAAAATGCCATCCTTGACAACTCTATTAAGTCATCTTTGGTTGTTCTAGGTTTGCAGGAGATATTTTTCATTGAGATAGACTGTCCCCATGGAGATACTTGATTGCATAAAGGGGGACCAAGTGGACCCCACTTTGGCTCCCTACAAAGTCAGCCCCCCTTTTCAAGAGCATCCAGCTGGCCACACACACACACACACATGCACGCACATCTGACTTTGATGCCCATGCCAAAGCACGGCAGACTCTTGCTCAGGAAAGCAGTGGGTAGGGTGGAGGTCAGGGGGGATGGGAAGAAGAGGGCCCCTTCTTTCTTTCTTCATCATTGCCCTACATCTCAGAGGTCACCTGATTCAGGGTCTGGCCTGTGTCACCATAACCCCTTTCCAATTGTTCTGTTCTGTCCATCACACTGCAGTAGACCCCACTGTGGCCAGGTCAGTGCACCCATCTCTGAGCTGCTGGAGTGTTGGCTGCTCACAAGCTCATCACTGCATTCTCCTTGGGAGAATTTCCTTCATCTAATGGAGCCCTTTAAAAATGCCTGGCAATACTAACCCTAGCAATGGAAGCTAAAGAGAAAATGAACAAATGGGATTACATCAAAATAAAAAGCTTTTTTATAGCAAAAGAAACCATCAACAAAACAAGAAGAAGTCCCATGGTATGGGAGAACATATTTGCAAATGATATCCCTGATAAAGGTTTAATCTCCAACATCTACAGACAGCTTATGCAACTCAATAAAAGGAAAATAAATGAGCCAATTAAAAAATGGGAAATGGACCTAAATAGAATCCTCTCAAAAGAAGACAGAAAGAAGTCTAAGAGGCACATGAAAACATGCTCAAAGTCACTAATTATCCGAGAGATGCAAATCAAAACAACAATGCGGTACCATCTCACACCTGTCAGAATGGCCAACATCAACAAATCAACAAATGACAAATGTTGGTGAGGTTGCAGAGAAAAAGGAACCCTTGTGCACTGCTGGTGGGATTGCAGGTTGGTGCAACCACTGTGGAGATCAGTACTTCCTCAAAAAAACTGAAAATGGAACTCCCATTTGACCCAGTAATCCCACTACTAGGAATATACCCCAAGAAACTAGAAACACCAATCAGAAAGGATATATGCACCCCTATGTTCATAGCAGCACAATTTACAATAGCTAGGATTTGGAAACAGCCTAGGTGCCCGTCAGCAGATGAATAGATCAGAAAACTATGGTACATCTACACAATGGAATACTATGCTGCCATAAAAAGGAAGGAATTCTCATCATTTGCAGTAACCTGGATGGAATTGGAGAGCATCATGCTTAGTGAAATAAGCCAGTCAATGAAAGAGAAACACCACATGTTCTCACTCATTTATGGATAATAAAGAACATTATAAACTGATGAACAGAAAGATAGATATAGAGACAGTAAAACAAGCAGACTGTCAAATTACAGCGGGGAGGGGAGGGTGATCTGGGGGAGATAAGAGATCAACCATAGGACTGGTATGCATGCATATAAGTACAACCAATGGACACAAAACTCTGGGGAGGGAGAGCATGTATGGGAGGGAGGATGCAATGGTAAGCTATGTACACATATAATACCTTAATAAATTTAAAAAAATATTTTAAAAAATGCCTGGCAAGTTCTACCCTATTTCCAGGGGTGGCCCATAGCCAGGGACAAAGGCAAGGTAAAGAGGGAGCCCCATGTCTCGGAGAGGGATACCTTTGTGGTGCCTTTCGGGCCCTGCAGCTGCCTTTGGGCTCAGGCTCAGGCCGTTAGCTGAAGCCCCATCATTGCCTATCCTGCTGCCCTTACTTCCCTACAGATTTTACTTGAAAGCAGTTCCTCAACTAATCAATCACCTGCACAAGAATCCCTGTTAGCCTCTGCTTCTAGGGAATCCTACTTACAACACACACACTACATTGGCGCTATTTTCATTTCATTCACCGGCTCACTCATTCACTCATCCATTCACTCAAAAAGCATTTATCATATACCTCTTCGGTTAAGTACTGAAGACACAGTCAGAGACTTTGGAGCAAGTAGTTAGAGGGGTAGGCAGGATGGACACTCGCAATCAAATGGAACGCCTGCCGTGAAGAGATACATAGAGGATACCTGGAGAGCTCCCGAGGACACTAATTTGTTCCTGGTGGATACAGGAAGAGTTTGCAAGGTGATGGTTACATGTTCAGTTGAACAGAGAAGAGGAGTGGAAGTAAAGGTCACTGCAGGCAGAGAGTAGTATGTGCACATAACTAATACACAAATGAGCAATTAGAGGGAATTGGAAGGAGTAACAGAGGGGATTGGTTGTCCAACACGTATGGCAGGCATTGCTATTGGAGCCCGGGCTTGTCATATGCTGAGCCCTTAATCTTTAACACAGCTCTCCAGTCAAATAGCTTCCACTGACTAGATTTAGTCCTCAAGATCAAAGTACTTGGCCATCCCCCCACCCCATATGTTTTTATGTTCATCTTCAACTGCAAATCTCTAAATCTACAAACTTTCCTGTATCTGCTCCCACATTTTTCTCATTAATTCCTTCAATAAAGGAAGTGTTGTTTATCTAAAGCCAGCACTCTACCTGAATTTTAGATCCAGTCTCCTACTTTTTTAGAGAAATAGCTTTATTGATTATCCTGTGTTATATATCTACTAGAGGCCCAATGCATGGATTTGTGAACCAGTGGGGTCCCTCGGCCTGGCCTGCACCCTCTTACAATCTGAGACCCCCTCGGGGGAGGGGGGGATGTCAGAGAGCTGGTTTTGGCCCAATCCCTGCAGGCCCAATCCAGACAGGAGGGAGCCCAATCCTGTGTGTTGAGTGACTGTCTCTGTGGCCAGTGCACATCATAGTGACCGGTCGACCAGTTGTTCGGTTGCTTAGGCTTTTATATATATAGATTAGAGTCCCAATGCACAAAATTTGTGCAAGGGTAGGCCCTCACAGCCCTGGCTGGCTTGGTCCTCGTAGCCACCCTGGCTGCTGCCTCAGCTCTCACAGCCCTGACTTCTTCCAAAAGGTTGTCTATCAACTTTTTGGCCATTTGGTCAATTTTCATATTACACTTTTATTATTATAGATGTTTTCAAACTCTCTCTATATTGACTCTTTTCATTAAATTTGTCATTCAATTGAGGTCCCCCCTCCCTGTAAAAGTGGAGAACATTATGCTAAGTGAAATAAGCCAGTCAGAGAAAAATAAGTATCACGTGATTGCACTCATTTGTGGAATATAATGGCAAACATAAACTGATGAACAAAAATAGATCCAGAGACACAGAAGCATCCAACAGACTGTCAAACCTCAGAGGGAAGGCAGGGGAGAGCGTGTGTTGGAGGGGTAAGAGACAAACCAAAGAACTTATATGCAAATAAGCATAACCCAGGGACCCAGACAAAACAGGGGTGAATGCCGAAACCGGTTTGGCTCAGTGGTAGAGTGTCAGTCTGCGGACTGGAGGGCCCCGGGTTCGATTCCGGTCAAAGGCATGTGCATTGGTTGCGGGCACATCAATACTTTCAACAATAAATAATTAAAAAAATAAAACAGAGTAGTAGTAAAAAATTATAATTAAAAATTTTTTTATATCATACAATTCAGAGTTTCATTAGATTGTTCTATGAATTTTGACAAAAGCATAGAGTCATGCATCCACCATGACTGCAATGGAGAACAACACCATCCTCCTCCAAAATTCCCTCTTGTTGGCCCCTTATAGTCAACTTATCTCCCCATCCTTTGGCAACCACTGATTTGTTTTCTTCCTCTATAATTTTGCCCTTTTCACAATATCATATAAATGGAATTGTGAAATGGAATGATATTGTGAAAAAGTATGTAGCCTTTTGAGTCTGGGCTTCTTTCACTTAGCAGAATGCACCTGAGATTCATTCATACTATTGTGTGCATAGTATGCACATATTGATTGTTTCCTTTACTGCTGAACAGTAAGTATTCCATTGAATGGATGCGACAGTTTATCCATGTACGCACTGAAGGAGAGTGAGGCTGCTTCCATTTTTTGGTAATTCTGAGTAAGACTGCTATAAACATTCACATACATGTTCATAGAAATTTAAAAAATAAATATGCTTTTATTTCTCTTATAAATTTACTGTTTTTCAAATTTCACCTACAATAATCTAACTGTGGGTAGACCGTACAGAGAAAAATATCAGTATCCCCTGCTATCTTCTTTGAGCTGTAGTATTGCCTCTGTACATGCTCACAGGAACCCCAACAGAGCCAGCCTGCAGCGTCCTGCTCATCCTCTTGGAGAACCCCAAAAAAGAATAAGGAAATAGAATCAGAAGTGATCTCACACTTGAATTTAGTTGCAAAAACCTTTAACAAAATATTAACAAACGAAATAGCTGAACATGCATGATAAGATGGGCTCCCCTACTACTGCTGGGATTGTAACCTGGTTAAATCACCTTGAAATATAATTTTTTCTGATCTAGCAACTCCATTCCTAGGTATACACACCATAGAGAAATCCTTGCCCTTGTGTGCCAAGAAACATGTATGAAAAGTATACATATTGCAGCATTTTTTTCTAAAACAGAAAATAATGTTATTCAAATATCCATTGTAGCAGACTAGATAATTATGATATGTCATTACAATAGAAAGCTAAAACACCTCTGCAAAAAAAAAAGAAAAAAGAATCACAGTGAACATAAATGAATCGATACAAATACTGAAAATAACAGTTTGCAGAAGGATTGCATATTATAATTTATTTCATTTAAATTTCAAAAATAGGCAGAACTGAACAACCTACTTTTATATGGTAAAATTATTTTAAAAACAAGGGAATTATAGGTATGAAACTCAGTACACTGATCATCCCTGGGGGGACTGTGGGGATGGAGAAGGGACACACAGGGAGCTTTGGCGAGGCTGATAATGTTCTCTTCAGCTAAATTCCGATGGACTGATGTGCTCCTGGTTATTTTTAAATCATACATATATACCCTTGGATGTGTCGCATATTTCATTTAAGAAAGATAATGCTTTGTCCTGGCGCATACACTGGGATAAAAGCTGTCAAAGTCTCCGTCAGAGACCTGTAGCGTTATTGATTCCTTCTTTCAGACGTTCTGTTCTGCAGATCTACCACCTTTCCCTCCCTCTGAATAATCTAGACATGAGGGGACAACATGCCTGAGAGACAGCGAGTGGCGGTGGGATCTGGTGGACTCTCCCGGAGACACAGCTCATAGAGGCCGGTGAAGGCCCAGCCCACGCACACCCACTGCATAGAAGGAACTTGGCTCCGCCGTCATCAGCTGGACACCAGGGCTTTCCATGGGGCTTTTCCTTGGGATCAGTTATCCAGTCAGCCTTAGTGTGTTCGGTGTCACGTGCGTATGGTGTACTGGAGCTGCTCCTACCACTAGCTCCAGCTGGCAAGAGTCAATGAGAGTATCTTTGCCAACACTGCCTTCAGTGATGTCACATTGGTACTTCAAATCAGCCCTGCAGGCAGTATTTTCACCAGGGAAATAAATAGATGCTAAATGTCAAGTTCCCTTTCTACCCCTCCCACCTCACCCAGGTACACATCTACCAGGACACCACTGAGTGTGGCATAGCCATACTCAATTGTGAGGAGCATGCATCCTGGGATGTCCTAACATTTATAATGTCCCCTGATTAGGTCCAGGTGTCTTCTGTGATTAGGTCTAGAAATAGCCCCAGGATCTTGGAGGTAGACCCTGCCACTATAAATCAGCCACTATAGAATACTGGACTTGGCAGTGACTCAGAAAGTAAAATTTTGATGGAAATGTAAAGTTTTTCATTTCTTAGCATTAAAATAAAGCCTATGCTGTTGTAAACATTCCCTTCTCTTTCCTAAAGTTGGATCCACATGGGCATAGAGGGAACCTCATGAATTCTAGTGTTTCCATGTGAGGAGGTGGGCATCTCCTCCAAATTAGAGTCAAGCTGAGATGACCACAGTCCCACTAAAAGTCTCCGAGCCAGTTTCTAAGAGGGTCACTGAGAGAGATTCCTGAAGTGCTCAATGCCTACCAGCCAGAAAGCCAGAGATGAGGAGGGTATGCTAACAATGCCAGGAGCCCATGAAAAAGAACGAAATCTTACCATTTGTGAAAGCATGCATGGACCCAGAGAGTATTATGCTCAGTGAAATACGTCAGACAGTTAGATGTGGAATCTAAAGAACAATATAAACAAACTAACAAAACAGAAACATACACAGCAAGAGAACTGGTAACTGCCAGAGGGGAGAGACATGAGGGAACTGGGTGGAAAGAGAGAAGGGATTAAGAAGCACAGATTGGTAGTTACAAAACAGTCACAGGGACGTAAAGGCACAGAAGTACACTCAATAATATTGCGGTAACTATATATAGTGCCAACTGAGGTATTGGAAGTACTGAGGGGAACACTATGTAAAGTATATAATTGTCTAACCAGTAAGCTGTACAGCTGAAACAAATACAAAATAAATTGAAAGAAAAAAATAACACAATTGAAAAAATAATAATAAAACTGTTGGGTCAGAATAGGTTAGCATAGTTTTAAGAGGTTACTCTGTACATTATCATAAGGTAAACTTTTACTTAATAAAGTGTTTAAGGGTTAAGTGGGAAAAAAAAAGTATAAATTAAAAAAAATTCCAGGAGTATGGGCATGACAGCTGACATTCACCCAGGCCACTCAGCTCATGCTCTCCCTTCCCTGACCTCCCCAGATGCTGCCTTCTCCCCCTCAGGCTGATTCATGTCCCACAAGGATGCTCTGTACCATTATTGATTGATCTGGCTCCAGAAGTTGAGAGGTTTAATTAAACTATCGTGTTTACATTCAATAATTGCTATTTTTTGTTCTTCACAGGGAGGCATGAGAATTTTTACTCGATTGCTAACATTTATAAAATTCATAATCTGCTTGGAGAAATAAAGAACAATTTTTTTAAAAATTAGTTCATAGGCTCAGATCTGTATAACATCTTTAGCCAAATTAGGCCCTAAAGCCTCAGCAAACTAGTGCTCACATCCCCCTTCCACTCCATTAAGGAGCATAATTTAATTCAATTACTGCTTACTAATTATTTCACTTCTAGTCACCATTCTAAAGGCTGGGTACACTGTGGCACCCAAGCCAGATATGGTCTTGGCACTCACAGATGTCTAATGGAGAAGAAAGAAAACAGAACAACGAAAGAAGGTATGATAAGTCATGATAGAAGTAGAGAGTGTCATGGAAGCAGATGCCAAAGAAACCTATCATAGCACAGGGCTCAGGTAAGAGTTCTGTGAGGAAGTGGCATTTAAGCCAGGGAGAAGGGGGGAAAAGAAGGAGTAAACCAGGATATATAACACATTTTTAAATCATGACCTAAGGATATGTTTTCATTGATTTTTAGAGAGAGAAAGAAAGATAGAAACATTAATTGGTTGCCTCATGTATGTGCCCTGACTGGGAACCAAACCCACAATTGTTGGTGTTCAGGACGATGCTCATGCCAGGGCCATATACGATAATTTGAACTGACTCAGTTGGCTGTTGACATACGTAGTCCTTATTCCCCATTATCCAGCTGTGTGACCTTGGTTGAATCTCCTAATGGCCCTCCACTCCATTTTATGTGGTAAAGAAGGACTTTAGATTCCAGGACCTCTAAGAGTCTTCGTGGCTATTCAATCACAAGGCAAACATATAATACATAGATTACTATTCAGTTAGTACAAGTAAAATCTGCAATGCAGTATGCAATACTTACAGCAATAGGTCAAATGGCCACAGAAACTCCTTTAGGTAAGAATCCTGGATTATGAAATCCTTTTAAATGCACAGCAAAGCTGATGGGGCAGGAATGGAATTATTCAGTGGCCAGAGCAGTAAGAAAGCATGAACACACAGAGGTGAATGAGCTCCAGAGCTGGAGCGTAAATGGAGGTACATGTAAACCTCTCAGGGTTTGGTGCCTGGGTTGCAGAGGACTGTCGGAGCATCCTGCATAAAGCTTGGGTCCTAAAAATCAAGGGTTACATTTTTTAAAAAGAATATATTGAGGTTTTGTAATTCTACTTTAAAAAATATATATTTTATTGATTTTTTACAGAAAGGAAGGGAGAGGGAGAGTCAGAAACATCAATAAAAGAAAAACATATCATCAGCTGCCTCCTGCACACCCCCCTACTGGGGATGTGCCCACAACCAAGGTACATGTCATTGACTGGAATCGAACCCAGGACCCTTTAGTCCACATGCCGACGTTCTATCCATTGAGCAAAACCAGTTAGGGCAAGGGTCACATTTTAAAAAGATAAACACAATAGGATATCTGTCTTGCATACATAGATGCTCAAGATCCTTCCTGTCTTGGACTTGGATTTGCTCTGGGTAAAGCAATATGTATATATATTAGAGGCCTGGTGCATGAAATATGTGCACTCAGGAGTCCAGGAGCCTGGCCTGTGCCCTCTTGCAGTCCAGGAGCCCTCAGGGGATGTCCAACTGCCACAGAGGTGGAAGAGGCTCCCGCCACCACCACTGTGCTCATCAGCCGTGAGCCCAGCTCAGGGCTTCTGGCTGAGCGATGCTTCCCCTGTGGGTGTACAATGACCACCAGGGGGCAGCTCCTGCATTGAGCGTCTCCCCTCTGGTGGTCAGTGTGCATCATAGCAACCAGTTGTTCTGCAGTTTGGTCGATTTGCACATTAGCCTTTTATTATATAGGAGGATAGCCTGCTCGCCAGTTTTTAACCACCAACACAAGCCTAAACTTACAGATTTGGAATCTATAGTTACCCTACCTCTGCTATCTAAAAACACTCACGCTCAAAGTTCAGTTTAAAGTGGCTGTATGTTGGTAGTTCACCTAGGCATCTGGTAGAAACAACTGCAAATCATCTCTGAAGAAATGTAATTTCAGCCTAGGGCTTGGAAACCTCAGAGGCCTTCCTGGTCCATGAGGTCTGCATCTGCAGATTCCACTATCAATCCATGGTTGGCTGAATCCGAGGATGTGGAACCCATGGATGCTGAGGGCTGACTAAGGGACTGGAGAATCTGCAGATTTTTATATCCATGGGAGTCCTAGAACTGATTCCCCATAGATAACCAAGGATGACTGTACTGGCAATAGTCCAAGATAGATGAGCTCACAATAATAAATCACAAAATACGTGAGATGACAAGCCATGATAAGTTAAGGAGTGGATGGAAATGCCAAACAAAAGAATCAGAGTTGAAAAGGAGTTGTAAGCAACAGAATATAATACAGATGTATATATGTACATATGAACATGTATAGAACATGTAAATGTATACATGCGAACATACATAAACATATGTACAATTATATACATATATAAAAACTAACTATGCATGGAAGTATAAAAGAAATAGAAAAGAGAACTGAAAGTAAATTGAAGAAATAAAGAAATTAGCAAATATACTAAGCAAATGTGAAAACACATCAAAAATACTTCTACAAATAGAAAGAAGAAAGTGGCTGAGAATTTTCCAGCACTGAAAAAAAGGAAACAATTTCAGACCCAGGAACCAAAAAAATTTCAGACACAGACAACAGGGGGATGAGGACATGAGTGGGAGGATGGGGGATAATGGGGAGGGGGGGATAAGGACACATATAATACCTTAATCAATAAAGAAATTTTAAAAATCTCAGTCAGGATTAATAAAAAGAAAGGCCCACTTAGCGATTTTATATTTAAACTACAGAACACTAAATAGGAAAGCAAAATCTGGAGAGCAGTAAGAAAGAAAAGGGAAATTACATACAAAGGAATACTTATTAGACTAATTGTTGACTTCTCAAAAGCACCTGGAGGTCAGAAGACTATGGAATGACAGCTTTACAATGCCCCAAATCAGAGTAACTGAGAGTTCTATGCCCCCCAAATTTTATACCCAGAAAAACAATCTTGTAAGAACAAAAGCAAAACAAAGGAGGTATGGCTCTTTGTTGAAGAGTATTGCCAGCCTATGGAGACCCCACAAAAAACATCTAGAGAAATAAATATTCCATCTTCACTCTCCTCCCTTCCTCATTGTCTGAACCTAATCAGAAGCCACTGACTAAGGAAAATCTTTTCAGTTTGTAGAAAAATAAAACCCCCAAAGCATCTAGGGGCACTGAGCAGAAGCAAATGGAATGTATCCAAACTAACACTCCCAGCCAATTTCGTAGACCAAGAATCACACTGATCCCAACCCAAACAAGGACCACACAAGAAAGTAGGTTACATGTAGCACTCAGGAGCACAGATGCCAAAAATGCTAAATAAAATATTACCACACTGAACTCAGCAATGTATAAAACGGGTAATATATCAAGGTTAATTGGGCTCATACTAGGAATATAAGATTGGCTCAAAATGAGAAAATTAATTAATGTAATTGACCAAAGTAGCATATCAAATGGGGGATGGGAGGAACCTCACAAGATCATAACATTTGATGAAACAACTGTTTGTGATAAAGTTTTAGTCAACTAGTAATAGAGGAATACATTTTTAATATTATAAAGATAACCATAAACTATCTTTAGAAAAATTATATCAATGCAAATACTAAAAACACTCCATTTAAAATAAGAAAAAATCAAGGGTGACTACTACCATAATTATTACTCAGCATTGTTTTGGAACTCCTAGTCTGTGCACTAAATATTTTTTTTTAAAAAAGGATAAAAGGTATACAAATTAGAAAGAAACAAACTATCATAATTCACATGACTGATTATCTACAAGGAAAATTCAGAAGAATCCACAATCCAATTATAAGAATTAATAGTTTTGCGAGATTGACAAATAGAAAATAAATATACACAACTGTATCACTTTACAGCAGTACTAGTCATAAAATACAATTTTAGAAAATATACTATTTAAAATAACAAAAAAATAATCTAGCAATAAATCTAACAAGAGACATGCAAGATCCTCCTGTAGAAAATTATAAGCCTCAAATGATAAACTTTAAAGAACTAAATAAATGGAGAAATGTACAATGGTCACAAGTAAGAAATCCAAGTCCAAACAAATGCAAGATAAAATTTTGTTTAACTTGACAATTAAATTCTAAAATTTATGAGAAAAGTCAAGTATCAGTCAAGGCCTAAACCAATGCTTAGAATTTTTTTTAAGCTGAAGAAACAATAATTTTGAGGTCTTTAGCCCTTTCGGATTGCCTCCTGGTTAAATAAATTAACATTTTTCACAAATTCTATGGAAATCAAGACTTCTCCAGAAATGGACAGGGAACTCTTAGTTCAGGAGCGTGCTAACATGACAGTAATCTTGGGGCAGAACATCCTCTGGGCTGCCATTCTATATTCCTATCCCACGGGAAACTGCTCTCGAAGATGTTCCCACCAGGAGTCAACCGTACCCACATTTTTATCACTGTCCACTCAGTGTGGCTCTTTCCATAAAGTCTCCGGAAGCAACTTACAGTAGATCCCTGTTGAGTTTTTGTTGTTGTTGTTAATCATCACCTGAGGATATATTTTTCCCATTGATTTTTAGAGATAACAGAAGGAGGGAGGAGAGACACACACACAGAGAGAAACATCAGTGTGAGAGAGACACATGGATTGGTTGCCTTCCACAGGAGCCCCAACCAGGGCCAGGGACTGAGCCTGCAATTGGGGTATGCTGGAACCAAATCCGGGACCTCTCAGTCTGCAGGCGATGCTCTATCCACTGAGTCAAACTGGCTAGGACTCTGTTGAGCCTTTTAACAACTATTCCAGCTATTTATGGAATTCATTAGTCAAAAAATATAAATTGATGTCACACCAGATGGTCTGACCAAACTCCTTCTACCAGGGCTCATTACTGTTGGCAGATAGTATCTCAGCTTACTAGTATATCCATCCAAGGGGAGTTGGCAAATACTCCAATGAGAGGGTTCATTTTTTGAGTCATTCAAAGCAGCATAAGCAGCCTGGCCATCTTGTTTCTTTAGAGCATCTCTTGCTGCCTACTAATGCAGGAATAAATATAATCCTTGCTTCCCCCTGCATCAAGTTTTTGGTTTACCAATATCACTTTTCAAGATCTCCCAAATCACTGAAGTTTCATCCCCTGATGCTCTCTGCACCTTCTCCAGCTCCTCCTTTTCTTTCCTTTCATTATGATAAAGGCCAGCAAACCCCCATGCTACACTTCACTCATCTGAGCAATGGGACAAAGTTGCCACTGGTACCTACCTGGTGGCATGGAGAAGATGGCCAAGTGTGGGTGAGTCCCAAGTTCACAAACATGGATGAGGATGAGAAAGTACTAGTGTGGTTATTTGGGCATCGAGCAGAGAATGCCTGTTCTTTTTCTGAGCAGAGGGACAGCCTCTCACTAGATGGGCTCCAAACTCAAGCTGGATCATGGTCTAAGTTGAGCAAAGATTGGGTGTTTGTTGTCTTTGGATGGCAAGGCAGAGACAGAGAAAGGGAAAGGAAGATGGAAAGAGAAAGAGAGGAAGAGAGGAAGAAGAAGAGAAACAGGAGGAGAAGGAGAAGGAGGAGGAGGAGGAGAAGGAGGAGGAGAAGAGAGGGGCCTTAGAAGGACCATATTAGAAGACAAGCTAACAGTTACCTGAGGGGAAAAGGTGAAAAAAAAAACAAAAAACAAGGGGCATTAAAATATCAGTGTTATCTAGGAAAGTCCAATTTTCCTTTCTTTTTAAAAAAATATATTTTATTGATATTTTACAGAGAGGAAGGGAGAGACATAGAGAGCTAGAAATGTTGATGAGAGAGAAACATCGACCAGCTGCCTCTTGCACACCCCCTACCGGGGATGTGCCCACTACCAATGTACATGCCCTTGTCCGGAATCGAACCTGGGACCCTTCAGTCCGCAGACCAACGCTCTACCACTGAGCCAAACCGGTTTCGGCCAATTTTCCTTTCTATTTCAGGAGTATCAAGCACCTCTGCAGCATAATAAAAAGGATGTAAATTTTGTAAAAATATCACCATGCAAGGCTAAACAGCAAGCTATTAAACAATATCTGGGTTACCAAAGAGATCAAAGAAGAAATAAAAAGCATCATGGCAACAAATGACAATGAAAACACAATCCAAAATCTATGGGACACAGTGAAAGCAGTCTTGAGAGGGAAGTTCATAGCTCTACAGGCCTACCCTAAAAAAGCAAGAAAAAATGTTAAATTATCTAACCCTACAACTCAAAGAGTTAGAAAGAGAGCAAGAAAAGCCCAGTGTAAGCAGAAGGAAGGACATAATAAAGATCAGAGTGGAAATAAGTAACATATAGACAAAGCAAAACAAAACAAACAAACAAACAAAAACACACACACACAATACAAAAGATCAACAAAACCAAGAGCTGGTTCTTTGAAAGGATAAATAAGATTAATGAACCTCTAGCCCAGCTCACCAAGAAGCAAAGAGAGAGGACCCAAATAAACAAAATCAGAAGTAAAAGAGGTGAAGTAACAACTGATCCCACAGAAATACAAAAGATTATGAAAAAATACTATGAACGACTCTATTCCAACAAAATGGACAACTTAGATGAAATGGACATATTCTTAGAAAAATAAAAGCTCCCAAAACTCAATCAAGAATAATAATAATAATAAAAAAACCTATATAGGCCGATAACTACCGAAGAACTTGAAGCAGTGATAAAAATCTTCCGGCAACAAAAGCCCTGGTCTGTATGGTTTTAGAGGGGAGTTCTACCAAGCATTCAAAGAACTAAAATCTATCCTCCTCAGACTATTCCAAAAAATTCAAGAGGCAGGCACACTCCCAAGCTCTTTCTACAAAGCCAGCATTACCCTAATTCCAAAACCAGATAAAGACACCACACAAAAAAGAGAACTACAGGCCAATATCCTTAATGAACATAGTTGCTAAAATCCTCAACAAAATTCTAGCAAATTGGATTCAGCATTACATTAAAAAGATTATACACCATGACCAAATGGGATTTATTCCAGGGATGCAAGGATGGCACAATATCCGCAAATCAATAAATGTGATACATCACATAAACAAATGGAGACACAAAAATCACATAATTATTAATTGATGCAGAAAAAGCATTTGACAAAATCCAACACCCTTTCTTAATAAAAACTCTCAGAAAAGTGAGAATAGAGGGATCATACCTCAACATAATAAAAGCCTTATATAGAAAACCCACAGCCAACATCATACTCCATGGGCAAAAACTAAACTCATTTCCCCTAAGAACAGTAACAAGACCGGGAAGCCCACTTTCACCACTCCTGTTCGATATAGTACTAAAAGTGCTAGCCATAGTGATCAGACAAGAAGAAGAAATAAAAGGCATCAAAATTTGGAAAGAAGAAGTAAAACTGTCCTTATTTGTAGATGACATGATATTATACATAGAAAACCCCGAAGACTCTATCAAAAAAACTACTAGACCTATTAAATGAATTTGGGAATGTAGCAGGATACAAAATTAACACCCAGAAATTTATGACCTTTTTATACACCAATAATGAATTTACAGAAAAAAGAAACAACAACAACGAAATCCCATTTTTCATTACACCAAAAAATTTAAGATACCTAGGAATAAACTTAACTAAGGAGGGAAAAGACCTGTACTCAGAAAAATACAGGATATTGAAAAAAGAGAGAGGAAGACAAACAAATGGGAGAATATTCCATGTTCTTGGATTGGTGAATCAACATCATTATAATGACCATACTCCCCAAAGTAATCTACAGATTCAATGCAATCCCATTAAAATACCAACAGCATATTTCAAAGATCTAGAACAAACTCTACAAAAATTGGTTTGAAATAAAAAAAGACCATGAATAGCCGCAGCAATCCTGAGAAAGAAGAACAAAGTTGGAGGGATCATAATACCAGATATCAAGCTATATTACCAAGCCACAGTTCTCAAAACTGCCTGGTACTGGCATAAGAACAGACACATAGACCAATGGAACAGAACACAGAAACCAGAAATTGACCCAAGCCATTATGCTCTGTTAATATTTGACAAAGGAGGCAAGAGCATACAATGGAGTCAAGACAGTCTCTTCAATAAATGATGCTGGAAAATTTGGTCAGATACATGCAAAAAAATGAAACTAGATCACCAACTTATAGCACATACAAAACCAAACTCAAAATGGCTAAAGGACTTAAATGTAAGATGGGAAACCATAAAAGTCCTACAAGACTCCATAGGCAGCAAAATAGCAGACATATGTTGTAGCAATATTTTACCAACCCAGCCCTAAGCAAAGGAGACTAAGTAGAAAATAAACAAATGGAACTACATCAAAATAAAAAGCTTCTGCACAGCAAAAGAAACCATCAACAGACAACAAGAAAGCCCACTACATGGGAGAACATATTTGCCAATACTATTTCAGATTAGGGTCTAATATCCAAAATTTACAGAGAACCCATACAACTTAACAAAAGAAAGATAAACAATCCAGTAAAAAAATGAGCAAAGGACCTAAATAGACATTTTTCAAAAGAGGACATACAGAGGCCAAGAGACATATGAAAACATGCTCAAAGTCACTAATCATCCAAGAGATGCAAATCAAAACAACAATGAAATACTATCTCACACCTTTCAGAATGGCTATCATCAACAAATCAACAAACAAGTGCTGGCTAGGATGTGGAGAAAAAGGAACCCTGGTGCACTGCTGGTGGGATTGCAGACTGGTGCAGCCACTGTGGAAAACAGTATGGCGTTTCCTCAAAAAATTAAAAATGAAACTCCCATTTGACCCAATAATACCACTTCTAGGATTATATCCCAAGAAACCAGAAACACCACTCAGATATAGGCGCTCTTAAGTCAATAGTAGCATAGTTTACAACAGCTAAGATTTAGAAACAAGTGCCCATCAGCAGATGAGTGGGTTAAAAAACTGTGGTACATCTACTCCATGGAATACTATGACACTATAAAAAAGAAGGAACTTTTACCATCTGCAACAGCATGGATGGAACTGGAGAGCATTATGCTAAGTGAAATAAGCCAGTTGGAAAAAGATAATATCACATGATCTCACTCATATGTGGAATATAATTTGATGAACAAGAATAGATCCAGAGACAAATGGCAGGGGAGGGGGTGGTTAGAGAGCAACATATTAGCATAACCAATGGACACAGACACTGGGGTGGTGGGGGCGTGCCCAGGGTGGGAATGACTGGTGGGGGGTGGGGAGGGTGGCCAATCAGGAAAAGGAGACATATGTAAAACTTTAGACAACAAATAAATAAATCACCATACAATCTTGTGTTGAAATGTACGCCTCGACATATGGCTCTTCTGCCCTCTCTCCCCTGAGCTCTAAGCTGTTATTTGACCTTCTATAGATTGGAACATTTTGTCTTAACCCTTGTCTTCAGGATGAAGCCAGCCATGTACATTTACAGATCTTTGCAGACTGTTCTTGTAGCTTAGATTCAATATTTGAAAATTCAATCCCAACTGTTCTCAACTATTCTCATGTCTGGGGCTAAAGGTGAAGATCTAATGAGGAACGCCTCTGAGCTGAGCTGACCCGAGAACACGAGTAAGGACTTGTGCTCTTTGCTTCACATCACGGTCAATAGGAGGCCAGGACCCAGTTAGCACAAACAACCTAATAAACCTCTAAAGAAAATGTGGTAAGGAGGGCAGATCATATCTGCTGTCTTTAGAGAATTGCTGAGAATTAGAAAGTAGAAAAGAGCTAAGGTTATTCTTGAATATTGTTTTCATCAATAGTTCTTGGAAATTTTGGAGTGAATATTGGTTAACACCCTGTTTCTAGAAAGACACGAGGAGGTTCTGAAGCCACAGTTCTATGTATATTGACATGAATTTCATACTTTGCCCCCCCCAAATAAAATAAGGGATAAGTCCTTTATTCGCATGCTGACCAAGAAACACCTCCACCCCTCCCCCAAGAAGAAGAAATGCTGGACTTACGTTGGTGACATATTCGATGTCCTTCCAAAGGATGCACTCCCTGGGGAAATCAGCCAAGTCTAAGAAGTGGTCTACCACCACCTGGCCGATTAAGTCATGGCGGGAGAACCTGTCAAAGTCATACACAGAGAAGTGCAGCTTCCGGGCCTCAAGGTCGTTGTAGGGAACCGGAAACAGAAACACTTCGTCAAACACGGGGTTCAGGGTCTTCCTGTGAACTTTCGTCTGGTGCTTTGTCTTCCGATCCGGAAGCAAGTAGATCTTGACATAAGGATCTGAGGTCCCAGAAAAGTCCTTGGCGGGCAAATTGACGGCCTTGTGAATCTTCACTATGAGCTGCTCTAGGTCACAGTCATATTTTAATATAAAGTTCAGTTTCCCACAGGCTTTGCTGTTACTCCTTCTCCCGTCATCGTTGTCCAGTGACCTCTGCTTGTATAACTCCGGTTTAATGCGGCCGATCCCGGCCAGCTGTTCCTGTTTTTGCAGCTGCTGGATATTGAAGTCCGGGTTCGACAGGTTGAGTTGTCCTCGGATTGAATTATGCCTTCAGTGAGGAGCAAGAGAGGACAAAGTTACAACCTCGTTAGCTACAGGTCTTTGTGCCTGGGATGTAGGTAGACTGTTAAGAGCTGTTAGAAGATTAAGTCTGTGGGTCTTCCCTCCCCACCCCGCTAAATTCAATATGCTCATCAATGTGGGTAAGCTGCTCCTCAAGGCTTGAAACCCAAAATTGAGGGCTGGTGTCAGGAAATGATTATATCTGTGACCTTGGAGCTTTAAAGGTTTCATGCACCTTCTCAACTAATAAGCCATTAAGAAAGCTTATCTGGCTGGTGGGGTGTAAAGATGTGTTCACGCTGGTTTAAAAATAAAATTATCTACTTTTATATACAGTGTCATCCTGAAACTGAAATAACTGTCTGTGTACCTTCTTAAGAAGGATGAATCTGTCTCTGAATTGCACACACTTTCCTGTCACTGGCTTCCTGCTTTCTAAGGCTGTATGTTCTTACTGCTTCAAACCGGATAGTTCCCTCACAAGAACACAGGTTTTGCTTGTGTGAGGGTGGATGTATGGGACAGGACGTGTCTGCTCCCGGGGGACCGCGTCGGCTCTGACAGGGGCGAGTGACAGCTCTGAGTGTCTGCGACGCCACGTGGGTAACGGCTGAGCGGCGGGAAGAGTCGAGTTCTGTAATAAACACTATGGGCAGCAAAGGGAAGGTAAGCTGCTATAAATGTATACACTGATTCAGTCGGGGAAAGTTGGATACCGGCATTTGCATATCAAACATTTGCTAACAGAAAGGACTCTTCACCCTACGCTAGTAAGCTTATTGGTTGGGCTAGAATAGAAGCTTCCCAGAAATTCTCTTGGGAAACGTGCATCATCACGTGGGTCTCCGTAAACGGGAAGAAGCAGTCATGACATATGAGGTTTTTCCTAAGGCTATTTCTGTTTGTTTTTTAGCTCAGAGTTCAGAGCCATGATCCTGTATTTTCTGCAGTCTCTCAAGAATCTTAATTAAAATAGCCTCTCGCCACCAGGTCAAAAGCAGCAGCCGGCTGTTCCGGATGAACCGGTAAATAGGTGGTTGGAGAGGCAGGATAAACACCTGAGTGTATCTTCTTTTCCTTTCTGAAGGCTACTTTATAAAATAAAGATGGAAAAGGGGGGGGTAAATAGCCCCCGAAACATGTTTAAAATTATTCTCCCTTTGTCATTCAGATGTTGCTATGCCGAACATTCCTCTTTGCCCTAAGATACACTCCTAGTCACTGGGCTGGTATAACAAGAGCACAATCACTGAGCTGCCATTCGCACCTGTCACAGCCAACACAGTCCGCCACAAGCAGACACGCACCCCAGGCACAGGCATTGCCACGTGAGCAAAAGCTGTGCGGTCTGAAAGTTCCTGCTGTGAGATTTTAATTTCTCACAGAGAAACCCACCATCCTATCCCTGATTTTTTTTTTTGTATTTCTGATTTTTCAGGGGTAGGGGATGCTCTTAAGCGCCTAAATTGCCTCTCTGTGCAAATACAGCCAAGCCACTCCCTTGTGGAGACGCTAACCTCTGGAGTGCTAGAACAGAGCTTTCGTCTTGCTCTGCTGGGATCTCTGGGCAGAAACGACTGGCAGGGAGCAGCGAGCACCCAGCCCTATGTAGAGGCCTCAAGGGGCTGGTGCCAGCTCTGGCTTCCTCTGCTTTTGCTTTTTCCCTCCAGGCTGGCTTCACGCAAGAGCCACGCTGGGGTCTGGAGTCAGTTCACATCTTTGATGGCCATTCTGGGAACTCTTAGTGACTCTGTGTAGATACTAAAAGTGCTCCATCTAGACTAGACCCACGGGATACGCCTTCTCTGCACCAGCGTCTGTGATGGGATGCCGGTCCTGTGCCCACGCCAGCCCCAGACTCCGCTGTCACTTCTCCCCCGTGATGCTCCGAGCAGCCTCTCTGTGCATCACAACTTACCTTCGATGTTTTGGAAAGACTGGCTTCAGAGTTATCACAGGAACATTTTGTCTTAACCCTTCTCTGCTGGACGAAGCCAGCCATGTACATTGAATTTTCATTTAAAATTACATGAATTTGGCTGCTTAGCCATGGAACATACTCTGTTTTCCTTGTACATTTTCTTAAGACATGAAATCTGAAGAGAAGTAAGTCCTATGTGTTCCGCCGTTCCCAGCCAGGCGGGTAGAGGGAGTTCACTGGGGAGGGCATTAGGGAGAGATTTGTATTTCAAAGACCAAAACACCCCCTCAGAAGCAGTTAGGATGCCTCCATTCCAAACTCCAGCACAGCTGAAGATTCCTTTTAAAAACCGCGCACAGGTATGAATGCTGTTATCCACCCAAATGTTTTACGAGGTTCATTCTCCACGCTCCCCGCTGCCCCCCTCAGAACCACACTTACTCCGGGGAAAACAGTGGGACCCCCTGTAAGGCAGTGGCTGAAAGCGGAGAGCAGGGACCGTAACAGGCCAGGACAGCTCTCAGTCCCCGGGGCTCTCTTTCAGTCGCTTCCAATTTCCTTCAGGAGAGAGTCAGCGATTCCCGGAGTTGGAGGCATGGGCTAGAGAGATGCTCAGGGCGGCCAGAGAACCAAGGTAACTCATCACCTGCAGCTCTCTGGACTGAGAAATGAGAACGTGGAGCAGGGAGCCCGCCCCGGGGACACGGAGGAGAAGAGAGGGAGAGGAAACGGAAGATCAATATTCCATGGCTCTCCTGGGTTATTCAAATGGAGTTGGGAGGATGAGCAAGTCAAAAGCAAGGCAGAGGAAGGGGTCAGAACAGAGTGCTGTGGCCTGGCTCTGGGCACCCAGACGAGGAATTCTGAAATGGTCGGTGGAGGTGGTACCTGAGCGCAGTAAACTAGAGGCCTTGCCCCGCCCCGCCCCTCCAAGGCTCTAGAATTTGAACGCTGCTGAGTGACGCTGAGAATGTGATAAGGAGGGATCTGTGTCCGAGGCAGGCGTCCCCTGAGCAGGACTGGGGAGTCCAGCATTTTGGTGTCCTTGGGGCTTAATGTATACAATGAATGGAAGGAGAGGAGGTGAGCCCCACGGATGGGTGCAGTGAGGAATGCTATACCTACATTACACCCTAACGCTGTCTTAGAAAGCTGGCCCTGGAGTTGAAACTCTCAGCTTGGTCCACCTCCCATTGCAGGCCAGCTTCCTGTCTGAAAGAGGCCAGGATGAGAACTTCCTGTACGTGGCTGTCCCAGACCCGAGCTGGAAGACTCGTGGTTGGGGCTGAAGAAAGCCCAATTTCAGCGATGACTACCACAATCTAGGAAGCAGACTTCCCCTAACAGGCTCAAAAACACGCTTCCAAGCCTGCAGGGATGTGAGCCTGGGGTTCAGCTGCAGCCAAAGGTCAGGAGCAAAGGTGCTCAGATGCAAATGGCTTTTCCTCCCCTCCTTTCCTCAGATTCAAATGAACCATGTCCAGCGTGCCATGTTGAGACTCCCCAAAGTCTCCGCCCTGGAGCCATCACCCCAAAGGCCAGCTTCCTACACTGGACCTGAAGGAAGAGAACATTACTGCCGTGAATGAGCAGAGCAAGGTGTCAGGTAGGGTAAGAGGGAGAAAGAGGCAAAGCCTCTTCAATGCCTTCAAGGAAATGACGCGCAGGCCGGTGATTAACTATAAATCAGAGCACAGAGGGATTAAAAAATCCACGTCTGGAGGTTAGAGAAGCAGACAGAGGGAGGAAAAAATGCCTCTGGCTTGGAAAACTATCACGGAGGAGATGGGACTTGAGCTGAGCCCGCCTGGCCTCATCCTTATCCGCCTTCAGGCTGACACTCTAGACCTCAACAGGGAAATTAACTGTGTGTTCCTCTCGGTCCCCAGCTCTCCCGCAAGATGACGCCTCCAGCTCTTCTGCCCCAGCAGCTTGCACCTAACATCTGCACTCAGACCCCTAGCATCCCTCCCATCGCTGATTTCCCCTGTGCAGCCACGGACAAGGGCACGCTCTTCTAGCCTCCTTCCTCTCGGGGGGCCCCCATCTCAGAGGTGAAACTTGGTGGATCTTTTCCCTAGTTCTGGGGCATCCATCTTGGCAAGGCTTCAGGGTCCAAGGAGTGGGAAGAGAGAAGCAAATTGTTATTTCAGAACCATCATGGGTTTCTTTACGAAGCTCAAGTCAAGACAGGGAGGTTTGGAAACAGTGGAGACGCACTCTGTTTCCCTTCTTGAAACTCCCCTGGTGATGGGGAAGGGAGAGTTGGGCTGTCCTGATCCGCAGGCAGACCCCGAGGAAGGCCAGTGGCAGGCAGGACAGACGCAGTTACCTGATTACAGGGCAGGATGGGGAATCCGAGGCTTTCTTGTAAGGGGATTCACAGGCTTCTAGAAGGAGTGAGATGATGAAGATGTAAGGCATCAAGCTTTGGCCAGTGGAGGTGTGTGGTCAAGTATAGTTAGATACACTAAAGCACAACACGATTCTTCCTACTTCCTCCCAAGTAAAACAGGCTTAAAATCTTGATGTCACCTTAAAATATTGTACCCCCTACCCCCATGAATAAGATGATCTATGCCCCTCATTCCTGATATTAGCCTTAGTATGTCCCCAATTACCTAAGCCCAGTGTTTCCCAAAGTTTGGTGGGGGTACGCGTTGCACCGGAGTTTGGTGGGGATATGCACTGCACCGGGCTTAGCTGCGCCTAATTCTACGTTCTCATGAGTCGAATCAGTTTCATCTTTCTCATTGATCCAAATAAATGTTATTTATAATATAACTTTTATTTATATTTTATTATGAATAATTCTATTTTTGTTTATTATTTTGTGTATGTACCAAAAAAAGAAAAAAGAAATATATTTTGATTGTTATTAAAATACATCCTTTTTTTTTTGACGAGGGGTACTCAGCGTTATGTAAATTATAGAAGGGGTATACATGTGTCAAAAGTTTGGGAAACACTGAATGGGCTTTTGAGGCCAGAACTATATCTTTTTTTCTCTTTACTATTAGCATATAATGTAGAACTTTGCACATAGCAGATGCTTAACGCATGCCTCTAAAGTAAATATAGGAATGTCACAGGCATAACAGTTTCCTATAATTAAATCCTAGTACAGAAAATACACATTTACATCTCGTTGAGAGAGGTCTACACAACTTCCACTTTTGAAGATGTCAGTATATTAAAATCTGAAGAAGTAACTAAAAGAGTAATTAAAAAACTTGTTTGAGATGTTTCTATCTAACCAATGCTCTCAGCACAAAACAGTCTAGCTTAATAGAATTGTGCTACTCACAGAGTAATTACAACATTTCATCCTAGTGGCACCACTTACGTGGCAAAAAATAGGATGATTTAAATTTAAAGTATGATGACTGTCCTCTTTCAGTTTTGTCAGTGTATTTCTGTGACTGTAGGAATTGCTTCCTTCAGAGATAACAACAGGAGTCTAAATATAAGGCTCTTAATGAACGTGAGACCTGATACACCAGCCTCATACCATTCTGGTCCCTCCTCAGTTTATACTTTTGGCTCTTTGCCAGTCCTATCAGCAGAACACAGAGAAGTGGCCTGATATTGATGAATGTGTTGTCAGTCATTCACAAAAAAAGTATGCTATGTGCCAGCGGCCACGCTAGGGGTTACATAGTTAGGGAGACATAAAGTAGGTGGGTGGTCTTAGAGCTCACAGAACTCATAGTCTAGAGGGGATGTAGGCAATAACAATCATTTAGTTTAAAAAGGAGCTCAATCCTGTGAAGAAGTGAAGGCAAGGAAATGTGTGAGAGAATGAAGAGTGGGAGGGAGTGGAGGAAAGAACACATGCATCAGGGAGGCCTTCTGGAGGAGGTGACATTTTAGGAGGGAATAAAGGAGCCACGCATGGCAAAGGAAAAGGAAAAGCATTTCAGGCTGAGGAAACAGCCTGTGTGAAGGCCTGAAGGCAGGAAAGGGGTGGAGACACGGAGGGTGCCAAGAGAGAAGCTCAAGTGTGATGTGCTTTTTCACGCAAGCCTCCTACTGAGGCCATGTGGACAGTGGATGATGGCAGAGTCCTCAGATCTACAATCTAATAACCCATGTGGTGGCCTGGCCGAGAGGGGAGGCTGATGGCGACAGAAGCATCACACAGAGCCTTCACCGGTTTGATAAGGAGTTTGTGGTGTGGCAACTGAAATTTTTAAAAAAATATATTTTATTGATATTTCACAGAGAGGAAGGGAGAGAGATAGAGAGCTAGAAACATCGATGAGAGAGAAACACCGACCAGCTGCCTCTTGCACACCCCCTACCGGGGATGTGCCCACAACCAATGTACATGCCCTTGACCGGAATCGAACCCGGGACCTTTCAGTCCGCAGACCGACGCTCTACCACTGAGCCAAACCGGTTTCGGCGCAACTGAAATTTTTATAAAACTCCAGAAAGTGGTGCACTAGGATGAAATGTAATTACCTGTGAATAGCACAATTCTATTCAGCTAGACTGTTTTGTATTGGGAGCATCAGTTAGACAGGAACATTTAAAAGAACAATTTTTTGAAGTACTCATTTAGTGCTTGCTTCAGATTTTCATAAACTGACAGCTTCAAAAATGGACTTCAGCTCTCTCCATGAGAACCTGAAACTAGATGTAAATGTGTATTTGCTCTGCTGGGATTTAGTCATCAGAAATGATTATGTCCATGACATTCTTATGTTTACTCTAGAAACATGCATCATAGATGACATAGGAAACGTGAGAAGGCTTGAAAAACACACTGGACTTGCATCATGGGACATAGGTCAGGGATGGGAGTAGACAGCCTGCCAAGGTTCCTTCTGTTTGGAGGATATAGGGTTTTCATATATTTTGAATATAGACCTTTAAAATGTCTTGGGAATTGGGGGAGACTCCACCCACATTCCCCCACATTCCCAGGATATTAGAGAGATTTCATTATATAAGATAGATTTCACCCAAATTAAAAAGAATTAAGAAGAATTTTGGAGGTTTCTAATAGTAATGGTGCTAACTAGAAAGATAATGCTAAGGTGTTTGATCTTGGAAGAACAAGAGAAAGTCATCTTGACCAGAAATATTCTTGGAAGATGAAACAAAGCTTATCGTCAGAACATTCCAAAGGCATTGGTGGAAGCCACATATATCCAAGCTGAAGAGGCTGGAGGGTGGAGGTGGTGGTGGTGGTGGAGGTGGTGGTGTAGGTGGAGGTGGTGGTGGTAGTGGTGGTGGTGGTGGTGGTGGTGGTGGTGGTGGTGGAGGTGGTGGTGGTGGTGGTGGTGGAGGTGGAGGTGGTGGTGGAGGTGGAGGTGGAGGTGGTGGTGGAGGTGGAGGTGGAGGTGGTGGTGGAGGTGGAGGTGGTGGTGGTGGTGGTGGTGGTGGTGGAGGTGGAGGTGGTGGTGGAGGTGGAGGTGGAGGTGGTGGTGGAGGTGGAGGTGGTGGTGGTGGTGGTGGTGGTGGTGGAGGTGGTGGTGGTGGAGGTGGTGGTGGTGGTGTGTGTGTGTGTGCCGGCAGGGGAGGGGAGTTTCTGATGGAAATGACGTGTCAGAAGCTATGCAGACTGCAATGCCCTTAACCTCCAGTCTAGGCCACGGAGATGTCCCGGGAATTTTGGGACAAGTGATAACAGCTGCAGGAAGGAAGCAGCAAGAAAAGAAATGCAGCAGTTAGAAGGTAAAGAACATAGGAGAAAGGAGAAAAAATAGTAACTAGCAGAGCAGACTACTTAACGTCATCTCAGCAAAGAGTACCTTCCCCCTCCCAAACTGGGTTTCAAAAATGTGACTTAAAAACAAGATGTTAAAAATATTTTGGAGCATGAAGGACATTTCACTAATTCCCCCCATTTTGTCACTGTGTGTGTTATAATGTAACACAATCCCTAGAGAATTACAAAACCATACACCATTCTTATGGTAATACCATCAGCAAAGATGTGTATTTCCAGACAAAACCCATAAAAGGAGTTCAGTAGTAATTTAGACAAGTATTTTAAATGCATAATGATGCACATTATCAGTATTAGGTCACATGCGGATGGGAAGAATTTAGTTTTCTGATAGTGGTCCAGATAGAACTAAGTTTGTTTTGGACATCAGAAAAGGTGATTTAATTGCATGACTCCAAAACGGAAATCAATCTAAACGTAAAATATATTTTACAGGAATAATTCCTTCTCTCTTCTCCTTTTACTTATTTTTTTCCCTTCTAGCTGATGTGAAGATATCTATAGTTTAAATCAGTGGCAAAGATATCTACAGTTTTTATTTTTAAATACAATCTCTTTTTGATATGCAGAGCCCTGACACACTTTTCTAGAATAAATACTGTGGTAATCAGAGTGATGTGGTTGCTATCGATTCATCAGAACGATGGCAGAGTCCTCAGATCTACAATCTCGTAAACACCCAGCACATCGCCCTGTGTCGAGGGGACCCAGGTCAGAACAGTGAATATGCAAATTGGAGACAGTTTCAGTGGAAACCCCCTCTGGCTGACCCGTTATGAGAATACTGAGAATTTGTTACGAGTCTGCACCACCGAAGAGCTCATATTTAAGGGTTAAATCTGAAGAGAAATCCTAGCGATGGAATCCGAGGATTTCTTCTAAACCAAAAGGCAAACAGCCACCCCTTTCCTCGCAGAGAAACAGCTTAGGTTTAGCTCTTTGGCTCAGAATTGGAAATGATGCTAAAGAGGGTTTCTGGAAAAAATTAAATTACAAACTGTCATATTCCATCCTACTTAATGTGAGTGAGCTGAGCTTCCGGGATATACTCGATTAACATTTAAAAGGGTAAAATCTTATTGCTGTTTCTAGAGAACAAATAAAAAAGATTTAAAAAAAAAAATCCCTCCCACCCCTACCCAATTGTGCTCCTGCTTTCTAAATAACAGCACATGCTTTTCCTCTGGCTATTGCTCAAGCAAATATTCTCTCTTTTTTTTTTTTTAAAGCTGCTTCCCAAGTCTCTTTTCCTATAGTCTCTTATTGAAAGTGAATTTTTATATCCAAAGGTTCAGAATTGGCTGTCTGACCTCAAGGCCACCTTTGGGCAACACCCGAGTCCTGGGAGCGGCCCGCCTCCAGGATAATGATGCTGTGAACAGCAGCCCCGAGAGCAAAAGGGCAGCTCGCGTGTTGGGGTATTGACAGGTATCAGCCTGGTAAAGCACATGGTGTCCACGCTATTGTTTCATTCTCAAAACCGCCTACACGCCTGCTGTCACGCTTCCTCTCCTACAGAAGAGGAAATGGAAACGCGGAGATTCCTGTGTCCAACATCACATGTCTAACATCACAGATCACCGGCCCCGGACCCTTGCTTTTGTGACTGCATTATACCATTCCTCCACTGCCAAAGGGCACAGCGTATCCAGCCACACAGAGAGGGGCCTGAGGCCTGGGAACTCTGCGGGCCGTGCAGAGGCTGGAGATGGTCCAAGACCTCTGGCCAGTCCGGAGCGCAGAGGGCCAGTGTGTGCCGGCGAGGCTAGGTCCGAGGCAAAGGAAGAAACACCCCAGGCACTGGGAGTGGTAAACACTCAGGCTCTGATGGCGATTGAACCTGGTTCAAGCCCCGACCTAGTGCTTACCAATAGATAACTCCGTTACTTCATCTGCTTGGATTAAGTTTCTTCTGTGAAATGAACATGGTAATAGGATCCATTTCACACAAAGTGGTGAGCCATAAAGGGAGTGCAGGTGAAGTGCTTAGATGGTACCTGACAGAGTAAGTCTTCGTCACGCTAACTAAACGTTACTGTGGGCCAAGCAGAGACCGCGCAGAGCTCAGGAACCTCAGCGCAGTACACTGAGCAGCACCGTGTTCCCGTATTCACATCTATGACAGCCAATGGACATGTGAAAGGTCACAGGCTCCTTGGTGACTCAATGTCACTGCTGCCGAGAGAGGGGAAGGGGGTAGAGGGTCCCTGCTTTGCATTCAGAAAGGAAGGAGAGATGCTGAAACCGGTTTGGCTCAGTGGATAGAGCATCAGTCTGTGGACTGAAGGATCCCAGGTTCGATTCCTATCAAGGGCATGCACATTGGTTGTGGGCACATCCCTGGTGGGGGCTGTGCCGGAGGCAGCTGGTCGATGTTCCTCTCTCATCGATGTTTCTAGCTCTCTATCCCTCTCCCTTCCTCTCTATAAAAAATAAAAACATTAAAATTTTTTTAAAATTTAAAAAGAAAGGAAGGAAGGAAGGAAGGAGGGAGAGGTTACTGACCGAGTCGACGAGGTTGGCTCTGTGACTTGGCGCTTCATGCGGACGCCGTGGGCACAGTTCTCCGGGGCCGCCGTCTGGGTGGAGATGGGGATGTCCGGGGAGGTGTGGCTGATCTTCATGGAGGAGTCAGGGCAGGGGCTGGGAGAGTCTAGGAAGCCCTCACTGTTCTCCTGCTCATTGATCTCTGTGTCCGTGTAGTTAAGAGGCTCCTGGTTGTCTTTGCTACCAGAGAACAGGCCTCGTTCTCGCCACGGAACCCAGCAGAGTTTCCAAGACACGAAGAGAGACACGCCAAAGAGAGCGAGGCCACAGGCGGTGACCAGAAGGGTCAGCAGGCTCACTGAGATATCTGCAAAGAAGCAGAGATTAAAGGTGAGTATGACTGTCACCCACCCCAACCCTGCCATTGCACAGGGCAGGTGGAACGGCCCTGCCATCCACCCACCCACCCACCCCTCAGCAGCCAGCTGAGGAAGTAACATGCTGGCTGTGCTTAGAAACAAGAAGCAGGCTGCAGTAGCAAGAGACAGGCAATACCCAGGGGGCCTAGGAGAGGTCCTGCAAGTCAACCATAACGGCATTACTATTTACACTTTCCCATGGCAACACAAATCACTGATATTGGATGAGCATGGCGGTTTCATTGTTCTTAAAAATTACTCTGTCATCTCAGAGGGGAAGGGGAGGGTGGACTGGATAATAGGCAGCGAAGAGAGTGGCCAAAGAGCATTTATGCATAGCCCGTGGGCACACCACACAGAGCGGTGAAGGCCAGGGGAGGGGTGGCGGGGCTGGGTGGAGGTGGGCAAACAGAGGGGGGGGGGAGGGGAAAAATGTAAGACATCATTAATAGCGTCAACAATAAGAAAACAAAAACAATTCCTCCGTCATCTCAGAGAGCTGTATAATATCACTTGTGAATTGTGTAAGTAGGACTTTTTAAAACAAAACAAAATAAAAAAACTAGAGTGCTCTTTCCCTATTTTTGATGTCAACTTTTAAGGGTCTCAGCAAAATGAAGCTCAAGCCCTCTGGAGCCCCGGGAATACCAACATCCTGGCGGTCAGGGTGCCCGGGAACAGGGACGGTGCTCCCCATTTGGATTTCCTGGGTAGCAGACCTGAGACAGGTATTCAAGGGCAAGTGGTGTGCTGAGATAAAGGTAACACAGAGAGGGGGGAAGGGCAGTGATCCAGGGAAGGAAGCCTGACGCAAAGGGGGCTTTCTCAAACTAGTTACCACGATGGGAGACTGGAGGGTCAGACTGCTGAGAGGACTCCACACACCAGAAGTCTCCCCACACCAGGGGTCAGGGCCAGGGACTTGGGCCATTTATAACATTGGCTGCCTTCAGTCACTGATTTGAGGGAAGTTCTCAGGGGGCATTTCCAACCTGCAGCATGGGTGGCAAAAAGCTGCAGTGGCCAGAAAAACCCCACATTCAAATAAACACAAAGGCTGGTCTCTGGAGGTCAGGGGGCATGTGCTCAGAGGGTGAGGGTGAGGGTATTGGCAGGGCAACAACAGCATCTGCCACATAGACTGCGGCACCATGGCCTCAGCTAGGGCCCATGACAGTGTAGGTAGGTAGGTAGTGGCTGAGCTTTTAACTTTCAGAACAAAGCCCATCCCCTCCACGCTTCCGCCCCACCTTCTAGTGGAGCCAAGGAGGCTGAGGTGTCAGCCTGAGCCAGGCCTGGCACTGTGGTGGCTGTAACCCCTTCCTTTAAAGGACACCCCTACTGCCCCTACTGGGCTACAAGGACTCTCCCGGGTTACGCCTTTACTGCCCATCAGTAATATTCATATCGCGTTAGCCAAAGTTTTCTCAGTCACTATACATGCCAGGTGCTGTGCTAGGCTTTGGAGACACAGTAGTAAAGAATAAAATTAGGAATTGGTTACTTAATATTCACAATATTTTTATTTTTTTTTAACTTTTTTTTTAAAATAAATCTTTATTGTTCATATTATTACAAATGCTCCTCATTCCCCCCCCCCCATTGCTCCCCTACACCAAGTTTCCATTCAATTCTCTGCCCTTTCCCCATCCCCCATTGTCCTCATCCATAGGTGCAATTTATGTTCAGTCTCTTCCCGCCCCGCTCCACTCCCCATTTCCCCAAGAATCATCAGTCCACTCCCCTTCCATACCTCTGATTCTATTATATTCACCAGTTAATATTGTTCATCATGATTTTTACTTCCCTTGGTTTTTAGAGTCACTTGTTGATAGTTACGTGTTTGTTCATAATTTTTATCTTTATTTTCTTCCTCTTCCTAAAGAACCCCTTTCAGCAACTCATATAGTTCTGGCTTGGCAGTGATGAATTCCTTTAGCTTAAATTTATTTGTGAAGCTCTTTATCTGGCCTTCGATTCTGAGTGATAGCTTTGCTGGGTAGAGTATTTTTGGCTGTAGGTTCTTGTTATTCATCACCTTGAATATTTCTTGCCATTCCCGTCTGGCCTGCATGGTTTCTGTTGAGAAATCAGCTGACAGTCGTATTGGTGCCCCTTTATAGGTAACTACCTGCTTTTGTCTTGCTGCTTTTAATATTCTCTCTTTGTCTTTAGCTCTTGGAATTTTAATTATGATGTGTCTTGGTGTGGTTCTTTTTGGATTCCTTTTGTTTGGGGTTCTGTGTGCTTCCTGTACGTGTAAGTCTATTTCTTTCACCAGGTGGGGGAAGTTTTCTGTCACTATTTCTTTCAATATGTTTTCGGTATCTTGCTCTCTGTCATCTTCTGGGATGCCCATAATTCTGATGTTGGTTCGCTTGAAGTTGTCCCAGAGGTTTCTTACATTATCTTCAACTTTCTGGATTCTCTTGTCTTCTTGCTTCTGTGGAGGAGTGTCCTCTGGCTCTTTGTGTTCCAAATCTTGGACTTGATTCTTGGAATCTTCTAATCTGTTTTTAGGACTCTGTATAATATTATTTATTTCAGAGATTGTATTCTTTATTTCTAGTTGACCCTTCATTATTTCTTGTTGATCCCTTATCATATCCTCATAGGTCTCATTTATTTTATCGGCCTTTTCTAAGAGATTGTTAAACAACCTTATAAGCGTGGCTTTGAACTCTATATCCAGTCGCTTTTTGTCCTCCATTTCTTCCGTTTGTGATCTGATTCCTCGTTTTGGCATTTTCGCTGCTTCCCTGAGTTGGTAGGTTGGGAGGATCAGCTGTGTCTATGCCAGGAGACAACCTTATTCCACTAGACTTGGAAACCTGCAAAAGCCTCTCTGAGTTCAGCTTGGATGGGGCGGAGTTTCAGGGTGGAGCCTACAGCCTTGGCTTCCGGTTAGCCCCGCCCTCGGAGGTTCCTGAGTCTCAGTGCACCTCAGTGTCCTTTGGTATTTGCTGCAAGCACCTCTGAGAGAAAGGCACTCAAGAGTTTCGCCCACTACCAGACAGTGTAGTCTCTCCCCCAACAAGCCCACAACTGGGGTTCAGAGCAGTTGGAAGTGGGGTTAAGAACAGTCCGGAGCTTATGTCTGCTTCCCGCTAAGGCAATCTCGCGGCCCAAACGACAGTCTGTCCTCTGTGCGCACAATGTGCGCGACTCAGGGGCTCTGCTTTTCGCCGTTCCCCTACGCTTCTGTCTTACAGCCCAGATTCCCTCTGTATGAGGCTGGAGCCCGAGGGTCTTGCCCAGGACTGGGGTTCAGTGCAGACAGAACTGGGGCTCAGCACAGTCCTGAGCTTTTGAGTCCTTCCCGCTGGGGCAATTCAGCAGCTCAGCGAACAGTCCCTCCTCTACGCACAATGTGCGCGACTCCGGGGCTCTGCCTTTTCGCTGCTCCGCTGAGCTTCCGCCTTACAGCCCAGATTCCCTCTGTATGAGCCTGGGAGCCCAGGGTCTCGCCCAGAACTGGGGTTCAGTGCAGTCGGAGTTGGGGTTCAGCACGGTCCGGAGCTTTTATCTCCTTCCCGCTAGGGAACGCCAGCCAGGCACTCAGCTGCCCCTCCTCTCCGGCTCCGTCCTCTCCCAGCGTGCGCACACCGTGCCTCCGTACCTTAGGCTTTTACAGCTCCTCTGGTTTTCCTTCTGGTTTTCTCTTTCCTTCTAGTTGTAGAATTTCCAGTCAGTCAACTTTCCTGTAGTTCTGGATAGTGTCCACTCTATATTTTAGTTGTAATTTTTGAAATTGTTGAGTGCGGCTGCAGTTAGGCTTTTAACTCTGCCGCCATCTTGTTGTGAGTCCCACAATATTTTTAATTAATTTCAGAGAGGGGTGGGGGAGAAATGGAAACGTCAGTGATGATTCTCATTGACTGGCTGCTTCCTGCATGTCCCCTACTGGGAATGGAGCTCGAAACCCAGGTATGTACCCTGAATGGGTGCTGTGACCTCACAGTTCATAGATGGATGCTCAATCATTGAGCCACAGTGGCCGGGCAATATTCATGATTTTAACTATCCACAGCACATGAGCAATCCATGATGCACGACAGTCTGCTTAGGCATGAAAATGAACCCTTCCTGCAAACCACTTACCTCCTGAGTCAAACTGACCTCCTGGCACCCATGTGCTTTTCAATATGACTGAAGGTGCCTGATCATTATTATAAAATGATGAAACCATTTCTTCATGGAAAATTTCCTCTTGACAGAGTGCCAGATGCCAGCACTGGTGATGGATCTACTGTATCTCCTCTATGACTCCCAATCAATCTTTGCCCTAATAGTGAAACAATATCACATCTCTGTTTGAAAACTCTGGGGTTCCAACTTCAACATGGGTAATGAGCTCAAATCTTTGCTGCTTTTCTGTTTTTCAGTCCCATGGAAATGAGATAAGCAAATTACATAATTGACGGCAATTGGGTACCATCAAGCCATCCGTGAACCAATAACACTGAGGAATTTCTGTAATAGTTTTTAAAGGAAAAGCCAATTAATGCTGCATGCTGAACACAGGCAAATGAAAACAAAGGAAAAATAAATGGGAAAAATGAAAATTAAGAAACATATGCAGGCCCAGCTGGTATGGCACAGTGGTTGAGCATCAACCTATGAACTAGGAGATCATAGTTCGAGTCCTGGTTGGGACAGATGCCCAGGACTGTGGGCTCCATCCTCAGAACAGGATGTACAGGAGGCAGTCAATCAATGATTCTCATCCTTGATCTTTCTTTCTTTCTTTCTTTCTTTCTTTCTTTCTTTCTTTCTCTCTCTCTCTCTCTCTCTCTCTCTCTCTCTCTCTCTCTCTCTTTCTCTCTCTCTCTCTCCTTTCTTTCTAAAAATCACAAGGAAACAAATAGACACACACAAAAACTCAGATGCAGAGCAAAAAGGACAGAGATGAGGAGTAGGTAGTCAGTGAAGCAATGTAAAGGGCACTAGAAATCACCCACCATAGAGCCCAGGCAGGTGGTAGGGGAGCACAGTTAGGCCACAGGCTCCCCCTGGGCCTGCCAGCTCACACAGGGTGAACATGTGTTGGTGTAACTTCTATGACAGGTGGTAGTGGTGGGAGCACAGGGAGGGAGGCCCCATCCCAGCTAATCATGCTGTCACAGCAATCAACCCCCACTCCTTCTAATCAAATCTGAACACAAAACAGGCTTCACACCACAGTAAAATCCCAGAATACATTCTGTCATCCAAGTGGAAGTAAAACCCCTTCCTTAATAACTCCGGCACTGTCCTGATGCAGCCACCGACGGGAGACCACCAGGATGGCTCAAGGAGAGGTGCTCAGGAAGGCAGAAGGGTCAGCTGTACTCCCATCTACCCAATATTCACTCTTCCCCACCATAGCAGCGCTCCCTCCGAGGGAGGAGGATGAACCCCAGGGCCCCGATGTTGGTCTTGGCCCCCTGACTTGCTCTAGTCAATGAAATATAAGTAGATATGACCCATGACTGCTCAGACCTCATGTAAGGGCTGGTTTTCCAGTCTGGGTGCCATCATGGGATGGCTGGGGCAGGGGCCATGCGTACTACCTACTTCAGACCCCACGACCTCAGGCAAGGAAGAGGGAGAATCCGCTTAGAATCCCAACATAGCTCTATTTTAGAAGAACAGAAGTTATTTCTTCAGTGAGGTGGTAGGTACACGGCTATTCGTTTTATTGTTTGATCTTTAAACCACATGTATTCACTATGTATACTCTTTGGCCTTCATGGTATATTTCATAATAAAAATTGTAAAAATGAGTGACATTCAAAATTATCATTCTAAAGATAATTTTTCTAAAGAACAGGAAAAATTTCTTTTTCCTAATTGGTCCTTTTGTCCAAAGCTCAAGAGAATAACCAGATGGAGATTCAGGGGTAAAAAGAGACAAGTGGTAACCCAAGTCTGATCCAGATCAGGGAGGTGCGGCTGCTCGTAGGTGACTGTGTGTGAAACTACCCAGAGATGCCACGGAGTGCGTCTGCCCAGGAGGATGTGGCATGGATGCCCCCGAAATCACCCTGAACATCAGAGCCCTCTTCCACCAGCCACAGGACGTAACGTATTGTTAGCTCCAGCCACAGGACGTAATATATGACAGTAGCATCCCTGGGCACCAGATACAACATATAGTGACACCTCTCACCTCTACCCCAGCCGACATCCCAGCTGGACACTTACAATTCTAAGGGATTCCTGCACAGTAAGAACTTGCTTTGAAATGGCAAATGTTACTGTCCAATGAGTGAAAGGCTTGAGCACCCAAAAGCTGCAAATGGGCAAGGGAAGGGCAGTTGCCCTGATAAATTGTGAAGGGCCAGAGAAGACGCATAAACTGACAACTGAGGAAAAGTTAGGGGATACATGAGACAAATCAACAACTTAAAAGAGACTAACCAAGCTGAGCCATCAGAATAAATCGCTGTTGACATAGAACAAATTAATGCAAGAGGCAACTTAATCCATCTACTCATGTGATATTTAAGACAGGGGCAACGAGTGAGGAACATGGCTGCGACAGTAACCACAGGCAGGTACCCTGAGACCCCACCTGATCCAAGGCAAGGAGATTGTAGCCCCAGAATTCCATAGCCACAATCACAGGAAGAAAGGAAAGGCATTTTCAGCTGAAACCGGGTTGGCTCGGTGGATAGAGTGTCGGTCTGTGGACTGAAAGGTCCCAGGTTCGATTCCGGTCAGGGGCATGTACCTTGGTTGCGGGCATGTCCCCAGTAGGGGGTGTGCAGGAGGCAGCTGATTGGTGATTCTCTCTCATCGATGTTTCTAACTCTCTATCCCTCTCTCTTCCTCTCTGTAAAACATCAATAAAATATTTTCTTAAAAAGAAAAAAAAGAAAGGAAAGGCATTTTCAGCCATCAATGACTCAGAAGACACACTCTTTATGCACTCTCTCCTTCATAAAACCTAAGGGAATTCTCCAAACAAATAAAAATGCATGTCAGAATAGAGAGCTCAAGAAGGAAAGAGCATACTACATGAGATATATTTACATACTATGATCACAAGAATTAATTATAAGCAAAGAAATTACATGAAACGTAAAAAAATTCTAGTGATGAGATTATGAAGTTTAATGTAACTGTTAGGGGAAAAAAAAAACTTAAGAGAGCAAAGGGATGTCTACCATACACTCACTTCCATTCCAACAATTTCAACATAAATGGGAGAAGAAAGAAGAAAGATGTAAAAGCAAATGGAATGAACTATATTGTTAGCAGGAGGAGATTACAGATACTTCAAATTGATGTTACTAAGTAACTATAGGTGCAAATACGTATATCAAATGCTTAAGGGAAATGCAATTCATAATGGAGCATCTGCATATATATATTTATATCCTGTCCTGAGACCCATGCCACTCTTTAAGTGATTCAAAATAAAATGTATAAATCCATAATCACAAAGAGAATAACAGGGGTTCTCAAATCCGGTGGTTATGTTGTGTAGATATATATGGAAACATTCAAATGATAACATGTCTAGTTTTTGCTTCAAAATGTAGGTGAAGCAAGGTTGATGATGGGTTAATAACTTTTGAAACTCAGTAATGAGTATGTAGAGTCTATCACATTATTTTCTCTATGCTGGACAGTTTCCTAATGAAAAATAAAAAGCAAAGCATGTTGTGGTCAGAGTCTCTGACTTTAGTCTTAGATAGTACTATTTAATTGGTCTGGGGTGAGGACCCTTAACCTCCATTTTTAACAAGCATGTCAGATTTCAGATCTATCAGCTGCAGATGGTCTATGAATAACACTGTGTAAACTGGATCCAGTAAATATATTTATACTGTGGTTCACAACACAAGACGCTTTCCTAATCTTAAAACCCTTGTGTCTTGGGGGCCCAATAAAGGTAACTGTGGGAAATCCAGTTAAGACCATCAGCCACGTGAGGATGCCACATGGTGCCTTGTAGGGGAAGTGGTGACGTGATTCAATAGAGGAAACAGGCAGGAGCAGGCAGCTCTCGGGGGATGTTAGGTGAACCAATGTGGAAACACTGCTATGAGGAGAAACCTTAGAGAGCTGATTCCCTCATCAGCCATCTCTTCCATGTAGCCATAAGGCCTCCATTTGAATACTTTGCATTTTTTAAGCTTAATAAAATAAACATGTATTACCTTGCAATTTAAAAAAACATAATAATAAAATGATAATAAACAATAATAATACAATTGTTGTAATAAAAATCACAGCATTCTGGAGTTAGCCTTTGAAGGGGAACTCAGTTCTGTATACACTTTAATAGTCTAAAGAGTGACTCCTGAATGGGGACCCTGAGGTATCTTGTATAAAAAAACATGTAATAGATTTCTTTAGGCTAAAATGAGATGCTTCGGTGTTTAAAAGACTGAACTTAAATTGTCTGAGCCATGCCAATCATGGGAAGACTTTGCTCTTTAATTACACTGCAGGCACCACAGCCCGGCAGGTCAGAACACAGGGTCTAGAATCACACAAAGGAGGTCTGCAGCCAACATCTGTTGTGCAACCTAAGGTCTCCATATTTGGTTTCTCATGGCAACATCGGGATAATAATAGTATTTACCTCTTGGGGTTGTAGTGAGTGCTTGGAAAGGTACTGGCACTCAATAAATATAAGTTTTGGGGTTTTGTTTGTTTGTTTGTCTGTTCTGTTTTTTCATGAGATGTCTCAGCATTCAGCCACTTCGTACCCAGACTTATTTCTGCCGTCACAAAGTGGTCACCTTGGTCAGTAAATCCTGAGGCCTCCTAAAGCTTTATGAAGGGAGCTGGCAATGAGCAAAATCAGGCTCCTAATGGGTGCTTACTGAGCTAAATATTAAGGACAGGAGCAGGAGCTCCTATGGAGCACCTGATATTTGCTAAAGACTAATCCAGGGATATAAAACTAGACCTTGCCCTCAAAAATAACCCTGTAAGGCTATTCACAGCTCACAGAGTGCTACGGGAACCCGGAGGTGGGTTCGGAGAAGACTGCCTATAAAAGAGAGTGGGCCACGTCCTACTTACAACCACTTCTCTTATATAAAAGACCAAACTGGGCCATTTGGCCATGTGGTCAAGAGACTACGCCAGGAGAAGAGGAAGCTAGGGCTCTCCGGTGAATGTTCACCCATGTTGCACAAGACAATTTGCTCAACTGTATCCAGAAGCCCCAGGAAAGAGCTCACACGGTCTAAGGGCTCTAGGACCAGCTTTGCCACCTTTTATATTTTATGTCCTTGGGTAAGTGGCTACCCCTCTCTGCTTTTCCTCAGCTGTAAGGGCCTGGACGTGGCTCTTACATTCTGTGGTTCTTATGAAACTGCCAAATGGCCTTGAGTTCACAGCAAGGCCTATATCCAAGGCTAAGTCTATTATAATGATTCCTATTAACAACCACAAGTCAATGGGCACTATCCAACTGGAGACTATGTTTTAGGAACCATTCTTGCTTTGCATTCAGGTAGCATGCGGGAGGCTCTCTTAGCATGCGCTCGTGGTACCAACTGTAAGGATTAAGGGAGCATTAACTTGGGTCTTCAGGGACCGTGCCATTATTAAGGTACTGAGCCAGATAAACAGCATTCTACCGCCTTCACTCAGAGAAGCCCCTTTAGACCAGTAGAATGAATTAGAACACAGAAACTGGCAAAGGGCATCGACTGCCTTTTGCTGTGATTGCATACAGGGAGGAGCATCCTTAACAAGACTGTGTCACCAGCCCTCAGATACTTCCTCAGAAGGCTGCCCAGATGACTCTACCTGTGAGAACTGAGCAACTGGCCTAAAATTAGCAGTAAGGAACACTTTCCGTTGCACCTTCTATTTGCAAAGTGCAGCCTCATCAGTGTAACCAGCTCCTCTTCACGCTGGCTTCACCCCCTCTGCCTCCACTAGATGAGGCGGGGTCTGTGGAGGCTACACAGTGGCTGGAGCTGCAGGCACTAAGAGCTGGGTGTTAGCTCTGGAGTCCATAATCCCAGACTTCCCAATCTCCTTGTACCTGAGCTCCCACGGTCTGCATAACAGGAAGGCTCGGGAATTACCACCAGCTTTTTCCTATTGGATTTCCACTCTCTTTGTACTCACTCTCTACTAAAATTATTTAATTGGAAAGTATCCACTTAAAAAATATTTTACCACCCACTGCGGTTTCCCTGTAAGTGCCTGTGAAATCTGCAGTGTTTTCTGGCATGGCAGCCTGGCCTGTGCAAAGCGGATGGAAGCAATTCAGAAGCACCGGGATTCTTGCAAAATAACAGAAAGCCTTACGTGCAAGGTTTCAGGCCAGGGGCAGTCTCTGCCAGAAAAGAACACCGTGGAACAAAACCGAGAACACGAACATGCGGGGACTGGGTACGGGCCAGAGTTCAGCAACACTCCTCAGTGTGTGTGTGCGGGAAACAGGAGCTGGAGGGAGAGAGGAGTTGCCAGCTGGAGACCTGGTGTCCAGCTCTAATACCTCCTACGAGATTTTGGGCTGCCCACACTTCTCCTGGGCCATTTCTCACCTCTAAAAATAAGCGGAGAGATTCCTCCTTGCTGGGCTCTTTGGAAAATTAGATGCACTTGCATATGTATAAAAGCCTGCCGCCGCCGAGCTTTCATTGTGAGGCTTGAACTCCTTTTGAAGCTGTGGCTGCTGCATTGACTCAATAGCTCCCGCCTCCCTCAGGACCCCTTTCCAAACCCCGCCAGCCCGAGCCGTTTCTTGGGCTGATGTGCTCTTGCTTTGATCCGATTAGTGTTTACATTTCTCATCTACCGGGTAAAACGTGATCAAAAGGTTGCTGACAACCACGTTAGCGAATGAGGTTTGGAATGATGTCGTAAAGAAATAAATGTGTGACATTAGGGTGGACTGCTTCTTTCCATTCCTGGCTCCTGTGAAGAGTGACTTTTCTCCTAATGCTTCTGGTGAGTTTTCCTACCTCTTGCTTCTCTGTACAGAGGGCAAGTGGGTTGATTGAGCAGAAAGAGCGAGGTACCCTTGCACTTGACATCTGTCCACCTGCATGGGGCCCAACGCAGTATTTGGAAGTCTGTTACTGCTTGAGACCCCAGAATTAGGCAGATTTCTTCCTTGGTTCTTCCTCGGGCACAGCCTTGACCCTTACACATAGGGCCTGACTGAGGGCCGTTCCGTGCAGGTGCTCACGGCTACCTGTGCCTCTATAGCCATGGGCAGAGGACTCCCGGGCTTCTGTTGGCATGAAGGGAGTTAAATGAAGGGATTGTTTTGCATAGCACAACAACTAGGCGAAAGCCTCGATCTGTGAGGGAATGACCCAGAGTCTGAGCACAGACGTGTTTTTAAACACATGGGAGCCCTGGCAGGGTGGTTCAGTGGTTGGAGTGTCCTCCCTTACACCAAAAGGTCGAGGGTTTGATTCTAGTCAGGGCAAATGCCTAGGTTGCAGGTTCGAACTCTGGTTGGGTGGATTCAGGAGGCAACCAAACAATGTTCCTCTCTCACATGGATGTTTCTCTCTTTCTCTCAAGTCAATGAACATAATGTCAGGTGAAAATTAAAACACAAGCACACATGAGACACTTCCTAGAGTTTGCAAGAAACACCTGAAGTCCTGGTGAGCTGTTGGGGGCAGTGGGCTAATGAAAGTTTAGGTTCTAGGCATTTCAGTTGCTAGAATTCTATGATTCTAAAACAATATTGTCTCTTTCAAATGAGAAAGTTTAAAAATCCTATACTAAAAACTCAGCATTCGTATGCGATATCCTTTATAAGAGAGCCAAAGACCTTCCAACATCCAATTAACCCCAAAACCATGTCCTAACGCTTGGAGACCGGATGCTTACAAAGTCTTCTGGTAGGGAGCTGTGTGTTGCACATTTCCATTTCGCACTGCAAATCCACTCTCCTCCCCTCTGCCCTCTGTGCTGATCCTTGGAGGCTGACCCACATGGACTATATCAAGGGGCTCCCTTGCCTTTGACTTCTGTTGGGTTCAGCCAATAGGAGGCCTGAGTGGGCTATTAGAGGGCGGGAAGAGAATGGAGGTACAGTATCTGCTCCTCCAGCTTTCCTTCTGCTGGGTCGCCATGCTGTGTATGTCCATCTATTGAAAGCCACCGCTCTTTTCCTGGGTTCTTTCAGGCCTATGGGTGGCAATGGCTTCTTGTTGTTGCTAGCCCTGGAGTACGGTCCTGCCCCTTGATGGTTTCCCTGAATCTTGACCATGCCTTTATAAAAAAGTTCCTGTATTAAACTCTCCTCAGATTGCCTAGTTTGACCGTGCTGCCTGTTCCCACTGGGACCCAGATGGATTTGCTGGTGAATGAGTTGTTTTGTATTCTGGACACTACCTGTAGTCACCTGCATAAGCTCAGGGAGCCGAAACTCATATCTCGGCCTGAGTTTCCTAATATAAAACGAAATGGGATGAGATGAAAGGGCCCTTCTAATCACATATTCTGGAATTGAGAGAAACCGTATATCTAAAATATCTTCTGCAACTTAGTGTGATGTCTGGCGAGCAGGAGGCATTCAGTGTTTGCAGAATGATAAAATTCTAACCTTCTTTATACCCACTTAAAAAAAAATGTGCTTCTGGGAAAGGAACTGCCAAAGAAGTCATGTTTTTAAGTGTGCATAGAGAGGGCATTAGGATTACCTTTTCCTCGTGATTAAAAAAATGACACAATATTTCATGCACCTCTGCACATTTATGGCTCCACGGAGGCAGCGCGGTGTACTGAAAGTAGCGTGGGCTCCGGAGAGAGTCATTACCTGTTGACCTAACTTCACAACACATTGAACTGAGCTGCCTTGACGAAGGTATTATGTAATTGGGGGTGGAGTGTGCCAGACAAACTAAATTTTTAGGAGACACCGTACAGCCAGATGATGTCTCCAGTCAGTCATGTCTTATGGCCAACACTAACCCTACAAGGACCTCTCCTGAGAAAGTTCCAGGTGGCAAGGTTGCTTAAAGTCCACTCCCGGCTCAAACTCTTCCCTATTTCTTGGTCTCTCTGTCTGGTGCAAAGCCTGGTCCAAAACTAAAACCACAGACTTTTTTCTAACATATGAGCTCTTACTAGCTTGGATTTCTATACCTGAAAACTTAAGGTACCCCCAAATCACCACCTCCCTGTGCTAAAGGCACAATCAGGCTTAGATTATTGGCAACTAGTTAAAAGCATGGATTCTTATATCTTTGTATTCACCTGTCAATTTTCTACAAATTATATGTTTTTAAGTCAACTTCCTTCCAGTAAATACTCAGTGCTGCTGAAATGAGGATGGTTTCTTTAATTCTCCAATTTTCATCAGTAGTCATGCATAGAAATTGGCATTTATCTGTCATCATAATGATTAAGAATACCAGTATATGACCCAGGAATGCAGCAATCATTCTAAAAAGCATTCCTCTTAAAAAACAAAACAAACAAAAAAAACCCTTAAGATTTTAATGCAAATTACTCAACACAAATGGAAATAAGAATGTTCTTCTTAACAGTGTTCTTCTGAGGCCTGCTCTTTAAGTCACAGAGATGCTTCATGGTGGGTGGTGAACAGAGGTGCAACTATGAGCAGCCTCTGATGTGCTTCCCTAAGACATTTCTGCAATCCTCACTTCTCTTTAAACTGGGTAGGTGTTTCTTTAAAATTGTGGTAAAAATCTACATAACATAACTGTTACCATTTTAACCATTTTTTTCAGGGAACAGTTCAGTGACATTAAGTTCATTTGCATTGCTGGGCAAACATCTCCAGCATTTCCAGAAAAATCTTCATCACCCCACCCTGAAATTCAACACCCACTAAACAATAACTCCCCACTCCCTTCTCCCTGCCCACCACCCCTGTCCCTGCCCTACTTTTTGCCTTTCTGATAAACCACGTAGTTGGCTTCATTTTATGGAAGTCTGTCGTGAAATAGGCTCATCACCTCCCAGCACAGGCAGGCTGCTACCTGAATGCTGAGTAAAGAGAAGTGTCTGGGGCACACCCCATGGGATGTTCTGGAGACTGAAGTGGAAAATGGGGGCTACAGTTAATGTTTTACTAACATTCTCCAGATCTCCTGACCCCGGATGGAAATCTGAAGATACACAGAGCTTCTCACACTTTTCTCGGCACCCATCAGCATCCTGTATCAACAGGGAAGCAAGCAAGCACCACCATGAGACACTCTCTGTACAAGCTGGGCTTGAGATAGGAGGTGTTTCCCTAATGACCAAGAATGTAAGCATCGGAGTCAAGACCAATGAAGACTCCAAACAGCAACAATACTGAGGCAGGGTTCTCACACTTGCAGAGGTAGGAGAAACAGAAGCTGGATCACTATGGTAGATCAATCAGGGGCCTGCAGAGCAGAGAGGAACGGGCAGACAAGGCAAGGAGAACAGGAGCAGCATCAGAGGAGAGAAGAGCAAGAACAGAAAGTGGGAATCAAAGGGATGACAAAAGCAATAGTAGGCTCAGCAGAAAGATGCCAAAGCTAAGGAAGTGGGTCATTTTATGTGGGATATTGTTATCCACCTTATCTTCCATGAGGGACTCGTAGGAAAACACAAGAAGTGAAATGACAGGGGACCTTCCTCTCCCTTGTCAGGTAAAGGCTGATGATCCAGCAAGCCTCGGTACAGATGCTAAAGTAGCCTTGCCCAGCCCCGGAGTGATATGGAGGGAGATATTTAGGTTACACAATATAAAAAGAAACAGAAATAAAAGGTATGGAAACTACTAGAAAGGATAAGACATGATTGCCATAACAACACAAGAGAATTATTAAGCAAGAGGAGATTGATGAAGAGTTAATTTTTTTAAAAAAATTTATTGATTTTTTACAGAGAGGAAGGGAGAGAGAGAGAGTTAGAAACATTGATGAGAGAGAATCATCGATCAGCTGCCTCTTACACACCCCTGGGGATGTGCCCACAACCAAGGTAAATGCCCTTGACCGGAATTGAACCTGGGACCTTTCAGTCCACAGGCCGATGCTCTATCCACTGAGCCAAACCCATCTTGGCAAGAGTTAGATTTTTAACAAATACATTTAACTCCACAGCTCTCCTAAATGTCAATCATAGGCATTGCATAGTCCCTCTCAAACTGTTTTACTAGAGTACTCCTAATGGAGTACCACCCTCTCCTGAGTCTGTGATTCCTTCGAGGTTTACCCAGGACCCTAACAGTCACATACTTATCCCCACTGTGTTGACCCTGGGAGTCTATGTCAGAAGACCTTTGGATAATCCTGCAAATTAAGTCTAGGGAGCACCTTTGCCATTTGCCATGATGTCACAATGCTTTTTTCTACTGTGTCCATATGAGCTGCTATATGTCACCTGGAAAACAAGGTACATCAAAGCTTAAAACATCCCACTTCCATAGATAACATAAAATATACAAGAAAATGGGATGAAAGCATGTGGTGTTTGATTACCTTCATGACTTGAGTACTGTCTTGGAAATTTCTGGATGGTTCGCTGGTTTATAATTTGTTAAAGACCAGAAGGAGCCCCTATCTCATTGTCCCCAAAGTGAGAAAGAAAAAGTTGCAATTAGATGTCATTACTATTTACTGAGTTAGGTTTAAGATATGGATGTAGATTATCTTAAGGGGAAGAAGCAATGACCAGGTTATGAGTAAGGAGTTTGGCCCCATTCTAAGATAGAGAATAACTCAATTTCTCCTCAGATCTTTGAATAATTAAGGACAGAGACCACAACCATCAGTGAACTGAGAAGTGAATGTGGGTAATTATATCCAGTCATTACTTAATGCCTTGAAAGAAGTAAGTGGACTTTGCTGAAAATCCCTTCTGACTAGTGTTGGTCACTGACTTCTGAATGTTACACTCATGAACTTAAGAAAAGAACCACTCATTTAACATGGGCACTGAAATAAAAGAGAGGCCCACCTGATCTTTAGCCTCAAAATTTCCCTAAAAGGGTCTAGGAACAGCTTGTGCTATAGACAGATTGTTTCTGTTTCCTCAAAAAATTCATCTGAGTGTTATACCCTACTAATTATATACTACTAACGTGATGGCATTAGGAGGTAGGCCTTTGGAATATGATTGGGTCATGAGAGTACAGGCCCCACAAATGAGATTCGTTCCCCTTTACAAGAGGCCCAAGAGAGTTCCATCGTCCTTTCCGTCAAGTGAGAACACAGAAAGAAGGCACCTTCTTTGAGGAAGTGGGCCAGATCTTCCTGTGCCTAGATCTTGAAATTCACAGCCCCCAGATCAGTGAGAAATAAATTCCTGTTGTAACAGGCCACCCAGGCTATGGTAGTTTATTATAGCATCCCAGACTTAGGCAGCTTGGTCCCTTGGGAAGGTGGAATTATAAGTGAATGGGTTGAGTAAACTCAGCAATGAGCTATCTTTTTTGTTTCTCAATGCTCACATTCCCTACTTAGATGAGAGGAAGGGTATGGAATGATGGTGAAAGGATCATGTAAAGGGGAAAAAGTTATGAGAAATAACAGGAGGGAACAAAAGATTAAGTATTCTGAGGTCAACTATTGCTTCCTAAGAAACTAAGCCTATATAGCAAAGGGATAAAAAGCAGTAGAGAAACTAGGAGACAGAGGATTAACCTAGGAGGCCCCCTGCAAAAAAATTCTCATAAAAATAACATTTCCCAGAGTGAAAGTCATAAGGTTTTTAATCGAATATCCCAGGAAATGCTGAGCAAGATGAATGGAAAAGGGCATGTACTCAAACACATTGCTGAGAAATTTCAAAACCCAAGGGTAGAGAGAAAACCATAAAAGATCTAGAAGCAAGCTGCCTGCAGACTTCTTTTAAGCAATTCTATCATGCAAAAAGACCTTGGAACAATACCTTTAAAATTCCAAAAGAAGATTATTTTTATTATAGAATGTATGCTCAACCAAACCATCCATATAAATGAGGGCAAAATAAAAGCATTTTCAGAAAAAGGACTCAATATTTATATCCTATGTCCATTTCGTTTTTAAAATATATTTGTTTTCCTTCCCTTTTTTATGAGAGGAGAGAGAGAAATATGAATTGACTGCCTCATGCATACACCCTGATGGAGGATCGGGGATTGAGCCTGCAACATGGGCATGTGACTTGATCAGGAATCAAACTATCAACCTTTTGGTGCACAGGATGATGCTCAATCAACTGAGCCACACCTGCAAGGTCCCTAAGTACATTTCTGAAAATTTTACTTGAAGATGTACTCCAGCTAAATGAAAAAGAATTAGAGAAAGAGAAAATTAACTTATTTATTAAGAAAACAATAAACAGTGTACCTAACTTCCAAGTGCAAGTGATATGGGGTCCCAAGACATCACTCTGTGTAAGAATATTTATGGATGTGATCAGGAACTCCTGGGAAAATACTATAAAGAAGAAAGTGAGTTCCCACTTTCTTGACCAAATGAATGATCTAGAGACTGGGTATATTTAATAATATAGTGAAGAAATATGCTTCTTTTTGTTCACCAAATAGTCTATATATTTTATGATAGGAAATATAAAGTAGTCTAAGAAACACAAAATGCCATAAAAAAGTAATGTTCAAGTATAAAACCAATTAAAATATGACAAGGTACTTTAATAACTTATGGCATATAACTGAAGACTTCAGGTGCAAGACACTAAACCCTGCAAATGGCCCAAGATTAACAATATAAAACTCTGGTTCCTTTTTTCCAGGGTCCTATTAGACTTCATGGCTCAACAGATAATAATTTTTATAAAATTACAATCTTGTAACACCAATGATAATAGCTGCACCTTTGAATGCCAAACAAGTGCCAATGCTGTGATAAGCCATGTGCTAATTCATTGATCATTATTAAACCCTACGATTAACACCATTAAACAGATGAGGAAACCTAAGGCAGAAAGGTGAAGTAAGTCTACCCTTAATCACTGTACTCTAATATTAAAAGCTGATAACGATAACACAGTTAGCTGTTGGGGGTGGCACCAGTTAATTGAAAAAGCCAGGTAAAAGGGGAAAAAATCCCCCCATCTTAAGCTTAAATATTTTTTTAACATGAATGCTTCATTTTGACTTAAAATATTGATTTTACCAATCCTTTGCTATACAGTTCTTTCCTTTGAATATGGGTCCCCTCATTATAGTTTTGTGTTATCTTTCTTACATCAGAAACACCCACAATTCAGGGTGTGTTCAACTCAAGTTTGTTTAAAGTAGAATAAAAAGTTTAAGGTAATCTGTGAAGCAGTCTAAGAGAAGAATCCTTCTAGACTATTACCACTGTTTTCAGTCTTTCAGAGTGGTCCTCCACTTTGTAATTCAGCATCATTTAAAAAATAACTTCCCTTTATTGAGTCTTAGCATTTAATTCAGTTTTCATAGAAACAATTCTTTTAGTATTTATTTTTCATCAATATATATAATATTTAATTAAATTACACCATTGAATAACAAGTCCAACCTGAATAAACAAGTTTTGGAACAAAAATAAGTGCTTCTTTGTGAGCATTCAGTTAATTTATGGTAGCAGAAATAAACAGAAATAGTAGTGTATAGTCTGCTATCATGAGAATTCATCCTGTGATGATATTTACCAAAATGCTTTCTAGAAGAAATTGAGCTCTGATCATTCTGACCAGTGAGAGAACTGGAAGTTGGTTAAGAAAGCTTCAAATGTACCATAAAAGAGTTTGTTGATATGTAATGTTTAGAATTAACATATAGATAACACATAAATAACTTTATAATTCAGAATGTAAAAATTTTAACATCACAGTATACTATTAGTTTAACCAATAGCCTCATTTTACAAAGTAAAGGATCCAGAGATAATGTCTAAAGTCCATACAACAGGAAATGAAAACTTAAAAAAGAATTTAAGCCTAAAAATATAACTAATAAAAGAATCCAAAATAATATAGCAAATATAAATTAGGAATGGGAAAGCTCCTCATCTTGTTTATACATATATTTTCCCTTAAATTGGTAAACAAAATGACATATAAGAATATTATTTACAGTATGGAAGTAATTATCAAAAAGCTACAACTAGAAAAAAATTATATAAAAATAGTTGCCTCTGAGAGTAGACCCATGGATAACAAAGCTTTTCTTTCTTTTCTTTTTTTTTTTTAGTATTGTGTGATTTAAAACAAACAAACAAACAAACAAAAAACATTGTGTATATATTACTTGAACAATTATAATGAAAATTTGTAAATAAAAGGTGAAGTAAATATAAAACTTGTAAAAAACATGTTTTAAATTAGGAAGCTGAAATAGTCCCAATTCTGACTAAAGATGATCGCAAAGAGTCCACAAGGGGCTCTGTCTCAACTGAAACTGATGCCAAAAAGCATAGGAAAGCACCTGAGAAGGTTCTGCTCCCAGAAACTTCCTACTGGGCTGCTTGGGCTGAAGGACCCAGATGGTGGCCACTCCCTGGGTCAGGGCCTGCGCATAGTGCCTGGGAGGTGGCAGGGGGGGAACTGCAATTACTTGTGCTGCTTGGCATCGGGCACGTGAGGCCCAGCGTAGCTAGCCTGCCATCTGTTTACTTGCCTGCTTCTGTGAACTCACACCTACGTACCTACGTACCTGGCCAAAGGGTATTTTACAGAAGCCCTAGGACGTGCTTCCAATTTTTGCTCTGAACGAGATCCATGGAACCAGTGGAGCATACACGGAGCACAAACTCTCTGTGCACGGACTTGGCTTGAAGAGAGAAATGGGAAGATGGCATGGACGCTGTGAAATGGGTTGGAGGTCTCCCTGCAGCCAAAAGATTGTTTGGTTTTTTCAAACATGAAAATATGTTTCTCTTTTCATTTTATAAAGGTACTATCTTATTAAGGGAGAAGCTTCCTTACCCCAGTTAAGAATCAGTGGACACCATAAGAATGTTGACCTGAAGAAGTGATTGAGAGCCTGTAGAAGGTCTCTTATAACTGAAAAAGTAGCCAAGTTGCTGAGTTATAAAGCCAATATCCACAGCAGAAAAACATAATTAGCAACTTAAAGCAATTTTGTGTTTATAGTTGTTTGGCAAGCAAAGTTCTGTTTAAGTAGGTCCCTGGGCCATAATTACAAGCGTCAGTACAGAAAATACTGGTAGAGCCCAGGCCTCTATAGTGCGGAATTCAAACACACTTTCGAAAATGCTCTTGGGGAGAAGAATGGAATTATTTAACAATTTGCTCATAACAATGCAGTGAGAAAACAGGGAAAAAGAATATGGAGGTACAGGCCTCCTAACTCCCTGGCTATTCAAAAAATATGTCAGAGACAGCGCCCACGGCACTGTCAGTTTTAACATGAATTTGTGTAAAGGTGTGGCTCAAATCCCAATATTTTTGTATGTGGCTTCAAACTTCCAGTTCCAAAAGCATACAAATTGTAAATCAATTCTACGTCTGACTTTGAGCAAAGGAGTCCAAAAATATACTCTAGTGGCCACAGCCAGGCTTTCTTCAGATTTTAATGACAATCTGACTGCCCTTTCATAGTATAGGTGTGGGAGAAAATAGAAAAGCAAGAAACAATAGCACGGCAGTTGTATTTAGAAGGGTTTCTAGACGGGAGAGTGTCAAAGCACAAAGACAGTTTTTGTTGAAATCAGTAGGACGCAACACAAGACAGGCAGCTTTGCATGTCAGAATGTCTGCTGATACAAAACCCAGAGCCAGCAAAAAGCATGAGTCATACTTTCCCAGACATGACGGGAGACCTGTTCTATTGGATCCGACCTCATTTGTTCAGGAATTCCTCTTCACTCTGATGCCCGGGGGGAGGACACATTTGTCAGGCATGTTACTGCTGTGTTCTTGCAGAGAAGGGCTGCAATTGATGCAAATATAAAAATGTACCTGAATATCGTATCAGTGCTCCTGCAAAAAACAGCAGGGACGTAACCCAATCACCTATCAGCAAGTTCAGAAAACTCACCCCTATTCAGTAGTGGGCTGGGGCCAGCTCACAGCAGACGCATAAGAGACAACCATAAGAGACAAGTGTTAAATTTTCATGAATTTCTGAGAGCTAGTTATTAAACACGCCATCATTTCAAAATGTAACTATGTAAACTCGTAATTATCTAAATGATTTTAAAAACAAAGGTATTAAGTATTCAAAAGTCATCCTTTTCTACTCATTTTACTATTATCTATGTTCTCAAGGTTATTGATATGTATCACATCTCTATAGAGGAAATACTATAAAATGATGGTGCTTTTCCCAATTCGGCATTCAGTGATGCCATTTTGGTAGGTGGAAGCGGGCCATGGTGGGAGAATTTATACCATGGGAAATTCCCACACCACGAATCAGGGCTTAATTTTATTTTGTTGATAGACTAGTGTGAAGGAAGTGCTGAAGCCCTGACCAGAACTGCTCAGTGGTTGAGCATTGTCCCATGCACTGAGAGGTCGCAGGTTCAATTCCAGGTCAGGGCACATGCCCAGGCTGCAAGCTTGACCCCCAAGAGAGGGTATGCAGTAGATAGCCAATTGATGTTTCTCTCTATCCTTCTCCCTTCCTCTCTCTCTCTAAAATCAGTTTTCAAAAAGCACTTACAGAACTCAGAAACACCTATCAGAAAGAACATATACACCCCTATGTTCATAGCAACACAATTGACAATAGCTAAAACTTGGAAACAGCCTAAGTGCCCATCAGCAGATGAATGGATTAAAAGGCCATGGTACATCCATATAGTGGAATACTATGCAGCTGTAAAAAGAAAGAACTCTTACCCTTTGAAACAGCATGGATGGACCTAGAGAGCACTATGCTAAGCAAAATAAGCCAGTCAGAGAAAGATAAGTATCATATGCTCTCACTCATAGGTGCAATCTAATGAACAACATAGACCTAGAGTCATAGAAACCATCGAACAGACTGTCAAACCTCAGAGGGAAGGCAGATGGGAGTAGAGTGGGAGAAGAGATCAACCAATAAACTCATATGCATATTTACATAACGCATAGACACAGACAATAGGGTGGTGAAGGCTTGGAGAGGATGGGGAGGAAGGTGGGAGAGGACAATGTGTGTGTGGGGGGGGAAGGACATATGCAATACTTTCAACATTTTAAATAAATGTTTATTTTTTTAAAATTTTAAGTGAAGAAAAAAATCAATAATGCTGATTAAAAGGGTGTCACGTATACAGTGATTATATTGTGAATAGCACAAAAGACTGAAGATAAATTATTTGAGTTTTCAGAAACTATTATCTGACTCAATAAAGAAGCTGCTCACATTATTACTGACAAATGACTGAAGTGAAGTCACGACATGGGTCCTTGTTGTTTCAGTTTCATCTCACTTGTCAGCATAAATGAAACTGTCAACCACCATGCATGTTGGACCTACACTCATTTGTCAATTGCCATCAAAGGTTGCTATGGATACAGAACTTTGACAAAAATCAAGGAATGCGTTGTACGAGAATCAATTGTAATGCCATCAATAAAGTCTATTTTATTGTGAATTGTATATTGCATATCCTTTATAGCAGTAAAATTTATAATAAACTTCTGAGTGTGTATTTATGCCTACAATTTTAATTCTGCAGAGCTAGTGGCTACACAGGCAGCAGCACATGACTGCCCCCAACTCAGGCAGCATGGAGACTGACTTTCTCCGGCAACAGTAAAGGCCTAAGTTTCTAGGCCCCATTGTTCTACATACGGTCTCTACCTGATACAGAATTCCCACTTTAGTGCTCCGAAGACTTGGGCTTAACCCTGGCAATTCAATAATTAAGAATGTCTGGGCCTCCCTGGGACACACGGCTCACCTGGGGCACAGGGCCCCCTGGGACACACGGCTCACCCGGAGCACACGGCCCCCTGGACATATGGCTCACCCAGGGCACCCGACCCCTCTCAGGCGCTGGGGTCGCTTATTGGAGGGGCCGTGCTAGCTCCTTGCTCTGCTTATAAAACAACTAAAAGAAATCCTACGCTTTCATAACTAGGAACCTTCTTCACAACAGACAATTTTGACTTTAAAACAATAGCTTTGAAATGTACGTGTGCTTGACAATTGCCTGGGAAGCTGTTAAAAATACAGATTCCCGGGCTATGCACCCAGAGAGCCTGATTCTGTGTAAGGCCCAGGAATCTTCATTATAAACAAACCCCGCCCCCTCTGAAGGTAGGTGGCTCATGGTTCACACGCTGAGAAATGCAGTATTACGGGACATAGTGAACTTTAACATATTAGCTCATCTAAGCTCCTTTCTTAAGCAGATCCTAACTGGCTCCGTGGAGCTGGCCATAAAGAGGTACCTTCCCATCTCTCTGGCTTTTCTCTTCAGCTGACACGAGCCTTTCCTTATCTACCCAACTCAGTCTCTTTCTTCCTAGTGGAAACACACACACACACACACACACACACACACACACACACACACACACGTGTTGGCAATCATCAACAGCCTCATGAAAAATGTTGCTGAAGTCATGAGTGACTCTGCTAATAACGGAAACATGAGACATTTACTATGACTTGATTTTAATAAGACAACTTGGGGTTACCTTTTCTTTTCTAGGTGCTCACAAACCATCTGCCAAATTGGCTTAGGACTTTGCCAGTGATAGTCACCAACCTCATGCGTCTTGAATTTCTCGATTCCACATATCCTCCACGGTGAGGACTGGGCCGTCTGCCCGACTCTATCTGCTGGCATTGCTCCTGCCTCTATTGGATGTCTCCTGGCATCTGTCATTACTCCCTCCCCCAAGCAGGGAGATATCTTCCTTCTTGGTTTGAATATAAATTAAAAGAATACACTTCTAATTATCCTATGGGTGTTTCCAAAACATCAATTCACTCTTGCCATCAGGATTCCTGGAAATATCTTCATGGCATATTCCCCCTTAAAGTTCCTAAATATATATCGGCCTGGCTGTTTCATTTGTGTGCCCATAACCCTCTAAATTTGTGCTCATCAGCACCAGTTTCTGAAATGGCGGGGTCCTTCCCTCCCCCACTTTTAAGAGTTAGAATGGGAGGATCTAAAAGACCCTTTATGTTTTTCATTCCTCTTGAGCTATTTTGAATCTGACTGCATGAAATTATTACCCAGTTTTATTCACTTAAAATTCTCCCTCTATTACAGAACACACGTCCAGCTACATTCAGCCAAATCAAGTCAAATGCAATGCCAAGTGAAATACGATAATCAGTCACTCGCTATAAACCAGAAGCTGGTGCTGTTGGCCTAGCTGCAGTGGGAGTGAGGTGCAGTGTTGCCCCTTAGGTCCAGCAGCAGCCAAGACCATGTGGAAGAATCTCAGAGCTCAGGAAAAACAGTTCTGAAAACCACTGTGCAGATTCCAGCACATCAGTCAGGGACTGGCTTTTCCCTGCCATTTAAGTATTGCGCAGCACGCCTAGCTTTTGACAAGTTTATAGCATCACTGGCGCGGTGCCTTTCTTAGTGAATCTGAACATGCCACTGAGACAGAACTGTTAACTCAAAATACTCTGGGCATGAATTCCAACAAGTTGACGATAAAGTTCTGCAACAGAAACACTTGTTTTCACATTGAAAATTCAAAACTCAAAACTCCAGGGGAAGGAGTGGCAGCTTTCCACTAAGCATATTCTCAATTCTAGAGAAATTATCCACTGAGCCGTACTGCTCATGTGCCTGACACAGCATACATTGTTATGACAATGCATTTGTTACTAGGGCAAAAAAAAAAAGTCCTTTAGTTTTGTTGAAGAAAACCCTTCAGATTCAGGAACAGAAACCAATGGGTGTAATCTACCAATGGTCCTTTTTCGTTTCCCATTTCCAATTATCGTTAAGCGGGCATTTGGCTTTCATAGGTCAAGAGGGAAGGCAAGAAACGGGCACTCCCTGACAGGTTTAAGGAGAAAGTTCTGTGGCAGGGCTTTGCAGACTGCACTAATACCTTTCTAGGTTGGGAAATGCAATCCTGTGCCATAACTTGACAATGACCAGAATTCAGCCAGAAACACACATCTAGGCAGGTTATTCATCCATTCTCCCACCCACTCAAACATGGACCAAGTACTTATGCTGCAGCCGCTAGATTATACCAGAGAATCGAAAGATGAGTGAAACACAGTCCTTTCCGTCAAATACATGGCTTCTTTCATTGGAGTTCCCAATGTAATGAAGGAGGCAGACAGATGGACAGATAGGCAGATGATGTTGTAAGTGCGGATACAGTGACAGGAAAAAGAGCACAGAGAATCCAGGTGAAAGAAACTCAAAGCTGAGTGCATGACACATAGATCCAGACAACAGTGTGGTGATGGCTAGAGGGAAACGGGGGCGGGGGCTAGGTAGAGGCAGGCAAAAGAGAAAAATGGAGACATCTGAAATAGAGTCAATAATAAAGTTTTGTGGGGATTTGTGGGGGTTTTTTGTTTGTTTGTTTGTTTGTTTGTTTGTTTGTTTTTTAAGTATAGGGGGCAGGGGTGGGAGGAGAGTCATTCTAAGCCGAGCGGACAGTTTTAGCACAGTGACCAACTGCACAGCACCCACTATGTTGTGTGACCAGACTAGTCTCCCATATGTCACGCTAAGGAGCTTGGACTTGATCCTGCAGCTGATTGGAGGAGCTGTGAAGAGCTTCACAAAGGAAAGCAGCAGGGTCAGATTTGTTTTTATGGGAAGACCGCCCTGGCTTCGGTGGAGGCTGGATTTGGTGGTTGAGAACAGAGGCAGGAAGCCCACGAGGAGCTCCAATAACACAGGAGAGAGACTTGAGGGCCTGAAATAGGTGGTGGCCATTGGAACGGAGCTGGGAGATAGATATGAGAACAAAGTATGAGATAAAACTGGCTGGAATTGGTGCCTGTTGGGTGAAGGGAGGAAGCGACATGGGGATGGTTACAGAAGTTTCTGGAAAGACAGAGAAGTTTCTGAGTGACTGAGGATGGGGTAGTGTTACCATCAAGATAAGATTTTATATATATATATATATATATATATATATATATATATATATATATACAGACTGGGGTTGGAGAGATGATTTATTCATTCACTTCATATTTGGGCATACAGTCCAGGAACTGGTCTAGTGCTCAAACATAATAGTGAATTAGCTAGAAGAGTGTGGCAAGCCTGCGGGAACCGTGGGGAGAATATTTCGGGCTAAAGAACATCAAGGGTAAAGGCCAACATGATGACTCCAGTTTTGGACATGATGATTTTGAGGTGACTTGTGTCTTTCCAGAGGAAGACATCCATGAGGCAGTTAAACTTCATGCCTAAAGCTCTACATAGTCTGGGCAGAGACGTGGGTTGGGAACTGCCAGAGGATTGGGGGCTGGTGGATCTTGAGAGTGCCGGGGAAGACTTGGGGGAAAGAGCAGAAAGTGAGAAGAGCAGTGGCCATGCTAAGTAATTAGGAAACACCGACACTTAAGGTGCAAGCGGAAGAAAGAAAAATAAAACCCATGAAAGAGGAAAAAGAACTGGATTCGGTATTGCAAAATTCAAGAGCTTAGGAAGCAGTGATCGCCAGTTCAAGAGCAGCAGCATTCCAATAACTGAAATGTGGCCACTGGGATTAGCAATTAGCAGGTCACTGGTGGCCACAGTCAGAGCAGCCTCAGAGGGCTGGTGGGTGTGCAAATTGGAGAAGATGAGGAAGCAGCCCAGCAAGTGTAAGCTATTTTATGAGCAGTGTGGCTGTGAAGAGAGAGGGCCCTTGGAGAAGTAACGGGCAAAGTCCAGAGGCTGGCAAACCAGGAGGAGTCAGCTGGAGCAGTGCTGGCAGGCCAGGAGCATGCCCAGACTGGAGCAAAAGCCATGGATACTTTGCGAGTACCACAAAGACACATAGGTGTCTTTGTGCAGCCCTGTCTCCCAAGAACTAATTCCAGCCCATGCCCTGGACCTTACACAGCCAGGATGAAGCTGTTCGATCACTCAGCCTTCTTCACTCCAGTGGTTGCAAGACTCTTTAGGACAGGCTCCCAAATCTATGGGAGGAATCAGAGGTAACAGGAGATGTTGTAAACAAAGAAAAACAAAGGTGTTTGTCAGTGGAGGGGCCTGGATCTGAGAAAGGGGCTGAGAAACCACTGCTAGTTTCCTTCTCAGACCTTCTATGCGGCTGCTGCATCCTGTAAGGGAAGACTACTTATGCCACCCCTTACATTATAGGGCATCAGTCCCCCCAGAAGTTCAAGGTCAGGTACAGTTCCTTGCACCACGTGGGTTGTGAGAGGTGAAGAGAGGGAAAATCCTGAGTAGTGATGGAGACAAGAGCACAGCAGTATGGGGAGAAAGGAAACAAACAAATAACACAATGAAAATATGAACTTAACAGGGGTATGATCAATTATACACTCATGACTGCTGTAAACTACAGAAAGATGGATTTGGTCAACACATCCTGAAAGACCAGAAGGAGAGGGATCCATGGAAGCAAAAGACAAGTTAGGGTTTGACAGACCAAAGACAGTTCAACATAACCCTGCAGGTGATGCACTTATCATGGAATTTTACCTCAAAGGGCATACAATCCAGAAATAAAAACAGATTCCAAACATTTTAGAAAAATTCAGCAATAACAAAGCCATGGTTGTTTCTTCAATGAAGTTAGCTGATTTAGAGACATCGCTCATCCTGGAGATTGAGTTTAGGCAAGATAAGACTTTACCTATCACTTATCCCCCCAAACCCTCATTCATATGCTTCCCTTGAGATCACCATCAGCCCATGTTTCTGGCCATGGGACTCACTTTGATCCCTCTTGGATATATGTAATTGTATCCATCATTACCTTTCCATGCACACCAAAATATATAAACAGGCAGAAGGACGAGAATCATGGAGAAGAACCCCCCCCACACACACACACACACACACACCAAGAAAATAGTTGGGAATGACTTATTGAATCACTATCATAATCTCAAAATAAAATTTGAAAATACTTTTCATTTTAACACATAGTTATAACTACTATATACCTCAAACACACATTTCTAAAACCCCAACTCAGTTTCTCTCACTCCCTCAATCTGCTCCTTCTTCAATATTCTGTATGGATTAGCTGCCTAAATCAGAAGCCTCGGGCTTCCTTTATACCTCCCTCCTACTATACTCTATACCAGATGGATTCTACCATAAAACATATCACTATTGCCTTTAGGATAAGATTCAAATTCTTAACATGGCCCTCAAGACCCCATATACCTTTCTGACTTTCTCATCATGTAAACATCTCCTGCTCTAACTCCCAAATTCAACTCCACCTACCCTAAACTCCTTCAGGCTCCCTAAGGTTCTGAACCACTTCAATTCAAGCCTTTTCACATGCATCCCCCCCAAAAGCAAACAAACAAACCAACCAGCGAAAACACAAAACAAAACCTCTTTGTCTGAAGGCTTTGTTTGAACTCTGGCCTCTGTAATGTGTCAGAGCTTGTTTATTCCTTCTCTGGGAAAGTGGTCTTCGATACCACTCGTACCAAGTCCAAGTTTGGTAACCCTCCTATGAGCTTCCACCACACACTACACATTCCCTTGCTGCACTACATTCTAATTGCCTGTTTACTTATCTATATCCTCTACTAGACTGTAATCTTGAGGACAGAGACCATTCCTTTCTAGTCACAACAAGTCTAGCACCAAGGACAGCGCCCAGAATATGGCAGTTTCCAGTTAAACCTGTGAATGAATAGCTAGATTACATTGTATTGTCAAGTATGAAAACCAGCAGCCAAGGGCTAACAACAAGTTGGGAGAATAAAATGAAGCAAGAGGGGATGATAAGATGAAGTTAGAGAAAACAATAATGTATCAGGGCATCAGAAGGTTAGTGAAAAACAAGAAGGGAGATTAATGGAAGAAATAAAAGAAAGCAAACATAAAGGATGGGGGAAGAGTTACTTGCACATGGTTTTTTTCCATTTTACTCAGAAAAGCCTTTCCCCGAGGGGAGCAATAAGGGAACTAACATTTATTGAGCTCTAAGCGCCAGGCCTTGTTCCAAATCCATAATGTCATTTACACCTTACAGTTCCCCTACAAACATTATTATCCTCATTGTGCACGGAATCAAAAAACAAAAAACTGGGACGCCAAGAAATGAGGTAACGCTCCCCAAGTTATACAACTACGAGGTGGTGGAGCAGTCTTTGCACTCAGGTTAACGCGGACTGCCGAGGGTATTTGCTCTTCCCTGGAAATATTCATTTAGGGAATATTTAACTGCAGAGCAAGGGAGATTTGATGGTGAAAAGTTCTAAGCGGCTAATCTTATGAATAACACTGTGATCCACCTTGTTACAGCTCAGCTCCTGCTTTTTCGCTTCAAGTCTCTATTTTATTGCTCCTCTGAGAGCAGAGAGACTACCCTGAAGTCAGCAGCAGCCAAAAAATCCTACCTGGAACTGAGAGCAGCACCTCCCCGCCCCCCTCCTCTGGGGAAATGTGTGGTTGCAGGGACCCGGGGCACCTCAGTACAGTGGGGCTGCTCTAGCCCACCCTTTGCTGCAGGCTCCAAATGTTGGGGTGGGCGTACTGCTATCTCACCAGCCAGCGGTCCCGGCCCATGCCACACAGTCCAGAAATGGTTCTGTCATGTTCCAGCAATACCCACCCCCCCCAAAGTGTAAAACTCCACAAATGCATGACTTGTCATAGATATGGGCCTCACCTGAGGTACCTATTGTGACCAAAGGAAAATGCTTCCTAAATTGACATTAAAAAATGTGCTTGGAGCTAAAATATATATTGGGTTATTTTATACTGGAACAAAAAAAAGAGAGAGAGAACTGTTCTCTGTCTTTTCCCAAACTTTGATAACAATAAAAGAGCTTTGTCATGACAGCATTCACAGATGCAAGGGAAGAAAGGCTACTCCTCTAGCTGAACAAAGGCTCCCGTAGTGGCTATTGTACCTCGGGTTCCTTCATGTGCAGAAGTCCCCTCTCTTCGTGTAAAAGCAGGGTCCTTAGAGGCAGAGTCCCCACAGCCTTCCCTCACCCCCACTTTATAAATTTACTAGGCTTTGTAGTTTTTATCTGCAAATAGTCTCCACATGTGATATCACACACACACACACACACACACACACACACACACACGCATACACGTATATTGCTTGTACATCTGAACATCAAAGCCAATATTTTCTCATGAAAGCAGATTTTTCGCAAGAAATTAATTTTAACTGATCCAATTCATCATCTAACAGTGGTTACCAAGGATACCAAATAACTGAAATCCACTAGGCTCCAACTCGCTTGTTAATCAAAAGATATTAAGAGAAAGCTGTGAAGAATTATTGTTGTCTAAGTAATCAGACGAGAAACAGTGCCCCCCACCCCCACCCCAGGGTCCCCAAGTCCGGACCTCGGGTAAAAAAAACATCCCAGGCTATAATAACCACTAAACACAAGCAAAGCTTTTTTTCCTAGGATTTGGAGTTCAGTTATTCATATTTAGAAAAAATGACTGCTAATGGGTTGTTTCACTTTCATTCACTTCCCGATAAAACACGGAACTGAGAATGGCTGCTGATTTGATCTCCTTAGCGATCTGAAAGCAGATGACTCTCACATAGCAGTTAACTGAGCATTCGGGTAATCTAGCTGAATCTCTCCTAAATCTCGCAGCCCATCACCCTACAGGTATTAATACAGAGAAGCATTAAACTGATGAGCCTAGAGTGTGTGTACACCCAAAACAAAAAACATCCCCCCCCCCGGCCCCCAGCTAAAAGATCAACATGGTTTTTCTTTGAAAAGTACACATAAGATTAGGCACTGTCAGCAATGTATTATTGTACATTAAAAGGAGAAACAAAGAATGGCTTCTCTTCAAAAGGCACAATCACGTTTCTTACTGATTAGTGTATTTCTTTGTACTTTTAAGAAGATTAATTATGTGCCATTCATGGCAACTATTCTGTCCCATTTTGTTGTCTGCCTTCATGTTGCTTGGAGCCTTTGGCAAAAGAAAAAAAAATACTGTCGCTGTTGTGTTTGTCAAACTCCATCAAGCTTGTCTGTTACAGTTGTTGGCTTTGGGGTCATGCTTAAGAATGCTTCACCTGCCTAAAATATGACTGGTAGCTGCCACCCAATACCTACTCTTTCCTTTTTCCAAATTAAAAATATCCTAAAATGTAAATTGTAGTTGGAAACAGCCTCAGTGCTCATCAGTAGATGAGTGGATTAAAAAACTGTGGTACATCCACACAACGGAATACCATGCCGCTGTTAAAAAGAAGGAACTTTTACCATTTGCAACAGCATGGATGGAACTGGAGAGCATTATGCTAAGTGAAACAAGCTAGTCGGAGAAAGATAAATTGTATTTGGAATGACAAGATGCCAAGCCAAAAGACTACACTTCCCAACTTCCCTTCTACCGAGGTATGGCCATGTGACTAAATTCTGATCAATGAGAGGAGAGCACAGTGTTGAGTAGGACTTCCAGAAAGGTTACTTAAGAGCAGACTCAGGATTTGAGATGAAAATCAGGTTGGAGGTGGGGACTTTGGTCTCTCTGAGAAACGCAAATGTGAGTGCTAGAATTTCAGCAGCCGCCTCAGCCCATGAGGTGAATGTGAGTGAGAAGCCATGCACTGGAGAAGGCAAAACAGAAAGTCCCAGGAACCTGGTTCTCATGGCTGCCTGGAGCCTTCCAGAACTGGGAAGCCTGTCTCTAGATCTACCTATGTGAATTTTTAAAATGTCCTTCTGGCCAAAACCGGTTTGGCTCAGTGGATAGAGCGCCCGCCTGCGGACTGAAAGGTCCCAGGTTCGATTCCGGTCAAGGGCATGTACCTTGGTTGCAGGCACATCCCCAGTAGGGGGTGTGCAAGAGGCAGCTGATCAATGATTCTCATCGATGTTTCTAACTCTATCCCTCTCTCTTCCTCTCTGTAAAAAATCAATATATATATATATTTTTTAAAGTGTCCTTCTGTGTTAAGCCACTGTTGTTAATGCTTTTCTGTCATACATAGAAAATCCTGATTATACATTATTTTTATCATCCTTTAGAATTTTAATGGTTTTACTGTTTGTAAAATTCAAAACATGTGACAAATATGATAATTAGCCAAATAGCCAATTATCCCAATAACCATTTACTGAACAATCCACTTTCTCCCCCACGCATTAGAAATGCTACCTTTACCAAATACTATATTGCCATGCCACTTTATTCCATTAGGTTTGTATGTTTTCGGGGGTTGGGGAAATTGGGGGATTAGGAAGGGTTATAGTCTTTATTTCATCTAAGAAGTGGGAAGTACAGTTATCTGCAGCAAGTTGGGAGTAGTGCATTTCTAATTAGTGTGTTAGAGCTAAAGATGAGTGGGAAAAGGGCAAGGCAGAGGCCAAGTGACAGAAGAGCGATCAGCCAGGCAGCACTGAGGGCCCAGCCCAGAGGAGAGTCTCCGTATTTCAGGGTAAGAATTAACGGACTGGACTCTGCATCCCCAATGCCTGCAGGGTAAGAATTAAGGGACTGGACTCTGGCTCCCTGACTTACTAGCTGAGAGTCAGATGAATCACTTTATCTGCATAAGCTTTGGATTCCTCCTCTGTAAAATGCAGATAACACCAGAACCTACCTCAAGGTTGCTGTGTGAAATGCTTTATTATATAAAAAGCTTTGAACAGTATCTGGGATTAAGTTCTATTATGTATCATCATCATTGTCATTAATAGTTATAACGTGATTTCTACTATATCATCACCATCATCATCACAGCAGCATTCTTTGTTTTCTAAGTTTTTATCAAGAATAATGTAAAATGTTATCAGATGACTTCTGGACATCACCTAAGGTGATTATGTTTCCCTAAAAAAATATTGTTGTGACTGAGACACCATTTCACACTCACTAGAAAGGCTATAATGAAAAAGATAGATAATGACAAATATTGGTGAGGATTCAGAGAAATGGGAGCCCTTATGCACTACTGGCCGGAATGTAAAACAGTGCAGCCATTTCGGAAAACAGTTTGGCAGTTCCTCAAAATGTTCAACGCTGAGTTATCACATGGCCCTGAAATTCCACTGATAGGTATGTACCCGAGGGAAATTTAAACGTATGTCCGTGCAAAAATTTACAACTGCATTATCTTTGCAGCAGTAATGGCCCCCAAACTGTAAACAACCCAAATATCCATGAACTGGTGATTGGGTAAATAAAATATGGCATATCCATATCATAAAACACTCATCACTGATAAAAAGGAAAGAACTAATAACACATGCTACAACATGGCTGGACCTCAAAAAACAGTGTCTCAGCGAAAGAAGACAGTCACAAAAGAGACCACGTACGATATGATTCCATTTGTATGGAATGTCCAGAGACGGCAAATCTTTGGAGACAGAGAGTGAATCAGTGGCCTTCTCAACCAGATTAACTGTGGATGAACATGAGGGATATTGCCGGGGTGAAGGAAATCTAAAGGTGATTTATAATGATGTTTGCACAACCTCAGATTTATTTAATAATCCCTCAATTGTAAACTTAAAGTGGGTGAATTATTTGACATAAAATATGTCTCAAAATTTTTTTTAATAATAGAATGGCTGGAGACGGAAAAAATCTGCAGTTTATGTTACTTACTTTGTATAACATGGTCAAAAATTAAAACAAATTATATATAATAACAGCAGAATAAAATTTATCATTGTGATAACAGGTTTCCTAGTGCTTTACCACTCTTGTATTCTTAAAATAAATTTTACAAGCTTACAGCACATCATTCTTTTAATATAAAACCGTGTTTATTTTACTATTAGTTAACATAAAATTTGGGTATTTATGTGCTTGATATTTTTTTATGTGCATAAATATTTTTAAAAATATTTCCCTATTACCTTTGCTAGATTTAATATTGGTATGCTCCTAGCCTTATAAAGTTAATTGGGAAGTTTTCTGTATTTTTCTGTGTTGTGGAATAGTTTTAAAAATACATGAATTGTTAAGCCTCTACAGAGAATAACTTGATAATTTTGTATTAAAATATTTAATGTGTATAAGCCTAGATGTAGCAATTCCAATTCTAGTTAGTTAGTTTTTTTAAATAAACAACAGTGATTCTTTTTGGGTAGTGGAAGGGCTTGTGACCATTACTTATTTCTTGTGCTAATTTAAAATGGTTTTCTTCTTTTTGCAATGAGAATTTAAAACATATTTGCAATAACTATTATGGTTCCAACAAAAGAGAGGATGATGCATTGCTGACATTTTGATAAGCTGACCTATACAAATATCTGGGCATGTAGCTTATAATGTCTTCTAGATATTTTTATACGCACTCTGAGATGTTTATACCATCCACTCAATTTGTATGGAAATGTCATTGGCATATATAGCATTTTCTTATATAAGTATTGAAATCCCATCCACATTGGTTATTATATTCATTTTCTCATCCCTTTTGCCTTATATTTATTCTCTCACATTGTTTTTCTTGGTCAGAATAACAACATACTTATTTAGTTACAATTCAAAGAAACCCACTTGGTTTTGTTTTTCCCCCCACTTTCTAATTCATTAATTTCATCTTTGGTATCACTAATGTTTTCTTTGCTCCTTCATTTTTTGGGGGGATTAGCTTATTTTTCCATTTCTAGGTTCCACAATTTAATGCTTGGTTTATTTATTTTCTATCATTCTGTTTATGTACAATATCAAATTAAAGTTATGAATTTTCATTTAACTATCATTTTGGCTGCACTCCACAGTTTTGATATATGTACTCTCTTATTTCCATTGTATTTTCAGAATCTATAATGTCAGTTTCCATTTCTGATTTTTATTTATTTATTCATTTATTTATTTTTACTGAAGCTATCTCTGAAAGAGTTCAAGTTTTAGGTGTTTAGGGTTTTGGTGGTGGTGTTTCTTGTTGCTCATTCACTAATCATTTCATTGTGTTATGGTCAATAAATGTGGCCCAAATACATGCCTGATCAGTTCCCCTTTTATGATAGCGACCACTTTTTTGAAATAGTCTATAAACATGATTTTTTTTCTCTTGGTTTGTATAAAATTCATACAAATCAAACTTTTCATGAGATTTTTCTGTTTATGTGTCTATTGGAAGTGTCAGATTATTAGTGAAGTGTGGTAATCCCTTTTATAATTATGATTTTTCTAACTTCTGAAATTTTAACAATCTCAGTTCTATATATTTAAATACTGCTTCATTTCTGAAAGGTAAAAGTGTATGGTTGCCAAGTCTTCTTTATTTATTGTTCTGTTGATAAGTTTAAAATAAGTTTTATTTACCAGCATCCTCTCTTCATATGAAGATCAAGGAACTAGGACAGGGATGGGCAAACTTTTTGACTCGAGGGCCACAATGGGTTCTTAAACTGGACCGGAGGGCCGGAACAAAAGCAACCTGACCATGCTGGCACTCTCATCTTGGGCTGCTGGTGAAGGAGCGGAGGGGAGAGCAAGAGAACCCTCCGCTCTTTCGGCTCCGCGGGCCGGATAGAACAGCCAAACAGGCCAGATCCGGCCCGCGGGCCGTAGTTTGCCCATGCCTGAACTAGGAGGAGGTGGCCACATTTCAAACACGCTTCTCTCATTTCACATGGTGACTAAGGCAAGATATAGTAGCCTCTAAAAACCAACTGCCAGATTTCAGGGACTGTTTGTTTATTCTTCTTTACTTTCTTTACTTTCTAAAACTATCTCTTCAAAGGGACAGGTATTGGTGGGTTTGTAGCTTCCTGTTTTCTAATCCAGACCAAAGACAGGGAATGTGACTGAGATTTGTCTATTGTATTGGGGATTTTTAAAAATTCAATAACTGGCTTATACACTTTCTTTCTGTGTTTCTCTGAGTCAATTTGTACTAAAAGCCAAATAGACACCTTTTTACAAGAAAAGGTAAAATAAAGTAAGTTTTACTTACTGACTTCTATGTCGCATTCAGTATATTACAGACAGGAATGGTTAGTTTAATTAACATGAGGCTTTGCAAAAAGAATAGATACAGACAATATATAATCCACAGATATTTTAAACTTGTTATTTTAATATCTTTAATGAAACTAGTTCTTGAACATTTAAAGAACCAGCTAGTGTTGCCTTAGTTGGCTTGGTTCAGTGGATGGAGCGTCGGCTTGCAGTCTGAAGGTCACAGGTTTGATTCTGGTCAAGAGCATATGCTGGGTTGTGGGCTTAGTTTTCTGTAGGGGGTGTTCAGGATGATTCTCTCTCCCTCTCCCTTCCTCTTTTAAATTAATAAAAAAAATATTTTTTTTTTTAAAAAGAACCAGCTAGTGCAGTGGCTGACAAACTCATTAGTCAACAGAGTCAAATATCAACAGTACAATGATTGAAATTTCTTTTGAGAGCCAAAATTTTTAAACCTAAGCTATATAGGTAGGTACATTGTTATTAACTTAATTAGGGTACGTGGTATTTTGAGGAAGAGCCACACTCAAGGGGCCAAAGAGCTGCATGTGGCTCGCGAGCCGCAGTTTGCCGACCACTGAGCTAGTGTGAAGCTAGCTCTGGTCCTCTTGACATTTCCTCGTGTTGGCAGCTGCAGGATTAAGGCCACTGTTTACCACCTGCTGCTCCCCAGGGGCTTCCCTGATCAGAGCCGACGCTGTCCACAGCACTGCGTCCACAGCCCTGAACCGTCTCCCTTTCCTGTGGAGGCGTACGCCTAGAGCTCTTGTTTGTGAATCTGTCCGAGTTAACGTCCCAGTTCCCACATTCTAAGGCACTGGTAAGAGAGTGGTGATTGAGTCACTGAGGCGTCAGACAATATGAAAATTAAAAGATCATAAAACCAATATAATGAAAAAGAGCTGCTATTTTAATCTTTATGGGCTTACAGAGGGGATCCTCTCAAACTGAACCTCCGGGGATTAGATGGCCCTCGAGAAGCCTCCAGCAATCCACCCACAAATGGGCTCCAGAGCAGCTGTGGAGTTAGGATCAATGGGCGCTTCTACCCACAACAGCTGGAAGGCAAGAAGCAGCACGTGGGGGGATTTTCCAGTTCTCTTTGTAGACTCCCTCCGAAATATATTCCATAACATGATGAATTTTAACTCCCTGAAAAATTAAAGTAATTCACACAAAGTACTTTGAAAGCCCTGGAAGAAGGATGACCTATAAATTCAGGATATTACAGTGACATTAAATCTAAAGTAGCGGCCGCAGTGGAACAGATTAAAGAAAAGCAAACAACAGTTTTCTCATTCCCTCTGAAATAATTTGGGAAGCGTTCAGAGCTGGCTCAGCTAGGCCATCATATTATTGACACCCATGTTATTTGAAAAATTCAGAAAGGAAAATACGTTTGACCTAAGATTTTTCTAAAAAGTGTTCCAAGGGGTTCTAATGTGGCCCCTCTTTCTTTGTTTTCCCAGGTTTTCCTGACAGGAAGTGAGCATGTTAACAGGAAGTGAACATAGTGGCAAGAATGAGGGGCAGCCCACAGGAATCAATCGAGCGTGTTCTTCTCTAAGTTCACAGTCTACTTAGAATTTTTACGGAGTGCTTTTACAACCCGGTTACCCTAAATTAAAAGTAGATCATAATCTTGGTACTACAAGCCTAGCAATAAAGAAGACCATGATTTTGGTGCCAGGATGCTAGAGTTACATCCTACAGCTAATTTTTATACAGAATTTATAATTAGTTGCGCCAACAGCAGCCGTACTTACTAATACTTTGAGATACCTCCCACTCTGGTAATAAAAAAAAGGATCAATGACAGATAGTAAATGCGTTTTTGTGCTTGGATTTTCTTGCCTGATATTTTATAACAAATCTAAACAAATGGTTAGAGCACTTATTTTGACATTGGGACTGTAAAAAGTAATATCCACCCATAAAGGCCATAAATGCATGTCATTTGCAACCTTTGGCTGCACACCAGACTCGTGTGTCGAGATACGTTAGGTGTCAGCCCAGAAGGTTCTGATTTAGTCAGTCTGGGGAAAGGGCACTTGCATCTTCAGAAGTTCCCCCAATTGATCCTGATGCGTAGCTGGGATTGAGAATCACTTTCCAAAACCCTTCGATTTAGAAGCAACCTTAGAATTCAGAAGCAACCACTTCTCACTCTCTGCCTTCCATTAACTTCTTTTCAATGGTTCCAGCAGTTAACGTCCCCAGACATCTGCACTGGATCTCAGACACATCCTCAAAGTTAAAGTATTCACAGTTAATCTCAGTACTTTCCCAGATTTCCTGGAGTAGACCTGATAAGACCATCCTCCCGGGGGTTTGTGCCAAAACTTTGGGGATTGGGATCCCTCCATTCATTTCAGTGTACTGAGTATTTTACCTGTTGAACATTTTTATATCTATTTCCGCTTCTTCAACTCCATTTCCTTAAAGCATTCCTTCAACACCCCTGCCTAGAGATAAATACTAATGGTCTACTACTTCTGGTGTTGTCTCCAAGATCCCCCAGCTGTGAATGTCATGTTGGCTGAGCACAGCCCCTACACCACAGATACCCAGCTCGCCATGGACACCTACTTTTCTTCGGGTCACTCTCCCCACCCCGTTTCTGGCTTGCTGTCACTCTCTCCAACACTACGTTTTTTCTTAATTTTTTTTGTTAATTTAATACCTCCAACACTCTGGTATTTCCGTCCTTCTGCTTGTCTCCTTCAGTAATTTGTCTTCCACCCTAACTTAGGGCCTCACTCCCACGATCATACCCTAGACCCGACCGTCCAGCAACTCAGCCCTTCCACGATCTCTGGTCCCCTCCTCCTCACTGCATTCTCAGGAAGCATCCCAGCTCAGAGGGCCTACAATCCTGTCACTTTGGACTGTCCCTAACCCCCACACATCCACTTCATACTCTCCTTACTCAGACGAAATCTCAGAGTCAGTCATCCCAATCACTCCATTCTATACATCCTCAACTCTTTCATTGTCATACACAAACATGACCCTGCTCAAACACAATCTCCTGTCTCTCTGTGCCCGTACAAACAGTGCTGTCTGGAAGAAAATTTCACATCTACGGTGAGTAATATCACTTTAAATTTGTGATCATCAACTTCAAGAGGGTCCTTAAGGTTGCCTGGAAAACATCCTCCACCTCCCTAATCCATTCACTCTTCTATCTCCTGGGCCATTGGTGGGCACACTGCGGCTCTCGAGCCACATGAAGCTCTTTGGTCCCTTGAGTTTTCAGCAAAGGCCAGCTTTGGAGTACCCTAATTAAGTTAATAACAATGTACCTACCTATATAGTTTTAAAAATTTGGCTCTCAAAAGAAACTTCCATCGTTGCACTGTTGATATTTGGCTCTGTTGACTAATGAGTTTGCCAACCACTGCCCTGGACTATCAGATCCTTTTCTGTTTTCTTTTCCATCACCTCTTACCCCACCCTCAGCCTCAGCTGATAACCTTGCTGCTTCCTTTCTCACCCGTAATGGAATAGCAATCAGTGGACAAACTCTGTAAGATCCCCAAACCATATCTACCCACTGGGGCCTGTATGTTCTGCTCTGACTCCTTGCCAATGAACGAACTGTTGAAAACGCCACCTACTCAAGCACACCACTCAGGCAGTTCAAGTCTCTGTATCACTTTTAACATGTGGTTATTTTGTCCTTTAAAAACCATCTTTTGAGTTATTATTTGCTTCCACAACAAAACTCGAAGAAAGTTATGTACATTCCCTGTCTTCAACTTCTCCTGTTCTCCCTTGAAGAGACTCGAGTCAGACTTTCGCCAACTCAGCTCACCCACCTCTCTTCCAAGGTCACTCAATTCCTTTCAAGGTCACCAAGGAACCTGTGTGTTGCTAAAGGCAATGGCTGCTTCTCTGTCCTCACCTTACATGATCTACCCCAGCTGCATTTCACACACAGGGTCCCTCTCTCCTCTCAGGAATACTTTCTCCACGTCCAGGACACCATGATCCTGATCTTCCTCCTATGTGCTTGCGGATCCTTTGCCTCCTTTGTTGGTTCCTTCTCATCTTCCTAGCCTCTAACTAGTTGTTTGACTTCTTTTCTTTTTAATATTCATTTGCCTGTTGGTGATCTGGTTTCTCAGCTTTAAACATCATCTTTATGCTGATCGTTCCTAATTGTATATATACAGACTAGACACTTCTTCCTGGAACTCCTAGGAAGGATATTCAGACACTCGTTCAAGGACATTGCTCTAGCAATCCTCCCCTCCTTATCCTACATCATGCATTTCTCTGCTCCGCTAGATCATTCCCATCACATTAGTGCTGTTGTCTCTTACAATTTAAAATGAAAACAAAAACCACTCATCTCATTTTCCTCACAAAGTCAAGAACCCACGCACTACCTGCCAGCCCAAAGCAGACCTACTCCAGGCTGGGCCCTTTCTGATAACAAGCCTACATCATCAGGAAAAAAAAAAAAAAGAAAGAAAGAAAGAAACCAGACTGTGCATATCCACAAACTGAGTTGTTTCAATGTAACTCAATATGTTGCTTTTTCATTGTTAAATAACCAGGCAAAGAAACAAGATGTCACTGTTGGCATAGTCTGAAATTATATCTGAGGCCCAGATGCTTGAACCAGGCGGCTACACTTGCTAAAGGTAGTTTTTACAACTATATGAGGCAATGATACTTGCCTTTCAGGGTGACATGATTGGGAATCTAAAGCAGGTAATCCCCCATTCTGTGATTCCAATCTGTCAGGACCTCACCGTGGACAGGAAGAGCGTCCTTACCACCCACTCGAGCTCACTTCCCACAGAACCAGAAAGACTTGAGTGCACCCACAGAACTATCCCCATCCTGAAATCCCCTGAGAAAGGATCCTTTGGGCTCACTGCAGGAAATTGTATTTCTTTCAAGGTTTCTGCATGGCAGTGCTCTCACCCAAGTCCTCCACGGGACTTTGACAACAGCATGCAAGAACTTCCATGATCTGACCAGTTTTTACCAGAAACAGAGTCATCCTTCCCTCTACAGCCCCAACACACACTCCACTTACTTTTACCAAAGATCCGCTCTCTCCTGTCTTCCGGCCTTTCTGAGTTCCTAGATTGCACTGTCCTTCCCATCCACATGCTCCACCCAAGAATCAACTTTTCTAGGAAACCTCTGCAGACCCGCTCAGTCAGCTAATTACCTCTCTCCTCTTCCCTGCACCGTCTCCAGCACATGGCTCCCTTCTTCTCTTCATTGTATTCATTGTAAATATTGTTTTATCGCAATAACCATGTCTAATGTGTCTCTGAATTCCTGATGCCTAACCTAGTACCTGGCACTTAAGAAGCACTCAAATTTTTAAAAATTTAACTTAATTATAAGTTAAAAAGAGTGGTCATATCAGTGTGGCTAGAGTAAAGGTTACATAAGTGCTGGAAGGGAAGAGAGGTTGGAAAGAGAGAAAACATAAAGGAAAAAGATAGCCGAGTTATGTAACAACAAGTTGTTATCATATTTCATTTAATAAAAGCAGCACTTTGCATGGAAAGAATGTTACAGTGTGTGAGTTTTCATCTCTTTGCCATCATGGGCAGAAAATGAAAAATTCTAATTCTCAACATAGTTCAATTAAAGCTTAACCCTCTCCTCAAAAAAAAAAAAAAGAAAGAAAAGAAAAAAAGAATGCCACAATGAATCCCTATTTCCTGATGCACCCCTAAAATATGATTGATAGATTATAGACAGATAATCTGAATTCATTCATTATACAATATTCCGCCTATGAGCTAATTTAACAGAATATTTATATTTCAAACTAATGCAAATTGGTAAGAAAACCAGTAGATCCTCAAAAAAATAAACTGGCATATGGTAGGGAATAAAGACAGTTACATAAGAGGAAATACAAGTAGGTTTAAAGTATTAAATATATTCAATGCTACCTACAAAAAGTACAAATTGAAACAACAATGAGGTAGCTACTTTAAAAAGAGCAAGTAAATGGCCACACATAGGCTCTTGTAAAGAAACACAGGTCCTGTTAAATAGCAACCCTAAGTTCACGTCTACCACCTCATGCTAGTGGACTGACTGCTGGCCTGGAGCAGGCTTAATGGCATCGATCTACTGGGAAGCAATTTGAGCCCACTGTTGGTCATTTATCATTAAGAAATTTTCCCAAAAGGGAGTCGGATACCCTATATATAAAATATTATTAATAGTAGTGAAAAATTAAAATCTAGAAATCCCTTCCCCCTAAAATAGCTACATTAAAAAGGTATGTTTATGCCGAAACCGGTTTGGCTCAGTGGTAGAGTGTCGGTCTGTGGACTGAAAGGTCCCAGGTTCGATTCCGGTCAAGGGCATGTACATTGGTTGCGGGCACATCCCCCAGTAGGGGGTGTGCAGGAGGCAGCTGGTCGATGTTTCTCTCTCATCGATGTTTCTAGCTCTCTATCTCTCTCCCTTCCTCTCTGTAAAATATCAATAAAATATATATTTTTTAAAAAAAGGTATGTTTAGCCGAAACCGGTTTGGCCTAGTGGATAGAGCGTCGGCCTTCAGACTGAAAGGTCCCGGGTTCAATTCAGGTCAAGGGCACATCCCCAGTGGGGGATATGCAAGAGGCAGCTGGTTAATGTTTCTCTCTCATCGATGTTTCTAACTCTCTATCCCTCTCAATCCCTCTCTGTGTAAAATCAATAAAATGTATATTTTTTTAAAAAGGTATGTTTACTCTTTGGAATATATATTGTCATCACAATAGTTGCACAATTGTCCATTATGGAAAAATTATAATAGGTATAATGGTTAATAATTATTGAACATTTGCTATGTGCCAGTTACTTTGGTATTTCATGCCTTATGAGATAGGTAATAATAGAGGATTGGCAGATTTAGCAAATAAAAATGTAAGGTGTCCAGTTCAATTTGAATTTCAGGCAGACAAGCATAATCTATAATAATAAAAGTGAAATGTGCCAATTAGACCAGACACCCTCCCGGACAACCTTCTGGACAAAGCCGGGCCTATGAGGGAAGCCGGTTCAGCAGCCGGGCGAGGAAGGCCTACTCTTGCACAAATTCCATGCATCGGGCTTCTAGTTATTTAATCTAAGTCTGTCCCATGCAATATTATCTGTTGCTTACCTAACATTCAAATTAAATTGGGCTTTCTGTAGTTTATCTGGAGACTAATAATCCATTTCACTGATGAAAAAAAAAACAAGGACACTTACATGGAGCACATAGCTAATAAGTTGTTCATAAAATTCTAAGTTTACAAAACGTAGAACAGAAAATTTGTCTCTGAATGATTACAAATAGGTGAAACATGCATGTTATGGACTCAGCTAGAGGACACATGGACAGGTGATGCTACCACCACCAATTTCAATTTATTGAGCACTTACCCTAGTCCGGGGGTGGGGAACCTTTTTACCACCAAGGGCCATTTGGATGCTTATCACAGCATTAGCAGGCCATACAAAATCATCAGCTAAAAAATCAGCCTGCTCTATTTGGTCAAACAGTTAATTAACTCACCCCTAATGCCTTGGCAGGGCCAGACCAAATGAATTCCTGGGCTTTCTAGGGCCTGCCACTCTCCATTCCCCACCCCTGCCCTAGGCACTGCGCTGGGACAGCCCCCCACTCCCATTTTACAGATGAATAAAGTGAAGAGTTACACATTTTGCTCAAAGTCACAAAGCTAGTGAGCGCAGGATCAGATTCTGACTCCAAAGCTCTTGCCTATTCCATTCTGTCATCTTGATTTCCCCGGTGAGTTCGTTTAGTTTTCTTTCAGATGCAGCTCTATCAGTGTTGATGTAAAAGTTTTCCTGTGATAAAGGACCTGCTCGGGATGACTATTTTGAGGAGATCTGCAAAACCTACTTCATGGAATTGCTTTGGTTTAAAGCCGTTCCCACAGCCAGCCAATGAAACGCGGAGAAGCGGCAGCCACAGGGCACTTTTATGGCTGAAACTGTGATTTCGTTTAGAGAGGAGAAATACTCCAACGTATCCCTTAAAAAATGAGACCTCCTCCCACTGCCGCCTCTCACAAGTCCCTCCCCTTTTCTCCGACTTGCTGGCACATGAACTTGTTAGTTCCTTCAAGTAAATCAGTTAAGAAAGAACCATGAAGTGTTTGTTTGTTTGTTTGCTTGCTTGTTTGTTGAAGCCAAACATATGGGAAAGCACGTGTGCTCACACAACCACAGAAATTCCTGTATGCTTTTCCAGTGAAAGCAAGTGCCTCTCTTCTTTACAAAACAGAGAATTTCGGGGTACTTTCCCTGAGGTGTCAGCTCAATTTTTTTCTGAGAGAGCTCAGCCCACATCAAAAAGTCTGTGCCTTTTGATTGTTTATTCTTAAAAGAGGCAGCTGGTCACAGGCTGCCCGTGAAGCCTTTACCAGGGTTTGCTTTTGTTTTTCCCTCCTAACAATTGCCTACACCCCTCGGCGGCCCATGTAGAGGAATCCCACGGAGATGAAAACACACTTGTTTAAATAAAATATTTATGAAGAGGCTCCACAATGTCACTGAAGCAAATGTAAATTAGACCTTCACCTATGAGGCATCCAATATGCCACTCATTCCTTAGAAGACGATTTCCTGATTGCAATTAACATCCATTTTGTAAAATTAATCCCATCGTGCATAATGACATCAATGTCTATTCATAAAAATCCAGTGTTTTCAGGTTGATTTTTTTGGACTGTCTGTGAAAATGTGAATTAAGGCTAATATTTAATCTTGGTAATTATTTTTGAAATTTTCCCTTAGAAACTATATTTAATTACCATTTTACATGCACATCTTCTAATGAGTTTACTTCACTCTAATTCACTATAATGTGACATTAATAAAATTTCCACATTATGGTCTTTTAATGAAATAGTATTTGGCATGATTTTCTCAATTTGTTCTTTCTCCCACCCTATCCCCCCCACCACCCAATTGAGTGAACATAATAGATCCTCAGGATAATTTTAAAGAGTCTGCAAAATAAAAGTTTGGGATAATAATGTCAAAAGGAAGTTAAGAATTCGTTGATTTGGGTAATAAGGGTGCAAGGGTCACAGTCAAAACCCCTGACATTGGATACCATCTTTCCTAATTCTGCAAGCTGAGCAGAGTCAGGTGGATTCATCCTCCACTTGGTGGTCTTAAGAGTTGTCCTCCTCCTGGCTGCACATTTGAATCAACTGAGAAACTTTAAAAAATACTGATATTAGAACCCAGCCCCAGAGATTCCGATGGAATGCTTTAAAATTGTTTCATTTTTGTTTGTTCGGTAAAGCTGCCTAATGTTGAAAACCACTGGTCTAGAAAAAGCTTTTCCTGAATAGGGTTACCGTCCATCTAGAAAGAGGAGTCATCAGTGATGTGTCCTAAGGCCCTGCTTCACACCCTACTGACCAGGTGAACCAGAACATGAAGAACAATCTCTAGAAATACAAAGCTAGAATGTCAATGGAAAGCCAGTATCCTGAATAATTCATAAAACTCAAATATTTCGTATCATTCAAATTCATATAATTCAAAAATGCATAACCCAAAACTGAGCTGAATCCTTAAAATTGCATAGAATTTAAACTACACTTAGAAACGAAATCCAATATAGAAGTGCAGAACAAAGGAAGTGGGTCTAAAGATGGCTCTGATGAGAAAGAAATACCTAGGGAATTTGCATTGACAATAACTCCTACGTGAGGTGTTTTAGAGGCTACTCTGACTTAGGCTCAACTCTTTTCTTAAATGGGACCCTTGGCCTTGGGCTAGCTTCGCTCTCTGAGCTTTAGTGTATTCATATACATCAATCTTGTAGCAATGCCCCTCAAACTTCAATGCCCCTATGAATTAGCTGAGGCTCCGGCTAACACACAGAATCATACGCAGTAGGTTTGGGCGGAAAGCTGCCTGACGATGCCTATGGGCCTGGTCCACAGATGAACACTTTGAGCAGCAAGGTATTAGGAGATGTTATAAGGATTGAGTTAAGTGGCCCACATTAAATGCTTGGCACAGACATGGTTGGCAGTCTACAGAAGAAAAGCCTTAAGAAGAATATAATAAAATGTGGTGAAAATCTAGAAGTCCCATGTTCCAATCCTCTTTTCCAGATGTGGAAACAACAGGTTGAGAAAAGTTAAAATAGCTAATTCCTGACAGCCAAAGGTGTGTAATGAGAAGAGACATTCTGTCCATCCCTCCATCCCCCCCATTAGAGACATTCTTTTTGACGGAGAAAAAGTACAAGCAAGATCAATGGATGAAAGTGAAAGACAGCTTTTCATTCCATACAAGGAAAAACCTTTCTAACAATAAATGCTGAAAGAAAGAAAAAAAATGCTGTCTTGTAATCAACTGGCCCTCTTTAGGAGAGAGAATGAAGTCCCCATTTACAAAGTACAAGCACAGACCAGTTGGTGATGTTAAAGAAGACACACTTCCAGTCACTGTTAAACACACAATAAGTACAATTAAAAAATAAATAATAAATCAGGAACCTCCTCATTTCCCTCCCCACTCCAACTCTACTCCCCCTGAAGTCTTCTATGTAGTAAATTGAGATACTTAAGTCAAAAAGCTTTGGAGTCATCCTTCACTTCTGGTCTCTCACTCCTCGCATCCATTCCATCGACAAACCCTAATGCTGTGCCTTCAGTGTCCATACTCCAACTCCTTCCCGTCCTCTCCATTAAGACAACCCCGCCTCCTCCGTCTGGATTACTACAACAGCCTCCCAACATGGTTCTCTGTCTTCTAGCCATGACCTTCTCCAGTGTTCTCTCAACCCAGCAGCCGGTATATCGCCACTTCTCTGCTCAACCCCTCTGATGGCTCCACATCTCATCCAGAGTAAAAACCAAAGACTCCATAGTAGTCTACAAGGCACTACATGTTCTTCCCCCTCAAATCCTGGACCACACTTCTTGTGATCTCCATCTTTTTCACTCTGCTTCAGATGCCCTTGAGCTCGGTGTTTCCTTGAATCACATTAAGGACGCTTCTGTCTCAGGACCTCTGCACTTGCTCTTCCCTTGGCCATGAAGGCTATTTTCTGAGATTTGCAAGTTTATGTCTCACATTGCCAATACAGGGTGGGGCATAAGTAGGTTTACAGTTCTTTGTTTGGCAAATAATAATATATATATAATATGGAAAGTATCCCCTTGGGAGTCTGATCACTCACTATGACATGCACTGACCACCAGGTAGTGGCAAGGAACAAAGGGAGGCCCCGGCCAGCAGCCAGCAGTTTCTAGGGACCCTACTACACATGCACCAATTTCATGCACTAGGCCTCTAGCAATTAATAATAATACAAGAATAACCTGTGTTTTGCATACTCAAACTGTTAAACTACTTTTGCCCCGCCCTTTTGTTATATGAAACAACCGAAAGACCTCTAACAGACTCATTCTAATTGCTTTCTGTGTAAAAAGGTACTCACATTTAGCTTAAAGGTCAGCACTTTACTTTCTATAGTTGGTACAGATGAAGAACTGGTTGAGGCATCCTAGCTCCAATTGTGACCTAGCTTCATTTTTTTTAAAAATCACCCTTTATCAAATCTTCTCTTAACACCAAGTTAAGAAAGACAAGGTGCAATACTCCCACATCAGAGCGCTGAAAGAATCGGCCTTGTGGTGCCCACTGGTGTGTGACCCAGGCTTATCCCGCGTGTCACATGAACAAGCATCCTAGAGTCAGCGTCACTCTGCTGTCCACGGGAATGACATGTGTTTTCTCCTCTTTAAAACCCAAGTTCCTCAACTGAGCCTGAGAAAACCTGGCCACCGCCAGGTACCCACCGGTGGAAACCAGAGAAAGCTGGGCAGAGGCATCCGGGTGGGTTCCTTCCTAGAAAGAAGCAGCCCCCTCCTGGGGCTCACACTCCGGGCTGCTGGGCAGGGTGGTCCTGGGTCACCACACGCACCTTGCACAGTGCTCGCTGTGCAGCTACTCCAGCCACTCGGCTTGTAGCACTCAGAAACTGAAGCCACTCTTGGCATGTACAATCAAGGAGGGCGGGAGAAAAATGCATCTGCTGTAAGACCTAATGTAAGCAAAGGAGAGGAGAGAGGAAAAGGAAAACAAAATTCTGGCCTGAACTGAAGTGCCCTGGGAGAGAGGGCATGCTTTGGATGTCACCTTCAGCCTCAGGTCCTCTCACTTTCACTCACAGTACCCCCACCCCCCAACTCCTTCCTCATAAGCAGGATACTTCCTGACGCAAACCCATAATCCTCAGGGGCTGCCTCAAGACCTACTGTGCTGTAGTTTAAGAAAGCAGAGCAGTGCTTTCCAGAACTCGAAGCATAGAGAGGCACGCTCCTATCCATGGCCACGTCTCAGCCAACGAATCAGATTTGTCTCTTGTAAGGAACCTTCTCTGTGACTCTTCCTCAAGGGCAGCCCAGGGTAGGGGCCGGGGGAGAGACCTAAGAACATGGAATTCCAGCTCGTGGATGAAAAGGAACAGAGGCATAAAATCGGCCGGAGAGATGTTAAACATGCAACTCGGCAAGAGACCTCATCCATCTTCTCTTGTACAAAAGCCGGAGACAAGCGCTCATGGGGGATAACAATGGGAACTCGCGGCACCGTCGCAGGCAAGGACGCGGGGCTCAGCGACACCGAGGCTTGCTTTGGGTGAAGCACGCTAAGTAACCGTTTTGTTCCTGCTGCCGAGGGACAGAACCTGCCCCACTCAGGACTTCATCCCGCGCCCCTAGTTCCTGACGTGAGGCCCGCTCACCCACGCCTGTGGTCTGTGCAGCAGGTCACATTCAGCAGCAAGCCACATGAAGGCCAGACATCACAATTCTGGGGAAATTATATGGCCTCAACAGAATTTCTTTTTTTTAAAAAATATTTTACTGATATATTACAGAGAGGAAGGGAGAGAGATAGAGAGATAGAAACGTTGATGAGAGAGAAACATCAACCAGCTGCCTCTTGCACACCCCCTACCGGGGATGTGCCCACAACCAAGGTACATGCCCTTGACCGGAACCGAACCCGGGACCCTTCAGTCCACAGACCGATGCTCCACCACTGAGCCAAACCGGTTTCGGCTCAACAGAATTTCTTGACTTAACTCTCCACTCTGCATACATAACACCTTACTGATCACCCAATAAACTTAATTAATGTAACCACAGGCAATAGAGAACAGTATTTTTTTTTCTTTTTCCATAGAAACAAAAGCCTTTGAGTAGGAAAAAATATATTGTAAACTTTTAACAGATGAGTCCTCTTCACCCTACAGACTCATGTTGAATATACTATCCAAGGAAATGCTATTTAAGTCGGTCTCGGTGTGTACCTCTTTATGAATCAAACCATTCTCTAATCTATCCTTTGGGAAATGGATTTTTATGTAACAGATTGGCTCAAAAGGCGGTATATTTGTGCTGGATAATTTGCACAGCAATAGCTCATTTCCAAAATGTATACACAGGACTATCAGGGAAAAGGCCTCCATCCCTCCCCATCCCACCTTTAACAATCCAATCACAATTAATTTTTATTATTATTATGTAGGCTGAGAGAATATTCGAAAAAATATTTTTCCAGGTGAGTAGAATCTCAAGAAAATATTTACAGGGGCTGCGTATGCCAGTAACTAGTAGTGGACGAGAAGTCAGACGTGGGAGACCCAGAGACCTTTGGGGAAAGCAAATGGCTCCACCAAAACTCTCTCCTCCGGCCTTCATTGACCAAATGCCAAAATAAATGAACTTTCCAAAGTTAGGAGCTTCACAACTTTCCCTGGGGATAAAACTGCAGGCGCACACGCCTTGACCAGAGAGCCCACTGACCCAGGTGTGCCCGGAGGTGGCTGCTGGTCATGCCAGGCTCCAGGCCCAGGCCGCCTCCTCGCCCAGGGGCCCGCGGGGAACGGGTTCAGGCCCGGATGCCCAGGACCTGGGGCACCCTGTCCCCTTCCCAGCGACAGATCCCTCCCCGCCCTTCTCACCCAGACCAGAGAAGGGAAATAAATGGGCGCTTCGGCGGCGCAAGGATGAAGCGCGCCCGGTGGGATTCGGTCGCTGCACGGGCCGTCCCCAACTCTCAACTTCCCAGACTTTTCCTCGGGCCTCGGCCCCCTGCCCAGGGCTCCAAGGCCGTGGCGGCCTCCCCCGGCCCGCCTGGAGCAGCGCAGAGCCCGGAAAGGGGGGCGCGGAGCCGTGCGCTCCGGAGCCGCCCCCAGGAGCCGGAGCATCCGTAGCGCAGGTGGCGGGCGTGGTCCCTCCAACCTTACCCCAGCCCACCTTCCTCGGCCTGCGCTCAGCAGCCTTCCTCGGGGTCCCCGCCCGGTTCCGGCATCAGGCCGGGGGTGGGGGGTGGGTAGGGGGTGGCGCTGGTCCCTGATCCCCTCCTCTAGCTCGTCGGCAACCCTCACCCCCCCACCACCATCCCCTTCCTTCCAGTCCGCGGCGCTCTCCTGCCTCAGGCCCCGGTGCGGCCCCAACTCCTAGCCCAGGGCCCTCGGACCGCGCCGGGCGGCGGCGGCGGCGGCGGCGGCGCTCACCTGGGTCGCGGAGCCGGGGTCTGGCGCGGTCCCGCAGGTGGTAGATGAATTCCTGGCAGCTGTCGTGCTCCAGGGCCCCGCGGGCGCAGAGCTCGGCCAGCAGCTGCAGCGCCTGGTGACAGAGCGCGTCCCTGGCCCCGGGCATCGCCCCCCCCGCATCCTCGGACCGCGCCGGGCAGGCGGGCGCGGGAGACAGCCCTCCGCCTGCCAGCTCAGAGCCGCCGCCGCCGCCGCCGGGGACCCGCGGGGAAGCGGCCCGAGCCCCAGCCCCAGCCCCAGCCCCAGCCCCAGCCGGCCCGGCCTCCCACCGGTTGCATGCAGCTCTTTGCCAGCCGGTCCGCTGGGCTCTCTCTCTCTCTCTCTCTCTCCTCTCCCTTCCGGCCCCTCCGGCCCTCCCCCGGCCCCGGGAGCGGTGGCGGCGCCGCTCAGCCCCGCGCGCCTCGCTCCTCGCGCCCCGCCCGCCACTCACGGCCGCCGGGGGCGGGGCGGGGCCGGGTCAGGGGTGCGCGCCGCGGAGGGGGACCGCGGCGGCCCGAGCTGGGGCGCCGGCGGGGAACTCTGCGGGCGCTCTCGCCGGCTCCTAGGGGGGCGCGGGACTCTCGGCTCGCGCACCTCGCGCTCAGAGCGGCGGCACCCAGGTTTCCGGGGTCTGGGTGGGTGGTGCGCGCTCCGCTCCGGGCGCTCTCGCCACCGCACCCCCTCCGACCTGATGCAAAGCCAACCCCTCGCCAAAGCACGTTTTGGGGTGCGGTGCGTTGAGGGAAAGGTGCAGGCTGGACCACGCCCGCCAGATCTTGGGAGAACACAGAGCCCCGGGTTCAAACTTGAAAAGCACCGCCTGTCCAGAAACCACGGGGCCTTCCCAGTCCTAGGTGCCCACATATGCGGTTTGGGGCGGTCCAAGGGAAGATTTCCCAAGCACAGAACCTCTTCCACTACCTTGGTCTTTGGGAGAAGGTGGGGGCTCTCAGGTCAGAACTAAGGCCAATGGCACCCGAGAAACACATTGGGACTTAACCTGGAGCTGTGTAGATCTTGGCTGGTGGTCTGAGCAACTGATTGGAAATCTGGGGATTTGCCAGCGTGTTTCCAGCACACACCAAGGAAGGGTAGCACAGAATTTGGGAATGCAGGGCACCTCTCATGCATCCACCTCTTCAGCCTTTCATGCAGTAAGCCCCCAAATAACTACGTAACTGCATAGTACTGCGCTCTGTTTTGTGTGTCGGGCACTGTACCACAGCCTTTTAGACATATAATCTCATGTAATTCTCTGGATGGCCCAACAAGGTCTGTGTAAGTGTTGTCCCCATTTTGCCAATGAAAAACCTGGCACTCAGAAAAAATGGTACCTGCCATTTTTTCATTATGTGGGGAGGCAAGGTAACCCTGATTTTTGTTGTTCTTGTTGCTTTTATAGACTCGTGTCCAGGCCCCGCTCTAAAACAATTAGGATAGAATCCCTGTAACTGGCATCCTTAGCCATAAGGTTGTTTTGTTGGTAGGGACATCTCAAAGCAAATCACGTGCAGAAAGGTAATTCAGGATGCCACAGAGTGTTCACCCAACAGAAACGCTTTGAAATCCCGCTGTGGCTGGCGCTAGGGCCTGAAGGACTTTCTATCGCAGCAGTTTTCAGCCTTTTCATGTCATGGTACACACAAACTACTAAAATTCTGCAGCACACACCAAAAAAAAAATTTTTTTTTTGGCCAATCCAACCCAAAAAAAGGTATAATCTTGTTTCATTTATACTGAATAGCTTTTGTTATGTTAGCTATTGTCATATCTTTATTTGCATCTTGGGAAAAAGAGGTCAGTGCCATGACGAACTAATCACATATTGCATGTTTTAAAAATTCTTGCAGCACACCAGCTGAAAATTGCTGTTCTACTGGAACAGTAGAGAAAAGGCAGAGTTGTAAAGGTAACTCCGGAGAATTGTAAAAAGGCGAGTGTACTTTCTACCCTAGGAAATGAGGGAGGAGAAGAACCTGCGGAGAGGGAGCCCGTGGAGGAGGGAGAGCAGAAGCTGGTCCCGAAAGGAGGGCAAGACCTGTGAGGTGGAGGGGGAAGCAGAGCGCGGTGCTAGGGCTGCGGTGGTAATGGTGGGGAGGAGCCATGCTAATGCGCGTGGAAGACTAGCTGATGTGACTGTGTCGAAGGGAACTGAAAACAAAACAAAATTAGTTTGACCAACAGCATGGATGGGCCTAACGGGTATAACGCTAAGTAAAATAAGTCAGAGAAAGAAAAAAAACCATATGATTTTACTTATATGTGGAATCTAAAAAAAAACCCACACTAAACAAATGAATGAACAAAACAAAACAAATAGGCTCACAGATAGAGAACAAACTGATGGTTGCCAAAGAGGTAGGGGTTGCCGAAACCGGTTTGGCTCAGTGGTAGAGCGTCGGTCTGCGGACTGAAAGGTCCCAGGTTCGATTCTGGTCGGGGGCATGTACCTTGGTTGCGGGCGCATCCCCGGTGGAGGGTGTGCAGGAGGCAGCTGGTCGATGTTTCTCTCTCATCAACGTTTCTAGCTCTCTATCTCTCCCTTCCTCTCTGTAAAATATCAATAAAATATATACTTTTTTAAAAAAGAGGTAGGGGTTGAGGGTAAAAAAGGTGAAGGAGAATAAGAGGTACACCAGCTATAAAATAAATAAGTCATGGGGATGTAAAGTACATATAGGGAATACAGTCAATAATGTAATAACTGAATGGGACAGATGGTTTCTAGACTTACCATGATGCACGTTGTTAAGGCATACAAATCTATAATTACAGTTGTACACCTAAAACTAATGTAATATTGTACGTCAACTATACTTTAATTTTTAAAATGAAGAAAAAATTACTTTGGTAAGTACAGCAAGATATGATGAGGGCCTAAATGGAGCTAGAGGCATTGGCTGATTTCTGGAAACTTACAAATTTGAATAACATTTAAAATGTTAGTTGACAAGAATGTGACCCATGGAATGAAAAAGAAGAAAAAACAAAGCGTCAAAAACTGACAAGGGTTATATGTGGTTGGTTCTTGATGACACCTTGAATTGTGGGCCTAGAATTTAGGGGAGAGGGGAATCAACAAAAGCTCGCTGCTGCCGATCTAATGCCAATAGGAGTTCCCAACCTGGGTGTGGTCAAAGGAGAAACTTTATCCAGGTGAACAGTTTGCAATCCAGGGAAATGCACTCCCCAAAGCAAAGGGAGGCCTGCTTTTAGAGAGAACTTTCTACCCTGACCCCTGATTGGTCCATTTTTATGCAAATGAGACATCCAAATTTGCAGTTTGATTGATCTGAATTTCACTATCCTGATTGGTCAGTAGATATGCAAAGGCAGATATAGCTGCACAGTTCCAACTGAATGGGGCAGGTCTCAGCCCTTTGGCTGAGAGATGATTCCAGGAACTCCTTTATAAGGTTCAGTTCAGATGACAGGAACACTGGGCAGGAGGCTTGGAAACTCAGTTTGTGGCTTTTCCCTGGAATGCAGTGTGTGGTCTCTGTCAGCAACGGCTGCTTGATTCTGGCTATGATTGGGGGGGGGGGGGGGGGACCCGTTAGCCACAAGGAGTCCTTGGCAGTCCTGCAAGGTTCACAGGGGAAATTCGTTATCATCCATAGAAAAGTCAAGATTGAGTTGCCACATTGGGAAACTTCCTCCAGGAAAGGAAAGCTGGGGGAGTCGGAGAGCATTTTGTCATGTAAAATGTGGCTTAACAAGAACAAGACTGAAGAGCAGCAATCAGAGGGAGGAGAGATCAGACAGAGGGGAGGCAGGGGGCCAAAGGAGGAGGAGCCGCGGATGGAGGAGACACATTATTTAAATACCCGATTTCACTCCCTTCACCTGTAAAACAGGAAATTATAGCCTCTGCCACTTGGGGAGGTTGTGAGTGTTTAGCACATAGCACAGTGTGGTAGACACACAACAGCAGCCATAAAAACATATTGATTGAGCCCATACTCTGTGGCAACATTATGCTAAAAACTTTATGTAATCTTATAAAAATCCAGTGCAGCACACATTAGTATTATTTAATGAGAAACCTTAGGTGCCCAAACCGCTAAGTAACTTCCACAAGGGAGGTTGCATAGTAACCATTTTCTCTAAATTTTGTGTCTTATTGTCCGATACATCTAAAGGACATATTTTTTCCCCCTCTTTAAGTTCCACTGACAGTTGGTGCTGTAGATCACTCCTCCATCCACTGCTCCTCCTCCTTTGGCCCCGCCTCTCCTCTGTCTGATCTCTCCTCCTCTGGTTGCTGCTTTTCAGTCTCGTTCTTGTTAAGCCACATTTTACATGACAAAACTCTCTTCCACTCCCCAGCTTTTCTTTCCCGGAGAAAGTTTCCCACTGCTGCTCTTAGACGGTAGATAGCCTCACTTCTGGTCCCAAGACCCAGGTTCTATACTGCAGAAATGGTCTGAGATTCTTAATGGCAGAACTGTGTATCACTGTCGTTTCATTTGATTCGGTTCCTAGCCAAGCAAGTTGCCTTTAACAAAAGAAAATAGATTCAACTGGCAGGACTCCTTTTGTGTGAGCCCATGCTGTCTCCGATGATCAGCATGCCGATAAAATACCCACAAACCTCCTGCTTCATTATTCCAAACAGGTTTTCATCCTCTCACTTGATTTAGAGGCTTAAATATAATTCACCGGGACCAGAAGACCAGCACCGAGCTCATGTTCTGTGACAACTCTCCCCTCTTGGGCATCCACCTCCTTTTAAATCTCTGAGCGTGGCCCTTCCTTGTTTGGCGTTCATTTTTCCTGAGAGATAAAAATAAAGGCACATTTTGGATTGGGTAGCTCCACTATGTCACGTGGCTGTTATTGTACCAAGTAGCGAGTTGTTTAGGATGTTCAACATCTTTATTCTTCCTTCCTGGGTGTGTCAGTTCCTTCAGAGATTTATAATCGCCAGTGACCGAGTTTTAACTCCAATTGTTTGACTTGAAAGAGAAGAGATTGATCAGCTTTAACATCTAAAAGATACCCTAATTAAAGGAAGGGTGCGGAAGGGAACAGAAGGCGAAGTTCCAGGTCAGAAGGCCTGGCACTCCTCCACCGTCTCCTCTTAGAAGACACTCATGGCTCCACATTTGTTCATCTTTTCAGAATGAGGCCAGAGGAGAGAGCAGAGGTCAGAGTTCTGCTGACTGAGAAACATGGACCACAGGACCCTCCACCGTCAAGAAACTTTTTAATAAAAATACTTTTGCTGCAGTGGGACCCAGGGGGAGGGGCGGTGAGAACCAGAGGAGGAGTGGACTCTATTCATATGGTCCTGAGATAGTCACCATAAAACAAGCAGACTGCCAAATGACAGCGGGGAGGGGAAGGAGACCTGGGGGGAGATAAGAGAACAACCGAAGGACTGGTATGCATGAATATAAGTACAACCAATGAACACAGAACTCTGGGGAGGGAGGGCATGAATGGGAGGTGGGAGGGGAGGGGCAATGGTAAGATATGTACACATATAATACCTTAATAAAAAAATGGAAAAAAATAAAGATGATAAAATAAAATAAAAATATGTTTGCTGTTCCTTGAGCTGACTTTCAGAGCAGCCAATGTCCCTCGCCCGGGGCAGGGCAGGGAAACGGCTGGAGTCACTCTGGCTGCTGAAAAGAGAGAGGATGATGAAATCCAAAACTGGCTAGTCTGTGTCACAGTAGTCATGGGATCCTGGAATATCCAGCCACATAAAGAGCTGCCAGGAGAGAAGACTCTTAATAACTAGCCATTCCTCACCGTCCACAGCACGCTGCCCCCTCTCCTTAGGGCTGAACATGAATGGAGAGCCCAGCCAGCATGGTCAGTGGTTGAGCATCAGTCTATAAACCAGAAGGTCACAGTGCGATTCCCGCTCAGGGCGCATGCCCGGGTTGTAGGCTCGGTCCCCAGCTGGGGGCACACAGGAGGCAGCAGGTCAATGATTCTCCCTTGCCCTTCCTCTCTGAGATCAAGAAAACTGTACTTAAGAAACAAAAGCAAATGGATGCAGAGCAGCTTGACCTGCTCTCAGGTGCCTGGTTGTTAAGAGGTCAATGTGCTCACTTTGGAGTGAGAATATTACATTATTAAACACTTAATTAAGAGCTTCAACAATCCTTTTCTTATTTTTTGTCTGTTTGTTTATTGCAATAAATGGCTTTGGCCAAAATCTCTGTGTACAGACAGGGCTAGTCAGTGGTTGCAATGGGCTGTGTGACTCCTGCGCCCTGCCCTCCTTTGCAGGTGGGTACCCCGGGTCCAGGTGAGATCACATCCTGAGGCTGAACAAGCCCAAAATGGCCAAAGGAGCAGCACTGGCCTCGGGCCTTCACCAACTCTGGGGGATGCGACCATATCTAAGCCTTAATTTTGTTTTCTGCGCAGGAAGATGGGCAGGATCTACCCAATGTACACTGAAGCCCTGTGTGGTCCTTCCAGAAGTGCCTAATGATCATTCATAGCAGACATTTACTGAGCAGTTTCTCAGTACCATGTGCCGTTATGCTGTGCTTTACGTGCTTGTCTTAAAGGAATCATCACCACAACCATTTGAAATAGAGAATGTTATTACCATCCTAACTTTACAGATGGGAACACTGAGACTCTGGGTCCTAAGTCACCTGCCAAAGGCCCTCTAGCAGGCGAGGGAACCCACCCAAATCCATGTTGGAGAGACTCTAGAGCAGCTGTGGGCAAACTACGGCCCGCGGGCAGGATCCGGCCCATTCGGCTGTTCTATCCGGCCTGCGGAGCCGAAAGAACGGAGGGTTCTCTTGCTCTCCCCTCCGCTCCTTCACTAGCAGCCCAAGATGAGAGTGCCAGCATGGTCAGGTTGCTTTTATTCCGGCCCTCTGGTCCAGTTTAAGAACCCATTGTGGCCCTCGATTCAAAAAGTTTGCCCACCCCTGCTCTAGAGACTGAAATCTAACCGTTATGCAATGTGCCTCCCCATGAATTTCATATCGGAGTTGCCTGGCAGGATTTTTCAAGTTTTATTTACCTTCTTGGAGAACCTTTCGATCCCCATGGACAATCACAGGAAACCCAACTTTATACTCTAAAATGAATTATATACAGCTTGATAAAGACTTGATTAAAGCCCAGGCAATTATATGATAAACTATAAGCAAGATCCTCCGTGCTCCCATTGTTCTGCTAACCCAGTCCCACCTGCCTAAAAGCTTGCAGTCCTCTGGGTTTCCCCTTGCATGCCTCCTTTCACTCCCTCTCCCCCCTCTTCTGCCTGCAGTGTAGGCTTGGAATTGCTTCCTCCAACACAGAGACCTCAATTTCTCCATAGCAACTCAGCAGAGTTCAGAGTTTGCATACAGAGTGTCCACTAACTACACATAAGTTTTCCTCCTATTCACTAACTGCAAAATAATTGCTGTCCTTTATCACACAATTATTCTTTCTCTCCGTGTGTGTGTGTGTGTGTGTGTGTGTGTGTGTGTGTGTTGTATGTGTGTTTTGAGTAACCTCTGCCTTTGGGTTGAGAAAACAATTGCTCTTTTGGCCAGTAGAGGAAGTAATGATGGATTCTATTACAATACAAAACAACTTCTCTGGGCTCATGTGGATGTAGCAAATGAGCAATTTTTTTTCCCTTTTGAATAATTTTATCCCCTGCGGAAGAATAATTGTTTCCAAAGAGGGTTAGGGTTCTTCAGGTTCATCGGGGCACAGCTGTGAGCCAGGATGAGGGCTCAATGCACTATTTTTGAAGGGTCTTTTGAGTTCAGACCTTTCTGAGAGAGTGCAGGGTATTGAAAAGAAGGAAAACTCATCAAGTTGAGATAATGAAGGTTTTATGCAAAATCTGAACTTTAATGAACTGTAGATGGCTGTCTGACTTTGAGGATTTAATTAGAAGAGGAGGAGTACCATTTAAACTATAACTTTAACTCCCATTGATTAAAACAAAAGAACATTCCTTTATTTTCTTTTTGATCTTCAGAAGAGAGTGCATTATGTATCAGTCATCCTATCTGAAATAATTCTATTTAAAGCAACATAATGTCACTTGTGAACAGTCTCGATACAGTCTCGATAAAGGAGGAAGGCATGGTCTTTTTTATTTTTATTTTTAAAATATATTTTATTGATTTTCCACAGAGAGAAGGGAGAGGGAAAGAGAGCTAGAAACGTAGATGAGAGAGAAACATTGACTAGCCTGCACACCCCCTACTGGGGATGTGCCTACAACCAATGTACATGCCCTGACTGGAATCAAACCTGGGACCTTTCAGTCTGCAGACCGACGCTCTATCAACTGAGCTAAACCAGTTTTGGTGTCTTTTTTTATTTTTTATTTTAAAAAGTTTGGGATATTGAAAGATATGTTCAAAGTTTGTCTTGTGGGAATTTTTTTTTTAGCCATTTACTATGACATTTACAGGGAAATGTATGGCACATATTATACAAGTAGAAAATGTAGACAAGTTTTCTAAAGTGTTTTCCCCCTCAATTATGTTCCTACTAGAAGCCCCCCAGCCTGGCCTACACCCTCTTGCAATCCTAGGGATGTCAGACTGTCGATTTTGGCCTGATCCCTGAAGGCCAGGCCGAGGGACCCCACCGGTGCATGAATCTGTGCACCAGGCCTCTAGTATACATATAAGATCTTTGGTTAATCTCCCCCTACTCCCTTCCCTCTGAGATCCATCAGTCTGCTCCATGTTTCCATGCCTATGCATTGAGCGTCTGCCCCCTGGTGGTCAGTGCGTATCATAGCTACCAGTTGAACAGTCTCATTGTCACTTAGGCTTTTACATATAGAGATTTTTCTTCAGTAACCTGTGGTTTTTAGGCTCAACTGAGGGTGAAATCACTTGAAGTAAATCTGTTCTATGAAACTTCAAACACAGATGCAACTTAAAATGAAAAAGATGGTTGTTACCTTCCAGTGAACACAGACACCCAGGGATGGAATGGGGAGGGTGGGAAAGAATCAGGGCTGGAAAAGTTGGAGAACAACTCTCTCTTGTCCTCCAAGATCTACTTTGGGTTTTTGTTGTTATTCTTTTTGTTTGTTTTTATCACAAACCAACTTTCTCTTTCTCTGTTGCTGACTTCTCCTCTTCTACCTGACCTCTAGCTGTTGGATGCCCTGAGTTTGGTTCTTGGGCCTCTCTCTATTTCTGTCTTGCTATACTTTTTCCTACATCATTTTATTCGGCTCTAGGATTTAAAATATCCTTGATGCAATGATGACTTTCAAGTTTACATCTTCATCCACAATTTCCTTCTTAGCTCCAAGCTCATATATTAAACCCCCTACTTGATAACCACTTAAATGTGTAACTTCACCTTCACCCCCAACCTATTTCTTTCCAACCCTCCTGATGTAAGTGAACTGTTTATTTAAATGCTCAGGTCTACACGAATGCATCATTGCTTTTGTCCCGTTCCCTTTCCTCTCTCTCCTAATTCAATATGCCAACAAATCTTGTTGCTCTTAGATGTGTAGTTTATTCCCAGTCTGTCTCTGTCTCTCTGCTCCCACTACCTTCCCTCCATACAAACAACTATTACCTTCTGCTTGGACCTTATAATCACCTGCTATAGCAGATGGCATTGGTTGATTGCCCATCATCTATTCATCTCTAGGAGAGCCCTAAGGTTTTCCGTATAGCCACCTTCTTCCACCCGCCACATGCTTCAGGGGTGTCTCCAGGACACAAAGGTAAGTACATAATTAGTCCAAGGCAATTGTGGCAACACTATTCTCTTTGCCAGTGACCGCTTTAGGAAGGAGCACTTCACTACACTGTGGAGGACTCCTGAGTAAGGCCCTCCACTCTTGCAAAGGAATACAAGGAACATACAGCCTCCTACCACCTCTGGACATAATCATATCCAATCTGACATCTGGAACTGCCACAGCAAAACTGAAACCAGCCAGAGAGGAGAAAGCAGGCACACAGAGAAGGACACGGCCCAGGGGAACCAGAGTCTCGATGGCACGGACCCAGCCTCCTGCTGCCTTGCTGCCTGTTACCAGAGGGAGTTCACTGCCATATCACGTAAGCCACTTTGAGGCAGTTTTCTGTTCCTGGCTTTCAAAGGCTTTTGTGTCAGTCTGAGTTCCTAACTGCCAACAACAGAGCCCACTAGGTAGTTTAAGCACATGATGAAAGAATGTTCTGGAGTGAACCAGGTTTGGAATCCAGGAATAGTCATCATGTTACATCAGCAGACAGAACCTAAGACCTTACCACTCCCTCCACCACCGGATACAGGCACCGATGTTCACAGTGACAGAGGCTGGGTGTGAGGTGCAACACTAGCCACTTAGTGCTGCCTCCTGTGAATCTCCCTCCACCTCCTTCACTGGGATTGTTCTCTGAGCAACCCCTTCTTCACGGCATCATTTCCTGAACTGAAGTCTCGGCCACATGGGTCAGGCTGACAGGGCTTCAGCCACTTGCCTTCACCTTAGTTCAAGCATGCCAAACTCGCACTTGGCCAGCCACGTGATATGCTTGCTAGCTGCAAGGGAAGCTAATCAAGAGAGTCTCTCTCTTCCACCTTAGGGTGGCAGGGCTCGAAAACGGGATGAGTTAGTTATCTATTGCTATGCGACAAATTATTCCAAAACTTAAACCAATGAACATTTGTTAGTTCACAGTTTCTCACCATCAGGAATCCGAGAGTCGCTGAGCTGGGTGGTTCTGGTACAGGACTCTCCTGGTCAAGTGGTCAGCCAGGGCTGTATCCTCTGAAGGCCTGACTGGAGCTGCTTTCAATAGGCTTATGGTCAGCTGTTGCTGGAAACCTTGGTCCCTTACCAGGTGGGCCTTTCACAGGGATACCTGGAAATTCAAGACATGGCAGCTGGTTCCACCAGAGTGGGTGACCCTAAAGGGAGAAAAGAACCCCAGACATAAGCCACAATCTTTTATAACCTAACTTAGAAGTGGTATGCCATCCCTTTGGTTGGGTTCTGTTAGTTACACAGACAAAACCCTGGTACAGTGTGAGAGGGGACTATACTAGGTGAGCACCAGGGTGTGGAGACTACTGCAGGCCACCTGGGAGGCTGGGAAACTCTCCAGATACAGAAAGAGGTGTGAATGGAGCTGGGTGACCACAAGGCATGAAAAACAATCATTAGCACCGTGCTTTCCCATCTTTTTTATATTGTGGCAGACACGGAAAATGATGCTATTCATTCAGCAAGCTCACGTTAAAGGATGAGTCTCAAGACAAACCAATGGCTCTGGCCAGCCAGTCCTCTCCCGGTTACATAAAGGCTGAAGGAATCAATATTACTTACACCTACAACTTGTTTATGCACTAACACATCCTAACTGATGCATTACCTAAGCAGTCTTCCTTTTCCCAGCCTTGCCTCCTACAGTCCTTGCTCCTTAGAGCTGCTATATTGTTCTTTTAATTTGTGAGTTCAATCACATCGATTCGCTGCTTAAACTTCAAATGGCTTCCAATTGCACTGAAAATCAAACCCAAACTCCTTTGTTTGATCTATAGTGTCTAGAATAACTGAGCTTCCCTCTACCTTAAAAAACAAAACAAAAAAACAACTCTATTGTTGGAAGTATTGCATATGTCCTCCTCATTCCCCCTATGGACTCCTTCTAGCCTGCCTCTACCTCCCCACCTCCTACTCCAGGCCTTCCCCACCATATTGTCTGTGTCCATGGGTTATGCATAAGTGCATAAAAGTTCTTTGGTTGATCTCTTCCAGCCCACCCATCCTCCCCCACCTCCCCTCTGAGATTTCACAGTCTGTTGCCTCTACCTTTCTGACACCAACTTGTGCTACTTACTCTCTCCCTTGTCCAATTTGTCTCAATTACACTTCTCTTTCTGTCCCCAAATACAATTCACTGGTGTTTTACTTGCTCTTTTCCTCTACGACACACACCCTCTGCTGGCTCCTCCCTTTTCTTCACATTTGGCCTAAACATCACCTCCCCTTGCCTTCCTCATTGACCCTATTAAATGCTCTATTTCACATTAATCCATTTCCTTCATATCATTTATGATTATTTGAAAATGATCTTGCTCATCCTATCAGATCACATATTTAGTAAGCACCTACCATGTGCCAAAAACCGGGTGCCAACAGTCTTTGCTTGTTTTTTTACTTATTTCCATCCTTCGTTCCCCATGAGGGTGGGGACTATGTCTCTCATCGCTGAGAATCGAGCATCCAGTACAGGTCCTGCCTCTTAGGAAGTGACCACTGAATGTTTGTTAACTGAAGGTAGATAATGAAATCCAGATGGGTTGAGGCACTGGTGAGAGCATGGGGTCAGGAGCTTGGCAAACACGTAAGAACCAGTGTCCTGTGTCAAAGAGACTTGTGCATCAGGAGTTCAGAATCCAACTGAGCAGTCTGGATGGGCATGCATGTGGGAATTGGGCAAGACCAGAAGCAAAGTGGGGGAACTCATTCATGGAAACAAAGGTAAGCTTCCCTCCAATGTCACCTCTTTTACTTTCAGTCTCATCAACACAGATCCAAGCTAGTCAAGTGCAAGTGTAGTGACAGCTGTTGAACAGTAAGCTCCCTCCCCCTAAAAACAACAACAACAAACACAACATGTAGGTCCACCTCGAACCTCAAGAATGTGACCTCATTTGGAAATAAGGTCTTTGCAGATGTAATTAGCTAAGGATGTAGAGATGAAATCATCCTGAATTTAGGGTGGGTTTCTTCTAAGAAGAGGAGTGGATTCAGAGAGATACACAGAGAAGCAGACAGAAATGGAGATTGGAGTGATGCACCTAAAGGCTAGGGAATCCCAGGAATTGCCAGGAGCCACCAGAAGCTAGGAAAAGGCATGGAAGGATTCTTTCCCAGAGCCTCCAGAAACAGCGGAGCCCTGCCGACTCCTCAATTTCAGACTCCCAGCCTCCAGAATAGCGAGAGAATAAGTTTATGTTGGTTTAAGCCACCAGGGTTATGGTAATATGTTATAGAAGCCCTAGGAAATGAATGTAACAGAGATGCCATTATATTTTTTTCTGGGCATAAAGCAAATATTCAGCCAGGCGAGTGTGGAACCTACTACCACTTGCCCAGTATTTGGTACAGAGCAGGTGATTTTTTAAATTCTCATTTTAATAAATGTTTGATGATTGGGTGAGCTGGTATGATTTCAATAAAACCCTTAGGAGAAATATATCAAAACATTTCAATGATTGTGTGACTATATAGAGTCAAAAGCACTGGAGGAACCTGACCTTTTCCTGCTGCAGAAATGAAAATGCATTACCTTTGTCAGTGAAATTATACAAGAGCTGAGGTCAAAATGGATAACAGAAGGGCTTGAAAGCATGTCTTAATTTTTATGCCAAGCATGAAATAGGTTATTTATATTTATGCCCACGACTTGTTTCTTTACATCTGTGCTGCTTCCCTGCACAATGAATGGAGCCCAGAGTAAAGTTACCTGGACTATTTCAGTTCAGTTTGGGCTGATGAACTGAGCACAATCCTGGAGTAAAGACAGACAGGTGGCACCCAGTTAAAACACAGGGCCTGGTTAATATTTTTTATAGAATTATATAACAATGCACAGGTATGGAGAAAGTAATTCTGTTTAGTATCAAGAAGCATCTGTCTAATATCTTGTCATGTGATCATAGAAAGTATCTCTTTGGATATCAGTATGCCATTGCCAAAATGACCGTATTAGACAGGACAAGGTCATTTTGGGTGTTGATGTTGATGTTGGATTAGTCTGTGTCATGTGTTAGTCTCATCTCCCCTGTTATAGACTATGATGGGGGTAGGAATCATATCTCAATCATCCCTGTGTCCCAGTGCCCAGGGCACTGCCTCGCCCATAATAGGTGTCAGTTAAATACGTGCATGCTGATAGGTTGATGACTGAAATTCATCTTCCTCTCCTATTCTAATGTCTCAGAATCAGGTGGAATTCCTTGCCTGAAATTGACAGGCTTCACACAACTGAATTTAAGGGTAAATATTAAATAATCACAAGGAGCTATTCCTGGCCTAGCACCTTACCCTTGTGAATCCCGCCAAAGGACTTCAAAAAGGCTCTACGTCTCAGTTCACCTTGCTAGTAATTGATCAACAAGCTCCCTTGTCTGGCCCTAGCCAGTTTTGCTAGAGCATCAGCCTGTGGACCAAAGGGTCCCAGGTTTGATTCCAATCAAGAGCATGTACCTCAGCAGGCTCCTCCTTGGCCTGGGGCTGTGCTCACTTCATGTGTTTCTCTTACATTGATATTTCTCTGTCTTTCCCTCTCTCTTCTACTCTCTTTAAAAATCAGGGGGAAAGAATGAAGATTAAATTTTAAAAAGCTCCTTTGTCTGAACCGATGTAAGCCCCTCTCCCATTCCTGATCCCCTCCAACTCTTAACACCGCAGACCATGATCACCACGTGCCTGTATATGTGACTGTGTCTTTAAAATGTGAATGTTTATAGGTGAGTAGTGTGTGCATGGGCATGTGTGTGAGTGCACATGCATGTGCACGAAATGTAAGAGTAAATGTGAACTTAAGTGGCAGGGGCCTGCGAGATGCATGAGAGAGACCCTCTGAGGGTGCACTGTGGGTGTTGATGAGGCCAGTGACAGGACGGGACTTCTTTAAAGCCCCTTGGCATTCCCAGCCCTACCTTAACCTGGAAGCTGTCCTCCAAGTTAAGAGTTATCCTAGAGAACAAGCCTGAGGAGCCTCATGCCTCTTGCTATGTCGATCCGTGAGTCTCTATTCCCTAACCCTGGGGGGAGGATTGTATGCACTCTGAAGTTTGGATAAAGATGACTGTGGAAAACCTACCAGTCTCAGAATTCTGGTGTGTGGTATGGTGTGTGTGTGTGTGTGTGTGTGTGTGTGTGTGTGTGTGTGTGTGTTTAAAGTATTAAAAATAGCAAGCAAGCAAGCCTGGCTTTCCCTATTGAATAGATGTTCGGTCTGCTAGAAGAACTATTATCTCCAAAGTTTCTTTCCACAGATAGTTGTTTTCAGTTTATTACCTGCTCTGCCCCCAGAGGGGCAAGAGAATACATCATTTTCTTTCTGAAAGAAAAGATAGAACCAGAAAATAAAAAAAACAAAGGCCCAATAAGTTTATTTTTCCCCCCTCAGCACAAGCCATACTTGTCTGAGTAAATATGCGTGAGTTAAGGCCCAACAGGGCCAAGGTGAAAGCGGGTCCAAGTCCAGGTCTCCTGAGACTATCCCATGAGCGTTAACACGAACCTGGGATTTTCAGGGAACACAAACAGCCTTATGCCGCATCACTAACACTGTTTCTGGGTCAGGATGACTCCTGAGGCGAAAGGAACTTCTGTACTGGGGAAGAAGCTTGAGGTTTCTTTTCTTGTCCACCAGCATCCCTCCCCTCCCCTCCTTCAGCATCTGCTATTCTATTACACAACTAACGGCTAACCTAGAGGAGACCCATTTGTGGAGCTGCTGCTGCTCTAAGCACTTTTGCACGCATTAATTGATTGAATCCTCAAAACAACACTATCAGGTAGGTGCTATTCTTATATCCATTTTACAAGCAAGGAAGTGGAAGCCTGGAGAGATTAAGTCACCCGTCCACGGCGACACCCCAGAAGGTTGTAGCGGGGGGGTTCGAACCCAGGCGACCTGCCCGGAGACTGCTTTATTCACCGCAAAGACCCCATTGTTTGGCTGGCCAGGCCCCTGTTGCAGACGGGTTCTAGGAATGGGCTAGTAATGCGAATACTAAATAAAATCGCAGTTTAAAATAGAACAGAACTTTGGCAATTATGTGTTTAGAACTAATTGATTTTTAGGATTACAGCAAGGCAACTGGAAGGATGGGAAACACTGAGACTTTGTTCCAGCCCACCGGTGCAATAAAAAAAAAAATGTACTGCCGAAACCGCTTTGGCTCAGTGGTAGAGCGTCGGTCTGCGGACGGAAAGGTCCCGGGTTCGATTCCGGCCAAGGGCATGTACCTTGGTTGCGGGCACATCCCCGGTGGGGGGTGTGCAAGAGGCAGCTGGTCGATGTTTCTCTCTCATCGACATTTCTAGCTCTCTATCTCTCTCCCTTCCTCTCTGTAACATATCAATAAAATATATTTTTTTAAATGTACTGATAGGAGCAAAGAGGCTTCAGAGCTCTCTCTTGCCTCTATTCTTTTAGACTGACAACTGGGTGTCTCTGGATACACTCTCCCCCATTTGCCTCTTTGTGCCCCCAGCTATGTTGAATCCTGGGAATTGAATTCCCTGAAAGCATACAGAAAGAGCCTTACTGATGTGTGCATGGTTGGGGGAGGAGGGGCACAAGGAGAGTGGCTCCTCTGCATCGCTTGGTAGGTGAAAGCCCTGGACCTCTTAGCATTCTCCTCGGTTAAGGCCCCCAACACACCGTGGTGAGTGGCTTTATTCTTGGGCTGTACCAGATTTTTTTTTTTTTTAACAATATTCCCATGAAACTTTCTATTTCCATTGCCAGGTTTGCCTGGCTAGGCTCCACCTGAGCCTTTGTGTTGTCTCTTCTAAAACAGATTTACATATGAATCAAGTGGAATCATGAAAATGGATGGTCTGGTGTAATTTCCTGTGACATGTTGCTTTATACAATGATGCATCCTTGAGCTGATACCATTGTATTTCCCACACACTGATTCTATTACACACTTAATTCCATTCATTCCATTCAGAATCCCAAATGAGTCCTCACCCAGATTAATCACCTATCAGTAACATAAAATTGATTATTTTTCCCACTGGATTAATTACCTGTTGTTGCATGGCAAACTACCCTAAAACTTAGGAACTTAAGGTAACAAACTTAAATTGTATTTTCTGACAGTCTCTGGGGTCAGGAATCCAGGTGTGGCTGAGGTGGACTCTGGCTCAAGGTTTCTCAAGAGATTGTGGTCAAGAGTTAAGTCAGGGCTGTGGTCTCATCTGAAGGCTTGACTGGGAGAGAAATTCCCTACCATCCTCCCTCATATAGTTGGCTGCTGCTTCAGTTCTTCATAGACTATTGAACTGAGGACCTGAAGTTTTTGCTAACTATGGACTGGAGACCTCTTTCAATACCTTGCCATGAAAGAAATAAGCTATAGCTATTAAGCCAAGGAGAACAATATTATACAAATAATTGGTATTTTGATCTAGAAGACTCAGGAAAGTTTAACCAAAATTATTCAAACAAGTTTGAAAATTTAGGAAAATGTTCAGATGCAAACATAAATATAAAATATTAATGGTTGCTTCTTTTTGCCAGCACTAATATAAGTCAAAATTAGAATGGTGAAACTATTTTATTCTATTTCATAAAAAATAATTAAGCAAATTTACAAATAACTCTAATAATAAATCTGTAAAAAAAAGTTTCAATTATTATGTCATCTCTATGAAGAGAATTGGAAAACATATGGAAAGATATAATTGTAAAATAAATGAGAAGATACACCATGTTAATGAAGGAGGATCCTAAATAGCATAAAGGTAATTTATTAATTCTTCTTAAATAATTTAAAGGTTTAATGTGATTTCAATAAAACTTTTCTAAAAGAGTTCTAATTTTTTTTGAAAAAGTGGTAATATAGTTCATTTTAAAAGTATGTAGTTTTGCATAGTAAAAAATTTTCAAAGATAAAATAAAACAAGATGGAAAGAGTAATGAAGATAGATTTGTCTTACAAGATAATAAAGCCAACAATAAACTTTCAGTTATGAAGATGCTGTGTATCTAAGGAAAGAATTGACAGTTTGATCAATGGAGCAATATAGACATTTTAGAAACCAACTTTCTTATATGTAAGAATTTAATATATAGCTAAATTTCCATCATAAATCAATGTGTAAAGGAAGGAGCATTCAATAAATGATGTTGGAACAATTGGTTAGGTATTTAGAAAAGAATGACGCTAGACTGAAATGTCTTAGTGATGTGCTTAAAATAAAACCGAACCAAAGAAAACATTATAAATGAGCATTTTGTAGACCCCAGGAAGGAAAATTTTTTTCTAAGAATGAAAAACAGAAGAACTCACAAAGCAAAGAACAAATAAGAGCCGAAACACGTTTGGCTCAGGGGTAGAGCATCAGTCTGTGGACTGAAGGGTCCAGGGTTCGATTCCGGTCAAGGGCATGTATATTGGTTGTGGGCACATTCCCCGGTAGGGGGTGTGCAAGAGGCAGCTGGTTGATGTTTCTCTCTCATCGACATTTCTAGCTCTCTATCTCTCTCCCTTTCTCTCTGTAAAATATCAATAAAATATATATTTTTAAAAAAGAACAAATAAGAAAAAAAAGTAGATTAATTACTTAAAATTCTAAAATCTGCTTCTAAGTTACCATAAAATTACATTTAAAGAAATTTGACAACCCTGGAAATTATCTGTAGACAAAGATGTAGTCTTCTTAAAATATTTTTTTTAAAATTGTTGTCAAATCAAGAAGAAACACACTATTGCCTCATGACAGATAATTCACCAAAGAAACATCAAGAGACAAAAAACATTTTTTAAAAGTTTGATCTTTTTAGTTATGAAAGACATATGTATTAAAATAACAGAAAAATAATATTTTTCTGATTCTAAAGATTAAAAAAATATTTAAAAGCTATAATATTCAGTATTAGTGAGGGCTGTGTATATTAGCATTAGGTACAATCCTGCCTGAAAAATAATTTTGGAAAAGTATACCAAAGTAATTAGATATTAATATCCTTAGACTAAAGAAAGGATCTTTACTAATTGGAATTTGTGTTTTTAAAATAGCAGTGATTTAAAAACAGTTTAATTTTCTAATACTAGGACATACTCATTTAATGTAGATATATTAATAATATATTTGCAGCAATTATAAATAACCTCAAATAAATTATTTAATAAAATTGGAAAATATTAATACAAACAAAAATTAGAATGAAAACATAACACGATCATGCACACATACATATACCAATACATGCCTACATATAAATGACAGCAGGAATATATCCAAATCTTAATCTATCTTTATGGGTGAATTATAAATTTGTCTTCTTTGATTCTCTTTATTTTTTGTAACTCTAATATATTGAGACTATTATATATATGTATATATATGTATATTATGTGTACATATATGTGAATAATATATACATGTGTGTGTGTATATATATATGCCCAGTGACCTGAACAGGGGAACGACTGGTGGTTATGATGCGCACTGCAGCAGCCAACCAGCCTGATCCAGGGCCGATCAGCCTCCACCACCCTCTCCCCGCACCAGCCCAGCCCTCGATTGGCCTCCAACACCCTGATCGAGGGCAGGGCCAGCTAGCCAACTGCCTGCAGCCTCTCCCCCTGGCCGGTCCAGCCCGATGGGCCACCATTGGGACCGGCCAGCTAGACCCCACCTGTGCACAAATTCATGCACCAGGCCTCTAGTATTTTTATAAAAATTAAAGAATTGCTGCAAAAAGGATAAGGGGATACTTCTCAAATCTAAGTAGACATTCATTCATATACTCGTTCAACAAAGTGTCCACTAGTGCCAGATACTGTTCACAAAGAGTGAGTAAAACAGGTAAGATTCCCTCCCCCCAGTGACTTCACAGTCCCGGTGCCTCTCAAGATTTATATTCCTGATTTTCAGCTTCCCCATTTCTAGTATTATCTTCGTCTGAATAAATAGGTTGCATTTTTCTCATACTCAGCAAAAAAAAATTAGCTTGCTTTCCCACAAAGAAAACCTAGCAACCAATTCTCTTAACTTCCCATCCTTTTGCTTTAGTAGGCAGCCCTCCCCTGGAGCTAACTTTTCCCCTGAACAATGACTGTGTCATTAGCAGCAGCCAAATTGCCAAATGACACCTTCCTTACTCTCTTATGTGTTACCTGCCCAGGAATGCAGTTTAGCAGAGTTCTGTGCTGAGGCTCCAAATGAAATTTTTTAAAATAAGCTCTGAGATGAGCTCTAGGAGGAGATAAATAGCACACTATATTTCCCCAAGATTTTACTATTTTTCTACAATAAATGGCGTGCACGTGTGTGTGCGTGTGCGTGTGTATGCTCATGATATGCTAGTGATAGGTGCTGTATACACATAATACATGTGTACTAAATTTCCCCCCAGAATTTTTACAATTTCTGAAAACTATATTTAATAAATGATTCCAAAGTTAATCTTCACTAATGCTCTTGCACCTTTAATTACTGATTAGCTGGACATACATTTTAAAGCATTATTTTCCCTCCAGTTGAAAACAGCTTCTGTCAGGCAGTCATTCAACATTCCCTTCTAAGTGGCAGTAATGACCCTACTGCTGAGCACACTGGGATGAAAGGGCAGTCTTTCACCCTTAACTCCCTCACAGGGTTAAGTGGAGATGTGGAGTCTATTACAATACTGTCAGCGAAGGGCTAATAAGTTCAAGGTGTGTTCAGGAAGCTTTGAAAATCAAGGGACAGATCGTCTAATAAATTTTGTAAAAAAAAAAAAAATACTCTTCATGCTAAATTTGTACAGAAGTGTAGAAGCCTGAATGGCACACAGAATGGGGACAGGCAAGGAAAGGGCATGTGAATGGTTAAGGAAACTGGCAAAAACACTACACAGTGTGCACCAGGATAATGTATTGATCTACTGATGGTTGTTTTGTTTCTGCAGCTGTAAAAGAATTGAAAAGAATGTGAGCTTCTTATGTTTTTTCTCACTGTGTTTTCTCTCCTTCCCATTCTGGCACTTTATTAAAACTGTGCTGATTCCTTTATATAGCTACTAATCCAATAAGTCCTCCCGAAAACAATATGAGGGAGAAACTATTAGCATCTCTTATTTACAGACAAAAAAAAAACCCAACAACCTGAAAAACAGAGTAGATAAGCAACTTAGTGGTTAGTAAGAAAGCAAAATTCAGAGATGAATTCTATCAAAGCCTATAACCACCACCCAAACAAAGGATGGATATGCAGAATATGTAAAAGATTTCCCGCAAATCAAGAAGAGAAAACAGAAAGACAGTCACAGGTTACAAATTTCACAGAAGGAATTTAAATGGACAATAAACACAGAAAAAGATGTCAACCTCATTTGGATTTTGCAAAAAGGAAAGTAAAGTAACAACATAATGCCATGTTTCTTCTCATTAAATAGGCAAATATCTAAAAGCCTGACAATAACAATTATTTGCAAGGATTTGGCGAAAAGAGAATACTCATACATTACTGGCAAGAATACAAAATGGTATAGCAATTTTGGAGGGCAATTGGTAGCACTAGTAAAATTATAACTATGCAGACTTTATGATCCAGCAGTCCACTTCTAGATGTTCAAACTAGAAAAAATTATCATATGTATGTACCACAAACAGATCCTATCTAATAAAGAGGTAATATTCAAATGGACTATCACTCCAACACACAAGATGGCTACCCCAATGTGAACAGAAGTTGGCTACCACAAGATGGCCAGCAGGAGAGGGCAGTTGTGGGTGATCAGGCCTGCATGGGAGGGAAGTTGGGAGGGACCAAGCATGCAGTGGAGGGCAGTTAGGGGTGACTAGGCCAGCAGGGGAGGGCAGTTAGGTGCAACCAGGCCTGTAGGGAATGGCAGTTGGAGGGGACCAGGCTTGCAGAGGAGGACAGTTGAGGGGGGATCAGGTCTGCAGTGGAGGGCAGTTGGGGGAGTCCAAGCCAACAGGGGAGGGTATTAGGGGTGACCAGGCTGACAGAAGAGGGCAGGCAAGGGAGGGAAGTTAGGGGTGACCAGGCAGGCAGGGGAGGGCAGTTAGGGGCAATCGGGCCAACAGGGGAGCAGTTAGGCATCGATCAGGCTGGCAGGAGAGTGGTTAGGGACAATCAGGTAGGCAGCCAGGCAAATGATTGGGTGCCAGTAGGCCTGAATTGTGAGAGGGATGTCTGACTGTCCATTTAGGCCCAGGGATCAGGCCTAAACAGGCAGTCCGACATCCTTCAAAGGGTTTCCAGATTGGAGTCTGTGCAGGCTGGGCTAAGGGACAATCTCCCCCTCCCTGCATGAATTTTGTGCACCAGGCCTCTAGTATAATGATAATTGTTGAGATACTATAAAGCTGGGATACTATAAACCACCAAAATGTCTATTACAAAAGGAATAGACAAACTTGTTATATTTATAATCATATTATGAAATACTCTACAGTGAATAAAAATTCTGAACTACATGTAGTTTATTTGTGTCTGTTAATTCTGGGTTGCAGGACAATAGGCATTTGCCATATTATCTTTTGTGTTTTTTCCAGATCTTAAAAATTTCTTAGAAAAAAGCAAAGGAAAAGACAATAGTTCTTTCTATCTTAACAAAGAAAGCATAAATACCACAAGACACCCTAAGTTTCTCAGATTCCAGTAGTATTTCTATTTTTATTTTTATTTTTTGCCACTTCCATGATTGTGAGTAGAGGCTTATAATTAAGCATTTTCATTTTCAAAAGATTTCGGATCACTTGACACCTCCCCTCCACCCCATGGGCTTGGATTGTTGATTCCAAGGCTGAAGGGCATCTCTTTACAAAGTCATATGCTATTTTATTTTTCTATTTACTATTTTCAGATGCGCCACCTTGAACCAAAGCTTATCTCTTTTATTACAGGATGTTTACAAAGGGCATCAGAAGTAGCAAAAATGCTTCGCCAGCCTTACACTCTCCCACAAGGCCCCTGAAATCCCAGCGTCACCGTAGGCACAGAGTCTGACCAAGCAGATGGTAGCTGAACCAGCTTTCAACAGCTACTCAACCAAGATCTTCAACTTCCCAGCAAGGGGCCTCACTGCCCAACACCCAAGTTCTTTGCTAGTTCCATAGTTACAAGTCTGCCAGTTGAATCCCTCCAACCTCTGAACCAGTTTTGGTATTAATCAGGAGGCTCTAGGTCGCTAATAACAGAACTGCAAGCTAAATGAAGCATACTGACTCACATCCCTGGAAAGTCTAGGGGTTAATGGCTCCTCTCAGGCATACCTGGACTAGAGGGTTTAAATAATTTGATTCCTCCTCCTCTCCTGCCCCCTTTTCTCCACTCCTCCTCTACCCCCTCCTCATTAAAATTATATATATATATATATATATATATATATATATATATAATTATAATTGATTTCAGAGAGGAAGGGAGAAGAAGAGAGAGATTGAAACATCAATGATGAGAATCATTGATCAGCTGCTTCCTGCACGCCCCCCACTGGGGATCAAGCCTGCAACCCAGGCATGTACCCTTGACCAGAATCGAACCTGGGATCCTTCACTCCAAAAGCTGATGCTCTATCCACTGAGCCAAACCCGCTAGGGCATCCTCCTCATTTTTTTTTTCTTTTAATTCTGCTGCTCTCTTACTTTAGATGAACTTTTTCCACGTAGTTAGGGAAGATGATTGCCGGCAGCTCTGGGCTTCTATGGTCTGAGCTTAGTAACCCAATGAAAAGATAGTGTCCATATATCCATCGCATAGAAGGGTTCCTATTTCCTCAGGTGGACCAATGACTGCTGCCATGAGGTGTGGGCACGGTGACGACACCCTGCCAGAAACCAATGGGATGGGACTGAAGCAGTTTCCCAAAGGAAGCAGGCTGTTCCCAGCCAAAAAAGAAAGGATAAAGGATGCTGGGCAGCATAACTGATTGGTACCACAAGTCCACAAACATTCTTTCCGCTTATCCCTAACCTTTTGGTTACATAGGACTTCCTTCCGTTAGTGGCTCTCTGAAGAATTAAGATGGAATTTTTGAAGACAAATCATCTTCTCTGAATCATCCTTTTCCTTTTTATTTTTTAAATATATATTTTATTGATTTTTCACAGAAAGAGGAAGGGAGAGTGATAGAAAGTTACAAACATCGACCAGCTGCCTCCTGCACACCCCCTACTGAGGATGTGCCCGCAACCAAGGTACATGCCCTTGACCGGAATCGAACCTGGGATCCCTCAGTCCACAGGCCGACTGACGCTCTATCCACTGAGCCAAACCGGTTTCGGCCATCCTTTTCTTGAGGCCAACATGGTATTGGCAGGATCAAGGCGGTGGAGAATGAAGAATGGAGGATGTCTTGAGTGGTAAGTCCACCCACTCTCACAAGCAGAGGGCTCTGAAGGCTGTAGTATTGGCATTTACACGGTGCCTGGCTGGCTAATAACCCACTTGAGCCAGAAGTTTAATTCTGCACTCAGGCACGCCCACAGGCATTTGCTGGGTGCAGCTTCAGTGCCAAGGCCTGCTATGGGAAAGCTCCCGTCTTACTTTCCACCAGGGCTGCATGCTTCAGCCCCATCCTGGCAGCACGGCACTCCCGTGAAATGCAAGTGCAAGTGCGTTTCTGATCTGCCAGGGGAAAGACATCTGCCCTCCCTGAGCACGGGGTGCTGAGAGAGAGAGGTTATGAGATGTTGCTCCACAGCCTCCTCTGCTGTAGCCGATCACCAGGCAAAGTGTCAGAGCAGCTGGTGCCCATCAATTCACCCTCTGTGATTTCAAATACCAGTCAGAGCTGTGATCTCCTAATTGCCTCATTTTTAGCCACATTTTAAAGTAATTAATAAGTAATTGACTAATGGGTCAATAATAGCCTCAATCATGTTTCTAATGATCAGCTCCGGCATGTAATCATCTTTACGGCCTGGGGGAAGCGTCGCACTCAGATCATGTCTTGTTAATAGCCCCCAAGTCGGTCCCATAAAGCTGTCCATTCTTAACCAGAGAAATTTGCTCTCATCCCCCAAAGCAGTTGGAAAAAAAAAAAGAGAAGAGTTCAACCTACAAGCTGCAATTTTTCAGACATCTTTTAAAACCCTTCCCTCCTCTTGCATGCCCTGTGCCTTCCCCCTATCCAATGTATCCTCTCACTGAGACTCAGAGGGAGGTGCCAACATCCGGGAGTGATTTCTAATTGCAGTGAAGCCTTATCGCATGACCGCTCCCAAACACACCTCCCTTCAGTGGTAACATTTACCTGGCCTCCCAGTTTTGTTTCACCATCATTATAGCTGATACCAGCTGCTGGATATGAAGGGACTGATTAACCTCTGGGTTTTTATTCCAGGGGAAGGATGGCCGCTGCATAACCACCCAGCACATCAGGAAAGCTGTCAGCAAAAAGCAGAGAGTCCTAAACAGATCCCCAAAGCGGCTGAAACTTGCTGTTCTCCTGAGGACCCCCAGCAGCAGAGAGCCCATGGGACCAAGTCATTTAGAAGTGAGTCAGCGGGACATTACGTGGGCACAATGGGGGAAAGGAGGTCAAAAGGCACAAGCATCCAGTTATAAAATAAATAAAATATAACGTTCAAGCATGGTGACTATAGTCACTACTGCTTCGTCTATTTGAAAGTTGCTGAGAGAAGAGGTCTTCGATGTCTTCATCACAAGAAAAATAATTGTAACTAGGTACGGTGGTGGGTGTTAACTACACGTATTGTGATAACATTTCACAGTGTACACAAATATCAAATCATTTGTATTACTGAAACTACTATAATGTGGTATTGGTCAATTATACATCAATAAAAACACAAAGCGAAGCAAAACCCCATAAAATATGGCAATATCTAAGGCTACGTTCTCTTTGTTATAAAAAAAGAAAAGAAAAACATTGCCAAAACGGGTTTGGCTCAGTGGAGAGAGCATCATTCTTCGGACTAAAAGGTCCCAGGTTCGATTCCGGTCAAGGGCATGTACATTGGTTGCTGGCACATCCCCGATGGGGGGTGTGCAGGAGGCATCTGGTAGGTGTTTCTCTCTCATCGATGTTTCTAGCTTTCTATCCTTCTCCCTTCCTCTCTGTAAAAAAATCAATAAAATATATTTTAAAAAAGAAAAGAAAAACACCATTGAAAGTCTCTATCAAATATCACCAACCTGTGGGAAGCGTTGCACTCAGGGGCCTGGGAATTTGGAGACAGGAACTCGAAAGATGCAGAGTAAGAGTTCAGCATTATAATTATGGAAATGAGACTACTAGAGAAACACCGACAGCGATTGGTTGGGGAAAGTGGGCCCTCTTTTCTTAATTGTTTGCTCTCTCTCCTGTATTCACAACTTCTTACTTCTCCATTTGTCTTTTTCATGCAGAATACAAACACGTGAAAGTGCCTCCCTTAAATAAAATAAAACTGAAAGAGCTCTGCCCTCCCTCTCCTCTGGGGACCACCTTGTGTCACCATAGGCTTTCCCTCTGCACTGCCGCCCCCTCCCCTGGCTCAGTCCACCCCAATGTACAGACGGTTCCATTGGACTAGAATGCTTTTCACAGAAGTTGTGAAGTCAATGTGGGATATCATAATTTAGGGAAGAAAGGTATTAGAGTGGACAAATATGTGTACAGACATAGGATATACCCTCCCGATCTTTATCCTCTGCTCCCAGTTGAGAACTACTAATTTAGAATTATATCACATTACTTTCTCGAGTCTTTGGATCAGTCTTCGACATGATCAAATCAAAACTCTGTTCCTCTCAGATCCAAATCTAGGAGACATAAAGCTGATTATGAAATATATACTGATTCCCTTAGGTCGGGTTCCCCCAGAAATAAAATACTGCAACCAAGATTTGATGCAGCAGGTTTATTAAGAACTGTTCTTGAGAACAATGCCTCTAAGTGAGTAAGGGAAACTGGATTCTGCTAAGAAAGAGGTTAAAGGAGTATGTGTGGTTGCACTGAGGTTTCAGACAATCTCACGGGAGCTCTGAAGCTGAGATGGTCCTTCAGACATGCCCTGGGTTTGAAGCAAGGGGACTGGGCTCTGATATCCCTGCATCAGCCATCAGTGAATTCAGTTGCCCCTGGGGAGGAAGCATAACCTTCGACAAGGACAGTTTCTGCGGAGGGAATGAGCAATCAGCAGTCAACCTTCCTGACAACTGGAAGAATGAGGGCCTCGCTCCTAGAAGAGGGGTCTAGATGACAAGCTCCAGCATCTAATACAGGGGTGGGCAAACTTTTTGACTCGAGGGCCACAATGGGTTCTTAAACTGGACCAGAGGGCCGGAACAAAAGCAACCTGACCATGCTGGCACTCTCATCTTGGGCTGCTGGTGAAGGAGCGGAGGGGAGAGCAAGAGAACCCTCCGCTCTTTCGGCTCTGAGGGCCGGATAGAACAGCCGAACGGGCGGGCCAGATCCGGCCCGAGGGCCGTAGTTTGCCCACGGCTGGTCTAATACATTTATCCTTCCTCCCTCTAAGTCATCTTATTCAAATCTATTCAGATTCCTCAGCCTTGCCCAACCCTTCTGAAGCACAGGTATGATGGGATTCTCCCAGAACTGAGGTGGTTTTGTTCATTTGCCTCAACCTGCTCTGTGGGTGTGGGATTTGCTTTACCCTTTCCCTCCCTCTCCAGGGATTTGGCTCTACTCACTTCCAACAATAAGCAATCACAACCACACTTTTTCTTCTGAGACTTTCTTCTAATCTCAGGTACTTCCTCTATAAATTGTTCAAAAGGTAACTCATCAAAGTCAAATGTAACTCTAAGGAAATATATTGGAACTCTTCCATGCCCTTTAATTAGAATTTCCATAACTTCCTGTCAAAATATCCTCACCCAAGGATATGTTTTCCATTGCTTTTTCAAAGAGAGGGTGGAAGAGGTGGAGGGAGGGGAAGGAGAGAGACTGAGAGAGAGAGAGAGAGAAACATTAATATGAGAGAGACATATTGATTGGTTGGTTGCCTCTGGGCATGTGCCCTAAGTGGAGGGCTGGGAGTGAACCTGAGACCTTTCAGTGCATCCACTGATGTTCTAACCATTTAGCAACACTGGTCAGAGCAGGACATTTTTTACTCCTCAACTTGTTTGAAATTTCTAGAATATGATTTTGTTCTATGCTTTGGAAGTCCCTTCTCTACCTTCCCCACATTTTTTGACATCACATTCTCTTCATATTCTGTTTACCTCTCTGACTCAACTCTCTAAGATTCTAGACTCCTCTCTAGGCTCTGGCTTCTCTTCATTCCACACATAATCAAACATCAAGTCTGTTTATTTTACGTACTAAATAGCTTTTGAATCTCTCCACTATTCTCCACATTGCTACTGGCCCTAGTAGAAGCCTCATAAATTCTCACCTAAACCTCTTTAATAGCTTCCTAATGGGTTTTCTCGCTCCATTCTCTCCTCATCCAATTCATTTTTCACACTGCTACCAGAATGATCTCCTTAAAACACACATCTAATCTCTTTGCTCCCTTCCTTAAAAGCTTTCAACTTCCTAGTGCCTTCTGGATAATGTTCAAACTCTTTGTCAGGGCATTAAAAGAAAAAAGTCAATCTGGCTCTTACCCAACTCCCTAGCTTCATCTTTTCTACACTCCACTATAAACATGCCAGACCTTTTGCAGTTTCCAGAATTGATCATGTTTCTCACACCATCATGCCTTTCTACTGCTGATCCATTTGAAATGTCTTAGCCCACATAGGGAGATTTTCCAGAAGTGAATTATGTTTTCATAGCATTTCTCATCTGACCATATTGTCTAAAGAAGAACTACAGGGTGAGGGACAGTTGGTAAGTGTTACCTGAGCATTCTGTGGTACCTACAATTGAAGAGGTAAAGATAAATGGAGGCTATGGTCAATTTCTAGATATTAAGAAATGTACCTCCATCACACTGCAAAAATGAAGCTAGAAAAACAAAGTATGAATGACATTTACAATTATGAGAAGATTGGTACCTAAGTTCTATTTTCTACTGAGATGGCCTGACAAATATTAAAGATAAAATATAGCCAAATTATTATAACGGGAAAATAGAGAGAGACCAGAACAACATACCAGCAACTTTAGATTCATAAAATGATGGAGTAAAGAAGACTCACATTCTCACTAGCTGCTATTAGGGACTACAAGCCAGTAGGAGCTGGCCTGGTGGCAACTCTCTTGTCTTCCTTGGGTTCATGCTGCCTAACTTCAGTTATTCTGCTTTCCTAAAAAAAGCTGTGAGCCAAAACTACCCATAGCTGCTTACCTAGATCAAAGAGTCCTGCTTAGCGGTCATATTTCTGGCACTTCCATCCTTTGTAATCTTCCAAGGAATTAACATGGATGGAATTCTCATAGTCACCTGTATCATCTGAGGATCTTGTCGTCATTTACCTCTTAGAAGAGACACTGAAGACCTACATATCCATCTGCCTTGTATGGGAGGGCCTGCCTACCTCTCATGTATGATCTTTTAGGAAATATATCCAATTGCTGCTTCTCTGGACCTTCAGATGCCAGAATTACATATTGTGGTGGAATATCCTCAAGGACTGTGAGAAAAGGACCCACCCCAGTGTAGCTCTTCAAGGGGGGGAAAAAATCATCAAACAAATGGAACAAATTAACATATCAAAATAGAGTATTCAACAGATTAACCAGTACAAATAGGCCAACATTTAAAAATAAAAAAGAATTAATGTAAAAAATAGGTGAAGACTTCAAAGAATTTTAACTACCATTCTCTGTTAGTGGGATAATGTATTGATAAAAAAAAAACCCATATTAGGCTGCTATGCTAAAGAGAAATTTGACAATAAGAAACAATTTTTCAATATGAAAATCTTATTTGGTATAATGAAAAACTCAATACAGGCAGTGAACAGAGGAATGTATGTTACAAAACAATGAATTAAAGAGTTTGATTATTGAAACAGAACATAGAGCAAGAGGACAAAGTGACAGAAAAGATGAGAAAACTCAAGGAGGATAAATCCAGGTGCTCCAATCCCCCAAAAATGAGAGGACTGAAGGGAGAGAAAAGACCTGATAAAGGAGAAATGGCAACAAAAGTTGAACTGGAAGAAAATTCCTCTAAGTTGAAAAACCAAATATTGGTCAAGATTATTGAAAAATATTTATACACACATTTAGTAACATTTTAGAATCAAACGATAAAGTCCTAAAACCTTCCATACAGAAAACATTGGTTGCCTAAAAAAAATCATAATCAGATTAGCACCATTATCTTTATATGAATACTGGCTATTGAGTACCAATGAAGCGATATGTGTGAATTTTTAAGAAAGAAAGAGTAATTCTGCATGACTGTATCCACTCAAATTTTGTTCTTTCATGGTGGCAAGAATTTTTTAGACATGCAAGCACTTAGAAGTATCACATCCATATTTCCTTTCTGAAAAAAGAAGATACTCATAAAAGTACTCTAGCCAAGCGAAAACTGCATTAGCATAAAGATATCAAGATGATAAAAATATAATATATACAAGAAAGAGTAGCAATCAATGAGACTAGCGGTAATTCAATCTAAATAACAGTTGGTATTATGGTCCTAAAATATGTGGGAGCTATTAAGAAAGAATTCCTGAAATAGAAAGGACATAATGTAAGAAAAATAAGAATGAATTCAAGAGTGCGAATTTTCAAGCTTAACTGCTACTTCTATTGCTTTCTAGCTATTATGATCAAGAGCAAATTATTTAAAACCTCTTGTGCCTTGGTCTTCTCCTTAGTATAATGGGGTTGATAATAGCATCTGCTTCATAGAGTTGTTGTAAAGAACAAATGAATCAGTACATATAAAGGGCTTAGAAGCATATTTACCATATAGCAGGTACTTAATAAACATAGTCTATGATCATAATCATGATCATCATGGTTATTAGTAAAAGTATGTCATTGAAAGGGCAGAAACATAATTGCTATTTTATTCTTACTCCTAGATAAAAAACAAAGGTTCAAATGTGTATTTAAATTAAAGAAACCAGTAGGAAACTTGAAATGAGTTAGAAACCTTCACACATGAAATGATATTTTAGGACTGGGACACAGGCGCTGAGACAAAGAGACAGTCCTTGCTTCCTTCATTAAACAAAAAATCTCTTTAACATCTATGTGGCAGATGCTATGCAAGACTCTGGGAATATAGAAGAGAACAGAACACAGATTCCCTCCTGTAATATTAATGTCTATAGCCATGAAAAAAAAAAGTCTTTCCTCAGCCCCCAAAAGGAAGAGGTTTCCTTCAAGATGTTAAATCAGCTAGATAAATGCTGTGATGTAGAAGGCTTCAACATCTCTCTTTGCTTTGCCAGAAAAACAGTCATTTTCATCAGCACTCAGTGTGTCCTGAATAGAGGATGTTTAGGATATAGACTGTCAACTACATCACCCTTTAAGCCCCAGAATCCTGTTCATTCCATTAAAAGCAACTCACTCCCTTCAACTGGGGATAAAGATCACTCACTTACAGTTCATTCTCCTTAGGTAAGGAGACACACACTCAAAAAACGTCTCTCTTTCAAGGGGTCCCTACAAACTATAGGTTGCTCATGCAGGAGAAAGGCTGGGCATTTCTTTTAGACATCCCTTCCCCTCCCCTCACCCCATCTTCCCCAAATCAATCGTAGGAAGAAGACTCAGGAAGGGTCAGGGAATACCTTTTCTCACAGTCCTTGTGGATATTCCACCACAAATTCAAGCTTCATAACAGTTGTGTAGTAGTAGCAGTTTCCTGTCTGTGAAACCTCACATTTTCATACAATTGTGTCCCCTTCCCTTTTGCTGAGGTAGCACCGTGACCATGTTTCATCACTTGTCCTGAGTAAATGATGGAAGACTGGGAATTCAGAATTCCACAATTAAATTCTGAAGATGGACCACACAGATAATTCTGATTTCAGAAGCAAGGAAATCTTTATGCAAAAATAGTAGGGGCATAGGACAGTAAAAACAAAGGCATGATAAAACCCAGGGGGAAAGATGAACTTTGAAGAGAACCTGGAGGATCTTTCCCATATTTGTTCAAATCCAACAAGACTAGAATTGAATATTAAATTGGGGGTCTGGGCCGAGAAGATAAAAATCAGGGACAAAGAAAGCAAGAGGAGCCCTAGCCAGTTTTGCTCAGTGGATAGAGCTTTGGCCTGCAGACCGAAGGGTTCCTGGTTCGATTCTGGTCAATGGCACATACCTTGGTTGCAGGTTCCTCCCTAACCTGGGCCCTGGTTGTGGCGCATGCAGGAGGCAACCAACCCATTCGTTTCTCTCACATGGACATTTCTTTCTGACTTTGCCTCTCTCTTCCACTCTCTCTAAAAAATCAATGGAAAATACCCTTGGGTGAGGATTTTAAAAAAAGAAGAAGAAGAAGGAAGGAAAGAAAACAAGAGGAGCAGGCACAGAAATTGGTGACTGCCACTGAGACTGCTTGTATTTTAATTGGGATAGGTTTGCAGAGTTTCTGAGATCTATTAACGTTGCATGTGACCTCCACAAACATGAAGCAATTTCCCTGTAGTATTAAGTCAGAATAAGTCTGCGTGGGTTGGGTACATGAATTTGCATTAGCTCCAATATGCATCCCTCAGATTTAGTCTGCTCTAGTTTCTTAAAAATTGTTACTTTAGGCTGCAGGATATTCCTTCGAATGGATATAGTCAATTTACCCATTTCTTTATTGTTGAAAATGTATGTCTTTTTCATTAATATTATACTATGATTAACATCTTCATACATACACTTGTATTTCTATTAAATATTCCACTGGATCCTTAGGATAGATAGAGTTGTAGGATTTTTAAAGATGTAATCTGATTAGATTAGGGCTTTGTAAAGATGTATCTGATGGAAGGGGGAAATAATTTGAAATAAGGAAACAAAATAGGATATATTAGCAATAACCCAGGTAAAAAAGTAATTACTGAACTAAGGAATTGGCAGGGACAGTGAATACGGGTTTCCAGTACTTAATATCTAATCAAATTTGGGTATAATACAGGGGCAAAAGTAAGTTTTTACACTTGTTCATATGGAAAATAATACAATAATCCTAACATATTAAAACCCTAGGTCTGCAACAACAAGGAGGTTCAACCAACCAGAAGTCAGTCCTGCAGTTAGGGATGGGTTGCCGTTGTGACCCAGCACTGACTGCTATGGCTACAGGAACAGTGACCCAGCACTGACTGCTAAGGGGGTTGTGAATCAGGCTCAGAGAGAAGCCTGAAGAAAGAAGCAGGGTCTGATCTGTTGATCAGCAATTGCCTTTCTCTTTAGCTTCGGGCCTGGTCAGCAGCCATGCCTCCATTTCTCTCCAGGCCTCCAACAGAGCTGCTGATAAGCCCCGCCTTTCTGCTCAGGCCCTGTTGATAGACCCAGAGACGCTGACTGGCATAGAAACCGACCAATCAGAACCAAATCTGGGTCAACTGTGAGGAGCCAGTGGCTGCCTAAGAGGTGAAACTTTTGACGTTGACTGGCATGGAAACTGACCAATCAGAACCAAATCAGCTGGCAGAGGTGGGAAGTTGGAGGTGAGATCAGGCCTGCAGAGGAGGGCAGTTGAGGGTGAGATCAGGCCAGCAGGGGAGAACAGTTGGGGGTGAGATCAGGCTGGCTGTGGAGAGCAGTTGGGGACAACCATGCCAGCAGGGGATGGCAGTTGGAGGTGACCAGGCTGGCAGGGGAGGGCAGTTGGGGGTAATTAGGCTGGCAGAGGAGCAGTTAGGGGGTGATCCGGCTGGCAGACAGGTGAGTGGGTAGGAGCCAGCAGTCCAGAATTGTGAGAGGGATGTCCCTGATTGGAGAGGGTGAAGGCTGGGCTAAGGGACACCCCCTAGTGCACAAATTTCGTGCACAGGGCCTCTAGTCCTATAAAATAAACAGCCAATATGCAATTTGACTGCATGGTGGAATGACTGGTCGCTATGATGCACAATGACCATCAGGGGGCAGACAATCAACACAGGAGGAACAACTGTTCAACCAGAAGCCCTGAACCAGTTTTATGGCTGGTGAGTACAGTGGAGGTGGCAGGAGCCTCTCCCACCTCTGCAGCAGCGCTAAGGATGTCCGACTGCTGGCTTAGGCCTGCTCCCCTGAGTGTATGAATTTCGTCACTGGACCTCTAGTTAATAATAATACAAGAATAAACTGTTTCACATACAACTGTAAACCTATTTCTGCCTCACCCTGTATTAAAGGGAGAACTGGATATCTGCACAGGTGTAGGAGGGAGAGAGAGGAGGAGTTCAGGTAATTTTCTGGTTTCTAGGAGGTGCACATGTTGAATTATGGTGCCTCTGAGACAATTTGAGGGACCTATCAAGTGACCCAGTGATGCATCCTTCCAGCTCCTGCATTAAACATCCACAGCAGTGCTAATAATATTGCATTTAGTTGAAGTTGAGTGATAAGGTGCATATTTAATATGTCCCTCCATCCCAAAGGAAGTTCCCAAATAGCTGAGCCATCTTATTCTTTTCTCCAATGCATATGGTTTTATCGTTTTTCTTTAGTTACTTAATTTATATATATTTCCTACTTATCTAGGCAGATGGCAATAAACATACTGTGTTTTCTCTGACAGATTATTTGGTTTCTGACACATAGAGTGTACTATGTTTATACCAACCCATTGCAATATTTAGCTTTCACATCTCAAAGATACATATATTTGTAAACTTTAAAGAAATTATTGATAATTCTTAAAAGCTTTAATTATCAAAATAAGATACAAATATTTTTATATATGTAAACTTTCATAGGCTGGGTATTTATGAGGAAATACATAATGTAATGCCATTGGGTTTATATCATGAATAGAAAACTTCCTGAGAATCAAATATAACACACTAAGACAAAAATACAAATTATAATGTCATATCTACTGAAGGCTCTGACAACCTGACTTCATGTTTCTGTAAATGTGAACAGACGTGCTGAAATGTGCCTAAGTCACTGGTAACCTCCCTTCTAATAGTGAAAATCCAGGTTCTGAAAATAAGCACATCCTAATTCCAGAAATGCTCCGGTGAACAGTGCTGAAGAGGAGACAGGAGTGGGGAGTGTGGCCAGTGCCATTGTGAGCCACGTGAGAAAAGAAGCTGCTCAAGGCTGTGGAGAAGAGCATGCACTGTGGGAAAACATATTTGGGACTGGCATGGAAGATCTATAGGAACCCCACTGCCCTGGCTGGTGTGGCTCAAATGGTTGAGTATTGTCTCATGCACTGAAAGGGCCCAGGTTCAATTCCTGCTCAGGGCACATGGCCGGGTTGTGGCTCAATCTCCAGTAGGGAATGTACAGGAGGCAGTTGATCTCTCTCTCTCTCTCTCTCTCTCTCTCTCTCTCTCTCTCTCCCTCCCTCTCTCTCTCTCTCTCTCTCTCTCTCTCTCTCTCTCTCTCTCTCTCTTCTATCTCTAAAATCAATAAAAACATATTGCAAAAATTAGGAAATCCCACAAACCATTTTCTTCTTTGGCACAAATTTTGTTTTGAAATAATCCAAAACTTAGAGAAGAATAGTATATATAGAAAAAGAAAAAAAGAAAAAAGAAAGAAGAAAAAAAACAACAACAAAAACCTTTGAGTGAGAATTGCTGACCTGATGCCCCATTACTCCCTGAACACTTTAGTGTGTGGTTCCAGCAAGCAAGGATGTTTGTCTTAATAATGAAAACATTAACATCAAAATCAGGAAATTAATGTGGCATGTTAATGACACCTAAACCTCAGAGCCCACTTAAGTATTTCCAGTTATCCCAATAATGCCCTTCATAGCAAAAGGATCCAGTTTAGAATTACATGTTGCATTTAAGTATTAGGAAGTATATGTTGTATTTGTGACTTCTAAAGATTACAGGCCAGTTATTTTGCATCATGTCTCTCCATTTTGGGGTGTCTGATGTCTCCTCGTGATTAGAATCAGATTACGCAATTTGGCATTATACATGAGAGAACATGCTGTGTTCTTGTCATGCATCTATCAGGTGACGGAAGACTGCAATTTCCCCATCACTGATGATGCCTACTTTCATCATTTGTTTAAGGTGGTTTATGCACTTCTTTACTGTAAGTTACATTTTTTTCTTTTGAAATTAATGTGTTTTCTGAAGACATTCTTTGAAACTATTAAACTTTCTTGTTAATTTAGTTATATCAGAATGGACTATTGTTTCCTATTTTAGACAGTTGACTCTTAAACAGCCCTGGGGCTAGCAGTGCCTACCACCCACACAGTCAAAAATCCATGTTTAATATAAGTCTGCCCTCCAAACACACAAATTCCCAACCTCCAGTTGACCCTTAAACAACTCGGATTTGAACTGAGCAGATTCAACAGAAAAACATCCACATGTGAGTGGGCCAGCGTTATTCAAACCCATGTTGTTCAAGGGTCAACTGTAATCCTGATTTATTTTGATACTCAAGTGTGATGACTTTAAAGATGGCTCTAATGTACTTTTGACATGTCTCATCACTCTTTCAGCACCTCCTTGCTTTCTGATATAAAAAGATGTTCTGGGCTCATTTTGCAGTTTCCCTAGCCCAGCCTTGGTATAAGCCATTTCTCCAAGGAGCATTAGTTTCTTTTACTTTTCAATAAAATGCTATTTACGAGCCAAAATCTGGGCACTAGACATGCTTTGGAGGTGAAGCCTCAAGGCCCTCCCAGTCCACGGAACATTCACACCATTATTCACACCTTCATGTATTTCTATATCTATTCGTATTTATAGAAGTCCAGGAGTTCGCACCAGTATCTCTAATTCCAATCTGATGCCATAGGTTCATCCATATTTGAAAGTTTCCTCTGTCACAATGAGAAATATTGTGGGAATTACCCTTATTATATGTATTTTTAAAAAATAAACCTTTGTGGCATGAAACCAATCTTCCATCACTGCCTACCTTCTTCCCTGCATGGATGCTCACCTCTACTTACTCTAGTTCCAGGATCTTCTTCCAGGAAGCCCCTTGGTGCAGATGATGCCCTCCCTGCCCCTCTCGGTCTCTGTTTCTCCTGACAGCCTGCCCCTCCATGTCAATAATACATCCACACCCGTGCCTTCTCCAGGTATAATCACCCACTCAGCACCTTGATGTGTTCACCAAACCAGAAACTCTCTGAACCCTTTCCAATGGAAGTTTCATTAGAGAGAGATGACTGCTTAAACCATTAGCCATTGGTGATCACTAGTAACTCAATATCCAGTCCTCCTCTCCCTGGAGACCAGGAGGTGGAGCTAAAAACAAAACTGTCTAATCCTGGCCTGGTTTTTTAAGTCACCAGCCCTCACCCTGAAATTATCTACACTGACCCCCCCCCCCCCCACACACACACACACCCTTGTCAGGAGTCATCTCATTAATATAGAAAAGACACTCTTAACTCAAGAGATTGCAAAGGTTTTAGGAGTTCTGTGCCAGGAACCCAAGACAAAGTCTAAATACATACTTTCATTAAACCACAGCGGAGAAAGCTTTAGTGCCTCTTAACTACTTCATCCTGGTGGGGACACCATGACCTGAGCTCACATTCCCCTGGTGAGAACCTGTCATGTGATCACACCTGAGGGTAATGGGAGCTGAACAGTATGGTCAGTGTGTGCTCAGGCAGGAGTCTCTGCCACAGAGCCAGACACAACCTTTCTGAATTAAGGTTGTTGCCTTAGCATGCTTCCTGGTGGCTCCAATCCTTGCTTGTTCTTCCCTGCCAGTAGCTGAAATGTTACACAGAGTTACAAACTGGCACAATTATTCTTTTGTTCAATTGATAATAGCACAATTAAAAGAGTGTCCAGGTCATCAGAGAGGAGAACCAAGGAGAAATAATGCATGCTGACCTGGAGTTAATACCAGTTCCCATACAACTGACCTCTAGGCCTACTGCTGTGTGACAGTCTTGCAAAATTTATACTACAACTATGAAAAGGATGCCTCTGAGAGTTGTGGAGTGCAGAATCGTCCAGGTATAGATGGTAGCCCTATTCCCCCATTCTAGGTATGTAATTAGCATAAAGGAGATGACAGGAGAGACATGCATAGAAACTATAAAACAACAACAACAAAAAACTTGAAATAAAAACTTTTACCTTCTCAGAGAAATTAAAAGGGTTATGCTATGAATCAAAACATGTCTACAGAGAGACGAAAAGATCAGACACTAAAAAACAAAAGCCAATGTGGAGGAGGGCAGTCATGCCCCAGGAGGCTGACTTGACTAGTTGATTCTACATCAGATTATAATTGAATTTTAAGATCTAAAGGTTAGAACTCAATTTGCTAACACTGCTTTTCCTTGGGGGCATGTGTTGTGGGGAGTCTATGAAAGAAGCACTTTCATTTTTCACTTTTTACATTTTTGTAGCATTTGATTTGTTTAACATGAAACGTGCACTGTTTTAAATTACTTTTCTTCTGAGGGGAGGGTGGGCTTCCTTTCAAGCATCTCTCTCCATTCATCCACAGACACACAAATCCATTATTACAGTTTTACACAGCCTGTATCCTGAAACCGTCAGTTTCCTTCAATAAGATCTTTCCAGTCAATCAATAGAGTCCACTTGCAAGAGCTGCATGAAATTCCTACCTAATTTACTTTACGAGTCCATTACTGATGGACATTAAGATGGTTTCACATTTTCATTGCAAAGAGAGCGGTAATGCGCATTCATCTCCTTAGGGTAAATTCCCAGAAGTGTGCTGCAGAATGAGATATTTTACATTTCAACATACACTGCTGCACCCCTTTCCTAAGGCGATGTGACTGTTTTCCACTCTCAGGAAGACTCGCTGCCCCTCACAATTGCAAATTTGAGGCTGCCAGTAATTTTAACCTTTGCTGTTTTGATGGAGGGGGAAAGACTATTTACATTTTACTAGTGCTTCTATGATTATTTGAGGGGCAGGTGGGCATTGCAGCAAGAGACCAATGGGGTTGGGGGGGGGAATCATCCATTTCTCCAAGGAGCATTGGTTTCTTTATCCTATATAATGACCAGCAGAAAGACCGGTCTCTATAAAGTGCACTGACCACCAGGGGGCAGATGCTCAAACTAGGAGCTGCCTCCAACCTGCAGGCCCCAGACCAGCTAAGGCAGGTGTCAGCGGGACCCCACCCCACCACCACCCCAATTGCCCCACCGGTGGTCCCGCAGATAGGCCCTGATCTGATTGCTGGCCAGGCCTAGGGACCCTACCTGTGCATTTGTGTACTGGGCCTCTAGTTTTCCAATAAAATGCTTAAGTGTCCTCACAAGAGGACACTTTTCCAGTGAGTTTTAGAGAGAGAGAGTGGAGGGGACAGGGAGAGACAAAGAAAGAGAAACATGGATGTGAGAGAGACATGTTGACTGGTTGTCTCCCTCAGAAGGCCCTGACCAGGGATAAAGCCTGCAACTGAGGTATGGGCCCTTAACTAGAATCAAACCTGAGAGCCTTCAGTCTGAGGGGCAGCCCTCTTCTTTGTATCCTTTTGCCATTTGCCTTTAAAGTATTTTGCTGATTTTTCATTAAAACATTAAATGTTTCCCCTATTGATTTGCAAGAGCTCTCTTTTTACCTGGGATATTAATTCTTTGCCTAATATTTTAAAAATAATTTTCCAATTTGCCTTCTACCTTTCAACTTTTTATGGCGTTTACTTTTATACAGAACTTTTATTTTTAAATAGTCAAGTTGATCAGTCTTTCCTATTATGTCTTCTACTGCTGAGAAACAAACTTAGAAAGTTCTTCCCCAAGCCATGATTATAATCACCAAGGATTTAGTATTTCGTGATTTCAGCAATTATTTATTTTGGTATAGTAAGTGAGGTAGGAATCCGGGTCTTTTTTTTCCCTCAAATGGCTAATTGTCTTAACTTCACTTACTAGTCTAATTTAAAAGCTACCTTCACAGACATAAACTCCCTATAAACACTTGGTTCTAACTCCGGAGCTGAATTCTTCCCATAGTTCTTTTGTACCAGCAACGTATGTATTTTCATTGCTTTAACTTTGTGATGCATTTTAATATCTGCTCGAACAAGCTGCTTTCATTAGTCTTTCTAAAAAATTTTGAGTATTTTTACTTATATATTTTTTTTACTTGTAAAGTTAAAAACAAACTCTGTTGTACTTTTATTGGAACTGCACTGAATATGGGCACAGACTTAGGCTATGACCTCGTCCTCTATACACACAGTATTTCTGTCCTAAAACAATATGGGCCCCCTTCTTTATGGCCTTTGGTAAAATCTTATAATTTTTTTAAATTTCATTATTTGTGTTATAAACAACTGGTGATTTTTTCAGTTGTTAAAGTAAATTATATATTTTCATACTCTAGCACATGTGCACAAGGAGACATGCCAGGACTGTAAAAAGAAAAAATAGTATGTAGTCTCAATGTCTACCAATAGGGGTAATGGATTAAATGAACCACCACCAAATTGTAACATTTTCAAACAATGGACTATGATTCAGCGGTTTAAATGGGTGATCTAGATCTGCATGTACTAATGTGGATCAATTTCGAAATCACAGTAACTAATTTTTTAAAAAGTTGCCAAATAAGTATGGAGTGATCTCACTAATAAAAAAATATTATCTAAAACAATATTATATGTTTTTGTGGGTATGAAAAAGGAAGACTTCTATACTCAGGAAGAATCCTAAAACTCACTCTCTCTGAAAATGTGGCTTAACCAAAATCAGTTTATTCTTCTGCTGCAACGGATAATTCCAGGCTGGTTCACGCACAACAAGCCTCTGATTCTTCTGTTTACTCAGACACCCTTAGCCCATGTATGAACTCATGGGCACACGACAGTTGCACCACCGCTGGATATCTCATCTGTATTCCCGACTGGACAAAGGGCAAGGGCAAAAGGCAGAGGTGTGTCCCAACTGAGCATACGGCCCTTCAGAAGTTCTCCCAGGAGCCACCCTCAACAAAGTCTGCTTATATCTCATTGACTAGAACTGAGTGACAGCAGCCCTCCCTACCTGCAGGGGACACTCCTCAAGACCCCCAGTGGACACCTGAAACTGGGGATGGTACAGGATCCTATCCTATATATTGGGTGGGGCAAAGTAGGTTTACAGTTGTGAGTACTCGAAACACAGTTTATTCTTGTCTTGTTACTTATTATTGTATTACTCTATTATTTTCCATACAGACAACTGTAAACTGTAAATTTCCCCCCACCCCCGCCCCATACATACATACATACATAAATACACATATGCCGTACATACATACCTTTCACTTAAAGGAACCACTTCACGCCTTCTCTTTGGCTTATATGAATTGCTGGCATCACTACTTTTGTGTGTTGGAGCCATTCCTAAATAAATAAGAGCAACTTGAACACAAGCACCACGATACTGCACCACGGATCTGATAACCCAGATGGCTAGTAAGCAACTACCTGGTGGGGAGCAAATACGTTGGACAAGGGAAGAGTCATGTCCCCTGCAGGATGGATCAGAACGGCTTGAGATTCACCATGCTACTCAGAACAGTGAGCAATTGAACGCTTATTAATTATTTATGGAATTTTCCATTTAATACTTTTGGACTATGGTTGACTGTGGTTAACTGAAACCACAGAAAGTAAAACCAGGATAGCATCAGGGGGTACTACTATACATAGTTAACCGTGTGTGGGGTCTTGTCTGGATTTTTTTTTTTTTTTTTTTGAAAAGCGCCTTGAGGATTTTCAACTAAGCAGGTGAGGTTTAGCAGTATTCGGAGGACCGTGCTTATTTCAGACGCTTTTGGTAGCAGATTGTATGCATTAGCACTCGCCCTCAGGATGTAACTATAGGCCTAGTCAGTGCTTGCTGGAGGGCACAGTTGCCTTGAGTCAGGAAATGATGGGGGAAATCTGGTAATTATGCGCATTTGAGGCAACCCCTATTTTTTGCTTGGAAGTTTGAAGATTTAGACACTGCTATGATTCTTTTTTTGGTTATTCTAACCCAGTTTTCTTTTCGTTTTTGATCCTTACCCAAAAACATGGTTTTATTTATTTTTAGAGAGAGAGGAAGGGAGAGACGGAGAAAGTGAAACATTGATTGGTTGTCTCCCATACATGCCCCTACCTGGGATCCGCATCCTGACCAGGAATCGATGCCCTCTGATGGGGAAACAATCTCACAACCTCTTGGTGTACCAGCAGATGTTCCAACCAGCTGAGACACCGAACCAGTTTTATTTTTAAGAAGAACTGGTGTCCTAACATGTCAATACTTTTTATGTGGTCAATTATATTAACTGATTCTCAATCATTCACCTCTACTTTATACTCTGATACCTAATAGCAAAATAAATGCATTTTTCTGGCATCTCATATACAAATAGAAGGCCAGATATGTCACTATTTTTGAAGGGACCACATTATCTGAACATACATTTAACCAGACTTTTTAACTGTGTGTACAAGTAATTTAATATTGGGAACAGTTTCAAAAAAATATTCTAAAACATTTTTCCATGTTTTATTATTGACTAGAGGCTCAGTGCATGAAATTCCTAATCCCTCAACCCAGCCTGTACTGTTTCCAATCTAGGACCCCTCAAGGGATGTCCAACCACCAGCATTGGGCCTACACGGGCAGTTAGACATCCCTCTCATAATCTGGGACTGCTGACTCCCAAACGCTTGCCTGCCTGTCTGCATGATTGCCCCTAACCATTCCCCTGCCAGCCTGTTCACCCCTAACTCTCCTCCCCTGCCAACTTGATCCCCCCAAGGGATTTCCCCTGCCGATTTGGTTGTCTCTAACTGCCCTCCCCTTTAAGGCCTGTTCCCCCCCCCCCAACTGCCCTCCCCGTAGGCCTGGTCACCCCCAACTGCCCTCCCCAGCAGGCCTGATCTCCCCCAACTGTCCTCCCCTGCTGGCCATTTTGTGATGGCCATCTAGTGTCCACATGGGGGCAGCCACCTTTGACCACATGGTGGTGGCCATCTTGTGTATTGGAATGATGGTCAATTTGCATATTACCTCTTTATTATATACTAGAGGCCCGATGCACGAAGTTTCATGCAAGAATGGACCTCCCTTGCCCTGGCTGCTGGCAGCACCCTCGCTCTGGCCAAAGCTGCCTCTTCACTCAGGCCCAGAGTTGCCTTTCTGCCTTTCCACAATGTCCTGAGGCCTGGAGCAGCTGGGGTCCTGTGGAACACCTGTGTCATTGCCATGGCGACAATGCAAGCACCCTGCCCTGCTCTTGGCCACTCAGCCCCTGCGTATGCAAATTAACCCATCTTTGTTAGGTTAATTTGTATACTCACTCCTGACTGGCTGGTGGGCATCACGAAGGTATGGTCAATTAGCATGTTACTCTTTTATTAGTGTAGATAGGATATATCAGAAACAGAAAAAAACAACAACTTTATTGTATCCCTATGATAGCTTTGACAACATAGATTTTCTGGACATATACATGCTCTTCATAGTACCCTTGTCAACTGCCTACGTGACAATATTTTCTCCCAGATGGTGTCTCTGAACCTTGTGTAAAAGAGTAGTAGACCCCAAGTTTAAGGGAAATGGTTCAGCATTTCCTTCAGCATGATTATCAACATTTATTATTTATTCATTGTAATTCATAATTTAGACATTAAGTTTCTGCTTTCTTTTGATCAAATTACATATTGGGGAGCTTCTTCTAGGATACTTCCCATTATAACTGAATTTTGTATGACCAATTATTCTGGCAAAAACATACAAAATCATTTCAAAATTAAGACACAGAAGTCAATTTAAGTTAAGCTTCATAATTGTGAAATTTATTTATTTTCTTATATTGATCACATCAACTTATTGATGAAAACATGTAGGCAATTAATTGTGAAAACACTTGTTCCTTCAGGCCATTTCACATGTCAGTGGAAACTCTGTGTGCCATTTCGTTTGGATTTATCAGATGACAAGATCTGTCATATCCACTAAAATGAGATTTGATAAATTGGGAAAAACAAGAAAAAAACCTCTCACATAGTTGTACTCATTACTTGTAATTCTACTTCAGTTTTGTACCCTACAAGTATAATCCTATATAATAAAAGGCTAATATGCAAATTGCCCCCTGGGAAGTTCGACCAATTGGGAATTTGACTGCTCACTATGACCTGCACTGACCACCAGGGGGCAGTGCAGAATGAAAGAAGGCCCCAGCCTGCAACCAGAAAGCCCCAATTGACCCTGTTTGCTGGCCAGGCCTAGGGACCCTCCCTGGGCACAAATTTCATGCACTGGGCCTCTAGTAGATTAATAAACATTATTGAATGCACTTTTAATAATTTTTTTTAAATGTGACTACCAGAGGCCTAGGGGCTGCGAGAAGGAGTCAAAAGAGCCAACCTGGGCAGGAATTAGAACAAGGAAACAGCTGTCAGATACTTCCAAGGGTTGGGGGAGAGGTGGTCTCTGAAAAGTCCCAGAAGAAGAGGAGTCAGCTTCAGGTATCTGCCACACTTAGAAGCACTAACATCCACTCTAACTTTGCCAGTCAAATTAAGATGCTTGGCCTTTATACACCCCACCTTTCTCTTCTCTCTGCTCTGGCGAGGCCATAAACATCATCTGAGAATCAAGAAAGGAAAAGGAAGAGACAGGGGATGGGGAGGGGGGAAGAGAACTTAATCACACACCCTCCACCAATGCAGGCTTTCTAATCTGAAACAAAACTCAATTTGGGAAAGAAAAATAATTACATTTATGGAAGAAACCTAGGTGTCCATCAATAGTTGATAAGTGAATGGATAAAGAAGTTGTGGTATATATACACAATGGGATACTACACTACAATAAAAGATGAAATCTTGCCATTTTCAACAGCATAGAGGAATCTAGAGGGTATTATGCTAAGTGGAATAAGTCAGACAGAGGAAGACAAATACTGTATGGTTTCACTTACATATGGAATCTAAAAACAAAACCAACGAAACCAGACAAAAACAAACTCGCAGAAACAGAAACCAAAAGGATGGTTACCAGAAGGAAGGGGTGATGGAAAGAGGAAAGGAATTCAGTCAACAATATTGTGATAAGTTTACAGTGACAGATGATTACTAGAATTAGGGGGGCGATCACATATAATGTATAAAATATCAAATCACTCTATTGTACACCTGAAACTATATAACCAATATAAGATTGTTTACCAACTATATTTAAATTAAAAGTTACATTTAATCAAGTTTAGAGTTTTATAGTGTAGAGGACTAAAAATTTAAATGCCAAGAATAAGAAAAAAATTATTTTATAGAGACCCAAAATAGGAGAACTTACTGAGATTTCACCCAGAAATATGAAAATCAAGTTGAAATGCAGGTTTGAAACTATGGTTGCATAAAGTTGTTTCTATTTGCATTCTACTAAGTCCAGCTCATTCAATAAAACTTAAAGTTTTTCTATGGGATTTAATGTTTTGAAAAAATTTTTAATTTAATACAGTAAAGTATGTCAACAATATTTATTATATACTAGAGGCCCGGTGCATCAAATTCATGCATTGGGGTGGCGCGGGGTCCCTCAGCCCAGCCTGCACCCTCTCCAAATCTGGGACCCCTCGGGGAATGTCTGACTGCCAGTTTATCGTGCCTAAACCAGCAGTCAGATATCTCTCTCACAATCCAGGACTGCTGGCTCCCAACCGCTTGCCTGTCTGCCAGCCTAATCACCCCCTAACCACTCCCCTGCTAGCCTGATTAATGCCGAACTGCTCCCCTGCTAGACCAATCATCCCCAGCTTCCCTCCTCTGCCAGTGCAATCAGCCCCAACTTCCCCCCGCTTCTGGTCTGTTTGACCCCAACTGCCCTATCCTTTCAGGCCTGGTTTCCCCTAACTGCCTTTCCCTGCCAACCTGATTGCCCATAACTGTCCTCCCCTGCAAGCCTGCTCACCCCCAATTGCCCTCCCCTGCTAGCCTGGTTGCCCCTAATTGCCCTCCCCTGCTGGCCATCTTTGGTGACCATCTTGTGACCACTGGGGTGGCCATCTTGTGCAAGGGTGTGACAGTCAATTTGCATATTACCTCTTTATTATATAGGATTATTATATAGGATGTATTTGTGCAATGTATTAAGAAATCCTTTCTTATCCAATTTCTTATTTTATCCAATATTTTCTTCTCAAAATTTCAAAGTTTTTTTTTTTAAACATTCATATTTTGATGTACCAGGAGCTCACTTATTTTATGTATGTGTGAGATAATGAATTCATTTTTTTAATCTGGGTAACCAATTATCCCACTTTCGTATATCCAGTCATGCATCATTCTCCCAAATGATTAGTAATGTCACTTTTGCAATAAATTAAGTTTCTATACTTGCTTGGGTCTGTTTGTGGGCTTTTGATTCTGATCCCTTGGCCAAGTGACTTCATATCTTAGGTTTATAATTTGTAAATATAATAGAAAATCTTAGACTAAACCTGTGTTATATATCATGATCAAAGAAGAATGGACAATGGTCACCTGAAATGTAAAGAATAAATCATTTCTGGAAAATATATTAAGTGTAAAAAGTTAGTATTAGTTATGGAAGATGGTGAATGAAAAAGTCTCATGATGTAACAAGAAAAGCTTTACGATTAAAAATTAATCAACTTCATATGTTCTACTCAACCATAAGGTAGCCCATGTTCTGTAATCCACTTTCTGTCCTATCAGTTATTTTCATATGTACCACTTTTCTTTGGGGTCTGAAAAATTATTGAAAATGTAGGAAGGTGTGAAAGAAATATTACTAGCCTTCACCTAGAAGGCAAATCCTAAAATACTAGTAGACATAACAATGAAGATAGAAAAATAATTTTTAAAATCCTAGTTTTAAATATTTTATACTAAGGTTTTCTGGTATCTGGTAAAGTTTTACAACAATTACACCACATAAGCACTTTGACAGCTTTTTGAAAATTTAGAGCATTTAGGAGACTCATATATTCAAAGGGATTCTAATTAAAGGTTTAGCTTGTTGATTAAGTTTGCAATCAATGTTTAAATATTTGGGTAACTTTGTGTAGTGCCTAATTTTGAATTATCAGTTTATGAATATGCTGTGTAAATATTCAGTGGGATGTTATTAATATTTAAGTGCATTCTAGATTCATATGATTAATAAACTAGAAAATAAAACTGCTTATAAATAATAGTGTTTATTCTTCTTCCCACATAGAAATTATCTGGACACACACACACACAAAAAAAAATAATCTCCTAATGTTAAGTCATATTTTCCCCTGGTCTTGTTCTGAAAAAAATGGCTTTTCTATTTTTGGCCCATAATACCTCCATCAGAATTTCAGAATTAGCTTAGTAAATTCTGTAAAAGTGCTCTGCAGTTATTTTAGTTGAAATTGCACCGAATAGATTAATTTGGAATCAATTTTCCTCATTATGAGACACATGGTATTTCTCCATTCCTGTTCTAAAAGAAAACGCTTCTAACATATTCCCAATTAGGATGGTGTCTCTTGTATTCAGTGATGCTGCTAAAAAACCCAATGTCATTATCATTCTCATTCATTTGCATATGACTGAGATACTAGACCCTTATCAGAGAGATGATTTGTAAGTATTTTCTCCCGTTCCATGATTTATCTTTTCGCTTCCTTATAGTACCCTTTGAAACACAGAAGTCTTTTATTTTGATGAATTCTAATTTACCTATTTTGTCTTTGGTCTGTAGTGATTAAGGTATCATATCTAAGAGAATACCACCTAATCAAAGGGCATAAAGATTTAGTGCTGTTTCCTTCTATGAGTTTCCTAAAGGAGGAGGAGAAGAGATTAACCAAAGAATTTATATGCATAGCCCATGGACACAGAAGACCATAGTACAATGAATGCCTGGGGTGGGGAGGGAGAGGATGGGGAGGGTAAAAGGAGGGGGAGTTAATAAATTTTTAAAAAATATATTTTATTGATATTTTACAGAGAGGAAGGGAGAGAGATGAGAGCTAGAAACGTCGATGAGAGAGAAACATCGACCAGCTGCCTCTTGCACACCCCCTACTGGGGATGTGCCCGCAACCAATGTACATGCCCTTGACCGGAATCGAACCCGGGACCTTTCAGTCCGCAGACCAACGCTCTACCACTGAGCCAAACTGGTTTTGGCATTAATAAATTTTTTTTTTAAAAAAGGAGGGGGAGTTAGAGGATATCTCTAATGCTCTCAACAATAAAAATACATTTAAAAAATACATATGGAAAAATAACTTTTTGCCTATAGAATGGTCTTGCTGTCTTTGTTGAAAATCAGTTGGTATATATACACAATGGAACACTACTCAGTCATAAAAAAAGAATGAAATTTTATGTTTTGCAACAGCTTGGATGGACCTAGAGGGTATTATGTTAAGTGAAATAAATAAGCCAGACAGAGAAAGACAAATACCATATGATTTTACTTATATAATAAACAAACAAAATAGAACAGACTCATAGATACAGAGAAGAGATTAAGAGTTGACAAGAGGAGAGGATTTTAGGGGGCTGGGTAAAGGTGAAGGGATTAAGAAGTACAAGTTGGTAGTTACAGGACAGTCACAGATATATAAATTAGAGCATGGGGAATATAGTAATAATATCATAATCACTATGTATGTGGCCAGGTGGGTACTAGAAATACTGGGGGGAACTACTCTGTAAAGTACATGATTGTCGAATCATTATGCTGTACATCTGAAACTAATAGAGAATAATGTTAAATGTAAATTGTAATTGAAAAAAAAAGGTAAACATAAATAAATTAATAAATAAAAATAGAAAATCAACTGACTATAGATGAATGGTTTTATTTCTGGACTTCCAGTTCTATTCCATTGATCTACGTTTTTCCTAGGTCAGTACCAATCTTATGATATGTTGTTTTCAGGGTACAAGTTTTATACATATTTTGTTACTAGTGACCCAGGGCACAGATTGGTGCACACTGAAAGGAAATTAATTAGAATGTGGCCAGGGGGGCGGGACAGGCCAAAACGGGGCAGACACGCTCTGGAGCCAACCTCCTGCAGTCCCTCCCCAGTCAGGCACACTTGGGTGGCACTGTGGCTTGAAGGGCGTCTGCAGTGTGAGGTGGGGTCCCTCGGCCTGGCCAGCGGGGATTGGGCCAAAATCACCTCTCCAACATCCCTGAGGGGTCCCGGAGTGCAAGAGGGCACTCTGCAAAGTTGCTGTCATACAGTATGTGGAATGCAAAAGCAAGTGCGCAGTAACAAGTTTCGGGCCTACAGTGCCCCAGCAACAACATAACCTGTGGCCCATGAGGAATTGGGCTCCCTCCTCTCTGGTTCCAGGGTATCATCACCAGAGAACTGCCACTGCCAAGCCACTGCAGCTCGCAGCTCCTGCATTGAGCACCTGTCCCCTAATGGTCAGTGCACGTCAGAGCTACCAGTATGATGAACACAGCATATATATATATATATATATATATATATATATATATATATATGAGAGAGAGAGAGAGAGAGAGAGAGAGAGAGAGAGAGAGAGAGAGACTAGAGATGACATTCATGCACTGGGGGGCAGGGAGATCCCTTCAGCCTGGCCTGCTCCCTCTCACAGTCCGGGACCCCTTGGGGGATGTCCGTATGCCAGCTTAGACTCCGGCAGGACATCCCTGAGGAGTCCTTAGCGCTGCTGTGGAGGTGAGAGAGGCTCCCACCACCACGGCTGCACTCCCCAGCCATGAGCCTGGCTTCTGGCTGAGTGGCACTCCCCCTGTGGGAGTGCACTGACCACCAGGGGGCAGTTCCTGTTTTGCGCATCTGCCCCCTGGTGGTCAGTGCACGTCATAGTGACCATTCTGCCACTCAGTTAATTTGCATATTAGCCTTTTATTATATAGGATATTTATTTCTAAATATGATAACTTTTTTATGTTATTGAGAATAGAGTTTTCTTAATTTCATTTTCAGATTATTTATTCACTGCTGGTGTATTGAAATACAATTGATGTTTATGTATTGTATCTGCAACTTTACTGAACTCACTTATTAGCTCTATTGTTTTGTGGACAAGGGGGATTCTTACAATTTTCAATATGCAAACACATGCCATCAGTAAGGATAGTTTACATCTTCATTTCCAAGCTGCATGCCTTTTAGTTCTTTTCTTTCCTGATTTCCCTGGCTAGAACCACCAGGAAAATGTTGAATAGAAGTGTCAAAAGCAGATATGCTTTTCTTGTCTCCTCATCTCCTAGTCACACACGTATACTTTAAATCTCTTTGTCTCTATGGGTGGTGTTATGAATTTCAAATATATTTCTTCAAAATGTCAAATTCTCGGGAGAGACAACAAGATGGCGGCAGAGGTAAAAGCCTAACTGCAGCCGCACTCAACAATTTCAAAAAAATACAACTAAAATATAGAGCGGACACTATCCAGAACTACAGGAAAGTTGACTGACTGGAAATTCTACAACTAGAAGGAAAGAGAAAACCAGAAGGAAAACCAGAGGAGCTCTAAAAGCCTAAGGTACTGAGGCACGGTGCGCGCGGGGAGAGGACTGAGCTGGAGAGGAGGGGCGGCTGAGTGCCTGGCTGGCGTTCCCCAGCGGGAAGGAGATAAAAGCTCCGGACTGTGCTGAACCCCAACTCCGACTGCACTGAACCCCAGTCCTGGGTGAGACCCCGGGGGTCCCAGGCTCATACAGAGGGAATCTGGGCTGTAAGGCGGAAGTCAGCTGAGCGGCGAAAAGGCAGAGCCCCTGAGTCGCGCACATTGCGCGCAGAGGACGGACTGTTCGCTGAGCTGCTGAATTGCCCCAGCGGGAAGGACTCAAAAGCTCAGGACTGTGCTGAGCCCCAGTTCTGACTGCACTGAACCCCAGTCCTGGGCAAGACCCTGGGGTCCCAGCCTCATACAGGGAGAATCTGGGCTGTAAGGCAGAAGCTAAGGGGAGCCAGAAGCTGGCGAAAGGCAGAGCTCCAGAGTCGCGCACATTTGCGCGCACAGAGGACAGACAGTTGATTGGGCCGCGAGATCGCCCTAGCAGGAAGGAGACATAAGCTCCGGACTGTTCTTAACCCCACTTCCAACTGCTCTGAACCCCAGTTGTGGGCTTGTTGGGGGAAAGACTACACTGTCTGGTAGCGGGCAAAACTCTAGAGTGCCTTTATCTCAGAGGTGCTTGCAGCGAGTACCAAAGGACACTGAGGAACACTGAGACTCAGGAACCTCCGAGGGCGGGGCTAACTGGAAGCCAAGGCTGTAGGCTCCACCCTGAAACTCTGCCCCATCCAAGCTGAACTCAGAGAGGCTTTTGCAGGTTTCCAAGACTAGTGGAATAAGGTTGTCTCCTGGCATAGACACAGCTGATCCTCCCAACCTACCAACTCAGGGAAGCAGCGAAAATGCCGAAACGAGGAAACAGATCACAAACGAAAGAAATGGAGGACAAAAAGCGACTGGATATAGAGTTCAAAGCCACGCTTATAAGGTTGTTCAACAATCTCTTAGAAAAGGCCGATAAAATAAATGAGACCTATGAGGATATGATAAGGGATCAACAAGAAATAATGAAGGGTCAACTAGAAATAAAGAATACAATCTCTGAAATAAATAATATTATACAGAGTCCTAAAAACAGATTGGAAGATTGCAAGAATCAAGTCCAAGATTTGGAACACAAAGAGCCAGAGGACACTCCTCCACAGAAGCAAGAAGACAAGAGAATCCAGAAAGTTGAAGATAATGTAAGAAACCTCTGGGACAACTTCAAGCGAACCAACATCAGAATTATGGGCATCCCAGAAGATGACAGAGAGCAAGATACCGAAAACATATTGAAAGAAATAGTGACAGAAAACTTCCCCCACCTGGTGAAAGAAATAGACTTACACGTCCAGGAAGCACACAGAACCCCAAACAAAAGGAATCCAAAAAGAACCACACCAAGACACATCATAATTAAAATTCCAAGAGCTAAAGACAAAGAGAGAATATTAAAAGCAGCAAGACAAAAGCAGGTAGTTACCTATAAAGGGGCACCCATACGACTGTCAGCTGATTTCTCAACAGAAACCATGCAGGCCAGACGGGAATGGCAAGAAATATTCAAGGTGATGAATAACAAGAACCTACAGCCAAAAATACTCTACCCAGCAAAGCTATCACTCAGAATCGAAGGCCAGATAAAGAGCTTCACAAATAAATTTAAGCTAAAGGAATTCATCACTGCCAAGCCAGAATTATATGAATTGCTAAAAGAGGTTCTTTAGGAAGAGGAAGAAAATAAATATAAAAATTATGAACAAACACGTAACTATCAACAAGTGAGTCTAAAAACCAAGGGAAGTAAAAATCCTGATGAACAATATTAACTGGTGAATATAATAGAATCAGAGGTATGGAAGGGGAGTGGACTGATGATTCTTGGGGAAATGGGGAGTGGAGCGGGGCGGGAAGAGACTGAACATAAACTGCACCTATGGATGAGGACAATGGGGGATGGGGAAAGGGAATTGAATGGAAACTTGGTGTAGGGGAGCAATGGGGGGGGGGGAATGAGGAACATTTGTAATAATATGAACAATAAAGATTTATTTTTTAAAAAAAATGTCAAATTCTCTTCTCAATTGTTTACATTATAAGAGTTCTATAATTTGGAGTTGATATTCTTGTCTTAGCTTCTTCCTTTAATGACTATACCCTTCATTTCCACGGCATTTTGATTGTTCTTTTAAAATCTGTTTTTCTCCATGCCTATTTGTTACATAATTGATTTTAAAATGGGAGGTTTGCCTTCATTTACTTCTTTAAATACATTCAATACACTGATCTTATAACCATCTATTCTAAAAATGTAATATCATTTGTAATGAATTCATTTTTTTCACTTGATTTTGTAGGTTCCCTTAACATTAAGTCTCTTTGTATGTTACAATTTGGCTAGCAAGCTCAATGTGGAATGTTAAGGTAGTGCTGTTTTCCTTGTTTTGTTTTTCTTTCCCCCACTTTTCCTCTGTGTTATCTTATGTAGTGGTTTTGCATTCCCCTGATTCTCTGGTTTAGGGTATGTTCTTTTAAGTATAATTTAGTTTACTATCTGTGATACTGGGGATGTGGCAGATTTGGTGATAGAATCCTGGGTAGCTTAGCTATGTTCCCAGTTCCCTGGCTTTCTATGTCTGTAGACCTAGGAATACATCCTCAGGCAATACTCAGCACACTCAAAATTGTTGACTTCCAATTCCCCCCCCCCCCTAACCTTGTCTTTCTAAGGAATACTTGAAAAAAAAATTTAAGTCTTGATTAATGGTTTGTCATTCAATATTATTCTTTTATCTTCTACCAGGTATTTTTACTGAGAAGTCAGCTATTCCGATAATCATTATGGCCTTGTATACAATCTATATTTCCTCCTAACAGCATTAAAAATGTTCCATCATTCTTGTTGCTACGCAGATTCACTATGAATCCTTTTAGGTTCTAGGAGTGCACTTTCAGTCTAAGGACTCATATATTTACTTGATTCTGAAAAATGTCAATTTTTTTTATCTCCTCCGATACTTACCTTTCCTCTGTTAGATCCATTTGGACTCTGATCAAATAAATATCCTTCCTGCATCTTCACTGCCATTTCACAATGTGCGTATCATAGTTACACCTTTTCATTGTGTCCACTGTCCCAAACCAGTCATGTTGACCCCACATAGAGTGTGGAGAGCAGACAGGATTTGGGGAGAGCATCCATGCCCCTGCCATGGCTCCAATGGATGTCTGTATCTGACCATCTGGCCCCCCTTTTCAACATTATCACGTCAGCCTTGTCTTCTTAGACTACCTGCTATGCCCAGTTCTGCCCTGGGCATAAGCCTAGTGGGTCCTTCATAGAGCAGAGCCCTGAGCGGATTAATTGGCTGCACTGGCTCCATTTTGCTGCTCACACTTGCCCTGGCCTACTTTCTCGGTGGCCTCTCTCCTCCTTGCTGTTTGAAATTGTCAATATTCTGATGCCTATCAGTGTCCAGAGATGGCGTTAGCACTAGAATCCCACTCTGGCAAATGGGGCTTTGGCTGATTCAAAACACAGTTATCCAAGAGAAGTACATTAAGCCCCATGCAGCCATGTCTGTAGCCTCCAACCCATGTGGTGGCCTCAGTGAAAAGAGCACTGGGTTTAAATTCAGAAGTTTTCATCCTGATTTTGAATGCGACAATCACCATAATAAGCAATTATTATAATGATATCTGTCATTTAGTACTTGCCTGAAATGTAATTATTTCTCTTCTAAGCACATTACATACATTCCTTACAAAGATTTTTACAAAGCAGTGTTATTTTCCCCATTAAACAGATAGGGCTTAGGGAACTATAAAACAGATTTCTATGGTGAAAACAAAATCTTCCTCTCCTCTTCCAGGGAAATAGTTCTCAAAGTTGTGTAGGGATCTGGGTCAAAGCTATTTTCATAATGATACTAAAATTTTATTGTTCTTTTTCCTCTCATTCTCTTAAGAGTGTAGCGTACAGCAGATTGAATTCAGAAGCCGAGTAAGAATCCAGCTCTCTTTATTTAGCCAAACCTTAGAATTACAAAAAGGTAAAACCATGTTACTCTTCTCACTATTTTTTAAAAATTCTGTAAAATGTGGTTATAACTCACAAAAACAAATCTCCTTGTAGTCCTGCATAATTTTTAACAATACAGAGGAGAACTAAAACAAAACTGAAAACCACTACCCTAGCCAAAACCGGTTTGGCTCAGCGGTAGAGCGTCAGTCTGCGGACTGAAAGGTCCCAGGTTCGATTCCGGTCAAGGGCATGTACATTGGTTTCGGGCACATCCCCGTTAGGGGGTGTGCAAGAGGCAGCTGGTCGATGTTTCTCTCTCATCGATGTTTCTAGCTCTCTCTCTCCCTTCCTCTCTGTAAAATATCAATAAAATATATTTTTTTAAAAAGAAAAGAAAACCACTACCCTAAAGTAATCCTACTCTCGAGCAATAAACATATTTGTGATTGCTTAGGTATCTTCCTTTTTTCACTAGGTGTATAAAAGTAACAGCCTATTTACACACATAGACATACATGTATCTTTCCCCTCACCAATGGAAATAGACAGCTGCCTTTAAATGGTTATTTTACATTTCTTGTTATATATCTTCGTTGTGTTTCATATGAATTCTTCAAGAAGCTCAGACTCTGTATGGCAGGCAGACATGTGAGAATCAGAGAGGAGAAGTGGGGCCGGGCAGAGCAGGGAGAGAGGCAGACACAGAAAAGGACACATCTTCAGCTTGCTTTGTTTTATGACTTAAACCCTGAACAGAATATTACATGTGCTATTACCTGAATACTTTCCACCTGGTATCCTATGACTTGACTTCATTAAATGTCCACTCACTTATTGTCTTTTAATTTGAGGTAATTATAGATCCACATGCTATTGTCAAAAATAAAAGAGAGATGCCATATACCCTTTCTGTACTCAGTATTCTCTAAAGCGTGTTGCCAAGTTTAGTAAATATCACAACCAGGGCACTGACATTGATACAATCAAGATATGAGCAGAAGCTGGTTTGGCTCTCTGGACTGAAGGGTCCTGGATTCAGTTCCAGTCAGGGGCATGTGCCTTGGTTGCGGGCACATTCCCCGTGGGGGATGTGCAGGAGGCAGCTGATCGATGATTCTCTCTTATTGATGTTTCTAACTCTCTGTCCCTCTCTCTTCCTCTCTGTAAAAATATCTATCTATATATATATATATATATATATATATATATATATATATATATATATATTTTAAAGATACGGAAAAGTTGGTGGACCTGCAAATTGGTGCAGCCTTTTGGCCAACAGTATAGAGATTGCTCAAAAAACTAAAACTAAAAATATCATAAGACCCAGCAATTCCACACCTGGGGATTTATCCAAAGAAATGAAAATAGTAATTCAAAAAGATATGTGCACCCCTATGTTCATTGCAGCATTTTTTTACAAGAGCCAAGATATAGAAGCAACCTGGTGTCCATCAATAAATGAATGGATAAAGAAGATGTGGTACCTATATGATGGAATATTACACAGCAATAACAAAAAGAATGAACGGGATGCAGGTGAAGGCATATGCTGGGGGGTAGGGGAGGCTGGGGGGAGGTAAGGTGGGGAAAAGGAGACATGTATTATCATTTGTAATGCTTCAAACAATAAAAAAAATTTAAATTATAGAAAAAGAATGAAATCTTGCTATTTGTGACAACATGGATGGATCCACAGGGTATTATACTCATTTAGTCTTAGGCAATTCATTTGGGGAGAGAGATAAATTTAGCAGGTGTTGGATATAAATCACCGGTTTTTCTAATTATTATCCAGCTATCAGGGTATCATTTAAGAGTCTTTTCAGTTTTTGTTTTTTTTTTTTGTAACAGTGATTGTTTTATTATGCAGTTTTGAAGATTCTATTCTGTTCCAATGATCTCTTCTATTCTACTAGAGTCCCGGTGCACGGATTCGTGCACTGGTGGGGTCCCTACCCCTCGGGAAATGCTGGACTGCCAGTTTCAGCCGGATCTGGCCTGTGGGGATTGGACCAAATAAACTGGCAATCTGACTTCCCTGAGGGATGCAGTAGTGTGCAAAGCAGCAGATGGCTGGGGAGGAGCCGGAGCCCAGTCCGGGCATCGCACCGCTCCTGCTCAGACTGGCCCTGCTGCACCCGCCACCACCGCCACTCGGTGAGCTTGCTGAGCGGCACTCCAGCTGTGGCAGTGCACTGACCGGATGACTAGGCTTTTATATATATAAATGGTAGGATTAGAATCAGACACCGAATGTTTAAACATCTACTGTGTTCTAATACTTGATAGAAGAGGCCCTTTCCCTGCTCTTTTGTAAATTCCATGATTATGTAACCTGTTCATTTTCCATATGAAGTTCAGAAGCTTTTCTAAGCTTCCAAAGCTTTCTAATGCTTTTCTAAGATAAAATTTTATTGAAATATCCATCTAAATTATTTGTAACTTATAAATGAACTGTTGGAAACATAATTATTCAATTAGCGTGGCATTTGTAACACTGGTGGATGTAGACCTCTGACCATATATAAAACAGGGTTTGAATCAGTATTTATGGGAATCTCTTCAGGCCCTGTCTTACTTCCCATGCATGTTCTCCCTCCTCCCCCAGTCTATTCTCTTATTATTTAAATAAGCTTTAATACAGACCTTTGGTCTTGAACTTTTCTTTCTTTTTTTCTTTTTACTTCGCTCTTTATTATTGGTCACATCCTTTGGACAGTTTCCTTGGCTCCAGCCTCTGTTCCCTGGTTTGTTTTCTTCTATTTCTTTGATTTTTTTTATTCTAGACCATTTTCTAGGCTCTCCTGTTTTCTTCTTCCAGCTCTAGATCCTAGAATGCCAGCAGAGTTTGCAGATGTTTATTCTCCCATCTATTTTTTAAGATATATATTTTATTGACTTTTTACAGAAAGGGAGAGGAGAGGGTTAGAGAGTTAGAAACATCAATGAGAGAGAAACATCGATCAGCTGCCTCTTGCACACCCCCTATTGGGGATCACGCATGCAACCGAGGTACATACCCTGGACGGCAGAAGCTCTATCCACTGAGCCAAACCGGTCAGGGCTATTCTCCCATCTATTAATGTACCTTGCCATATTTGCTCAATACTTTAATATATATATATATATATATATATATATATATATATATATATATAATTGATTTTTTTACGGAGAGGAAGAGAAAGGAATAGAGAGTTAGAAACATCGATGAGAGAGAAACACTGATCAGCTGCCTCTTGCACACCTCCTACTCGGATGTGCCTGCAACCAAGGTACATGCTCTTGACCGGAATTGAACCTGGGATCTTTCAGTCCACAGACCAATGCTCTATTCACTAAGCCAAACCGTTTTGGGCTTGCTCAAAACTTTTATTTGTATTTACGGAGGTTTTGTTATTTTCATTATTAAGCCATGCACTGTTATTGTGTGTGTGTGCGCGCGCGCACAAGCACGCATATTGAGGGAGAGCCTTTCCTGTTCAGACTCTCCATTTATTATTAACATACTGGAATATTACTTATTTTTTTGTACTGCAACTGACATGTCTTCTGTATTAAAAAATTAAGGCTAATAGTTTTTACCAAATCTTGGGAATGTTCTAACTATATAGTTATTTATCTCACAAATAATAAACTATTGTTTCAATCTTAACAGTATTTATTGCCCTCGTCAATAGAGTAAGAGAACATAGCATCACTGGCCAGACATCATATCCACAAGAGCGAGTTTTGGTGCCATTGATGATGACAAAGCACCTTCATTGGTGAGGTGGGCCACAGGAGGTACATGCAATCCACACACCTAAGAGACTTGTTGATGCACACGTGTGAAATGCTCACTGCAAACTTTTAAAAACAACAGAAGAATTTACAGAGTAGAAAATATGTAATGGTAGGTGAGGACCAGGGCTGGAAATTCTGATTATGTGCTCCCGGACCTGTGTGACCAGAATGATAAGAAGTAGACAACATCAACTGTAAAAGTACACAAGAGCTGAAGGATTTCAATGAAAATGAAAAATGAATTATAAAATCCCTGGAAATAGCAAAGAAGGTGGCAAATGGAGTTAGTAGCTCAAAAGATAAATCTCAAATCTCTATCCTTCAAAAATATGGGCAGACTCAGGAACAACTAACAGGCCTACATAAACTTAGAAAACAATGATAAAGATTAGTGTATTTAGATCCTTAGTACTTTTTCTTTTCTCTTTTGTTAACCCTCGCCTGAGGAAATTTTTCCCATTGTTTTTTAGAGAGAGTGGAAGGGAGAGAAACAGAAACATCATGTGAGAAAGACGCATCAATTGTTTGCCCCCTGCATGCACCCCGACTAGAGCTGGAGAACCTGCAACCCAGGTATGTGCCCTTGACCATAATCGAACTGGGATCCTTTCGTCTGTGGTCCAATGCTTTAGCCTCTGAGCAAAATGGCTAGGGCTAAATCCTCTCTTAATAGTGTTCCTAAGTGAAAATTGTAGCTCACAATAATAGAGATGTAAATAGTCCAACTGTTTCAAAGGGAGCAAGTTTCTCTGGCGATACTTACTAAATAATGAAACTGATTTTTAAACCATCTCTGCTATCCAACAGAGGCTCTCGTGTAAATTCAGGAGGAAATACCCTTAGGTGGTCTTGGAAACGAATGAGAAAGTGCTACATTTATATGTTTTAAACTGCTAAGTTTTAAACCAACTGAAACCCCTGAGAATATTTTTAAATGTTAGAAAATGTTTCTACATTTTTTAAAGGTATTCAAACAGGAGAGATTTATGGATGACACATAACATTTTCAGCATCAAAATTACATAATTGAAAATGTTTCCCAAAAAATCCCTTTCAAAATGTTCACTCCATACTTAAATTTATTTCATTAATAAAACATCACAGTTTCCTAGGAAAAGAAATCAAGTTAGTTTATTTTTTTTTAAATACACTGCTAGGTAGTATACCGATGGCACACAGTGAGAAAAAGGTCAGTAAATGTGAAATGCTTAATTTTTTTTTAAAAAGAAAAATGTGTAGTTCAGCTTTGACAAGTAAGTTTGACAATTATTTCAATATTTCTTGTTAAGGAATTTTATGTGGAGCTCAAAAGATTTTCAGAATCATTTCTCATTTCATAAATAAGTATTGTAAATATTCCTCTACTAGTAGGTAAGGAAAACAATCTACTTCACTATGTTTATAAACTATAAATACTACAAAAATTTAAGCAAAAAAAAAGTAAGACGAGCTCATGAACCCCACCACTGTTTTACTAGGTACAATACGCATCAGATCTGATTGTCTAGCCCAGTGTTTCCCAAAGTGTGGTACGCGTACCCCCAGGGGTATGGGAAGAGTTTGGTGGGGGTACACATTGCACCGGAATTTGGTGGGGATATGCACTGCACTGTGCTTAGCTGCACCTAATTCTACATTCTCATGAGTCAGTCTTGTGAGACGTGAGATGGTCCGGTGTGCAAATAAATGTAATTTATAATATAACTTTTATTTATATTTTATTATAATTTTATTTTTCATTTATTATTATTTTGTGCATGTACCAAAAAAATAAAAAATAAATATATTTTGATTGTTATTAAAATACATCCTTTTTTTTGACAAGGGGTACTCAGCGTTACAAAAATTATAGAAGGGGTACACATATGTCAAGTTTGGGAAACACTGGTCTAGCCGTTGGACAAAGCCCACTGTTAGTCCACAGATTACACATTAATTAAGGCAATATTCTAAAGATAGCAGAGTGGGAAAGTGACATCGTGGGTTCTGGATGTTGTTGTGCTGCTGAGTTAAGCAAAGAAGGCTCATCTATCACCAGATTCTTGTCATGTGAAATGGCCAAACCTACTTTTAAGCCACTTTGCACTGGGCGTTCTTTTTCCTGGCAGCCTGGTGCATTCTAATGTGGACACTGCCTCAGGGTCTTGCCCTCACTCTTCTTTCTGATTGGAGTGCTCTTACACTACGGCTCATATGATGAGCTGATTTCTAATCATTCAGGTCTCTGCTTAAATGCCACTTCCTTCCATTCAAGCTACTGTAGCCTTACTCTACCTAAGTTACTCTCAATCGTGGTAAGCTACCTAATTTTCTTCAAAGAATTTAGTTTCCGAAATGTCCTGATTTGCTTATTTTATAACATTTTCTTTTTCAATCTTCCTTGTGAGCAGAGACTTTGTCTATCTGTTTGCTGCTGTACCTCCTGTACAAAAAGCACTTCCCAGCACACAATGACATTCAATATTGGTTGGCTAACTATATCTTAAATTTTATTGCCTGAATCTTCCCCATAGAAAACCTATATTCTAAGTTTCTAGCAAATCACAGAAGGCAATCTATTTTCTCTTAATACTCTTTGAATTTTCTGTTCCTTCTACCTATATGTCTATTTCTCCTTCTTCAGTTCTAAAATGTATAATATCCAGTTTGTACCAAATACTATATTGGTATGAATATGAAATGTAATAAAAGGAAGTTTCTACCACAGTGATTTGTCAATTCACACCACTTGGATGGGTATAATAATAAAAAAAAAGAAAAACACAAATGTGGCAAGAATGGGAAAAAATTGGAACCTCATACATTGCTGGTCAAATATAAAAAGATGCACCCATTTTCAAAAGCAGAATGGCAGCCCTAACTGGTTTGGCTCAGTGGATAGAGCGTCGGCCTACGAACTGAAATGTCCCAGGTTCCACTCTGGTCAAGAGCATGTACCTTGGTTGTGGGCACATCCCCAGTAGGGGGTGTGCAGGAGGCAGCTGATTGATGTTTCTTTTTCATTAATGTTTCTAGCTCTCTATCCCTCTCCTTTCCTCTCTGTAAAAAATCAATAAAATATATTTAAAAAACAAACAAACAAAAACCAGAATGTCAGTTCCATAAACTGTTAAACATAGTTTTCAAATGAGTTAGCAATCCTACTCCCAGGTATAGAGCCAAGAAAACAGAAAACATAAGCCCACACAAAAACTTATACTTACATTTTCATAGGAGCATTATTTACTGGTATAGTAGCCACAAAGTGGAAGCAACTCAAATGGCCATAGAATTACGGGGTGATGGATAAGAGTGTGGTTTCTTTTTGGGGTAGGGAAATGGTCTAAAATTAAATTTGGTAATATATACATATATCTGTGAACATAATAAGTCACTGAATTATATACTTTAAATAGGTGAATTGTATGGTATATGAATTATAACTCACAAAAGCTGTTAAAAATATGTAAATCACCAAAAAACACAGAAGTAAAAATTTTTCCATCTCTAAAAGTCTTCCAATATTGAACTCTAGTTGTTCTCCTCAAGGAAGTCTTGGTTTTGGGTCCCTGTTCAGTGTGCCTGTAGGATCCTGCAGCTGCTTCTGTCGTAGCTGGAATCTCCTGCTCTTGCAAGTTTTGTTCCTATCTCTCTTCCGGCACACAGATATTGAATGTCATCGTGCACCAGGAAGTGCTTTATCTCTTCCTTGGGAATAGGGATGGTGGTGTCCTTCCATTCTGAATCGAAAGAGTTTAGAGCGCACATAGCAGCTGCTTTAGTAAATGCTGGATGAAAGAAAGAATGTGAAGAAATAATGGAGTTAATGACAAAGAAGAAAGGAAGGATTTAGTTTTCTTTCAGAATAGGGAAAAACATTGCAAAACTTTAAACAACAGTATAGTGTGATGGAGCAAATCCATGGAAACAAAAGGTCAAGTTCTCCAGAGTGAAGTGGTCCCATGGGAGCATGGGGGGAAGTGAAGGCCTTTCCTACTGCGGAGGTTCCTGATGCAAAGAGAAGGTCACATTTGCTGGACAGTAGGGGTCTATGTTAGGGTTCTATCTGAATGACCATTGGATAGAGCTGAGACTTGTCGGCTGAAGCTTTTCTGAGTGTTAGCAGAAGAGTCTGTGGAATAGACAACAAAAGGTTAAGTCCCCAAAATCTCAATAAATGTGGGAGAGTGACAAGGATGGAAGAGAGGACAATACAAATAGTATAGATCTGAAAAGACAGAACAGGTATACTCCTTTTAGTATAGGGAGGATCTTCTTGGAAGTAAGCTAAGTAAGTTAGTTAGCTTATTTTCTTAGAAGTAAGCTAGTGTTCCCCAAATTTCAGAGTTATTTCAGCAGAGTCTGTATGCCACTTCCATAGTTCCCTCTAGGTTTTGTGAAGCCATTGCTGGTCTGCAGTAATGTTTACAACGCCCTTTAAAATGTCAAAAGATTCTCACCAATTTCTGTTGATATCTTTATTGCCTTTCCCAACACCTTGATTTTTTCTCTCTCATATTTGTATTGATTTTTTTACAGAGAAGAAGAGAGAGGGATAGAGAGTTAGAAACATTGATGAGAGAGAATCATCGATCAGCTGCCTCCTGCACACCCCCACCAGGGATGTGCCCGCAACCAAGGTACATGCTCCCAACTAGAATCGAACCCGGGACCCCTCAGTCCACAGGCTGATGCTCTATCCACTGAGCCAGACCAGTTTTGGCCCAATACCTTGATTTTAACATTTAGCATGAAAATCCTCCTTGGAAATGTTGTGGCACTACATGCACCCTCTTGGCATATCTTATAATAGCCAGAAAGAGTCAAACATGTCCTCAAAAACATTTAATAAGAGTAGAGGAAAATACCACAGAGCAGCAAACAAACAGATTGGCAGAAGTCATTCCAACTGCAAAGAGACCAGGTTAGCTTACTAGTGCTCATAGGCTAAGAGCACACAACCATGAGAATGGCAAACTAACAAACTAACATTGATTGACGGCTTTCTGCGTGTCTACAAGGTAACACAAGGTAAGTATCTTACATGTTTTCATTCTAATCCTCAAAAATAATTCTTTGGAGGAATAGTATTCGTATTTTTACAAAGGTTGACATGGAGAGAGTAGTTAACATCAAGACAGTCTGGCTCCCAGACTCACAACCTACCGTGTTTCCCCAAGAATAAGGCATCCTCCGAAAATAAGACCTACTTCATGGAAATATAATACATCCCCTGAAAATAAGACCTAGCGCATCTTTGGGAGCAAAAATTAATATAAGACACTGTCTTATTTTCGGGGAAACAGGGTAGTTACCTTACTACACTACTCTTTGAAATCTCTCCACGCTACTGGTTGATTGCACATGGAAAATATATACTAATTACATATATACTAATCATTTATATATGTTACTTGTGACATGAAAAGCACTATAAAGAATTGGCACTGTATGGGGAAATATTAACTGAGGTATAACTGTATCTTTAAAACCAGCTGGAAATGGCAGTAGAAATTTAGTAGGAATGTCTACATATTGGTTCCCTGAACATTACCATCTTTGACACCTTTGTGCTTCTGCACAAGTTCTTTTCCATGCCTAGACTGCCTTTTCTGCCCTTAGCTGCCTATTGAGTAATAATTACTACGCATCCTTCAAGAAGTGTAATATTATCACTTCCTCCATGGAAACTTCTCCAACTCTCCCAAGCAGAATTAGTCACATACTTGGCTGGATTCTCAACTGCTTTGTTTATACACCTTTTACACCATCTGTAAATGTTCAGTGCTGAAAGCAGAAACCACACTAAGTACATTAAGCAAAAGGAGGTTTAGATGCTTCCGAAATTGTTTGCAAGGCCTCTAGGCTAGTCTTCTGAAATGACACTCTCAGACCTTAGTACAAGAACACACATGTTACATGGTCTTAGAATGCTGCACAATATCCACAGTCCCTAAGAACTGGCTTGCCAACAGAAGATAACCAAAGGAGCAGGAATTTGCCTTTCCAAATCATAGGTGCATATATCAGATTGGTGGAACCTAATTTATCCGGAACCCTAGATGAAAGGGAGTCTAGTAAATAACAGTTTTTAGCTTTTCAACCTTTGAAAATAGCAATTCTTATCAGAAATAAGACAAATGAAGCTGAGTAAGACAATTTATATCACCCACTACAGCACTCTGCAGGTTGTACTTTTATGTATCAGCTTTCAATAGTGCCTCATAAGGGGGTAGCAAAAAAGTTCCTTATTTTCTTACTCCAAACGCTTAGCTGAGAAAAGAGATCAATAGATATTTGTGGAATAAAGAATAATTCTTTACCATCTCTTACTTGTTTTTCTGTCAAAGGATAATATGTGACACTATTGGGCCTGTTATTGAACTGATAGATTTCATGTATACTGAGAAGCAAGCAGGTGAGCCTGAAAGACCAAGATAGCAATAGCAACTTAATTTATTAAGCCTAATCCAGCTACTTAAATGAGTAAGTGTGATAACTAACCACGTTTCATATTAGAATATGCCCAAACTCCAGATCCATATATTTGGAGATACTACTATGCTCAATTTGATCACAAAACTTTGGGATGTGGGGAATAAACTGGATATTAGAAGACAATCCTCTGGGCTTGGGACAAAAAAAACCTCTGTGTTGCCACTAGGCAGAAGACTTTCACCTAGGTTGGCTTTTCACAGAACCCTGTTAATGTTGTAGTCTTACTAAAAATCTTTAATGCTCCCATTTCCACAAAACAAGACTCAACATCCTTACTCTAGCATGTAAGACCCATTACTCTAAGGCTCACACTGCCTTTCCAAAAACATCCCCACCCCTTACACTTGCTACCTCTAAGTGCCCCTTATTCTCCAAATGGGCCACCTGCTTGCCTCCTCTATGTTTTGCTCTTGCCAGTTTCCTTTCTAGAATGCCCTCTCTTCCTTTCTGTTTTGAATAGAGACTGATTTTTTCTGAGTGTTAGGTTTTCCTTTATCCTTATAATTCAGCCCTACCTTGCATCTTCCAAGAAGCTTCTGAAAGATCCAGTTTCTTAATATTATTCCCTCCTCTAGCCTGCTATTTCACTTCCTGTTGCACTTATATTATATACTAGAGCAGCCGTGGGCAAACTGCGGCCTGCGGGATCCAGCCCGTTCAGCTGTTCTATCTGGCCTGTGGAGCTGAAAGAGCGGAGGGTTCTCTTGCTCTCCCCTCCGCTCCTTCACCAGCAGCCCAAGATGAGAGTGCCAGCATGGTCAGGTTGCTTTTGTTCCGGCCCTCTGGTCTAGTTTAAGAACCCATTGTGGCCCTAGAGTCAAAAAGTTTGCCCACCCCTGTACTAGAGGCTCGGTGCACAAAATTCATGCACAGGAAAGGGTGTGTCCCTCAGCCCAGCCTGCACTCTCTCCAATCTGGGATCCCTTGAGGGATGTCTAATTGCCCATTTAGGCCCAATCTCTCTCACAATCAAGGACTGCTGGCTCCCAACTGCTCACCTGCCTGCCTGCCTGAGTGCCCCTAACACTTCTGCCTGCCAGCCTGATCGAAGCCTAACTGCTCCCCTGCTGGCCCGATTGCCCCTAACTTCCCTCCCCTGTCAGCCTGGTCCCTCCCAAATGTCCTCTCCTGCAGGCCTGGTCCCCCCCAACTGCTCTCCCCTGCTGGCTTGGACCCCCAACTGACCTCCCCTGCAGGACTGGTCCCCTCCAACTGCCCTCCTCTTCCAGCCTAGACACCCCCCAACTGCCCTCCTCTGCCAGCCTGGTTATACTCAACGGCCCTCCCCTTCTGGCCTGATCACCCACAACTGCCCTCCCCTGCAGGCCACCTTTGACCACATGGGGGCAGCCATCTTGTGTGTTGGAGTGATGGTCAATTTGCATATTACTTTTTTATTAGATAGAATGCTTTGAATGCATCTCATGCTTTTCCTATGTACCCTATATATCAGTTAGTATCAGCTGCTTCATAGCAGTAACTGGTCTTATATTTCTTTTTGTCCCTGAAATCATGTCTTATAACTTATGTCTTTGTTATAAAGAGATAAAGACATAATTATAATAGTTCTTAGGTTTTAATGTTTTTGTAATAATTACAGCAATATAGTTTTGTTAAATACCTATCATTTCCCCCTTTAACCATTCATTCTGGACCCTTCTATACATAAAATATTAAGGTCAAATATCGTCTGTAGGAGATTTCCCCTGTATAGCCTATTCCCTAATGTCTGAGTTTTATTATATTGGCCTGTCAAAGCCCTTATTCCACTGTATCAGTTAGTTTCTGGTGCATAAAAAAATATCCCCAAACCTCCGTGGCTTAAAATAACAACCAATTATTTCTCATGAATCAGTGGATCAGCAATTTGGGTTGAGTCTAGCTGAGACGGCTCATTTTTCCTCTACATGGTGGCTGGGTTCACTCCTGTAGATGGCTAGGAAGTTTGGGCCTCCCTCTCTCCACATGGTCCCTCATCCCCAATGAGGCTCGCCTTGACTTGTTCTCATGGATGAAGCTGCCCAGGGGAATGAGAGCATATGCTGCAAAAACTCTCATGATGTCCCTTCCACTGCATTCTACTGGAAAGCATATTATAAGATCAAATGCAAGGGGCAGGGGAACAGACTTCTCCTTTTGAAGAGCAAAGTTACAAAGAATCCATGGACATTTTTATCTCTTGCATCTACTGTCTTCCACCTATTTATTGCCTGTTTTTATAATTGGATTGCAAAATCCTCAAATGTCTTGTCTAGATATTAATTTTCATGTGCTGAGTGCCTGGCATAGAGTAAACTGCTCAATACGGGGTTGATAAATATTAGATTGCATGTCAGACAGGGGTTGGGGTACAAAGATATGTGAGACAAAAAGCAGTCCCTGCTCCTGAGGATTTTACCTTCTGGTAGAATAGGAAACATGATGAGGCAAAATTAAAAGAGCCTTTTCGAACAATAGAAATTGTACTCTTCCAACAGAAAACTACAAGAGTAATTTCCTAGATTGGGGTACACAGGTTAGAAAAAGCAAGCACCCTTATACCTGCTGTTTGGTAAACTAAGACCTGTACAGACAAGAGGAAGCCAAGAGACGAATGGTTATTGAGCCCCTACTGAGAGGACCAGATGCATTATTTCATCTGGTCCTTCAGTAACCCTGCAATGTTGATGCCAACTTCACCATCTTACAGATGAGGACAGTAAGGTTCAGATAATTTAGGTGACTGGCCTATGATCATGTACACGCAAATGGAAGAGCTGGTTCTTTTAACTCCGAGTTGAAGGTTGTATTCTGCTCTTTTCAGGACACAGAAATATTTTGTTATCAAATATTTTTTTTTAGTATTTGATTAAAATAGTTTATTATTCTATTTTACCACAAGTTTGTGTAAATAATGAGCAGGTCTATAACATAATAAGATGGTGCCCTTCCCTCTCTATCTCTGCCATACGGTGGAGAAAGGAAAGGGACACTTCAGACACAAAGGGAGTGAAGCGGAGGAGGCAGAAAAGGGGATTGAGCACAAACGCATTTGGCCACTAAGTCCCAACAGAAGCATTAAACATTCATTCGATGTATATATAGCACTTCATAAGTGCAAGCCCTGAGCAGGGCGCTGGGAAGAAAAGATGAATCAAACACTGTTCCTATCTTTCAAAATAGTAGAGGAAATTGGCATGTAACAAATAAAGGCAGTAACTCTTGCATTCTGTATACAGTAAGCCAAGAGGCAAATAGGAAGGGATTATTTCTTGCTGAAGCATAGAAGGAAAGCTTCAGTAAGGAGAGAGACCTCTGGCTGCATATTGATAGGCGAGAAGATGGTCAAGTAGCAAAAAGGAGTAAGAGAGCTGTGAGTATTGTGTAGGGTACAAAGCAGGAAAGATGAATGCAGGCTCATTCACAGTAGACAGGAATGGCATGGGAGAGAGGGACCAGATCACGTGGGGGCAGGACAGTTTAACTGAAGGCAGTATAAGACAGCAGGTAGGAGGGTCAATTCCAGGGTCATACCAGCAAGCTTCAAATCCCAGTCTGCACTTCCTCCTGTTTTAGCTTCACACCAGTTGTTCAACTTCATTAAGGCTTTCTTTCTTTCCTCATCTGTAAAATGGAAATGATAACAAAACCTTCCACCTCTCTCCTCCAACTTCTGCACCAATGGTGGGGTAGAACGGTGTCAAAGAGAGATCAAGATGCAGGCTTTCATTTGATATATCTGGATACAGATATTTGGTTTGGATTTGAAGTGAAAATGGGCTTCCTAACACTTGCTCTCAAGTCCAGATAATGGGCTCTGTACGTGAGGTCAGTTGAAGCTGTTGAAACTGTTGAAAGGTACTTGGCATGAAGAACTGAAGCCTCTCACACTCTGTAAACCCTTGTTACTCAGAGTATGATCCTGGACAGATGATGCTCATCAGCATTACCTGAGGGTTTAATGGAAATGCAGACTCTCAGGCCCCAGGAAAGACCTATTGGACCAGAGTCTGCATGTGAACGAGATTCCCCAGCTGACTCCTGAAGAACACCAGAGAAACTGGACCTTTAGATGAGAGATTCTACATCTGGCCTATATGACCCATCACTCCTTCTCCCATGTGGGAGAGCCAGTAGAGCTGGACAGAGGCAGAGGAGTCTACCTGACGCCTCTGTACAGGTGTAAGTTCCCACCGGAGGCTGGCAGGAATTCAGGGTGGGGCGAGAGGATGCCACCTCCTGTAAGCGCAGAGGTGGAGGAGAAAGATAACTTCACGAAAGAGACTCTCGTGGATGGGTGCAGCATTCCCTGAGAATGTGAATGCAGGACAAGGGGAAATCTGAAAAGAGAGACAATTTGTAATATTTTGTAGCTTCATTTTTTTAAAATATATATATTTTATTGATTTTTTTCACAGAGAGGAAGGGAGAGAGAGAGAGAGAGAGAGAGAGAGAGAGAGAGAGAGAGAGAGAGTCAGAAACATCGATGAGAGAGATACATCGACCAGCTGCCTCCTGCACACCCCGCACCGGGGATGTGCCTGCAACCAATGTACATGCCCTTGACTGGAATCGAACCTGGGACCTTTCAGTCCACAGGCCAACGCTCTATCCATTGAGCCAAACCAGTTTCGGCTAGCTTCATTTTTTTAATGTTTAAGATGAAACTTAGATCCATCTAGACTTGCTTCTGTGCTTCTTCTCAAATGTCATCTAATGGGACGACACCTCGAGAAACCCCTTACCACTGCCACCACCTCCCCAACACTTGGCACCCCCTGCTCCCCTAGTTTATCTGTCTCCTACCTTCCCCAGCGAACCTGAGTGCCACGAGGAACTATATTTTGTTCATTATTGTTTCCCCGTGGCACTGGTGGTAGGTACTTGATAAATATTTGTTAACTGGATGAATATGATTTTGATGTTGAGGTCCCATGGGCATCAGGTGGAGCTGCCCAATAATAACTGTTTGTACATCTAGCGTTCGGGGAAAAATCTCAGTTAGAGGTAAAAACTGAGAGTCATCAGCTATTAGTGGGAACTGAAGCTAGAAGGCTGGATGAGATCACTTGGAGAGAGCTCTGCATTTAAGGAAAAGATGATCTGTTTGAGGTGATGAGGAATTCCAGGAGAAGTGGTGTCATCCCCAGCCATTCCTGGTCAAATCATGGCCTAATCAGGTCACCACGAATAAGGCACCTCTTCCTGTTTTCCTTGGTCAGAGCTAGCAACTTCTTGGAAAGTTTTATGATGCCACAAGAGGCAAAACAACCAAGAGCAGCATTTATCATTTATGGAAAAACACTTTAATAATTCACTGCTTCAATTAACATTTGCTGTTAATCAAGATTTCATGTCTGAAAGCATCCTACCCAAGCTCAGCAGGTCAGCTTAGAATCAGCTCCATCTGTCATGGAACCCAACGGGATGAACAAAGGAGACAAATGCCAGGCCTACTAAGAACTGGAGGTGGGAGCCACCTTCTAAAGCAGGCTGCTCCCGGGAGCCCAGCACCCCATAGGGCTAAGAAAAGTGAATTTCTGCCTCCAAAAGGCACCTACACTTTCCAAAGGCAAAGCAAAATGTTTTCCCTACATGAGAGGAAATGATTACTAATTAGTTTAGGTCTCTCTCAGACAGTCTTTAAAACAAGATGACTTCTATTTTTTCTTCCCCACAATCTGAAAAGACAACCTACAATGGAACCAACAGAGCCTTGTCCCCACATTTAATCACTTATACTCTGGTCATTTGCTGATGACAAAAGGTCATACTTCCCCCTGAAAAGGAAAGATGAAAGGATGCTTTTTACCATTCACCGTTTCTATTATTTCTATTTTCCTAGGATGTATAAAATCTTATTTAAAAATGCAACTTCAATAATCACACTTCATTGGGATGAAACATATTACTAGGCAGCATCAAATGAACACATGTTCTGCTCTTTGACTTAAATAGCATTACTTAATCTCTCTGGCTTCAATTTCTCCACCTATAAAATAGAAATAACGTATCAGAATGTGGCTGTATTAAATGAAGCACTAAAAAAGCACTTTGCGCATTACTTGTCTCTTCTAGAAAACACGAAGACATTTTCATTATGTGTAACAGGTGAGATGTACTTCGTACCTTCGGGGAATAAAGGTGAGTACATCTTTCTCTTTTTAATGCTTCACTCAGCCATTTCATTCATTCAACAAATACTGATTTATTACTATATGCTAAGCACTGTTCCAGGAGCTGGGGATCTGGTCAAAATCCCCGCTCCCAGGGAACGTGCAGTATAATCCCCGGAGAAATACTCAAGGAACGGATTCACAGCTGGTCACGCATTCCAATATCCATCTGTCACCCGTCTTTCCACTTCCCGCCCTGAACATAGACCATAAGGTAGAAGATAGCTTAGGTTAGAGAGGTGACAGACAGGCAGCCAGATAAAAATTACTAGGAAAATAGTAGGTGGTGACCAATGCTAAGCTGAAAAGGTCAGAGTGGTGGGAGTGGGGGCTATTTTAACACGGGTGTCCAAGAAAGGCCTCTCAGATGTGCGGCATGGAGGCTGAGGAGTGGGAAGTGCAGTGCAGGCTGGTGGGGATGAACCTTCCTGTTCCAGGAACGGAGGCCGGTGGGAGAGTGCAGTGGGCATGGAGAAGAAGAATGAGAAGGGCCTGAGAGCGTGCCAGGCCTTGTAGGCCAGCGTAGGGAGATTCGGTTTAATCATGAGCAGGATGCTAAGCACTGGGGCGTTTTAGCAGGGGTGTGGCGAGACTGACCTATAGTTTTAAAACTTAAAACTCTGTGCAGAGTGAATTCTACAGGAAGGAGATGGAACGAGGAGTTAGGAGGCTGGTCAACGAGGAAGGCAATGTCAGGGGCCCAAACTAGCCTTCGTCATTTCAAACCCAAAGCAGAAATAGGGCAAAGCAGACAGGTTCATTTTGACTTTAACTATAGACTCATTAGGGATTTATGATAGATTGGTAACAGGAAAGACAGAAATCGGAGATTTCTGGCTTGAGCGACACTGATAAATCCAATCTCTCCCTCTCCAAGCCCCCACCAGGCCCAAATGCGTAAGAATCACCAGAGGCTTGGGCAGCTTGAAGAGATCCATCCTGCTTCCAAAAATATATCAAGGAGACAAACTGGAAAGCATGTTCCTCCTCCCCAGCCTCCACTGTTCCCACTGTTTCATAAGCACTGGTTTCATAAGCTCCGAGGGGGACTGTCTGCAGCAGCAGCAGCAGCAGCAATAGCCTCCGTAAAGGTCCTTCTCTGCCACAGCAGGGCCGCATCCTTGGATTCTAGGTTTACAACCTGGTCAGTTTAAAAACACATGTTCAGCCTCCACCCCCTCAACACCCCCCCCCCAAAGTCCCATGCCCTGATGGGGTGGCTGAGCCGCCTGCAGTTGCCAACCTCAAGCACAGACTGAGGGAAAGCCCTCTAACTACACTCAAGACCCCATACGCTGCACTCTGGGCCTCAGCCCAGTTCCCCCCATAGAGGGATCCTGTTTGGGGACCTTCGTATCATTTCCAGCCCGGCCCTCATGTGTGCCAAGCAGATGGGCTCCGGGAGGTTTTCGATCACCAAATCTCCTTATACAAATCAGTTCGTGTCTTCCCCCGAGCTCAGCACACCATGAGGGCAGGACCATAGCTTTACTTATTACCTACATACACAGAGAGAAAATTCCATTTCAAATCTAGTCCCAAGGCAAGGTAAGACTACTGGTCATATACTGAAATAAATGACCATTCAAATGTTTTGCTCATAATGAGGAAAAATCTTTCCAATTCTATCTCCATCAGTAGAAATACAAGACTGCTATAAAGCCATTTTTTTTTTTACCTCAGAAGCTATGCCTTTATATAAGGAAAATTGCACTTATAGTTCTCCCATAAAAATGTGTATGTGTACAAACTTTTTTAAAATCCTCACCTGAGGATATGTTTATTGATTTCAGAGAGAAAGAGAAGCACTGATGTGAGAGAGAAACATCAATCAGTTGCCTCCTGTTCAGGTCCTTCTGGAGTTTGAACCCTCAACTTAGACATGTACCTTGACCAGAAATCGAACCTGCAACCTTTTGGGTGCACAGGATGACGCTCCAACCAACTGAGCCAACCGGCCAGGGGTAAACTTACTTTGAAATATATAAGCAGTACGTAGATGAGCCAACTCAAGTACGGAGGCTGACGATCCTCCAGGAAGTAATTTATGTTGGTGACAGGGGGGAGCATGCCATTTGGAGGTGTGATGAACTGACTCCCAAATTAATCGGAGCAGGGAGCATCCATCCTGCACAGCATGGACAAGGCCTTTTAGAGCTGGTGTGGTTCCCCCTGGAAAGCTGGCCAGGCTCAGATTGCCAAATGCTCCTTAACACACTGAGGCTTATTGTTCCAAAATGGGCCAGGCCCTGAATCATTTCTCTTTTGGCATATATTAAACTGTATTGTCTTGAACAATAATAATACCTTGGTGACATGTGTGTACTAGTTAGGTTAAATCATTTTTAAGTCTAGTTTTTAGCTTTTCCTTTAGGAAATGAAAGGGAAGCCTCACCCCACCTCACTGCTCCCCGCCTAACAGTGAATTGAACATTAGGAAACTGCAGTGAGCACCTAGGAGAAACTCGAGACGCTACTGGAGTCTGCAAAATGCAAAGGATGAAACTCTTAATCCTGAGGTGTGAAGGGAGTTTTCTGAGTGAAGAGAGAGGGCGCAGGAATGGTACTGAACGAGAGTTGAGGAGGAAGCACAGAGAGAAAGTCGAGTCAGCTGGAGGGAAAGCACCCTGGGGCACAGCTGTGCAGAGACTGAAGTACAGCTTTCATGGCACACACCAGACCGAGTTCTGAGCTTGTTCCTCCTACATCACGCTCCTCTAAAGAGATGACCTCATCCTCCCCTTCTATTATTATCCTTCTGCCTGAAGGCTTTGTTGTCTCCGGTTCCCTCACAGGGCTCTGGCTGACAGGCTTTTGAAGGGTTTTCAGCCCATGTGGGTTATAAAATCACAGCTGGTCTTTGGCAGTGACGATCTCAACAAAAATCACAACCATCAACTCTGGGAGACTCAACCGCAGCTCACAGATGAGCGGAGCTGGGAAGATAGGGCTCTGCCACACCCGGGATGCAGGATGAAGGGCGTCTCCACTCACGTGTGACCACATGGTAGACTGGCAGGTCTTTTTTGTTTTGTTTTTTTTGTTTTCCTGTTTTACTGAACACATGTGTTCAAGTAACATCAGTTTATAGTTAATTTATGCAAACTGGATTTAAACTTCCCTTTTATTTGTGTTATCAATGTAGACATTATAAATCCAATGGAAGAAGTTTCAAAAGAAGCTATTAGCACATGAATATAGAAGTTTTCTGTGTATCAGAAACTAATCCAAAACTGAAAAGCAAATGATAAACTGGGAAAAATATTTGCAATATCATTAACAGATCATGTTAACAGACTTAGAATAAAAATTCAAATGACAACAATGAGTAATTTTCCACCTATCACACTAGCAAAGATATTAGAATGAGAATGCTCAATGCTGGCAAGGGTATAATGGTTTCTGGACAGCAATCTGCTAATAGGTTTCAAGAGCTTTAAATATGTTCACATCCTCTGATCCATGAACTCTACTTTGGAATAGATTTAGGAAAACAATTTAAAATGGAATCAAAGATTTAAGCACACCATTGTCCTCTGAAGCATAATTTATAAGAGTAAGACAAATATCCAATATTTGAAGAACAATTTGGGAAATTATGGTAAGTCCATATAATGGGTCGTGATGCTACTATTAAAATAATGCTTATGAGAGTTTTTAATGATAGAGGAAAAATGTTACAAATGACCTCTTTAAAATAAAAAATGCAAGTTATAATTTTACATACATAATATAATTTCAACCATATAGAATTTCATTACAAAAGATCTGGAAAGAAATATATTATAATGTTTTCAGCAGTTGTTTTAAAATGGTAGGATTATTTTTCTGCTTCTTGACACTGTTATGCTGTTTACACACTCTCTGCAATGAGAATATGTTTTTATAATTAGAAAAAAATTAGCAAAAGTATAAGAGAGATTCACATTAAAAGATACCAAGACTGTTTGTAGAAATGGCTGAATTTCAAGTTTGTGGTATACATTTATAAGGTGACCCTGCAGCATTTTGCTGATACTTCCAAACAAGGACGCTTTCAAACCTATTGGAATGGATCAGGTCAAAAGACACATGGAGCCAACTCGAGGCTCCCATGGGCCAAACTTGAGCTCCAAAAAGAAAACAAAGAACTACAAGTAACTAAAACACACTTAATATGTTTAAAACGAGACTTGAGTCCATAATGTTATGAAAATACAAATCACTGGTAACCTTCAAAGGCTGCTACGGAACTGAATTATTATTATTCAGAGTTCTGGGAAATAAAAGGAAAACATAAAGCCTACTGTCAAGGTGGCATTGTAGGTAAACATAGAACTCGCAGCCTCCCACAGCCACATCAACATTACAACACCGTCATTGAGAACTGCCTTAAATCTAGCTGAACAGAAGTCCTACAATTACGGCTATAAAGCAGCCAAATCGAGACTCGGAAGGGGTTGGCTCCACACCCATGTGAATCCCATAAAAATTGGGAGGGATACATCAGCAGCTGAAGTCCTTCCTGAGGAGCATGGGGTCCCAGCCCTATATCAGGCCCCCGGCTTGGGGTGGCAATGCCAGGAAGAGAAATCCCTTTGACTTCTGACTGCAAAAGCCAGTGGGGATTGTGGTTGAGTGAGACAGAGTTCTGCCGGAGTCCCAGGCAGTCCTCTTGAAAGACCCACACACGTGAACTTACCTGGACTCCCTCACTCTGAGCTCCAGCACTGGGGCAGCAGCCGGGAAGGGGAAGGCACCAGTGACATATGGGAGGAATTGAATTGTCCAACATCAGGATGAACTGGGAGGGTGTCACTTTTCTCCCAGACAGAAGTGCTGGCTGAGGCCATTGCTCCTCTGCTGAGCTCTCCCCCTGACAAAGGCTGAAGGCAGGCCCCATAGCTGAGTCTCCATCAACCTGGCTAACACTGGTGCCCACCCTGGTGATTCCCTAAGATCCTGCCCCATCCAAATTTTGGCCCACCCAAACTGTGTCCATTGTCTTTTCCATGCAAACACCCTTCCTGGCTCATGCTTCAGACTTTCCTAAAATCTCTCAAACAAATAGCATCTGGCCTCAGATGCCATGTACCTCTCACTCAGTGGCCTCAAATAACAGAGAGGCAAACTTTACCTTCCAGATTTTCACTTCCACCAAACAGATGCCAGGTCTCAATAAGCCTGAAAACAGACAGCAGAGGCCACTCGGCCTGATTCTCCAGCCCGGGAAATGCCCCCGAGCCTCTCTGTGACCAACTGAGGTGATCAGGCAGGAAAAGTAAGCCAGTGTCTGTATCCTGCAGGGGAGGAGGCCTCCTGTTCCACATAGTGGTCACGCCTTCCACTTACACACAGTGGGGCTGCCCTGACATCATCCTGTGAGCCACCTCAGATCATATGAAACATGAGGATGTTCTGTGGCTATAAATATGTCATGGTGTCCTGCAGTTCATACCTACTCATGACATATAAGCTTCAGTCAAAAACAGACCTGACAGAACCTGAAAGTTACCAGGGCAAACAACATGGATTACATCATGGACTGCCCCCTACCATCCATAGGATTGGGACATAGGGGTGACCTTTAAGCAGTTTCCTCCTCATCGATTGTAGTCACCACTACCAAGGTTTAAACCTCTTTCATCACTGAATCCTCGGTGCCAGGCACAGTTCTTGACACACACTATGTTTAATACGTGCTGTTGAATACATAATTTCTTAGTTTCCAAGGTTGGCTTTCCTGGACAGAAAATGCATTATGACCAATGTGACAGTAGTAAACTTTGTATTCTTAAACCACATGATTTTTCTTGGTAAATGAACACATTAACACATGGGTATTATCATAGTTGAGTGAGCTGGTCTTTTTTAAAATATATATATATATATATATATATATATATATATATATATATATTATTGATTTTTTTACAGAGAGGAAGGAGAGAGGGATAGAGAGTTAGAAACATCGATCAGCTGCCTCTTGCACACCCCCTACCGGGGATGTGCCCGCAACCACGGTACATGCCCTTAACTGGAATCGAACCTGGGACCTTTCAGTCTGCAGGCAGACGCTCTATCCACTGAGCCAAATCGGTTTCGGCGAGCTGGTCTTCTTAATCCTTGATCACCTTAAATCTGACCTACAGGACTTCAAGACCTTATCCAGGTACAGGCCCTCTTAAAGCAATTGCTAGGGATTTGGGCCCAAAAGTCACAAAACTGTAGTCTGTATAATCTTTTGTTTAAAATAAATTAGAGCAAGTGTGAATGTCCACATTCACCTACCTCTTCAGATGATTAGGAACCCTGGAAAAAATGTTTCTGTGCAGGAACACTCAGAAAAAGATCAAACAAACTTTGGAGAGAGGAGCCTACCAACTGGGACCTAAGATCCCCAAGACATCAAAGGAGTATAAAGTAGTCTAATTGGTTCCTCCAGAAGACAGCCGTTGGATCAGACACTGGCCCCCGAAACCACCTGCCATTGTGCTGGCTCAGAAAGGCACCAAGGATCTAAGGAGGGAACTTCCTTCAAACAGCTCTGCAGTCAGTGTGAGAGCAAGTCTCCCTCATTGTTCCACCAGGTGCAGGCTGCATTTATTCTGGGTCTGCTTACTCCCATGTGTAAGGTCTATGGTCTATTATCGAAGTGTAATCTTGTCACTTTCCAAAATAGCTTTTCTCTGGAGCCACAAAGCTTAAATAGGGCACTGGAGTGCTAATCAGCACCTGTCCATGTGGGAAAGGCAAGCCATCTATGTAACAGCCAAGACGGAAAAGCAAAGCTGATCCCCTTGGTCTGACCCAGGGGGTGCAAAAATGCCACCAACAGCTCCTATTCCAAAGACACGAGCTTGAGTTCCAATTAGTGTGAGAGGAGAGAAAGCAGTGGTTGGGCAGACGACATGCGCTTCAACTGTAGATAATAGGACAGGCATCCATACAGTGTCTCCTGTAGTCAGTAGACTTCTGCTAGAATCAGAAGTATTGGGCTACACTCATTACCACAACTTGGAGAAAAGACTTCTTCTGAATCATTTATTTATTTTTACTTAATATGGAAACACTAGAGGCCCGGTGCATGGATTCATGCACTGGTGGAATCCCTCGACCTGGTCTGCCTTTTGGGGGATATTGGAGAGCCAGTTTCAGCCCCATCCTCGCAGGTCAGGCTGAAGGGCCCCACAGGTACAGGAACCCATGCACTTGGCCTCTAGTTTCAGATGATTGTACTTCCATGCTCAAATACATTCAAGGGTTATAGTCTCAGTTTAAAGCGAAAGTCTTAACCACTTAAGGCTTACTTAAAAGGCTCTCAGTCCTATATCCCCTTCCCCCACCACCACCCTCACTACTGCTATGACCTGACTTCTTATCAATCTTGTTCCATTCATTCTATTCTATCCTTTACAGTAGCATGTCCCTCTACTGGGGTATTCTTCCCACCATACATTGGCATGACTCTCACTCTAAATTCCTGGCAGCGTCTGTTCAATTGTCACCTTATTTGAGAAGGCTTCCTTGATCACTCTATTAAAACAGTAGCCCCCAGTACTCCTTGTCCCTCTTGTGCTGATGTATTTTACTTTTCTTCACAGCACTATTGCAAACCATATCTACCTACCTATCTCTATCTATCTATCTATCTATCTATCTATCTATCTATCTATCTATCATCTATCTATCTATCTCTATATCTATATATGTACCTACTAGTAGTCCAATGCACAAATGAAGAGTTGTGCAAGAATGGGCCTTAGTTCTCCTGGATGCCAGCACTGACTTTGCTCTGGCCGGAGCTGCCTTCCTGCCTCCCCACGTTGCCCGAGGCCTGGAGCAACTGGGATGGTGCATCCCACCCCTTCCTTGGAGCCTGTGTATGCAAAGTAATCCACCATTTTTTTGTTTGGTTAATTTGCATACTCACTCCTGATGGCCAGTGGGTATCACAAAGGTACGGTCAATTAGCATGCTACTCTTTTTTTAGGTAGCTACCTACCTACCTACCTACCACCACAACCAGTATGGGCCAGACACACAAGGTGACTTCCATTAGGAAAGGGACTCTGTTTTGCTCAGTGATATATCCCCACACCTAAATTAGAATCTGTTCTATAATAAATATTCAACCAATTAACCAAGGAATGAAAGTCACATTTGGCATTTTATTCAGATACAAAGGACAGAATTATAACCAAGAGACAAAGCTAAGAGCTAGAAGCCAGAGGGGTACTCTTAGCTTTGTCTCTTGGTTATAATTCTGTCCTTTGTGTCTGAATAAAAAGACTAGGGACTAGAGCAGAATCAGAGAAGAACCGAGAAGCTTGAATGCCCACTAGTGTTTGATATGGGGCATGTCAAGTTGGTGTGAAGCCTGATTGAGCACCAGGAAGCTGGTAGTTTGAGGAATCCACTTCATTCCCCGTGAGGATATCAGAACATTTCCGGATCTCCAGCACCTGTTTCATTCTCTGGAATTCCTGAAGCTCCCAGGGAGACTGCCTTGTATCGTCTCCATCTCTGTGTTTCGAGTGTCTGGCCTGGGCCAAGCACAGGACACATGCTTGACAAATGACTAGCTTAACAATTAAACTGTGAGTGTGCCAGCAATCCCCTTTGCAATCTCTTCGTAGATGGGATATAAGTCCTGGGTCTGGAAATGGGACAGGATCTCTGATGCTCCACCCCCTCTCTGCACTCTCTCCCTCTTTCCGGAGTCTTTGCGACTCTTCTCAGCCCAGTGGCAGACTTAGAAAGAAAAGGCAAAAACAAAATTAGGGCTGAAGCATTTACTTTCTTGTTGTCCCCCTAAGCATTAGAATATGGCTTCACACAGTCTGCTCTTTCTTAGAACAGGATCTGTCCTTTTATAGCCTCTGGCTAAAAATAAAGCCCCTTCTTCCCCTTCTCCCCCCCCCCCCCCCAGCTTATTTTTGCAATTCTGGTATACTTGGATGTAATTTTTCTGGACACAATCATATATATCTTATCATTGACCTTAATTTCAATTTTATCCATATGAATGCTTAGTAAATTAATCCTCAATGAGCAGTGTGAGCAAGGCAGTCTTGGGTGTGCCTTGCTCTTTCATCTTTGAATTGTTCTTTAGTATCTGAGCTGATCAGACAGCTCCCTCTACAGTCCCCTTGACATCTTCATGTGGCTCTTCCTTTGCTTTGTATGTCTATTTTATCTTTTTTAATAAGAATTTTCCAATTCTTTTAAAGCCAAATTTCCATTTAAAGTCTCACTTTGTAAACCATGATTGTCTTTTTAACCTATGTTTAGAATATCTACCATTTTCAAACCTGATACTATCCTTTCACTTTTTTCTCAATCTTTACATCATCAACAATTCATTATTGCTGGTTAGAACAAGGTCCTGTATTAGTCAGGGCTCTCCAGAGAAACAGAACCAACAGGGTGTGTGTGTGTGTGTGTGTGTGTGTGTGTGTGTGTGTGTGTGTGTCTGTCTGTCTGTGTGTGTGTATCAAGATATATGCCCTTGACTGGAATCGAACCTGGGACCCTTGAGTCTGAAAAGTGATGCTTTGTCCACTGAGTCAAAGTGGCTAGGTCTATAGCTATGAGAGACAGACAGACAGACAGACAGACAGACAGACAGATAGACAGAGACTTTGTAGAAGTCTGACTTTATAGAAGAGAGAGAGAGATTGACTTATTATAAAGGAATTGGTTCAAGTGAGTGTGGAGACTGAGAAATTCCAAGATCTGCAATCAGCAAGCTGGAGACCCAGCAGAGCCAACAGTGTGATTCCAATCTGAAAACCATCAGCTTCAGACCCAAGAAAAGCCAACGTTGCAGTTCAAAACATAAGGTAGGAAAAGAGCAATGTCCCACAGCTCAGCAGTCATGCCAGAAGAGTTACCTCATACTGGAGGGAGATTCAGCCTTTTGTGCTATTCAGGTCTTCAACTAATTGGGTGAGACCCACCCACACTCAGGAGGACAATCTGCTTTATTCTGTCTACTGATTCAAGTGCTAATATCATCTAAAAACACCCTCACAGAGACATCCAGAATATTGTTAGACCATTTATCTGGCCATCCCTTACCCCAGTCAAGTTAAGATATAAAATTAACCATCACAGGCCCTTAGTTACCAGGTCTACTAGTTCTTTCTCTACTTTTGGAAAATAAAATTTCACAGATGAATCAAGGTCCTTCCAGACTCCGCTTTTGACCAGATGTTTCCTTTACATATCTACTTATTCCTTATTCCCTGACAATATACTGTTTCTGCCAAGTTTATGTTTTGCATGAAGTGTACATCACTTCACAAGCAAACATTTTGTATCAATCACCTATTATGCAGCAGGCATTGTGCCAGGAATCATCCACTTCTTTATTCTCACCCAGGAGCCTATGAACATCTATGATTATTTCATTTCGGTTCCTCTCTTCTGCTGGTTTTGTCCACAAGCTCTGAGGAGAGGGTCCCCTCTCAGTCCCTGCATCTTCTGGAAGGCACCTATCTTCTTCATATATAAGTAGCATTTTTCTTATTTTCCGTTAGATTGAATATGTATGTATGTATGTATGTATGTATGTATGTATGTATGTATTATTTTGCACACCTGCGATGGCTTATAATTATTCATAGGCAAAGCTAGTTGTTTACTCACAGCAAGATAAATGCAGATAGGAAAAGAAGTCACAACCTGCCAAGAGATTCACCTACCTGAGGAGTGCAGAGAGACACTAAGTGACCCTCTTGGCTTACACTGATTCAGAAATACTGAATTTGGGCAAAGGGACAGCACTGAAAGAGCTTCCCAACCAACAGAAGGTGGAGTATAGGATAGAAAATCTAAGGTGGGCAGAACTCTGACAGGCTGAGAGAGAGACTGCTGGCACCCAAGATACTCACGTTTAGTTGGTTGCATTGAAGTTCAAGAATAAGATCCCATTCCCTGGCAAGAGAATTAACAAGAAAAAGGCCTGACCTTAGTGATTCAGAACACTGACTCAGAAGCCAGTGTCTGGTTTTAGACCTACTTTTGGAACTAAAATTTAATTTCTTTACCCTGTTTTTTGTTTGTTTTCTTCTTCATCTGTAAAGTAGGAAAACTAACACCACTCACCTCCCAGGATTGCTTTGAAGTTTAAATAAATATATATAGAGATTAGGATATGTAAAGCCCAGCACAAAGTAAGCATACCAATTTGGTTGTTATTTTACAGGTTGTTTGAATGGGAACTAATTATAGGAAGTAAATGGGGGGTGAGAATTGCAAGTGTTTTGAGGTTTGAAAAATTAGTTAAGAATGTTTCTATCAGAAGAGGAAATTAAGTGACTGTACCATGGTAATAAATGTGGGAATGAAAAACTTAACTTGGAACACGGGGTCATAGGCCTGGAAGACTTTGTTGAGCAGACCGTGTGGCCTTAGAGGTAAGCCCAACCCTGTGAGCAGAGGTCTCAGCGTCTCTGTGGGGAGGAAACTGCCCCAGCTTTAGGGATTCATGCAGGGCAGTCTTGAAATTGTGTTTAACCTCTTTTTCTGTACAATTAAGTGGTCATTTTCATCATGATATATATAAAAATACATACAAAAGAATTTACAACATATGTATAGACTAATTAATATTAGTCTATGTATTCACCAACCACCATAAGACAAAACCTAACAAGACCTTAGGCAGCCCCCATGTCCTCTTCCCCGGTCATGAACCTTTCCCTTCCTCCATAAGTCGCCACTATACCAGATTTCCTGACAGATTTTTACCATCTATGCTATGTGTCCCTAAACAACATACTGTTCAGTTTTTCAGGTGTACTCCTGAATTTTTGTGTACTCCTCTGTAATTTGCATGTGTACTCCTCTGTAATTTGCATGCTTTCCTCAGCAATATCTTTGAGATTCATCCATGCTGCTGCATGGACCTGCGGATCTTTCCTTTTCATTGTGTTTTGGGGCTGTTAATAAAAGTTTCAATTCAGTTGGAAAACATTTTTTAAAAATTTAAATAGTAGGTACTTAATTAAATAGCAAAGTTTATTGAAACTAGAGGGGGAAATCAACAAGTCCATTATCACAAGGAGAGATTTAATCTAACTCTATTAAGACAATAAATCAAGCAGAGAAAAATATCAGTAATAACAGAAAAGACAGAGACAAAGAAACAGTTGTTTATGTAGCACAGAGGAATTGGTGATAAGTCAAAGTATTATCAAGAAAACTGGCATGGTTTAAACAAACAAACATTCTCCAGAACATCTTAATCTGTGTCTCTTGCTAGACTGGGAATAGAGCTTCAAGGAAAAATTTAACATTTTTAAAACATCTCTCATACCACTCGTGGCTTTCCTTAATTTTTCCTGCTTAGGAGGGACATTGTTTTGATTAGTTAAATCCAGACCACTAATTGGGCCATATTTAATAGGGATAAAGGTCACAGCAGAATTAAGGATTGACAATGGACTGGTTCTCACTCCTCTCTTTTCTGCTTCTTCAGCAAAATGGTGAGTAATGGTAGGACTACTCTCTTTTGATATGTGAACAATTCTGAGGTTGAAGCTTTGGGCTTCTAAAAAGGACCCATGAAATAAAGGCCCCATAAACTGTGTCCTCTGCATAATTTATAAGAATTCAGAACATTAGGACATAGGGCCCAAACATAGAAAACAAGTCATATTTTGCTTTCTATTTTTCCTATCCCTTGCAGGCAGATCTTTCGTGGGGATGTGTAACTATGGTCTGGCATGCAATTCCATTATTCCTAGGTTCCCTGAAACTAGTAATACCTGTAATGTACCAAAAGCCCCCCTTTTTTTCCTGAGGACACATTCCCCATTCTGAGTTTTCTCCCCCAGAACATCCTCTCCTCCAATCAGCCTGATTGTGTATCTTTAGTTGTTCAGTTTCTCTTCTGCATCTTTACATCCTGTAGCCACCTTTCTCCACATTTCTAACTCTTGATAAGGCTTCAGTTCATCTCCAGATCATTAGGATCCTGAGCTCTCAGATTTACTGCTTGCAGCTTTTCCTCATTCTCTCTGGGAACTCTTCCTCCTCCCCATAAGCAAAAGAGTAGAGGTACTCTTCTTAAATCCCTGAGCTCCCCATGAAATAGATTGACCATCTGCTTTATACATTTACTGGCCCCTACATGATGGAACTATTCACCTGTTACTGCACGTGAGCAACCTAGCTGTGAGGTTAGTGTGTTTGCCATTTCGGTGAGGTGGTCAACTCCTCAGCCTGCGACATAAAGCCATGGGTGTACAGACAGGGAGCCGGGGCAAAGTCCCACCTCACTATTATTCCTGGTGTCAGTCACATGAGAAATAAGTCCCCCTTTTACAGACTAAAACCCAGAAATGAAAAAGTGGACAACAGATATGCAAAGATGGATATTCAACAGATGTGTAAGGTCTCTCTGTTAGTCTACACTGAATGTCATGGAGTTCATCAGGAAGAGGTGGGAGATCAAAATTAAAACTGATACACAGAGAATGGCCAGAAAGTAGGAGGGGACGGGACACAGATAAGATTTCAATGAATCAGGACCAAATACAGAAATCTCAACAAACTAGGTATGATGGGATTGGCTCTCTGGGTATTTTTAATGAAATGTTTTGACATTCCATCTATTTACTAATTATTTTCCAAAACTTTTTCTTCAAACAAAGTCTTTGGGAGTTTCAGTCTGTCAGAGACCTGGTGATCCCCAGACCCAGAGGATGGGCTCCATTGAAGCTAAACTGAGAGAGCCAGTCCTCCAAAGAGTGGAAGAAACTCGAGGCGCTGGCTCAACACTATTTTTAAGCAGCCCTTCTGCTCTTAGCAAGTCTCCCTCTGGAGATAAGCCATATTAAGTCTGGAGTTTGCTTTATTTAATGAGGCTAAATGTTTTAAAACTTAACTCATGCAGAAAGTAACGCATAGCATACATGTTTCACAGGAACTGATTGGGATGTTTCTGGTAAAATTGAACTTCTCCAGTTCTCAAGGTCCTGACCTGTGACCCACCTCATCCTCCATTCTCAATCTGGAACTGAGGCTTTCTCATGCTCTTAGGGAGTTCATTATTAGAGTTAATTCCCTAAATCAGTGTTTCCCTAAGTGTGGTACGCGTATCCCCAGGGGTATAGGAAGAGTTTGGTGGGGGTACGCTTTGCATCGGAGTTTGGTGGGGATATGCACTGCACCATGCTTCTGCGTTCTCATGAGTCAAGTCAAGACAGTCTTGTGAGGTGTGAGATGGTCAGGTGTGAAAATAAATGTTATTTATAATATAACTTTTATTTATATTTTATTATGAATAATTTTATTTTTTTCGTTTATTATTATTTTGTGTATGTACCAAAAAAATAAAAAATAAATATATTTTGATTATTAAAATACATCCATTATTTTAAAAAATTTATTAAGGTATTATATGTGTACATAGCTTACCATTACCCCCCTCCTCCCCATCTCCCATACATGCCCTCCCTCCCCAGAGTTCTGTGTCCATTGGTTGTACTTATATGCATGCATACCAGTCCTTCTGTTGATCTCTTATCTCCCCCAGATCTCCCTATCCTTCCCGCTGTCATTTGGCAGTCTGCTTGTTGTTTTACTGTCACTATATCTATCTTTCTGTTCATTAGTTTATAGTGTTCTTTATTATCCATAAATGAGTGAGGTCATGTGGTGTTTCTCTTTCATTGACTGGCTTATTTCCCTCAGCATAATGTTCTCCAATTCCATCCAGGTTACTGCAAATGATGAGAATTCCTTCTTTTTTATGGCAGCATAGGATTGCGTTATGTAAATGTACCATAGTTTTTTGATCCAATCATCTGCTGATGGGCACCTAAGCTGTTTCCAAATCCTAGCTATTGTAAATTGTGCTGCTATGAACATAGGGGTGCATATATCCTTTCTGATTGGTGTTTCTAGTTTCTTGGGATATATTCCTAGTAGTAGGATTACTGGGTCAAATGGGAGTTCCATTTTCAGTTTTTTTGAGGAAGCTCCATAACTGTTCTCCACAGTGGTTGCACCAACCTGCAATCCCACCAGCAGTGCATGAGGGTTCCTTTTGCTCCGCAACCTCGCCAACATTTGTTGTTTGTTGATTTGTTGATGTTGGCCATTCTGACAGGTGTGAGATGGTACTGCATTGTTTTTTGATTTGCATCTCTCGGATAATTAGTGACTTTGAGCATGTTTTCATGTGCCTCTTAGCCTTCCTTCTATCTTCTTTTGAGAGGATTCTATTTAGGTCCATTTCCCATTTTTTTATTGGCTCATTTATTTTCCTTTTATTGAGTTGTATAAGCTGTCTGTAGATGTTGGAGATTAAACCTTTATCAGTGATATCATTTGCAAATATGTTCTCCCATACCGTGGGACTTCTTGTTGTTTTGTTGATGGTTTCTTTTGCTGTAATAAAGCTTTTTATTTTGATGTAGTCCCATTTGTTCATTCTCTCTTTAGCTTCCATTGCCCTAGGGGCAGTATCAGTGATGAAGTTCTTTTGGCATATATCTGAGATTTTGCTGCCTGTGGATGTCTCTAGTATTTTTATGGTTTCCCGTCTTATGTTTAAGTCCTGTATCCATCTTGAGTTTATTTTTGTGTATGGTGTAAGTTGGTGATCTAAAAAATAAATATATTTTGATTGTTATTAAAATACATCCATTTTTTTTGACGAGGGTACTCAGTGTTACAAAAATTATAGAAGGGGTACACATATGTCAAAAGTTTGGGAAACACTGAAATGAATCCCCAAAATGGGACATTATCTCTCTGTTCGGACCTTCAAAATGTCAAAACATGTTCAGGTACCTCCAAAGAGCATTTGCACTTACTCTTTGCCTCTAGATGTCTACATGTTAAGGTGTTCCTTTGTCACTAGCTACTCACATGAACTACACCTTTTTGTCAATATTGTGGTAATTAAGCACAGACCCATTTTTAAATTTTGACTCTGTTGTTGTAGAAAGGAAAAGCAAGTTGTTACAAACATCAGTTAGTGTCCTTAGGTACATTTTTCATGCAACTAGAAGGGGCGGTGGGCCACACGATGTAGGATAGTACAGAAGAAGAGTGTCCTGGAACAGCACTGCATCAGATGAAACCTGTACAAGTGACCTTTCTTTCTCTTCCAAGGCAGCCTGGAGCGTGGGGTCTGGCAATCCAGCTCAGAGACGGACACAAGTTCTGAGTATAACTGCTGGAAGGCATGCTAAAGAGATGCAGCATTTCTCAGGTCTCAGAACTGATTGTGTCTGTGTCTGTGTCTGATGGTGTTTGTTCTAAGGCACTTCCTGGAGGTCCTGCATTACTGCCATTAGAATCGCTGTTTGATTGCTTTCAATTGTGTGAGTTATTGGAATTCAAAAGCATGCTGACTCCACTTCTAAACTTGCAAATATTTGTGACACAATCAAGAGTTATACATTGAGGATGCCTTAGTGTTTTTCACATTTAAAGCTACTGTCCCTTTTCTGAAAATCTATTAACTTCATTTGAACTCCACTTTAAAGTCTCTATTTCTACTCTTTCTTTTACAGATTCTGAGAATTTATGTGCACTAGACATGGCACTAGGTGCTGCAAATCTAACAACAAGCAGAATAGAGAACTTAATGATATACAGCGTAGGCAGGCAATTATGCACTGCCTTATAATAAAGCCCATGATGGTGGCAAATATAAGGGATATGGATATACATAGGAGCTCCAAACCCAATCCTAGGGAGTATGTCCTCAGGAACGGTTTCCCACATCCCTCTCTACTTGATTTTGCTTCCTAAATATCTCTAGGACCTGTCCCAACCTCATTTCTACCATACCGTGTGGTATGGTAGAAAGCCAAGCTACTCTTATCAACTACTTAGACTATTCCAACAGTCTGATAAATAAATGGTCTTCCCTATTCCACTGTTGTCTCTTTTAAATCCATTTTTATGCAGTTTCCCGGGTATTGTTTTGAAAGCATATACTGTATCACGTCACTTTTCTGTTTAAAATATTTCAGTGGCTTCCCATTGTTCTTATAATAAAGATAATTTCCTTTACATGGTTTATCCCATTCCTGTCTCTCTAGTTACCTCTGAACTGAAAGTGGTTCTCTTTACTTAGCCACGATGGTCTTCTGTGTGCTAGTCTAAACTCTTGCTACAGGATTTTGAACATATAATGTTCTCATGATGTCAAAAATTTCCCTTCCCCTTTACCTTGGCAACTCTACCTCTACCTTTGTTTGCATCTCAACTCAATCATCACTTCCTCAACCATCACTTCTTGATCTCCCTTACATCTTTGATGTCATAAAATATCTTACTTTATGTTCTTGCAGTAATATGCTTTTCTCCCTCATCACATTTGTCACAGTTGTGATATTTCTTCTATTTGTGTGAGTGTTTGAATAGGGTCTATCTTCCACACCACACACGTTCCCTAAGGTCAGGACCTCTGTCTACGAGGAGCAGAGAGAACTGGGAGAGATGAGGCTTGGAAGTTAAGCAAGGGCTCATCATAAACACTTGTAGGTTAGACTAGGAATTTAAATTTGATCCTGAAAGTAGCAATTTTCCCATGGACAGTTGATGATCATATTTGTGGTAATTTTAAATTTTTATTCAAAGTTTTTTGTGTGACAGAAATTGATGCATGATTATCAGATTAATCATCAGTTCACAAAGTTTCTATTAAATAACCAAAGAGAATTTGAATTTCCTCCCTGAACATGAGAGAATTTGAATTCTCTCCCTAACCAGAAACAAATTTAAACTAAATAATTACATAAATGATCAGAAATCAACCTGTTGTGTTATAAGGAAACATGGTAAGTATCCAACCAGAGGAATCGATTCTCCCAGCACATACTAAAGGAAATCTACCAGCTCCCTTAAAGACAGTCCACAGTTCTCCAAACATAGCTCCTGAGGGAGAATGTCTGCATGCGGGAGGTGAGGGTATATGTCAAACCAAACTTCTTCCCCCTCCAAACACCTTTTTCCCAAAGCCCCTAAAATCAGAGACAAAGGCATTAAATAAACTCTCTCCCACACTCTAAGTTCCCTTTCTTCCTTATTTCCTAAAAATGGCATCAGCGTCAATTCTATACAATCTCTTCCAGGAAACCAAAATTGATAAATCACTTCTCAATTTATTTCATGAAGCTATTGTTACCTTGATCCCAAAACAAAATAGAAACAGTATATTAAAAATGAAGCAAAAGATCAATATCCCTTATGAAGATAGTTAAAAATCCTTAACAAAGTATTAGTAAATACAATTCAGCAATCTATAAAAAGAATTATATACTTCATGACCAAGTTGAGATTATTCGAGAGATGCAAAGTTTATTCAATATCCAAAAATAAATCAACATAATCCACTATGTTAACACAGTACAGAAGAAAAAGCACATGAACATAACAATTAATACAGAAAAGTCATGTGATAAAATGCATCATTAATTCATGGTGAAAACTCTCAGAAACATAGGAACAGACAAGAGCTTCCTCAACTCGTTAGAGCATCTACAAAAACCTATGACAGCATTATACTGAATGTAGACAGACTGAATGCTTTCCCCCATCTAACAAAATGTGTGTAGGATTTGTATGCTGAAAACTACAAAATGCTGATGAAAGAAATCAAAGATCAAAATAAGTGGAGAGATATATTGGATCCATGGATTGGAGAACTCAACATGATAAAAATATCAATTCTCCCCAAATTGATATGTAACTTAGTACAACTCCTACTAATTTCTCAGCAAAAGAAATATCTTTATCTTTTTGTAGCTATAGATGAGATGAGATTATTTTAAAATTTATGTAGAAAAGCAAAAGGAACCAGAATAGCTAAAGCAATTTTCAAAAATAAGATTAGGAGGAAGCAGTGAGGCCAATTTTAAGACATACATAGTTACAGTATCCTAGATTCTGTGGTATTGGCAGAGGCATGAACAAATAGAACGATGGGACACAGGAGAGAGCCCAGAAATTGGCTCAAACAAATATGCCTGATAGATTGTTGACAAAGGTTCAAAGGTAATGCAGTTAATTCAATGGAGGAAGAAACCTTTTCAACAGACAATTGGACATCCAGAGGCAAAAACCTTGATCTAAGTTTCACACCTTATACAAAACTGTTTCAAAATAGATCACAGACTTAAATGTAAAGTACAAAGCTATAATTTTTTAAATTTAAATTTTGTTAGCATTTCAGGTGTACAATATAGTGATTCAACACTTATACACCTTACAATGTGATCAGCCTAGTAACCATAAAAGTAAAATAAAATAAAAATTTGAAACAATCTTACCTTCATCTTCAAAGATGAGTAGAACTTTATTTTCCCAACTGCTTTATGCTTCCTATTAGAATAAGAACAACATTATTGAACACATTATGTGACAGCCATTATAATTTTACCCAATTTGATGCTCACATAACATTGAGAGATAATGTTATTCCAATTTTATATTTTAGTATCTAAGGCTTAGAGAGGTTAAGTAACTTATGTGAGATCACACTGTCAGTTATCAAGGTACAAAGCCAAGAATCACCTGCAGACTTGCCTGGCTCTAAAACCAGGGCTCTTAACCACCTACATCCTTCAGACACAATCTGTGTTGAGCATCACTTGAACAGGATTTTATTTTGGACTCAGAGCTTGGAGCATATGATTTTAATTGTGTTTTCCACTCATCTGTTTTTTTTGTGTGTTTTTTTCCCTTATATCTCTTTTCCCACACTGCTCCTCGCTGCTCTAGTGCAGATACATTCTTGTATTCCAGAAGCATTACAGGCAAGCTGAGCTTTTTCTGCCTCACTGACTGACCTGATAAAATCCAATATTTCTTAAAATAAGCTTCTAAATAGCTCATGGGATCATTTTCAGGCATTGCCTGCAGCACCTGGAGTTTATTGTTCTTCTGAATCTCAGTAAAAGTAGCTGCCTCACCCTTCCCTCCAACCTCCCTACACTCTGATGATTCTGGGCAGTGGTGGCAGAGGTTTTTAAGTTAACAAGAAAGCCCACTCATAATAATAATAATCAAAAGCTCACATAGGGGTGCATAAGTCCTCAGCCTGTGATACCAAATGTCTTGCATGACTTGGAAATATTGAATTAATTCTATTTGAGTTCAATTAATTCAAAGTGGATATGGGAGATTCTTTAGGATTATCAGCCATACACAGCTCTAAAGAGATTCTAGTTAGCAAAATACCACACAAACCAGCCTATTCTTTATATATTTCAGAGAAGAGGGAGAGAGAGATAGAAACATGAGTGATGTGAGAGAATCACTGATTGGCTGCCTCCTGCACAAACCCCCCCTGAGGATCAAGTCCATAATCTGAGCATGTGCCCTTGGCAGGAATTGAACCCGGACCCTCCAGTCTGCAGTCCAAAGCTCTATCCACTGATCCAAACCAGCCAGGGCATACCAGCCTATTTTTTAGTAGTTATCTCTTTCAATCGTCCTTTGGAAGAAATCGAATGTACATTAATTTAGTTACTTACTGTGTTCTGGGCACTGTGCTAAGTATTTTAAAAGTGTTAAATAATTTAATACTCCCCAAACCATCATGACATGGACCTTCTTATCCTTCTCATTCAACAGATAAGAAAGCAGAACTGGGGAGGTGAAGTGGCTTGCCTCAAAACCACACATGGGGTGGGGTTTTGAACTCGGTCTGATCAAGAGCACAGAAGCTTAATCATCATATTGTGCTACTCCTTCATTTTAATGGATTTGCTTCTATATTTTACTAATTTGCTTCCAGAAGCCTTTAGGAAACATTAGAAGAAAGTTGAACTCAGGGGAAAAATAATGATTTTTGAAATAATCCCAAAGCAAGAATAGCAAAAAGAATTCCAGTATGCCTTCAGCCATGTTTCCTAATTGTTGACATTTGACACATTGTGTGTGTGTGTGTGTGTGTGTGTGTGTGTGTGTGTGTGTGTATTGGGACACATTTTCCCCAAATCAGTTGAAAATAAGTTTCAGGAAGGATGACCCATTACTGTTATTTCCTAAAGAAAAGGACACTCGCCGAAACCGGTTTGGCTCAGTGGTAGAGCGTCGGTCTGCGGACTGAAAGGTCCCGGGTTCTATTCCGGTCAAGGGCATGTACATTGGTTGCAGGCACATCCCCTGTGGGGGGTGTGCAGGAGGCAGCTGGTCGATGTTTCTCTCTCATCGGCGTTTCTAGCTCTCTATCCTTCTCCCTTCCTCTCTGTAAAATATCAATAAAAATATATATTTTTTTTTTAAAAAAAAGGACACTCTACCACATAACTACAAAATTGAGAAAATTAACACTGAGACTATATAAGCCCCAAATTTCACAAATTGCCCCAATAATCCTATATAATAAAAAGCCTAATACATAGATTGCCCCCTTGGGTGGGAGTTCAACCAATCACTATGATGTGCGCTGACCACTAGGGGGCAGCACAGAACACGGCAGGTGTGGGCTGTGCACTGTGAACTCTCACAGGCTACCTGGGGGCGGGGGTGACGGGATGGAGGTGCAGTGAGAATGCAGGTGTCCACTGAGCTTGCTCTTACATCTCATACTATCCCCCTCCCTCCGCCCCAGGACTCCAAGGCTCATACATGAGCCAGGCCTGCCAGCCACAGGGACCAGAGGGACAGGTAGGGGCCCCTGTGGGTTCACATAGGAGCTGGTTTGCGATGAGCGTACACGCTGCCCACCCAGCTTCTGTGAGGCGCCACTGGGCAGCCCAGAAGCCCACACTGCACCCAGCCCCGCTCATTGCATCTCCGCATGGGGACTTGGGCACCGAGACTCAGGCAGAGGGGGGCGTACAGAGGCTGGGGGTGAAGCCCAGGGCCCGAAGGTCAACTGGAACCTGCCCTTCAGTGAATTTTGTGCACCGGGCCTCTAGTATACTTTATAAGAAAGGAAAGTACAAAGTTCTGGCTCCAGACCCATCTGGGATCGAATGTTACACTGTGCTGTCATTTCTTTTTATTTTCAGTCTGGAACAGTTAGTTCCTCAGTCTGCCTTGGTTCGTGAACTTGATGTTTGTAAAAGGTTTGACAGTTATTTTGCAGAATCCCCTTCCACTTGATTTTACTCATGCTTCTTCAATATTAGGTTCAGGTTATACATTTTTGGCATGAATATCACAGAAGTGATGCTATGGTCTTCCCAGGGCATCTTAGCAAGAACACAATCACCATTCCTAGTGATGTTAACTTTCATCATTACCTTATGGTGGTGCTTTATCAATTTTCGTAACTATAAAGTTAGACTCCTCTCTGTAAATTAATAAGTATCTTGCAGGGAGATCCTTGGAGATTTAATTACTATTTTATTTCTCATTAAATTTTTACCCATTAGTTTTATACTCTATGATGACTCTTGAGTAAGTAACATTATGTTTACTAATGATAACTTTCTAACTCTATCATTCCTTCTACATTTATTCATTGGAATTGTACTGAAAGAAAGCTTTTCATTTTTCTACATTTATTGATTCATTCATAGACTCATTGATCCTTATATAATCAATGGGTTATAATCTGTTAGTCACAATTTATTTTGATGCTGAATTCAGTGTTTGATCTATTGAGTCTGAATTGCCTACTGGATGTGCAGTAAGATGCTGTGCAGGTAAAGCCTCTGATTATTGAAAAAGACTGAAGATAAATCTGAGTCACCAGTATATTGGTGATAGTGGAACCAAAATAATAGATGATACAACCTAGAGAAGTTATCCTGTGAAAAGGGAAAAGAGATGTCAAAAACAGAGCCTGGAAACAAAAACATCCAAGGGATGCTCAGAAGTAGGCTTGCAAAAGGGCCTTTCTGTCCCTTTTATTTCCAGTTTGCAGCCTCTTTCAACCTCATTATATTCTCTCTTCCTTTCCTCTCTCTCATTATGCATCCTTACTTTTATGCTGGTATTCAATAATGCCACTGTCACCAAAATTCCTATTTGCTCCTTCAGTGGGATAAACTCTACATTAGAAAAGAAATCTGAGTAAATCAAGCCACACCAGGGCATTAATATTTGAGAGCCAATTTATGTTGGGGTGTTTATTCACTCAATCTCTCCAGAAGGAAGTTCGGTGCAGAGCCGTTTTCCTTAAATCATACCAATTGACATCTATGCAAGATCAGGCTTGTGTGCTGAAGGGAACATACAAGAGTATGGATTTCCAAAACCCTTTAATTTTCACTGAAATAGAAGGCATTGCTCTTTCTCTCAAATCTCCCTTCTCTAATCACTTTCTAAGGTTGGAGCCTTAAAAGTCACAGTCATTCAGAAAGAGGCAATGAGGATTATTGAAATGACTAGTGGCCCGGTGCACAAATGAAGATTTGTGCAAGAATGGGCCTTCGTTCCCCTGGCTGCCAGCACCACTTTCGCTCTGGCAGGAGCAGCCTTTCTACTCAGGCCCAGAGCCACCTTTCTGCCTTCCCACGCTGCCCAGAGACCCCAAGCAGCTGGGGTGGTGAGAAACAACTGTGTTGCCATGGTGATAACACAAGCTTCTTGCCCCATCCTCAGCAGCTGGATGCCTGCATATGCAAATTAATCTGACATTTCTGTTATGTTAATTTGCATACTCACTCCTGATTGGCTGGTGGGTGTCACAAAGGTACACTCAATTAGCATATTATTCTTTTACTAGGCAATTTTAGACCCCACAATGGGACAGTGTCATAATGACACAGAACACTTGAAAATGTGACTCAGAAAATTCTAGAACTCTGTTTGCAATGATAGGGGTTCAAACCTAGCTCTGGTATTACCAGTGGATTCATTAAAATGTTTTCAGGTTTTTTAAATCTTGGTTTTCTTATCAACATACAAATGTTTCAAAGTGTGATTACAATTACTAAATCCTTAAAGTTCCATATAATGTGAAATCTAGAATCAACTCCCTAACCCTTTATAAATAGTATTGTGTTAAATCTTCACAACAATCTATGTGGTGTTTTTTATTACTACAACTTTACAGATGAGAAAACAGACAGAAAGGTCCAGTAATTTATTTAAGGTCACACAGTTTGGACTTTTAGAGTTGATTTGAAAGGCAATCTGAATGCAGAGCCTATAATTTTATTTATTATGTTTTTATTGATTTTTTATCAATGGCTTCCTCCTGCATGCCCTCTACTGGGGATCAAGCCCACAACTCAACCCAGGCATGTGCCCTGACTTGGATTCGAACCAGCAACCTCTAGGTGCATGGGACAATGCTAAACCAACTGAGAACATTATCCAGGGCAGAACAGGCAATTTTAACCACTAAATTACTCTATTTCTGGTAGAGTATAATATTCTTTTTGGACCTAATGCAAATGACCAGCGATTTTCAGGATGGTAAGCATGAGCATTTGGAGAGCAGAGCTCACACTGGATTTATCTTGTACTGCTCCCTGACACCACTCAACCTTGTGACTTGATAGCTGCTCAGTATATTTTAGTTAAACTAATAAAATACAAACTCAATTGTAAGTGGCAAATAGTTTTGAATGGATAAATATAGACATTGGTCACTAAAATAATCATTAAAGGCACAGGACTTTAATTGAGGAATAAATATGCCAAAACAAGCAAATTCTTGTGTTCAGCTCTTCTATTAAAAGCTCAGAATTCACTCATTTAAAGCAAAAATCCCTAGTAAGACTACAGTTAAAACTAAGGAAGTCTGTGATTTGCTCTAATTATTAAATGCATCGAGCCAATTATAATAAAACATTTGCTCTTGGCCTCATTCTGTCTTATTACTCTAAAAATAATGAAAGAAGATATGAAGGAATTGACACTTTCTTTTTACGTAGTTCTAAAAGTGTCCTAGGTTAACCTAATGCAAAAGCAACAGAGAAAGTGTCCTGTCATTAAACCCTCTCTCAGGCCTGTGCAGCTAGATAGGTCTCCTCAAGACAATGCACAGCACCTACAAGCTGATGCTTCTCAAAGGAATTAAATTTGTCATCATCCTGTCAGCCACCTGGGTATTCTGTGTTATTGTGGCAACATTCTCTGATTCTGTAGACAGCTGTAGAGAGTCAGAGGTGAACAATCCATTGACACAGAATTCTGCAATGTGAATTCCATTCTAGAATAGGCATCTAATTTTTCATGAGCGCAGGAGACCAATAAGGACACCAATTTCTGACCAATTTAGAACTCAGAAATAGTTAAGAGACTTGGAAAGGAGATTATTATGTGTGTTAGTTAAAGTTGTCTTCTGTTTCCAGAATTATCTCTGCTTCTCAAGGGACCAGTTTTCAGAACGTCTACCTTGGTCGTGCTGCAAGCATTCCATAAATAGCTGATGACTCATAGTTGTCCATTCATATTTAATAATAATGAAATGAGGCCAACTAGAAGCTCTATAGATGTGGGTGGAATTTCACAACTGGAAGACTTTACATCATTTCAAATATATTAAATCACTGGTCCATGAGCCAAATCAAGATTCACATAGTAATTTAAATTTTACTAATTCAACTGTACCTAGTTTAAATTTGGGTTATTGGACAAGAATTATACTTTAGTTTCTTTTGAAAAAATAGACTATTTAGCAGCACTAAGCTCACATTGACAAATGGTGGTCAAGGGTCGCAGCCCATTTTACGTGTGTGTGAGCCATTAGGTCCCTCTTCACAATGGAACTTTAAGATAAAGACTTGAGAGTGAGCAGACAGGAGGCTGGACCTTCTGCTGGGAAATCCTTGCATATTCCAAAAAAGAGGCTTTTATTCTGAAATGTCAGATCACGCTAGCTATTCTTGCTCTGTCTGGACAGACCATTTGTTTTTTATTTCTTTGTTTTTTTTAATTTTTATTTAAAAAATTAAACCCTCGGTGCAGGAAGTTGAGTTGATCATGCCCCACAGGTTACTATGATTTTGTGCAAGGCCCTTCTATTGTTATAGTTTATTCTATTGTCTTGTTTCTTAATGCCCTATCCAGCCCTCTATTCCATTTTCCTTCATGGGAACCAGTCAAATGTCTTCTATAAGGTCTTGAACAAAGATTGTATGAAAATTATCATATTATCTTTAAGTAACAACCAGACTTACAGAAGAATAGCATTACAAGCTTACCTATCACTGATAGCTAAACTAGAAAAGAAAAACAGACATAAACACAAACTACAGACTAGACCACGGGTGGGCAAACTTTTTGACTCGAGGGCCACAATGGGTTCTTAAACTAGACCAGAGGGTTGGAACAAAAGCAACCTGACCATGCTGGCACTCTCATCTTGGGCTGCTGGTGAAGGGGCGGAGGGGAGAGCAAGAGAACCCTCTGCTCTTTCGGCTCCTCGGGCCGGATAGAACAGCCGAATGGGCTGGATCTGGCCCGCGGGCCGTAGTTTGCCCATGGCTGGACTAGACTCACTTTTAAACACAGATGAAAAAGTTATAAATCAATATTAGGAAACCGAATCAGCAGTACATTAGAAAACAATGCATCCTGACTTCACTGGGTTTATCTGAAGACACATGTCCATTAGAAGTTTAAAGGAAAACGTATGACCTGGTTGATAGATATCTCATATGCAGCTGTTAATATTCAGCAACCATGCCTGGTTAAATAATCAAATAAAACCCCATTACTTTTTAGCAAACTAGTAATAAAGTAAATCCCACAGCACATTCCATGCCTCATGTTAGAACCAACCACTAAACTTCAGCAAATGAATGAGGATTCTTGTTATCACTGCTACTAGTGAAAATTTTATTGATCCCTAGCCAGCATGGCTCAGTGGATAGAGTGTCAGCCTGCACACTGAAGGGTCCCAGTTCCGGCCAAGGGCACACGCCTGGGCTTCGGGCTCGATCCCCAGTAGGGGGTGTGCAGGAGGCAGCCAATCAATGATTCTCTCTCATCATTGATGTTTCTCTTTCTCCTTCTCCCTTCCTCTCTGAAATCAATAAAGAAATATAAAAAAAACGTTGTATTGAGTTGTACCCATTTCAATAAGAAAAATAGATACAGATATTAAGGGGAAAAAGACAAAAAGTACTATGCTGAAAACTATAACTATATCCTTAGTAAGTTATAGATGCAACAGAAAACTATTAGAAATCATAAGCATTGGATAAGTTGGCCTTATATGAGAAAAGTCTACAAAAATCAATAGCTTCCTATATCAACCAGAAATAGTAATTTACTATTTAAAAAGGCTGAGAAGGAAAAGCATTCTCTGTAGAAGTAAAATTATTAAATATATTGGAATAAACCTAACAATCTATATGAAGAAAATGATTTAATAGAAAACCAAATTATATTCTTGGTGAGAAAACTCACATTATCTGCAAGCACAGTAGTTTAAAAATACCAATTCATACCAAATCTATCTATAATTTGGATGTATGTATTCTCAATGAAGATAAAAATAATTTTTTAAGGAACTCCATAAGTTGATGCCCAATTTTATTATCCAGGGAAAAAACCCACAAGACTTAGGAGAGAAGGAAATAAGAGACAAACTTGGCTGTGAAAGGAAGGAGAGTCATAGGGTGATAGCTAGGGGTTGGGTGATCAAGAGAGTATTTTTAGAGGCTTGAGCATGGTTAAATGCTGATGGGGAAAAGCCAATAGAGAGGAAAAAGTTAAAATTGAAAAAAAAATAGGACAAACTTTTCTAAATAGCTGAGGAGTTTGGTAACTAAAGTTATAACAAGATGAACATTTACACACTGAATTCTTGTTTAAGGTGGCATCATAAACATATTAAGCCCTATCTTCAATCCCTTCTGAATTCTCATTAAAAGGAGCAAAAGCATATAATGAAGGGGGGGGGTGGGGGGAGAGAAGAATCAATGAGGAGACTATGGAACTTTGTATTTTACCTGTCAGTTACACTGAGAATATATTAAAAGATAGGGCAAAAATTACCAAACTGTAATTTCCTGCAAAAGACAGAAAAGCCTGTCTGGGAATAAGTGAAAAGCAAGGCCAAGGTAACTTCTAATGAATTAAGCTGTTCCCGAGTCACCTTCCTGGTGCCTGTATGGAATGCTGAAAGGAGGGTACACTGGGGCATTAGCAGGGAAGGAGGCCTATTTAAAACCTCCTGGAACATAAGGGGAAATGACATTTTCAAAACAAAGATCCCAGGCCCACAGCACAGATTACCAGCTAATTAAGGTGAGGGTCCTGCCATGGTGATATTTTTAAAAGGCAATCATGCAAATTATTAGCAGAAACAAAAATGTAGGCTTAAGGCTTGACCCCACCTGATCTGTTCTACAGAGATTTTTTTTTAAAACTTACAAATTTTAACAAAATATATATAACAAAAATAAATCTCAAATGTATAAAAGATTCACCAAAATAGTAAGAAATGATCAGGCCAAAATATAAGTGAAGAAACTCTCCTAGGACATTTATCAAATCTTCTGAACGTTTTTTTAAATTCTCACCCGAGGATATTTTTCCCTTGATTTTTCTTTTTCTTTTTCTTAGAGTGGAAGGAAGAGAGGAAAGTTGGGAGAGAGAAAGCGGGGAGAGGGGAAGTGAAAGAGAGTAGAAAGAGAGAGAGACATGTGAGAGACACACATCAATTGGTTGCCTCCTACACACACTCTAAGGGAAACGAACCTGCAACACAGGCACATGTCCTTGACCAGGAATGGAACCTGTAGACCTTTTGATGCACAGACATTCCAATCACTTAGAAACACTAGCCAGGGCTTCTCTGAACTTTTAACAGCACTTTGCAAAGCTTGCTTTGGTTTGGGAAATAAGACCAAACCCAGGGGTCCTGTGGATGAGGATTCTACAAGGAGGGCCTCCCTCCAAAGAGCTGTGCCTCAGTACATGGGCAAGACAGACGGGAAACTGCCTCCTCTGCCCCAAATATCCTGGGGACTGCTCTGGTACTGGGCCAAGTACCCATCAAAGTGATTGGTAAACAAGTGTGTGACGGTATCAAGAGTTGGGAGGAGGTGAAACAGGTACTGACAAACATGACTAGGGGAACTATATACTGAGGCCTCTGCACTGGAAAGGCAGTTTGGTGTGATTTCATCAACACTAGATCCACAGACATAAGGATGTTGAGAGCAGCATTCTTCAAAATTGTCCCAAGATGGGTGAATAAATTACAGTTACACACACAATGGAATGGAAATTAAAACAGTAATGAAAATTAAACTAGCCCAGCCAGCATGGCTCAGTGGTTGAGCATTGATCTAAGAACCAGGAGGTCATGGTTCTATTCCTGGTCAGGGCATATGCAAGGGTGACTGGCACGATTACAGTGTGGGGTGTGCAGGAGACAGCTAATCAATAATTCTCATCATTAATGTTTTTTTTAAACAAATCTTTATTGTTCAGATTATTACAGATATTCCTCTCCCCCCCCCCCAATAGCTCCCTTCCACCTGATTCCCCAACCCACCCCATGCCCTTAACCCCCACCACTGTCTTCACCTGTAGGTGTAAGATTTTTGTCCAATCTCTTCCCGCACCCCTCAAACCCCTTCCCCTCGAGAATTGTCAGTCCACTCCCTTGCTATGTCCGTGATTCTATTATATTCATTAATTTATTCTGTTCATCAGGTTTTTTATTCGGTTGATTTTTAGATTCACTTGTTGATAGATATGTATTTGCTGTCATTTTATTGTTCATAATTTTTATCTTTACCTTTTTATTCTTCTTCCTCTTATTAAAGAATACCCTTCAGCATTTCACATAATCCTGGTTTTGTGGTGATGAACTCCTTTAGCTTTTTCATATCTGTGAAGCTCTTTATCTGACCTTCAATTCTAAATTATAGCTTTTTAGGTAGAGTAATCTTGGTTGCAGGTTCTTGGCATTCATTACTTTGTTTTTTGTTTGTTTGTTTTTACCTATCAATAATAACTTTTATTTTTTAAATAAATCTTTATTGTTCATATTGTTACAAATGTTCCTCATTTTCCCCCATCAATTGCTCTCCTCCATCAGGTTCCCATCCTACCCTCTGCTCTTTCCCCATCCCTCATTGTCCTCATCCATAGGTGCACAGTTTATGTTCAGTCTCTTCCCGCACCCCCCATTCCTCTTTTCCCTGAGAATCGTCAGTTCACTCCCCTTCCATACCTCTGATTCTATTATATTCACCAGTTAATATTGTTCATCAGATTTTTTTAATTCCCTTGGCTTTTACATTCACTTGTTGATAGTTATGTATTTGTTGTTCATAATTTTTATCTTTATTTTCTTCCTCTTCCCAAAGAACCCCCTTCAGCAATTCATATAATTCTGGTTTGGTGGTAATGGAACTCCTTTAGCTTTTTTGTTTTTAATTGTGAAGCTCTTTATTTGGCCTTCGATTCTGAGTGATAGCTTTGCTGGGTAGAGTATTTTTGGCTGTAAGTTCTTGCTATTCACCACCTTGAATATTTCTTGCCATTCCCGTCTGGCCTGCATGGTTTCTTTTGAGAAATCAGCTGACAATCGTAAGGGTGCTCCTTTATAGGTAACTACCTGCTTTTCTCTTGCTGCTTTTTAATATTCTCTGTCTTTTGCTCTTGGCATTTTAATTATGATGTGTCTTGGTGTGGTCCTCTTTGGATTCCTTTTGTTTGGGGTTCTGTGTGCTTCCTGGACGTGTAAGTCTATTTCTTTCACCAGGTGAGGGAAGTTTTCTGTCATTATTTCTTTCAATAGGTTTTCAGTATCTTGCTCTCTCTCTCCTTCTGGGACCCCTATAATTCTGATGTTGGTTCGCTTAAAGTTGTCCCAGAGGTTTCTTATATTATCTTTAACTTTCTGGATTCTCTTGTCTTCTTGCTTCTGTGTCCTCTGGCTCTTGATGTTCCAAATCTTTGACTTGATTCTTGCAATCTTCCATTCTGTTTTTAGGACTCTGTATAATATATTTTTATTTCAGACCATTTATTCTTTATTTCTAGTTGATCCCTTTTCATATCCTCATAGGTCTCGTTTATTGTATCGGCCTTTTTTTAGGAAATTCTTGAAAAACCTTATAACCGTGGTTTTGAACTTTATATCCAGTCATTTTTTTAAATATATCTTATTGATTTCTTACAGAGAGGAAGGGAAAGGGATAGAGAGCTAGAAATGTCGATGAGAGAGAAACATCGACCAGCTGCCTCCTGCATACCCACTACCAGGGATGTGCCCGCAATCAAGGTACATGCCCTCAACCGGAATCGAACCTGGGAACTTCCAGTCCACAGGCTGACGCTTTATCCTCTGAGCCAAACCGGTTTCGGCTCCAGTCGTTTTTTTGTCCTCCATTTCTTTCTATTGTGATCTGTTTCCTTGTCTCGGGATTTTCACAGCTTCCCTGAGTTGGTAGGGTGGCTTTGTGTGTTAAGGCGTCCTATATGGTTCAGTGGGTCAGCCTCACAGTTACCTGAGTTGGACACTCTTGGTGCACCCCTTTGTGGAGTGTGTGTACAGCCTTTTTGTAGTTAAGTTTTGATTGTTGTTGGTATCAGGGAGGAACTGACCTCCAGGCCAATTTGCTGTGAGGATTAGCTGTTTTTATGTCGGGAGAGAGCCTTATTCAACTAGACTTGGAAAATTGCAAAAGCCTCTGTGCTCAGCTTGGATCGGGCGGAGTTTCAGGGTGGAGACTACAGCCTTGGCTTCCGGTCAGCCCCACCCTATGAGGTTCCTGAGTCTCAGTGTTCCTCAGTGTCCTTTGGTACTCGCCTCTTTGGTACTCGCTGCAAGCACCTCTGAGGGAAAGGTACCTTCGAGTTTCGCCCGCTACCAGACAGTATGGTCTCTCCCCCAATGAGCCTGGAACTGGGGTTCAGTGCCATTGGAAGTGGGATTAAGTGCAGTCTGGAGCTTTTGCCTCCTTCCCACTAGGGCAATCCAGCAGCACAGTCAACAGTTCGTCCTCTGCATGCAATGTGCGCGCCTCCGGGACTCTGCCTTTCACAGCTCCCCTGAGTTTCCGCCTTACAGCCCAGATTCCCTCCGTATGGGCCTGGGTCCCCAGGGTCTGGCCTAGAACTGGGGTTCAGTGTAGTCGGAACTGGGGCTCAGCACAGTCCGGAGCTTTTATCTCCTTCTTGCTAGGGAACACCAGCCAGGCACTCAGCTGCCCCTCCTCTCCAGCTCAGTCCTCTCCCCATGCACACACCCTGTCTCCGTACCTTAGGCTTTTACAGCTCCTCTGATTTTCCTTCTGGTTTTCTCTTTCCCTCTAGTTGTAGAATTTCCAGTCAACTTTCCTGTAGTTCTGGATAATATCCATTTTGTATTTTAGTTGTATTTTTTTTGAAATTGTTGTGCAGGCTGCAATTAAGCATTTACCTATGCCGCCATCTTGGTTTTTCTCTTTGGCTCTTAATCAAATCGGCGTTCATCACTTTGAATATTTCTTGCCACTCCCTTCTGGCCTGCATAGTTTCTGTTTGAGAAATCATCTGACAGTTGTATGAGTACTTCCTTGGAGCTGATTTTCTCTTGTTGCTTCCAACATTCTCTATCTATTGCCCTTAGCATTTTAATTATGATGTGTCTTGCTGTGGTGCTCTTTGGATTCCCCTTGTTTGGGGTTCTCTGTGCTTCCTGGACTTGTCTCTTTCTTTCACTAGGTAAGGAAAGTGTTCTGTCATTATTTGTTCTAATAGGTTTTCAAAATTTTGTGCTCTTTCTTCTTCTGGCACCCTTATAATTCTGATGTTGGTATGCTTAATGTCACACAGGCTCCTTACACTATCTTCATATTTTTGGATTATTTTTTATTTTTATTTTCTGGTTGGGTGTTTTTTGTTTCCTCATATTGCAGATCTTTGGTTTGATTCTTGGGGTCCTTTGATCTACTGTTGAATTTCTGTATATTCTTTATTTCAGACAGTGTATGCTTAATTTCTGGCTGGTCCTTTTCCTTTTTTTTTTTTTTTGCATCCTCATTAAGGTTTTTAAAGGTCTCACTAAGTTCCTCAGTTTTCTAGAAGATTCTTGAGTAACCTTATAAATATGGTTTTGAACTCTATGTCGTCCAGTAGTTTGCTTTCCTCCATTTCTTTCATTTGTGACATGTTTGTTTGTCTCTGCATTTTGCTGCTTCCCTGTGTTGATGGAGTGGTTTTCTGTGGTAGGTGACCTATAGGACCCAGTGGCTCAGCCTCCCCCATCACCTGAGGTGAACACTCTTGGTGCACCCCTTTGTGGGCTGAGTGCAAAGTCTTGGTATAGTTAAGCCTTGATTGTTGTTTGTATACCCCAGGCCAATTGGCTGTGAGGACCCGCTGTGTCTATAATGTTGTGCTGGAGATACTCCTTACATCCATAAGTGACACATTCAAGCACCAAAGCCCCACGGGCTTTGGTGCTTGAATGTGTCACTTATGGATGTAAGGAGTTGAAATCTGGTGTCATTTCACACTGACCACTAGGTACACTGGCTTCTGGATCTCCAATGGGGTGCACGTCAGCTACTGTCTGAGGCCACCCAGCAGGAGCTACAGCGTGATCTGCAGATTTCTCCTCCTAGCTTGGAGGTTTTGGAGCTGTCTGACCAGAGCTGCAGTTTGTTAGGTTATGCTGTGATAGGGCAGGCCATTTATATGCAAAAGCAGCTGCACAGGGCTTGGGTGGGTTTGTAAATTGTGCGGGGCGGGGTCTCAGGGAATCACTAGGCTAAGGTGCGGCAAACAGCAATGGCTGCCAGTCAGCCATCTCTGTGTCTCTGAGTTTCCTGTCCCCAGGTCCTGCATCCCAGCACAGTAAACAATGATTCCTATGAGCACCTCTGCAAGAAAGTCACCCTCATTTTCCAACCCGATGGCAGACAGTCCAACTTCTCCCCATAGGAGTTTGGGTCCCCAGAGTCTCGCCAGAAACTGGAGTTCAAAGTAATCAGGAGCTTGTGTCTCCTTTCTGTTGAAGAAAAAACAGCGCACCCAACCTCCAGCCTCCAGCCCGATTTGCCCACTTCCCGTACCTCAGCTTTTCCATGCTCGTGTATGTCTCAATGCGCTTTTCTCTTTCCGTCTAGTTGTAGAACTTCTACTCAGCAGCCCTCCCGTGGTTCTGGGTGATGGAAGTTTTGTCTTTTTGTTGTAGTTTCGGTGTGGTTGTGAGAGGCAGCATGTACAGGTGTATACCTTATGCAGCCATCTTGATTCTCTCATCATTGATGTTTCTATCTCTCTCTCCCTCTCCTTTACTGTCTGAAATCAATAAAAATATATTTAAACAAAAATAAAGAAAATTAACAAACTACTACCTAATTTAAGAACATGGATGAATCTCACACATATGATATTGAGCAAAAGTAGAGAGTAACAAATGAAAACATACAATATTAATTCCTTTCAAATAAAATAAATCCAGCAAAACTACATTATATTAGTTAGGAGTATAGCTAGGTTATTAACATGTAAACAAAAGCAAGGACAAGACTATTCAAAAGTCAGGGAAGTGGTTACCTCCAGGAGAGAGAGAGGAATTACTTTTGGGGAGAGGCCATGGGATCTGACATCTTATATTCAAGCTAGTTAGTAATTAAGTATGTATTCACTTTCCAATTTTCCCCTAAACTGTACAAATAATTATCTACTCTGTTCTGTATGTATGATATATTTTGCAATAAATATTGAAAAAGGAAACTGAGACAAAATAAGTAAGATTAAGAGGACAGGGGAGAGGGGGATGAGAGCAGAGGAGGAGGAAGCAAAACAGAAAAAAATTGCAAAGAAGGTATAGAGCTCTCTAGCTTGAATTGTCATAGTAAACACAGAAACCTATCTTTGAGCACCAGGACAATGTTCCTTGCTTTGGCTGCTTCTAGCTCTATAGCTTTAAGTTCTCTTACAGATTTTCTGGGTCTCTAAAATGGCAAAATAAAGCTTGAGAAAATCTAGAATGTCTCCTGTTTGGTGGCGTTTCAAGTATTTGAAAGGAACCAACACAGTCTCTGACAAAAGCCACCCTGCCTCCCTGCCTCTCAGCAGATAAAATGCATAAAAACAAAGATGACTGGACCATGAAAATATTCATCAGTGAAAGACAGGGACGGAGCTGACAAATGCAAACAATGCCCCATCCACTAGCCACTCCAAGTAAACTTCTTGTCCTAAAAAAGAAAAATCGTTATAAAATCTCCAACTCGCCTACTCAACAGGATTTTTGGGTACATTATTATTTATGAAAATAGAAAATTGTAGTGCTCATTTCGGCAGCACATATACTAAAATTGGAATGATACAGAGAAGATTAACATGGCCCCTGTGTAAGAATGACATGCAAATTCATGAAGTGTTCCATATTAAATATATAACATATATATGTGTACACACACACACACATATATATATGAGAAGCACAATATGATCTAGGCTTGAAAAGCATGATTGGGCCGAAATTGGTTTGGCTCAGTGGACAGATCATCGGCCTGCAGACTGAAAGGTCCCAGGTTCGATTCCGGTCAAGGGCACATAACATCCCCAGTGGGAGATGTGCAAGAGGCAGCTGGTCGATGTTTCTCTCTCATCGACATTTCTAACTCTCTATCCCTCTCAATTCCTCTCTGTGTAAAATCAATAAAATGTATTTTTTTTAAAAGAAAGAAAAGAATAGTGAAATTTTTAAATGGAGTCAGTACACAAGAGATTTGCTATGAGAAAAAAACAACTCACAAATAACAAAACAAATACAAGCTCAAGAAAAATTCTTAAACCTCAAAAGGAATGGCCCAAAAGAGACAAGAGTGACAAGATAAAACATTAGAGACATGAAGGACAAATCCAGCACATGAAATATGCATATAAAAAGCATTCTCAGCCCTAGCCTAAATTTTTCTCAGTGGTTACAGCATAGACCTGAAGACCAAAGGGTCACGAGTTCTATTCCTGGTCAAGGGCACATAACTCAGTTGCAGGTCCCCCAGCCGTGGTAGGGGTTCATGGGGGAAGTAACCAATCAATGTGTGTCTCTCTCTCATTAATGTTCCCCCCTCTCTCTCTCTCTCCCTTCTGTCCTTCCTTCCACTTTCTGAAAATCATTGGAAAAAGATATCCTTGGGTGAGGATTAGGGAAAAAAGCATTTTCCAAAGAGTTTGTATCACAAATGGATATTGAATTTTTATTAATGCTTCTTTGGAATCTGTGGATACTACCGTGTGACTTTTTCTTTTGATCTACTGATATAAAAGATTATAGTAATAGATTTTATAAAATCACATTCCTACTTGTTCACAGTATATTATTCTTTAAATGTGTTGTGTGGTTCAAAAATCAACGAACTGAAAGAAAAACATGCCTTGAGCTAAAGAACTACTTGAATTTCCAGGTTGAAATGTTTCATTTTACTCACAAGCAAATATAATAAAAAGGTAGGTCCACATAAAACATGTGAATTAAAAAGTAAAATCAAACCAGCATTTAAATGAAAAGATGATTCACCAAGGAAAAATAATCTCTTGACCTCAGATTTCTGCTCAATAACAATAAATGCCAGAAAAATAACTCAGCATTAGCTACAGAATCTTGGAAATGACACACACACCAACCCTTTCAATCTGGTCTTGCTAGCATTCATTCAAAAATCCACTAAAAAACATTCAAACCACATAAGAACTCAGAAAATCTACCAACCACATTTCCATTCTTAAAAGCTATTCCAGATTCTACATTAGCTGACCACACATGAATTTAAATTTAAAAAAAAAATAACAGGGAAGATGTTATTAAAACTGGCAGTAACTATTAAAAACAAAATACATACTACAAAATTTTTAAATATCCTAGGTCATCACTAATTATTTTGGACAGAAGTGCTACAGAAACAACAAACTATAAAAATCCCAATGATTTCATTCCAAACTGCTGTAAGTGGTAGGCAGAAAACTAGAGTAGAAACATTCTGATTTTTCGCTTCTTGAAAAATGTGTGCGGGGGGAGGCTCAAAAATAATTTCAGTCTCAACATGGAAAATATTGCTCCTCCCTGATTTGTAAACAGTTAAGTGTAAATAATAATGTTATCAGCTCATATTTTACCTCCTTATTTAGTTCTTTTTAATTCGCTTCTTTTCCCCACAGGCTGACATTCCAGACCAGAGGTTGCCAACTCATGAGCCACCAATGGCACACGCGGACCACCGATTGGTGACCACTGCTCCCAAGGTTTCCTAGCTAGACCAATATAGAATAATTGTGATGGTAATATCCCCATCTTAGTTCTTGCTTCTTCAGCTTTCTCTATTTTAGTATTAAGAATGCTGTCAGCTGGTATCTTGAAAAACATTTATCATGTTATGTTTTTGGTTTACTAAGAATTTGTATCAAAAATGGATACTGAATTTAAATTAATGCTTCATTGTAAATTATGGAGGCAGTTGCGACCTCTTTTTCTTTCAGTCTATTGTAGAAAAATTATATTAATAGATTTTATAAAACTGCATTCTTATTTGTCATGGTATATTATTCTTTAAATGTTGTGTGGCTCAATTTACCATTACTGAGAATACATTTACGAGTGAAAGGTGCTAACAATTTTCATATTTTTGTCAGGTTTTGGTAGCAAAGTTACACTGGCTTATAAAATGAACTTAAGACATTGTCTACCTTTTAAAAAGTTCTCAAACTTAATTTGTTCCAGAAGGCTGTTCAAGAAGTGATTTGTTCAAAACCCAAATCATTTTTTCCCATTAAAAGTAATGTAAATTGAATTAATCCATTCCAGACCCCCAAATGATTCCTTTTCAGCTTTCTTATACACAGTACATGTCTAATGTACTGTTTAATCTAGAAATAAGTCTTTTCTTAAATTTATCGAACCACCCCCTACTAGTCTTAAACGAATCACTTTCAGCACTCGTTCCAGGGGTGTCTTTCAGATCAGCATGCAGCATCCTTGCTTGTTCTCATATCACTGCCTCTGAAATGGCTGTCGCTGGCTCACTGCTTTTTGTTTATCCAAATCAACAACAGTTGGAAAATATTATGCTCAGTGAAATAAGCCAGTCAGAGAAAGACAAGTATCACATGAACTCACTCACATGAGAATCTAATAAAATAAACTGATGGACAAAATAGATCCAGAGACAAAGAAGCATGGAACAAACTGTAGAGTCTCAGAGGGAAGTGAAGGGTAAGTGGGTGGGTGAGAACAACCAAATAACGTGTATGCATATATGCATAACCCATGGACACAGACAACAGGGTGGGAAAGGCCTGGGACAGGGGGCAGGTGCTGGGGGTGGAAACAGGGGAAACCTATGTAATACTTTAAAGAAGAGGGCAACGGGGAAAAACAGGGGACGTATGTGACACTTTCAAGAATAAAGATTTTAAAATACATATATATATACTAGAGGCCCAGTGCACAAAGTTTATGCACGGGCAAGGTCCCTAAGCCTGGCTGGCAATCAAAGTGAAAGCATCTGGCATGGAAGGGCAGGTCCCAGCTGACCTCTGGGCCCCGAGCAGCATCTGTGCCCCCGTACTCCCATGCACCCCCCTGGGCTCAAGTCCCCACGCAGAGATGCAGTGAGTGCAGCCAGACGCCACGGGCCAGGGCACAGCGCGGGCCTCTGGGCCACTCAGCAGTGCTGCACAGAAGCCGAGTGGGCAGCACAGTCTCTCCTGGCCAATGCCTACCTATGTTCAGCACTGCCCCCTGGTAGTCAGCACACATCATAGCGAGCAGTTGAACTCCAGTTCGAATGGCCACCCGAGGAGGCAACCTATATATTAAGCTTTTAATATATATACATATATATGCATGCATAAATTTTAAAAACAAGTCAACAACAACTTTTCTACCTCTTTAATTATTTGTGATCAGTTTCTTTCACACCCTTGGCAACATGAGCACTCTTGATGGCTTTTTTATGTTTTACAATTGTGCTAAATGCTGTTTGCCAGCAACAAAAGCATTCTCTCCTTTGCTGCCTAAGAGATGCTTTTTGTCATGCTGAGGTATTAGCTTGAAAGGGTTGTCAGAAGACCGAAATTTGGTCCCACAACCAAGACGTTTTTTTCTGTGAACAACTGGGTCAAGAACTGAACAGTTTGAGATGGGAAAAGTTTGAGAAATGACATTTGACTATACTTTTTAATGATTTATATAGCATGGGAATTATTTCTTTAAAATATAAACAAAACAAGAGTGATTTGAGAGCTCATTCTTTCATAAATTTTAAATAGCTTCCATGGTGCACAAAACTTGTGCACTTGGGGGGAAGGGGATCCCTCGGCCCGGCCTGCAGCCTCTCACAGGCTGGGAGCCCTTGGGAGCAGGCCTAAGCTGGCAGTTGGACATCCTTAGTACTGCCAGGAAGGCAGGAGAAGCTGCCGCCATTGACACTGTGCTCTGGAGCCATGAGCCAGGCTTCTGGCTGAGCAGTGATTCCCTTGTGGGAGCACACTGACCACCAAGGGGCAGCTCCTGCATTGAGTGTCTGCCCCCTGGTGGTCTGGTGATCAGTGTGCATCATAGTGACTGGTCATTTGCATATTAGCTCTTTATTATATAGGATTCTACTTGTTCTGAATCTATTTCTCTACTTTACATTTTTCTATTAAGACGCCTATTTTACTGAGAGCAGGGAGGGAGAATCCAAGCAAAGCCTGGCCTTAACTTAGAAGCCCTTAATTGAAGATACAGAGACAGAGTCCAGACAGAAGCCTGGCTCATGGCTCCAGAGCACAGTGTCGGGAGCTTCTCCTGCCTTTCACAGCAGTACTAAGGATGTCCAACTGCCAGCTATTGAAGATACAGAGACAGAGCGGGGAACAAGGCCACTCCATATGCATGGCAGAGCAGCAGAAGTGTGTGACACAGAGAAAAGAACTCTGGGCACCAGCAAAGGGTCCACCTGGAAGAGTGGTCAGCAAACTCATTAATCAACAGAGCCAAATATCAACAGTACAACGATTGAAATTTCTTTTGAGAGCCAAATGTTTTAAACTATATAGGTAGGTACATTGTTATTAACTTAATTAGAGTACTCCTAAGCTGGCCTTTGCTAAAAACTCGAGGGGCCAAAGAGCCACATGTGGCTCTCAAGCCTCAGTTTGCTGACCACTGACCTGGAGCATCCAGCCAAGTACTAATCAGTGCCTGTGTGTAAAGAAACTATCTGGGGCTGGGGAAGCACCATCTGAAAGGATGAGGAAGGAATAGTGCCTGCCCTCACGCCAGGCCAGGAATAGTGCCTGTGCATTAGCCCTCGACTAAGTACTACTCCACTGTTGTTCTGACTTTTGTAGTTATTGCTCTGGTTAGCCACCAGTTACACCCTAAGGAGCTGAGTCCTGGTTAGTTCATCTCTCCTGAGTATCATTTTGAGTTTATGAACGTGGTTGTTTAGAAACATGTATAAAATCAGATATTTCAAAAAAGCATATTCCTCCCCCAAAGTTAAAAAATCTAGCTTTGTCACTAATCCTTCCAAGAATAAATGAAGCATAGAGGAGTTAATTCAAATATATTAGTTATATGTACAGTGTGTTCTCTACTGGAAATAGTGGAAATAAAGCAATGTTATTACTGAGGCCATAAAACCCATTTGGTGAGAACTAATCTTCTTACTTTGCTATTTTTGTATCACCAAAATGCTCATAATATTTATGACTTCCTTATATCAGAGAAATGGCATTTCTTCAAAGCAATTTTTATTTTTATTTATTTTTTTTAAAATATATTTTATTGATATTTCACAGAGAGGAAGGGAGAGAGATAGAGAGCTAGAAATGTCGATGAGAGAGAAACATCGACCAGCTGCCTCCTGCACACCCCCTACTGGGGATATGCCCACAACCAATGTACATGCCCTTGGCCGGAATCGAACCCGGGACCCCTCAGTCCGCAGACCGACGCTCTACCACTGAGCTAAACCGGTTTCGGCTTCAAAGCAATTTTTAAATTCACTGTTATAATGTATTTTTGGAGTTCTACTGTTAAAAATATTTCACTGGACATAAAAGAGGAAACACATAATGGCTTTATCTAGACCCTACTTCACTGCAGCCTTTTATTTTGGTTCATTTCTGGTCTTCAATTACCCTTCTGTTCAGAAGCAAAAAGCTTGTTTTCCATTGCTAGTGTGAAGTATTCTCATTTTGCACTCCACATGTGGATAGGTTGCAATTTCTGCTTTGTGTTTTTCTTCTCCACTGGACTGAGAGATAAATACTCAAAGACAGAGACCATGACCTGTGACACACAGTAACATTCCCACCTTTCAGAAACAAGCCTGGCCAGGAGTAAGTGTTGAGTTAATCTGTACCAAATGAGTGGCAGAAATGCTGAGGACACCACAAGTGCCTAGGGGCTCCCTTTCACAGGCCCCGTGCCCTTCATTCCTTTCCAGTGATTTGGACAATTCCTTGGAAACCACTGAGCATCTGAAAAGTGGAATTACATTTTCAGACTGTTTCAATGCCCAGAATTATTACTTTTCCAAGATAACCACCCTCCATAATTAATTATCATACAAATGGTTCTTTTCCCCAAGTCTCTAATTTTGGTGGGAACACCTATCATAATCCAACCATAGAAGATAGGCTCACCCAGCCGAAACCAGTTTGGCTCAGTGGTAGAGAGTCGGTCTGTGGACTGAAAGGTCCCGGGTTCGATTCCGGTCAAGGGCATGTACATTGGTTGCGGGCACATCCCCGGTAGGGGGTGTGCAAGAGGCAGCTGGTCAATGTTTCTCTCTCATCGACGTTTCTAGCTCTCTATCTCTCTTCCTCTCTGTAAAATATCAACAAAACAAAAAAATACATTAAAAAATGTTTAAAAAAATAAAAAGAAGATAGGCTCACCCAAACACAGAATGAGTTCTGGAGAAAAAGGCCTATGACAAATTTCCGGACAAAAAGGAAGACTAACACCATACACTACTACCATCAATGCCTCAATAATAAAAATAAAACACAGATGAAAACAAAAACATTGTAATGGAACAAATTCAAGACTGGAGAGAGAATCCTATTATGTATCTTGATGTAATTGCAAAAACAGAAGCAGACATATCACAATGTAATGGGGAAAACTAGGCCATTTATGAGCTCACAGTTTACAGTGAGCTGCTGCCTCTGAGGTAGCAGGGGGATTTGGGTGAGGGCATGCTTGAGGTAAGGAATCCAATACTGAGAAGGATTTACCTCAAGTTACATCTAGATAACTGCCACCAAAAAGCAGTCAATATGAAGGTAGTGTGTGCCCCAAGATTCTGACAAAGCTGCACTTCACTCTGGATTGGATATAAAAATAACTATAGGGTTGTTTGTTTGTTTTTTAAAAAAAAACATACATTATCAATTCTAATTCAATATTCATTGTGAAATTTCTTAGTTCAAAATAGCTGTCATGATTGAGGGATGTTTCTAATTAGTAAAGAATTAATGATTGAAAGTAATTAAGAATAGAAAGTAGAGAGCAGAATGTCACCGCAGCCAACCAAAATGTCTTCCTGTTCTGTCCTTGTTTTCCATGAAGGAAATGTGATGCGTGAGTTACAAAATGATAGATACTCTGGGTTAGACTAGGGATGGAATGGAGCTATCTTTGTTAAATAATCTACATACTAATTTTTAGTATATTTCTTCTCATTAAATACTTTCTATCATCCTGAAATATGAATGCTTATTTAGAAGCAACAGCTTGTTTTCCACAGATTTTAAATGGTTATTATCCTACTTATATATTCTATGTATTCTGAATCACAGAATATTTAACATTCCCCGTTTAGTAATTTTTCCTGAAACTTCAAGGTGAGAAATGAGCCCCTTGGATGGACATCAGAGAGACTTGGGCTCTTATGCTATGGCATGCTTGGCAAAGGTGACTTTTTTCAGGCGGTATAACCTAGTAAATAAAGGTGACTTAATTGGATTAAAACATTATTCCATCAGATTTCTATTTCTGTAACCTTTGGCAAATTACTTACCTACTCTAAGGCCTCACCTTCTTCATCTGTAATCCTATCCTATATAATAAAAGGGTAACATGCAAATCGACCCAAAAAAAGAGGAACGATGGGTCATTATGACACATGCTGACCACCAGGGGCAGACGCTCAACACAGGAGCTGCCTCTTGGTGGTCAGTGCCCTCCCACAAAGGAGCACCACTCAGCCAGAAGGCAGTCTCCGTGGCAGCACTAAGGACGTCCAACTGATGGTCCTCAGGGATTCTGGACTGGGAGAGGGTATAGGCCAGGTTGAGGGAAACCTCCCACAAGTGCACCAATTTCATGCACAGGGCCTCTAATATGGGTATAAAAAAGGAATCTACTACTTCATAGGGTCATTGTGAAACTAAATGAGGAAAATTAATTCAATGCCTGCTCATAGGAATCCCTTAAAAATATTAATTATTTCTGTTACTATCATTAGAACCTTTAAGGAAACTTAGCATATAGATGAAGGAAGTATGATGAGTGAGTTACAAAATAATAGATACTCTGGGTTAGACAAGGGATTGAAAAATCTTAACAAACTCAAAATTAAACACACCTATGTCTTCCTCTAAGCTATTTGCAGTTTCTAATTTTTACATTTAAAAAGTTAGGCCACCATTTAACAAGATAAAAAAAAGTTCTATGAATAGATGGTGATGATGGTAAGACAACAGCGTGAATGTACTTAATGCCACTGAACTGTACACTTAAATTATCTTAACTTCTGCCAACCACTCATTTTTTAATTTGAAGACTATTAGGCTAAACAAACTAACTGTTTATATAATTCCTACTAATATTATATTTTCCCTAAGTATATTAAAACAATTTTTAGCCAAAACCAGTTTGCCTTAGAGCATTGGCCTGCAGACTGAAGGGTCCCGGGTTCGATTCCGGTCAAAGGCATGTACATTCGTTGCGGGGACATCCCCGGTGGGGGGTGTGCAAGAGGCAGCTGGTCAATGTTTCTAGCTCTCTATCCCTCTCCCTTCCTCTATGCAAAAAAAAAAATCAATAAAATATATTTTAAAAAACACAATTTTAACTGTATTCTTTATAACTATAAGTTCCAAGTAAATAATACATTACTTAACAAAGCTCCACAAACCCCCATTCTCATCCAATTTTTACTTTCTTCTTTAAATTCATATTTCATCTTTCCTCCACATGAAATCCATGCCTGTTGCCTGGTTCCTAAAATTTACTTATTAACATACATGGGGGGTAACCTTGATTTAAAATATATATATATTTTATTGATACTTTACAGAGAGGAAGGGAGATAGATGAGAGCTAGAAACATCAATGAGAGAGAAACATCGACCAGCTGCCTCTTGCACACCCCCTACCGGGGATGTGCCCGCAACCAAGATACATGCCCTTGACCAGAATCAAACCCGGGACCTTTCAGTCCGCAGACCGACGCTCTACCACTGAACCAAACCAGTTTCGGCAACCTTGATTTTATTTTATTATGTGTCAAAGGTGGTGGGATGTCCCCTCCATGATTATGAATATGCTACACAGATGCTTTGTAAGACTAATATTCTGTTCATTGGTTATAAAAGAGTCTGCTCAAGCAGGCTGGAGAGACTCTCTCTTGCAGGCTTTGAAAAAAATAAGCTGCCATGAGCTGAAAGCGCCTCTGAGAGGTCAGATGGCAAGGAAGTGGGGGGTGTAGTCCCTGGCTGAGAGCCAGAAAGGACCTCAGGGCACAGTTCTCTAACCATATGAAGATGAATTCTTCCAAGAGAATAAATATGTGTGTATATAAATATATGTGATAAGTTAGTAAACGTATTTACCTAAATAGAAACAAAGTTTTTATTTTTATGTGATCAAATGAATCAGTATGTAACTTCTGATACTTTTGCTGCTGGGCATAGAAAAATCTTAACAAACTCAAAATTATATAAATAAACACACCTATGTCTTCTTCTAAGCTATTTGCAGTTTCTAATTTTTACATTTAAAAAGTTAAGCCATGCCGAAAGCAGTTTGGCTCAATGGATAGAGCGTCGGCCTGTGGACTGAAAGGTCACAGGTTCGATTCCAGTCAAGGGCACGTACCTTGGTTGCAGGCACATCCCCAGTAGGGGGTGTGCAAGAGGCAGCTGGTTGATGTTTCTCTCTCAGCCATGTTTCTAGCTCTCTATCCCTCTCTCTTCTTCTCTGTAAAAACTCAATAAAATATATATTTTTTTAAAAAGTTAGGCCACCATTTAACAAGATAAAAAAAGTTCTGCAAATAGATGGTGATGATGGTAAGACAACAGTATAAACGTACTTAATGCCACTGAACTGTACACTTAAAAATGGGTAACACGGTAAATCTTAAAATTGTATTTACCACAATTTTAAAAAGTTTTTAAAAACCTTACCTAAAAATGGAATATATTTACAAATGTAATAAGACTATATATTGTATATGTACATGTATATATACCTATAATAATAAAAGGTTAATATGCTAATTAGACCAGATGTCCTCTGGACAATCTTCTGGAGGAAGCTGGGGCTGCAGGGAAGCCTGGGTCCCAGGGGCCTGCTGGTGGCAGGAGGGAAGCCCGGATCCCAGTGCCGGAGGGAAACCAGAGGCTGGCAGCAGGGTGGTAGCAAAAAAACTACTCGTGCATCAGGCCTCTATTATGTGTGTATGTGCGTGTGTGTGTGTGTGTGTGTGTGTGTGTGTGTACTCGCAGCCGCGGTGGTTGACTGGCCCTTGCAGCCCGGACTTTGTCCAAAAGGACGTCCAGAAGGCATACCTTAGTCCAGAAGGTCGTTCAGCTGTCCAGTCTAATTAGCATATTATGCTTTTATTATTATAGATATCCACATATAGGTTTTTTTTTATCAAAGTACTTAGGCAATTGAATCAACATTACTTATTAAACATCTTTTTCTACCAATTTGAGTACTTGTACACACTTTCCAAATATACACAATCCTCAGTATCTGATTATGTGAAGATTTCCATTTGCCTCTATTTTGTTTTCATCATATGCTGAAGGAATAGCACAAGCACCACCTAGCCTTAAAATGCTGGTCCGGTAGCTTATCCTTAAACTTTTGGTGCCATCTACTGGACATTTTCATGATTTAACCACCTCTGTTCTGAGACAGGAGATCCTTACCTCCATCCAGCTTCTTAACTCTCTAGGGCAGATTTGAATGTAAAAAATGTAGCCTTATCACGTATAGGATGGCCCTCTACCTCCAATCTTTCTCTGAAGTCCATATTTTAGATGCCAGGTATGTAACAGTCAAAATCAACTCAGATCACCACGCCTATCTTCAGAAGTTTCAATGGTATTCAATGGAATATAGTACAGGTAAACTTAACAGAAATAAAATCAACAAAGATGAGGACAATCCTAAAATTAACTACAAATATAAACACAAGACCTATCTGTATTAAAATGGGTAACATACACACACTAAAAAGGAGCTTCCTTGTCTCAGGGAAAACCTTGAAATTCACATCCTCTGGAAAACCTTCCTCTAGTCAGAATTCATTTGCATGCCTCTCTCATAGCACTTATCTCTCCTTATTTTGCATTCTAGTCTGATGCAGAACAATCTGTCACCCACACTAGGTTTTGAGTGCCTTGAGGATAAAGACAGTATCTGGTTAATTTCAGGTTCAAATATCCTGGACACCTTTATTTTTATTATTTTTTTAAATATATTTTATTGATATTTTACAGAGAGGAAGGGAGAGAGATGGAGAGCTAGAAACGTCGATGAGAGAGAAACATCTACCAGCTGCCTCTTGCACACCCACTTCCGGGGATGTGCTGGCAACCAATGTACATGCCCTTGACCAGAATCGAACCTGGGACCTTTCAGTCTGCAGACCGACGCTCTATCCACTGAGCCAAACCGGTTTCAGCAATCCTGGACACCTTTAAGAAGAGTGACTTTTCTTGGTAAAGGTGACTCTGAAACTTTAACGGGAGTAAGAACATTAATCTAGACCAGCGGTTCTCAACCGGTGGGTCGCGACCCCTTTGAAGGTCGAACGACCCTTTCACAAGGGTCGCCTAAGACCATCGGAAAACACAGATATTTACATTATGATTCATAACAGTAGCAAATTTACAGATATGAAGTAACAACGAAAATAACTTTATGGATGGGGGTCACCACAACATGAGGAACTGTATAAAGGGTCGCAGCATTAGGAAGGTTGAGAACCACTGATCTAGACAATCCATGCCTGTTTCCAGGTTTCTAAATTTTACCTATTTCAATTTTTATTAGTTTGACCACAAACTGATTTTGTATTTCCTGCCTTTCTTATTTTATTAATTCACATTTTGTTGTTTCTCATTATTGCTCTCCTGATAATCAATCTCAGGGTATGCCTTCTTAAATTAATATGTTGATGATTCATCTACGTTCATTCACCCTTTTCTATATAGCTTAAACTTCCAACAACAAAAAAACTATCTTGATGTCAAAAAAGAATAACAATAAAAACCACAGCTTCTATTTACTGAGCTTACTAGGTGCCACATGCTTTAATATATTGTCTCATTTAATTTTCAACAGCAATCAGTTCTTACTCATCCTTCACATCTTAATTCAATCATCACTTCCTTAAAAAAATGCATTCTATGACATCCTAAACTACACCAAACCTTTTGATAGTATCTCATAGCATTATGGATCTCTTTCATGCTTGTAATAGCTAAAACTTCATATTTTCAACCACAAACTACCTTCTCTTTAAAAAACTGGTCCCTTCCAGGATCAACAATGTCTACTTTTGTGCATCACAGTGTCTCCAATGCTTACCTAAGTGATAAGAATTAACTTGTCCAAAACCAATCCCCAAGTGGAACCAATTCCAAAGTTCAGTGGAAACTGGCTAAGAGCCTGTTTTTAAGGCCATCAGTTGTGACCAGCTGCACAGCCTGGACCCCAGCTGCCCCTACAGCTACGATGTGAGAATAGGGCTAGTGCATCCCCAATCATGAATGCTGATGCAATAAATCCTGCCATTAATTGCTATGTCACTGAGCTTCAACAACAAGACTTCGATCCCAGCCCCAACATTTTTAAAGATGTGTTATTCACAGAAGCATCTCCACCAGCCCCAATTATATGCTACTGTTTCTGCTTTCTACAGTTCTTAACAGTGGGGCTGGCCAAAAACCTCTTCCAAGGAGTCTCAGTGTCCCATTTTTGACAAGTCTGAAGTAAGACAGATTTCACTATCAATGCCCTAACCCCTTCAAATCACAACCGTGAGCACCGAGTCACAAGAGGGTTCTCCCATGACATAGCAGTATTATATCTTAACCCAGCCGTTGGCAAACTACTGCCTGCAGGCCAGATCCGGCCCGTTCAGCTATTCTATCCGGCCCGTGGAGCAGAAAGAGCAGAGGGCTATCTTGCTCTCACCTCTGCTCCTTCACCAGCAGCCCAAGATGAGAGTGCCAGCATGGTCAGATTGCTTTTGTTCCGGCCCTCCGGTCCAGTTTAAGAACCCATTGTGGGGAGAAGAACCAAGATGGCGGCCTAGGTAGTCTCCTAAGCTGCCGCCTCATTAACAATTAAAAAAACAACTAAAATCAAAAAGAACTTCACCAAAACCTCAGGAAAGCTGGCGGAGTGTAATATCTACAACTAGAAAAAAGGAAAGAGGCTCACGGATCAGACTGGGAGCCGCAAAGCGCTGAGGTAGAGAGACGCTCATGAGGAGAGGAAGTGTGGCCGCCAAATGCCTACTTGGTGGAAGGGGAGGAATTCCCGATTGCACAGAACCCTTTCCGACTGACTGTACTGAACCCGATCCCGGCCGAAACCCCGTGGTCCCAGGCTCATCCGGGTGGAGTCCAGACTATAGGCACCAAGAGACTCAGAGACTGGGAGACCGGGGACCCAGGAGCCACAGCCAGCAGGGTCTACAGTCGCACGAGTGAGTACTCGCAGAGGTCTGACCGCGGAGGCTACCTCCGCCTCTCTGTAGTGGAAGGAGTCAGAAGCTCCAGGTCTGACCATGGAGGCTGCTGCCGCCTCTCCAGAGCGGAAGGAGTCCTGACCGAGGTGGCGGCCTCTCTGTAGCTGAAGGAGTCAGAAGCTCCAGACTACAGAGACCAGCCCAAGTCCGGGCAAGCCCCTGGGCACCCACGCTCTTGCACGGGGAACCTGGAATGGTCAGGCGGAAACTCAGGGAAGCCAAGGAAGGCAGAGGTTAGGCAGAAACTCAGGCAAGTGTACAAGGGCAGGGCAAAAACCAAGACTGTCAGTTCAGCCCTGAGACTCCCCCCCATCTAAGCTGAGCAGAGGTTTCTGCAGTTTTTCAAGTCTGATCCTATAAGACTGTCTCCAATACAGAAGTTATCCCAGAGTAGACACAGCTGATACCCACATCCAATTGGCCTGAAGGTCAATTCACAACAATAAAGACTTAGCTACAACAAGGCTGTGCACGCAGTGCACAAAGGGGAGCACCAAGAGTGTCTACCTCAGGTAACTGAGGAGGCTGACCCACTGGGCCATATAGGACACCAAACACATAAAGCCACCCTACTAACTCTGAAAAACAGCGAAAATACCAAGACAAGGAAATAGATCTCAAAAGAAAGAGATGGAGGATATAGAGTTCAGAACTGTGATTCTAAGGTTATGCAAGAATATCCTAGAAAAGGCGGATAAACTTCATGAGACCCAACTAAAAAGTATAAAAAACCTGACTAAATTGGAAAACATTATTCAGAGATCTAATAGCAGAATGGAGGAACACAAGAATCAGGTCAAAGAGCCAAAAGACACTCCTCTGGAGAAGCAAGAAGAAAAGAGAATCCAGAAAGTTGAAGACAGTGTAAGGAGCCTCTGGGACAACTTCAAGCGCACCAACATCAGAATTATGGGGGTGCCAGAAGAAGCAGGAGTGCAAAATACTAAAAACATATTTGAAGAAATAATATCAGAAAACTTCCCTCACCTGGTGAAAGAAATAGACTTACAAGAAGCGTACAGAATGCCAAACAAGAGGAATCCAAAGAAAAATACTCCGAGACACATCATATTCAATATGCCAAGGGCAAAAGACAAAAAGAAGATCTTACAAGCAGCAAGAGAAAAGCAGTTGGTTACCTATAAGGGAGCACCCATATGACTATCAGCTGATTTCTCAACAGAAACCATGCAGGCTAGAAGGGAGTGGCAAGAAATATTCAAAGTGATGAATAGCAAGAACCTACAACCAAGATGACTATATCCAGCAAAGTTATCATTCAGAATTGAAGGGCAGATAAAGAGCTTCACAGATAAGAAAAAGTTAAAGGAGTTCATCACCACCAAACCAGTATTATATGAAATGCTGAAAGATATTACTTAAGAGGAAGATCAAGTGAATTAAAAATCTGAGGAATAGAATAAACTGGTGAATATAATAGAATCAGGGGCAAAGAAAGGGAGTGGATTGATAATTATCAGGGTGAAAGGGGTGTGGGGGTGCAGAAAGAGACTGGATTAAAATCATATAACCTATGGATGAGGACAATGGTGGGGGGAGGAGGTAAGGGCAGAAGGTGGGGTGGGAATCAGGTAGAAGGGAGTTATGGGGGAGAAAAAGGAGAAACAATTGTAATAATCTGAGCAATAAAGATTTTAAAAAAGAAGAAGAAGAACCCATTGTGGCCCTCGAGTCAAAAAGTTTGCCCACCCCTGTACCCCTAATTATTCCAGGCTTTTGCTGGCACTTCCTGTATCAAAAGCCTGAGCTCAAATGTAAGAACTCTCTCCCAAAGCTGATGTTCATTCCTGCATCTCTGTGCATCCCCCAAGAATGCATCTGGGCAGCCACCAACTGCTACTGTTCTGCCTCTAAATGTGTTTTAAAGAACATGAATACAGAAGCCAAGTGTATGTACTACTTTGCTGTGTGCCATGCTGGCATGGCATTAGCACAGTGCTTGACATATTGTGGGTACTACATAAATATCTGTTCAACATTGGCTCTAATTAATAAACAGATGGACAAACCACCACACCAGATAAGCATCCTTGTCTCTATTTTATAAGTAAGGGAAACAAGCAGAGTGATTAAGTAACCCGACCAAGACCACGCAGTTAGTGAATTGGTAAGATCTGAATTCAGCCCAGGGGGCCGTGTCCCCCAAAGGGGCTGGGTGTCCTAGGTGAGCCGTGTGTCCCAGGGGGCCGTGTGCCCTGGGTGAACTGTGTGTCCCAGGGGAAACAGTGGGACCCGGGGATAGGGGCGGTGTGAACCAGAGGAGGAGCGGACTCTATTCATGTGGTCCTGAGATAGTCACCATAAAACAAGCAGATTGTCAAATGACAGCGGGGAGGGGAAGGAGACCTGCGGGGAGTAAGAGAACAACCGAAGGACTGGTATGCATGAATATAAGTACAACCAACGAACACAGAACTCTGGGGAGGGAGGGCATGAATGGGGGGGTAGGGGGGCAATGGTAAGCTATGTACACATATAATACCTTAATTTAAAAAAAATAAAAATAAAGAAAATAAAATAGCTATTGTAAAAAAAAAGATCTGAATTCAGGTCTACCATATCCCATACAGCTCATTCCAGATCACTACACCCTACTGTAACTCAGGGACTTCCCTAGGTGTACTGGGTTCTGGCTCAATTGTAAATAACAACAACAACAGTAGTAGCCACACTTTTAAAAATCCAGGTGCTTTACTACCGTGTTTCCCCGAAAATAAGACCTACTTACAGATTTCCTTCTGAGTGAAATATAAGGCATCCCCCCAAAAATAAGGCCTCCCAGGGCTCTGTCTCAGAATGAAAATTAATTTACCGTAAACTGGTCACTAGGGCCGCCCCGACTGGCGTCTAGCAACCAGTGACGTTACGCGGAGTCCTGACGTCACTGCTGTGTGAATGGAGAGGAACTTTGTGAAACCTAAACTGCAAGAAGTTGTGACTTGGGTGAAGAATTCATGGGAGAAAATCACTGACAGTTGCATTGCAAATGCACTGTGAGCAGGCTACTTTGACAAGAAGTACTCAGTTAAAGACAATGCTATTGCTAAACATGACAGATTTGGTCCACTGATTCTGAAAGAAATGGAGTCACAAGAAATTCACCAGGAAATTCAGGAATTGGATTGTTATGATGATGTTCCAGAAGATGACATGATTGTCATTGAATAAATGAGTAAATTCTTGATACTGTAAGATTCGCAGTTTGTCTGGTTTGTGTTGACAACTATCCTACTACCGTACCATATACAGGTAATAAATTTCCTTTATTTTCATTTAATAATAAATGTGTACTGTATTCTTCTTCATGGAAAAATAAGACATCCCCTGAAAATAAGACCTAGCATATCTTTGGGAGCAAAAATTAATATGACACTGTCTTATTTTCAGTGAAATGGGGTAGGTAAAGTGAAGTCTAAGCCAATTATGCCAGGGAGCAATAATTCTAAATCCTACAAGATTTAAAGAAATCAAGGTCTTGATAACATCTATCTACCTCACTTCAGAATGGTTAGAAAAGGGGCTCTGAGCCTGCTGGTCATTCTAGTTGTCAAGAAGTAGAGAAGGCAGCAATAGCAGAATATAAATGAGGGCTATAAAGAATCAAATATGCCGAAACCGGTGTGGCTCAGTGGTACAGCGTCGGTCTGCGGACTGAGGGATCACAGGTTCGATTCCGGTCAGGGGCATGTGCATTGGTTGCAGGCACGTCCCCCATAGGGGTGTGCAGGAGGCAGCTGGTCGATGTTTCTCTCTCATTGATGTTTCTAGCTCTCTGTCTCTCTCTCTTCCTCTCTGTAAAACATCAATAAAATATATATATTTTTTTAAAAAGAGTCAAATATATCTCTAAGATTTCAAGCCGGGTGACTATAGCTTGAATAAATGCAGTAAAACTCTCAAGTCGAACTTTTCTGAAGACTTCCAGTACATAAGCAATTTAACTGGTAAGTGGGAAAGATAAATTCCAAAGGAAAGTCTGGGCTATTGCTGTGTGTAGCATGCTAGGGCACTATCATTTAATAAACTCCACTGCAGTCCAGTGCTGCTTGCTTCATATGCATTATATTATTGTAAACTTTCAAAAATTTTAAGAGATAACTGTATCACCATTCGCACATGGGGAAAAAATTAAAGGTCAAAAATTTTAAGAATATTGCCCAACCCACATAAATAACAGAATAATAATTCAAACACACGACTGAAATATTATTTCTACTATAATAAGCAGCCTCCAAATATTATGGAGAAGCCTCAATATTTTTTCCTAAAAATTGCTAACAGATATTAGCATTTTTTATTCTCTTGGAGCATTTTAATAAATGATAGTGAAATACATTCAATAGGATCATCATTTCTCTGTAGTTCCTCTAGAATTAGCTCCTTTTTTGCCCTTGATACTCATGTTCGATGTCAATCATAAAATATTTAGACTCAGAATCATTTTGAAAGAGTTCAATGTGCTACACTACAAGAAAAATTACCTTGAGAAGAAATGTCACCACAAACAGAACTTAAACGAGATTTGAAAAGAAATTCCCACTATCACTGGATTTCATGCGTGCCCAGCAAAAGCAATAGTCTGACTCTGCTTGGTGAGTTCTTAAATATGCCCCAAAGAGGAGAACATAGCAACTGTCCCCCAAAAGGAAATTTCTGTGGAGGAAGAAGAGAAAAATCATATCACCTTTAAGGTAAATGCTAAAATAGAGGCACACAGATCACACATAATCTAAAGGCTGAGAAATTAGGCTCCAGGTAGGGGGAATGCAGGCAGAAAAGTCTCCCCCTATTACCTGGCCTGATGCAAAGGAAAAGGGGGAGATTGAAAAGGGGGAAAGAAGTCTACCTCCAGCTCTCAAGAGAGCCCAGGACCCACAGTAGGATTCAGGTTACAATCAGAGATGGAAGATGCTCAGACCTCAACTGGTGGGAAAATACCCATTAATGCTGTGAGTTGCTCCATGGACAGTGTGGATGCTCCTGGAACCGTTTTGGACAGAGGGAATGTGAAGATGGGGTCTCAAGCATAAGCTGAATAGGCAAGCTCAAGATAGAGAACATAAAGGTTTTGGTTATGAGATGTACATTTCTTAAATTATACTCAGTGGATAAATCCTGCAAAAACACTTAACTTGTTTCCCACCCCTCTTGCTCATAGTTATGAAAGCAATTATAAACAAGAGTTCTCAATTGACTAGATCTTTCCTATTTTCCTATCAAGATGGTTTTAATACATTAATATTCAGTAAAGAAATATTGGGGCTTTTATATATGCATATGAGAAACACCCTTTTATGCTATGATCTTTTGAATTCATCTAAGCTCTGGGTAAGTCTTTATTTCCTAATGTTTACACCTCAGTTAAAAAAAATAAGAATTTCACATCTACACAATGGAATACAATGCCGCTGTAAAAAGGAAGGAACTCCTACCATTTGCAACAGCATGGATGGAGCTGGAGAGCATTATGCTAAGCGAAATAAGCCAGTCAGAGAAAGATAAATATCACATGACCTCATACATTTGTGGATTATAAAAATGAACTAAATAACTGATGAACAAGAACAGATCCAGAGACAGAGAAGCATCGATTAGAAGCTCAAACCTCAGAGGGTAGGGGTAAGGGGGAGAGATCAACCAAAGGACTTATATGCATGTATATAAGCCTAACCAATGGACACAGACACCAGGGGAGTGAGGGCATGAGTGTGTGTGTGTAAGGGGGTGGGGGGGGGGCGTGAGGGGCCAATGGGGAAATGAGGACACACATGTAATACCTTAATCAATAAAGAAAAAAAAATTAAGAGTTTTAATATTTAGATTGCCCTCCAAAAATAACTATTCTATTAATTGGAAAAAGTTTTTTGTCACTATTATGCTTCAAAAATAATGTCAAAGTGAAAAAGTACACTTTTCTAAGATTTGTTTTTCAGATTTGCAATTTCTACCCTTGAGGTTATGCTGAGCTAACTATGAGAACTGTCTGGGATAGGAAGGTTCTCTTTACTGAGTCAAACAGAATACGGCATCACTCATATTGATAAAAGAATAAATCTGGGAGAATCACTGTCAAGAAAAGATTTGCAACTGAGACAATTTCTGAATAACATTTTTTGAGTAGCCATTATATGTTGGTGGTGGGTTAAGCTTTTTCATATTAAAATTTGTATTATGAAGTATTTTAAAATTATAGAGTAACAGGGAGATTCTTATACACCACATAAATTTAAGGTGGTAATGTTGCCATTTGCTAAAAATTGTCCCTTTTTAAAAATATATATTTTTATTGTTGAGCATATTATAGATGTCCTCCATTTCCCCCCTTTGTGCCCCTCCACCTGGCTCTTACCCCACATTCCAGGCCTTTGTCACACTATTTTCTGTGTCCATGGGTGATACATTTATGCATACAAGTTATCTGGCTAACCTCTCCCCACCTAGCCCCTTCCCTCTGAGATCTGAGTCTATTCCATGCTTCTCTGTCTCTGGACTTATTTTGTCCATCAGTTTATTTTGTTCATTAGATTCCACATATAAGTGAGATCATGTAATATTTATCTTTGTCTGGCTGGTTTATTCTGCTTAGCATAATCCATGCTGTCTCAAAAGATAAGGTATCCTTTTTTACAGCTGCATAGTATTCCATTGTGTAAATGTACTACAGCCTTTTTATCCATCATCTGCCATCAGTAAATGTGGCAGAAAGGGGAACCCTAGAACACTGCTAGTAGGAATGCAGACTGGTACAGCCACTATGAAAATCAGTATGGAGAGTTCTCAAAAAATCAAAATGGAACAGCCATTTGACCCAGTGATCCCACTTCTGGGAATATAACCTAAGAATCCCAAAACACCAATCAGAAAGAATATATGCACCCCTATGTTCATAACAGCATTATTTATAAAGGCTAAGATCTGGAAAAAAGCACCTTTTAAGAAATAAAACATTATAGGATTCAGTTAAAACCGACTATTCATCCATCTTCCTTTCCTTTTCAATGTAATATCCCAACTTTTTGTCTATCACTCTGATCATACTTGGTTTTTTTAAAATTAATTATACCTATATTTAAGCAACTTGCCTTTCCCCCCAAAATATTTTTTATAACTTACCTGTGTTGATGCATGTGGGTGAAGTTCATTCACATTGGCTTCTACATCGAACTCCGTTATAATAAACCTCAGTCGATCGTCTCCAGGTAGGCTGTTGCTACTTTTTAAACATTCAGAGAATGCTGAAAGACCCACTCTTGTGTATAGCTCCTTGTGTACATGTGAAAATCTCTCTAGATCCTCTCCTTGAAGTGAAATTTCTGGATCATAGGGTATGCACTCTCCATCATTACTAGGCATTGCCAAAATACTTTTTCTTGCTTTTTTTCTTATACCATTTCTAAGCATTCTCTTAGAAGTTATTTCAATGTAAATAAATTCTTTCAACCTATGGTTTTGTATTTCTCTTTAACAGTGTTTTATCATAAAAATACCTTAATAATGTGGAAAATTACGCCAACATTTTTCTTCCAAGTTTGTGCTTTTTGTGTCTTAAAAAGAATTCTCTACCCCCGTGTTACACATTTTTTCTTCATTTTCTTCTAAGTATTTTTAAAATTTTTCCTCTTCACATTTACATCTTCAAACCATCTAGGATATATATTTGTGTATGTTGTAAGTTAGGAAATTACATTTTATCTTTTTGCAAAGAAATAGGCATTAAAAAAATCCATCCTTTCTTTTAACGCTATCTCTGCCATAGATCATGTTTTTATATACAAATGGGCCTGTTTCTAGTCACTGGTCAATCTCTGTTCATAACATGTTTAAATTACCAAAACTGTAATAAGTCGTAGGGAATGCAAATTCCAACATTACTAGGCATTGCTAAAATTATTTTTCCATTTTTCTTTAAATTAAATTGATTGCTAAGCATTGTTTTTGGAAGAGTAAGTAGAGAGAGTCCTTTCTAATTGCTTTGGCTCTTCTTGCTCCTTATTTCACCATCAAAGTTTTAGGATTACCTAAATCTCCCATAAGTGTCATTTTTTTAAAAACTGTTTCTTAATAATTTGTCAATAGTGAAATTAAGCTATTGACTTTTTTTTTTTGGTTTGTTTTGTGCTTGATTGGCCAAATCTTTTATTTAGTATTCCATCGTTGATCAATACAAATCAATGGTGTTACCAGGAAAGAGGGGAGGGGAGCTGTGTGGAAAAAAATCATGTTGTAATTTCATTTGAAGTTGTATTGATTTTCCAACTTAATTTGGTGAGGCTGAGATAAAAAGTGTTACTGACCATTTCATAATATGACTCCATTTTTTTAGTCTTCTATGTCCTTTAATAAAGATTAATAATTTTTCCATTTTACCCTTTTTACTGTTTATTCCTGGATTTTTAAAATTCTTTTTTTAGCTATTTCTTACATTTGGTCTTCTGGGCCACTAATGCAGCTTTTCCTGAAATTCGTCTACTTTATTATTTTGTAAAAAAAAATCATGTTTTTAAGAGTTGTGTATGTCAATGTGTTGCATTCAGATCTCTTTAAGTACTTTGTTGTTCAGGTGTAGATCTGTTTCCTCCAGGACTTATTATGTTGAATATGATCCTAATATTTAACCTAATCCCCTAATATTTAACCGTACAATTACTTTCTCTCAGATAAATAGGGAAATTCCACAGGTGTTGAGTGGAAAAGGTAAAAAGGGAGACTGTGATATCCCTGAGTCACCTCAGAGGAAGCTTCTCTAAACTTGGCTGCGCAGTGCCCCTTCCCCCACCTTAAGCTATGGTACCTTCAACCCATCCCCTCGACTTTATGACAGGAAGACCCACGTCTCTTACACCAGGTTGAGATCCTCAGATGTAGACTTGCCAAGCTCACTCGGGAATTCTGAGTTTCTGATGTTGCTCACATGTAATTCCTCCACCCTTAGGGCAATAAACCCAGTTCTTTCCACAGGAGCCAGCGGCTGGCTCTAGAGCCAAAGGAGACAGGAATGGAGGCCATTAAGATCCCCCAATCCACCACTGGTATATTTTCTACCTGTTTCTTAATAACTTGGTGGTGGTGAAAATGCTATTAACTTAAGTTTTCTGGTTTCAGTTTTGCAGTTTTATGGTTGGTTGGCCAAATCTTTAACTTAGCATTCCATCCTTGCCCAACACATATGAATGGTATTTTGGGGGGCAAGAGATTCTGTAGATGCCCAAAGAAAAGGCAAAGAGCAAAATATGGCCAGCATTATCCACTTGCTTTTTTTGATTTATGAACAGAACTTGCTTTACATGAGCATCTGATTTAAGTGGTTTTTTGTTGTTGCTGTTCGTTTGCTTTTCAATATCGGGAACACTGAGATTCAGTCTCAAAGATTCCCCCTGAAATCTTAAAAGAGTGGCATATACCAATCCCTCCCACTCTCCCCCCTGCCCAAAAAATAAATCTAGTTGATTTGAATCAACAGAATGATCCATTTTTCCATTTTAAGTGGGCAGACATTTGTAAAAAAAATTTTTTTTAAAAAATGGTATGCCTCATTTAACCAGGAAAAAAAAAAATGAGAAGGGAGCAAGAAGCAAGCCTTTGGCTGAATTTCTACTTGAAAGCACAAGAAGACCAGTACGCAGATTCAAGTCATGCTTTAAAAACTGAGCTTGTTGCAAGAAACGTTTTTTAACAATTCCAAAACGAAATTAAACGAGGTTTTTTTTTTTAAAACTTTTTTTCCTCTCAAAGGAACCAGAATGATAGGCGAGGAAGTTAACAGGGGATTCTCAACAGGTGAACACAACTCTTCCGCGTGGGTCAGTCCTCGGGGCGGTCAGTTACCAGAAACAACGGGCATCATCTTCTTTGCGTTGGTTTTCTCTGAAGACGGACTTCGGGGTTTCGCGGGGGGGTCCCGAGTCTGTTCCCACGTCGTCTAGTACCTGCTCCGGCCTCCCCCTCTCTCCGAGCGGCCTCCCAGGCGGCCTCCGCCGCGGGGAGCCCGGCGGCCCCCGGACCGGCTGTAAGAATCGCGCGGCGGCGGGCAGCCCCTCTCCAGGGACGCGGGCAGCCCGCGGTCGGCCCGGTCGACCCGGTCGCGGCCCCGGGAGTAGCGGTCGCTCCGGCCGCTGCCGCCGCCGCCGCCTCCGCCGCCGCCGCCGCCGCCGTAGCTGTCGCGGCCGCTGTAGGCGTCGGGCGAGCAGCCCCGGTACTCGTCGTAGCGGCCGCGGCCGCCGTACGAGGGCGGGGGCCCCCGCGCCGGGTTGCCGCCGCGCGGGTCCCCGTAGCTCTCGAAGGGATCCCGGTAGGAGCCGCCTCCGCTCGGGTGGTCGGCGTAGTCGCGGCTGCGGCCCCCCCCGTAGCCGTCGCGGTCGCCGCCGTAGCCTCTGGACGGAAAGTCGTCCCGGGCGCTCGAGTGGCCGTAGTCGCGGTAGGTGTACTCGCGGGGCGACGGGGCGAAGTCGCGGGAGTCGCGGGCGCTCGCGTAGTCTCGGCTCGAGTAGCTGTCCCGGGGCGAGTAGCCCTCCTCCCAGGGGCCCAGGTAGGGGTCCCGGCGCGGCGGCGGCGGCTCCCGGCGCGGCGGCGGCCCCGCGTAGCCATCTCGCCCGCGCGCGGCGGGGGCCCGACCGCGCATCCCGCCGCCGCCGCCGCCACCTCCGCCGCCGCCGCCGCTGCTGCCGCTGCGGGCCAGGCCCGACGGCGCGGCCCTCTTGGGCGGCGGCGGCCCGGCCCGGCGCGGCGGCGGCGGCGGGCCGCGCTTCATGGCCATCGGGGCCCGGGAGGAGCGCATGTCGAAATCCCCCGAGTAGCCGCCGCCGCCGCCGCCGCCGCCGTCGTCGGCCGACCCGCCCCGGGACGGGGAGCGCCGCGGGCCGACGCCGCCGCCGCGGGCCCCGCGCAGGCCCCTCGGGCGCCCGCGGCTGCGGGACGGCGGCAGCGGGCCCCGGCGGCCGCTCTCGAACGCCGGCTTGGTGGCCTGGGCCACTTTGATGGCCTTACCATCCAGGGACTTGCCGTTCATGTCTCGCACGGCCGCCTTGGCGTCGGCGGGGCTCTCGAAGGTGACGAACGCGAAGCCCCTCGACTTGCTGGTCTCCCGGTCCTTCATCAGGAGCACCTCGATGACGCGGCCGTACTTGCCGAACTCGGCCTCGAGGGTCTTCTCGTCGATTTCGGGGCTGAGCCCGCCGATGAAGAGCTTCCCGGGGCGGTCGGCTTCCACCATGTCTGCGGGTTCGAGCGGCCAGTGGCGGCGGCGGCGGCGGGGGCGGCGGGGGCGGCGAGGAGCCGGCGGGCCGAGAGGTGGCGGCTCCTACCGGTCGGGTGGCGCGTCGCGTCGCGGGAAGCCCGCGAACTCGGCCGGCCGGCGGCCCCACGGCGGCGCACGCCGAACGTCCCTCGGGATTGGATTGTGCCGCCGGGCGGGCGCAGGTGCAGAAGCCCCTCTGGAGGCTCCGGCCGCGCTGATTGGCCGGCTGGTTGTCCGGGCCCCAGGTCCCGCCCTCGGGGAAGGGTGGCCGTTTGGCCATTTTCTCCCCCCCTCCCCCCCCCCGCGTCGCTCACCTTCACCTCAGGAACCCGGCCCCGGGGCTCAGGTGTCTAAGGCCTTCCTTCCCTTCAAGTTGGGCTGTGACATTAAAACCATTCGGTTAAAATAATGCTTTCCCCAGGACTCTTCAGGAGGACAGTAGTGCATTACAATCAAAGTTACTGAAACCATTTTTTTAAAAAAACAGAAATAAGTTCATTGTAAAATAACAGCACAAGTTTAAGTATGTATAGTTTATACGCAGAACGTATTTGAAATTTTTGCGAAAGCGGAAGAGGTGACTCGATAGTGGGCAGTTGGTTGTTGGGATAGGAAGGAGAGGGCATTGATCTTTGGGCGCACAGTTTTTTTGTGTGTTTTCGTTTTTCCACCTTCAAAGGGCTCGGATATGTAGCATTGAAACTGCCCTTTCAAATGAAGGCATTATTGGTCAGAAAGGCACCTTAGGACAAAATAAAGGCAAAACATGAGAACACTTGGCACGCTCCTCAAAGGAGCAGTTGAGCAAGCCTAGCAAACTCAAGGTTTCACCTCTGCCTTCAATGAGGAACTCCTCAGGAAAAAAATTATTTTGGGTTTATTCAAATAAATTACACAATAGAAATTTGGCCCTTACAATGTTTTCCAGAGTGAATAATAACTTGGTAGGTGTATCTCTGCTGGAGGCTTTAACATTTAAAAAAACACCTCAGAAAACACTATGTGCAGGGTTACTTGGGGCTTTTTAAAACGTGTAAGTTTTTCAAAGGTTGTTTTGGTGAAAAGTTAATAGAAGTGAGTAGTCTTTATGTGTACACATGTACGTGTTGTTAGTTTATTGCAATAGCTATACAATGATGAGACCGTGAAAGGAGACATTTCGTGATTTTTTTTACTTCAATGGGGATGATTTTAAGGTTTCAATATTTTTTATCATGCATGAACAGCAATTATAGCTAAGTGCATCACATCAGTTTATTTGATGAATTGCAGTAACAGATTTTTATGAAATCATTTATAGGTTGAGATGTTATTGATTTTTAAATATACTGATTATTTTTGTTTGCTCATAATTAGAAATGTTTTTCATTTCTGAGCATAAAGAATATTGGCCTATATAGGATTTTCTCCCTCATATTGAACTTGGGAGATTTTTGCCTAAATTTCTTTTAGTTTTAAGTCTTCCAATTTTTAAAATTTTCCCCTTGGATTTTTGTAGGATATACTTTTCTAGAATTAACTATTTTTAATTTGAAATTTTAAGGACAGCTATTTTGCTTTCTCTATTTTTTATGATCTTATTTTTTCAAAAACATCTTTATTATTTGCTTATCCTCTGTTTTGATTTTATTTGCTGCTATTGCCTTCTTTCTACATCCTTTGGATTAACAATTTGATTATTTTGTTCTAAATTTTTAAGTAATATTCAGTCCGAGTTTTTTAAATGTTTTGTTCTAATTTTTGTATCTAAGTTTAAAATTTATTCTATTTGGACTAGTTAGCAGCATGGCCTGAGGTGGTATACATAGTGGGGTTTTATTTTCTTCAGTTTTAACTTTATTTAGTAATAGACAAGGCTTTATTTTGAATTGGTTCCATTTTAATTCACACAAATTATATAAAAGTCTAACCACTATGTTGTACTTGTGTATTAGCATACACAAATCCAGAAATTAATATGTAGCTTTGAAGATAAGCAACTTAGTGTGTTCTGTTCCAATTTTTTAAAATATCTCAGTTTACATTCCTAGTTGTAACAGGACTTTTCTTCAGTCCATGTAGTTTCAGGTGTACAACATAGTGGTTAGACTTTTATATAATTTATGTTATGAAGTGATCCTCCTGGTAAGTCTAGTACCCACCTGGCACCATACATAGTTATACAAATATTATAAGCTAGTTTCCCTATGCTATACTTTACATCCCCTATTTTGTAACTGCCAATTTGTACTTCTAAATCCCTTCACCTTTTTCACCCACCTGCAACCCTACATCCCTCTAGCAACCATCAGTATGTCCCCTGTATTCTTAGGTCTATTTCTGCTTTGTCTATATTATTCTTTAGAGTCCACATGTAAGTGAATTCATATGGTATTTGTCTTTCCCTAATTTTTTTCACTTAGCATAATACCCTGTAGGCCTATCTATGCTGTTGTAAACATAAGATTTCATTCTTTTTTATGGCCAGGTAATATTCCATTGTGTATATGTACACAGCTTTTTTACTTAATCATCTATTGATCGACACTTGGGTTGCTTCCATATTGTGGCTATTATTAACAACACCGCAATGAACATCGGGGTGCATATACATTTTTAAATTAGTGTTTTGGATTTCTTTGGATAAATATTCAGAAGTTGTGGGTCATAAGGCAGTACCATCCTCTCCAAGGTACTACACATGTGACTAAAGTCATCTTGGGACAACGTGTCTGTCAGGTGAATACCAACAAGGGACTCAGGGGATGTTCATGCAGAGCATGAGAAATGCTTAGCTGAGCCCTATCTGAATCCCAATCCACCAAGTCATGACATATAATGAAGTGGTTACTATTTGAAGGCTGTAAGTTTTGGGGTTGTTTGTCACACATAGCAATAAATTACCCAAACATTCTTTTACAGAAAATTTTACTGTGCTTCCTTTCTAGCAAACGGAGGAACCTGTTTTTAGGTTCCTCCTAAATATATCTGTCTCATTTTATCTTCACAACAAGTTAGCATGTTCCCTGTAGCAGTGGACTCCCATTTCTAATGACTTCTCAAATATTAACATCCCAGCGATTTTCCTGGGAAATATTTCAAAGGCCAGTCCCTAGAACCCTTGACCAGATACCCTGATTCAGTGAACATAGTATGGAACTCAGGAATCTAAATTTTAAGAAACACCCAAGTGACTCTGACAAGAGTGGTCCCAAGAACATACACAGGAAAACATTCAATAGATCACACCAGAAATGGCGAGGCTTTGAACTGAGCCACTGCAGTGGGCACAGAGGGAAAGGAAACCAAGGTGCTCTTCCCTGGTGCCACCCTCCAAGCTCATCTCCAGGCTTCTCACATCTGGATTCTTAAGCTCTTCATCCAATTAAAAACATCACGGTGCCTGGCCAGCGTGGCTCAGTGGTTGAGCATCAACCTATGAACAAGGAGGTCGCGGTTCAATTCCCAGTCAGGGCACATGCCTGGGTTGCAGGCTTCATCTCCGGGGGGCAGCCGATCAATGATTCTTTCTCTTCATTGATGTTTCTCTCCCTCTCCCTTCCTCTCTAAAAATCAATAAAAACGTATTTCTTTAAAAAAAAATCAGGATACACTTTTCACAGAGCATTGTGTTTTTCTTTTTATTTGAACCTCTCAAACTCCTATGTGAAGTAGAACAACATCTGACAGAGAAGTGATTAACTATATCTAATAAACATCGAATGCAGTATGTCTGGGCACAGAATATCCAGAGCTCAGAGCCCAAGGCCTTGTCACTCTGGGGTCTTTCTTTTACTTTTTCGAAGAATGTCAAGTTCTTCGCGTCAGAAACACTTCCACCAGGAGCCATCTTCTCCGTTAAGATCACCGCACTCCTGCTTAATGACTAGGTGTGGGTTGCTAACGCGCACAGCTTCCAGCAGCTTCTGGGCTTCCTCATCAAATGCCTCCGTGCACAACCTGAGGAAACAAGGGAACATCTCTTCTTGCACTTGATTTTCCCACAGCCCTTTACTTTCTCATGAAATTTAGTTTCAATGGGGTGGGGGACTATTAAAGCAGAGAGAAAATATTAACATGGCTGGGGAATAGAAAAGGGAACTAAGGGGTATGTTGGAGGGGATATGGCAGCTGAAAGAAAATGGAATATAAGAGAGAAATAGATGAAAATGTAAAAGGATCCTCCAAGGGCCCCCCTTTTTTTGTCCAGCAAAATAATAATACTAATGATGATGAAAACAGCTAGCACGTACACTGTTTATTACATGTTAGGTACTGTTTTAAAGGCCACCTATATTGACTCCGGCGAATAAGCCTATATGTAGATATAATCATTTCATATTATCATATTACAGATAAGGTAACTGAAACACAGAGAGTTTGGGGACTAGCACAAGTTCAAATATCTATTAAGTGGCAATTAACTCAGGTAGTCTGGCTCTAAAGTTTGTGGCTCTTAACCACTATGCTACATTATCCCTCAAAATTCAGTGTTCTAAGGGGGAAAAGCAAATAAGGGCCTCGAAAATGCCCTCGGCTCCACAATCAGGTTGATCTCGAGGCCCGCAATAACGAGTGGCTCCCCCAGTCCCTCATTCCAGAAAACTTGATTCCTAAGAAGCCAATGAAGACTCACCCTAGGACTTGGAGTTTACATTCGGGAGACTTCAAGACTTCACATAACTTCTGAATTCCTTCATAACCTAAGGTATTCTGCACCAGGCTCATTTTTATCAGTCTTTGGTTGCTGATAAGAGCCGAGGAGAGATCCTGACAACAGACAGAGGTCAAACCACAGTATTCCAACCTGCAGGGAAGAGAGAATACAGATAAAATGAACTTTATCCCATGAAAGTCAGCAAGCACAAGGAATCTGGGAGTGCAGGATAACTCTCAAAGCATAAAAAAAACTGAGTACGATTAGGGCAATGGTTCTCAACTTTCCTAATGCTGCGACCCTATAATACAGTTCTTCATGTTGTGGTGACCCCTAACCATAAAATTATTTTCATTGTTACTGCATAAGTGTAATTTTGCTACTGTTATGAATCATAATATAAACATCTGTGTTTTCCTATGGTCTTAGGTAACCCCTGTGAAAGGGCGGTTTGACCTCCAAAGGGGTGGTGACCCACAGGTTGAGAACCGCTGGATTAGGGGAAATTCAAACACTGTAAGTACTTACAATATTCATTATTCTAAAGATTTGTAGGCTAAATATATCCCTTTCAATATCATGAATTGGAAATTCATATTTATAATCTAGGGCATAAGTAAAATAATGGAAGTATACGAAGGACAACTATAATGCAGTTAAATCCTTGAATGGCATTAAAAATATGACAACCTAAGTAGATTTTAGAAATAAGGTACTGTTTAAAAAGCAAGGTATAGCCGAAACCGGTTTGGCTTAGTGGATAGAGCGTCAGCCTTCGGACTGAAATGTCCCAGGTTCGATTCCGGTCAAGGGCATGTACCTTGGTTGTGGGCACATCCCCAGTAGGGGGTGTGCAGGAGGCAGCTGATCGATGATTCTCTCTCATCGATGTTTCTAACTCTCTATCCCTCTCTCTTCCTCTCTGTAAAAAATCAATAAAATATATTTTTTAAAATAAAAAATAAAATAAAAAGAAAGGTATATAATGTCTCTAGCACCATGCTATTTATGCAAATAATGCACCGAAAAATAATAAATACCACATCTTTTACAAGGATACACACAATTCTATGGCAAATTTCAAACACATTAGCTCAGATGCCTACAGGTGGACAGTGGTTAGTGGAGATAAACTAACCAACTAACCAATCAATGATCAATGGATCCTTGCCCAAACCACTGATAATATAGCTTCTATACTAATAACATACAATACACATTAACCCATACATTCGAAATTCAGATTCTCACTTCTGAGAGTAGCTTACCTTGTAACCCCATCCATTTCCATCCTCTCTTCATATACTAAATTTCTCCTAGCTACACTAGCCCCAAATAGCTTTCATTCTCCTAATGGAAAACTGAACTCACCCGAGCCTCTGAATATTACAGTTTGGATGCCTCAGAGCTTCACACAGAATTTTGACTCCATCATCCTGCAGGTCATTGTTCCCAAGGTCCAGGCTCCGCAGGTTTGGGTTGTTCAGAACAGCAGAAGCCAGGTCCAGACAACAGGCACTTGTGAGAACACAACACATCAGCCTGTAAGAGATACAAAAGAAAAGAGAGACCTTTAGCTGTGAAGCTTAATTAATTTACTCCTGGGAGAGATTCCCAGGTATTTGCACCTTTTTACTGACCCTTTTCAATCTGTTATCCAGGATGCACACAAGATGGTCTAATATTACCGGTAGAAACAGATGGATTTCTTAATAAGCAGAAAATAAAACTGCTTTCTCCTACAAACAGATCATCACCTATCAAGCTTGCCAAATAAAGGTGTAAACACTCCTATCAATACTAAAAAAGATTATAAGCTTTCCTAAGAACCCATTGATGTCTATACTTTCCGTTTCTAATATAGTTTTTATATTAAAATGCTTTCTAGGAATCTATCTCAGAGTGTTATTTCCAAAGAATCAAGAAGCTACGCATAAAAAGATATTTTCTGTCTTTTGCAGGATATTCAAGAGCATTTAAAATATGGCCTCAAATGTTCTCTTTTCCTCCTTGGTCCCCATCCTATTCCCCAACCATATAATCTATTGTTTTCAAAAATACCACATGTGTCCTCATTCCCTTTCTTGTCTCTCTTCTTTCCTTCTGCCTGGAATATCTACACATAACAAAACTCTCTTCATCTTTCAAGCCTAGAGTGATTCGTGTCTCCTCTGTCCCATTCCTTGCTCCTTGGGAGGTTTTGTCATATCTTTATAACAAAATATGAATACATTTGAGTTGGCAAGTTCTTTCCCTACTATCAACATTTTGTGAATTACTTGGGAATAAGAGCATCACCTTAATAATAACCTTTAGTCCTCTCATCATCTAGCTCATATTTGTTGTAAATGTTGGTTGAGAGAACTGGCATGGTCTACAGAGACTATAAAGGCAGCTGAGAAAGCACCAGCAATGCAAAGGAAAGAAATTGGGCTAAGCAAATATCCTGTGGGTATAGGTCACTTAGCAATTATATCTCCATAGGTGAAATGAAGGCGTTGGCTTTAATGATAATTTCCATTGTGTAAATTTTATTTTCCAATTGAATACTAATCAAGGAAATTTCAGAGAATCACATTGTAACCCACATCACATTACGTCTTCCTAAAGGAAGTACAGGAGCCTATTGGGCCCAAGAGTTCCTTCACTTTCGTGTTTACAGATGTGACGACCAACTATTAAACTCATTTGGAAATTTTGTTATCATAAGTCAGTCCAGTCAAGACAAACACCTCTGGGCATACCAACAATCTTGAATTTATAGTTCTAAAAAAAACAGTGACTCATCCAGGCTACTGGTCAGTCCCATGGGAGGCCCTAGGGGGAAAGTGAGCTGAGACTGCTAAGTGACACCTATATCTTGCTTCACTTTAATTACAAAATCTAAATAATGCAATGTTAAATATTGTGCAGCCATTACAAAACCAGTAAGATAATCCTATATATTAAAAGGCTAGTATGCAAATGGGCCAAACAGCTGAACAACCAGTTGCCATGACACACACTGACCACCAGGGGGTAGACACTCAACACAGGAGCTGCCCCCTGGTGGCCAGTGAGCGCCCACAGGGGGAGCACCGCTCAGCCAGAAGCCCTGAGCCAGGCTCATGGCTGGCGCTGAAGAGCGCAGCAGCGGTGGCAGGAGCTAAGGATGTCCAGCTAACAGCTTTAGGCCCACTCCCTGAGGGCTCCCGGACTGCAAGAGGGTGCAAGCTGGGCTGAGGAACCCACATACACACTCCTCCAAGTGCACAAATGTTGTGCACCAGGCCTCTAGTTGTATATAAGTATTTAAATGTGTTTATGAAATGCTCTTGCATAAAAAAGAAACACAGTCACATCTATACAGTAATCACAATTATACAACCATGTATCATGCATAGATATTTATACCTATTCACAAAGTGAGAACATAAGAATAAGCACAATTATTGCTAAAGAATTGAATTGTTGGATAGTTTTTAAAAATTTCCTTCTTAGTTTCTTTCAAAGTTTTCCCAATTATAAGAAAGAAAAACCAGTAGAGCACAATTTCAGTTTCATGGAGATAAGGTGAAGGACACAGAAGGGGCACTGGGGCACAACCAAGGGAAAAATAAAGTTCAGCCCAATGGCTCTGGTCCTCTTTACCTGAGGAAAGTTGACTGTAATTAATGTATTAGTTGGTTTAATAATAATAATTATAAAAAGGCCAATGGAGATGGAGTTTCTCAGGAAGTGTGAGAGAAGGGAATATATTCTTTCCTCTGACAGATACTCAGCTCTCAGTCTTTCTTTCCATACCTCCCCTGTGCTCACAGTAGTTAAAGCTACAAAAAACCAACGTCACACAGAAACCTACTCCAGATCCTGAATATTGCAGCTTGGATGCCGAAAGACATCACACAGAAGCTTTACTCCATCGTCTTGCAGCTGGTTTGATGCCAGATCCAGATGTGTCAGACTCTTGTTACTTCGGAGAGAAGATGACAGGTGCTCACTGCTACCTGAAGTGAAATGGCAATGCCGCAGCCTACAGGAAGATCGACAATGTGAGGAAAATGGAATCATTGCTCCAGTGCCAGAGATTTATATCCTTGAAAAGATTTCATGTTACGATCTCTATCTACTTCTCATCAAACAGCCTTTTCCCTCAATGCCTCTTTAGCTATCTCACTTGGGAAACATAGGTTTGCACCAAATTGGGCTACAGACTGAATTCGTGTTCTTCAGAATTTTTATTATTTATAAATAAAACTGGATATAAATATAGTAACCTGTTGCAGAAACAGCTACATGGAGCCAAGAAGCAGTCTTATGGAGTAGAATGGGAATAATTGCAATAAAGTAAGTACTTTTTATACATAATAAAGTGGCATTTCCAATCCGTAGAGAAAAGATATATTACGCCATACATCATTTCAGGACCACAGACCTGACATGGGAGAAAATAAGTTTAAGCCTTATGACAAATTTAATTTGGAGTACTTTAGCATTTAAATGTTAAAAATTAATTCATAAAGAGTATGAAAAAGATGTCATTAAGTGGACTTTTTAAAAGAAAGGTATTTCCCACTATGACAAAACTTCTAGAAGTCATCAGGGGGAAGAAAACTAGACTTCAGAAAAAATTTAAGCTTCTATATCCTAAAATTGACAAAGAAAACTAGAAATACAGCAACATGCTAGGTAAATTATCTGTAATACATAAAATAGTAATAGTGTATTTGTTATATCAGTGACCATAATATATAAAATAGATACAGAAAACATCAAGAAGAAAACTGAGTCTATGAAGAGAAAATCCCTTGAATATTAAGGGCAAAAAACGTTAGAAAAGATGCTCAATATCAAATCCTTTTTAACATTATTTACAATGAAGTAACTAACACTAATAAAAAAAGACTGAAGATCCTCAGTGACGATATCAAAATACAGGCTCCTAGAATGGTGAGGGAATATAAAAAATCTATCTGGGGGCAATTTAACCATATCTGACAAAATTAAAAATTTGGCTCATCAATTACATGTCTAGGAAATTCCCTAATAACAGAATAAAACAGTGTGATCCAACTATACCAAAAGAATGCTATATTTCTGTTTAATGACATTCCTACATATCTACCTATTCTGAGCCCACAATATGGAACTGCACAGGTGGACTTTAGTCCTGAATCTGTCATTTTGTTGTGAGCATTAGGCAAGTTGCATAATCTTTCTAAGCCTCACATTCCTCACCTGTACAATGAGGCACTTAGAACTCAGGTTGCCAATTTCACACAAACAGGAACTTCTGTGCAGGTTAAAAATAATTAACACAAAACCCATCACACAGTAAGGACACAATAAATGGCAATTGTTAATATCATCAACTTCATCATTATCACTAAGACCAAATGTAGGGAAAAGGCAAGGGACAGACTGTGTTCATATTATTTTCTCATTTTCAAAATGTTTCAAAATGTTTATTATATTGAAGGCAGAAAACTAGCAGACACTTACACAAGGCTCTGCAGATTGCACTGTGGATGCTTCAAGACATCACTTATAAGCTTTACTCCACCATCTCCCAAGATGTTGTCTGCCAAGCACAAATGTGTCAGCCCTTTGTTGCTGATGAGAGCCAAAGAGAGATCCTCACAACCAGCTACTGTGAGGCCACAGCTTTCTAAGCTGAAGGAGAAACACAAATGGGAAGGAATCAGTCAAATCCCAAAGTTCATGCTTCTCTTCTCCTTCAAATGGAAGTTAGCTGGTACTTACAACCCCTACACCTCAACGATAAACTCAACTTCATCAAAGCTACTTAAATTATGGATTCCATTTCAGCTATGCACAGGGTGTATTGAAACAAAAAAATAGAGAAGAGGAGAAGCCTGGGAAAAAAATGAAAAAATAACAAGTTAATCATGAAGAAAAGTGTGTAAAAGTTGAGTAAAAGAGGGGGGAAAGGAGGAATTGATCCACAATTAATAAGTGTACCAACTGGTGTCAAGACCCAGGCAGATTGCCTGTTCAGTTCATAACTAATCTATCCAGGGCTGAACAAAATGACTCTATAGAAAACAAAGCAAAAAGACTCACGACAGTCTCTTTAGGTGACAGTTTGGATGTCTTAAGGCCTCACACAACAGCTCCACTCCGTCATCCAATATATTATTGGTCGACAGATTCAGAAATATCAGGCTGTGGCTTTTGATGAGAATCTTGGAGATATTCAGACAACAAAGTGTAGTTAGGTTGCAGGATTCCAAGCTGGGAAGAAAAGTACAGAAACATAGAAATGACCTTCCTTGGAGAAGAATTATAACCAATGCACACCCAGCCAGAGCATTTGATCACCAGATCTATCTGGGTCTTTGGGACCTTTTCTGAAAACCCAGCTTAACTCTAGAATAAGAGTGCTTTAATTCCATCACAAAGCTCTGATAGAGTGTTAGAGGGGTGGGGAGGGGAGCTTTTCCATTCCCACATCCCCAATTATCTATGAAAATATATTATGGAAACATTAAAATATTTTAAAATAGTTTTATTAATTTCAGAGAGGCGGGGAGAGGGAGAGAGAGAAACGATCAATGATGTGAGAGAATCATCGATCAGCTGCCTCCTGCATGCCCTGATGGAGCTGCAACCCCAGCATGTATCCTGACTGGGAGTCGAACCTTGACCTCCTGGTTCATAGGTCAACGCTCAATCACTGAGCTACACCGGTAGGGCTAAAAATATTTTTAAATGATTACCTTTTAATCTGGGAGGAATGTCCTCTAACTATATGGATGGAGGTGGACTGGAAAGAGCTGCATCCTTGCACTCCGATTTATGAAAAAGATGGGCAGGAAATCAGGAGCAAAAGCTGCCACTCCCACTACAGCCTGCCGGGAGCTTACTTACGATTAGGAGTCAACCTATGCTTTCTGAGGAACCTAGTCCTTACTAGTGAAAACAAGAAGTGAATCAGAAGTAAAATGTTTCTAAAAAATAAAGTTTTAAAAGGGCAGCAGCAGCAGAAAATAAGTGTATATAGAGCCCCTATTTTTAGAGATTCATATTTAGAGACCACCTGTGCTTTGGGTGTGGCTGGGCCCGATACCAACAGCTATTTGTAAAGAGTCCAGCAGCAGCCTGGAACGTGGAGTTGTTTTGATTATTCATTTTAATAAAGGACTTATCGAGTGCCCAGTACTTGATTCTCGTCATCAAAATCAGGGTATACAGAGGTAGGAACAGTATTAGACCTCAATGGATGACCCAGAACATGGCCTAAGATTGAAAACCTCAACTTGCCCTGAAAAGGTGTTATGGACTGAATAGTGCTCCCCCAAATTCATGTTAAAGCCCTAATTCCTAATGTGACTGCATCTGGAGACAGGGCTTTTAAAGAGGTAATTAGGTTAAATGAGGTCACAAGAGTGAACCCCTAACCCAATAGGACTGGACAAGACACCAGCAGTGTAAAAACACACACAAAAAAGGCCATCTACACTAATAAAAGAGAAATATGCAAATTATCATCACTCATGCCACCAACCAATCAGAGTGAGTATGCAAATTAACCTGAAATCATGGCAGCAGCCCCACCCCCCCTAGCCGCTCCAGGCCTGTGGGGGTAAGAGAAGTCGGTCGTCAGCACCCGAGGCTGGCTGCAGTCAGGGAGACCACAAAGCCGCCTGCCCCCTGATCCCAGGCTGCAGCCAGCAGCAGAAGCTTCATGTCCGTCTACCCCACGTTCTGTGGGAGACAGAGAAACCTGGCCCCAGCGCCTGAGGCTGGCTGCAGCCCGGGAGATGAAGAAGCCACCTGCCCCGTGAACCCAGGCTACGGCCAGCCAGAGAAGTCGCCCGCACTGAATTCCAGGGAAGATGGAGAGGCTGCCTACCCTGCAGTCCTGGGCACCGGTACCTGCGGCTGGCTGTAGCCCAGGAGACAGAGAAGCCGCCTACCCCACGGTCCTGGACACCAGCACTTGTGGCTGCAGCCCAGGCAAAGCCACCTGCCTGCCATCCCCTGTGACTGCAGCCAGCCTGGACGCCTATGGCTGACCAGAGGGAGGAAAGCCCTGATCCCGGGTGCCTGTGGTCAGCTGGAGGAGGGAATCCTGGGTCCCGGATGCAGGGCCAAGGCAGAGGTGGTTAGGGGCAATCAAGCCAGCAGGGGAGCAGTTAGGGACAATCAAGTTGGCAGGCAGAAGAAGTTAGGGGCAATCATCCAGCAGTTCTGGATTGTGAGAGGGATGTCTGACTGCCGGTTATCCACTGAGGGGTCCCAGATTGGAGAGAGTGCAGGCCAGGCTGAGAGATGCCCCCCCAAATCCCCCTAAGTGCACAAATTTTGTGCACCAGGCCACTAGTAATATATGAGAAGTCAGCTCTCTGAAAGCCAAGGAAAGAAGCCTCATTAGAAACCAACCCTGCCAGTCCCCAGATTTAGAACTTCCATCATCCACAACTGAGAAATAAACCTCTGTTGTTTAAGCTACCTAGCCTGTGTTATTTTGTTATGGAAGCAGGAGTAGACTAATACTGGGCATTATATTAGCAGCCAAGCAGGCAGTTAGGGAAATGAAGGCAATCTCATACATTATGTTTGGAGAGAGATCTTCTACACAGAAAAAGAGTACTAGGGATTAACTTTTAAAGTGTTAACAACAAGAAAACATTATCTTAAAAAAAACAGGAAACAAGCACATGTATAACATGGCCAGCCAACTGTCCACAGCTCTTATAACAAGAGGTCTAAAACAATCATAAGACTAGAAACTTTCCCACATGAAGTGACAATAGGAGATCTACAGGACTCCTGATTACTCCTCAGTGGCCACCCACAAGGGGACAACTTCCAACACTACATGATGGAGTGTTTTATTATTACAAAGCTCTGATGACTTCTGCCAGGAAACACCCTCTTCACTGGTGTAAGGAGCCCTACTAGTTGACCCAGTGAGATGGTTTCCTGCCTAAAAGCCTAGTAACCGAGTCTACATCAAGGCTTGTCAAACCTCAACTGACGAAGGAGATCTTATCAAGTCCTGCTGCTCTGTTAGGTGCCAAGGCATTTTGTTTTGGATCCACAGCTCCCACTGTTAAGAAAATACATTTCCCTCCACTTAACAGCTTTTTGCCACTAACATGTTTTACTTTTAGAAAGAGATACCAATGACCTACTTCTCACTTGAGTTCCAGAACCAGAGGCTACAGGTTATAGGAAATTCTTCAAAATGTACTAGAACTACTCCCTAGATGGTAAAACCAATACCCTAACCTGTCCTACTGACAACTAAACTCAACACGTTCAATAATGATGCAACAAATTTTCAGACATGCTATGAGATAATTTTATCCTGTAAAATAGTGAAACCTAAAAATAAATTCCCAATGCTAACAGAATTCGTACACCTATTATCAAAAAAGAAGATCTTGTGGCAAATTTTACTTGTTTTACAAGTTATCATTTGTTTCCCACTAATACAGACCTATGTTGGCCTTTCATGTACCCAGGTTCATTCCTACCCCCGACCCCAAATGAATCCAGGGATTACAAAAACCTGTAAGGTAAAACTTAATACAATGATTTGTTATTTTGCTTCGGTTTCTTTTTTGATTTTACTTGTCATATACTGAATTAAATACCTTTCATTGAAAAATGAGGTATTTCTTGAAACCTGCCACACTATGTGCAGACCAAGTATGGGTGCTAGACCCTTCACTTTCATAGAGAAAGAAAATCAGGCCCACCATTAGGATCAACAGTGTGTGACAGTGAGAGAGCAGTTGCTACACTGTTCTTCCTCAGTTTTCTATATTGATTGGTGAGTTGCAATTATAAGGTGATGGTGATTCACTATCAAAAATTAAGTAAAACTGAGCCTGCCCCAGCACTGCCCCCAGCTACCTGTAGTGCATTCTTTTCTGAGCATTCAAAAATACAAGGAATAAACACATGCTTGCATTTAAATATGAAAAAAATTAAAGCTTATATATTCTAGATCGTGTGTGTGTGTGTGTGTGTGTGTGTGTGTGTGTGTTGTTTTGGGTTTTTTTGCTTATTTTTTAGATTTAGGTGACTGAACAATGAGGGGTCTTCAGTGGGGGGATAGGAGGAGTTAGAAGTCCTACCTGGAGGAAATCAGCCTGAATCTACTGATCTCCCCCCTTTCCATATCATGAAAGTAGATGTAACCTCGTCCCATGAACAGCAATTCCAGGCTGGAAGGCTCTATCTGGACGGATACAATTCTCAGTTGTAATACCAAAAAGATTACGACTTACCTCAGATTCTGCAGTTTGCAATCTGGGTGTCTCAAGGCTTCACATAATGACTTCATTCCACTGTCCCCTATATCACTTCCTTTCAGGTCCAGATGCAGCAGATTCTGGTTGCGAGTCAAACAACTGGCGAAATTCTGACAACCATCAGCGAAAGAAAAAAATCTCAACCTTCAAAAGAAAAATATGCAGGAGGGATTACAAAATCATCTCTTTTGTCTTTTCAAGCCTAAATCTTGAATATTATCTAAATATTCCTGACACCTCTTATCCTACTCTGGGTTTCTCGTGTTCCAGGGGAGATCATAAATCAGTTTCAGTTCCTGCTTAGAAAAACAACTGGGTTGCAACCTAGACGTCCAGGATATCCTGACAACTGATACCCTCAACTTTGTTTGACCTTGAAGGAAAGGAAGGTAATATCAGGAAAGAGAAAGAGGAGTTTTTGAACCCTTAACCCCAGGAATGGCTATCAAAAATTAGTGGGACTATTCCAAATACTGCAATGATAGTATTAATTTATAATATTCAATCCTTTAAATAACCTGAGGTGAGTTTACTGTCAATATCAACTTTTTAATATGTATCATTAGCCAATCACCCTTGCAAAATATGCCCTACCACCTCATGGACAGCCCAAAGCAAAATATGAAGGATGCTAAATCCCCTATTTTTCTTTCGATTCCTAATCTCCTAACCTTGGTCACTGTTAGCTGTATCTAATCCTTCTGTAGTGCCTCTGAGGCCCTACATGCCCAAGAGGTTCACACTGCTGACTGTTCCAAACCTCTCTTCATAATACCACCTGTGCTCCCTTTCTGCCCTCTACTTACCCATTACTTTCACATCCTTTCCAGCCAAGCACAAGAAGATAAAGCTTTTACCCATTTGAGCACTAACCACCATCATCTAGTAAAAGTGCCTAATGCACTCATTAAACATAAATTGAAAAGTACAGCCTCACTTGTTAGGGAAATGGGACTTAAGTAAAGCCACACCAAGGTGGGAAAGACTAAGGGCTGCCTCATGGTGTCACTCCCCGCCACCCTCAACCCAAGGGGCCTTGGAATTCTAAACGAGGAAGCTATCTAACCCAAAAGATGACATTAACAATTGTTAGGATTTAGGTTAGTGACATTCAGTGAAGGGACAAAGTGGGAAGACACTTGGGGGTTAGGAAAAAGGACTTCTAAGAACACCTTCATAATAACACATATGCAGTTTCCTGCTACATCTATATGCAAGTACAGACCTAATCTAGTTATTTTAAATCTAAGGTCAGATCTCACTAAAAACACCAAGGTTCTAAGAAAAATATTTAAGGGGAAGCCTGTCTCCTCTTGTCCCCCCCCCCCCCCAATAATCTTTGGTGCTAATGGGAAAAAAATCTATCATTTTTTCAGCATTCAGTATATATTACTGAGCACAAATTAGGCCTTGAGTGCACTGATGGGCACTGAACACAGAAGACAACAGGATCAGTTCCAGCTCCTAGGAGAGCCCATGGACACAAGGGAGACCTTAAACAAGCACACGTAAAAAAACAAAACAAAACAAAACAAAAACAAAACTGACCCTAGCTCGTTTGGCTCAGTGGATAGAGTGTCAGCTTGTGGATTGAAGGGTCCCAGGTTCAATTCCAGTCAAGGGCACATGCCCAGGTTGCAAGCTCGATCCTCAGTGTGGGATATGCAGAGGGAGCCAATCAATAATTCTCTCTCATCATTGATGTTCTTATCTCTCTTACCCTCTCCCTTTCTCTCTGCAATCAATAAAATATATATATTTTTAAGTGATAGGGTATCGCTGAAACCAGTTTGGCTCAGTGGAGAGAGCATCGGCCTGCGGACTGAAGGGTCCCAGGTTCGATTCCAGTCAAGGGCATGTACCATGGTTGTGGGCACATCCCCAGTAGGGGGTGTGCAAGAGGCAGCTGATCGATGATTATCTCTCGTCAATGTTTCTAACTTTCTATCCCTCTCTCTTCCTCTCTGTAAAAAATCAATAAAATATGTTAAAAATGATAGGGTATCTAGAATCAAATTATGAGATCAACTAAAAACTGCAATAGCCAATGTTGGCAAGGATGAGGAGCAGCTGGGACTTTCACATGTTGCCGGTGGGACTGTGAAATGGTACGACTCTGAAGAACTGGCTGCCAATTTCTTAAAAAGCCAAACATCCTCCAGCGAACTAGCAGTTCCATTCCTGGGTGTTAGCCCAAGAGATAAAAACATATGTCACAAAAATAAAAGGTGCACATAAGTAGTCATAGCAGCAGCCTTATTCATAATTGCCAAAAAAAAAAATTGGAAACAACCTCAGGTTCTATTCACAAAAGAATGGATAAGCAAGTTGTATTCTATCATAATCAGTGATAAAAAGAAACTACTGAAACAATCAACAACATGGAAACACATTTTGTTGAGCAAAAGATAAACACAAAACATATATACTCCATAAATCTTCCTAAATGATTCCCAAGAACAGAAAAGCTAATCTATAGTGATGGAGATTAGAAAGTGGGACTGAACATGGTGAGAAGAATGATAGAAAGTGGTACAAGAAATGTCTCTGAAGTGAGGGAATAATTTTGTCTTGTTTACATGGGATGTTCCAGAACTTATCTTGGAAAATGCTTTGTTGACCTGCCTAGAATGCCTTACCTTTGTATTCTTCCTCATCTAGAAAACTAACTAGTCAAGCCCCCAAACCCATGTCAACAGTTCCCATGCTCTGTGCACTAGTTCCTAGAACAGGTTAGTTATGCCTCCATGTTCCCAGCGGTTCCACTGTTCGCGTTTTAAGACTATTTTACACGGCTGGTCTCCCCTAAGTAGGAGTGGGAGGTGGGGCACAGAAAGAAACTAGAACAACTCTATTAAGTTTTCTCACGTCAGACTCACAACAGCTTTTGTAGTTTACATTTTGGGTGGCTTAGCTCTTTATAAAACATCTTCTTTGCCAGTTCATTAAGGTCGCAATGATATAGTTCCAATTCTCTCAGGTGTTCATTTGTATGAAGCACAGAACAAAGATCTTGCCAGCAGTAATAGGTATCCCTATTAACAAGAGAAAAACATACAAATGTCATGTGCATAAAGGTACACAGGGGCGAAATTCAATTCTAAGTAAATCAAAGGGGTGGTTAGAATTTGGGGGTCTACATACCTATGTTAGTAGGGGAAAGGCGAAGGGAGAAAGGGTACTTATGGAAAAACAAATGACTTTTTTGAAAGGCAAGTGGGCCCTTTGGAAACTAGATGGAGACATGATAGATCAGGACAAGTCCTGTCTAGTTGTAGGGCCAACTTCTGTCTCCAAGAAGAGATAAATGTTGCTCCTGGGGGCAGTTTATGACAGTTAAGTCCTTTTGAGAAGCTCTGCTTTTAGGCAGATAAGGGATTTCAAGGACTCAAACATCTTCAGCTCAAAAACATCCTTATGCAAAAGCTGCACTTATTGCAGTGGCACATTCTGACCCCCTTCACTGTTCTATAAGCACTGGTTCCCCATAATACCTTACTTAAATTGGAATGAGTAACATTGCAGAGTGGTGGCCTCTACATCACTTGAAGTCTTAAATCTGCAAAAACTAGGCAATAAATTCATTCAAACATGCATGGGCTTACTATCTACACTAATAAAAGAGTAAGGTGCAAATTGACAGTACCTTTGCAAAACCCACCAGCCAACCAGGAGTATGCAAATTAACCCAACAAAGATGGTGGGTTAATTTGCATACAGAGGCACTGAGCAGCTGGGGGCAGGACACTTGCATTCTGCACTGCCACAGCCACTCCGGGCCTCTGGGCAGCATGGGAAAGTGAAAAGGGAGATCTGGGATGGAACAAAAAGGTGGCTCCAGCTGGAGCAAAGGCGGTGCTGGCAGTCAGGGGAAGGAAGGGCAATTCTTGCATGAATCTTCATGCATCGGGCCTCTAGTGTAAAAATATTATGGATAAAATGGTGAACAAGATAGGAATCCTGTTCTTAAGTTTACAATGTAGTGAGGTTGTAGCAGAGACTAAAGTCACCCATAACATCCCTTTTAAAACACTAGGTTCTCAGCCTCCTTTTTTATTTTAGTAACATTGCTAACTCTAGAATTAGACAACACTACAACAGAGGGGAAGGGAGAGGAGTGGAGCATGAAGACTGTCTATATGGTGGCCAGAATACCTTCCTAATATTTATTACTAGAGGCCCAGTGCACAAAATTCGTGCACTGGCAGGGAGTGGGGTTCCTCAGCCCGGCCTGCACCCTCTCACAGTCCGGGAACCCTTAGAGGATGTCTGAGTGGGCCTAAGTCATCAGTCAGATATCCTTAGCACTACTGTGGAGGTGAAAGAGGCTACCGCCACCACCGCTGCACTCGCACCAGTCATGAGCCCAGCTCAGGGCTTCTGGCTAAGTGGCGCTCCCCCAGTGGGACTGCACTGACCACCAGGGGGCAGCTCCTGCATTGAGTGTCTGTCCCCTGGGGGTCAGTGCATGTCATAGCAACTGGTCATTCTAATATTCAGCAATTTGCATATTAGCCTTTATTATATAGGATTAAGCTTAATATACATTCTAATGCCCTGGGTTCAACCATGTCTTCTGTAAACAGAACTATGAAATCAGAATCAAGAAAACTGACTGAAGGAAATTATTTACAACTTCCCAAGGACAGAAAAGTGGCGGTCATAGCATTCCAGCCTTCAATTCCTGCTCCCGCAGTTCAGAGAGAAATGAAATGTATTCTTATAAGAGGGATGCTGAAATTGTATGTAACAGCAATAAGACACCTTGGGTAAAGTTGGAAAACCAAGGATTTATCATCAGATGCGACCTTTTTCAAGTTACACACCCACTTGGTGTTTTTTAAATACGTTTTTTAATAAATAAAAAGGAAATTAGATTCTTAGGAGACCAAATGAGTTGGAACTTAGAAAACTATCAGGTATGTGTGAAGCAAATGTTCGCTGTTATTTGATGGTTAAATCCATGATTATACACTTACTTTTTAGGTGAACTTCCCTGAATCTCAGTTTTATAATCTTAAAGATAAATTGAAATGTGGTTTTGACCAGCCTTTAATTGGATATGTACCATATCCTGTACACTCTATATACCATATAGCAAGCCCTCAATTAATTTTAGTTAAATCTAGAACTAATCCCATAATTCATCTCTTCCCTCATATTTGGATGGGTAGAGTCAGAAAAAGCAACTTAAGGAGAGAGGGTATAATAATTCTATGTAATGAAAGCCTAGTATGCAAATTGACCAAATAGCAGAACAACTGGTCACTATGATGCACACTGACCACCATGGGGCAGGCGCTCAATGCAGGAGCTGCTTCCTGGTGGTCAGTGCGCTTCCACAGGGGGAGCACCACTCAGCCAGAAGCTGGACTCACAGCTGGCAAACGCAGCAGTGGTGGTGGGAGCCTCTCTTGCCTCCAAGGTAGCGCTAAGGAGCAGGGAGCTGAGCAGTAAGGAGCAGCAAGAGGTGGGCAGTAAGGAGTGAGGGGTCTTAGACTGTGAGAGAGATGTCTGACTGCCGGCTTAGGCCCGCATGGGGAGCAGGCAGCTGGACATCCCCCAAGGGTCCTGGACTACGATAGGGCACAAACTGGGCTGAGGGACCCCCCCCTCACCCTAGTGCATGAATTTTGTGCACCAGGCCTCTAGTAACAAGCAAAAAAATGCTGAAGATTCATTTAGTCTTTCAAAACACTCATTCAGCACCTACTATTTCTTACCTGCATCTGACTCCTTCCAGTTAGGTGTTAAAGAGCTTAGACCTTTCATACAAAGGTCGATCTGTGTCTAGGCCAGGGGTGGGCAAACTTTTTGACTCGAGGGCCACAATGGGTTCTTAAACTGGACTGGAGGGCCAGAACAAAAGCATGGATGGAGTGTTTGTGTGAAGTAATATAAATTCAAAGTAAACATCATTACATAAAAGGGTACGGTCTTTTTTTTTTTTTTTAATTCAATAGTTTTATTCACCGGATCCAGCCCGTGGGCCATAGTTTGCCCAGCCCTGGTCTAGGCCATGAGGAAGGTGAGGTAGGTCAGTAGAACATAGCCCAGAGAGATGATCTACATACACTTGGTCCAGGAAGAAATTCCTGGCCCCTATTCTTCTGGAGGGCATTGGTTTTACAATAGAAGTAGAATAGTGGATTTAAGTGCCACATCCTTCCTTCAGGACTGAGGCACCCACTCCCTAGTTGTTAGGAATGTCGACAGTTGATAGCTCTCAGCCAAGTTCCTCTCTTGGGATTGCCCTCAAGTGAAGAGAGCCACTTCAGGCAAGTTTCTGCCTATTCTTTACCAAGAGCCGTGACTGTTCAATAGGGGCTTTAGTGTCTGGCCTCCATTTCTCAAGGTGGGACAACTCTGAACATTTATCTAGGTCCTGGGACCTCAGCTAAACAACTCCTCCCCTCCCCCTGACAACATCTGCTTCCTTCACTCCCCCACAGGGCACTTCCAGGGAACTGACCTAAGACACTTACCAAGTTTCAAATGGGAAGCTTCGTTTTAACATCTTCTCAAATACCACAGTTACAGAGAGTTTAATGGTCCGTAAGCACTGGCAATGCTTAAGGCAGAATGAAGACACAAGCAAATGGAATTTCTGGCAAATATTAATGACAACCTTTTGGAAATATCTCATTGCCTGGGTTATAAATGCTTCATCTTGAGTCTCATACAGACAGTGGAACAACTCCAGGCATCCCAGCTGGATGAAAGAGTCGCTGTTTCCTAATATTTCCATCCCCTGAAGTATCTTCCCTTTTATCTCCAGTGACATGTTACAGTTAAGAGTGTCCTCCAGTTGTTTCACTCGGTCTTCATTCAGAAGGCCAAACAGAAAGTATTTCATCCGAGTCAAATGGGGGCGTTCGCAATCGGTGCTTTCAAGTAACAGCGTCAAGTCTGCAAAGGACTGGGAGGAATGGTCCTCAAGTTCCGAGCTGTCTGCCAACACGTAGAACATCGCCGCAAAAAACTCCTGAATGTGTAGGTGGGTGAACTCATAGCAGTTTTCGTAATCTGTGTCCTTCTGAAGAATATTCATGTCCAGGAAAGTGGAGACATCAGTTTTCGTTAATTTATGCTTTCGGAAATTTGCCCTGTAAAACACGTGCGTCATAGTCCATATTCCTGAGGCAGCCAGGTGGCACAGGTTCCTCAGCTGGGCTTGCCTGGGAAAACTAGGGCTTCTTCCGTTGACCTGTGTGAACAAGCTGCAGATATAGCAGGTAAACAGAGCCGTGGAGGATTTGCAGGTCAACGCGATGTCACTGCCCTTCTCTATTTGCTGCTCCAGACTATTACAAATGACCCAGCACACTAGGGGGACATTGCACATGCTAAAAAGCATCTCGTTGTTCTTCAGTAAATTCAATGCTAGCAAGGCCCACTTCTTGTCTTCAAAAAACCCATAGATGTATTCCTCTCTGGCGTCTTTTGACATACCGAGTAGTTCTACCAAACGCTGATTCCTCAGCAAGAGCTTCAGCTTCTCACAAGTTGCGAGCCTCGTGGTCACCAATAGGAAAGACTCGGGGAGCATCACCTTCCTCAGCAAGCTACTCATGAGGAAGGACACGGGGTGCACCTGGGTCCAGTCCTCGCACAGCACGAACTCGGGTTCCTCAAAGGCAAAGTTCAGCTCATCAAAACTGTCGACAATAAAGAGGAGGCTACTTGGCTGCGACATAACATTTTCAATGGGGCCTTCCGTGCTGGGCCAGTCCGTTGATATCATTTCAACAAAGCTTCTTTCTTTCCACTGGTTGATTTCTCTCGCGTTGAGATAAAAAATATAGGTAAACTGCTCCTGGTAGAGAGTGCCCTGAGCCCAATCCAGCATGGCCTTTCTCACCAGGGTGGTTTTCCCGACTCCAGCAGCCCCTTGCAGCACCACTGTCTGTGGCGGCTCACCGGTGTTGACATCCACGTCGAACAAATGTTCTAGCAGCTCTCTACCTGCCTCGGCAATATCGTGGTGTAAGTCTTTAGGTTCTCCAAGCCAACACTTCTCATCCAGCGCGAGGGAAAACTTTTCCTGTATTTGAATCCTATACTTTGTTCCATCACCTGAATCAGAATGGAGCAAGAACAAAACAGAGATAGGCATGACCAAAATAAATTCTATGCCGAAACCGGTTTGGCTCAGTGGATAGAGCCTTGGCCTGCGGACTGAAGAGTCCCCGGTTCGATTCTGGTCAAAGGCATGTACCTTGGCTGCAGGCACATCCCCGGTAGGGGGTGTGCAGGAGGCAGCTGGCCGATGTTTCTCTCTCATCGATGTTTCTAGCTCTCTATCCCTCTCTCTTCCTCTCTGTAAAAAATCAATAAAATACATATTTAAAAAAATAAATTCTATGATGTGCAAGAATACTGGACCTTGCCGAGGTCGGTTTGGCTCAGTGGTAGAGCGTCGGTCTGCGGACTGAAAGGTCCCGGGTTCGATTCCGGCCAAGGGCATGTACATTGGTTGCGGGCACATCCCCGGTAGGGGGTGTGCAAGAGGCAGCTGGTCGATGTTTCTCTCTCATCGACATTTCTGGCTCTTTCTCTCTCTCTCCCTTCCTCTCTGTAAAATATCAATAAAAATATATTTTAAAAAAAAGAATACTGGACCTGGACTTCGGAATAGGAAGAGATATGGGCTGAAATAAAAAATCAGCTGGTTTAACTAATAAAAAATATAAACAAAACAAAGAATATTCCTGTAGATTTAAAACATACCTCAGAAACTAAAAAAATAAAATAGAACTGGCAATACATAAAAATAAATTTGTGGTGGAAAATAAAAATTAAATCTGTTCTAGAAATATTTTCTCTTTTCACTTTTCCTCCATAGAGGAAAAAAAAAGATGATATATGTGTAGAACAGAATTATATCCAGATTAAAAAGGAACACAGGTGCCCTGGCAGGCGTGGTTCCATTGGCTAGGCGTTGTCCCATGCACAGAAAGGTGGCTGGTTCGATTACCAGTCAGGGTACATGCCCAGGTTGCAGGCTGGATCCCCAGTAAGGGGGCATGCAGAAGGCAACCCATTGATGTTTCACTCTTCTCTCTCACTCTCATTCTCCCTCCACTTCCTCTCTCTGAGAAATCAATTTCTTTTTTTATAAAAAGGAAAATAGGCAACAATTAACAATAGCCAGAGAGGAACCCATCTACTTACCCAGAACTGCCTCCTGGTCACCTTGCGCCTCTCCAGCCGTGGTGTCCTCTGGGTCCCTGGCCTGGGATGTCCCTACAACAGGTTCCGAGAGGATCACAAGATTACCAAAAACAGTAAGAGCTTTGGTAATGGCCAGAATTTTCCTCAGCAGTCCAATTCTGTGACCATCTAGGTTTAAGAAAACTAGAGCCAACAGAGCCCCAGACTGCACCTGTTTACCTGAGGGAAGAGTGAAGTGAGGTAACCAACACTGAAGTGGGAGACCTCTTGCCGCCATGCCCCCAGCCTGTGACAGGGCAAGCAGCCTAGCCTAACCCTAAGTGTCCTTGTCTGTACTGACCTCACAGAGATATGAGGCTCAAAGGAAACATGAGTAAGGAATTTCAGATGTCTACAATATATCATACTTGGGAATGACTAAAAATACTGACTTGGCTTATGTCCCTTAATAATTTTTTTTTGCTCCTTCCTCATTATTTCAGCAAAGATTTTAAGCCGTATTTGAGATTTCCTTAAAATTTAGGCTAATGTGTGAACTTATCTGTAGTTTAGGCAGAGGTATACTAGATGGGATCATTCTTATCACTCAGTTGCTTGAATCATGCTAAGTGCTACCACATGGATTAATAACCCCTAATTAATAGGCCAGGCTGTAACAGTTCTCAAAACTTCCCTGCTTCTTCGTTGTTTCCCAAATGATCCAACGAGCTCCCAATATATACGGCCTCCAAGGAGTTTGCGAACCACTGAATGGTTGGATCCCTAAATCCCTTTCATAGACTCATCCCAGGAACTTCCAGGAAGCACTTCCTTCTCCTCTCCTCCCCCCCCCCCCCCCACTCAGGAATGTCCCTAGCATCACTCACAACTCTTCTCAGCTATTGCTCTCTCACACAGATCCTTCAGTTCCATCTTGCTGAAGATTTTCAGAGCCACATCCCAGGCTTGCTCTCCTGGATAATGCTTGTGCATCAAGTTAGCCAGATCCTCCCGATTGGCCTTCTTCACTTCCGTCCAGGGCATCAGGCAGTTCCCGGGTCCCGTGGTCTCACTCTTCAGGAATGACTTGAATTTGCTTAATTCGTTTTTGTTTAACTCCTCCAAGTACAGCAGCAGCCCAAAATCAGAAAAGAAGGAAGACGATGACGAAGAATCTGCCATCTTGTCTGCGGGTCAATGTCCAGTAGGGGAAAATAATTGAGACAAATGGGACCTATGGAAGAGATTCGAAAATAAAATACCTATACAATATATATTAGTTCAACAAAAATGTGTTGGATTTTCGATCATGAAAATCTTCCTCTACTACAGATCATTACATGTTTTGGTTCACCTTCCTAAGAGTTACTCCCAATCCCACCACGTATTAGAAGAGATAAAGACAATTCATCTCTCTGAGCCTCAGTTAACTACTCTGCAGAGTGTTGATATCAGAGGTGTGTGGTATAAATTGAATCAGGTAGAGTGCATGTATCACCTGGAACAGAATAGGATCCTACTAAGTATTTGTAACTTTCCTCATCCCACCAACACCCAACGTGTATCTCAGCCTATAAAGCATTGTTATTGTACCCCAACCAAAGACATCATTACTCCGGAAGCATATGCAACTGGAATATGCCATCTCCCTCTTCTTGCCCTGTCAAATCCGGTCATGAACTGATATGCAGTCACTGAGGGTCTGTGTTCCTAGCTCACAAGCTGCTTTCCCTTCCACTCCCCTTCGCAATTATTCTGGGCGAGTTCAAAGTGAAAGCCCACCCAAAACATTAGTATTTCGCATCCTTAACCTTAACTCCCATGACCTTATTTCGCTCCAGCATTTCACTCTGAGGCTATCACTCCAGACTGTACCAGCAACAATTACTCAAAACTATTAAACTCCCAAGTCCCATAGCCCGTGCTCCGCTAATATCTTCCAGTTTCCTGAGCAGTTTCATGCCCTCACTCCTACTGTGACAGTTCCTCTATCAAACACTATCAACTCTCAGCCTTTTGAGCCCTGTGTTTTCCTCTTATTTATCAGCCATCTTAAGAACCTTCTTCAATTTTTTTATTCAGCATGGATACTCCAGTTGATCACTTAAACCATATCTTCAAGTTCCTCTTCTCCTTTTCCGTCATTGCCCGAAGAGACAGAGTAAGTGGTACCTCCAGAACTTCACATAAATCTTTCTCTAGATCGCTTCCCTTGCCGGTCTTCATAATACCTCCGTCTATGCTTGCCAATGAGGTTGGAAAAGTTGGGTGGGGAAATAAAAAAAAAATGTAGCAAAGGGAGACTTTACTTCTTAAACAGAAGGTGAATTACCTCAAAATTATATAGTAAATTAGGATTATATTCTACAGTTATCATTGAACTATCAGCTGAGGTTTTTTTTGGGGTGGTGGTGGTAGTGCTAGTTTGGTTTGATTTTTGTTTTAACTTCACTGAAAAATATTCTGTATTACAGACTAGAACTTAATCAAACCAGGTTTCATAGTGATTTTTTCAAAAGAAGCAAAAGGAATAGATATGAGGATACTTCAAAGGAACACTGAAATTTCTCCAAGACATACAGACTATGGTAAGTGAGGGAAAATGAGCCATAGAACACAACACCCTCAACTTGCTGCCTAGAAATTTAAAGATATCATTGTGGGGGCCTTTTTCTTCTTCTTTCTTAAAACCAAGGGAGCTTCCTCCCTTTTATATAGCTGATCCCTCCACCTGTGACCTGAATCTCACCAGGATTCGATTATTAATCCATTAGTGATCTCTTTCCTATCTTTAACTTCTCCCTATCCTGTAAATCCCCATTTACATTTAAATTTCCCAAGTCTACTTTAGTCTTTTACAAACGTTCCATTTACTTGACATCCCCTTCATCTTCATGAACTTCTTCAGAGCTTTCTATACTTTATCAATTATACCTCCTCAATCCACCACAATCTAACTTTCAGGACCAAATTTTCACTGAGATAACTCATATACGGATTACTACCTATTGCAAAACACAGGGCTGGGTGTTGGAGGCCAAGGTGTTGTAGGAACAGACCAGGCATTCTTGGATTCAATTTTCATATCTATAAGAAGGGAAAAATCCTCTAAGGATTAGAAGCTAATGCACACACCTAATTTACAAGGTTCTATATGTATAATAATATTTTAGCCTTAATTCTTGTATTCTTTCTCTCCTTGACTCTTAAAATTCCCTGCTTTCTTCATTTGCTTCCTGCCTTTTAGGGTGTCTCTGAGCTAATATCTCTATAGGGTTCTGAATCCTATTGGGTTAATTCTATATGATAGCTACAATTCTGATAGTACAATGTACTCTGGCCTCCTTCTCAAAGGTTTTATACTGCCTGCACTTGAGAGAATTTGGGGTGGGGGTCTTTTGTTTGTTCTGTGGCTTTCCTTTGGTTATATTTTTAGGAAGAAGATAAAAAATGTCTAGTATTGCTCTACTTATGTGAAGATATCCATAAATTCCAGAATGTCCTAAACTAAAATGGGAACCCATGGTCTAAAAGGATGAATTTCAATTTGCAGGTTTATTGATGTGGATTTTTATCACCTATAATAACTGAAGCATATTTGTTAAAAATAAATTATTCATCCAGCACATGTTAATAATCCTAGCTAATAAAGAGGGACTATGCTAACTGGCTCTCACACTGCTACAAAGATGGTGGTGCCCACAGCCAATAAGGAGGGAATATGCTAACTGACTGCCATGCCCTTAAAGATGGCAGCGCCCACAGCCACAAGATGGTGGCGTCCAGTCCCCTCAGCCCTGCCCAGGGCAGCAGGTGCAGGGCCCACCCTTAGGCCTGGCTGTTCCACAGACCTGCCTGCAGAGTCACTCAGTCCCCTCAGCCCCCAAACTGCTTAGGGCCAGCCAGAGGTGCATGCAAGCCTCACATGGTGGCTGTCTAGCCACCCAGGGCCACCCGAGGCTCAGGTAACTAGGGCCAACTGAGGCTTATGCTGCTGGCAGTGGCAGCAGCAGAAATGTGATGGGGCATCGCCTTCCCCTGATCACCAGGTCGCCTTCTGCCCCTGAGGGCTCCCGGACTGTGAGAGGAGGCAGACTAGGCTGAGGGACTCCTCCTCTAGTGCATGAATTTTCATGCACTAGGCCTCGAGTCCTAAATAATAAAAGCCTAATATGAAAATCAACCAAACAGCAAACAATGGATTGCTAAAATGTGCACTGACCACCAGGGGGCAGATGCTCAATGTAGGAGTTGCCCCCAGCCTGCAGGCCCTAGGCCAGCCAAGGTGGGTGCCAGCAGGGGCCCCAAGATTGCCCCACCAGTCACCCCACATATCACCCCTGATTACCCACCAGGCCTAGGGACCTTACCTGTGCAAAAATTTCATGCACCAGGCCTCTAGTAAATATATATATTTAAGTGAAATGTTAACATCTTTTCTTTTAAAGTAATAGGATTTAGGGATAAAAACCACAATATTTGCAGTGAAAACAAAAGAAAGTAGAGGAAAAAGAAAGGATAAATGTTTTCCAGTTAACAGATGTTTGAATAAACTGCCTTATCATCATGGTCAGTGACAAGCCCTAGTTCCAATTAATAGCTTTTCAGTCTTTCTGTATGTTCCAGTTACCTAGAAATTCTCTTTATTTTTTTTTATAAAACTTAAGAAGTCAGTTCTAGCTGGGTTGGTTTGGTGGATAGAGTGTTGGCCTGCAGACTGAAAGGTTCCAGGTTTGATTCTGGTCAAGGCACATGCCAAGTGTCAAAGGCACATGCCAGGGTTGCAGGCTTGGTCCCCAGTAGAGGACATGCAGGAGGCAAACAAACAATGATTCTTTCTCATCATGTTTCTATCTCTCTCTCCACCTCCCTTCTTCTCTGAAATCAATAAAAATATATTAAGTTTTTTTTAAAAAAAATTAAGGAAGGCAGAAATCTACATTTGAAGTCAATAGAAGGGGCAATTTTCTAATTTTGAAGCTGTATTTTTATACCATGCTTCATAACATTCTATCCATCATTGTCACCATCAAATAAAAGTATCTCAAAAGTGCAGACTTCAGAACATGGGTTTGAGTAGCAATTTTGAATTTATAAGATGAGTAGCTGCAAAAATTAACTCTTCATTGGAAGTGCTAATAAGCTAGTTGATAGTGTTTTTTACTTAACGTGTAGAATATTTTTCAAACAAGGCAACTTTTAATGGCAAAATAAGTAAACTAATTTTTACTATACAAAATAGGCCGTGTTAAAATACATCACTTTATTGTCAAAAACTCATATGCATTTATAACCTATAGTTTTGGGATTTATGGACAATTAAAACACAATGTATAAATGAAGAAATAATTTCATAATAAACTGGTGTAAGGAAAAGAAAGGAACCACTGCTAAGAAATATAATGTCACAATGAGTATTAGGCCTTAGAAAAAAACTATCCATGAGTCCATCCTAACATAGATAAGGACTAAATCAATAAGCTGGGAGAGGGGAGAAAATACTTCAGGTAGCTAGTTCCTCCTCCAGGAAGTAGATCATTACCCCACCCACCTGCGCAGACAGTGCTCAGTGATTCCCTAAGTGGAGAAACTTGATAAACATTGCCTGGGCCTGATGACCAGGTTAGTATCAATCAGTTGTCAGTAGACATTGTTGACAATAAGCACTATTGATAGGCTGTACTTGTGCTTTTTTTCTTTTTTTTAATAAATCTTGATATGCTGCACTTTGTTTTTTGTTTTTAATATATTTTTATTGATTTTTTTTACAGAGAGGAAGAGAGAGGGATAGAGAGTTAGAAACATCTATCAGCTGCCTCTTGCACACCCCCTACTGGGGATGTGCCCGCAGCCAAGGTACACGCCCTTGACCGGAATTGAACCTGGGACCTTCAAGTCCGACTGAACCAAACCGGTTTCGGCAATATGCTGTACTTTGAATGGCACGTCACCACTGTGATATTCCTCTCTAAAATCCACAAGCCCAGTCTAACTATTAGGAAAGAATAGATTCAAACAAACCCAAAATGAAGACCTGACTAGTACTTCTCAAAGTCATCATAAACAATGAAAGAGAGAAACTGTCACTGACCAGAGGAAGGAGAAAAGACTACGTAAATGTACTATGTGTCCTAGAAAGAACCCAAGCACAGGCATACCTCACAGATACTGTGGATCTGGTTCCAGACCACCACAATCAAGTACCACAAGAAACTGAGTTGTAATCTTTGTGCTGGTGGAATCTTGACTGCAATTTAAAAAATGATAATAAGCAGCATTTGTGAAATGCAATAAGGTGAGGTTTGCCTGTACAGAAAACGAACCTGGATAAAACTAGTGAAAACTGAAATTGACTTAATTATTCTTAATGGCTTTAGTTGTTACAAATACACCATAGTAACACAGATGATAAAAATTAGGAAAATTTGGGGGAGGCTTTTTGGGGACTTTCTGTAAATCTAAAACTATTTAAAAAGAAATGGTTACTTTTCAAACTGAAGATCTGCATACCTTATGGCCTAGCAATTACACTTTTTAGAATATACCCAACAGAAGTGTGTATCTGCAGGCACATCAAGAGACAGACAAGATCAAATGACAGCGGGGAGGGTAGGGAGATCTGGGGGAGATAAGAGATCAACCGAAGGACTGGTATGCATGCATATAAGTACAACCAATGGACACAAAACTCTGGGGAGGGAGGGCATGTATGGGAGGTGGGGGGTAATGGTAAGATATGTACACAGATAATAATTTAATAAAAAATGAAAAAATAAATTTGGAGGTGCCAAAAAAGAGAGACAGACAGACAGAGAGACACGAGTAGTCAAAGCAGCATAGTTTGTCATGTGTAAGCACTGGGAGAGATCCAAGAGTTCATCTAGCACAGTGGTCGGCAAACTCATTAGTCAACAGAGCCAAATATCAACAGTACAACGATTGAAATTTCTTTTGAGGATCAAACTTTTAAAACTTAAACTATATAGGTAGGTACATTGGGATTAACTTAATTAGGACACTCCTAGGCTGGGCTTTGCTAAAAACTCAAGGGGCCAAAGAGCTGCATGTGGCTCATGAGCCACCGTTTGCCGATCACTGACCTAGCAGAATCCATAGATAAACAGTGCTAAATTCATTCAATGAATTCCTACACAGCAATGAAAATAATGATCTCCTGCTACATGGCACTAGAAAGTATCTCAAAAACATCAGTGAAAGAAGTCAAGCCCAAAAGGAAAAATTGCCATTTATAAAAAAAGACCAAAATTGAAAATCAGAAAACTATTCTGTTTATAGATGTATCTACATTTGTCAACGCCATATTTTTTTTTAAATGGGCTAGGGGTAAAGCAGTAACTACTGTGAACGTTGGTTTAATGGTCCTCTGCAGGGAAGGAGGCATTGGATGCTGGTAACATTCTGTTCCTTGACTGGTGATGGTTTACATGGATGATCAGTGGTAATAGCCTCTAAGCTGCACACTGATGTTTAATGCACTCTTCTATGTGAATTATAACCACACTAGAATATGGTTTTCAAAAGTTTACTATCACCAGAAAGACATAACAGAGATAAGGAAAGCACTAAAAACAAATTCTTGCAAATAACATACTGTTAGAGAAAAAAAGGTAAATGGCTAACAAGTATTTCAGGAAAAGTTCAAACTTGAGCAGATATTAAAAACTAATAAAACCAGGCGACACCACTTCACAAGAATCAAAATGGCAAAAACTAAGCTTTAAAAAATAATTCCATATGAGGATGAGAATGGTGTGGAGCAGATTCCGTTAGTATGAAGGTTAACTGCTACCCCTTTGGAAAGCTGCATGTCCACTGCTTTGGAGAGCCCTAACAGGACGCAAGACTTTCAGCCAGTAACCTCTTCTTCGGTAAATTATCCAACGGAATGTATCCCAAATACGGGAGGGGGGGGGGAAGTGTTGTGCGTTGGGGGGTTTATGTAGAATAGTAAATAATTGTCAAGGAATTGAAATTCAGTTGTGACTAATGAAATATATGCATACAAATACAGCACACTTGAACTTTTTTGTCATTAAAATGACCTCTCGATGCAGCAATATGCAACACGTGCAGGGGAGAGCATGTGGTAGGAATATGAGGATTACGGCCACGGAGGAATTAAAAACCAAAGTTCTCCATAAAACAAACAAACAAACAAAAAGGGGCACAAAAAACATTTCAAAATATTAACCATGGCTGTGTCTGGGGTTTAGAACAATTTGAGCCAACTTTCTTTAATGGTAATACATTCCTTAAATAAATGGAACAACATAAAGATGAAAGGACGGCGCTATCAATTCAGCAAATCCCAAAGCGACACGGAACTAAATGCCTGCCAACTAACTGCACTCGAATTTGGCGAATTTGGCGAATTTGGCGAATTTGGCGAATTTGGCGGGTGGGAGCTCATTAGTAACCTCTGCAGAGAAAACCGACCTTAGGCCACAGCTAGGGGAGAGGGTGAGGGTGCCAAAGTCTCACTATTATGAGCAGAGGGTGAGTCCATGCAGGGAGCAACCAAGAGCTGTTCTTTCTAAAACTTTGCAAGGCAGGTAGGGGAGAAACTGGTGACGCCGCCGGCCGCCGAGCACAATGCTGTCAAAGTTGGGGCTGCTCTGTTTTCGAGGAGAGGAGCTCGGAGGAGGCACCGCGCGCGGAGGAATCACCGCGACGCACAGGTGCAGGGAATGTCCTCAGACAGCAGGACCGGCACCTGCTTTGGGGTCCCGGCGAGGCATTCCTGAACTTATCAGGACTGGTGAGAGTGGGAATAATCATAGCTCTGGGCCCCCACCCGACGCGGACTCCTTATACTCGTCCTCACCCCCGTCCCGGGCTCCCGGGTTCAACAGGTGGGCGCGGCGGCATCGCCTCGGAAAGTGGCCTCTCCATCCCGGGCTCCGCCCGCGCCCACCCCCGCAAGCCGCCGCCGGCCTTCTCCACGCCGGGGGTCCTGGCAGCTCCCCGTGGGCCGTGGGCCCGGGGCCCGCACCCCCTTCCCGGTCTCCCACACGTGGTGTGCGCGCCCCAAGACGCCCACGGAATCTAACTTCCTAGCGGGGCGCGGGCACAGCAGAGCCGAGGAAGAGGAGAGGCATTCCATACCTGGGGTCCCCAGGGGCGCCGGCGCCGAAGGGTCAATCCCAGCCCTGAAAGCCAGGAGCCAAAAAAGGGAAAGAAGAAGGTGAAAAGAACTGCTGCTCCCCTGGCCCCTGGGGGCGATGCCAAAGGAGCGACTCGCTCTTCGGCTCCGTCTGTCCGTCCGCCCGACCTCCCTCCTGGCCGCGCGCCGGCTTAAGGCGCAGAGCGCTGTGCGTGGGCCGCGGTGCGGTGGCCCCTCCGGCCGGCCCAGGAGGCTGCCTTCCCATTGGCTGGCCCGGCCGGGGGATCCTCTCCGAGGCCCTGTGTCCCGCCTGCCGGGCGGACTGATCCACCGGGCGCTGCTGCTGGAAGAAGATACATTGTTCAGTACAGGACCCTGGGAGGGCATCACAGCTGGGGACGCGCAGCCTGCTTCGTTTCCAATAACACGTGGGCGAGAAGGGGTCTCGGGAGTTGAGCCCTAGCTTCGGATGGCATTTCTCAGACCGGCTGATTCCCAAAAAAAGAGAAAAAAAGCAGCATTCCTTTATTCATTTCATCCAAATGTCCTACTTGGTGCCTGGCAGAGTTTTCTGGGGCCCCCACTTGCAAGGAACAAAACACCCCAAGTTTCGCTTTCCGCCTCCCGCATCCACCTCCCATGGAGCTTACCATTGTATTGGGTGACCTCAGATAATGAGCAATGAACGGTAGTATACCGGATGACCTTCTCTGTGCAGAGAAACAGAGTGGGCTGCGGGATTTGGTGCAGGGGTTGGGGGCCAGGGAGTGGACCCTACTTCTCTTTGGGGTGGAAAGGGAGCACAATAAGGCTTAAAGCTCTCTGTGAAGACTCCAGCTCGAGAAATGCTAACTTTCTAAGTAATAAAATGGAAAATGCAAGTCTTTTACATTTAGAGTTACTAGCAGAAAAGGTATCAGAAAAAAAAATTAAAAGAGGTCTTTTCATAAAACCAAACTAATAGGGTAGAAAGTTAATAAGGGCAATTAAAGTCACATTCTTCAAATGAGGGTCGGGACCATGCTCAACCAACTGAGCCACGCGGGTCAGGGCCAGAACTGTTATTTTTTTGTTTTTTTTTAGTCAAGTTCTCAAATTTATACATTTTTGCTCTACGTATTTAGCAGGTTTTATGCTATTATGCTTCTTCATAAATTTTTTATCAATTTATAGTCCATCTCTTAACTCTTAAATTAACTTTCAATGTGTTTTCTGCAACATTGAAATTTCTGCTGTTTTTGTTTGCCTGGTAGCTTTTAGACTAGCCTCACAGGTGTTTCTTGTAAACAGCATACGGCTGGATTTTATTGCTTGGCCCTGTCTCTGCCTTTAAATAAGAAAATTCAGTCTATTCACCTTTAGTGCAATAACTGATAATTTATTGCATTCTTTATATCTTACTTTGTTTCTTATTTTACATCATGGATTCCTCTGTTTCCTTTTCCATGATTTCACTCAGTTATTTCTGTTTTAGTTTATTTGCTATTTGTTTAGAGTCCTTTCTTGAATTGTTTCTTTAGATGGGGGAGACCTAAATGATGTACACTGAATTCTTGCAAATCCTCAAATATTTATTTTCCCAGGACAGGTGGCTACATTTTGGCTGATGGTTTAAGCCTCTTTATTAGTCTGTAGCTGTTATTTAACTGTTTTCTAGCTTCCAATATTACAAATGAAAAGTCTAATGTTATTTATCTTTTTAGTTTTCTTGTCCTTTCTGCTTGTAAGTTTATGAGTTTTCTCTTTATCCTTAATATGTAGGAATTAAATTTGTATATGCCCACTGTCTTCACTCACTAATCTAGACTGAAATGTTATGGATTCTTTAGATGTGTAGATGCAGGCCCTTAAAATTTTTTTTCAACATTACCCTGGCTGGTGTGACTCCGTTGAGTGTTGTCCTGTGCACTGAATGGTGACCTGATTGATTCTGTCAGCACACATGCCTGGGTTGCTCCCTCAATTCCCAGTGGGGTACATGTTGGGGGTAGTACATCAATGTGCAGGAGACAGGAGGCGACAGATAATGTTTCAATGTTTCTTCTTCTCTCTCCATTCCTCTCTCTTTAAAAATCAGTAAAAAAAAAAAAAAATCATTAAAAAATGTTTTAAACCTAGAGACAGTTTTATTATTTTATTTTTCATTTATTTCTTCACTCCTTTCTTTTTTCCTTCTGGAATGTTTGTGTTTGTATATTGTAGTCTTAAAGATCCATCTTTTTTTCTTCACGATTTCCATCTCCATCTTTTCCCCTCTGTGCTTTGGGGTATTTCTTTAAGCCATCTTGTTCTTGAATCTCCAAAGTGACCATCTTCAATTCACTTGCTAAACTGAGTAAGTAGAAGATACATATAGATGTAAATATAGATATCTTTAATTTTATTTTTAAAAATATATCTTTAAATTCCAAAAAGTCTGTATTCTATACTTGGCTATGTCTTTTGTCATTGATACTGTAATCTGCTCTTATAGCAGTTACATTTTCCTAGATGCATGTTGTTTGTTTTTACTCATCATTTTTCCATTTGGCAACTGGATCCCTTAGTTATTTTGTTTTTGTCAGTTCATTGAGGTTCAGGTCTGCTTAATGGGATATTTTAAGCAGCAGCAGCCCCACATTAGAGGAAGACAGAGAGGCAAAGGGTCTTTACCGCTGATTGCTATTGGACAGAAGCAAGTCTGCCATTTTCCAAATGAGGCACCTGGATAAAACCCACTTGCTCCCTAGTCTCATACTATCTGTCTCAGCACAGGGAACAGTCAGCCCACATGTGCATCATCTTCTTGGTCTCTTGAGAGTCAAAGAACCCCAATAAATTACACAGGTCTCCTAAGCGGTCCACAAACCAGAGATCCAGGGTCTTTTTAGGAAGGTATTTCTTAAAGTGGCAACTTTCAAGTCTTCACACCAAGGTTCTGATGCTGTTCTCTATGTTATTATCCAGCCCAAAAGGATGGAGAGTGGTCCAACATCAGGTCTCTAAACCAATGCTCAAGTTTCCTTTCTACAAGTTCAAATTTTCTGCTTAGAAAAAGCAGACAGAGCAGGAAATAGAAGACAGCTACGGCCCTGTTCTGTGAATGACCTTATGAAATGGTAGACCCATTTACTTTCTTTTACATGAAAAAGCCCCAATTTTCCCCATTATATCCCAATCTTGGCATGAAGGCATCATCAGTGTGTCTGGGGTGAAAGCTATTAAGGATTAATGTTCTTAATTATAAAATAATCAGTTGTTTGAAACAAAACCCTGGGGTCCACACCATCTCAAAATAAGTTCACAAAAACTAAGTCCAGGAGACCGAGTTACACTTCTGAGATCCTCTGATACACAATAGTTCCGTCTCAAAGCACACTTTTAAAAATGAGACTATAAGTAAGGTAAATAATAACATCAACAGCTAACATTTGATGTTTTCATTTTCCAGGAAGCTGTAAGAGCAAATTACATGAGGTATCTCACTTTTTCTTTAACAATCAGAACTGATGTTCTGCAGGTTGGAAGCAGCATGGCGGAGTTGTCGACCTCCAGTACTTGTTCTTACCGGTCAACACCTGTGTTTACAGAGTTTTCTCAACTGTAACTATTTAACTGCATTAACACCTTTATCTCCCAAATGAGAACACTGCGGGCAAAAGATTAAATAACTTACCCGGCATCACCAAGTGGATAACAATGATGGGTTTAAAGTGAATCTTGTTCGACAGCAAAGCCCAAGCTCTTAAATGCTATGCTGCCTTGGAATATTTAAGCCAGGGACCGGTGGTGCTCGCACAATGATTATCAAATAGTAGTCTTGGGACTCATAGAAACTCAGGGGCCCATCTCATGGTGAGATGAGAAGGGGAGGCCCAGGACCACCAACTTCTGCCTGAACACTGAAATGTAAATACATAGTTAGCACTTATAGGGTACTTCCTACGTGCCAGGGAGTAAGTTAGCATTTTGACTATATTAAGTCAATTCTAACAGCAAGCCTGTGACATGGCTACTGTTAGTCCCCTTTTAAAGGTGGGAGCTGACACCAAAAGGTTGTCCTTCAGCCAAGGTCACATCACCAGCAAGTGGTGTAGTCACATTAGAATCCAAGGAACCCCTTGCTTTTAAAGACTCCCCTAATAAAGGTTCCTTGCCTATAAATCTTGACTAGAAGGAATCCTGCCCAAGTCTGAGGTCAAGTGTTTAAGGAAATGAGAACATGTTCCTAAGATAACACACTCAACTAGCTAACAGATGAGCAGATGCTTGGATCTCTTTCTCCTATTCTCATTGAAAGGAGTTTTTAGGGGTAAAATAGGTTTTAGGAAATTTAGGAATTAAGAAGTCCATAGAAGAAGCATGGGGCTACAGAGCAGCAGAAGGTATATTTCCACAGATAAGAGAGCTGGGAGCTGCAGAAGGCACACATTTACAGAATAAAGGGAAGGAAGCCCCTCATTCAGAGAGGGAAGAGGGAAGCCCAAAGGGAATAGGAAAACAAGAAGGGAGAAGAGGAGAACCTCAGGTACCTCACTGTGAGGTACCTGAAGTTGCTATAGTGACCAAATCAGAGGGGATCTTGACCAATCAGAGGGGATGTCAATGCACAAAGAACTGCAGCCTTTATAAACCGTAGAAAAAAAGGGGACCCAGTAGGACTCCCCCCCCCCCTACTCCCCACCTGGGAGTCTGTGCATGTTTCTCAAAAAAAAAAAATTCCATCTTTTATTATACCACCTTTTGTCCATGATTTCATTCTTTGACTCCACTGGACAAGGACCTGGGAACCATCCTGCCCAGAGGAACACCACAGGATCGAATCCAATTTTCTCGCTTCATCAGGAATGGAGAAGGGGCTCCTTCCCAAGACTCCACTTCGGCCTCACCTTGCCTTTCCTGTCTCTGCCTACAGTCCCCAGAGGAGCCCGGGAATTGGCAGGAAGAGGGGAGGGAAGACAGCCCCATCCACTCTGGAGCGAAGCGGGTGTCCGCCAGCCTAAACTGGAATCTGAAAGGGCCTCTTCGTGGCTGCTTGACTCCAACCCCGAGTTTCGGGATGATGCTAGGGCAGATGAGGGCGCGAGTCAGCGGGAGCTACCGCTCCTGGCCCCCAAAGGCAACCTGACAACGAGGGTTTCTCCAGGCTCCTGATGGGGATGCCGCACTAGTGGGACGTGAGGGTCTCCCTTTTCCCAGAACTCCCGGCCACGTCCCCTTCCCAGGGGCGCTGAACGCGCCTAAAATAGTCCCCTGTTTTTAGTATCTGGGATGTTTGGCCGCATCCTCCCCTCAAAGCGCCCAACTGCATCCCGACCTTTCTGGCCAATCAGGAGTCACGTCCTCCGCGGTCGCCTCTCCTGCCCGCCCCCTGCCGTCTCCATGGAAACGCCCGGAGTCTACGCCCGGGCCTGACTTCGGTTCCTTCTAACGGCGCTGCGGCCAATGTGTGTGCAGCGGAGGGAGTTGGACACTCTCTGTCCTCCTCGGAGGGAGTTGGGCAGTCGCTATCCTCCTTGGAGGCTTCATGAGTGACTCTCCTGAGCTCTGAGCCAGAGCGGACGAGGGCGGGGAGGGCTGTGGCTGGAGAGCCAGCGGCAGAAAAGGAAACACCTGGTAGGTGGGCTCTTCGCAGTCGCCCTCCCCAGGTTAAAACTGAAGCAGCAGATCTCAACCTGTGGGTCCCCATCCCTTTGGGAGGTCGAATGACTCTTTCACAGGGGTCGCCTAAGACATTCTGCATATCAGATATTTACATTATGATTCATAACAGTGGCAAAATTACAGTTATGAAGTAGCAACGAAAATTTTATGGTTGGGGGTCATCACAACATGAGGAACTGTTTTAAAGGGTCGGGCATTAGGAAGGCTGAGAACCACTGGTAGGGGAAGGAGATAGACAGGAGGGCAGAGGCAGCTTGGGCCCTGGGCCAGGGGTGCTGGGGGTCGGGGCATGCGGGCGGGTGTGTGTGTGTGTGTGTCTGGAAGCAGCCCTGAGATGGCGCCTGTCTTCGCTGCAGGAGCAGAGGCCACTCAGGTCGTAGTAGTCCCCAGGCGGGCTCGGAGGTACACAATCCAGAGTCTGGATTCGGAGGTACAAATGGTGTGTTGGAGAGCCCAAACCTGTCCTGCTCTTGGGACACCCATGAGTCGTTTTTCTCACCAAAGAAAAGGGGCTCGTTATCTTTTTCCTCAGGGATCTGTGATCAGATCAGCAAGGCAGGACTCGAAGGCTCATGCCTCTTTTTTTCAGGTGAGGAAAGTGAGACCCCTTTCCAAAGTTCCACAAAGTGGTTGGTGACAAGAGTTGAGATTGTGATTAGGATCTAGGGTCCTTTTCTAAGACTCTGGGTGCTCTGCTAGTAAAGATAGTATTTCTGATGTAACAAGTAGAGGAGAGCAATGGAATTATACTGTGTATTTAACTGATGAACCAAGTAAGAAAAAAAAAAAAAAGACTATCAGCTATTTAACTACCCTGTTGTTATATCTATTATTTTTTTTAAAATATATTTTTATTTATTTTACAGAGAGGCAGGGAGAGGAATAGAGTCAGAAACACCAATGAGAGAGAAACATTAATCAGCTGCCTCTTGCACACCCCTCACTGGGGATGTGCTCGTAACCAAGTACCTGCCCTTGACCAGAATTAAACCTGGGACCCTTCAGTCCGCAGGGCGACGCTTAATCCACTGAACGAAACTGGTCAGGGCATATCTATTATTTTTTATTGTTCTTGTTAATAATAAACTAAGAAAGCCTTGAAGTTCAAGAGGTTAAATTATGTAGAGAGCATATGCATCCCTCGAGGGACTAAGCAATGAGATAAAATTCTTTGTTTTCTTGTCAAACTAGAATTGTAACTTTGAAGATTTTAGATAGCTCTCCTGGTCCTTGAGAAGGAACAGAAACATTCCTGGGTTTTTTCTAACCTCTTTGTAGGGGATTTGGGCATAATACCCCATTAGTACTACCCGTGTTTCCCCGAAAATAAGACATCCTCTGAAAATAAGACCTACTTCATGGAAACATAATACATCCCCTGAAAATAAGACCTAGCACATCTTTGGGAGCAAAAATTAATATAAGACACTGTCTTATTTTCGGGGAAACGGTATATGTGGGATTGTAGTAGGTTTGGGCATTTCATGCCTAGTCTTTCATTTCTCCCTCTCCTCAGCTCAGCCTTCTCAACAGTCCACCCTCACCCAAAAGAGCAGGAAGGAAGGAATGTTCACTCTTTTTCTCATTGTCTGACCCTGGGTGAGTAGGACTGTCTTTTCTCCTTTATAAAATGCCCCTGAATTCTCCATGGACAGCGAGAGTAGTGGCCATGGGAATGGATGGGTAGACAAAATAGAATGCTCGGTGTTGCTTGCTTGCTTGGAAAGCCTCCTATGTAGCAAGCCCCTGCCTCCTTCCCACTGTCTTTCCCCAACATTTACTTAGTCATTAAAGTCTACTGTATAATTCATATTGTTCCCAGTACTCTGAGATAGTATCTTTCCTTAGCATTGGGGAAATAAACCATATGAAGTTAATAGTAATTTCTAAAGTTGTTGCATATTAAACAGTGCCAGAATGAGTGGCACTTAAGAAGTCAGGACCAGCAACTCAGATTTGGGTAATCATTATGTATAGGAAGATACCATTCCAAACAGGATACCAGTGCCTCTGCTTGGGGGGGCATGGCTGGCCTGCAAACCACCACAGGCCCCTCGCCCAGGCCACCCCATGCCCCAAGAGAACCTCCACCCTAATCCAGGACACCCTTCAGGGAAAAACAGCTGGCCCCCACCCATGCACCAGGCCGCTATCCTGTATCATAAGAGTAATATGCAGATTGACCATCACTCCAACACACAAGATGGCTGCCCCCATGTGGTCAAAGATCTTGCCCCCATGTGGACACAAGATGGCAACCACAAGATGGCCAGCAGGGGAGGACAGTTGGGAGGGACCAGGCCTGCAGGGGAGGAAGTTGGGATGACCAGGCCTGCAGGGAAGGGCAGTTGGAAGGGGACCCAGGCCTGCAGGGGAGAGCAGTTGGGGGCAAATATGCTGGCAGGGGAGCAGTTAGGCATCAATCAGGCTGGCAGGGGAGTAGTTAGGGAGTGATCAGGCTGGCAGGCAGAAGCGGTTAGGGGCAATCAGGAAGGCAGGCAGGTGAGCAGTTGGGGGCCAGCAGTTCTGGATTGTAGAGGGATGTCTGCTTGACTGTTTAGGCCCGATTCCACCCACTGGGACTGGGCCTAAAAGGGCAATTGGATATCCTTCCAAGGATCCCAGATTGGAGGGTGCAGGCTGGGCTAAGCGATACCTCCTTCATCCCTGTGCACGAATTACATACACCTGGCCTCTAGTGGTGTTATAATTACAGAGGCCTTATTTAACATACCATTGGTTTAGTCTCCCCTCATTCCTTTTCACCCAATTTTTCTTTTTTCATGAAAATTGTGAAACTTTAAATCATTATGTTAGATACTCTTTTTAAAAAAATATATTTATTTTATTGATATTTTTTACAGAGAGGGAGAGAGATAGAAAGCTAGAAACGTTGATGAGAGAGAAACAACCAGCTGCCTCTTGCATGCCCCCTACCGGGGATGTGCCCGCAGCCAATGCACATGCCCTTGACAGGAACCGCACCCGGGACCTTTCAGTCCGCAGACCGACGCTCTACCACCCCGGGTTCGGCATTGTGTTAGATACTCTTGCTCCCCAAATTGTTAGTATCTTGATAAAAATATAGATAGGCTTATTGAGAACAAATTTATATTTATTTCTCTTAAGATTATGGATATTTCTAAATCCTGAAGCTATCTTTATATAGGTTTTAAGTATTTTAAGCTAATTTAAAAAAATTTATATTTTTAGTTATTTTAAAAATAACTTTTAATGATTATTTATTGTCTGAATTCGTTTTTCGAAATTATGTAATTGGATTTTACATATTAATTTGAACTTTTATTGTGATGTATTATATAATACAAAAGAATGTTAAAATGCATATGTATAATTAAAATATAACATGGACACCCACCATCCAGATCTGAAAATACTTTTCAAAACCCCATAACCCCACAATTTCGTTCCTTTCCCCATTAGATGGGCAATGCTATCTTAAATTTTGTCGTTGTTGTTTTATAGTGTTAACTATGTCTAGCTATGTCTGCATCTCTTAATAAAACTAGTTTGCCTATTTTGAACATTATAAAAATGGGATCATCATATATACTCTTCTATCAGTGGCTTCCTTATTATAATATTAAATTAAAAATACGGTAGGTTTTTTTTCTGTACTTTCTTCAAAATGAGGGACAGCAAGTTCATTTATTTTACATTGACATCAGTTTTCAGTCTTGTAGTCTGGGTTTCTGAGCATCCCAATTATAGCGGTCCCATTCAGAAATATATTTAGTTGCTTTTATATGAAAACTGATTCACAGGAGAGAAACCTGACTGAAAAATCCCCTTCCTCTTTAAACTATAGAACTCTATTTTAATAATTACTATGTTCATAATGAAACTGATAGGGAAAAAAACTTGAAAACAGCATCAAGCAAGTAATGAACATTCTGCAGGTAGTGCTCATCAGCTTTCTCTCCACTTAATATCCACTAAATAGGGAGCATCAATTATTTTGGAATCCAACAACCAAATAAATAGTAACTGATGCAAACTATTGATTTAGATTTTCATTGATTCCAAAAAGCTATATATTTTCACTCAGAAGTCAAACCACGGAGATGCTACCATTTTCCACCCATGAAGATGTAAAGAAAATACTTATGCTTGGAAGCTTAATATTCTGATAGCCCCTTTCTTCAACCATTCATCTCCTTTCCTTTTCTTATTACACGGTTTCCTCCATGATGTGCATATATTATTATCAAATATCTTTGGTTTTACCTTCCACGGGGCAAAAGCTCCCTTTTGCTTTCCTGTTGTCTCCCAGTAGGGCACATACCAATCAGTACTTACCTTGGACTGTCAGGCAACTAGTGAATATACCTTTAGTTTTTGCTAGGTTGTATTGTTTATGAAATAATTGCTTTGGTCAGATTAGTATCTGCTATACTTAGTTAAGACTGCAATCACATGCAATTACACAGACACTCATACATATCGAAATTTTTCAAAGTATTTATTGTCACATGATTTTTGAATAGAAATGTCCATAGTTTGACTTGGACAAGTGCTATATTATCTCATTTTAACTGTACAATAAACATGGAGGCCAGGTATCCCTATTCTCAGATGAAATATTAGAGTCCCAAGTTAAATAATATTTAACTAGTTATAATAAATAACTATAGGACAAATTATTGGCAATTCCAGGATTAAAATCTAGAAGTCTGATTTACCATATATCTTAAGCATCTTTAAGTAGGTGTAGGTGTTTTATAAGAAGCATTTTCATAAAAAAAAAATTAAAACCAAAATAGTTTTCTCTTCTTAGCTTTGCTCTTTAGCCACCAAACTCATTGTCATATATACTTAGAGATATCTCTTACATTTTCTCACTAGAGTGGTACTAACAAAATAAACTTTATAATCAACTTGTTAAATAATGTTCTCAATGAAATATTTGATTAGAATGTTTTTATGGTTTAACATGGCAGGATTCAACATCTTCATAAGAGCTTTTTTATCTAGAAACGAGTGGCCTAGTGCATGAATTCATGGACATTGAAAGGAAATTAATTAGAATAAATATTTTAATATCACTATTTGCCCTTTTTCTATAGAAGAGTCATAGATTAAATAAAATTAGTAAAATGTAGATGAAAATAATATAGATTAATAAAAAACAGTAACATGATATAACAACAATTATTTTCCCTGAAATTTTTGTCAGAATCTTCATTTATCATTAATTTAAAATATGCCAGGTGTTCTGAAAAATTTATATCATTTGGACAAACTTTGCCTTTGCTACAACATCAAGTAAATTTTTCATCAGATGGTTTTTCATTGGAGAAATTTAGGGATAGGCAAAATTGACATTTAACAGTCATTCCACCACAACTATGTTTGATAATTGCATCCTCATTTACTTCATCTTTGTTATGAAGGCAGTTCCTATCAGTATTGGTAGTACTTGTCGATGAATTTCCTTTAGACATGTTCTGTCAACAATGTTGGTTTTTTTCGGCTTCAGAGGCATATTGTGCCAATAGTTGTTCTTCAGACATGTTTCTTTCAGCCTCAGAGATAAGTTGTGACAACAGCTGGTCTTCAGACATGTTCTGTTGACAATTTCAGCTTCAGAATGTCAACAAAAATGTGACGTCATTACCCGGTGCCCACAGCCACCGTTTGCGGCTGGGCTGGGCTGGGCTATGGGCCGTATTTTGCGCCATGGCAGCATCAGCTGCAACTTGGTGGGCTATTGCTCCAGGGTGGTGGCGGGGCCTGTGTCCCACTTGAGGACACTTTATTGACCTTTAAATGTTTAGGATAAATGATAGACCTAGCACTATGGATGTCCTCCAGCCTAGATCCCAGAGAGTACTTTAAAAAAATTCATATCTTGCTAAAACTAGTTTGGCTCAGTGGATAGAGCATTGGCCTGTGGACTGAAAGGTTCCGGGTTCAATTCTAGTCAAGGGCATGTACTGTGGTTGCGGGCACATCCCATGTGGGGGGTGTACAGGAGGCAGCTGATTGATGTTTCTCTCTCATCGATGTTTCTAACTCTCTATCCCTCTCTCTTCCTCTCTGTAAAAAAATCAATAAAATATATATATTTAAAAAATTCATATATTGAAAGAAGCTGCCTGGAGAAACCAAATGGCGGCATAAGTAAATGCCTAACTGCAGCCTCACACAATAATTTAAAAAAATACAACTAAAATATAAAGTGGACATTATCCAGAACTACAGAAAAGTTGACTGACTGGAAATTCTACAACTAGAACGGAAGAGAAAGCCAGAAGGAAAAGCAGAGGAGTTGTAAAAGCCTAAGGTACGGAGGCACGGTGCGCACGTGGGGAGGGGACAGAGCCGGAGAGGAGGGGCGGCTGAGTGCCTGGCTGGTGTTCCCTAGCGGGATGGAGATAAAAGCTCCAGACTGTGCTGAACCCCAGTTTTGGGCGAGGCCCTGGGGTCTTAGGCTCACACAGAGGGAATCTGAGCTGTAAGGCGGAAGCTCAGGGGAGCAGCAAAAGGCAGAGCCCCAGAGTTGTGCACATTGCTTGCAGAGGACAGACTGTTGACTGAGCTGCTAGATTGCCCTAGCGGGAAGGAGATAAAAGCTCCAGACTGTGCTGAGCCCCAGTTCCAACTGCACTGAACCCCAGTTCGTGGCGAGACCCTCGGGCCCCAGGCTCATACAGAGGGAATCTGAGCTGTAAGGTGGAAGCTCATGGGAGCTGCGAAAGGCAGAGCCCCCCGAGTCACTCACATTGCGTGCAGAGGACAGACGGTTGATTGAGCCAATGGATTGCCTTAGCGGGAAGGAAACATAAGCTCCAGACTGCTCTTAACCCCACTTCCAACGGCACTGAACCCCAGTTCCAGGCTCACTGGGGGCGAAACTCTAGGGCACCTTTCTCTCAGAGGTGCTTGCAGCAAGTACCAAAGGACACTTAGGAACACTGAGACTCAGGAACCTCATAGGACGGGGCTAATGGGAAGCCAAGGCTGTAGGCTCCACCCTGAAACTCCACACCATCCAAGCTGAGCACAGAGGCTTTTGCAGTTTTCCAAGTCTAGTCGAATAAGGCTGTCTCCTGGCATAGACACAGCTGATCCTCAAAGCCAATTGGCCAGGAGGTCAGTTCCTCCCAGTGATACCAACAACAATCAAGACTTAACTACAATAAGGCTGCACACACAGTCCACATAGGGGTGCACCAAGAGTGTCCACCTCAGATAACTGGGAGGCTGACCCACTGAACCATATAGGACAACTTAGCACACAAAGCCACCCTACCAACTCAGGGAAGCAGCGAAAATGCCGAGACAAGGAAACAGATCACAAATGAAAGAAATGGAGGACAAAAAGTGACTGGATATAGAGTTCAAAACCAGTTATAAGGGTTTTTAAGAATTTCCTAGAAAAGGCCAATAAAATAAACAAGACCTATGAGGATAGGAAAAGAGATCAACTAGAAATAATAAATGATCAACTAGAAATATAGAATACATTCTCTGAAATAAAAAAAATATTATACAGAGTCCTAAAAACAGAATGGAAGATCGCAAGAATCAAGTCAAAGATTTGGAACATAAAGAGCCAGAGGACAGTTCTCCGCAGAAGCAAGAAGACAAGAGAATCCAGGAAGTTGAAGATAGTGTAAGAAACCTGTGGGACAACTTCAAGCGAACCAACATTAGAATTATGGGCATCTCAGAAGATGACAGAGAGCAAGATACCGAAAATATATTGAAAGAAATATTGACAGAAAAGTTCCCCCACCTGGTGAAAGAAATACTTACATGTCCAGGAAGCACACAGAACCCCAAAGAAAATGAATCCAAAGAGGACTACACCAAGACGCATCATAATTAAAATTCCAAGAGCAAAAGACAAAGAGAGAATATTAAAAGCAGCAAGACAAAAACAGGTAGTTACCTATAAAGGAGCACCCATACGACTGTCAGCTGATTTCTCAACAGAAACCAAGCAGGCCAGACGGGAATGGTAAGAAACATTCAAGGTGATGAATAACAAGATCCTACAGCCAAAAATACTCTACCCAGCAAAGCTGTCACTCAGAATCAAAGGCCAGATAAAGAGCTTCACAAATAAAAAAAAGCTGAAGGAGTTCATCACTGCCAAACCAGAATTATATGAATTGCTGAAAGGGGTTCTTTGGGAAGAGGAAGAAAATAAAGATAAAAATTATGAACAACAAATATGTAACTATCAACAAGTGAATCTAAAAACCAAGGGAAGTAAAAAACATGATGAACAATATTAACTGTTGAATATAATAGAATCAGAGGTATGGAATGGGAGTGGACTAACAATTCTGGGAGAAAAGGGGAGTGGGTGGTGCGGGAAGAGACTGAACATAAATTGTGCACCTATGGATGAGGACAATGGGGGTTGGGGAAAGGGTAGAGGGTGGGGTGGGAACCTGGTGGAGGGCATCAATGGAGGGGGAAAATGAGGAACATTTGTAATAATATGAACAATAAAGATTTATTTTTAAAAATTCATATCTTAAAAAAATACATGTAGATTAAAAACAACACATCCACCTCCTATTGCAGTTGATTACTCTTTTCCAATGTAGTCCCAATTGAGCACCAGAGCAGCCAAGGATATTGGGGTGGAGTAATTGGCTGTCACTATGACATTTGCCATTACTTCAGAGAGTTCAGTCCTTAAAATATCCTTCTATTTTCCCATGATTTCCTAGTTACTTGTGAATTTCATATTAAGAACTGAAAGTTTGAGTTTTATTAAATATCAACTCCAAGGATATTGTTTGGCTTCTCCCTAATATGGACTTCCTCAACAGATTAGGTGACTAGGTCCTATTTATGAACTGGAGAAAGATGATGGTAATGAACATCAGAATGACAGACAAACACTTGTATGGTGATATGCTGAATTCCAAACTCTGCGGTTTCATCTGGAAACCAGGGAAATCCGCCCGAGATTTCTATCCAATAACAGATTTCCCTCCAATATTAATTCCATCATTATCAATTAGAAAATAATCTCTGACAAACAGTTTCTTTTTTCCATTTGCATTTTCATAGGATTCCTTCCAGCATAAATTCATGGATGTTGAATGAGTTCTGTACTCTGACTGAAGATAATATTACATTTACTTGTTATGGGACATCTCTTTGAGTATGAAGTTTTTGGTGTTTAATAAGGTTTGAATTCCTGTTGAAGGTTTTCTCACATTTGTTACATTTAAATGGTTTCTCTCCAGTATGAATCATTTGATGTCGAATAAGTGAGGAACTCCGGCTGAAGGATTTTCCACAGTTAATACATTCATAAGTGTTATCTCTAGGATGGAGACTTGGGCTTTTATTACTGTCTTCACTCTTATTGAAGACTGTTTCACATTTATTTCCTTTGTAGGCCTTTACTTCTGGATGACTTCTTTGATGCTTACTAAGGTTTGTTCGTCGGTTGAAGGATCTCCCACATTTACTACATTTATAGGGTTTCTCTCCTGTGTGAATGATCTGATGTCGAACAAGGGATGAACTCCGACTGAAAACTTTCCCACACTGAGAACATTCATAGCAATTCATTGTGGTATGACTTTTTGGGTGCTGAATATCTGTACTCAGGCTCCCACATTCCTTATATTCTAAATGTTGCTTCCTTACTAAGTCAAAATTAAATTTGAAATTAGTTTTAAACTTATCGCACTTCGGGGACCCCTTCCTCATAGGAACTTCTTGTTGACTATCAAAAACTGAGTAAACTGACTTAACATCAAAGCTTTTCTTATTTTCAGTACGTTCAAAGTCTCCCTTCTTAGTATCGATTGTCTTATAAATGAACGCTTCTTGTGGCAAATTTATGTCCCAGTTCCTAAATAACCAATCATCACTTTTCCAGGCATCTAGAGAAGGAAGTCTACTTTGGGTCCATGTTGTCATCACTCCATGGGATGTTTCTGCTCCAGAAATTCTCTTTGAAACTGAATCCTGATTTTCTGAAATTACTTGTGTGTCTGAAAAGAAATAAAAATTCCACAAATTAGAAGAAGAAAAATTGCTTAATTAGGAAAGGAAGGCTAAACCATATAAAGGGATATGCATGTTTCATGCATCTAAAACACAGAATAAAATGTGAAGTGAGGCTATAAAAGGAGAATTACAGAATAAATGAGATAAAATATTAAAAAGAAGGTTTAGAGATTAACAAGGCATAGAATGGAAGAAAGAGCATTTTATAGAAATGGGATCCAAAAGATAACAGAGGGAGAAGATATAGAAAAGAAGAAACAGAGTAATTTGCCTATCAAATTAATAACGATTTCAGGGAAAAGATAGTGTTTGCCAGGGTGATAAAACAAAACAGAAACAGACTCATAGAGACAGAGAACGAACTGATGGTTGCCAAATGGAAGGGGAGTTGGGGGGCTGAGTGAGAAAGGTCTCGGTCTGTTGAGAACCGCTGCTGTAGAGCCTAAGACCATCGGAAAACACAGATATTTACATTACGATTCATAACAGTAGCAAAATTACAGTTATGAAGTAGCAAGAAAAATAATTTTATGGTTGAAGGTCACCACAACATGAGCTGTATTAAAGGATTTTGGCATTAGGAAGGTTGAGATCCACTGTATTAGGGTACTAATTCTTAAATTATATAAATGTCTAATCACTATGCTGTACACCTGAAACTAATATAAAATAATATTGATGTGAATAAACTGCATCTCTGGACATCTCCTTAAATATACACATACACAATACACACACAAACACACACCACTTCTTTGGTGCTGAAGTTCCTCTTCTAATAAGGTATACTACAGAAGTCATCATATAAGCCTGAAAAATTGGCAATAACCTAAATGTCCAATAATTGTGGTGGGAGGGAGGAATGGTTGAATATACTGATACACGTATGTGATAGTATGTTATATGTGAATTAGAAACCAATTTTCGCATTTAGTGAAATAGGCAATTGTGCATGACAACATATTAGGTGAGCAGAGCAGAATATATATATAATGACATATTCCTGATAACCCCAATTTTGGAAAAAAGAAATTGTTACAAGCCACAGAAATACATTATCATAAACAAAGGAAATGGCTTAAGAAAAAAAAATACACAAATATTAATACTACATAACTTGGTATTAGTGATGTAATGAGTTGAGTTATATCCCTCATTAAAGTATATCCTATACTTTCTAAAATATATATTAAGCCCACAATAATTTAAAACAAAATGTTAATAAGAATAAATTATGATGGGGATAGGGACTTAAGGCACAAGTAAGGATTTATATAGGTAAAGGAGGGGGGAAAATTGAAGAATATTGAAGCCATTCTAAGATAAAGCAGAGTTTTCTGTTTTCTTAAAAAAAAAAAAAAGAAAAAGAAAAGAAAAAAAGAATACCATTTAATAAGTTGATGGCTAACATTCATTTAAATAGCATTTACCAGGTATCAGGCACTGCTCTAAGTATGTTACACATATGAATACATTTAATCCTCACAGTAAAGTGGGAAGTAGACACTGTTATTCACTCTGTTATAGATTAGGAAACTGGCAGACATGCCACACAGTTTTAAGTTCTAACCCATACCACAGTTTTGCTTGTCCACATAAGAAAAAGAACCTGTGAACAAAAAACAATGACGACTTTTTTTCTTCAAAGTTTAGGTGGTTTTGTCATCACCTTCCCAACTATCAATTAAAGGCTGGGTAGTACAATGTTAAGTTTAACAAACAGAAGCCTTTTACAAATGCCTCATATCTGCCTGCTTCTTACCAAGTATGGCTGTTCTTGGGATTTCTTGCTCCTTTACCCATCCTTCTATCTTACTCTCCAACGTGGGGACCTCAACTGGTTTGGAAAATAGAAGCTCTGTTATGGGAAAAATGAAAACAACACGATAAAACAAACATACATGACATTCTAGACCGTTTTATAGGAAAAAGAATCCCAGCCCAACAGAGTATTCTAAGGGCTGTTGGAAGATTAGGCCAGAATCATCATACACCTGTGTATTTCTAAAACCCTGCATCAGAAAGGACTTTCAGCCCGATACCGCAAGAAAATCTGCTGTTGTGCCCAAAGAATATTAGAAAACCTGAACCTAATCCCAAAGGCCCTTAATCACCTCAGCAGTCCTATTCTGAGTAGATGAAGAGATTATTAATGAGATTAGGTAAGGACATAGAAGCCACCTTTCCGCAACGAACTGAGGTTCCTATAGTTCTCCAGCATCACATCCCTGTACAGGTTCTTTACAGCAGGGTCCAATCGCCCCCACTCTTCCGCGCTGAATTCCACAACCACATCTTTGAATGCCACTGGTTCCTAAAACATTAAGTTGCTTTTTAATCAAAGATCGCTCCAAACATATTACTAGAGGAGAAATAAATATGGAAAGAATACGGGAGGGAGCCAGAACATACAAGAAATTGATAGGTCCATCTTTGGGGTCCTACAGGATGAAAATCAAGTTAGATTAGGGGCCTATCAGCTTGGAACTCTGTGAGGGCCCCAAAAGAAAAACTAATTCGATTACCTTACGTGTTGCTGGAGGAGAAAAAACAAAACAAAACAAAGTTGGGATAACTGTGGAACAAAAATTATTATAGAGTATAAATAATTTATATTAAAGGAGTTCAGAGCAAAGAGTTGAAGGTAGATTTGAGGGAAATTTGTAATGAAGATGTAGGCTTCAATAGCAGAAGAGGTAGGGCATTTTCTCTAATTGAGAATGCAGCCTGCTAACCTCAGTTCTCACAGCCTGATGTTAGCCTGTCGGACAGGCCTTTCCTGATTACCCCAAGTAGCCATTCTCTTAATCAGTCTCCACTGCATATTTCTTTTCTTTGTAATTATTATTCCTGTCTGCTTATCCTTTTAAAAAATATTCTTATTGATTTTAGAAAGAGAAAAGGAAGGGGGGGGGGGGGAGAGAGAGAGAGAGAGAGAGAGAGAGAGAGAGAGAGAGAGAGAGAGAGAGAGAGAGAGATCAAAATGAGAAACATGGGTTGGCCACTTCTTGTATGTACCCAGACAGGGGAACCAACCAGCAACTTGGATATGCGCCCTGACAGATGCTCAACCAACCAAGCCACACCAGCCAGGGCTGCAATTAGTTTATTTGCTTGATTTGCCTGTCTGCTTTGACTATAATCTCCACGAAGCCAGGGTTTTGTTACATTTACTGTCATAAAAAAGTGGCATATTAGGCACTGCACAAACATTTCTTCTTTTTCTTTAAATATATTTTTTTTCATTTGACTTTTAGAAAGAGAGAGGGAGAGAGTGAAACATCAACTGACTGCTGGGGACAGAGCCCACAACCCTGACTTGGAATCAAACTGGCAACCTTTTGGTGCATGGGATGGCATCCAAGCAACTGAGCCACACTGGCCAGGGCTGCATTAAACCTTTCTTAAAAGGGCCCTCTTACCATCAACAGTTGTCAAATTTCTCTTGGCATTCTGAGCCTTATTGTTGCTGGCACCTTCAGTCACACTGAAATATACAAATCCTTTCCCTTCCCCTACTTCGGAGCCTGTCTTTGTGAATACCGTATTTTTCGGACCATAAGACGCACCTTTTCTTCACCAAATAGTGGGAGGAAAAGTGCCTGCGTCTTATGGTCCGAATAGAAGTAGTGCCTACGTCTTATGGTCCGAGTTACAGAGCGGCAGCGGGTCCCCCGGGACCTTCCGTGTCCCTGGGGACTGCATATTTGGTGAAGAAAAAGTGCGTCTTATGGTCCGAAAAATACGGTAAGTTGTCTACATCCCTTTTGCTTACTTCCTCACCTTCTCTGCAACCTGGCTTTTATTCTCATGCGTGTTAGGAGCTCCGTGATGATAACTGGACACTAACACACTACCCAGGCTGGATTTTCCTCATCTCTAAGGGATTTCTTCTTGAAATATTCTCATTTTGTGCTTTTAGTGACAACATTTTCCTGGTTTTTCTCTACTCCTTTGTTTATTTCATTTCAGTATCCTTTGAGGTTTCTTCTCCTGAAGATTAGTGACGTTGGCTCCCTTCACTTCTAATTCTGAAAATTCGCTGGATGGGCTCTATTTTGATAGCTTCAGTTATTGTTTAAGGTTTTGAAGAAATAAATGCACCAAGAACATACAAAGATTGTATTTTTCAGAAAGTGTATAGCCAACTAAGATAGGCCCAATGTCCTGAGGGAGAACAAGTCTCGTGTCCTTAGATATAACTATGTTTGACAAAAGTTCAAAGGTCAAGAAAGAAAAATCAGCTCATTTCAGTAAAGAGTGAAATCCTAATTCACCTGGGATTTGCCTGTTAGTGAGTCTGCTTCCATTTTCTCCTCCTTGACACTCGCCTTCTGGAGAAGGGCAAAATCTTTGCAAGGAATATCTGAAGATGAAAAAAAAAACACATTAGGGAGACAAGCTATATTTTGGAGAAAAGTTTAATGATTACAGCAGTGATCATAACATGCTATCCATAGGAATCAGCTTTAAAATACTTTGAAAAAATAGTGATGCAAAGCTCTACAACCAATCAGAATCTACCATGGTGGGGTCTAGATATTTTTAAAAAGCTCTAAATGTGATTCTGAAATTCCACCAGGGATTGAGAACTACTGGATCAGAGGGAAAAGAGCCAAAATAATATTTTGACTCCTCATTTGTGGTTATAGCAGATCCCCCCAAAATAACTTTAACCCTGTCAAAACTAAATCCTACCTAAGACTTAGCCACCATAGGTTGTGATTCTATTGGGAGCTAAGAATACAGGGTGGGACAAAAGTATTTTTACAGTTGTGAGTATGAGAAACATTTCTGCAAAAAAAAATGTATTATTTTCCATACAAACAACTGAAAACATACTTTTGCCCCACCCTGTATTTTATCCTATCAATTCCTTCCTCAAAAACATTGGTGAGACCTCTATTCAAGGGTTCTTTACCGCTAAGTTGCTCTGTGTATACCATAAATAGACTTAGGCGGTCTGGTCACCCTGAACTACTGTTTTAAGTATTTAAGTACCTCGGTGGCAACCAACTCTCCTACAGTACATTAGTGAGAAGTATACCCAAGGGCCACTTTCCCAAAGTTTCGCCAAGATTCATTAGTTATAGCAATGATCCTTAAATGCCAGATTATAAACCAATAATAGTCTGTGAAGAAATTTTCACTGATTCAGGATAAAATAAGAATACAAACAGCCGGGACCGATTTGGCTCAGAGGATAGAGCGTCGGCCTGCGGACTGATAGGTCCCAGGTTCAATTCCGGTCAAGGGCATGTACCTTGGTTGCGGGCACATCCCCAGTAGGGGGTGTGCAAGAGGCAGCTGATCGATGATTCTCTCTCATCGATGTTTCTAACTCTCTATCCATCTCTCTTCCTCTCTGTGAAAAATCAACAAAATATATATATTTTAAAAAGAATACAAACAATGTGGGAAATATTGTATGAGACCCTTTTATAAATAAAGGCAGAATTTGGGATGAAAAAATCAAATTTCTCAGCAATATACTATTTGAATGCTGCCTAAAGGTTACTACTCTGTTACCTTTGTGAAATCTCAGTCAGCTCAAACTCTTTCATTTCTAGGACAGTCAATACAACAGTTTATTTTTGTCATTCTTAGAAATACACAAGGTATCTCAAGAGGTACAAAAACCTCTAATCGGCTCTTATTGCTCTGAGTACTGATTCCTTTCCTTAACTTTTCCCCCTGCTGACCTTTTTCTTGAACCTTTATAGGTGTGTTCACAGAAATTCTCTTACCAGTCAAAGAAAAATTTATATGCATTTTAAGCTCTTTATATAATATACCTTTGCCTTCTAATCTAAAATGGATTTTGGCTATCATTGTCTCTTTTTATCCTCTAGTACTACGTACTTAGAGATTTTGATATATTCTTACCCCTCTATTCCCACTTCCTCATACAAAAACTTTTTCGTAGCAGTTCATGCTCTCAGCTATGGCCTTTTTGATGCTGTATTAAACTAAGCAATTGTTCATTCATTTATTCAACACTGAGTGTCTCCTATGTGTGAGACACTCAGAGAGCCTATCATCTCTGAATGAAAGACATTAAGTAACTGCCCGTAGGCCAATAAAAACCCTGGTTCTTTAGCTCACATTGTTGCTTTCTACCCTGAATCCTGCCAGTATTATGATAGGTACTTCAACAGTGACATAGACAACCCAGCCTGAAGACCCTGGGCATTCTTATTTCTAATAACCATCAGGAATCAAGCTACTTCCTTTTTCATACTTGGGTTCTTATAACTTAAAACTGTCCTATTATGAGAACAATGTTGAATACATCAATCCCTAACATATTTATATATTTTTCACTTTCTTGTTTCTTAGTATATCTTCCAACTTTTATCAAGGTCCCAACACAGTACTTTGAATATTTAATTTTCTCTAAGAATATCACCTCTTGAGAAGTCACTTTCTTCTCTATGCTTTAATTTCATGGCAAATCACTTCAGCACTATTTTTAGATTCCTCAAGTTGGGAATTTTTAAACTGTGCATCTTTAAACTCTGTTCTTTATCAAGGCTATTTTGGCTATGTGGGGTTTTTGTGTGTTTTGCTTTGTAATTCCATTTGAATTTCTGGATCAGCATTTCCATTTCTGCAAAAAAAAAATGTAGCTGGAATTTTGATATAAATCTCATTTGAATCTGTAGATTGCCTTGTTTCATTTTAGTATTGATCATTGCTAGTATATAGAAATACAATGGATTTTTGGACATTAGTCTTGTGTCTTCAAACTTTTTTTTAAACATCTCTTTAAATGTTTTTATTGATTTCAGAAAGAAGAAGAGAAAGAGAAACACCAATGATGTTTCTATCAAGGGGAATCATTAATTGGCTGCCTCCTGCATGCCCTCCCACTGGGGACTCAGCCTGCTATCCATGCATGTGTCCTAACAGGGAATTGAACTCTGACCTCCTGGTTCATGGGTTGAGTCAAGTATTCTACATTCAGTTTTCTATATTCTCACCTTTGTCTTCAATTACATCTTCTATGAGGCTCACCACTTCTTTGCTGTTCTTTGGATGATGTAAATTCACCCAAGTCCTGACCTCTTCAGGGAGAATTGTCAGGAATTGCTCCAGCACCAACAGTTCTAGGATCTGCTTCTTAGTATGAACCTCTGGTCTCAGCCACTGAAGACAGAGCTCCCAGAGCTGGCTCAGGGCTTCGTGAGGCCCAGACACTTCCAAGTACTGGAGATGTCTGAACTTTTGACGAGAGGCCTCAGAGTCATAGGTCTCCCCAACTGGGGTGGTTTCCTGCTGCCAAGTCACATCTCCTCTCAGGTCCTCACGGTGTTCACCCAGAGTCAGGTTTTGAGGTTTTGAGATAGCCAGCAACTTGTTCAGGGGCTGCATCTTCCTAAGTAGAAGTCCCACTTTGTTTGAATTTATCTTATCAGAGGAGTCCTGTAATTGTTAGGGTTGGGTTAAGTATCTGTATAATATATATATTACTATGATAAGTGAATTATATATTATATATATATATAGTATGATTTGAGCCAAGTTATATCTCACAAGAAAATTTCCAGGAATTCCAGGAGTTTCAGATATAAAGCCAACATTCAGGTTCCTTGAGAGACTGAAAAAAGACACAAATATGACCTTCTAGGTAGTGAACATATTAGCATAGTGTTAAAAGATAAAATAGTACAAATAATATTCTTAAAATTACTTAAGAAAATAAACATAATGAATTCTACTTTCATTCTTATTTTTCTTCTTTATAACAGAAAAATATGCTATCCCTTCCCCCCAATTAACTAAAAAAGACAAAGAAACAGAGATAGAGATCACACAAACAAGTGATAAATGAAATATTCTTTTGATTAAAACAAACTTCATAATTTAATTCCAGTGTCTCCTGTACCAGGTAACAACTCAATTTTGCTTTATAACTAAGCAAAACAAATCTCCAGGCAGGATAGTAAGGTTTAATACTGGAGATGCCTAAAAAACTTCTTAAATTCCCATTAAAATACCAATAAAGTTATATAAAATGAGTAAAATTGGCAGTACCACTAGAAATTAAAGAAAGAAACCAATTATTTAAAAATACAAGGACATTCATGAGCTATTTTATTGCTAGAAGGTTTTTTTTGTTTGTTTGTTTTTAAAAAAGTGATTCCAAACTAAAATAATTAAGATTTTTTATTTGTTAGAACTCACTAGGGGCCAGTCTGCAATGTCCACCATGGAGGTCTTAGGCTCAACTAAACAGACCATAATACTACCATGGACCACATCTGGCTATTAGACAGAAAACAAAGATTGTTAGCGGAGTGAGTAAACTGGCATTTTTCTTCAGTGGGAATCCTCACAAAATACAGCTCAAGTCAAGAGACCCACCGAGGCTGTGCAGAAAGCATCTTGACGGAGAAGCCTTTCCACAGGAGCCAATATTTCTTCTAAAACCTCAGAGCACAGCACCCAGGCTTCCCCAAAGAGCTTGGCCAACTACAACAGTCATTATGTCCAGGGAAGTTCAGATGTAGCTTTCTGTCCAATTTATAATACTGCTAGTCTGGATGCAATTTACTGTTCAAAGATCTTTTTTTTTTTCTTTTTTTTTTTTTGTTATATGCCTCTAGGCCAGTGGTGTTCAGGGGGTGATTTTGCCACCAGGGCAATGCCTAGAGACAGTTTGGTTGTTATGACTGGGAGTCATTACTGACACCTAGTGGGAGTAGCTACTAAACATCCTACAATATAGAGCCCTCTAATATAAAAAAAATTACCCAGCTCCAAATATCAATATTTTCAAGATTAAGAAACCTTGACAAAGGCAATAAGTAGTGACTAGGAGTACACACTTTGGAATCTACCTGATCTGAGGTTAAATCTCAGCTGAAGTTACCATATGTATGAAACTGAACTTTTGGTGTATGTAAGGCTTTGCCATTGCCCCACCGCGAAGCTTGAGCTGTGCTCTATTGGTTATGATGTGCAGTATTTTTAATTTAAGTTGGTTTTTAGAAGCAACTTTTAATTTTCATAGTATTTGAGGGTGTGTTTTTTTTTTCTGGTTTTCAGTCTGGTAATAAATATTATCAGTACCACTTTATATTCTTTTTATTTATTGAGTTTTTCTGGCAGCTTAATGAATAGCAGCTTTTGTAAACATTCTCATCAGTGCTGGCATTCCATCTGGTTTAAATATCAGATTAACCCTGTGATTTCTATGCACTACATTAGTAATCAGTAATTAGTATTTTAGGATTTTTTTAAGGACTCAGAAAGTTGCCTTAATCTCCCATGCTCATGTGTCATTGTTTATTTCACCTCGTTTTCAGAGGGTTTTGCTATAAATATATTTCATTTATATTTTTAGGTACATTTAACAAGTTGAAGAAATATCATCGCCCCACCCTGACCCTCTTACCTCGGCCCTCCGACCCTCCGTCTCGGCTCTTTCACGCACTAAGTCCCCGCAGCCCTCGCCCCCACCCCCGTCACCTCCACCTCGCGCCATCCGCCCGCTCCCCCGGCGGAGACCGCGGAGCGCCCCACAGGCGCCCGGCCGCTGGGAACAAGCCGCGAGGGGCGCGATCCGCTAGCGGGGCTTCCAATTCCCCGTCCCCGCGTCCTCACCGCCCGCCGACCCGGCGAGACCTACGAGCAAGGCGCCCAGCCCGCAGGCGTCAGTTCCCCGGAGAGCCGCGGGACCCGCGTCCCGGCTGGCGAAGGCGGCTGGGGTGGGCAGTCACCGCCACCAGGAAGCCCCGGCCACTCCGGGCCTTTAAACGCCGCCGCCGCCGCCGCCTCAGGTGTCATTCATTCCACAGCACGCTGGCCACGCTGTCCTGCGCACGCGCACCTGACACGGAAGGAGACCCAGAACCCCCCGCGGCCCGGGGGTCTAAATGGACCGGGCTCCGGAGGGACGGGGGGCGGGGTTTCCCTAACTCCGCCCATTGGCATAGGCCACGCCCACTCCAACATTGTGTCCAACCATAGGGTCAGGAAGGGATGGATGCAATCCTTGGAGGGTGGGTGGGAGAAGGGAGTGTCGAATTTAAGTCGCTAACCCCATCCATTAGCTAAGATCTTTCTTACCTTCTCTCAGCACCCCTATGCTCCTAATCTGCTTGGAACCCCCAAAAATAGTGACATAATTTCGACATAATACCGTCTTGCATGTAACATGGGTTAGCATGGTTTTTCTTGATTCAGTTTTGTATCTTGTAGAAGATTATGAGTTCAGGTTTGGCTTTTTGAGGATGAGATATGTTGTGACAACCAAGAAGCAATGGCAAATAGACAACTGGCATCTGGATCTTAGGGCTAGACATGTAAAATTAGTATCATTTCCGGATAGATGGTAATTGATGTCATAAGTGGGGGTGAGACTACAGACAGATAGATAAAAATAGAGAAAATAGTTAAAGGAGAGGATATTGAACCTCAGAGGAAGAACTTAAACTAGTTAGTCATGGAAAGCCTTTTAGGGAGGGAGCCATAAACCTAGGCCATGAGATGACCAAGGTAAAACAAGATGTGAAACTAGGATATTTTGTTTTGTTGCAACTTCTTCTGTAATCATTACTATGCTAAGTGAATTATAAGGATCATGTCAATCCTCACCACAATATTATATGATAGAGGTTACTATACCCTAATTTATTGAAACTGAAAGATGGCACAGCTAAGCTTCAAGCTCAGATCACTTCAACTTTGTTCCACAGCTACTCACTCAATGCTACAAGAATTAGATGATTATTGGTAAGATATGACAGAATGGTGGAATGATGTGTGCCATGAATTGTTTGTGATGGGATTGGTGGTTTGAAAATCCTATATAATAAAAGGCTAACATGCAAATTGTTCCCTTGGGTGTCTGACCGCTCACTATGATGTGTGCTGACCACCAGGGGGCATCGTGGAATGAAGGAAGGGGCCAGCTGGCAGCCAGCAGCCAGGAAAGGAAGGCCCCAGCTAGCCCTGATTGCTGGCTACCCAAGCATGAATTCTGTGCACCGGGCCTCTAGTCATATATAACTAGGTAGGTATAATGAAAAATTTAACTTGGAAGTATTGTCAGTAAATATGCTCAAACATAAGTGGGTCTTCAGGCGATTAAGAGTGCATGGAAATGAAAAATGCAATAAAGAGGAGTGCGAATACCAGCCTTCCTTTCATACCTCTGGTAGATATGAAGTTTCTGACCATGTTTTCAAAGGTTCAAGGAAACCCATACATTGCTCTTTAACTGAACAAGGGTCATTTCCCGGTTTTAGTCAACTCACTGAAGGTCCAGCTATTTTTATGGCACAACTTTACAAGTTTTCTCTTAAATATATATATAATTTATTAAGATTTTAATGTCTGTGGCTTTCTCATCCGCAACAATAGAAGCCAGAAGCCAGTGAAATATAATCTCTAACATGCTGAAGGAAATAAACTCTTATCAAGCCAGAGCTGATGTAATGTTAACAAGTAAGTTGAAAATGTCAAAGCTGTTTATTGTAATCTCTAGAGAGCCACGAAAGAAGATATGATTGTCACCATGAAGACAAAGGACTTCAAACCCTTCGGGAACTAGTAGATCCTTAAGATGCAGAGACTTGTTTGTTACAAACTCCATTCCCTTCTATCATCATGAAATTCAGCTTCTCTGATTTATTGATTCACTTATTATTAACTAAACTCATTTCCATGCACTGTATTTTTTAATTACTTAAGCCAATACTTTTCTAGACCACTTCTATATCATTCAGCAAATTTACATAGGGAATCTAATATGTGGCAGATACTGTACCAGCAATTGGGAATGTACTAGTAAACACAATCAGATGAGGACTTCCTTAATATCCTCTTTCCCTCTGCCTCTGCCTCTGCCTCTCCTTCTCCCTGATCCTGCACTGATGGTCTTGGCAGTGTAAAGTGCGCCATCTAGTGCTGAGTAGCAGTTATGTGAGATGGTTTGGGTCTCTGCTTCCACAAGGACCAGAATTACTATCATCTCAATATTAGTTCTTTTAGTTTTTATCATGTATAGTCAGTTTTTGTTACTTGAAATTAAGAACCCTGACAGATGCATCATAGTAATTATTATTTTGGGGGGAGTTTACAAAATATTTTTTTCTTTAGGAGCTTTCGGCCCTTTTAGTGCTCTTCTCCCTACATAGACTGAGAGGTAGTAGTTCCAAGCAGACAGCTCTTCATTGGTAGTGAAAAAGGCCCACTGGCATCTGTTTTGATGGAATAAATGGGAGCATGATTCTCTCAGGGTTTCAGTTATCCATTGCTGCATAACAAACCATCTTAAAATGTAGTGCCTTAAAACAGTAAGCATTTCATTTGTTCAGGATTCTGTCGGTTCAGAATTTGGACAGTGAGGATGGCAGTTCTGTTAGATAAAGGAATCTTAAAAAGTGGGTGGTTGTGTGATAATTGACTTGGGGTAAATAAAGAAACTGACGTTAGTGAGTGGTGGAAGGAAGGATAATAAAATTATTTAGGAGTAAAACTAGAAAAAGTGGGTTGAAGATATGAGAAAGTTGGTTTAACCTACCATGAAGAACATATTTCTAATAAAAAAGAAAACCCATCTAGTGTTGTATGAAAGGAGAGAAGGTTAGCACTCCCCTTGACAAGAATGGAAGAGGCTCTCGGGCCTAACAACACAAACAAACAAACAAACAAACAAACAAACCATCTATATATGAAAGGGAAGAGTAAGGAACTATATCATTCTTGTTTAGGCAAATGCTAGACAATTGATTCAATAAAGATATTATGGGGTGGTTTAAGCCTCAGACATATGGTTGGATTAAATGACTGTTGAATTTTTTACTCTGAAACCTCATGATTATATGAAGTTTGGATTGATGATATAAAATCTTTTTTTGAGCATTCAGAGAGAACATTATGAATTAGAAAATATTATTCCCACTGGTACCTTTCTGCAAGCTGAAATCTCGTCTATGATGCCAGTATTAAAGACTTCCAGATATTTTTAATGTTTTAACTTGGACCTATTCCTAGGTTTGCATTCCTGGGACATCCAAATTTGATATTGGAATATTCTTTGATATTAGATTCATGCATGCAATTCATGTTAGAGATTATTTCAGGATAATCCACTTTAAACCGCCTACATTTAATTTGAATCATGCTTAAAATATCTTCATGTTAGATGAATTAACCACAAGTTCCCTTTAAATAACATGATGTGATGGCTGCCGGTGGAGCTCAGTGGCTGAGCCTTGACCCAGGAACCGGAAGTAGCCAGTTTGATTCCAGTCAGGACACCATGACCAGGTTGCAGGTGTAACATCCTCTCCCCCCACCCAGTACAGGCTGTGCAGGAGGCAGCCAATCCATGAATGTTTCTACCTATCCCTCTCCCTTCCTCTCTCTAAAAAAATCAATAAACATATTTAAAAAGCACAAGGTTTCTCATATTCAGGATATAACCTAACTTTTCCTTTTACTTCTTCCCTATGTCCTAGCTTAGCATGCAGTATTCACAGTTCCTAGAACACGTCCTTCACTTTCACGCTTCTTCCTGAAATGACCTAATTCATAGCTGCCTATCGAAAGTCCTGCTCCTTTTTTAAGGGTGTTACCATAGCTCTCGCAGTCACACCCAGAGGTCACTGCCTCTGAGAAGGGGGCTTTCTTCCAATTAGCTTCCAGAGAGCCCCTTTGACATCCTTGTTTCTCAGGCTATAAATTATGGGGTTCAACATCGGTGTGACCACTGTATAGAACACAGATATCATCTTATCCCGCTCTTTTGTGGTCTTGGAGTTTGGCCTCATGTAGGTGAATATCCCTGATCCATAGAAGAGGACCACGACAATGAGATGGGAGCCACAGGTAGAGAAAGCCTTGAGCCTCCCCTCCCCAGACTGCATCTGGACCACAGTGGAGATAATATGCCAGTAGGAGACAAGGATCAGGGAGACAGGAGCTAGGAGGATGACCACGCCCATTGCAAAGATGGCCATTTCTGTGCTGTAGGTATCTGCTGAAGCCAGCTTCAGGAGCGCAGGAGGCTCACAAAAGTAGTGATTGATAATGTTCTGCCCCCGATAGGGAAGTTGGAAAGTAAAGGTGGTGTCCACCAGAGACACTAATGCCCCACTGGCCCAGGATGCTACAGCCAGCTGGAGACACACCGGCTGCGTCATGATGGCGGAGTAGTGCAGGGGCTTGCAGACAGCCACATACCGGTCGTAGGACATCACTGCCAGCAGCGCACACTCTGTACACCCGACCAGAAGGAAGACAATTACCTGTGCCATACACCCCACAAAAGAAATCGTTTTCCTATTGACCAGGAAGTGGACCAACACCTGCGGGACAATGCTAGTAGAAAAACAAAGGTCTGCGAAAGAGAGGTTTCTAAGAAAAAAGTACATGGGCGTGTGCAGTCGAGAATCCATGAAGGTGAGGATGATAATCAGCAAATTGCCAAGCACAGTCAACAGGTAAATGATGAGAAAAAGAGTGAACAGCAGGATCTGGGTCTGCAAATCCCTGGAAAGGCCAAGGAGGATGAACTCAGCCACAAAGGTTTGGTTTTCTTCTCCCATCGAGGGTTATGCCTGTTAACCTGTTTGGTACCAACAAAAAAACAAACTTTGGGTTTGTGATTTCAACTCCTGTAGAAGAGGCTCATTTAAAACTGACACCTAGCCGAAACCGGTTTGGCTCAGTGGTAGAGCGTCGGTCTGCGGACTGAAAGGTCCCGGGTTCGATTCCGGTCAAGGGCATGTACATTGGTTGCGGGCACATCTCCGGTGGGGGGTGTGCAAGAGGCAGCTGGTCGATGTTTCTCTCATCGACGTTTCTGGCTCTCTATCTCTCTCCCTTCCTCTCTGAAAAATATCAATAAAATATATATATATTTAAAAAAAATAAAAAAATAAAACTGACACCTAATTGGATAGTATTACCTTTTTTCTTATCCAATTTATTCTAATTAATACTAAATATAATATTTTATTATTATTTGGTTATAATTTAAATCCAATTCCCTCCCCCCCCCCCCAAATCTTCTCCCCAGTGCTCCCCTTTAAAAACTACACAGAACCTTTATCAAAGCCTTTCTGTTTTGATGTAAGGGTATTAGAGTTTATGGGTCTTTTGCTAAATGGTTATACCCATATTGTTAGGAAATGACTCTGCTAGGACTATTGCCATGCATAAAACGACATACTAACTGTTAAAAAATACTACACATTTAATTATAACATATTCTCAAAAAACATGAAATAGTTTTCGGGCATCAAATTTAATTTTACCTCTTAAAAAACAGCAAACTGTACTTGTATTTAAAAATAACCTTTAGCGTATCATACACTAAAGGCCATTCTATTTGGATTAAAGAGTAAAATATTAAAACTAGAACAATAAAACGAAAAAATAAGCCTAACCCTAATCCTAACCCTAACCCAAATTGTTGTGATATCTGGATATGACCAGATTGAAAAAAAACCATGCAGTTTACAACATAAATCAAAGGACTACAGTGAGATAATATTAAAGACAAAATTAAAAGATAACTACAAGCTGAGGGAAGTATTCAAGGGAGATGCCGGACAAAAGTTAAAATACTTCGTTACATTAAGATTCCATATTTTTAAAACACTATGAAAATTGTTGATTCCAAGGACATAGATTATTTAAAAAGAAGTGCAATGTCTACTAATAAGAAAAATATTCCATATTATTATAAGTCAATAATTATAATAACATTAATGAGAGATACATTTTTTTTCACTTGGACAATTAGCAAGATTTTAATAGCAATGACCCATCACAAAAATAATAACTAGTGTTTTATTGACCATTTAACCTATGACAGGCATTAACTTAAGAACCTCAACTTTTTTCAATATATTACCTTCTGGCTGGCAAGATGAGCAATGTAATTACATTATGAAGTAGACTCTATTATCTTATTTTGCAGATGAGGAAACTGAGTCATAGAGAGGTTAAGCTACTTTCCCCAAATCACATAATCCACAAGTGGCAGAGTTCATTACCAGTAAAATGAAGGTTTAGACATTTTTTTGTACAATACAAGTGATTAAAAAATTAGCACAATCTCTCTGGAAAATAATTTTGTCAAATACATTAAAAATTTAAATATTCACATGCTTTGACCAGTTCTCAATGGTGTCCAGGAGAGAAAAATAACCTTTTTATTAGTCTTTGCTTCTGCCATGAGAAGTGAAAATATAATTTGTAATATTCTAGGGCAGTAGTCAGCTAACTCATTAGTCAACAGAGCCAAATATCAACAGTACAATGGTTGAAATTTCTTTTGAGAGCCAAATTTTTAAGACTTAAACTATATAGGTAGGTATATTGTTATTATCTTAATTAGGGTACTCCTAAGCTGGCCTCTGCTAAAAACTCCAGGGGCCAAAGAGCTGCATGTGGCTCGCGAGCTGCGGTTTGCCAACCACTGTTCTAGGGACTTGGTTGGCCCAGGTCTACTACCATGGAAGGTTACTATATCCATTTCTATTTCCTGTCTTCTTCCTGGGACTAAACTTATAAGTCGAGCAAGGTCCCCCTTAAGAACTTTACTTGCTCTATTCTCTTGTTTTTGATTGGTGTCCAGGTGTACCCTTTGTTCTTCAGTATCATGCATGTTTCCAGCTCGAGGTAATATGATGTTATAATATGGATTTAAGTTGTAAGAGAAGTTGAGATCCTTGAAGGACTTTAGATTAGATGAAGTATCTCAACCCAAGCCTATCAGAACTCTGAACTTGATGACATTAGGGACTAGTCCAATTAATACAAAAGTGGTGCCTTTTTAAAATTTATTATTTCTTGTTTCTTTTGTAGAACTCTAATGGAGAAATGACCAGGACTAAAGTAGTATTAGGAGTTCCTGAATCCCCTAGACTGAATATCATCTAATACTCTGAAACATTATCCTAGTTTCTAAATCCTATTATAGGAGTCCATTCTAAACAAATACTGTAAGTTGCAGAAAATATTCATAAGAAAATATGTTTATCACATCATATAATAAAATAATGATTTAAAACAGACACATAGATCAATGAAACATAATAGAGAGCTCCCAAATAAGCCACACAGATATGGTAAACTGATCATCAACAAGGGTGCCAACAATACACAATAGGAAAATAATAGTCTTTTCAATAAATAGTGTTGGGAAAACTGGATATACATGTGCAAAACAATGAAATTGGACTCTTATCTCACATTGTTTACAAAAATGAACTCAGAATGGATTAAAGATTCAAACATAAAACCTGAAACCATAGAACACCTAGAAGAAAGGACGGGGGAAAGCTTCTGGGCATTAGTCTTAGCAATAATTCCTTGGCTATACCACCAAAAGCACAAGCAACAACAACAACAAAAATAGACAAGTGAAACTATATCAAACTAAAGAGCTTCTGCACTGCAAAGGAAATAATCAATGAAATTAAAAAGCAACTTATGGAATAGGAAAAATATTTGCAAACCATCCTATATAATAAAAGCCTAATATGCTAAGTATCCGGTCATGCAGTCAGCAGTTCAACCAATCAAAGCCTAATATGCTAATGATATGGGAAGGTCACTCAACCACTCACTATGATGTGCACTGACCACCAGGGGGCAGGAACTCCGATTGATAGGTAAATTTGCTGCTGGGGTCCGGCCAATCAGGACTGGGTGAGACAGGAGGGACACACCCTGGAGCCCTCCTGCAGCCTCTCCATGCCTGGCCAACCTCCTATGTCCCTTCCTGGCCTTGGTCATGCACTGGTGGGGTTCCTCAGCCTGACCTGTGCCTTCTCACAATCCAGGACCCCTCAAGGGATGCCAGAGAACTGGTTTTGTCACCACAGTGGAACGACTGGTCGTTATGATGTGTACTGACCACCAGGGGGCAGATTCTCAATGCAGGAGATGCCCCTGGTGGTCAGTGCACTCCCACAGGAGGAACGCTGCTCAGCCAGAAGCCAGCCAGGCTCACAGTTGGCGAATGCAGTGGCAGTAGTGGGAACCTCTCCCACCTCTGTGACAGTGCTAAGGATATCTGACTGAAGGGTGTGGGCCTAAGCCATCAGTTGGACATCCCCTGAGGACTCCCAGACTATGAGAGGGTGCAGGCTGGGCTGAGGGACCATACCTCCTGAGTGCACACATTTCATGCACCGGGCCTCTAGTATATTTTATAAAGGGTTAATATCTGAAATATTTAAGGAACTCATAAAACTCAATAACAAATAACCTAATTTTAAAATGAACAAAGGAATTAATTAGACATTTCTTCAGGGAAGATGTACGTGGAAAGGGGCTCAACATCACTAATCATCATAGAAATATAAATCAAGTCTACAATGAGATACTCCTCTCCTGCTAGGATGGCTGTTATTAAACAAACAAATAGAGAGAACAAATGTTGACAAGAATGTAGAGAAAAGGAAACACTTGTGCACTGCTGATAGAAATGTAAATTGGTGCAGCCACTATGGAAAATATATCTGGAAATTCCTAAAAAAAATTTATCAATAGAACTACCATATGACCCAACCGTCCTACTTCTCAGTACATATACAAAGGAACTGAAACCAAGATCTTGAGATACCTTTGTTCTCATACCTCTTGCAGCATTATTCACAATAGTCAAGACTTCTATGAACGGATGAAAACAACGTTGAGCAATCACTCAATAGAATATTATTTACCTTTCAAAAAGAAGGAATTCCTCCTCTTTGTGACAAAATGTAGGATTCTGGAGAACATTATGCTAAGTGAAATAAACCAGATACAGAAGGACTATAGGATGTCTTTTGTATGAGGAATCCAATATGGTCAAAGTCGCAGAAGCAGAGAGTGATACGGTGCTTTCCAGGGTCTGGGGGGAGAAAGAAACAGGGTACTAAGTTTTAGTTACGTGAGATGAATGACTCCTAGGGATGTACTGTATAGCATGGTGCCCTTCGTTATCCAAAGAATCACTTCCTCTCCCACAATTATTTCTGAAATTCCACGGGGAAGAACTTACCTGTACTTACCCCAAAGTAATGGCTGTCATTTTCTTTCCCCCCGTTTCCTGTTGTCTAGGTGTTATCTGAGCACTGCGGTTTCCTCTGTACCCTACAGATAATAATTATTGATATCATTAATAACAGTGACAATCATCTTCCATTTATATTTACCAAGAATATGTGTGCTAATGCCTTAGGGACCAAAGCTAAGTAATACAGTATATTTTCAAAATGCACAGAAAATATTGAAAGAAAAAAACTTTCCAAAATGTTAAGAGTGGTTGACTGGATACTGAATTTATGGGTGAGTTATTTTTCTTCTTTTCTAATGTTTTCGTATTTTAAAGTTTTCTTTACAAGGCCATAGATGGCTAATAAAGAAAAATATATAAATATAGGAAAATCTCAACAGTACTTATTTGAGGATGCCCTAAACTATTACTTTATTGCTTCTACTTTCAGTTGTGACCAAGTAACTGGTATGGAGTAGCCCACTTGCTAGAAGCAAATAAAAAACAAAAACTGAAACAATCATTTTCAGGTGCCGGACAACAGCCAGTTCAGAAATCAGCAATTTAATGGAATAAAACAGAATCAGACCCTAATATATAAGGGAATTAACGATAAACATATCTAATTTAATAAGGAAAAGGTATATTATTTTAAAAACAGTTCTAGGTATCCAGCGATTTGTTTAGAAATAAAGCAATCACATTTCTCCTTGTAAATCCAGATGGGTTAAATATCTCTATGTAAAACAAAACAAAATGAAAAAAAAACAACAAACAAAAACAACAACACACCATAATATTACTAGAAGAAAATATAGGTGAATATTTTCTGCAATCTTAGCGTTGGAAAGGACCTCCTCTATGAATACCATTAAAACCACAACCATTAACTTAAGTTGGTATATTTTATTATAAAAAATTTAAATGGATGGTTAGATTAAGAACACATACATTTAAAATATAAACAACAAATAGGAAAACTATTTTTAACATCAAAGAGCTTTTAAAAGTAAAAAATAAAATGGAAGTGATGGAGACAGTATGATAAACAGGAAATTCACAGGAGAGACAGGGTGTTAAATAGGCAATTTACAAAGGAAATACAAATGCCTAAAAACTGCCCAGGTAAAGAATGTTCATCTTCAGTTGGAATCAAAGAAATGAAAGTGAAATAATAGTTACTAATATTTTTCTCACATTAGATTAGCAAAATATTGAAACCACTCACTGTATTTTTGAGAGTGGGGAAAAGAGATATGAAAAATGTAGACACGTACATTTATAAAATCTCTGAAAGGTGGGGTAATGGAGGGATGAGGACACATAAATCAATAAAGAAATTAAAAAATAAAATAAAATCTCTGAAAGGCAATCTGAAAATATTTTTTAAATTACAAACTAATCATTTTTCCTGAACTATTCTATTTTTAGGTCTTTGTACTTTTTAAAATAATTATAGGTGTGCAGAAAGCTTTGTTTCAAAGGATATTTACATACAGAATTGTTTCCAGAAAAAAGAAATCTACAGTCTGACAGGTGATATGTTAAATAAACTGTAGTTTTCCTACATAATATAATCATATAGTATAGATCCCTGAGTAAAGTGAAGAGGTCTGAGTCACATGGACATGGGTTAGATCCTTGTTCCCCCATTTTTTAGCTCTGTGATCATAAACAATTTGTTTAGCTGTTTTATGCCTCAATTTTTTTGACATAATTAGATATAACCTAATGACTGCATAAGACAGAATTAAGAACTTAATGAAGCCAAAACCAGTTTGGCTCAGTGGATAGAGCATCGGCCTGCGGACTGGAAGGTCCCAGGTTTGATTCTGGTCAAGGGCATGTACCTTGGTTGCGGGCACATCCCCGGTGGGGGGTGTGCAGGAGGCAGCTGGTCGATGTTTCTCATCGACGTATCTAGCTCTCTATCCCTCTCCCTTCTTCTCTGTAAAAAATCAATAAAATAGATTTAAAAATATAATAACTTAATGAAAAAATAGTTTGCACAATGTCTGGCAACTACATTAAGAAATGTCTTCTTGGGGTAGTGAACACACAAAACAATAAACAGATGATATATTACAGAATTGTACACCTGAAACCTATATAATTTTATTAACCATTGTCACCCCAATAAATTTTTAGAAATCACTGTTATGATGATGCAATAACCTTACATCATTAAAAGGTAAGTAGATCGATATTTTATATAGAAAGATGTCTGACACACCATTGGGTTACAAAAATGGGTTTCGAAATAACATGGATGGTATGATTCATATAAATGATGTGTGTGTGCATCTTTTTCTTTCTCTTTCAATGGTTCCATTAAATAATACTTTTATCACAGTGATAAACTCTTAACACACAATACAACTTAGAATCCAGGCTATATGGTATATATATAATATATGATGTAGAATCCAGACTGTATGGTATATATATATATATATATATATATATATATATATATATATATATAATATACACACACACACACATATATATATTATATAATATAGAATCCAGACTGTATATATATATATATATATATATATATATATATATATATGGATTTATACATTTATGTACATACTAGAGGCCTGGTGCATGAAATTCATGCACTTGGGGGGGGGAGGGGGAGTCCCTTAGCCCAGCCTGTACCCTCTCTCAGTCCAGGAGTCCTTGGGGAATGTCCGACTGATGCTTAGGCCCACTCCCCAAGGAAGCAGGCCTGAGCTGCAGCAGTTGGATATCCTTAGTGTTGCCATGAAGGCAGGAGAGGCTCCTGCCACTGCTGCTGTGCTCATCAGCTGTGAGCCTGGCTTCTGGCTGAGTGGCACTCCCGCTGTGGGAACACACTGACCACCAGGGGAAGCTCCTGCATTAAGCATCTGCCCCCTGGTGGCCAGTGAACATCAGGTTATTCTGCCGTTTGGTCAATTTGCATATTATCCTTTTATTATATAAGATGTGTGTATATGTGGAATGGGGAAGAATACAGTTGAATTTCCAAACAGAAAAGGCGAATATTAAATCAGTGAAAAAGGAGGTAAAAGGATGAACTGTTATGTCATTTATATTCCAAGAAAGGTTAGGGATAATTGTTCTTTCACACTCTAAAGATTTGGTATAATTATCAGCTTATAATTAATTCAACAATGATGTCTCTTTATCATTGTTGGAAGAAAACTTAAGTGTGGTTAAAATAGAATAAAGGGGGTAGAAGTGAGGAGAAAGAAGGGAAGGGAAGCTGAGCATAGAGAACAGGATCCAGAGATGTGGACAAAGCAGAAGGAAGAAGGGATAGAGAAAGAGCTCAATTAGCCTGGCTGTTTTCCCCAAACTGAAGGGATGGGTAGTGAATATTTTATTCTTCTGAGGCCCTAACATCAGAACTAATATGGCCTTTCCAGAAATCTCCTCATTATGACACTGATACACAAAAATGCATACATGTGGATTATTGCACACACACCATACAACGTGCTACATAGAGCTATTTAGTCAGCTTCACAAACAATATCTCAATCAAATACACAGACATACACATGTCACAGATATATTTACATAAGTATTTCATATTATTATTTTGTTTGTTTCTTAATTCTCACTAGAGGATATTGTCCTCCATTGATTTTTAGAGAGAGTGGAAGGGAGGGAAGGAGGGAGGGAAGAAAGGAGGGAGGGAAAGAGATGAGAGACAGAGAGAGAGAGAGAAAAAGAGAGAGAGAGAATGAGAGAGAGAGAGAGAGAGAGAGAGAGAGAGAGAGAGAGAGAGAGGAGAGACCCATCTATTGGTTGCCTCCTACATGCATCTACATACCAGTGCTGGAGAATGAACCTAAAACCAAGTTACATTCCCTTGACCGGGAATAGAACCTGAGATCCTTTTTGTGTGTGGGTCGATGCTCTATCACTGAACCACACTGACCAGGGCAAAATTTTATGTTCTTATGTACAAACCCTTATGGTCACAAATCTTTCACCTTAACAAAAGGAGTGATTGTATACTGAGCCAACTGGATACTGACCAAGGCTGGGCTAGGTACAGGGGAACTCACCATGGCTAGGGTGCATGGGGAGGATGTTGGAGTATTGGGGTGTAGGTGGGATGGCACCAGCAGTGGGAGTCAGTCTGGACTAGATGGACAGCGCTGACGGTAATGGGACCCACTCTCCCCCATCTGCTGTTACACACCAAGGGGATCAGAAGCGGCAATGCCGGCATTCCTACCCTGTTTCCCTGAAAATAAGACAGTGTCTTATATTAATTTTTGCTCCCAAAGATGCGCTAGGTCTTATTTTCAGGGGATGTATTATGTTTCCATGAAGTAGGTCTTATTTTCGGGAAAACACGGTAGAAGAGTGTCCCATTCAGTCCTTGTTCCTTCACATCCCCTAGGCTCAGCTTGTGCTCCAGATCAAGAGGCTTTTAATGGGGTTTTTCAAAGCAAGATTCCTTGTTTCCCTCTGGTTCTCTACCTGCTCAGTAGGAGACGGTGGAACAAATGCAAGCTGAGGGAAACAATGAAACCTGAAGGGCTGACATCAAAGGGCAGGGGAGGGAGAACCAGGCAGTAGCTTTTCAACAGCAAGAGGAAAGTAATGTGGGAGGGTGCAGCCTCCGTGGTCTCTCTAGTAATAGCCTCATCCCTGGCGAGAAAGTCTGGAAGACGATTTGGGGGTTACATTTCTAAAGAAGAGGAATGGGGATAGAACTGTGGTCTCTGAGAGTACAACGATGTGTAAGAGAATAAATGATAAAGTTAATCTTTCCCAACACCATGCCCACCCCCCACTCCCTCAACCAGTCCTCCAGAATCCCACAAACTGAGCTTGGCAGCAGTTTTCCTATGCTCACCTGAAGGCAGAGACCAGGCAGAACCAGGGCTGAGGAGTCATTGGTTTAAGGATCCAGGGTCAAGTACGGGAGGGACTGATTTCTGCAGCCGGCAGACCCACTCTTGAAGAATAGCACCCGCTGTGGGTTAGGTGCCTGAGCAATGCCTCCCAAAGCCTGCACTAGAGTCAAACTATCAGTGTGACTTCACCCCAAGCCGTTTTGCCTTATTTGATTCAAGGTACAAACTCCAATTCTCCTAGGTTCCAGTTCTGAACAAAGAATTTTCCTTCACAGAAATATTTAAAGCTGAGGTCCTGAGAGTGATATAAACAAGCATTCCCTGGAGCTTTAAGATCCCTCAACTTTATTATCTTTCCACCCTCTGAGACACCCTAGGGCACTTAGTGTTACATTTGAAATCACAGACTAAAGCTCTCATGTCATGCTCACCACTCTTTCAAACCGCACACTAGTGCCATTCAAATAACATCAGTTAATCTATTTCTAAGAGCTTTACAAGTTACCAAACTTGTGTTTTAATTTATATGATTACATGAAAGGACAATGAGCAGATATTGGATTATCTGGATGCCAACTTTCTATTTCTTGATTGAAGGGTTGTATTCTCATTTTTGTTTACAGTTGTCTTGGTACCATGTGATCACCATAAGGGATAAAGTTTACTTTGGTTAATACCGTCCTAATATCAACATAACGAGGAGTCTTGAGAGTGCTGTTATATTAAAGTTACTAGAGGCCTAGTGCACGAAATTCATGCACTCATGTGGGGAGGGTCCCTCAGCCTGGCCTGCACCCTCTCGCAGTCTGGGAGCCCTCGCGAATGTCTGTCTGACTGCTTAGGCCCGTTCTCCACGGGGAGCAGGCCTAAGCCTGCAGTCAGACATTCTTAGCGCTGCTATAAGGCAAGAGAGGCTCCTGCCACCACCTGTGAGCCTGGCTTCTGGCTGAGCAGCGCTCCCCCTGTGGGAACTCATTGACCATCAGGTGGCAGCTCCTGCATTGAGTCTCTGCCCCTGGTGGTCAGTGCAAGGATAGCAATCAGTTCCATCCTCGGGCTGAAACTGGCTTTCTGTATTGTGTGAGGGCACAGGCCAGGATGAGGAACCTCACCAATGGATGATGAGGGCCCAGGGAGGGATGTGGGAGGTTGTTCAGCCAGGGTGGGACTGTAGGAGGGCTCCAGGGTGTGTCCGGCCTGTCTTACTCAGTCCCAATGACCCCAACAACAAACTAACCTACCAGTTGGAGCATCCTTCCCCTAGTGGTCAGTGCACATCATAGCAACTGGTTGACCGGTTGACTGTCTGCCCCTGGTGGTCAGTGCACCATGTCATAGCGAGTGATTGAGTGGCCTTAGCATATCATTAGCATATTATGCTTTGATTGATTGAATGGCTGACTGGACAACCAGACACTTAGCATATTAGACTTTTATTATATAGGATACTCTTTTAGTGGACATAAAGTCTTTTGTAAGGAAAATTCACAGTCAAAAAATCATTTTGATACAACTGCTTCTTGATCTACAAATTTCTTAAATTATTAATTTACAATAGCCAAGACATGGAAACAATCTAAATGTCCTTCTACCAATGATTGGATAAAGAAGATCTGGAACACACACATACAATGAAATACTACTTAGTCATTAAAAAAATGAAATATTTCCATTTACAACAACATGGATGGATTTTGAGAATATCATGTGAAGTGAAATAAGTCAGAAAAACATAAGAACCATATGATTTCACTCATATGTGGGATATAAAATAAAAAGCAACAAATGAACACAACAAAATCACAGACACAGACAACTCTAGGGTGGTTACCAAAGGGGAAGGTGTTGGGGAGAGGATGAAGAGGGTAAAGGGGGTCTAAAATATGGTGAAAAGAGGAGACTAAACTTTGGGTGGTGGGCACACAATGGAATACACAGATGATGTATTATAAATTTGTAAACCTGAAACTTATATAATGTTATCAACCAATGTTACCCCAATACATTTAATTTAAAACCATAAGCTCCTATGAGAATAGGTCCATTTTTATAGTCTAGTCTGTTCCTCTATTTTCTACTGTTTTTGCCAGCGCATTGTTACTAACACAGGTAAATAAATATCTCTGTTGTTTTACTTTGTAGATCTTTCTTTACAAATGAATTTGAACATTGCTTTATATTCATGTAGCCCTTTAAAGTTAGTTTTTTTTTGGTAAATTCCCTTTTTATATTATCTTGCTGTTTTGGGGTGGAGGTTCTTTATTTTTCTTGTTGATTTGTATAATTCATTGTGAATCCCTGATAGCAAGTTCTTAATTGTTAGATTTTATCTTAGATAAAGCAAAAAATTTATCCATTTTTATTTATCTTTTAACTTTGTTCTTAATGTTCGTTATTAAACACAAATTTAACATTTTATAAAATCAAATTCATCACTTTTTTCTTTATTGGTTGTGCTTTGGAGTTTTTTTACTCTAAGTCAGTGAGGTGTACTGCTACATATTCTTCTATAATGTTATTGTTCTATTTTAACTTTTAGGTACTTAATCCTATTAGAGACTACCTCCTTTTGTCATGTTAGGTAGAAATTCAGTTTTATTTTTCTCAATGTAGTCAACTAATTTTACCAACAACATTTACTGAACTATTTTTCCTTTCCCTAATGATTTTTGAAATTAACTTTGTTTTACATGAAATTTACATATGGGTCTAACTATGAGCTCTCAGTTTAGCTCCATTTGTTTATTAGTTCTTGTTTGCACCTGTACCACCTGGATTTTATTTTTGTGGCTTGGTAATATGTCTTAATATCTGGTAAGGCATCCCTACATGATCTCTTTCAATATTCTGACTAAGTATGGATCGTTATTTCTCTACATAAATGTAAGAGTAAATCTTTTGGGTTACTGAAAATATCCAACTGGAATGGCAATTGGTATTACGCTAAACTTATAGATCAATTTAGGTAGAAACTATATCTTTATAATATTAAAGTCATCTGATCCAATAGATTAAATAGTTCTCCATTTATTCAAATGATCTTCTACTTTACGAGAGCTTTTTTTTTTTTTTTTTTTTTTTTTTTTTTTTTTTACCACCATGGAGACCTTGTGCATTCTTTATTTGTTTCCATATACTTCATGATTTTTGTTGCTATTGTAAAATTGTACCATTTAAAAATTATATTCCAATTGGTTATTGCTGGTAGAGAGGTAAAGAAAACTTTTAATTTTTTTTAGGTTGAACTCTGATACAAGAAAACTTGCACATCTTTATTACTTCCAGCAGTTTGTTCATTGAATTTTTTTAGGTTGGTAATCATATGACCAGCAAATAGTAAAGTTTTATTTTTTTCTCTTCCATTTCTTATGCCTTATATCTTTTTCTTTTATCTTTTTTCTTTCTTCATCGTGTTCTTAATGACTTCCAGTACTTTGCTAAATAGTAATGGTGAGGGCAGCATTTTTGTCTTGTCCCTTAGCTTAGAGACTGCACCAATAATTTCTCTATTAAATATGAGATGTATTGTTGGGTTTTGGTGCATAACCAACCAGGTTAAAAAAAAGAAAAACCAACCCTTTATCTTATTCATGATTTACAAAGATTAACAAATAATAAATAGGTGGGTTTTTTTTTTTAACATGTATTTTTTACATCCCTGAGATTTTTATCTGATTTTATTTTTTAGTGTAATAATTTGTGAATTTCTTTGTTGGGTTCCTGTTGTTGAAACATATTTGCATCCCAGAGATAAGACATAGTTAATCATGCTGTATTGATTTAAAATACACCTTTGGATTGAATTAACTCTACATTTTTTTTGCATCTACATTCTCCCCCAAATGGAGATGTGAGTGCTGACATCTGTCCTCACAGCCATTTGGGAACCTTCTGAGAGGAAATGCAGCTCAGGACCCACCTTAATGATGCAGAATTCTCCTGAGCACGTTAGCTGCTCCAGAGACTGCTCGTGTCTTCCTCTGTTCACTTAAATGGAACTATTGTTGCCTTGAAGTCAATGCTAAGACCTCTGGACATGGGAGATGTGGGGATTATTCTTCTGCCTTGTCCTTGATGTTACTGAGCCCTTTGACTTCACGACAAGATGCTCCCAGTCTCAGCTCTGCCCCTTCTGCAGCCAATGCACTTGCTGCACCTGCAGCAGTTTGCCCCTCAACTGTGAGATGTCTTTACTGGTTTGAACTTTTTTCTCCACTATCCGAGAAAATGTTGGTAAGCTTGTTAGAGGGAGGGAAAGACAAGGCATGAGTGAACAAAGGGGATAATTTGGCATATTACTGGGAATGAATTGGTTTCAATCCCTTCATAGATTTAATTTTTTAAATTCAACTAACTTTGTCCAAACAATGTGATTCTTAGGGCTAAGTCTTCTGTAATAAATCTAGCCAAGGTTTTTTTTTCCCCACAGCAGATCGACCTTATCAAACCATAATACAATGTTGGATTCCCTGTGAAAAAGAACCATGGTCTTCACCTGATGGAGACATAAGCAGAGCTTCCATGGAGTCATTATTGATCCTCTGGGTGTAAATTCTTATACCCGCGTGTGGGGCTGGGGAGACAGTAAAGTACCTGGGTAAAGAGGGTAAGGGATAGTTGATTTTGAGGATGAAAGATTTTGAAATCTGAAGAGAAATTTCATATGTTCTTTTGATTCCTATGGATTTCCACAGTATCCTCTTCTTAAAAGAAATGTCAATTAGACAATGCTTGGTTCTGTGACCTTATCATCCCATTCCACATCAAGTAATACATGTCATTTTTAGAGAAATGCACTTACAAGTTAATGTTAAATCTGGAAGAAAGAAAGAATAATATGAAATACTGACAGCAGATAAGGTTCTCTTACAGAAGCTTCCTGACCCTGAGGTTGCCAAGGGAGCATTTTATCCTCCACATTCGCATGGGATAATAACATGCTTTTAAAAAAAATTTGGCTGAAACCGGTTGGCTCAGTGGATAGAGCATCAGCCTGTGGGCTGAAAGGTCCCAGGTTCCATTCTGGTCAAGGGCATGTATCTTGGTTGCGGGCACATCCCCTGTTGGGGGTGTGCAGGAGGCAGCTGATCGATGTTTCTGACTCTCTGTCCTTCTCTTTTCCTCTCTGTAAAAAAATCAATTAAAATATATTAAAAAATAAATTTGGAGCAGTCAGGGATGTAGTCTTCTTTTTTATTTATTTTTATTTTTTAAATTAAATTATTATCTGTGGGATGTAGTCTTCTAATATTGTACTCCCAGGGTCAGTGAGCATTCCTACCAGCTGACAGGTCACAAGTCACACTCATCTCTGACTCACTCATTGTCTTTCTGATATTTTGGCTTAGGTTAAATCACCTCAAAAACATGTGCTGGACACTTATTCCATGCCAGGATTGATCATATTTGCTGTGAAGAGAGATGAGTGAGGTATGGTTGCTGCTCTTGAATATCTTAGAGTAACAGAGAAAGAAAATAATTTCAACATAATTTGCTAAGATTAGTACATCATGCTGTAAATACATTTATGTATCTAGGATATATTTGTTTTTGTATGTGAATGTGTGTACTTTTGTGTGTCTATTCTACATATGCTGGAGATAGGTGGTAGTGGAGAATGGTCAAGAAGGCTTAGAAATCAGCAATATCCTGTAGTTGCCTTCCCACTAAGTTAACCACCAACGTGGGCATCACTTAGAACTTTGGGACAAGTGTTTAGTGTTACCCTCTATATCTTTTCAGCAAAAGTGGAAACCATTATTTGCTTACCATTTAATTTTCTCTGAGATCTAGACACATAATTGATACTGTTGCACTAAATTCTACTCTGGGAAGGGTGTGAACTCTAGCAGGAGAAGTAAGGGACCTGAGCTGAACCATAACCTGGAGACTTTATGAACTAACCAGACAGCACTTTCATTTCAGCTATTTAAAAGTAGACTATATTTCCCACTAGAAACAATTCTATATTTCTTTTGTTTGTAATTGTTAGACCATACAGACTCACTTGGCCCAGTACATTCATTCATTAAAGCAGTATTTGCTGGGAATCTGTGATGTTCCAGAGAACACACTGGCACTGGGGATAAACTGGGACTATGGTTTGGTCCTTCCTATCTGACAGTCTTTAGCCTCAGGAGCTAGGTCTTTTGTTTATATCCCAAGGAAATGCTTGGCCGAATACATTTACTCCACAAATGAAGTGACTGAATATTCAAAGTGTGATGTATGTTCGGTGAAACTGCTAACACTATGCAGAGATATGATTGCTCATATTAACATTTTATTTATTCATTTATTATTTCAATAACAATTTGAAATATTTCATCATTTTGACTCACAGATGCATCCAAATGCCTAAGACCAGTGGAAATCGGGGGTATATTTATGTCCCATCGCAGTTGTTGAAAATATCTCAAAATATCATTTAAGTTCATATGATATTACATCAGATTATATGGAGTGTAACTGTCCTTTTTTTGAGAAAATTCCTGGCAATTCCATGAGCTCAATAGTTCTTAACTTGGGATGCAAGGACTTTAATTTAGCTGTGAATGCTATTTACACTCAAGTAAATCTACAATGTCCTTGTTTTATCGTATCCTGCACTGTAGTATGCATGGCTTTATCACCAGTGGTATATTTATATCACAAATCAGAAGTATATTTATATCACATTGGAGTTGTTGAAGATATCTAAAAATATCATTTAAGTTCATAAATTTTAAATTAAGGTGGTTATTAGACCCATCACAACATTTTAAAAAATTAATGACTTGAAGAAGCACATGTATTATTATATAACATATTTGTTTTCTAAAATTATTTTACAATCTTATACATTCTATTTTTATATGTATGTCCGTGTGTGTATGTGTGCATATATGTATGCATTTGATGTACTTAAAACATTATTTTGAAGTATTTTATTAGAAAGATAAAGGAGTTGATAGTCCTCATGTAGAGCCTTAAAATTAAGACTTTAAATTAAATTTCCTTTCACTCTTTTTGGAGAGGCCCATGATATTTTATTATTATTCCCAAATTCTTAATTTTTAGACAGGATTTTTAAACAACTTTTTATTTGCTTTATTTAATTAATGACAATTTATTTAACAAAGCTCTATGCTATGTCTAATAAAGTACACAAAAATGAAAGACATAGACACAATTTTCAAAGGAGTTTGTCATTTCTGGGAGGAGTAGGCAGATAATATTAGGCAGGGAGAGATGGTGGGCTGGAGGTTGCAGATCAGTGCTATGTAGTCTGAAAAATGTTGGTGGCTTAGCATGTAAATTATGTCATAACTAGCAGCCCGGTGCACAAAATTCATGCATGGGGGTGGGAGGAGATGTCCCTAAGCCTGGCCTATACCCTCTCCAATCTGGGACTCCTTGGGAAATGTCTGACTGCCAATTTAGGCCCAAACTCTGCGGGCCTAAACCAGCAGTTGGACATCCCTCTCACCACTGGCTCCTAACCACTTGCCTGCCTGCCTGCCTGATTGCCCCTAACTGCTTCTGCCTGCCAACTCGACTGCCCCCTAACTGCTTCCCTGCTGGCCTGATTGATGCCTAATTGCTCCCCTGCTGGCCATCTTATGACAGCCATCTTGTGGTAGCCATCTGGTGGTGGCCATCTTGTGATGATGTCATGGGAGGGCGTGATACCACCTAGGCTTTTATGATATAGAATGGTGTGTCTGTTATTTTGGAAGTTCACTGATATTTGGCAGCTTTAGCTGAAGGTAAGGAAAAACTTTCCAAAGAGATTATGGTTCACTATGCAGAGTTACCTCTTGGTTTCCCAGTTTTTCAAAACAGGTCATTTTCTCTAAGACCAAAGGCAGTTCTGCAGGGTACTTTGGCTCTGATTTCTTACGCTTTCATGAATACCCATTCAAAACAGAGACAATAGAAACAATTGTATATCCAAAGACTTAAAAATATTTGCACAACATGAGATGAGAGAGGTTTGGCAAGAGCAACACAAGACTCAAAGGCTTTAGTTAGTAATAAAGTGAAATTAAATAGCATGACTTTATACATGAATTCAATCTGTCTTTTTATTATTAGATATGTGATATTCAGAATAAAGAAGATGATTTGGATCTAGTCTACACTTGTCAGATGGCACTACAAATGAACGCACCAACTTATAAAGTCTTGCAAAATTAAAAATGTTCCAACCAAAGCAGCACAATCATCTAAAAACTTTATAAAGAGGATTCTTGAAATGGTTGGTAGTGATTGGAGGAAAATTTAATTATATGTGTTATAGGTTCCACACACCTATGTTTAGCATGTAGAGACTTCGTACTGAAAAGGGAGATAAACCATGAGACAGACAAATCTGACACAGGTGACAGAATTCTTCCTTCTGGGACTCTCTGACAACCCGCACACCCAGCGGCTGCTGTTCATCTTATTCCTGGGTGTCTATCTGGTCACGGTGCTTGGAAATGTGCTTCTCCTGACCCTTGTTCAGGCTGACTCCCTGCTTCACACACCCATGTATTTTTTCCTCTGCAATCTATCTCTGGCTGACCTCTGTTTCTCTACCAACATAGTTCCTCAGGCCCTAGTCCACCTGCTGTCCAGGAAAAAAGTCATTTCATTCACACATTGTGCAGCTCAGCTTCTACTCTTCTTTATTTTTGGGTGTACACAGTGTGCCCTTCTGGCAGTGATGTCCTGGGACCGGTATGTGGCCATCTGTCACCCTTTGCATTACCCCAGCATCATGACTTGGAAGATGTGTGTCCAGTTGGCTGCGGGATCATGGGCCAGTGGCATTCTGGTATCTGTGGTGGATGCCACCTTCACCCTAAGACTACCTTACAGAGGCAGCAATAGTGTTGCTCATTTCTTTTGTGAGGCGCCTGCACTGTTGATCCTGGCATCCACAGATACCCGGACTTCAGAGATGGCCATTTTCCTCATGGGGGTTGTGATTCTCCTTGTACCTGTTTCTCTAATTCTGGTATCCTATGGCCACATCATAGTGACTGTGGTCAGGATGAAGTCAGCTGCAGGGCGGCTCAAGGCGTTCTCTACTTGTGGCTCCCACCTCACAGTGGTCATCCTTTTTTATGGATCAGCAATTGTCACTTACATGACACCAAAGTCTTCCAAGGAACAGGAAAAACTGGTGTCTGTGTTCTACACCATGGTCACCCCCATGCTTAATCCCCTCATCTACAGCCTGAGGAACAAGGACATGAAGGGAGCTCTGAGGAAAGTGATCACAAGGAGTCTCCCGAGCAGGCTTGGAGTTTGCCACTGGCAGTGAGACCCTCCTAGCTTCCTACTTGGAAGACTTGCTGAGTAGTTTTCTTAGCAAGACTAGAACATGCTATGAGTCTCATCCTTGGGCCTTATCCAGGGACCCACCCTCCATCCTTCATCCAGCACTTCCTCTGTAGAAGGACAGTAATTCATGGAGCAATGAGAAGAAGGGCCTTCCTTATGGTTAGTTTTTTAGCATCTAAGAGTTAGGAAATCCCCTGAGAAATATCCACATTTTTATAAACTATGGAACTGAAAGGAGGCAGCAATAGAATTTGGGGAACCAGCTAGTCTTGTAAGAAATATTAATCAAGCTCTGTTAACCATGATTGTTTTATTCTGATTGAAGAAGGGACATTCTGCCCTGGCAGGAGCTGACCTGGAGAAGCAGCCCTTCCTCCCCATTTGGAGCTGCCTGTTATGACGGAAAGATTAACAACTTTGCTGTAGAAACCAGAATCGCCAGTCCTTTGAAGAGCCTCAGTCCTTTTTGCACACCTGCAGGCCTTTGCAAACTTCCAGCCTTCTTACCTGTTAATTGCCCATTTGGCACTCCCTTTGGCTATTTCTGCACTTAACCCCAGCCCTTGAATATCACTGAACCCTTTAAAGACCCCTAGTTCTTTTGCATATTGTAAACTGCCTTTTGCCTACTCTTCCTTTGTAGTTCTACCTGTATAAACAGTTGGCTTATGGTGGGCTACAGAGATTTCTGTGGCTGACCTGCTGCTCTCCCATGCTGCTGGCAGTACTGGAATAAACACTCATATGATTCAACCCTGTCTCTGCTTATTTGGCTCAAGTAGTGACAGGCAGTATGAACCCATTGTTAGTCTGGTTACAGAACCTATAAAATCTACCTTTTTAAATTATGCTACATATTAATATTTATCTTATCCCAGAACCTACTCCAATAATTTTACATTTTGATATTTCTGTGCCACATCAAATAATCAATAAATTAACAAACATTACTTAATCACTTACAGTGAGGTAGGTGCTACATGTATGTGTCCATGCACATGTACCTACATGTGCATATATATATGGGGGGTGGGCAAAGTAGGTTTACAGTTGTGAATACAAGAAATGAAGTTTATTCATTATTATTTATTTATTGTATTATTTATTTGTAGTACTTGTTAACCTACTTTCCCCCACCTCTGTATAGGTTTAAGGTGGGTAGGGCATGGGCACAGTGAAGCAGAATTTATGCTCTACTTCTCATACTCTCATTAGAGAGATGAATGCTGTAATCTATTAGGACATGTAAGGTTCTCTCTCCTCCCAACTGGTGGGCGGAGCTAACACATGACTGGCACCTGTCACAGAGACATCTCCAAGACACTGAACCACCAATCAGCACGGGCCAAAGTGTCCTTAGAGCCCACCCCTTCCTGTTCTGCCCTGGGCCCCACCTCCTTCTGTTCCGGCCCTTAAAAGGGACCCCCAGGCAAGACACGTGTTGCTTCTCCGCCATTGCAGGAGTCAGCCTGGCTGGGTCTCCCCCTGTTCCCTCCCTACTCCTCCAATTCTGATTTCTCTACCTCCGTAATGGGTTCCGCCCATTACCAGGGAATAAACTTTACTTTAAAATTCCCTGGTGCTCTGCTTCCTTTCAAACCTAACAGGACACAACTTTATAAGGTAAAGATGGAGTTTTGAAAACCAACAAGAAATAGTGACATCTGAGGGAAGCAAGAGTGAGATGCTAGCCGAAACCGGTTTGGCTCAGTGGTAGAGCGTCGGCCTGCGGACTGAAAGGTCCCGGGTTCGATTCCGGTCAAGGGCATGTACATTGGTTGCGGGCACATCCCCAGTAGGGGGTGTGCAAGAGGCAGCTGGTCGATGTTTCTCTGTCATTGACGTTTCTAGCTCTCTATCTCTCTCCCTTCCTCTTTATAAAAAATATCAATAAAATATATTAAAAAAAAAAGAGTGAGATGCTATTACCAATCCTGGGCCTGAAGGACCAGGAGGAGGCAACTAGAACTTGAAGAGGGTAGCTGTGTATAAAAGGCCACCAGACAGGACCCATGGACTTAGGTACATGGAGTTGAGGGAGCAATGGGAATAAATGTTTCAAGGTCATTCTCAGCCCACCTTCTGTTTTCCTATTCCGGTATTAAAAGAAAAATGCAGGCTAACCTCCCCAGGGGACTACCCTTAATTTAATCACATCCACAAAGTCCATGTAGGGTAATATATAGGGGATCAGGACATGGACATCTTTGTGGGCCCATTGTTCTCCCTATCATATAAAGGTTAAGTAAAATGAGTGTGAGGCAGTGATAAAAACTTGGCTAAACTTGGAGATGACAAATTTATAATGGTACCAATCTGCTCAGTTGTGTGATTGCCATCATGCAAATAGAACCCTGTGATCTACCTTTTTATTTGCAAATTCCTATGGTGATATTATTTATAATATGCTGCCCTCTTGGAGCCCTTGATACATATGAGCTAAAAGACACATTGTGTGGGAGATTGAACTAGTCCTGGTACTTCCATGGTGCACAGAGTTAGAGTTGTTTTAGGGTTTGTGAAGAGGTCTTGCCTAGATAGATCTCTATTTTATTTGTTAATTATCAATACATTCTTATGAATAGATTACACAAAGCTATAGTGTCCATGTCTCAAGTGTGTTATTTGCCAAGAATATAGAGTTGGGCAATGTTCACTGGACAAAATCATAGAGTGGCTGTTAACATTGGCTGAGTGATATGCAAGCTTAAAAGGACAGTTGACTTCATCCAATCACAATAAGATTAACCCCATAATATAGAAAACAAAGAAACTCTGGGTTATTCCCAGCAGTTTCCTACGTTTTGTCCACTTATACTTGACTGGTGATTCCTTTATCACCTTTTTTTAAAATAATGTTTTAAAAAATATATTTTATTGATTTTTTACAGAGAGGAAGGGAGAGGGATAGAGAGTTAGAAATATCGATGAGAAACATTGATCAGCTGCCTCCTGCACACTCCCTCATGGGGATGTGCCTGCAACCAAGGTACATGCCCTTGACCAGAATGGAACCTGGGACCCTCCCAGTCCACAGGCTGATGCTCTAGTCTATCCACTGAGCCAAACCAGTTTCGGCCCTTTAACCCTTTGTGTCAAGCAACTCTCATATCTAAGGTGGATAATTTGAGACTGAGGGAGTTGTCAGTAGTGTGGAATTGTCTTTCTCCAGATGAAGCAAAGACCAATTATAGAAACAGAGGAAGAATCACTCAATTGTTAGCACTCTAAACATGTGTATTTTATAAACCAGTAGAGTTTTAGAGTATCTTTTTATTCTCTTCCTCACTATAAGTTCCATGAGGCAAGACATTTATCTGTTTTGTTCACCAACATGTTCTTTTGGGCCTAGGGGCAAAAGCATGCTGAGTACTGCATAAAAATTTGCTAAAGGAAAGAAAGGAAGAAAGAAACAGACAAAACTCTACTATTTATTATTATTACTTTACCTTATAAACAAAAATGTCCTTAAAAGTTGCAGATAGGGGAGGGAGGGCACCTATGGGGGGGGCAATGATAAACTATGTACACAGATAATACCTTAATAAAAAATATTTAAAAAAAAAGTTGCAGATAGAGTTTTTGGACAAACAGAAGAAAGTAAAGCAGAAAATTATAAAATGACATGCATGAAGAAGTTCAAGAAAAAGTTAAGACAAATGGAAAATAGCAAATTGTAGTGAAGTTGTCAACCTTCAGATGGGTGCCTAATCTGTGTAAACTAGTGGCATCTTCAGAGACATTGATACCACAGTCCTTTAGAACCATAGGCGTACGGCAGTTTGTTCTTCCACCACTCATGATCTTTTCAGAAATGATTTCCAGTGGAAAGTCTAAGATCCCAGTGAGTATACTGTGGCTCCTGAAAAGAGTGAAGTCCAAAAAACTGTCTTACTTTTTCTTTTCTTTTTTCTTTTCCTCTCTCTCTCTCTCTCTCAATTTCTCTCTTTCTCTCTCCTTCCTTCCTTCCTTCCTTCCTTCCTTCCTTCCTTCCTTCCTTCCTTCCTTCCTTCCTTCCTTCTTTCCTTCCTTCCTTCCTTCCTTCCCCCCCCCCCCCTTCTCTCTCTCTTTGTTAATCCTCACCTAAGGATATTTTTCTACTGATTTTCGGAGAGAGTGGAAGGGAGAGGGAGAAACGCAGAGAGAGAAACATTGATGTGAGAAAGTCACATTGGTTGGTTGCCTCCTGCAGGCGCCCTGAAGATTGAGCCTGCAATCAAGGTACATGCTCTTGACTGGAATTGAACCTGGGGCCCTTCAGTCAATGGGCCGATGCTCTATCCATTGAGCCAAACCGTTTTTTTTTCTTTTGTCCTTGCATCTTCAGTTTCCATGTAAACCAGTCACAGTTTCTTAGGGCCCAGAGTCCTGTGGGTGACCCGCTTCAGTGCAGCCTTCACTTCACTATTTCTTAAGCTGTAGATGATGGGGTTCAACATGGGTGTCACCACTGTGTAGGAGAGGGACAGCAGCTTCTTGTTCTCAGGAGAGGTGCTGGACCGAGGTCGGAAGTATGTGAGGATGGCAGTACTGTAGAAAAGGGAGACAACCAGGAGGTGGGAGGAACAGGTAGAGAAGGCCTTGCGTTTCCCCTCAGCTGAGGGCATCCTGAAGATAGTGGAGAGGATGCGAACATAAGACCCCAGGATGAGCAAGAAAGGGAAGAGGATGAACAGGACCGTGGCTGTCAGAGCCTCCAGTTCAAACAGAGAGGTATCAGCACAGACCAGTGCAATGACAGGGGGACTGTCGCAGAAGAAGTGGTTCACCCTGTTGGGGCCACAGAAAGGGAAGCTGAAAATCCATGTGGTTTGGACAGTGGCCACTGGAAACCCTGAGAACCAAGAGGCAGCTGCCAGCTGGGCACAGGCCCTGCGACCCATGATGACTGGGTAGCGCAAAGGGTCACAGATGGCCACATAGCGGTCATATGCCATTGTGGCCAGGAGGCAGCACTCAGCAGCCCCAAAGAAGAAGAAGAAATACATTTGAGTAGCACAGCCAAGGAAGGAGATGGTTGTGTCTTGGATGATCAGGGTCCCCAGCATCTTGGGCACAATGACCAAGTTGAAACCTATCTCCAGGAAGGACAAGTTCCTGAGGAAGAAGTACATAGGACTTTGTAAGGCAGAGTCAGCTGTAGTGACCAGGATGATGAGGACATTGCCCATTAGGGTAACCAGGTAAATGACCAAAAAGAGGAGAAACAGTAGAGCTTGTAGCTCAGAAGACAAGGCTGAGAAGCTCACAAGAACAAACTCGTTGACAATGGTCCAGTTTCCCCACATCATTCTTCTGCCCTGGATCTCACTGGGCATCCACTCTCTGGGAAGAAGTCGCCATCTGTTATACAGACCTCTATTATACCCTTGGAAAAGGAATCTCCTGTGGCCTCATTCTCTAGCTCCTTTGTTATAGTTATTGAAGATAAAACAGATGTACTTTCAAAAATGTAAAAACCAATCTTGACTATAGGTTTCACAATTTTTTTTGAAGAATACTAACCTTTTTTGTACTGAACTGAGGAACACCATATATATTTTATACATCTTCTGAGTTGTCTCTGCTTTTCTGTTTTGTTCGTTTGTTTTTGTATTATTGTTTTTTTTTTTGTTGTTGTTGTTATTTTTAGCACCAGTCAGTGATGCTGACAAGAGGCCAGGCCAAGCCAAGCATTTCTGAAGAGAAGGATCTTCAGAAGAGGCACAATGAAAGATGTTAACGTGAGTCTGGATATGTTTTCTACAAAATAAAAAAAGTGGGAAGGAGAAAAGCAAAGGAAGTGAATGAGCCAACATTTACCAATTATCTGTAAGGAGGAGACTTGCATGTATCCTAGCCTCCAGCAGCCATACTCAGAAAGATTTCAGTATATTGGAGGAATCTTCATCTCAAGTGCAGATAATTTCAGTTTAAACAAGAGGACACATAATATAGAAACTATGGTTTATTTTGATTCCTGGGCTAAATATTCTCCATGTGGCTATATGTGATCAGACAAAGGAAAGACAGACTCAAGATAGTATCAGACTGCAGTGTTATGTATAAACCCTTTCATCATTTTCCGTTGGTCCATTTATGTCTTCATTCTCAAGAAATATGAAACTCAAGTGCCATGTTAGTAAAGACCAACTTAAAATATGCAGGTGTGACTAATAATATTAACCCCTGTGGAAAAAGGAAACAAGTTTTCATCATTATATCAGTAACTAAGCTTCAAAATTTGGACTCTGAAATTCTTTCTCATGATTATACACTTACAGGAATAAATCTAAAGCACACAGCATGGTTACTGGTGCATAATACAATAAATGTTAACCATTATAATTATTATGATATAATGTTAGATCTATCTTAAAAATCTAGTTCTTATCTAAGTTGTTGCTCCAACTCACTGTAGCCCTTGCTTTTCTTTTCCTTGAAAAATATTTACTAATTTAAATTGATTGGAGTGACATTGATCAACATGAACATATAGGTTTTAGGTGTGGGTTTCTATGTTGCAAGATCTGTATATTACAATCTGTGCCCTTGTTTTTATCTCTGACAAAATAATTTATTCAATAGATATTGTCTTCTAGACACTGTTCTAGATATTGAAGTTAATATACCAGTAAACAAAACAAATAAAAACACCTGCCCTCATAGAACTCACCTTACACTAAGGAAGACAGATTATAAACAAAGTAGAAGGTATAGTGTGTCAGACAGCAGTAAGTATAATGGAGAACAACACAATGACTAGGAAAATAGGCATTTGGAGGTGTGGGAGGGAGTCAAACAAAGAAGGCTCCCGTGAGATCATACCTGAGTAAAGTCCTGAGCAGGTGAAGATGTGAGGCCAGGGTGGTGAAGGAAGGAAGGAGGTAAAGAACAACAACAAAAAACGCTGTTTAAAATTTTTTGCTGAATCCTATTCATTTTTAAAACTTCAAGCTAGGCATCACTTCTATGAAAATGGTTTTTTTTGATACCTTATCCATTCTCACAGTAAAAAGTAACATTTATGGGCACCAAGTAAGTGCCAGGCACTAATCCAAATGTTTTGCATGTGTCATGTTTGTCTTACAACAACCTAAAGGTATAGAAACTCATCCCACTTTACAGCCAAGGAATACAAAGAACAGAGAAGTTGAGTGGTTTTCCTAAGGTTAGGCAGCCAGCAAGTGTTGGTTGGCATCAGCATATGCATCCTGGGCAGCCTGACTCCAAGTCATAGACTAACCATCAGGCAACACGGTCACCCTCTCTGAAAACCTGAGCGAGTCTGAATTCACAGGCAAGGGCAAGCCAGGGCGTTTGGTGTTGGGTGGCAGTAGGAGAGCAAGGAGTAAGACAGTTTCTAGAGAGGACCCGGAAGTTTCAAGACATTAACAACATCAGAATACCACTTACCTAGTCTTTATCTTAGAGTAACCATTATTTTCTGTCTTGAACTCATATTCTAGATGGTATACTCCTAGAGAGTAAAAATTATACTATTTAACTTTTTATTGCCAGTTCCTAGCAAGGTTAATGTTCAGTAAAGAATTGTTGAGTGAATGGTTAAATAATGAAGAAAATATGGAAAAATCAAGGAAATATCTGTATAAATAGAATGTAAGCACAGTGAGCTTCAAGCATAAGGAACTTAGACACAAAAGACTATATACGTCAGCACTGCAGCCTCATACAATATACACGGATTTAACCAGTAATGAGTTATAAATCATATTCATTATCTCCATCTACTCCAAGCCTTCTCCTTATATCTACCCCATGGCAGAAAATGACAGCACCCACTTTGTAACATAGGAACTGGGGGGGGGGGGGAATCCTTTATCTCCCACACTTGAGTATTTTTCCTTCTAAAGACTGGTTTAGTATCACCTTCTCCATCCCTACCGCACTGCCTTTAATTTCTGGCTCTTATTTTCTCTGGCCTGCACTATTGTAGGAACCTGACTCCAGTTTGTTCTCGTCAGACCATCCTTGTCTTGTGTGTGATCCGGCAGCGACTCTGATTAAGTTACTTACCTGCTGAACGTCTTTCAGTAACTCCCTTTTGTCCCCGGGATACGGACAAACACTTTAATAAGGATTTTTTTTTCTCTGAAACCTGCTTAATTTTCCAGTTTCAAGTCCCTCACGCTGTTAAATGCTCTGGTCACACGAAAACATTTTCTGTTCTATGCACATATCATGTTCTCTTCTCTCCCTCCTTGCATTTGTGCATGTGGCTCTCTACTCTTGGAAACCTCTTCCTGCAGTCGTGCATGACTTTCTGCTCATCTCACAGCCATCAGCTTGAAACAGTTTTCTTTCTGAAGTTTCCCTCTCTTTCCTCTCATATATTTCACCTTTCTTTTCTGTTTCTGTTTACATTTTTAAAAATTTTTCTATCTATTTCCCCCTACTAAGTAGGAGATGATGGTAGGAAGGAAATTGCTGAGAAGACTTTGAACTGACTTCCTGTAACTGCCTGAGCACAGTTAGGGCTGTACGGATGCTATCAGTGTGGTATAATTCGGGCACTGCTGGTTTTGCAAGCACAGAGCCATGGGTAAGTGTGGCTGTGGTGGCAGACATCAGATGGCAGCTACATCTCTATCCAGAGTGTTTCCTGTCAGGAATAACACCTCGGAGATTCAAAGCCTTGTTTCAACAAGGAGGAACAAGACAAGATATTTCAGAGGACTCTGTGAAACTATCACATAAAAGATAGTTTGAGACCGCACAGTTATAATGGTAAGGACTTTGTATTTACAGTTCTGGTTATTATTATTTTTAGCTACTGACATGATGATTTCTGAATTATGGTTTTCTCAACTATAAAAGGATTATTATTATAAATGCCCTGCCCACTAGACAGGATGGTTGTAGGTGTGAAATGAGAACATTTGTGCAAAAACTTTGAGCATTTCAAAGCACAATACATATATTACCATTGATTTCTATCCTTTTCCAGATCCCCTAAGTTGTCAAATCTTATAAAACTCTGTTTTTCACTTGAGACCACTGATCTCTTTTCTTTTCTCTCAGAAACGTGTCAAAGAAGACACATTATTTTCGTGGTGAACCATTATCCTCTTTACAAGAGATTTCAAGCCCTGGGCCCTGTCCTCTCACCCTTTACTTACTTACCTCCTGTCAGAGAGACTTGTCTGTGTACCACAATTCCAGAGAAGCCCTGGTTTGTGTCAGTGGCTCCGGATCAGCCTTAGACTGTGTCTGAATGACTGACTCAAAGAGCACTCCTAAATTATGCAATGTCTGTGCAAGTCATCTCAGAAAAGCCCGGGAGTGTGTCTATGCCAGTCATCCCAAAGACACTCTTGGCTGTGCTTGTCTTGGTCCACATTGCTGGTGAACCTTGAAGTCTGTCTTGTCACATTCTGAAAGAAGCTTTGTCCTCGGGCTGTGTTAGGCATTCCAGGTAAGTCTTGGGCTGTGGCTGGGCCAATCCTTGTAGTAAAGGCACTCTGAGCTCTGCAGCATAAGTCACAGCAGGGAAGCTCTGGGCAGGGCCTGTGTCAATCACTAGAGAATTCCAGGTGGGATCTCAGGACTATTCTGGTCCCTGCTGTTTACTGTAGGGAAGTGATTTCTCCCAAAGCTTATTCTTTCTCGGGTGAAGTCACAGGTTCACTTTCTGACAGGTGTGAGTTTTGAGGAGCTCCCAGGAATTCAGAAATTCACGTAGATTCTGCAACCCTGTAATTAGAGGAAGGTCTATTGGAGCTCTGATGTTTCCCGCACTTGTGAGGCTGCAGAGCAAAGGGACAAAACTCAGTGGTCCATCCTCCCAGATTTCCACCTGAAAAAGATCAGAGGAGCATGCTACATATTCTCTTTAAACTTAAGTTTTAGTTTTCCCCAGTTTTATTAAGGTATAATTGACTTATAATGTTGTGTACATTTAAGTTGTATGAAGTGATGATTTGATTCATGTGTATATGCAAAATGATGACCACAGTAGGGTTATTTAACACTTCCAGCATCTCACATAATTACTTTTTAGTCTTGGAAACAATTAAGAAGTAATTCTTTGTTAACTATAGTGACCATGCTATGCATTAGATCCTCAGAACTTACTCATCTTATAACTGAGTTTGTACCCTTTGGCCAACATCTTCCCATTTCCCCCACACTACCCAGCAACCATCATTCAACTCTGTCTCTGAAAATCTGTGGTGTTTATTTATTTTTCAGATTCCACATATAAGTGAGATTATACAGTATTTGTATTCTTCTGCCTTCCATGTTGAAGCAAATAGCAGGATTATTTCAAATGGTTGATAAATATTCACAGTTTCTTTATTTTTAAATATATTTTTATTTATTTCAGAGAGGAAGGGAAATGGAGAGAGATATAGAAACATCAATGATGAAAGAGAATCATTGATCAGCTGCTTCCTACAGGCCTCACACTGGGGACTGAGCCTGCAACCCAGGCATGTGTCCCGACTGGGATTTGAACCATGACCTCCTGGTTCATAGGTCAATGCTTAACCACCGGCTGGGCTCTCACATTTACTTCTGTTTTTTCTCACAGTTTCTTTATTCATCCATCTGTTGTTTGCATGTCTTGACTATAGTAAATGATTAAAAACATATGGCAGTGAAGCAATCTCTTCAAGATAGTGATTTCATTTCCTTTGTGCCAGTATTCTTTCACATTTCCTCTCACTTTTGATTCTCATTGGGCTGGTTCCCAGGAGTGTTTCATACCTGGACTTGAGAAGTTTTCAGGCAAAGAAAGGCAAACCTATTATCATTATCTAAGCCAAGTGCAGAATATTAATGAAAACTGTAAGCACTTGGTTGGCAATGTTATTGGTTGAAGTTGCTATTAGCTCCTGATTGAGAGAAGGAGAAGAAAGTCCAACTAGCAGTTTCAAAATTCTAATCCTCTGGAATAGGAATTGAGGTTGAGAGAGTAAAATAGAGTCCATGCTTTGAGATAAAATTTCCCCCAACTAATTAGGGCTTCATCTGAAGGCTAATGCATATATGAACATTTCTTTCAGTGCCTCTGAGACAGACATTTGCCTGCACATTTCTTTCTGAAAACCGTCACCATAACTGATTTGTTCACTATCCTTTGTTTAGTATCCAGCATGATGCCTGCACATGTCCCATCAATCCCAAACGGACCCCTTGTAAAAGTAGAAGATGAAGAAAAAGTACTATCACCGATCTATATAATGATGTGTTGTTCTGAGTCTATTATAAAAAACAGATACCTTAAAAATTATGAATTAAATAATAAAATATTTATTTCATAGTTATGTGTTTGTCTCTATTGTTTCTGATAATTAATAAATAACTTTGGGATATGAATTTGAATATCTGTGTGCTTAAATTATAGCAGCCCCCCCCCCTTATCCATGGGGGATATTTACCAAGACCTCAGTGGATGCTGGAAACCTCAGATAGTAACAAATTTACATATACTATGTTTTTTTCCTATACATACATACATTTTATGGCTTCTGTTTGGCACACCTAAATCACCAGCATCATCACTACTCTTGGGCTTTTGGGCCATTATTAAGTAAAATAATGATTATCTATAATAATAAAAGCATAACATGCTAATTAGATGGGACAGCTGAACAACCTTCCAGACGTCCTTGCAGACGTCCTTCTGGACGAAGCCACAGGGACTGAGGCAGAGGTGATTGGGGGCCATCAGGCAGGCAGGCTAGTGGTTAGGGACGATCAGGCAGGCAGGTGACTGGTTAAGGGTGATCAGACAGGCAGGCAGAGGAGGTTAGGGATGATCAGACAGGCAGGCAAGAGGTTAGGGGTAATTAGGCAGGCAGGTGAGTGATTAGGAGCCAACACTTCCGAATTGCAAGAGGGATCCCTTCCCCTCACACACACATCCCCTGTACATGAATTTCATGCACTGGGCCTCTAGTTAGAACATAGGAACTGTGGTACCAGGACAGTTAATCTGATAACCAACATGGCCACTAAGTGACTAATGGGAGGGTAGTGTATATAGTGTGGTTCCTCTGGACAAAGGGATGATTCACATCTCAGGTGGGATGTAGCAGGATGGTGCAAGATTTCATCATACTACTCAGAATGGTGTGTAATTTAAACTTATGCGCTGATATTTGGAATTTCCCATTTAATATTTTTAGACTGCAGTTGATTATGGGTAACTGAAACTGGAAAGAAAAAACCATGGATAGAAGGGGACTAGTGTACGCATCTGAAAAAAAAGTAGAAGTAATAGCAACTCACACTAGAGTGTAGATGTTGAACTTGGAAAGAACACCATACACTGAATTGAGTTCTAGGTTTAGGATTTTGGTGATGACTTAAAAATAATAAATTAAGTATTTATTGTTGAAAGTGTTATATATGTCCCTTTTATCTCCCCATTGACCCCTTCTAGCCCCCCTGCCCCTGCCTTCACCACCCTATTGTCTATGTCCAAAGGTTATACCTATATGCATACAAGTTCTTTGATCTCCTACTAAACACCCACCCTCCCATGCCTTGCCTCTGAGATTCTATAGTCTCTTCTATGCTCTATGTCTCTGGATTGGTGATCAATTTTTTAATGGTCATTTTTTAAAATTCTAACTTTCAGAAGAGTGCTCCTGGGCACTGGGGAGCTTCTCCAGGAGATAGAAGTGCCTGGGAGTTTTAATTCTTCCTTTTCCCTACCCCATGTTTCACCAGCAGGCAATGGATAACTGAAGTGGGAGTACAAAAGCCTACTTCCTGTGACCTGAAGCAGAACAAACTCTGAGTTTTATTTGTGCTCTGCAGTTTCCTGATGGACGAGGCTGAGTCTGGGATTTCACCTGAAATTACTTTTTTTTCTTGCTTAGTTTCTTATCCTAATCTGCTTTCCCTTAATTTAATGCTTCTTTTTAAATAACTCTGGTTCTGGGAGGACATGGCCTACGTGAAAAGCCTTTGGCCCTAAGGAATGACCAGTTACTTCCTGTTTTGGGTTGATGTTTCTAAAAGGTGAGACGGGATTCATATCAGGGATAGGAAAGAAAAAGAAAGTCTTCCATCCTTTCAGAATATCTATTCTCTCCCACGGGAATTGCTCTTGTTGTAGAATCAACCTGCCTGTCATCAGCAGTGCTTTTTTTCCCCACATGCAGTCCACCACCAAGTAAAATAAATTATTCCCCCAAAAATTGTTTGGAGTCACTTGCTACTGATACCACTCTACTCCACGTCACCACCACTTCTCAGCTGGATTACCCATTCATTTGTTCATCTTTCTCATACTGTAGAAAAATTGGAGGATGATTTCATTGTAAGATGAAAGTTTTATTGGGCAAAGCAAACCAGAATAGGTAGAATAAAGTGATAACCTTCAACACTGAAATGAATGTCCTTGACCTTTACCCAGGAACCCTATTAACTGTGGTTTTTTTTTTAATCTATATATTTTTATTGATTTAAGAAAGGGAGAGGGAGAGAGAGAGAGAGAGAGAGAGAGAGAGAGAGAGAGAGAGAGAAACATCAATGATGAAAGGGAATCATTGATTACCTGCCTCCTGCACGCCCCCACTAGGGATTGAGCCCGCAACCTGGGCACGAGACCTCCTAGTTCATAAGTTGATGCTCAATCACTGGGCCACACCAGCTGGGCTTCTCTTAATGGTTTTTAAGAAAATGTTGAATGTGTGCCTCTGCCCGAGGCTCCATCCCTGGAGAGAGGCACTTCTTGCTTTTTGTAGCTTTTGGCTCCTGGAAAGTGGCAGTGACTCCATGACCATCTAAGGGTTATCCCAATGGTTTAGAACATCACACCAATCAACTTTGTCTCAACTCCATATGTCTTGTTTTAAGTAAATCATTATCACAATTTTCATTCTTCTTTTAAATATGTTAATATTGTATGTTAAATATCTATTGTGGCAACTTTCAGCTTCGCTGAGCTGCATGCTGGGGAGGCTGTGTTGTCTCTCCAAGTACCAACTCTTGCTTCTGTTAATGCTCTGGCTTCAAAGTTGCATATATTTTGAGTGGTCTTCCCCTAACCATATTTACCTATAATCTTTTAAGAACAGAGATCTGCAGAACATATGGCTTTTAGGGATGCCTGTGCCATATTAAAATAGAGACAAGTGTGCTGCTCACATTTTCAGAGTTACAGGTACATTAGGGAGAAAACCAACATGTGAAAAGTACAGTATAGTGTATACAAAATTTAACTTACCTACAGATGAATTTGAATGAATACACGTAGGACAGCATAATTTATGCTGCTAGAGCAATCACTGAAGGACCTTGAAAGATGAGGTGTATTTGGCTAAAATAAAGGTAAAGATGATTTCAACTACAGAAAATAGAGTACCAAGACATCAGCAACAGCTAATCATCTAAACTATTAACTCAGAAGTCTGAATGAAATGCATGCCTTTTCTCTAATTTACTCACCTATTTGTTCCATATTCCTTAAAATGTATTTTTTTCTAATTATAAATTAGTAATTGAGCTTTTTTACTTACTATATAAGCAAAATTCAAATATGTGGTGTCAGATATTGTTGACAGGATTGTTTGGAAATAAGCTGTTGGGAGTGTAAAATGGTAAAATCACTTTGGAAGGGTATTTGCCCTTAGATAGCAATATTACATATGTATTTACTCTTTGTCCAAGAAATCCAATTTCTAGATTTTCATCTGTAAGATATACTGACAGAAATATTAAAAGGCAGAGTAAAAAAAGCTATTGTTTACAGTATAATTTGTAATAATAAAAGACAGAAATGATGGTAAGTCTACAAAACAGAGACTATCCTATATAATAAAAGCCTAATGTGCAAATTGTTCCCTTGACCATGAGTTCGTCAGGAGTTCAGCCAGGAGTTTGACTGGGAGTTCGACTACTGACCACCAGGGGGAGTCACAGAACATGGCGGGTGTCTGTGAGGTGGCGCTGGCAGCGGGTGGCAGTGGAGGTGCTGCTGGCCCCAATGGGCCCCTATGAGAGCAGGACCACAGTGGAATGGCGAAGCAGGTGAGTAGGTGGTGCCAGGCCAGGGCTGGTTCAAGCAGGGCCCAATCACCCCACCAATTGCCCTACAGATGGTGACCAGCAGTGGCAGTGGGGCCAGGGCTGCCGCTTGGCTCCCAGGTACTGAGGGAGTTGGGCTGGGGGCCCAATGGCTCAGGCAGAGGAGTGTGCATGGGGCTCAGGGGGCCAGGTGCTGCCCAGAGTCCAGAAGTCAGCTGGGACCCACCTTTCCACACCACACGTTGTGCTTTGATCGCTGGCCAGGCCTAGCGACTGCACCTGTGCATAAATTTCATGCACTGGGCCTCTATGAAGTTATTAAAAAGAATGAGAAATCTTTTTGTGGTTAAAGAAGAGGTATGTTGTAATCATCTTGGATCCATTTTAAGCTCTGACAAAAGCAGCGTCATGACAGATATTTATGATATCACTTCACCGAGGCATCTGAATGTAAATATGGGATAGAAAGATATCCCATGGAAGTTCAAATGCTTCTTCCTGAGAAAGCTAGAGTAAGGAAGAAAATTATTATTGGGGTTATGAAAGTGTGTGTATGAGGACTATTTACCCACTTTCCTATATCTATTCTACATACCAATGAGTTTAAAAGAACTAACACTACCTAATGGATCTTACAACTGAAATAACACAGTGAGGAGAGTTATCCATTGGGAGAAATCTTGGAGTTTTATATCTTGTAAATGGAATATATTTGCCCTCACAAATAAAGAGAGAGTAACAAGATACATTTTTATTGGTTTTCTCTTTATGTGTGTCCCTAAATTAATATTACAAGCAGGACACAGGAACGTAAACATCTGGAATTACCTGATACGGAAGTGTAGAAGTACCAATAAGAAAAAAGAATGTAAGTCTACAGTGGGCAGGCAGAGGAGTTTTCCAGGTGGTAGTACTGTTTTCTGTCTACTGAGCGTCCCAACAGTCATTTCAACAGCTGGGTCTCATCCCAACAGAGATATAAAGAGAGTAATCCCAAATATAAAATTGATTGTTTGCCATTCAATAAACTTTAGTCTTATCTCTTAACGTCTGCAGATGTAGTTTCTAAGGCCCAGGGCCTTGCGGAAGGTCCGGCTGAGGGCATGCTTCACCTCATTATTTCTCAGGCTGTAGATGATGGGGTTCAACATGGGAGTCACAACAGTGTAGAACAACGATAGCAGCTTCTTGCTCTCAGGAGAATTATTGGACTTAGGCCGGAAGTAGGTGAGGCTTGAAGATACATAGAAAAGGGAGACCACCAGGAGGTGGGAAGAGCATGTAGAGAAGGCTTTATGCTTCCCTTTTGCTGATGGAATCTTGAAGATGGCAGCAGCGATTTGAGAATAGGAACATAAGACCAGCACGCAGGGTATCATGACGACCAGAATGGTTCCAACAATCGCATAGACCTCAAACAGTGCTGTGTCTGCACAGACCAGCCTCAGCACAGGTGGGCTGTCACAGAAGAAGTGGTTCACCTTATTGGTGCCACAGAATTGGAAGCTGAAGAGCCATGTGGTCTGCACAGTAGCTACGGGAAAGCCAGGAAACCAGGAGGCAACAGCCAGTTTGGCACGTGTCCTTTGGTTCATGATGACTGGGTAGTGCAAGGGATTGCAGATGGCTACATAGCGGTCATATGCCATGATGGCCAGAAGAAAGCATTCAGCAACCCCAAAGAAGAAAAAGAAATACATTTGTATGGCACACCCAGGGAAAGAGATGGTTGTGTCCTGAGCAAGTAGGGTTCCCAGCATTTTGGGCACAATGACTAGGTTGAAGCCAATCTCCAAGAAGGACAAGTTCCTGAGGAAGAAGTACATGGGACTGTGTAGCATGGGGTCCGCCAAGGTAACCAGAATGATGAGGCTGTTTCCCATCAGGGTGACCAGGTAGATAATTAGAAATGTCAGGAAGAGTAACAACTGTAATTCAGTAGGTAGGGAAGAGAAGCTCACGAGAATAAACTCAGTTACTCTTGTCCAATTTCCTCCAACCATAATTATAGAAATGAATTACTAAGAAGGAATCTTAATAACAAATGTAGAATCTGAATTTCTAATCAAGACTTTCGCTCTCTCCCTGACTCCAGCTGGGAATTCATCAGGGAAAGAGGCAAAGTCAGGTTTTCAGTTAGATGAGGAAGGGTCTTGCATTGTCTAAGAATAAAGACACAAAGAAAAATGGTTAGAGATTAAACTCTAAGACTGGCCTGATTTCATTTTTTGGAGTTGATATTTCCTTATTTGTACATTAACATATACATAAAGGTCACACCCTTTTAGAACCATGAATCCCTGAAGGGGCCACTAAAGTGTCCATTTTAGGAGATAGTAATATTCCTGCAAACACCTAAACTTTGGAGAATATAAACCAACATTCATGATTTCATTAAGCACATACAATTTCATACAATTTGTTAAGATTTTAGAAATATATAATTATAATATAGAACAATGTTATCTAATAACTCTTATACTCTTCATAAATTTTTCTTGCTTGGCTAGAATTTGAGAAATAAAGATGGACTAGCATGTATTGAGGATAGTTAACATTTGCATGTGTTTTGCCCTCCTAGTGTACATTTAATAGGTGAGGAAACTAATCACAGAGAAATTAAGAAATAGCAATTAGAGTGACAGATCTAAAATTAAAACCACATCTATTGGATTCTAAAGTCCTCTGATTTCTACTGAACCATTCTTAATTGACTATTCTGCCTTGACCTGAGGACTAACTCATTAAAGCTTAAGAGAATTAGAATTAGTATTTCTGTCACATCACAATGAAAAAAAAAAGAACCAAGAGAATCAACATCATTAACATTAAGATGCTCGGGATGTGAAAACAATCTAAGAATTGATTGATAGGTGAATTGATACAGAATTCAAATAAGCAATAAAGTACTATCCAGCCATAAAAATAAGGAAATTTTTACTTTCCATTTCAAACAACATAAATGAACCATGAGGACATTATGCTAAGTAAAATAAGTCAGACAGAGAAAGACAAATACTGTATAATATCACTTATATGTAGGATCTGAATAAAACAAAACAAAAACAGACAAATACAACTCAAAGAAAAAGAGATCAGATTTGTGGTTACCAGAAGTGGGAGCAAAGGGGTGGGAGAATTGGAGGAAGGTGGTCAAAATATATAAAGTTGGAGATATAGGATAAATAAAGTACTACTAGGAATGTAATGCACTACATAATGACTGTAGTTTACACTGCTATAAGATTATATATATATGAAAATTTTTAGGAGAGTAGATTATAAGAGTTCTCATCACAAGGAAAATTTTTTCTTTTATTTTATTATAATCTATATGAGATGATAGATGTTAACTACCCCAATTGTGGTAATCATTTCGCAATATATAATTATGCTACACATTATATATATATATATATATATATATATATATATATATATCAATAAAACTGTAAAAATGTTCAGGAGGCTCCCTGAACATTTTTAATATGTAAGCCAAACAATTATGCTACATACTATATATATATATATATCAATAAAACTGTAAAAATGTTCAGGAGGCTCCCAAGAATCAACTGGATCCCCATTCTGTATTATTTGTTTCTAATATCCAAACGATTATCAAGAAGCTCTTGTTTTGTTATTTTGGTAATTTAAAATGTTGAGTTCTAATGAAGAAATTATAAAATGAAGTTGGAAAATGATATTGACTGAGAAGCTGAAATAAATTAAGAAGGAATTATATATGGTTAGGAACTATTATAAGAAAATTAGAAGTTTAATAACAAATAAAAACATTATTAGGAAGAGATCAACAGAAGGATTGGTATACATGCATATAAGTACAACCAATGGACACAAAACTCTGGGGAGGGAGGGCATGTATAGGGGGAGGGCAATGGTAAGCTATGTACACATATAATACCTTAATAAATTTTAAAAAATAAATAATTAAAATCAATAATTAAAAAAAGGAAAAAACATTATTAGGAATAAAAATGATAATTGACACAAAGTAGAAGAGAAACAAGTATGCTGTATGTGTTTTGAGTATGTTATATCAATACAATTTTATTTTTTGTGAAGGAATTTGGACCTTATTCTATAGATTGAGAGAGCCATCTGAATATTTGCAGCGAGAGAGTGGCATTGTCATATATGTCATACAGAAAGATTACTCTTTCTGTATGACATATATACTGTTGGGAGAATGGATAGAATAGGGAGGAGTTAGGGAGGGACTCAAGCTGAATGCCTGGGGTGAAGAAGACCAGTGGTATGCTTATTCTCCAGTTCTGTTTTCACTTATAATCCATTTTCAAAAAGTAAAGAGGATAAATAATGAAGAGAAGCTACATATTTATCAGGTTGTGGTGAATAATTTAAATTTTAACAATATATTTAAAACTTCAAAATATTCACATAAAGAAATAGAATCTTACCCAACAATAATAGTCAAACTGATCTAAGATGTCTTTGAAGCACTAAAAATTAAATGAAACATATCTAGTTTTGAGTCCAACTTCAGAAAAAAAAATGCAAGTTTTAAAAAAGAATAATTTAATGATCAATAAAAAGATCAATAATAAAAGACTCAGAAAAGACCACCTAAGATGGTGGTATGGGATCATGATTATTAAATTAAAGGCTGTAAAATACATTGCTGGAAATGTAAAAAACTGAATCCATAAATTAGAAAAGAAGTTTGAGAAGCTATACCCAAATTACTGAGAAAAAAATTTTAAAAAGATAAAAATAATGAGGAGAATAGTGAAGTAAAATATAGGAAATAAATGTAATCTAATAGGTATTCTAGAATGACATAACAAAGGAGAGAGAAGAAACACAATATTTAAAGAAGTACCAGGGAAAGAATAAACATCTCTCAGCTACAGGAAGATGTGACTTTTTGAACTGAAGGAATTCCTAAGCACAAAACAAATTTATTTTTAAAGATTCGCACAAACATATGTCTTCACATTAATGAAAGATTTTGTTTTTCATTTTGAGGATAGTGAAAATTCCTATTTATTAACAAGCCTAGAAAATGATAAAAGCAAAACAAAACAAAATCGAAAACCTCTTTATAAATTATAACCAAACAAAAACTCTAGCCCAACTATGAAGGAAAAATATAAACCAGAAAACTTCTGTTTCTAGGAAAATGGGGTAGATATATGTTTCCTTATTTTTCCCCACTAATATAACTAAAAACTCTAGACATTATATATGAAAGAAACACAAGATTCTGAAAAGTGGAGAGAAGGTACGCCAGCTAGGCATTTCAGAACCCAAGGAAAGTCATGGTGATTAGTTTCCTGGTGTTTTTGTTGTTGTTGTTGTTTTTGTTTTTTTGGCCTCATTATGTCCCAGACGTGGGGCTGAACATATAAGCAACATTAAAATGCCAAGAGGCACAGAAAAAAATACTTGAACAAACGTCTGCTTTCATTATCCTAAGGACCAAAAAATAACTAGTATAGCAAGATTTTTAAATAATAACCCATCTACTCCAGCTAAACACTATTTACACACACACACACACACACACACACACACACACACACATATATATATATATATATATATATATATATATATATATATATATACTGTATATGAAAAATCAAAATAGCAACTTTGGCCCCATTCTGACTCACAACAGAAAAGTTTGAGTGAGAAACTTAGACTTCTACCCTCAGCAGCTGTATAGATGCCCCAACACATCTGCTGGGGTGGTATTAGAGAAGTCCTGGGAAGCCAGGACTTTCCTCCCAGCCAAGCAAAAACAAAGCCCACTATCCTGATAACAGTGAAGACAATGTGGGAAGCCTGGACTTCCCCCCCATCCTGGCAGCAATGCAATGGCGCTCCCACCTCCTATCTCTGCAAGGGCGATGTTAAAGGAAGCCAGCTAAAACAGAAGGCTTAAATAAAATTCGGAGTCTTACAATGCTACATACTCAAAACATCCTGGTACCCAAATCAAAAACCTGAATAGGTATAATAGACTTTTTTTTCTTTTGATTTTTCAAAATGATGATTGGTGGTTGAAGCAAATGTGTAATACTATCCAATATGGTTCTAAATTTATTTAGAAGAAGTATTTATGAGAATTGTATTATAAATAGGATGATCAAAGGGAGGTAAAAGAAGGTTAGGTTTCTGCAATTCCCTTAAACTGATAAAATGACCACATTGGTAGACTGTGATAAATTATGTACATATAATGCAATGTCTACAGCAGTCACTAAAGAACTGATACAAAGAGATCTATTTAAAAACACTCCAGATAAATCAAAATGGAATAATAAAAATGTTCAAGTAGTTTAAAGAAAGGAAATGGGGGAAAAAGAAAACAGAAATGAGAGAACATAAAATAAAAAATAAAAATGGCAGTTAAGCTCTAACATATCTATAATTATATTAAGTGCAAATATTCCAAATATACAACTAAAGGACAGAGATTGGTAAAGTAGATTGAAAAACGTGATCCAATTATATATTGCTTACAAGGAACTCACAGCAAATATAATTAGATATGTAGTTTGAAAGTAATATTTGAAAACATACATCATGCAAATATAAATTTTAAAATGGTTATTCAATTATTTATATTTTATAATTGTGACACTAACATTTTTTCAGAATTTAAAAATATAATACATATAAAAATTCCCATAGATTAATCTCACTTCTGAGTATAGATGCAAAAATTCCAGGCAAAATTCCAAATAGAGAGAATATTTACAAGATAAATGTTAAGAGAGTGTTACAGATTAACCAAGAGAAAATCAGGTAAATCTATAATTGTTGAATTTACATAATCAGGAATCAAATGTCAAAGAAGAGAAAAAAGTTCAAAGTTATAAGAAATCAAACAATTTTTAAAAGATTAATTTTTCTTTAAAATTTTAAATTGGATATTTTGTGTAAAAGTGAAAGAATATAAACATTTCAACAGTGTAGTTCCAAATGCTAAGTGGATTGCACAAAATATATTCAAGAGACTTTGAACTAGCAATTCTATATATTCCATTTTAGATTTCATACAGGTTTTATCTATCAGAATGAGCCTCTTAACTTTATTTATAATATATAATTGAAAGAAATAAATAATTGAGGATAATATAAGTACAGAAAAATAGTAGATTGGTTAAATAAGCTGTGTTATATTTATACTATGAAATACAGTGAATAATTTAAAAGTATAAAACAATCAAACAGCATGAGAAACTATTCACTAAGTTCTGCTATGTTGATAAAGTAGGTTATAACATAGTAGGTTTAATGTAAGATTTACATATACATATATATACAGATAGAAAGTTCTATTTCAATTCTATTTCTTTGTAATATCTTAGTAGTACAGTTGCAAGTGTTTAAAATTTTCATTGCATTTTATATTTTTTATATTAGCCACAGTGAAAATGTATTGCTTTTTTTATTTGAAGAAGAATTACTTGAAATTAGTAAGAATAAAATACATCATAAAATAATTCATAACAAAAGGGAAATGGAAAGACAAACTGGAGAAGATATTTGCAATAATGACAACAAATAATAAAATATATTTTACTACTATATAGTGAACCATATAAACAACTTTCACAAAGACATGATTACCCAAAAGAAAAATAGAAGACACAAAGATTTATTCCATCAAAAGGTACCAATGGCTAGTAAGCATATGAAAATTGTTCTATTTTGCTAGTAATAAAATAAAAATTGTTATCATTGAAATTCAATTTCTTTATCAAATTTGAAATATTGAATAATATTCAGTGCTAGAAAGGAGTGGTGTATTAAGCAATATCTTATTTGCTTAAGGCTCTGTAAATTAATATTGTTTTTTCTCTGAAATCAATTTGATACAATTGTGTGAGGATCCTTTATTTTACAATGATTTTACATATAACTTTGTTTAGTGCTGTTATAGTCATAACTTGATAATGATCATTAATAGATAAGTTAATGATTCAATGATAAACAATGCAAAAAACTCATAGATAGACAACAGTATGGGGATTACCAGAGGGAAATGGGAAGGTAAAAGGGGTTAAAGGGAGGATAAATGGTGAGGGAAAGAGACTTGACTGGGTGGTAAACACACAATACAATATACAGATGATGTATTATAGAATTGTATACAGTAGGTCCTTAGGTTACACCGGAGATCCGTTCCTACGGCGAATGAAACTCCATTTTCGCCGGAAGTAGGAACCCACCTACATAAGCACCTACGTCACTCAGATGGAGCACATACACAGCAGTAATGAAGTGAAACAATAAAACAATTTAATAAAACAATTTAAAAGAAAGAACAATTTCTGACCTTTAATTGTGGTAAATAAATAATAAAAAACATAAAGCACATATGTACATACATCTAAATGACGAAACATTTTTTATATATATGGGAGATGGCAATGCAACCATGAAATGACATATGTAGAGTCCAACGTAACCCGAGGACTGCCTGTATACCTATATAATTTTATTAACTAATGTCATCCCAATAATTCAATAAAAATAAATAAAAACTATGTATTTAAGAATCTATGTAATCATTTAAGTAATTTTGAAGAATATTTAATAGTGTAGTATAATGATTATTTTATAATATTAAATAAAACATAAAACCAACACTACACACATATAAATTTCCAATTTTGTAAACATATGCTTGTGTAAAAAGACTGAAAGGGTATATGCAAAATTTAAAAGCGATCTACTTCAGGTAAAAGGAGAGGATTTATTTTCTTATTTTTACTTCCCTGGATTTTCAAATTTTCTACAGTGAGCTACATTTATTATTTATAGCAATAAAAACATTAAAATGAGAATGATGATGATCACAATGTTGAAGAAGCTGGCAATATGTACCAAGGACATAATACATTTATGCTTGGTGCTTTTTTCATTTTTATTTTCTTCCCACACCATCATTATTCTTCTTATATTAGAGATGAATATGTAATTTTTAGTTAAGAAACTTTGTAATTATATAGAGAGTAAGTGACAGAGCCTGAACTTAAAACCATAATCAGAAATATAATTTTAAAAACTCTAAGATTTTTAACAAGGCATATAAAAGGAACATAACCTACACCGTAAATATCATCTTTGGCCCCCCACATCCATCTCTTCCTCCTTTGCTCCAGTGTTGAGCTTCTTACTATTTAGGACGAAATACTCGTGTATGTCTATACTTTTGCATGAAGTATTATCTCTATCTACACACACCCTCTCTTCCACCTGGCTGACTTCTTTCTGATCCTCAAAACTCAGCTCGGTCTCTCATGTGATGTTTCCAGATATAATTAATAATCTTCTCTGTCTTCCTATTCTTTCAAAAAATTTTATTAATCTGATATTATAATTACCTATTTACATCTCAATCTATAAACTCTTTCAGAGCATGACCTGTTATATTATAGAGGAAGCTGATAAGCTGTTAATAGGTGCTTTGGGATAAATAATTTAATGAAAGAATACGTGAATTTGACAAAGTTCATTCTTCCCAGTGCTTCCATTCATCATTAAAGTTCTTACTTTTTTCCATAACTGCTCTTCCTTTAGTCAGAATTCTACTTTCATGAGAAGTTCCATGTCAGGACAAATTGTAGTGTTTGTTGTTGGTGGAGAAGGATTGGGAAGGAGGAGGGAGGAGAAATGAAAGAGCCTGTTGAGATTTCCCATGGAACTGCTGGACACTACTGGGGAAGAAGAGATGGCACCTGACTTGAGGGTGGACGGCATCACTAAACCTGCTGCTCATGGCAGGCTCACAGGCTCCTTACCAGTTCCCCCAGAACTTTCACTGGAACACCCCTCTGTTAATTATTTGACTGACTGTCCCATGAGCAGGGACCCACTCTTCTAAGGCCTTCTACACCCGTAGAATTGTCCTAGAAAAATAGTGCGTTCTGATATCCTTTGCCTCAGGAATGTTCCACTGAGAGGCAAGTCTTTCCTAAGTTAATTAGAGGGAAGTAAAAAATGGAGGAAATTTATATTCTGTTGAGGCTGCAGGATTTAGAAACTTCCTAACCAGAAAACTTCAGAGGACAGAGTTGGAAAATAATCTTGGCAATCTCAATCTTTTTGTGGTCTCAACTCTCACTTTTATGACACAGAAGGAAGAAAATGAAGCCCAAGGGAGAAAGAAACTGATGAGATCTTTCCAGTGTGGACATAGGAATAGAATTAGGTGTCCCACCAAATCCTGCTTAAACTTTGTTCAGCATAGCAACTGAACCCAGAGAGGGACCCTCGGCTGATCTGGCCCACGGTAAGGAGCCTTACCTATGCTCAGTAGGGAGATCCTCTTTGTTCAGCTCTGCCTAACACCCATGTTGCATTCATGTCCTTGAGTATTTGAAGAGCTCCAGCTCTGTTATCAGAAGAACCAGAAGAGGAACCAAGGAAGGCTTACTCTCTGTCCTGGAAGGGCCATTAATGGCTGGACCTGAAACCAGGTCCCTGCTACCTTCCCTCAGGTGTGAGTAGACTACATAGAAGCCACACTCCCCGTCTGACTAAGAGAGTTCTTTCCAGCAGTGCTCCTTTTGTCCTGGGGCCAGTTGAAGAGCTGGCACTTGTATTTTCCCCCAGGTGTTATTGGGCTCACCTTAGCGCCTCTTCCTTCCTTTCCTCACGGGGACTGACCTTTCTTGAGTCTGTTGTCCTTTGAGAGAGCATGATTAACTTCAGATGCCAACATTAAAGTTCAAGAAAAGAGAAGCAAATTCAAGTTTAGAGGAATCAGTATTGTGTAGAATAAAGCATTACATTTGAAGTCAGAGTTATGTGAATTTAATACCAGCACTAGATCTCTCAGGTTTATGATGCTTAACAATTTTAAAGTTTACTTAAAAATCAGGGTGAACAACAAATACATATCACACAATGTTAGCTGCATCTATTTTATAAAGAGAAAATTTTAAATATATATGTAAAGTTTTTTCTATAAGGCTATATAAGAAACTGAGAATAGTTGATTTTGGGCAAGGAAATGGGGTAGAGAGGTCACCGTGAGAGGGAAATCTACTTTTGAATGTATATAATTTTATACTGATTGGATTTTTCACTTAAAACATTTTCAGCTTAGTGTGGCTCAGTGGATGAGTGTCAATCTATAAGTCAGGAGATCACGATTAGATTTCTAGTTGGGGCACATGCCTGGATGTGTGTCATGTGTGGAGGGTGTGACTCGCGCATCCCCAGGAGAAGGCCAGCAGGAGGCAGCCAATTGATGATTTTCTCATCACTGATGTTTCTATTTCTCTCTCCACCTCCCTTTCTCTCTGAAATCAATAAAAGTTTATTTAAAACATTGTTCATTTAGAAATTATTTTAGATGTTTAAGTAGTTACAAAGATAATGAGAATTAATTTTAACACTCCATCCAAATTCCCTTGATATTAACATCTTACATAAACATTGCTCATTTGTCAGAACTAAAAAATTAACATTGGAACAACACTATTAACTAAATGATAGGCCTTATTTTAATTTGATAGGTTTTACCACACTTATCTATTTTCTGTACCAGGATTCAATCCAAGATAACATATTGCATTTAGTTATCTATTACCTATCTAGTTACCCTTATTTTTCTCCAATTTGTGATATTTTCACATATGACAATGGCACTCTGGAGGACTGGTCAAGTATTTTGCAGATTGCCACTCAGTAAAGGTTTGTATGGTTTTTTTCTCATAATTTTGCTTTTTTTTTTTTTAAGATGGGGAAATTATACCATTAGGGTGCATTGCTCTTCTCATCACATTACATTAGGGTGTGAAAGATAGTAACATGACATTACTATTTCCTTTACACATGCTATTCCTTAGGAGCAAGTTACTAAGCTTATCTAACCTACATGCAAAAGAGAGGAATTAATCTCTGCCTCCTGGAGGAATGAGTGGAGTCTGGTTGAATTTTCATCCTGTGCAAGTATTTGAATTTTAAAAAAATATATATTTTATTGATATTTTACAGAGAGTAAGGGAGAGAGATAGAGAGTTAGAAATGTCTATGAGAGAGAAACATCGACCAGCTGCCTCTTGCACACCCCTACCGGGGACGTGCCCACAACCAATGTACATGCCCTTGACCGGAATCGAACCTGGAACCTTTCAGTCTCTCATCGACGTTTCTAGCTCTCTATCTCTCTCCCTTCCTCTCTGTAAAATATCAATAAAATATATTTAAAAAAAAAAGATTCCACCAAGATACTACTAGTATTTGGCCTGGAACTTGAAGGTTGGGGAAGGAGCATGCTACTGACTATAGAATGACCAACATCACTATTACTGCCACCACCATTTCTACAATAACTGACTTAGAATCTTTGTATATACCAATCCTTTTGTTTTGTATATTATTCCTATTTGTTTTTACCTGGTTAACTCCTATAGACACTTCTGATACCACTTTAAATTTCACATTCTCAGTGAAGTCTTTTCTGATCTGAATGCAAATTAAGACTTTCTCCTTCTATTCTTTCTCAGTGCATTATGTTCTTTTCCTTCATAGTGATTATATAAATTTATAATTTTATATTTATTTGCGTAGTTGTTTAATATCTTGCCTCTCCTTTGAACTATAATGTCCCTGAGGGCAGAGGACTCTGTCCCTGTAAATACAGTACTTAGTAATAAGTGTAAAGAAGAATTGGGCAGTGAGAATGGAAACATCAAGAACAGTGAGGAAGCACTTATAATAGTAACTAGAGGCCTGGTGCATGAAATTCGTGCACTGGGGGGGGGGTGGTCCTCACAGCCTGGCCTGTACCCTCTTATAGTCCGGAAGCTCTCAAGGGATGTCTGCCTGCTGGCATAGGCTCTTTCCCCATGGGGAGAAGGCCTAATCTATGTTGGACATCCTTAGCACAGTTGTGGAGGTGGGAGAGGCTCCCACCACCACCGCTGCACTTACCAACCATGAGCCCAGTTTCTAGTTGAGCAGTACTGCACTTGTGGAAGTGTACTGACCACCAGGGGGCAGCTCCTGCATTGAGCATCTTCCCCCTGGTGATCAGTGCATGTCATACTGAGTGGTTGTTCTACTGTTCAAGTTGATTTGCTTATTAGCCTTTTATTATATAAAATTTAGAAATAAAGAGTTGGGCAGTGTCATATAAAAGTGTATACTGGCAGTGGCAATGGAAATTGGAATTGACCCAAGGTTAGAGTAACAAGAATATTGCCAAGGAAGAATGAGCAGGATTAGAAGATTGGGTGAACATGTTTATAATAGCATTTATCAACGTGTAGAATTATAAATAATATAGCACTTTACATGGCACTGTCTTTTTTTGTTCTATAGCTATTTGTGTTCTTACCTGTCTCACTCACAGAAACAGAAGCTTCTTGACATTTATGCAGAAATATCTTGGTGACAGTTGGAAGTATGAAATACACATCTCAGTCAGAAGTCAGGCCTAGAGAAATAATTTGGGGATTATGCATCCATTTATTGGGCACTTACTCTACACCAGGAACTGGACTAGGCCTCAGAAATATAAACGTGAATGATAAACTAAACTCTCCTTACTGTGTTCTCTATGTATATAAACATACAAGTATAATGTCTTTAATGCTTAACAGTGATATAGACATGATACCATATATGTGCAAGGAGAGTGAACTTGGAACTAGAGGAATCAGTGAGAGATTAATAGAAGGAAAATATTAGAGTTTAATCTTAATGCGTAAAAGTTAATTCGGTATGTATGGGGAGTAAGGGGTGAGAGGCAGGAATTCTAGACAGAAGAAATGAATAAAGATATAAATATTTAATAATAATGACTACCTTTTTTTGAAGACATTCTATTTAATGTTGCTTTATTTAGAAAATAAAATTAACTTTATTAGTCCTTTCTATTATCTAAAGAAATAACTATATATAAATATTTATAACTATATATATATATATATATATATATATATATATATATATATATAACTCTGTGTGTGTGTGTGTATGTGTGTATCCTATATAATAAAAGGCCAATATGCAAATTGACCAAACAATGGAACAATCGGTTGCTACAATGTGCACTACCATTAGGGGGCAGACAGTCAAAGCAGGAGCTGCCCACTGGTGGTCAGTGCGCTCCCACAGGGGGAGTGCTGCTCAGCCAGAAGCCGAGCTCACAGCTGGCTAGCACAGCAGTGGTGGCAGGAGCTTGTCCAGCCTCTACGGCAGAGCTAAGGATGCTGCTCCCCATGAGGAATGGGTCTAAACTGTCAGTGGGACATGCCCTGAGGGCTCCCAGACTGCAAGAAGATGCAGGCTGGGCTGAGGGGCCCCCCTAACCCGAGTGTACAAATTTGGTGCACTAGTTTTATTTATATTTATTTATTTTTATATATACACCAATAAAAGCAAAACATGCAAATTGACCATACCTCCACTATGCTCACAAGCCGCTCACCATCCAATCAGGAATGAATATGCAAATTAACCCAATTAAGATAGGTGTGGTTATGGAGCCAGCAGGAGGCTTGGGTTTCCTTGGCAATGGAGGAAGCCAAGCTTCCCACAGCCCTGGACTGCCCTGGCCTCCACTCAAGGCTACAAAGTTTCAATTATAGAAAATAAATAAATTCCAGATTGGGTTGTTGGAGGGCGTGGCCATCCTGCAAACCACACAGGCCCCTTGCCCAGGCTGCCCCACACTCCAAGGGAACCCCCACCCTGATATCTAGGACATCCTTCAGGACAAACCAGCTGGCCCCCACCCGTGCACCAGGCCTCTATCCTATCCTACTCTAATAAAAAAGTAATATGCAAATTGACTGTCACTCCAACATATAAGATGGCTGCCCCCATGTGGTCTAAGATGGCCACCACAAGATGGTCAGCAGGAGAGGGTAGTTGGGAGGGACCAGGCCTGCAAGAGAAGGCAGTTGGGGCAATCAAGTCTGCAGGGGAGGGCAGTTAGGGGTGATAAGGCCAGCAAAGGAGGGAAGTTGGGGGCGACCAGGCCTTCAGGGAAGGGCAGTTGGGGGGACCCAGGCCTACAGGGGAGGGCAGTTAGCGGCAATCAGACTTTCAAGGGAGTGATTAGGGGGTGATCAGGCTGGCAGGCAGAAGAAGTTAGAGGCAATCAGGAAGGCAGGCAGGCGAGCAGTTGGGAGTCAGCAGTCCTGGATTGTGAGAGGGATGTACAACTGCCCTTTTAGGGATGTCCAACTTTTCAGTAGAATCGGGCCTAAAAGCGCAGTTGGACATTCCTTGAGGGGTCCCAGATTGGAGAGGGTGCAGGCTGGGCTGAGGAACATACACACCCTTTCCCCATGCACGAATTTCGTGCACATGTACTATGTAGATCCTCTGTCTACATATTGGTCTAAAATTTCTTTTTCTCCTATGATCGATCCTCTTGAGACCTCTTGGTCTTCCATGTTACATAGGATTCATTCTTTCTAACTTCTTTTATTTCCCTTCATTTTTTATTAAGTCTTCTAACTTCTTTATAGTTCCTGCTTTCATATTTAAAAATTATTTTTATTGATTTCAGAGAAGAAGGGAGATGGGCAGAGACTCAGAAACATCAATGATGAGAGAGAATCCTTCAACCAAGGCATATGTCTTAACTGGGAATTGAACCACAACCTCCTGGTTCATAGGGCAGTGCTCAACAACTGAGCCAGGCCAGCTAGACTCCTGCCTTCATGTTTTAGAGATGGCTTATGCTATACTGAAAGGACATATTTTGGAGTCAAATAGACCTGGATTTAGATGTAAGCTCTGACACTGTTTGTTCCATTGTCCTGTTCTATACATCCTGATAATACCTGTGATGAGTAAATGATACTTTATTTATAAACTAGAGGTCTGGTGCATGGATTCATGCACCGGTGGGGTTCCTTTGCCTGGCCTGTGGGGATTGGGCTGAAACCGGCTCTCTTACATCCCCCAGGGGTCCCAGGTTGCTATAGGGTACAGGCTAGACCGAGGGACCCCACTGGTGCATGATTAGGGCTGGGGAGGAAGCGAGGAAGGGATCCAGGGTGTGTCCGGCCTGTCTTGCCCAGTACCAATAGGTTGGACTCCAGCAGCAAGCTAACCGACTGGTTAGAGCATCTGCCCCCTGGTGGTGAGTGCACATCATAGCAACTGATCAAATGGTCAAATGAACAGTTGGATACTTAGCATATTAGGCTTTTATTATATAGGATACTCTACTTGACAACAAATGTATGTTAATTCTTTTCTTTACCTTAACCTCTGGGAAAAAGAGGGAACCTAATAATTTACCAATGCTATAATTAAAAGCAAACTAATTGAAAATTTTGCATAATTGATATCCTACTTTAAATTGCAAGAAATACTAAAGAATAGAAAGAATCATAAAGTAATCAACCCATGAGGCAGATTTTACCAACTCATTCACAGATAAGAAAATGGAGGAGTAGAAATTTAGAGTAATTTGTGTAAACTTCCATAGCTGATAAATAGAAGATAAGGATTTGAACATTGTTTTTTCAGACTGCAAATTGTTGAGTCTAATTAAAAAAAAAGACTATAATTAGAGAAACTAGGACTGCATGGTATAGAAGGAAAAATAGTTTCTATGACAGTAGTTTAATATTCCTATACCCCTGGGGTATGGTAAGAACTGAAATGGGAAAGATAAACTAGAGCTTAATTATAAGGAGGCTTGTATAACATGTTAAAATAATAGTTTCATTCTGAAGATAAGAGTGATTTTTAAGGATTTTAAGCATGACAATTATAGATGATCAGATGTGTATTTAGAAAGGACTTTAGAGATGCTAAGGAGATTTCATTGGGATGAGGAGTATATGAAAGTTTACAGCATGACTGAAGGCTAAGAGAGGAATTGGAAGACTAGCAACAATCCTGGTGGGGTACAAGTCAATACCCACATCCTCACAGAAATAATTTGTTGAAACCCTGATAATGGATGAGATCTCTAAGAGATAGTGCACCAGGAGGAAAGAATAGTGCCAATCATTGAACTCCCATGACAAATATAGTTTTGAAAGACTTGAAAAAAAAATACGAAAAAAAAATCTGCATTTGGACATGTTTGGGGAATAGCAAGGGAATTCATGGTTACACAAGCATCAAATAGATAGATAGATAGATAGATAGATAGATAGATAGATAGATAGATAAAAGCCCTAAGAACATTTTATTTCCTCAGGAATATCTCAAAACCAAGAGCTGATCCAAGCCTGAGATAGTTCAACTGTTATAATTCCTCCTGCCCACGGCTCTGGCCCCTCTAGACCTTCATCTGCAAAATCAAAGTCTCAGATCTGGGAGAGGCTCGGGAGACCTCAGAGTAAAAGCCTAGGAGTCAACTAAGGAGCTAGCCTCTGAGGCAGCTACACGCAGGCTGAGCTCTGTTCTCACTGGCTTCAATTCTCAGTTTCCTCCACCCCTGGGATTGCAGGCTAACCAGCTTATTAGTGAGCAGTCAGAGCCTGTGACCTCATTAAAAAGTTGTTAATGAGGAACACTGGTGTTCAGGGAGCACAGATGACTGAGGCTCCCAGTGGCATCGCCTGAGGCCTTGAGGGATAGCTTAGGTGAATAGACAGAACCAGATCTAGGGAGAGGGCTAATGAACTCTGGCTGCAGAGCCATAATTCTGAATGAACTTATCTTGGCAAGCAGGTCAGCTTTGAAACCCAAGTCCCTGCTGGCCTGCGGGTCCACAGGAGTGGGTGCAGCCCAGAGCACCTTCAGTCTTCCTCTGAGCTTTCAACTCAGGTTAATGCCTTTTATTCTGACCCATTTTGATGGAGGACTTCCAATCCTGCAATGACAAAGTAATTCCTTGTTGCATTGAGTTTGTGGCTCATGAACAATTGCATAAATCTTTTTTAAAAAATTAAATGTGTTTTATTTATTTCAGAGAGAGAGTTTATGCTCCTACAAATTATGAAGATTAAGGCTTCTGCACTTTTTGCATTTACTTCTTATTTGTCTTTGACGTCTACCTCATATTCAGTCTTAAACTTTGGCTTCCATTCCTTCTTATACTTACTGCTTTGCAACTATTGCCAATCATTATGGAAGGGAGAAGGAGAGAGGGATAGAAACATCAATGATGAGATAGAATCACTTATTGGCTTCTGCCTGCATGGCCCCTACTGGGAATCAAGTCTCACAACCCCGGCATGTGTCCTGATCAGGAAATGAACTGTGACCTCCTGGGTCATGGGTCCACGCTCAACCACTCAGCAACACTGGCTGGGCTAATAAGCCTTTTGAGGGGTTTCTATCCCACAGGTTTTGTCCCATTGCCACTCAGTCTCTACACCCATAGCTGGTTGTTACTGCATGCTGAGGGGAACAGAGTTTGACACCCAAAATATGCCCTTTGGTGGGATACTGATTATTTTTAAAAAACAAAAGACTCAGAAGCTTTGACATCCCCCCTAACTGCCTAAAACAATTTAGATAGAGGACCTGCTCCAGGAAGGAAGCAATCATCATAGATAACTATAGACAGGAAAGAATCTAGCAAGGCCTATTTGATTGAATCCTCTCTGTGTCCCCTTGTTAAAGAGGGCCAGCAAACATGTATTTAGCAAACATTTGTTTCTCTATCTCCATCTGAATTGCCTTTTTGCTCTTTGAAGTTCCAAACCAAGGCCCCCCACCACCTTTTCCTTAGCTCAAGATGGTATATAAACCTTATCTGCCCTATCTGTCATAGGGTCTCACATTCTTAAGGAATCTCTGTATGTACTTATGTAATAAATTAGGTCATTCTCCCCTGTTAATCTGTCTCATGTTCATTTATTAGTCCAGCCAGATTTCTCTTTTAGGTTACCATTTTGATCATTATTACCATTACTATCACCATCATCATTATCATCATCAGCAACATCTCTATAGTGCTTCTTCTGCATCTGGCAGTATCTTATCACATATTAGTTAAACCTCACATCAGCATAATGTAACAGATGCTCTAATTATCTTCATTTTATAGATGACAGTGAGTTAAGATATGGTAAAATTTGTTCAATATCTTATAGAAAGACAGAGCCAGAATTATAACATAGGCATTTTGGCTTCAGAGTTTATGTTCCTACAAATTATGAAGATTTAGGCTTCTGCATTTTTTTTTTTTGCATTTACTATTTATTTGTCTTGAGATACCTGTCTCATATCCAGTCTTAAACTCTGGCTTCCATTCCTTCTAATATGTACTGCTTTGCAATTACTTCCAATCATTATGCAAATATTATGGCCTAGGGTCCTAAAATTTTTATGTCATAGATATCTCCCCACTGGACTGAGACTTCTTGCCCATCACAGATTGAGTTGGGTTCAGTAGCTGTTATTGTGGCTCTACTGGATCTTCCAGTATTTATTATATTAGTTTAAACATGCAAACCACTGTATTCTCTTTGAGAAACTAGAAACTAAATTCTGAACCTATCTCTTGCTGCCATGCCTTTGCTGCCATATTGCTCATCCTCCTTCTTTTCCTCAATAAGAGGAACCTCTATTGACATGGTTGCTTATGCCAGAAATGACAGTAGTTGTTGATGCCTTTCCAAAACTAAAAAGTCAGCTTTCTTCTGACCTACTACCATTCCTACACTAGTCTTTCTCTTTACAGTCTTGCCATCTGCAATACATTATCTATCCAGAAGGCATAGTTACCTTTTTTTTAAAATAGACTTTGCTCAAAATGCTTCAATGGTTGTCCATTACATTTAGATTAATACCTAAGATCTATAACATGGTCCAAAAGGAATTCTGAGTGGTCTTCTTCTTTTATGTATAATTGTTTACCTCTCATCCTTATTCACAATATTTTAATTAAAAAAATGTCCCTGGTTTTGGTGTAATCCTGGTCTCAAGAGTGAACTGGAAAAGTGTTCTCTCCTTCTCAATTTTTCTGAACATTTTTGATAGAAAAATATGTCTCGCCAGTTTTTGTTTGTGTCTTTTCACAGATTTTCCCATCTCACCGAGGTTATCTAGTTTTCTGGTATGCAGTTATTCATAGCATCCCTTATAATCCTTTCACTTTGGTAAGGTCAGCTGTAATGAGAACTCTTTCATTTCTGATGTTAAGTAATTTGAGTCTTCTCTTTTTTTCTTGACCAATCTGGCTAAATGTCTGTCAATTTTGTGAATGTTTTCCAAGAACTAACTTATGATTAAATTGTTTTTTCTATTTTGTCATTTTATATTTAATTATTTTTTTGCTATAAAATTTAAATTATTTTATAGAAATCTTTATTATTTCTTTCCTTCTGCTCACTTTGTGTTTCTTTTGCTCTTTTATTTCTGATTTCTTAAGGTGGAATATTAGGACATTTGAGATATTTCTCTTTTTTTCCCTTATCTGTACAATCAAATTTTACCTCTCTTGTCCTTATTCACAATATTTCAACCAAATAGATCTTTGTTTTTCATATCAGGGTAATACTAACCTCACACAAAAATAAGTTGTGAAATGTTTCTCTTTATGTTTTTTTTAGAATGGTTTGAGAAGAATTTGCATTAATTATTCTTTAAAAGTTTGGTAGCATTGAGCAGTGAAGCCATTTGTGTCTGGACTTTGGTCAGTTAAGAGGTCTTTGATTGCTGATTCAGTCTCCTTACTGTTAATTGATCTGTTCAGACTTCGTAGTTTTAATGATTCAGTCTTAGTAGATCCAAGGTGATACAAAGCCAGACCTTTGGGTAGTAGCTTTTTAAGTAAACAAATACAGCTCCTTCAGGGGAAGACTGGGAGGTGAGTGTTTCATTTGGCTCCCTCTGCATTGAGCCCAGGCATGGTCAGTCAAGAACCATTTCTTTGTTTGCCACCCCCCTGTTGAATTCAAGAACACAAATCCCACCAGCCACCAGAGTCAGGCTACTGGGAGATGTGTCCTCTGGTGGCAGTCACAAAAGTAGGTGCACTGAACATGTACTCAAGTTTCTTCGTCAGAGGCAATGGTGAGCTGAGGTAGAGCAGAGAGAGGACTCAAGCAACACCCACTGACCTCCCCGATCCCTGGAGAGGATGACAGTTAGCCCTTAGATGCGTGTTTAATTAGAAACCTGCCCCTCAGCCCATAGCTGTGAAAACGAACTAACAGGCTTATCTTTTTATCTGCAGAAAGACTGGGTGCCTCAAGTCTGTTGTCTTTCTGCTGTGTCCTGGGGTGTAGGCAACCAAGAACTGTTTTTCCATCTGTTGTAGTCCTGTAGGACCTGCCAGCATAAGCCGCGCTGGCTACCAGGGCTGGTGATCAAGAGGTGTCCCCTGGTGGCAGCCACACAAATTGCAGTGCCAGCTGAGTACACAAGCTCCTTAACCTCCTTTCTGGGAGATGATACCTGTCACCTTGAGCAAGGAAGAGGAAGAGCGAAACAGTAGTGCCTGCTGGCTTTTGTCTTTGGAGAGTATTTTGGCAGGTTCCTAGATGTGTGTAAAAATGGATGTCTGCCCCTTGGCTGATGCTTTAAGCTAAGCAAATTGGTCTGTTTTACAGAAAGTCTGAGCCTTTTACAGTCGGCTGCCTCTGTGCTGGGCCCTGAGGTTGGTGAGTCTTTAGGAGACTATTAAGAACTGTTTCTCTGACAGCTATACTCTTGTGGGTCTTGTGAACACAAGTCCCATTGGCTGTCAAAGCTAGATTGTGTGTGTGTGTGTGTGTGTGTGTGTGTGTGTGTGTGTGTGTGTGTCGAAGGGAGGCATATTTCTCAGGTGCAGATCTTAAAATTGGGATGCCAGATGTGGGGCTCAAACCCTTCACACACACACACACACCCACCCCTCCTGCCCCCCAGGGAGAATCTTAGGGTTGTGAGATTCCTCCCAATTGTGCGGGGGATTATGATGACATTGTGTCTCAGCCTCTCTCACCCATTTTAATATAGGGCCTCCCCCCCCCCCCCCACTTTCCACCCCCCGATGTATAGGAGTTGCTCATCTAGCTTTTGGGTTTCACTCAGAGATTTTTTCCATATGTAATTATAGATTTGGTGTCTCTATGGAAGAAGGTGAGTTCAGGATCTTCCCATGTTGCCATCTTGAACTGGACTGTCCATGCTTCTCTTTCTTTAGTTTTAGGTGGAGGTATTCCTTATGATCATCTATTGAAGAGCAGCATCTTTATGTTCTCTCTCAGCCACTTTGTCCAAATGAATTGCATCTTGTGCTACATTCTGTTGAAACTAGGATGTCTTTTTCTAATTGAAATTACTGAGGTTACATTGGTTAATTAAATAAGTTTCAAGTGTACAATTCTATAATACATCATCTGTATATGGTGCTGTGTATTCATGACCCATAGTCTAGTCTCTTTCTGTCATAATTTATTTCCACTTTACCCTCTTCTGCTTGCTACCATTCCCACTTCCCTTTAGTAATCACCATACTGATGTCTGTGTCTATGAGCATTTTTTCTTAATTCCCTCACCTATTTAAACCAGCTCCCAGCCCTTCCCCCTACAACAGTTGTCAGGTGTTCTCTGTATAGTATCCATGAGTTTGTCTCTATTCCATTTGTTTGTTTATTTTGTTCATTAGATTCCATACATAAGCAAAACCATATGGTATTTGTCTTTCTCTGATTGGCGTATTTCACTTATCATAATATCCTCTAGGTCCATCCATGCTGTCTAAAACCTAAAACACTGATTCATAAGAACGTATGCACCCTATGTTCATTGCAGTGCTAGTTACAATAGCCAAGATTTGGAAGCAGCCCACGTGCCCAACAGTAGATGAATAGAGAGAGGGGAAAAAAAAAAAAAGCTCTGGTACATTTACATAATGGAATACTACTCAGCCATTAAACAGAAGGAAATCTTACTTTTTTTCTTTTTAAAAACATTCTACCTATTTTTCCAAAAATATATTTGATAATTCAATTTTTCCCTTTTTTCTATAAAGATTTCTTTTTTTCCCCAAACACTGAATTTATTAATTAAGTAAATTTATAAAATTTAATTTTAGCCAAAACTGGTTTGGCTCAGTGGACAGACCGTCAGCCTGCGGACTGAAAGGTCCTGGGTTCCATTCCGGTCAAGGGCATGTACCTTGGTTGTGGGCACATCCCCAGTAGGGGATGTGCAAGAGGCAGCTGATTGGTGATTCTCTCTCATCGATGTTTCTAACTCTATCTCTCTCTCTTCCTCTCTGTAAAAAAATCAATAAAATATAAATATATATATATATATATTTTAAATCAATAATATATATTTAAAAATAAATAAATATATTTAAAATATTTTATTGATATTTTATTGATAAAATATTTTCTTGATAAAAATATATTTTTAAAAATCAATAAAATATATATTTAAAAAATATTTTATTCTAGCTCTCTATCCCTCTCCCTTCCTCTGTGTAAAAAATCAATAAAAATATATTTTAAGCCAAAACTGGTTTGGCTCAGTGGACAGACCAGACCATCAGCCTGCGGACTGAAAGGTTCGATTCCGGTCAAGGGCATGTACATTGGTTGCGGGCACATCCCCGGTGGGGGGTGTGCAAGAGGCAGCTGGTCGATGTTTCTCTCTCATTGACGTTTCTAGATCTCTATCACTCTCTCTTCCTCTCTGTAAAATATCAATAAAATATATTTAAAAAAATATTTTTAAAAAAGAAAGAATCATTGATTGACTGCCTCCTGCATGCCCCCTACTAGGGATCAAGTCCACAACCCTGGCATGTGCCATGACTAGAATCAAACCTGGGACCCTTCAGTCCATAGGCCGATGCTCTACACTGAGCTAAACCTGCTAGGGCTAGACTTGTATATATTTCAAGAAAAATGATCTTTAATATAATAATGTTATATCTAATAAATATTAATGTTTTAAGAAAAATGATCTTAAATATAATAATATTACATGCAATAAACTTAGTTTCATGTATTTTAAAGCTTTTATCAAAGGTAATCAAATTTAGGGTTAATGAGTTAATGTGATGAATTGATCTTCTTTACTTTCTTTTTTTCATTGGTAATATTTATTTTTCTCAAAATTCTTTATACCTTCTATTAACTCAGTTGCTTTTGTTTCCTTATGATTAGTGTTTGCTTTATAGACCACATTTCCTTCTTTTTAAATTTTTTATTGATTTACTTTTTAAAATCTTTATTGTTGAAAGTATTACATATGTCCCCTTTCCCCCTATTGACCTATTCTAGCCCATTCCTGTCCCAAGCCACAGGCCTTCACTACACTATTGTCTGTGTCCATGGATTGTGCATATATGCATACAAGTTCTTTGGTTGATATCTTCCCACCCACACACCCACATACCCCAGTATTCCTATAGATTGATTTTAGAGAGAGAGAGAGAGAGAGAGAGAGAGAGAGAGAGAGAGAGACACTGACAGACAAACAGACATTGATTTGTTGTTCCACTTATTTATGCATTTATTGGTTGACTCTTGTATATGCCATTACTGGGAATTGAACCCACAACTTTGGCATATCAAGACGATGCTCTAACCAACTGGATTACCTGGCCAGGGCCTCCATTCTTATTAGTGTATTTGTGCACCAGTGGGGTCCCTCAGCCTGGCCTGCAGGATTGGGCTGAAACCAGCTCTCCAACATCCCTCCAGGGGGTCCTGGATTGTGAGAGGGCACAGGCTAGGCTGAGGGACCCCACTGGTGCACGATCACAGCTGGGAAGGGACATGGGAGGGAGCATGAGAGGATTCCAGGGCATGTCCAGCCAGTCTCGCTCAGTGCTAATCTGCCACACACAGCAGCAAGCTGACCTACAAGTTGGAGCGTCTGCCCTCTGGTGGTCAATTCATGTCACAGCGAGTGTTTGAGAGGCCTTAGCATATCATTAGCATATTTAGCTTTGATTGGTAGAATGGACAGGCTTTTATTATATAGGGCAGCCTATTTGTATCGTTATATTTTAAAAGCATCTCTTGCCAAAACCGGTTTGGCTCAGTGGTAGAGCGTTGGTCTGTGGACTGAAGGGTCCCGGGTTCAATTCTGGTCAAGGGCATGTACATTGGTTGCGGGCACATCCCCGGTGGGGGGTGTGCAAGAGGTGGCTGGTCGATGTTTCTCTCTCATTGACGTTTCTAGCTCTCTGTCCTTCTCTCTTCCTCTCTGTAAAATATCAATAAAATATATTTTTTTTAAAAAATAAAAAAATAAAAAAACAAAAGCATCTCTTGTTGACAGCACATATGTAGGTCATGCTTTTTAATCCAGAGTGATAATGTCTGCCTCTTAATAGGAATGTTTAGTCTACTCTTATTAACTATTTAGTTCCCAGTTTTAATCAACAAGTATTTTTATCATGATAGGCAACATAATGTAATGCTGTTACATTTATCGTTAATAATCCATAGAGTAGCCGAAACCGGTTTGGCTCAGTGGATAGAGCGTCAGTCTGCGGACTGAAAGGTCCCGGGTTCGATTCCGGTCAAGGGCATGTACATTGGTTGTGGGCACATCCCCAGTAGAGGGTGTGCAAGAGGCAGCTGGTCGATGTTTCTCTCTCATCGACGTTTCTAGCTCTCTATCACTCTCTCTTCCTCTCTGTAAAATATCAATTAAAAATATATTTAAAAAAATAATAATCCATAGAGTAAATTTTATGGACATAAAGATCACTACATAATTATTTCCTAATTACATTAAAGTAACTGCTTATTGTTATGAAATTTGCCAGTATAAAAATCAACCTCTGTAAAAATAGACTAAATGTACAATTAATTTTGATGTGGTTGCATCTGTCTCTAACATCCTACCCTGCCTTTTTTTTTTTTTTTTTTGACTGAGTGTTTTTTCTTCTCTCTTGGTATTTTATTTTATTTTATTTTATTTTATTTTTTTCAGTTTTAATTTATTTTCATCACGTTTTCTTCATGATCCAGAGATTTTTAAATGCAAAGAAAATTAACTTTTCATGATATGTCAGGGACTGGCACTAAAAAAATTTTCAGACTGCAAATGAGTTATACAAATGAAATATCAAATGGAGATCCAGTTATCAAAATGAAAGCACTCAACATATTAAAAGTTCACAATTATTTGTTTAGAGCACATAAAAAAGTCAGCTTGCTAACCAACTGTTTGATTTTAAAGAACTACTGCAGAGATTTGAAGAAAATAGATTAGTTAACATAAAGATTAAAGAGCTTGAAACAAGTATTAAAAAGAAATCTGTGCCTTTATTAGAATGGTGTTAGGCTTTAAATATATGAATTTTGGTAATTCATTTTTTATAAGAAATGACACTACAGAACTGCAATACTGGTCCAACAGTCTTGTCTTTACTTTTCCTTTAAAGCAACAAACAGAATGCGAATAATCAGAAAGCACTAGCAGGCATCAGTTAATCCAAGATACTAGCTTCTTAGTTCCAAAAGCACTTGCAAAGAAAACCATTGGGGCAGCACAGGGGGATGACAGCAATTCATAATAACTGGAATCCCACGAGCACGTGTGTACATCAAGTTTCATGAGGCTATTTTTTGAATTTATCCTTTACTTGGTCACTTTTTTTTTGTACTCAAATACTAGTTTTTCTTTGACTTTTTTCCTCAAAGTATAAAAAGTATGAAATATAAACAAGCTCTTGCATTGCACACTTAGAAGTGCACAATTCAAGCATTATAGAGCTATCTACATACTGATAAATCCCATCAAATCTTGGATAATTCAATAATATACAAAATATCAGGACACAGAAAGAACTAAAACCCACTTCTTTTTGTTACACATAAGATTCAAATATTCAACCTAAAGAAAAACAATCATTTTGGCGCTCCTCTACATTCGCATGTTGATATATTTATTAAAATATTCCTGTATAATTATGTTTGGTCTTATTATTTCAAGTCAGGTTTAAAACTTCAAAACCAGCCATCCAGACAAAACATGTATCAGAAAGATGATTTCTTTCCCACCTCCCTAACCCCAATAACTATGAAGCCAATTTTACGACATGACTCCAAACACTGGATTGTGGCGACAAATGCTAGGTCCAATTTCTTCATAATCCTTTTTGGTGTGGCATACTTGGTAGAACTCAGGCGTGGAAGCCAGCATCGATCCTCCAAACCAAACTGCATACCGCTGCATGTGGTGTGTAATGACTTGTACATCAATAGGTTTTGGCTTCAATCTACCGCCACTCAATTCCTCACTTAATTTCAGCCTGGCATCCACAGTTCTTTTCAAATCTCTTTGCAAGCGACGTCCAAAGTCCCTGAACATGGTTGACCCTCCGGAGAGGACAATATTCTTGTAGAGGGGACGTCTAACATCAATAGGACAATTCTGAATTACTTCATCTACAACTTCTGAGATAGGTTGAGTAAAGTCTGGATTAGCAAACTCTGGATGAAAGAAGATTTCAGGTCCCAAGAATCTCTCATAACCAACATCAATGGAAAATTCTTTCTTTGAGATAGCATTGATTCCAGTATACTGTTTAATCCACTTCGATCCATCTGTGTCATACTTGTTAAATTCTTTTACTAAATCTGGGCAGACATAACTAAAGCGCTCCTTTACTGCCTTAGCAGTTTCCAATGATTGCTCTGGAGGGATTCCTACTTCTCGGTCTCTCAGCAATTGCTGAATAAAATATGTTATATCTCGTCCTGCAATGGGAATGTGCTTAATACAGCTGCCAATCACATAGCCTTCAGCCACAGGAATGACATGTGTGACTCCATCTCCACTGTCTATTACCGTACCAGTCAATGTCCGTTCCCCTACTTGTCTTGAGGTCCAGGATGCAGCTAAGGCAAGAACGGCCTGCACAGCAATGTACAAGCCTGGAACATTGAAGGACTCAAACATTATTTCAGCAGTATATTCCCTGTTTTCTGGAGTATTCAAAGGAGGTTCAGTCAAAAGAAAATAATGGTCTTCAGGTTCTGCCCTTAAATATTTAAAAATCACTTGTTCCATAAATTTTTCCATCAAATCCCAATCTTCAACTATACCATGGCGAATTGGCCACTTTGTTGCATATGTAGGTTTTTCTATTGCTTCATCACCAATGAAGAAGTCTAAGTCATCAACACCTTTCAACACCCTCCTTTGAGCTTGATCACCCACTTTTGCTGACTCCTTAATAGCAATACAGGAAGGGATGATAAACTGTGGTTCTGTATTCCCAGCATATCCTATTTTTGTATACCCGGTGCCACAGTCCACCACACAGGCCGGCAGCCGTCCCGCCATCTTCCTCCGCGCCCGCTGCTGCCGCTGCCGCCGTCTGCTCCTCCGTACCGGTGGTGGCCAGGGGTCGGCGGCGGAGGCCGGGAGCTATCTGACCATCCGCAGCCGGGCCGCCCGGATCTCCCTCTCTTGGTATTTTAACTATGCCTATAAATTGCTTATGTGTTTGCTTTAGCGATTACCATCTTAACATGTAGCAATCTACCCTAAAGTAATATAATTGTTTGTGTATAATATAAAATTTTTATAAAAGTAAACCTCTATTTACTCTTTCTGTTGTGCTGTTGTCATACATTTTGTTTATACACTAGAGGCCTGATGCATGAAATTTGTGCCCTGGGCAGGGGGGGTGTCCCTCAGCCCAGCCTGCACCCTCTTTAATCTGGGACCCCAGCAGTCGGACATCACTCTCACAATCTGGGCAGCTGGCTCCCAATCACTTGCCTGCCTGCCTGCCTGCCTGATTGCCCCTAACCACTTCTGCCTGCCAGCCCGATCACTCCCTAATAAATCCCCTGTCAGCCTGATCAATGCCTAACTGCTCCCCTGCTGGCCCAATTGCCCCAAACTGCCCTCCCCTGACGGTCTGGTCACCCCTAACTGCCCTCCTTTGCTGGCCTGGTTGCCCCCAACTGCCCTCTCCTGCAGGCTTGGTCCCCCCTAACTGCCCTTCCCTGTCAACCTGGTCACCCCCAACTGCCCTGCTCTGCTGGCCTGGTTGCCCCCAACTGCCCTTCCCTGTTGACCTGGTCACCCTAACTGACCTCCCCTGCAGGCCTGGTCACCCCCAACTCCCCTCCCCTGCCCACCTGGTTGCCTCCAACTGCCCTCCCCTGTAGGCCTAGTTGCTCCCAACTTCCCTCCCCTGCAGGCCTGGCCTCCTTCATCTGCCCTCCCCTGCCAGTCTGGTCGCCCCCAACTTCCCTCCCTTGCAGGCCTGGTCACCTCTAACTGCCCTCTCCTGCTGGCCAGGGCACCCCCAACTGCCCTCCCCTACAGGCCTGGTCGCCCCCAACTTCTCTCCCCTGCCAGCATGGTTGCCCCTAACTTCCCTCCCCTACAGGCCTGTTCACTCCCAACTGCCCTCCCCTGCAGGCCTGGTCACCCCCAACTAACTGCCTTTCCCTGCAGGCTTGGTCTCTCCCAACTGCCCTTCCCTGCTGTGGCCATCTTATGACCACATGGGGGTGGCCATCATGTGTGAGGGTATGATCATCAATTTACATATTATCTCTTAATTATATAGGATATTCTATAAATTTTACAACATATTATTATTTTTGCTATAAAAGTTGGTTGGTCCCTTTTACTGATTCTGTCCATGAACACAGCTAAAAACCTTGGAATATATATACAATAAAACTTTAAAAGGTAGAGAAAAGAATCTAACTAGGTTCCTAATGGCCAAAGTAATGAAATGGTAGTAACGTGAGTTTGCTTTTGGCCTCATATATCCTATACCTGATACTGAAGAAGCCAGAAATCTGGATATGCTAACTGTAGATACAAACAAAAAAGCTCCAAGCTAAGAGTGCTCTCTTTTGCCAAACGACCATGAAAGGGGCTACCTAGGAAATTACAATGTCTAGGTAATAACTGCTTTACTTCAGATGAACCAAATTAAAAAAAGAAAAAAGAACAAAACTGTGGACTTATCCCTACTCATCCTAGCAAAGGCTGAGTGGGAGCTTAGACTTCCACCCTCACCAGGCTGGGTAAGAATTTTATCCTGGCGGGGAGGTGGTGAGCTCCACTGCCTCACTACCACCAGGTGTCAGTAAAGAGCTTGGATTTCTACCCTCAGCCAGCAGTGATAAGGTGCCCTCTCCCTCTATGCTAAAGTTGTATCAGAAGATGCCTAGTGGAGAGTCAGGGTTTTTACCACCATCCAGCAGTAAGAGGCCACCCACAGTGGTGTCAGTACAGGCCACATAATGAGCAGTAATTAAGCACTCTGACTCCCCCCAAGAAGAGCAACAGGGATTGATCCTTGGAGTTGATCCCTGCCCGGTTATAATGAGAAGCGCCATATTTGGATGCCAAATGAAGGTTAATAATAAGCCTAGAGTTCTACTTGCACCTGTCAGTAACAAGGCTGTTGTCCTCCCTTAATATAGGAGAAATGTCCAAGAAAATCAGCTAAAGCAGAAGGTTTAATTAACATACAAGTCTCATAAGAGAATATCCGATATATTCTGGTTTCAATAAAAAAATTTACCCATCATACCAAGGAAGATTTCAAATTGAATGATAAAAACAACTAAGAGATGCCAGTACTGAGATTATAGAAATGTCAGAGTTATGAGTAAATATTTTAAAGTAGACAGCTTAAAGAGAAACTATAAACACACTTAAAATAAAAAAAGAAAGTCTCAGCAAATAATTAGAACATATAACGAAGATACAAATAAAAATTTTAGAAGTTAAAAACAAAGTAAGAAATTGCCCTGACCAGCTTGGCTCTGTGGTCGGAGCATTGGCCCATGGACCAAAGGGTCTTGATTTCAATTCCCAGTGAAAGACAAATACCTCAATTGCAGGTGTCCTACCCATTAGCCCATGTGGGAGGCAACCATTCGATGTGTCCCTCTCATGTTCCTATTTCTCTCTCTCTCCTCCTCCTCTCTCCCTTCCATCTTTCCCTCCCCTTCTATTGCCTCTAGAAATCAATGGAAAAAATATCCTCCAGTGAGGATTAAAAAATTATAATAATAAGGAAATAAAAATGTTAAGTTGATGGGCTCAACAGCAGAATGGAGTGTACAGAGGAAAGGATAGAGAAGGGAGTTCAGTAAGGAGAGGAGCAAGACAGTGGGGCTGAAAAAGTACTCACAAAAGTAAAGGTGGAAAACAAAACAAAACAAACAAACAAAAAAACACAGATCTACAGATTCAAGAAACTGAGTGGATCCTAAACAGGATAAGTCCAATGAAACCCACAAGACATTTCAGAGACAAATTTCTGAAAACTGAAGATAAATTAGAAACCTTGGAGCACAAGTAAGGGGCACACTAGTTTTCAAGCACTGAAGAAAAACAGGCAATTCTGAATCAAATATTCAGTGAAAATATCTTTCAGGAATGAGAAAGAAAGTTAGCTGTTCTCAGATGAATGGAAAGGGAGAGAATATGTTACCAGAAGACACACTGACAGTTGTCAGAAGGAAGAGAGGAGAGGAGTACTGGATTAGCCAAAGAACATATATGCATAACCCATGGACACAGATAAGAGTGTGGTGATGGCCAGAAGGAAGGGGTTGGGGGCTGGGTGGAGGTGGGCAACAAGGTAAAAATAAGGACATCTATTAATGCAAGTTAAGCCACAATAAGATACCTTTTCTCTATAAAAAACACTAAAATAAAATAACAGTGAAAACACCAAATGACGGGAAAGATCGGAAGAAACTGTATCACATACATTTGTGGTACTAATGTAAAACAGTATATCCACTCTGGAAAAGAGTTTGGCAGTTTCTTTGAAAAATTGAGCATGCAGCCCAGCCAGCATGGCTATGAACCAAGAAGTCATGGTTCAATTCCCGATGAGGGCACATGGCCAGGTTCTGGGTTCAGTCCCCAGTGTGGAGCATGTAGGAAGCAGTTGATCAATGATTCTCTCTTATCACTGATTTTCTACCTCTGTCTCTCACTTCCTCTCTCTGAAATCAATAATTCTATCTAATAAAAGAGTAATATGTAGATTAACCATCACTCCAACACACAAGATGGCTGCCCCAGTGGTCAAAGATTGTGCCCCCATGTGGCCACCACAAGATGGCCAGCAGGGAAAAGCAGATTGGGGTGGACCAGGCCTGCAAGGGAAGGCAGTTGGGGGGCGATCAACCTTGTAGGAGAGGGCAGTCAGGGGTGACCAGGCCAGCAGGGGAGAGCAGTTAGGGACAATCGCATTGCCAGGGAAGCATTTAGGCATCAAACAGGCTTGCATGGGAGTGGTTAGAGGATGATTAGGCTTGCAGGCAGAGGCAGTTAGGGGCAATCAGGAAGGCAGGCAGGCAAGCAGTTGGGAACCAGCAGTCCTGGTTTGTGAGAGGGATGTCCCAGATTGGAGAGGGTGCAGGCTGGACTGAGGGACACCCCCCCATGCATGAATTTTGTGCACTGGGCCTCTAATATATATATAATTTTTTTAAAATTGACTATACAATTAACACAAGACTCAGTAATTGAACACTTGTGCATTTATCCCAGAGAAATGAAAACTTATGTTCACATGAAAACCTATACACGAATGCTTTTCACAACTTTATTCCAAACTAGAGGCCTGGTCGGTGCACAGATTCATGTCCCAGTGGGGTCCCTCAGCCTGATTTGCACCTTTTTGCAATCTGGGAGCCCTGGGGGAATGTTGGAATGTTGGTTTTGACTCAGCCTACAAGCATCGTCTGAAGGACTCAGATGTCCTTCAGCTGGTCCATGTTTAAACAAACTGAGGTACATTCATAGCATGTCATACTATATAGCAATTAAAAAATGAATGATACCCACAAAAATCTACATAAATCTCCAGAGAATTATGGTAGGTGGAATAAAGCCAATTGCAAATTACATCATTTGTATGCCATTTCAGTAAAGACATTCACATGTTAGATTATAGAATGCTGCTTCTGAACTCTCTAGAGGTATTGAAACACCTGGTGCATGCAGCATGTCACCTTCTAAAACCTGAAGAAAACCCCCCCCACAAAATCGGCCTCAAGGGATTGGGCCAAAACTGGCAGTCCGACATCCCCTGAGGGACGTAGTAGTGCACAAAGTGGCAGGTGGCTGGGCTGAGGGACACCTGCTGCCACCACTCAGCACCTGCTGCCACCACTCAGTACCTTGCTGCCAAGAAGGAGGGAGAGGCTCGTGCTGCCACAGCTGCACTCGCCAGCCATGAGCCCAGTGTCTGGCACCTGTTAACCAGCTGAGCATTGGCCCCACTGTGGGAGCACACTGACCACCTGTGGACAGCTCCAACATTGAGCACCTGTCCCCTGATGGTCAGTGAGCATCATAGCAACTGGTCAAACAGTCATTCGACCATTTGGTCGTTCAGTCATTAAGGCTTTTATATAAATAGATAGCCTAAACTGGAAACAACTCAGATGTCCTTAAGCTGGTGCATGTTTTTTTGTGTTTTTTTAAGCTGGTGCATGTTTAAACAAACTGAGGTACATTCATAGCATATAATACTATGCAGCAATTAAAAAATGAATGATATCCACAAAAATCTACATAAGTCTCCAGATGATTATGCTAAGTGGAAAAAAAGCCAATTGCAAATGATTTTGTTTGCAATAGCATTCACATGCTATGTGAGATTATAAAATTCTGCTTCTGAACTCTCTGGAGGTGTTGAAACACCTTGTGCATGCAGCATGTCACCTTCTAAAACCTGAAAATTCCGTGTTCCACTTGTTTTGAATAAAAGAATTTGCACTTGTGTGTGTTTTTTTAAAAGATATATCCCCTCTATCCTCAAGGGTGTTGACTTTATCAAATGAATTGAACAATATATATATTGAAATGATTATGGCTCATTTTCTTTAGCCTGTAGATGTAGTCTTTTGACTAATAACAATCACCAAAAGCAAACTGTCATCAGCCTCAATAAATCCCAACTTTTGCAGACATTCCTTATTTAAGCCATACTACCACACCAGCCAAAGCAATGCTAACTCAACAAGCTACTTGTTTTGGTAGTTTTTCAACTAATAGTACATGTCAATAATATTTATGTACCGGTATGTATGTATTCAAAATTCGTGCACTGGGGGGGGGGAGGGAGGTGGGAGATAGGGGGAGTTGTCCCTCAGCCCAGCCTGCACCCTCTCCAATCTGGGCAATCTGGGACCCCTCAGGGGATGTCCGACTGTGGTTTAGGCCTAAACCAGCAGTCGGACATTCCTCTCACAATCTGGGACTGCTGGCTCCCAACTGCTCGCCTGCCTGCCTTATTGCCTCTAACCACTTCTGCCTGTCAGCCTGATCACCCCTAACCACACCCCTGACAGCCTGATTGACATGTAACTATTTCCCTGCCAGCTGGATTGCCCCCAACTACCCTCAGATGCTGGGCCGATCTCCCCCAATTGCCTTGCCCTGCAGGCCTGGTTTCTCCCAACTGCCCTTCCCTGAAGGCCTGTTCACCTAAATGCCCTCCCCTGGTAGCCTGGTCACCTCTAACTGCCCTCCTCTACAGGCCTAGTTCCCCCAACTGCCCTCCCCTGCTGGCCTGTTCACCCCTAACTGCCCTTTTCTGCCGGTCATCTTGTGGTGGCCATCTTGTGACCACATGGGAGAGGCCATCTTGTATGAGGGTATGATGGTCAATTTTTATATTACCTCTTTATTATATAGAATTTCTTTATTCAAAATAGGGTTTACTACAATGTCTATGGCATATAATTTTATTCAAAACTAGAGGCCCGGTTTACAAAATTCATGCACAGGTAGAATCCCTAGGCCTGGTCGACTATCAGAGATGACTTGAGGGGTGACCAGTGAGGTATTCTGGGAGGAGCCCTGATTGCACCTGCCTTGGTCAGCCTGGCACCGCATACTCTCAGCCCCGCCCCCCACCACTGGTGCCACTGGATGACTCCCTCTGCAAGGTGACTGGTGGAGTAATCAGGGGGGGGGGGGCCGCTGGCACCCTTGGCTGTCCTGGAGCCTGAGGGCTGGGGAAAGCTTCTGCATTGAGCATCTGCACCCTGGTGGTCAGTGCATGTCATAGCGACCAGTCCTTCCTTTATAGATATTCTTTAAGGTCCTTTATAGATATTCTTTTAAGCTCTATCTCTCTTTATTGCTACCTTATTTTCCCTGGTATGGTTACTTCTATATGACTTCTTAAGTATATTATGTATATTTTCTATTCCTGAAGCACTGAGTTCCTATTATCAGATCTGTGAGGCTTATAAATAGCACAATGATCCAGACAATGATAACTGCCAAATTATACTTATTTAGTTCTGATTATTTAAAATAAGAACTGGCCGAAACCGGTTTGGCTCAGTGGTAGAGCGTTGGTCTGCGGACTGAAAGGTCTCGGGTTCGATTCCGGTTAAGGGCATGTACATTGGTTGCGGGCACATCCCCAGTAGGGGGTGTGCAAGAGGCAGCTGGTCGATGTTTCTCTCTCATCGACGTTTCTAGCTCTCTATCTCTCTCCCTTCCTCTCTGTGAAATATCAATAAAATATTTAAAAAAAAAAAAAAGATAAAATAAGAACTGTTTCCTACCAATTACTAATGTCACAGTGTTTCCCAAACTTTTGACATATGTGTACCCCTTCTATAATTTTCGTAATGCTAAGTACCCCTTGTCAAAAAAAAGATGGATGTATTTTAATAACAATCAAAATATATTTATTTTTTTATTTTTTTGGTACATACACAAAATAATAATAAATGAAAAATAAAATTATTCATAATAAAATATAAATAAAAGTTATATTATAAATAACATTTATTTGGATCAATGAGAAGGATGAAATTGACTTGACTCATGAGAATGTAGAATTAGGCGCAGCTAAGGATGATGCAGTGCATATCCCCACTAAACTCCGATGCAATGCGTACCCCCACCAAACTCTTCCGGTACCCCTGGGGGTACGCATACCACACTTTGGAAAACACTGACTTATGAGAATCCCTCTTAAACTCAGAATATCAAAGTTGTCTTTCTTACATCTCCAAATATTCCCACAAATAATTCCTATCCAGTCTCAACAGATTCATATTCAACAAATATTTCTTGAACACCAGCTAATATTTATTGATAAATACTCTGTTGCAGATGCTGTTATAAAAAACTTTCATCCACATATCCATTTATTCTTTAAACTCTGTGAGATTGGTATTAGAAATATTCCCATTTTACAGGTAAGAAAAGGGAGGCACAGAGAGGTTAAATTGTTTCCCAAGGTTGCATGCCTGATGTGACTATGCAGCCCACATTATTAACCTCTACTTACACTGCTTATGATGGACTGAGTACAGTGCCAAACCTTTCACAAACTTTATTTTGTTTAATACTCAAAACACCTGTAATATATTTTATGCAACATAAACTGATATATAACAAAAACCCTAAATTAAACAAAATACAAATTACAAACATGGAATTAAAACCCCAAACCCTAACTCTCAATTCAGTCATTCTTCAATGAAAGCATGAGATTAAGTGATGTTTCCCAAATGGATTCAGATGATAAAGGAATAAAAGTCTAGAATTATTGAACCCTTATCAAGTTCTAAGCATTCCATCTATCTCAGAACATTTACTCCTCTCAGCAACTCTGTGAGGTATATTAATCCTATTTGATAGATTATGAATCTAAGTGTCAAAGAGCTTAAGTAAATTGCCCAATATTACACGACTGAGCTAGGCTATAACCCATACTGGCCTGGCCCAAAGCCAAAGGCTTCCCTTTGAGCAGGAATGTGGCATGATGGAAAGAAATGCAGACTAACAAGGAAGCAGAAGGCAAGGGGAGGTCATAAGGACATTGTGACATCCTCTCCTTCATGTAAGTTTCTTAATAAACTTCTATTTCCTAAATTTCCCAAACATGCCCTTTCCCAAAGACTCTGCCAAGTCTTTTTCTCTTTTCTGTTGTATCTCTTCTGGTCTCTTGGGCTCCTGCCTCAGAGCCATCCCAAAGCATCAGAAAGAAGGAGGGGAAAATGGGAACTGTCAGAGGGAGGTGCAAGATAAAAGAATCTTTCCTGGTTTGGCAGAGTTCTCTGAATATGGGAGGAAGAGGAGGTGAAATCTCTGCAGCACCTTTCTTTGTCCTGATGCTTCAACTTTCTTACATACACTCCCTAAGCCTTTCCTAACAAACCAGATCATCTCAGGAAGACCCTGAGTCAAAGACATCTGAGTAAAGTGAGTAGCTTCTGTTATCTGCTGCATTCCTCTTCAAGTGGACAAATTTCTCATGTTACTTTCTGTCCAATACATTCATCTTTCTATTCCTCTCTTCGCCCAATAAAACCCAAATCTTATACACATTTTTCACATCTGACCTCACCTATTGATATGTAGACGAATATCACTTTCTTCATGTTTTCTACTTATAAGTGGTTTCATTATTTATTCATACTCTGCCTGTCCTCCCTACACCTTCTATGATCTCGCATTCTTAGCCTGTCCTTTCTATGTTATAGTTACCTTGAGCTAATCTTCCTTCATTGGATCTGTTGATATTTAGTCTACCAAATATCATCTATCTTATCCACAAAAGATCCATTCTTTCTATATAAAATCTAACCGGTCCCCATGGATCTACTCACTCTTGTATTTGATGTCTATGTATTTGATGTCTATGTTCCTCATATATTATTCCAACTCTGTCAATTTTCTTTGTAAACCATCAAATCACATACTCCTGTTTATTTCCACACAATTCCTTTTTACATTCTGTCTTCTTTATATTCCATTCCTATAGTCTATTAATCTATTATATCCATAATGTACTTTTTTCTGTTTTCCATCTATACATGTGGCCATAAAATTGTTATAATATCTTTACTAATCAGTTATTAAAGCATACCCTATAATAAGAACTATTGTGAAAAGGAAAAATACCAGTAACTAATTTATACCTGTAGAAACACACACACACACACACACACACACACACACACACACACACTGAGTGGCCAGATTATTATGATCTCTGAACACATAATAATCTGGCCACTCAGTGTATATCCAATATAATAAAAGGCTAACATGCAAATTGTCCCCTCGACCAGGAGTTCAACAGCAAGCAGGCTGACCAGGAGTTCAACAGCAAGCAGGCTGGCCATTTGTCCATGACCCCTCTCCTTGGCTAGCTGGACCCCACTCATGCATGAATTCATGCTCCGAGCCCCCCCCCCTCTCTCTCTCTCACACACACACACACACACACACACACACACACACACACTGAGTGGCCAGAGTATTATGCATTCAGAGGTCATAATAATCAGGCCACTCAGTATATATATAACCAGCAGTGAAGAGAAAAGGAAAGAAAGAAGGACAGATAATGTCCCTATAAGGAGATGCCACATAAGCCAAGACATACTAGTGGCAATTGTACTTTTGAGATTGTTATTTTTGAAGGTAGTATATAATATAGGGGTAAGTATGGTAGCTTAAACTTTCAGGGATGAGAAAATGAAGATGTGTCCTTACCACTAGATTATGAGCTCCCTGAAGACTTAGTATACGTCTTATTTAACTTTTATGTATCACAACTCTTAGCCTGTGGTCTGGAAAGGATGGGAGCGATGGTAAATATTAGCCAGGGATACAGGTATTTTGTAGATGCATTTAAGTACTCTAGGACTGAGAGACATGCAAAGGACTCTAATACTGAATAACACTCAAGTATTAATCACAGAGCATAAAGAGAAGAAAAACTCAGTTATAAAACCATTAGCTGGTTTGATGTTTTTATATTCCACATATAAGTGAGATATACAATATTTGTCTTTCTCTGTTTGACTTATTTTACTTAGTGGAATGTCCTTAGAGTCCAACCATGTCATTACAAATAGCAGGATTTTCTTCCTTTTATGGGTGAATAATATTGCAATATATATATATATATATAACTTTTTGTTATATATATCTGGGGATATAATGTACAGCAGTATATTACAAGTATACAATACTCATTTATATACTTGAAGTTTCCAATGAGAGTAGAGCTTTAGTGTTCTCACCATAACAATAATGAAATGGTAATTATGTGAAGTATCTAAACCTATGTGATAACATTTCACATGATATATTTTTATTAAATCATCGCATTGTATAATTTAAATTTATATAGTATCATATTCCAATTATATCTCAATAAAGCACGAAAAAATCATTTGCAGGTTGAAGTGTGAGCACGTTTGGGCCCTGCTAACCTCATAGAAACAGGCCCAAAACTAAAAAGTAAAGAATTTTTTGAGGGGAAATAGCACCTAAGTTTTCAGCTGATTCTCCCCCTTCCCAAGTCTCCTTTCTGATTTCTATACTCCCTTCCAATGCTACAAGAATACAGAGGCAATAGTGGGGACATCAATCTTTTCTTCATATATATATTTTAAAAATATATTTTATTGATATTTTACAGAGAGGAAGGGAGAGAGTTAGAGAGCTAGAAACGTCGATGAGAAAGAAACATCGACCAGCTGCCTCTTGCACACCCCCTACCGGGGATGTGCCCGCAACCAATGTACATGCCCTTGACCGGAATCGAACCCAGGACCTTTCAGTCCGCAGACCGAAGCTCTACCACTGAGCCAAACTGGTTTCAGCGCTCTTCATATTAACTCTCACATGAAAATGTCAACATCAGATCCAGAAGAGGCTTGAAGTTTGAAAAGAGCAAATTTTATTTTTGATACCAAGGTAAACAGAGAGATTTACTAAATATAAGCTTTTATATTGGTCTTGATACTGTCAAAATAATTAAACAAGATATTAGATTAGGGGCTTTAATGCCTTGGTAGCCAACAAAGGTAAACAACGTAACACTTAAGCAGGAGTCAATTGTAAATACAATCATAACCAAGAAAACAACATTTTAAAACAACCAATCATAAATAGCCAACTAGGTCTTCCCAAATAAGGCAACCATTTAAGCTTTGACCAGTCACATAATGTCCTAGCTTTGATTCCACATCTGCTCTATAAAAGCCTTGCCCCTAACTACTGTCAGAGGAGGGCACCTAACCACTTTCAGTTTGGTACTGCCTGAGTTGAATTCATGTTTGCTCAAGTCTCTTAAAAAATGTAATGTGCCTCCGTTAGCTTTTAACAATACTAAAGGAAAGTCTACTCTCATTCCAAGACAGCACAGCTTTCAGAACCATTGGGAATCTCAGTTCTTCTGTCATCCAGAATCTGCTTCCTAATATGATTTCTAGGTAGATCCCAGATCATCCTTTTAAATATTATGTTAGGAAGGACTTCCATTCTATAGGCGCTGACCTTTCGCAATTTAACTTTGTTCCCTTACAGGAGATGACTAACTTCCCTAGCTGAGCCTCAAAGTTTCCCTTGCTCGGATATAAATCCAGGATGTATCTTATAGTTGCTCTTCCATTTGTCTGAATATTTTGGAAGCTCTGAGGTCCTGACTTCCTGGCTTTACCTCTTGCTATCTGGGTGACCTAGAATAAGTCTCTTAAATATGTCTCAGTTTCCTTAGATATTAAGTTGGGTACAACTCAAGGTTCTTCTGAAGATTAAGTGAATTGCTATCTGCAAAATTTTCAGAACAATGACTATATTACATAGCAAATGCCCAGTTGTGTTACATGTTATTGTTATTGTTATTGTTATTCCTCCATCACGTAATGCATTTTGTCAAAACAGAGTTGTAATCCAGCTCACAGACAAATTTGCATATTAGAGGATCTCCGAAGCTCTTACTATTCTTTTTAAAAAAATATATTTTCTTGATATTTTACAGAGAGGAAGGGAGAGAGATAGAGAGCTAGAAACGTCGATGAGAGAGAAACATCGACCAGCTGCCTCTTGCACACCCCCTACCGGGGATGTGCCTGCAACCAATATGCATGCCCTTGACTGGAATTGAACCTGGGACCCTTCAGTCTGCAGAACGACGCTCTACCATTGAGCCAAACTGGTTTTGGCAGATCTTACTATTCTTGTTTTTATCTATGTTCTCCAGGGACCAGCTAGAATCATCTTTACCTCATGATTATCAATATGTGCTTCTCCACGTGTTAAAACAGACTCTTATCCTATCCCCAATACAAAGCAATTTATTCTTTTCTGCTTTTGTCCGGATTACAGAAGAGAGCAGCAGCCTCAGCTCAAGGATAAATTATAAACACCACATGCATTGCATTCTACCCATAGAAATCCACCAAGAGAAAGTCTGGATTCTTGGCTGATGCCTCCTGAAGACACTCTATTCTCCCTCCTGAAGAACAGTGGGCAAGACTGACCCCATGGAACAGAGGAACCAGAGTGGGAAAGTCAGTGAGTTTGTGTTGCTGGGCTTTCCAGCTCCTGCACCAATCCGGGCACTACTGTTTGCCTTTTCTCTGTTGGCCTACGTGTTGGTGCTGACTGAGAACACACTCATCATTATGGCAATTAGGAATCACCCCTCCCTCCACAAACCCATGTACTTCTTCCTGGCTAATATGTCCTTCCTGGAGATCTGGTATGTTACTGTCACTATTCCCAAGATGCTAGCTGGGTTTGTTGGGTCGGAGCAGGGCCATGGACAGCTGATCTCCTTTGAGGGCTGCATGACACAGCTCTATTTTTTCTTGGGCCTGGGATGCTCTGAGTGTGTCCTTCTTGCTGTTATGGCCTATGATCGCTACGTGGCCATCTGCCATCCTCTCCACTACACTCTCATTGTCACTAGCCGACTGTGTGTGCAGCTGGCAGCCATCTCCTGGGCAGGAGGGTTTGGCATCTCCATGGTCAAAGTTTTTCTCATTTGTCGCCTCTCTTATTGTGGTCCCAACATCATCAACCACTTTTTCTGCGATGTATCGCCATTGCTCAACCTTTCATGCACTGATATGTCTATAGCGGAGCTTACAGACTTTGTCCTGGCCATTTTTATCTTGCTGGGACCACTCTCTGTCACTGGGGCCTCCTACATGGCCATCACTGGTGCAGTGATGCGCATCCCCTCGGCTACTGGGCGCCATAAAGCCTTTTCCACCTGTGCCTCTCACCTGACTGTTGTGGTCATCTTCTATGCGGCCAGTATCTTCATCTATGCCCGGCCAAAGGCACTCTCAGCTTTCGACACCAACAAGCTGGTCTCTGTACTCTATGCTGTCATTGTACCGTTGCTCAACCCTATAATTTACTGCTTGCGCAACCAGGAGGTCAAGAGAGCCCTACGCCATACTCTGCACCTGTACCAGGGCCAGGATACTGAGTCTGAGAAAGCTAATAGAGATGGATAGAAGGGAGATATTAAGTCTTAGAAAATGTTCTTAAACTTGGGATCTATGTCTTCCATGAAATCCAGAAGAGATTCTGGGGCCTAAGTTAGGGACTAGAGTTGCTAAGGTACCTCCAATGAACTAGTCCAAGAGAAGGAAGAAGGATGGGTTGCAAACTAGCAGCTAGAAGCTGGATTTTCATGATTTACATAAGGCAAGATTATGAATTATTCATCCTGGTAGGTGGAAAGACATGACTGAACATTAATACAGGGAGTCCCCCCCAAAATGTATACACACTTTAACAGCTGATTGCTCAGTTTTGAAAATACAATGCATTTTTAATAAACTCTGCCTTTACAATTATTCAACAGATTTGCATACTCTTTTGCGAGACACCCTATGTTTAAACAAACAAACAACCAAATGTAGAACTGGCATCTCTCTACACACCTTTTCCTGGGTTTGCTCTTGGTTTTGGTTCTGAAACAGAAGGTGTAGGAAAGAGAAGGAGAAGGAGGAAGCCATTTAGGGAAGCACAGTCTTCAGGATAGAAAAGCATCAGGAGAATGGATGAGATATGTCTAGTGCAGCCTATGAGGTAATGGGGCCCAGGAAGTGATCATCCTAGTGTGAATTACAACTCAAGGAGCTAGGAAACAGAATTGTTATGCTGGTAACAAATCACCTCCTGGGCAACAGGGGTCTAGCCTCCTTTCCTGACTGACTGAGGTCGGAGTACACACTGAACTAGTGGTTGAGTGTAGTTATTTATTTAGTCATCTGTCTCCCTAAAGAGATTGTAAGCTCCATGGAGTAAGGACCACTTTTTCCTATTCATCATTTTATTACCAGGACCCAGCATACTGTTCTAGTGCTTGGTGGTTGTGAAGAAAAAAAATCAATGAATATAATTTGGAGCCACGGAGGAAAGGCATGTGAGTCACACCTACAGTTAGGATTGGTATGTGCAGAACTAAACCCTTCCAGCTTCAGTGGATCATGTGGAGGTATAAATTGGTCCAGTCTTGCTGGAAAAAAACTTGACAAAATATTACCACAAATACTAAAAATACTGAAAATATTCTGACTTAGAAATATTTTATAGGTAGATATACAATGCTTTAGCTATAAATTATTCAAGTAATTCTTTGTTTGTAGAAGTTTAGCATATTTCTGTTTTCTCATTATTTTAAAGGAAATGCACTGACATGTCCTCTTTGACACCTGGTCATCAGGAACAGATGTTAATGTGTGAAGCTGGTGGCTTCCTTCTATATGACTGGTTTCATGATCACTGAGATCAAGGTCTGTTTCATTTCATGTCACCTTCTGTGGCTCCAATGTCATGAACCACTTTTTCTGTAACATCTCATCAGTTCCAAACTGGCCTGCAAAGACATGTCCACAACTGAGCTAGTGGACTTTGCTTTGGGCTCTTGTCATTCTTGACTTCCTTCTCGCCATCACCATCTTCTCCTATGTCTACATAGTCTCCACCATTTTGTGTATACCCCCCACTCAGTGAAGGGAGAAAGCCTTCTCCACACATGAATCCTATCTCACCAGAGTCACAAATTATCACAAGTTATTCCATGGTTGTCATGTCTGTTCAGCCCAGAGCTATCGCATCTTTTTTTTTTTTTTAAGACACTTCTTTATTGATTTTAGAGAGAAAGGGAGAAGAGATAGAAACATCAGTGATGAGAGAGAATCATTATCAGCTGTCTCCTGCACGCCCCCTACTGGGGATTGAGCCTACAACCCAGGCATGTGCCCTGACCAGGAATAGAATCCAGGACGCTTCAGTCCGCAGGCTGATGCTTTATCCACTGAGCCAAACCAGCTAGGGCAACTATTGCATCTTTTAATTTCAAAAAACTAATTTCAACTGTGTGTGAAGTTTCACACACATGTCAGATTCCTTCATCTACTGTAATGGGAACTAGAGGGTTAGCCAGCTGCCTTGAAGAGGAAACAGTGTCCCAGCAGGATAACATTCCCATTACACTTATCACGAGTCCATATTTTACCTTGCTAAGCAGATATAGATTCTTAAAGTAATCACAGTATGGGAAGAGAGAAAAAAATTGAAATATGACATTATGTATTGCTTTAATCTTGGATTATGTTTAATATACATTGTATATATTTTAAAAGTATTTTGAAATGACAGAGTAGTAATAAATGTTAACATATTTAATACCTTACACCTAATAAACTTTTATTCTAATAATACCTTTATGAGTTATGATTAGTTACCTGTGTTTACAGATCAGGAAACTGATTCACACAAAGGAAGGTGAAACAAATTGTCCAAGATGCACCCTTAATAAATAGGAAAGCCATTGCTTTCACCAAGGGAGTCCAGATTTATAATGCAGTGTATTAGAATTCTCTATATCTAAGGTCTGTGATAGTAGTTTTAACATACACTGATGCCTGGGAGGAACCAGAAATCTAGTTAGTAAGTTATGAGTATGTGTGATGATAAGTGATAGTGATATGGTGGTGATAACAGTACTGTTTGTGACTACCATTGCTATTAAGTAGAACACTGAACATTTCCCAATCCTCTCCTTTCAGAACTATAAGAACTCATTTATCTCTCTCTTTTAATCATCACCAGAGGATATGTTTATTGGTTTTAGAGAGAGATGGAGAGAGAGAGAGAGAGAGAGAGAGAGAGAGAGAGAGAGAGAGAGAGAGAGAGAAACATTGATGTGAAAGAGAAAAATGGATCATGTGTGCCCAGACCAGGATCAAACCTTCAACCTAGGTATGTGCCTCAACCAAGAATAGAATCCACAACCTTTTTGTCACTTCAACAAACTGAGCCACCGTGGATTGCTAGTAATAAATGTTAACATATTTAACACTTTACATCTAATAAACTTTTATTATCATAATATCTCTATGAGTTATGATTAGTTACCTGAGTTTACAGAAATGGAACAAATCTTTCATGAGAGATGAAAGAAGCAGCATTACTACAACTTTTGCAGTAGATATGTGTTCCTTGAGACACTCTTTTTTGGGCTCTTGAATTCTTGTGGCCTTCCATGCTATACTGTGACTATTGTCAGCAAACTAATGGAACATTTTCCCATCAGTATGTCTGAGTTGAAATCTTCAACACATCAATATAATGCATGTGCCACATACAAAGTAAGTAAAAGGCAAATACAAAATTTTTAATATAAATGTTAGTGTTAGATATCATTGGGGGACCTACTAACTCGATAAGGAAATGTAGTATATCAGAGAGAATTATACAAAATTGATCAAATTGAGACTAAAATGTGAAAAAAATAACCAAAAAGAGCTACCTTGATTCTATATCCTGCTCATTTTAAGTGCAAGTCTAAAATTAGTCTCCTAGGAAGGGCATGTATGGGAGTGGGGATGGGGTGGGGATTGGTAAAGTATGTACACATATAATACCTTAATTTAAAAAATGAGAAAAAAATAAAATAAAATTAGTCTCCTATTCTTGACCTAAGCCACTCTCAACATTATTCAACATTCCTGGACTAATCTTTCGTATATATTGTTACTCTACTACTTAACAATTTTCAATTTGAATTAAATAAGACTTACTCATTTGATTTATAGTTATTTTGGAGTTATTCTAGCATTTAAAAGCCCCATATATACAATTTCAACTTTTTTAAACTGATCCTCAATATGAAACCTCCATGCTTATATTAGTCACCTTAATGTACTCAATGATTACATTATACTAATATTTATCTTGTCTCATTCATTCATTCATTCATTCAATCAATAATTTTGTGTGCCCTTATTCCTTGCCAAGCACTGTAATAGCCTATAAGAATACAATGGTCAACAACAACAGAAAATATACAGATACCTCCTTCAAACAACTATAATAAGTAGGGAAGATAAAGGGACAATTATCTTCAGAGTTGTATGTGTCATAAAGAAAGTACAGGATACTATACAAGCAAATGGTAGATAGATATAGGGTGAGCAGAGAAAATGTACCAGCAGAAGTAGTATCTGGGCTAACACTTGAAAGAATCAGGCAGATGTAAAATGGTGGGCAGTAGTGAAAGTCAGGGTTACAGAAATAAGAAAAGCCAAGACCTAAAAGATGATTAGCACAAGGTGACATAAAGAAGGGGTCAAATGAGGAAGTAGATTCATGTTTACCAATTCACATCTAACCAATCTGTGACTTTTTTCTTATTACACAGGTTTATGGCTACATAAAAAGTTCTACAGAGGCATGTTTCTCTCTCTCTCTCTCTCTCTCTCTCTCTCTCTCTCTCTCTCTTCCTCTCTCTCTCTCTCTCTCTCTCTCTCTCTCTCTCTCTCTCTCTCTTTCCCTCCCTCACTCCCTCCTCCCTACAGTCCATCTTTCCCTCCCCCCTCCCTTCTACTCTCTCTAGAAATCAATGCAAAAAAAATTGCCTCCAGTGAGGATTAAAAAAATAATAATATAAGGAAATAAAAATGTTAAATTGATGTTCTCAACAGCAGAATGGAGTGTACAGAGGAAAGAATAGAGAAGGAAGTTCAGTAAGGAGAGGAGCAAGACAGTGGGGCTGAAAAAGTACTGACAAAAGTAATGGTGGAAAATACCCAAATTTGGAAAAACAAACAAACAAAAACCCCCACAGATCTACAAATTCAAGAAACTGAGTGGATCCTAAACAGGATAAGTCCAATGAAACCCACAAGACATTTCAAAGACAAATTTCTGAAAATTGAGAGTAAATGAGAAACCTTGGAGCACAAGTAAGGGGCACACTAGTTTTCAAGCACTGAAGAAAAACAGGCAATTCTGAATCAAATATCCAGTGAAAATATCTTTCAGGAATGAGAAAGAAAATTAGCTGTTCTCAGATGAATGGAAAGGGAGAGAATATGTTACCAGAAGACACACTGACAGTTGTCAGAAGGAAGAGAGGAGAGGAGTACTGGATGAAAGTAGGTGAAGGGATTAGCCAAAGAACATATATGCATAACCCATGGACACAGATAAGAGTGTGGTGATGGCCAGAAGGAAGGGGCTGGGGGCTGGGTGGAGGTGGGCAAAGGTGGTAAAAATAGGAACCTCTATTAATGCAAGTTAAGCCACAATAAGATACCTCTACTCTATCAAAAACACTAAAATAAAATAACAGTGAAAACACCAAATGATGGGAAAGATGGGAAGAAACTATATCACATACATTTGTGGTACTAATGTAAAACAGTATATCCACTCTGGAAAAGAGTTTGGCAGTTTCTTTGAAAAATTGAGCATGCAGCCCAGCCAGCATGGTTGAGTGTCCACCTATGAACCAAGAAGTCATGGTTCAATTCCAATCAGGGCACAAGCCCAGGTTCTGGACTCGATCCCCAGTGTGGAGCATGCAAGCAGAAGCTGATCAATGATTCTCTCTTAACATTGATGTTCCTCTCTCTCTCTCTCTCTCTCTCTCTCTCTCTCTCTCTCTCTCTCTCTCTATATATATATATATATATATATATATATATAATATAATATATAATATAAACTGAGCATTCAGTTAACACTCCTGTGCACTTATCCCAGATAAATGAAAACTTATCTTCACATGAAAACCTATACAGGAATGTGTGCATCATAGCAACCAGTCAAACAGTCATTCGGTTGTTTGGACATTCGGTTGCTTAGCTTTTTAGATAGATAGATAGATAGATAGATAGATAGATAGATAGATAGCCAGCCTAAACTGGAAGCAACTCAGATGATCTTCAGCTGGTTCATCTTTAAACAAACTGAGGTACATTCATAGCAGGTAATACTATTCCCACAATATTCCCACAAATAATTCCTACCCAAGATCCATATTCAATAAATATTTCTTGAACACTAGCTAATATTTATTGAGAAATACTCTGCTGCAGATGTTGTTATAAGACACTTTCATCCACATATTCATTTATTCTTTAAACTTTGTGAGATAGGTATTAGAATGATTTCCATTTTACAGGTAAGAAAAGGGAGGCACACAGAGGTTAAATAATTTTTCCAAGGTTGCACGGCTGAACACAAGCAGTATGACTGTGCAGCTCACATTATTAACCTCTATTTACACTGCTTATGATGGACTGAGTACAGTGCCAAACCTTTCACAAACTTTATTTTGTTTAATACTCAAAACACCTGTAATATATTTTATGCAACATAAACTGATATATAACAAAAACCCTAAATTAAACAAAATACAAATTACAAACATGGAATTAAAACCCCAAACCTTAACTCTCAATTCAGTCATTCTTCAATGAAAGCATGGAATTAAGTGATGTTACCCACATGGATTCAGATGATAAAGGAATAAAAGTCTACAATTATTGAACCCCTATCAGGTTCTAAGCATTCCATCTATCTCAGAACATTTACTCCTTTTAGCAACTTTGTGAGGTATACTAATCCTATTTGATAGATTATGAATCTAAGGGTCAAAGAGGTTAAGTAATTTGCCCAACATTACATGACTGAGCTAGGCTATAAACCATACTGGCCTGGCCCAAAGCCAAAGGCTTCCCTTTGAGCAGGCATGTGGCATGATGGAAAGAAATGCAGACTAACAAGGAAGGAGAAGGCAAGGGGAGGTCATAAGGACATTGGGACATCCTCTCCTTCATGTAAGTTTCTTAATAAACTTCTATTTCCTAAATTTCCCAAACATGCCCTTTCCCAAAGACTCTGCCAAGTCTTTTTCTCTTTTCTGTTGTATCTCTTCTGGTCTCTTGGGCTCCTGCCTCAGAGCCATCCCAAAGCATCAGAAAGAAGGAGGGGAAAATGGGGACTATCAGAGGGAGGTGCAAGATAAAAGAATCTTTCCTGGTTTGGCAGAGTTCTCTGAATATGGGAGGAAGAGGAGGTGAAATCTCTGCAGCACCTTTCTTTGTCCTGATGCTTCAACTTTCTTACATACAATCCCTAAGCCTTTCCTAACCAACCAGGTCATCTCAGGAGGACCCTGAGTCAAAGACATCTGAGTAAAGTGAGTAGCTTCTGTTATCTGCTGCATTCCTCTTCAAGTGGACAAATTTCTCATGTTACTTTCTGTCCAATACATTCATCTTTCTATTCCTCTCTTCTCCCAATAAAACCCAAATCTCATACACATTTTTCACATCTGACCTCGCCTATTGATATGTAGACGAATATCACTTTTGTCATGTTTTCTACTTATAAGTGGTTTCATTATTTATTCATATTCTGCCTGTCCTCCCTACACCTTCTATGATCTGGCATTCTTAGTCTCTCCTTTCTATGTTATAGTTACCTTGAGCTAATCTTCCTTCATTGGGTCTGTTGATATTTAGTCTACCAAATATCATCCATCTTATCCACAGAAGATCCATTCTCTTTTCATGGAACCTGACTGGTCCCCATGGATCTGATCACTCTTCTATGTTTGATGTCTCACATATTATTCCAACTCTGTCAATTTTCTTTGCAAACCTTTTAAATTATATACTCTTGATCATTTCCTCACAATTCCTTTTTACATTATGTATTCTTTATATTCTGTTCCCATAATATATTAATCTATTCTGTCCATAATATACCTTTCTCTGTTTTTCATCTATACATGTGTCCATAAAACTATGATAGTACCTTTACTAATCAGTTATTAAAGCAGCCCCTATAACAGGAACTACTGTGAAAAGGAGACATACCAATAACTAACCCTTATCTGTAGAAATATATAGAGAGTGCATATTTATATATAGAACTCATCAACTATGAAGAAGAAGGAAAGAAAGAGGAACAGCTAATGTCTTTATAAGTAGATGCCACATGAGCCAAGACATTAAGGTCAACTAGGGGTTAGTCATGCTCATGGAGATTGCAGCATGAGCAAAGCTACAGAGATAATATACATGCTGTATGCCAAGAGCTATTAGGTATAAAATATAATGTAGGCTGTGGTAAGAGGTAAGATTATGGTGATAGCAGTGACAGGTCATGAAGTACTTATACACCGTGTTTTCATAACTTGAACAATATCATGTAGGCAATAGGTGCTCTGAAAGGGTTTTAAGTATAGGATTAAAATGGTCAGATTTTATCTTTATGGGAGAGACTATTTAAGAAGTGATACCAATTAAGAGCCCAGAAATGAGAGGCTAATCTTCTGTTCAAGTGTGCAGAGCATCAAATGTGAAAGTAGAAAAAGGTAAAGGATAAGAAAACCAACATGGGGCCAAGACTGTCAAATGCACAATGAGTGGCATATAAGGCAGATATTGCAGAGAAAGAATCAAGGTTAAGGTATGAATGGCATTGTACTTTTCAGATTGTTATTTATAAAGCGAGTATATAATGTAGGGGTAAAGATGGTAGCTTAAACTTTCAGGGATGAGAAAATGAAGATTGTCCTTACCACTAGATTATGAGATCCCTGAAGATTGAGTATATGTCTTATTTATCTTTTATGTATCACAATTCTTAGCCTGTGGTCTAGAACATAGTTGATCCACCATAAATTTTTAAATAAATAAAGTGTGAGTATATATAGAAAGGATGGGAGTGATGCTAAATATTAGTCAAAATATGTGGGTATTTTGTAGATGCATGGAAGTACTCTAATAAGTGAGATATACAATATTTATCTTTCTCTGTCTGACTTATTTTACATAATGGAATGTCCTTAAAGTCCACCCATGTCATTAAAAATGGCAGGATTTCCTTCCTTTTATGGGTGAATAATATTGCAATATATTATTTTATATTGCAATGTATATAACTTTTAGTTATCGGATGAATAATTTCTGGGGATATAACATACAGCAGTATAGTTCTTCCCAAATAAGGCAACCATTTAAGCTTTAACCGGTCACATAATATCCTTGCTTTGGTTCCACATCTTCTCTATAGAAGCCTTGCCCCTAACATCTGTCAGAGGAGGGCACCTAACCATTTTCAGTTTGGCACTGCCTGAGCTGTATTCATATTTGCTCAAATGAACTCCTAATATGATTTCTAGGTGCATCCCAGATTCTCCTCTTAAATATTATGTTATATATGACTTTCACTCTAGAGGTGTTGACCTTTTAGAACTTTGTTCCCTTGCAGGAAAGGACCAGCTTCCCTAGCTGAGCCTTAAAGACTCCCTCTCTTAGATATAAATCCAGAATGTATCTTTCAGTTAATCTTTCATTTATTTGCTTGAATATTTTGGGAGCTCTGAGATCCTGACTTCTTGGTTTCACCTCTTACTATCTGTGCAACCTGGAATAAGTCACTTAACTATGTCTAAGTGACCTGGAATAAGTCACTTAACTACGTACAATCTTGAGTTGTGGGGTGCAACTTAGATATTAAGTGGGGTACAACTCAAGGTTCTTCTGAAGATTAAGTGAATTGCTATCTGCAAAAAATTTAGAACAATGACTATACTACATAGCAAATACCCAATTGTGTTACATGTTATTGTTATTCCTCCACCACGTAATGCATTTTGTCAAAACAGAGTTGCAATCCAGCTTACAAACTTTCATATTAGGACATCTCAGACTCTTACTATTCTTGTTTTTATCTATGTTCTCCAGGGACCAGCTAGAATCATCTTTACCTCATGATTATCAATACATGCTTCTCCACGTGCCAAAACATATTCCTATCCTATCTCCAATACAAAACAATTTATTCTTGTCTGCTTTTGTCTGGATTACAGAAGAGAGCAGCAGCCTCAGCTCAAGGATAAATTATAAACACCACATGCATTGCATTCTACCACTATAAACCCACCAGGAGAAAGTCTGGGTTCTTGCTGATGCCTCCTGAAGACACTCTATTCTCCCTCCTGAAGAAACAGTGGGCAAGACTGACCCCATGGAACAGAGGAACCAGAGTGGGAAAGTCAGTGAGTTTGTGTTGCTGGGCTTTCCAGCTCCTGCACCAATCCGGGCACTACTGTTTTCCTTTTCTCTGCTGACCTACGTGTTGGTGCTGACTGAGAATGCACTCATCATTATGGCAATTAGGAACCACCCCACCCTCCACAAACCCATGTACTTCTTCCTGGCTAATATGTCCTTCCTGGAGATCTGGTATGTTACTGTCACTATTCCCAAGATGCTAGCTGGGTTTGTTGGGTCAGAGCAGGGCCATGGACAGCTGATCTCCTTTGAGGGCTGCATGACACAGCTCTACTTTTTCCTGGGTCTGGCCTGCTCTGAGTGTGTCCTTCTTGCTGTTATGGCCTATGATCGCTACGTGGCCATCTGCCATCCTCTCCACTACACTCTCATTGTCACTGGACGACTGTGTGTGCAGCTGGCAGCTATCTCCTGGACAGGAGGGTTTGGCATCTCCATGATCAAAGTTTTTCTCATTTGTCGCCTCTTTTACTGTGGTCCCAACATCATCAACCACTTTTTCTGTGATGTCTCCCCATTGCTCAACCTCTCATGCACGGACACGTCCACAGCAGAGCTTACAGACTTTGTGCTGGCCATTTTTATCCTGCTGGGACCGCTCTCTGTCACTGGGGCCTCCTACATGGCCATCACTGGGGCAGTGATGCGCATCCCCTCAGCTGCTGGGCGCCATAAAGCCTTTTCCACCTGTGCCTCTCACCTGACTGTTGTGGTCATCTTCTATGCGGCCAGTATCTTCATCTATACCCGGCCAAAGGCACTCTCAGCTTTCGACACCAACAAGCTGGTCTCTGTACTCTATGCTGTCATTGTACCGTTGCTCAACCCTATAATTTACTGCTTGCGCAACCAGGAGGTCAAGAGAGCCCTACGCCATACTCTGCACCTGTACCAGGGCCAGGATACTGAGTCTGGGAAAGCTAATAGAGATGAATAGAAGGGAGATATTAAGTCTTAGAAAACATTCTTAAACTTGGGATCTATGTCTTCTATGAAGTCCAGAAGAGATTCTGGGGCCTAAGTTTGTGATTAGAATTTCAAACATACCACCAATGAACTAGTCAAAGAGAAGGAAGATGGATGACTTGCAAAGTAGCAGCTAGCTAGCAGATAGCACCTGGATTTTTATGTAATTTACATAAAGCAAGATTATGAATTATTCATCCTGGTGGGGTCGAGGGTTTGACTGAGCAGAAGACATGACTGAATATTAATACAGGGAGTCCCCCTAAAATGTATACATACTTTAACAGCTTATTGCTCAGTTTTGAAAATAAAATGTATTTTTAATAAACTCTGCCTTTATAATTATTCAACATGTTTGCATACTCTTTTGTGAGACAACCTATATTTAAACAAACAACCAAATGTAGAACTGGCATCTCTCTACATGACTTTTCCTGGGTTTGCTCTTGGTTTTGGTTCTGAGACAGAAGGTATAGGAAAGGGAAGCAGAAGGAGGAAGCTACTCAAGGAAGCAAAGGCTTCAGGATGGAAAAGCATCAGGAGAATGGATGAGATCTCTTCTAGCCACAGCCTATGAAGTAAGGGAGCCCAGGAAGTGATCAACATAGTGTGAATTACAAGTCAAGGAGTCAGGAAACAGAATTGTTGTGTTGGAAACCTATCACCTTCGGGCACCAAGGATCTAGCTTCCTTTCCTGACTGACTCATGTCAGAGTACACTTTGAACTAGTGGTTGAGTATAGTTATTTATTTAATCATCTGTCTCCCTAAAGAGATTGTAAGCTCCATGGAGTCAAGGAATACTTTTTCCTATTCATCATTTTATTACCATGACCCAGCATCCTGTTCTAGTGCCTGCTGGTTGTGAAAAAACATAATCAATGAATATAATTTGGAGCCACGGAGGAAAGGCACATGAGTCACACCTACAGTTAGGATTGGTAGGTGCAGGAACTAAACCCTTCTAGCTTCACTGGATCATGGGGAGGTACAGCCTTGCTTAGAAAAAAAAAAAAAAAAACTTGGCAAAATATCACAAACACTAAAAGTATTGAAAATATTCTGACTCGGAAAGATTTTTATAGGTAGACATACAATGCATCAGCTGTAACTTATTTAAGCAACTTTTTATTTGTAGAAGTTTTGCATATTTCTGTGTTCTCATTATCATAAAGATAATGCACTGACATGTCCTCTGTGACACCCTTCACTACAGCATCTTTTTGTTCTGAGTGACAAATGACAGTTTGTTCTTGACTCCCTGCCCTGTGCATTCCCCTAGGGCAGAAACTAATCTATTCTTACATCAACAACAAAGTTCCTGACCCTGTAGACAGGTTATCTTTTACTTCCCACTCCTCAGGTATCTATTCTCGGTCATCCTGTACCCCTTTGTGAACCTAATCTCCCAGGGAGTGAGAGCAATTGAACCCATGGACTCTATCACTCTGGCTCTATGGGTCTCTGACTTCCAGTTTGGTTGGGTCAATGGGAGGCAGGAAACTGAAGGATGCCAGGAAAGAGGTGACAAGGAATTATTCCCTGCTTCCCTGGGTACTGTGATCTGGCAATGATTACAACTCCTGCAACAGGGCTGCTGCAGGTGTCTCCAGTACTAGCGCTGTCGGTCCTTCTGTGGCCTGACACCCTTGTTCCTTATCTTCACCTCAGCCAACTTCAGTGAATAGCTGTGACATTTAATTCTACTTACAAATTTCAGCCCGGCCGGTATCTCAGTGGTTGAATGTTGAGCTATGAACCAGGAGGTCATAGTTCCATTCCCATTCAGGGCACATGCCTGGGTTGCGGGCTCTATCCCCAGTGTGGGGCATGTGCAGGAGACCGACAATCAGTGATTCTCAACATTGACGTTTCTATCTCTCTCTCTCCCTCTCCCTTACTCTCTGAAATCAATAAAAATATATTTAAAAAATAAAAATTTCAGTAGAAATTGCCTGCTGTTTCTTACTAGGATTCCGATTGTATATGGCCTTTAATAAATATTAGTCAAATTGAAGTAAACTTCAGTAGGAATGCTTATAATAAGTATGCCACTTTAAAAACAAACATGAGTTTAGCCGAAACTGGTTTGGCTCAGTGGTAGAGCGTCGGCCTGCGGACTGAAATGTCCCGGGTTCGATTCCGGTCAAGGGCATGTACCTTGGTTGTGGGCACATCTCCAGTGGGCGGGGGGGGGGGTGCAAGAGGCAGCTGATCCAATGATTCTCTCTCCTCTCTCATAGATGTTTCTGGCTCTCTGTCCCTCTCTCTTCCTCTCTGTAAAATAATCAATAAAATATATTTAAAAAAAAACAAAAATGAACATGAGTTTAGATTTTGAAATAGGTAACATCACCTAAGTAAACCTCATTTTCTACTGAAGTATGATATAGAACAGAACTTGAATTAAAATACAAAATCATTTATTCCACATTTAATTTTAAAATATTTCTCCATAAATAACTTCCACTTTTCTTCCATCCACATGCCACTGCAAAAATTGAATTGATTCTGAGATGTCTGAGCTAACACACTGAACAAATTTAAACTCAGGTGTTGAAGATATTGTGCCAAGCTTTTCTGCTATTTAATGTAAGAGTCTACATGCCACTAGGAAGCCTTAGTTCCTCTCAGAACCAGTGTAAGTTTACTCTTTCTTTACTTTTTCCCTATTAGGTTGCATTTATTTTCTTATCAGCATAAATCAAGGCAATATTTTATGATCTGTAGAATAATTTTCCCAGGGAGTTCTAATCCACTCACCCATGTGACTATCATCTAATAAATAATATAATCAGACTTTTAAACAGCTTCACTGTCAAGTAGGAAAATGACTAGAAAGGATATGTTCTTGGGACACAAATATTTTGCAAAAGACCCTGGCATTATTAACTTTTAACTTACGTTTTTCATAGGATATTAGAATTTCAGTTTTTTGAGCTTCCGTTTCCAAATTTGTGAAATATCTACCTTCAAATGTTGGTATGAAAGTTAATGAAAATGAATATATGTGTATGCATCTGGCATGGCATTTAACACATACAATTCTAAATTATTCAACAAAATACAAGATAAATGGGATTTATCATAAGATCTTTAAAACTCAACTGGAGTTTCAAGTTGTCCATGATGCTTTTCATTTTTTCCAACCTCCAGCTTGTGCAGATCTACCCCCATGCTGATCTGGAAGAAGTGATCTCTTGCTGTGCTTAGCTCCTGTTAGTGTGACAATGTTTTGGTTATAATACTCTTCCAGACTCCACCTTCGGTTGATAATTATTCAAATACACACAGTATTTCTCATACTAGATTGTAAGTTTCTCACATCATAGATATATCTTTATGACTTTCATTTACTAAAAATCATTTCTATTTATTATGCATTTAATGGTCAATAGATATTTGATGAGTAAATCCCTGTCTGAGTGGGTGCCATACTTTCCATTGATAGCCACAGTACCCGTACCTTCCTATCTCTTTTGGCATAGTTCCCATTTTATTTCATTCTATCTCTTCCACTTTTTAGAATGAGACAAATATGATTAGTTCTTCAGATCCATTTCAACAATTTCTAACATGCTGAGGCTGGAGAGCTTAACACTATGGTTCTCAGGCTTTCACTTGTGCTTAGGTTCCTGTGTCATGCACTTTTATGAGACTCTGGTTCACACATAAGTCTCATGTGGAGAAAGGCTGAGTGTGGGATGTTCATTTAGTTGATGTGGATTATGGCCAAAGTTGGGGAGCCAGCAGACTCTAGTTCATTAGCTCTGAGAGAGAAAGCAGTAGCCATAGCTGCTTTTTCTATTTTTATTGAAACAAAAGGGTTGGAGGGATTGTTCCTGGGGTTCAGCCTGAATAAAGCCTCCTACTCCAGCCCTCTCTATGATTTTATAAAAACCAATGCTCTTTCTGCTTAAACTACGGTGAATTCCATTATTTGAAACAGAACAGAGTTATACAATCACTCTGGGAAAATTATTATTCATCCTGAATCTCCGTTTTTTGTTTTTTTGGTTTTTTTTTGTTTAAAAACTGGGAATATTAATAACATTTTATAGAGATGTTGGATGCATTAAATTAGATAACGTGTGGAGTCTCACACATAACAGGCACATAACTGATTGTTATTCTCTGTCTTCTGCAAGGAATTGCTCTTATGTATTCACAGATGTCTTTACGGTTCAATGGCTGTCAGTCTTGACTTTTTTTTTAATATACTTTATTGATTTTTTACAGAGAGGAAGGTAGAGAGATAGAGAGTTATAAACACCGATGAGAAAGAGTCATTGATCAGCTGCCTCTTGTACTCCCCGCTCCAGGGATGTGCCCACAGCCACAGTACATGCCCTTGACCGGAATCGAACCTGGGACCCTTCAGTCCGCAGGCTGATGCTCTATCCACTGAGTCAAACCGGTTTTGGCAGTCCTCACATTTTTAAAATAGAAATTACTTGGTCATTTGAATAATTGGGGTGTTTTGGGATAAAAAAAATTAAAGTCAATAATAATTCAAAGGTTTCAGGCATGAGAGATTGAATGGATAGTTTAACTAGTCCTTAAAGTATCTGGAATTAACCTAGAATTCCAGTATTTCAGGTACTGATAATCTATACTAATAAAAAGGTAATATATTATTAGACCAGATATCTTTCAGATGTCCTTCTGGACAAAAAGCCATGGTTGTGGGGGCCGAATCAGAGGTGGTTAGGGGCAATCAGACAGGCAGAGGAACAGTTAGGGGGCAATCAGGCTGTCAGGGGAGAGAGGTTAGGGGTGATCAGGCAGGCAAGCAGGTGAGTAGTTAGAAACCTGTGGTCCGGGATTGTGAGAGGGATTGGGCCTAAACCAATCAGACATCCCCTGAGGGATACCGGATTGGAGAGGGTACAGGCCAGGCTGAGGGACCCCCTCAGCTCGGCCTGACCCTTTCCAATCCGGTATCCCACTCAGCCCTGGGCACCCATTCAGCCCGGCCTGCACACATGAATTTGAATAATCAGGCCTCTAGTATAATTATAAAATTAGTAAACCTTATTAATATTGAAAAGCAGAGCTCTTTATAAGTGTACATGAAAAAATATCACATAAACCCCTACATTAGATGAATGATGGAAAAAAACAGGTAAATATAGTAATAACTATTTTTCTGTTGAAAAATATAATTGTTTCATCTAATTTTATTTTTAATAAAGGGTTTGAATTGAATGATTAAATTGATGTACTACTTATAACTCTCTTATGTATTTTTATAAAAATAAATTCACGCCGAAACCGGTTTGAAAGGTCCCGGTTCCATTCCAGTCAAGGGCATGCATGTACATTGGTTGCAGGCACATCCCCGGAAGGGGGTGTGTGCAGGAGGCTGCTGGTGGATGATTCTCTCTCATCAACGTTTCTAGCTCTCTATCCCTCTTCCTTCCTCTCTGTAAAAATTTAATAAAATATATATTTAAAAAAATAAATTCACAAATAAAAATTATCTTTGTTCTTATTCATGAATTTTAGTCCAGAAAATAAGTTCACATAAATGCTTTAAGACATTCTACCTGTCAATGTACTTATGTTTGTTAATCTTATTTATAAAAGAAAGGTATTTAACAAGGTACAAAGAACATTTCCAAATATTGTATAATAATCTTCAGCTGCTGCCACCACACTTGCTGTTTTCAGAAGAAATATATGCAGAGGAGATGTTGCAGGCAAAGACACAATTCTGTCACACGTTAGATTTGTGTCCTCAATCTCTTAATTGGTGAGCAGGCCTGAGCCATATTTGAGACACAAGGTGATTTCTTGTTCCACTGGCCCAACTCTTTGACATTTGAAAAATCTGAGCAGTCTCCTTATACTTTCCCCCAACCTACAGTCTAATTATGGCCCTCACAGCCTCATCACTTTGATGATAAAACTATGACAGGAGACATGGAAAGATTAAATTAGAAGTAAGAGGAGGTTTCAATCTGAGGTTTAGCCATCAGCTACCTCTCCTTTGCCTTGTCTCCTGCCTGCCTTTGCTTTTGATCCTTGCACGTATTTTCTTCTTGGATTGCTAAACATGAACACTCCTCCTTCTAAACCTCTTTCCCAGGCTATTCTCATCAACTATTTACATGACATGCAAAAGAGAAGAGCCATTCAGAATGACCCAAAAGGAAGAGACAGTTCCCTTAAAAGACAAAAGAGGCAAAATTGACTCCATTAAACTTTATCAGCCAAAGTTCAATTTCCTAGGTCTATGAACAATTGTTTACCTTAGATGCTTAGGATTATTCTTCCCTTGAGTGGAGGGAGTGGAGCAAAAGCTGTGCTTCTTCCTAGAAGTTAGTATGTACTATTAGCACTGCTAACTCATCTTTTGTGTATTTTAATCCTCTAACCAGCAACCCCTCTGCATAACATTAATGCTTTAAAGTAATAGGTTATGAGTTATAGTTACTTATCAAATGACCACAAAGAAAAAAGGGAAAATCAAGACTTAAGACTAGAATTAGAATCAATCACCAGGGTGATTTGCCATGAAGCCATTGCTGTTCGGTTTCTCCCTCTGATAATGATATAGTATCATTTCTGTTGACCCTTGGAGATCACTAGGGAAATGTCTCTAACTTCTTTGTCATTGTTGCTGTTCAAAATCCTAGAACAAGATCCCCGAGGATGTGTCATTTAAAGAACAGTAGTTGTCTCTACTGAGCAGTGGGCTCATGGCATCTTGGACCTCTCCAGCTCTCTTGTTATTCCTGGTTGAGGACTCTTGTGAGGAGTCAACATAAAATCAGTGGCAGAAAAACAGAGAATGAGAGCAAGAGAGAAGGGAGTAGGAAGAGATAACATTAAATAAACACAGAGAAAAAAATTTAAAAAGAAAAATTTATCCCATCTTGGGCTTTTATCATCCAACAGGGACATTCAACAAGCCAAAAAGTAACTTTTTAATATTGGATTTAATAGTGCAATATATATATTGAGGTGATGTTTCCTTTAATCAATAGCAAAATAATTTTCATTTTCCTGTAAGCCACCTGGACCCCAGACTCTTTCCCAGATTATGAGAATCACAAAATCATGGAAATCTTGAGTTTCACAGAGAAGCAATTTTCCAAGACTTAGATCAGGCAATTTTAATGTCTCTCCTTTCCCCTTTTTCCCTGTTGCTTTCTGTCACCTATCTGCAACTCCTTTCAGGTGGAGCTACAAAGACTCATGGGGCAATAAAGGCCATATTCTTCAGAACACTCTCCACAGACCTGACCACTGGACAACTGTAACAAGGTCTGTAAGTCAGACTCAACCAAGATGACCTACTTCACTCAGGTGACTAAAGAGAAACAAATAGGTGAGACATTTGATATTATTTAAACATCACAAATACTTTGTTTATTGAGTGCCAACCATGCATCAGGAACTGTGCTAGACATTTGATATAAGATAGACAAGCTGAAAATAGGATAAAATTGGTATTGTTCAAGGAATTCACAAATCTAGGAGTGGTGACAGGTAAGCAAATGATACATGTTATGATGCTCCAAGGCCTAAAATTTTATAAGATCAGATAGCCAGGGGTGATAGGCTGGAGAGTGTGATACTGGGGCTGATTAGAGATAGTTTGATAGAGAGGATAAGTCTGAATAGGCATCTGCTAGGTGGCAAGCCTTAGAAAGAATTTCAGGTAGGAGACAGAGTAGGTGTAACTGCATAGATAGAATCTTGAAGAAGGATGTTGTAATGAAGAGCTTCAAATTCTTTAATGTGACTTGAGCTTGGGTTGAGTATCTGACAGGATAAAAAGATTAGCATGAGGAATGTGATCACTAGGCACCAGTTATGAAATGTAAGTAAGGAGTTTAGATGAACAGTAAGCACTGAAGGATTTGAACTGGAGAGTCAATGGTCCATCTTAATATTTTAGCAAAACCACTCAGTCTAGAGACAGGAATACTATTTCATCTCTACTTATTGTCTTAAATGGTCAGCAGGCCTTTTGCCAGTCTCTACACAGGTCCTAGCCTCTTTCAGTGCATGCGTACACTACTAGTCTCTTTCCTGAGACTTTAGCTTTTGATTTTCCTTTGCATCTTCTTTCTTCCCTAAGTACACAAAACGGCTCCCATTATCTGCCCTACTCTCTTTGTTCTCTTGAAACTTCCTCTTCCTTCATGATAAAACTGATATCCCTCCTGTAGTATCTTCCTGGGAATACACATCAGTTCAGCAGGTGAGCCCCTCCTCTGGCTGAGCCAACAAGCTCATCATAATAAAGACCTTCAGAGGAGTGACACGGGCAGCACCTGGGTGGGACACACCAGATCAGTGGCGGGATCAGAGGTCGATGTATAGTGGGGGAGGTCATGTAAAGTCGGACTTTAGACACAGGCGAGTGTAAGAAGCATCACAAATATCAGGAAGTCTTGACTATAGACTTGAGAAGCAAGTTGCTCCTGGAAAACTAGACAAATCAGGTTTAGGAACTTTAATCACAAAGGCTCAGATGGGGTATAAAGGCTAAATTCAGAAGTATTAACTTGAGGAGTTTGGACATAAAAGACTGGAATTAAAAGAAAAAATGATTGTAGTATGAGGGATCAGGAGAGAAGGCAAGATAGTAAAAAAAAAAAAACAAAAAAAACCCAAAAAACAGAAAAAGCAGACTACGAATTCACAGTGGCAATGAGCAGAGAGAGAGAGAGAGAAGGAAAGCAATCCTTAAAGACGGAGGATTACAGCATAGTAGAGACTGATAGCCTTAGGTTATAATACCATCTCTGCCAATTTTTACTTGTATAAGTATAGCCAAGTTATTTATCTTATTATCTGTAATATGGGACCAATAATATCTATTTTATTTGGTTGTTGTGAGAATTAAGTGAGACAAAGTATGGAAAGAACCCAGTACAAATTCTGCCATATGCTAGGTACTCAGTAAATGATGAGTATTTTATTATTGAACAGATTACAGGCAAAGGCAGAGATGAGGAGCAAAGATGATGAAAGCTATGTAGGAAAACTGGGTGAGTGTTCAAAAGGAAGAAAGTGTAGGACAGTAGTCCTAAGTAGCCCTCAAGTTACAAATTACCAAGAACTTAAAGCTTGAAGAACAAAGTATGAATCTTAATCTAAAGGGAGCGTGGGTAAATTAGATAATCTTGTTTTTCACATGTGGTCAGTGTGATAAGAGATATTGTCAGATATTGCAGGATATATTGTGTTGGAAATGGGGAGAATTAGGAAAAAGTGAGAAGAGGGCTAATTATATAACACACTTCAGCCTTGTCTCGATCCATTCACATCATCCATTCTTTCTAATCAAAATGCAAATCATTCATTCCATCATTAGCTTTTACCTCTTTACTTTGTATCTGTGCATTTGCTGTTTTCTCTTTTTTATTATTTTCACCTCCTCCAAAACTTGAAATGCTTCATTTCAGTTCAAATGGCACCTCCTTGGTGAAAGGATTCTGGGCTACTCTGACAGAAAGAATTATTCTCTGCTCTCGGTTTCCGGTACTCAATATTCCCTTTGCAATGCTTATTATGTCATATTTTAATTCTCTGTTCCCTTCTCTATCTCCTTTACTGGAAGGTTTCAATGTTTGTATGTTGTGGTGCTTTGTTTTGTTTTTTGCTAGGGTTAAAGGTATGGGGGCTGGTGTGAGGGAGGGGTCAAGGAGTGGCAAATTAAAACTAACATTTTAAAGATGAGAAAGACCTGAGTATTACCAGAAAGGTAGCAGCAGTAGGAAGTCAGCAGTTAAAGGTAAGGAAAGAAAGTGGTGGATTGATTGTACAGTGTTCTAAAGCAGATACAAAGTAAAAGAATATTTTCAGGAAAAGTGATAAATTGATTGACCATCTTTGGAAGTTATAGAAAATGACTCAAAAGAATCTGCTAGGGGAATTTTTAAAAAGCCACCAGGATTACAGCTGCTTAAAAGGACATGGTGATGTGCTCACCATCCTCTCCCCCACTGCTTCCTTCCCTGACTTCATTTCTCCCTTCCACTCACCCTGCTCCAACCAGACTGAACGCCTTGCTGTTCCTCATGCTGTGCCTCAACTTAGGGTCTTTGAACTACCTGTTCCCTTTGTCTGGAAAGCTCTTCCACTCAATAACCAGATGGCTAATGCCTTCTTGGTGACTCCGCTCAATGAGGTTTATCCCTGTAGCTATTTAAAATATGAACTAGCCACTATGCCATGCCCTCATTTTCCTTAACTTACTCTATTTTCTCCCAAGAACTTACCAATTCCTACATCTGTATCTTTATTGTATTTATGCAAAGTCTTGAGAAGGATTATACTTACTTGTAACCCTCCATTGGGATATAACGTTTTAAGATTAGGACTTTTTGACTGTTTTTGTCTCCTTTGTTCAATGAGCTATTTCAAGCATCTAGAATAGTGTCTGTCACATAGTAAGTGCTCAATGAATATTTATGAAAAGAATGATTTTAATATACAGAAAGAGATAGGATTTCTGATAGAGGAATTTCCTGAGAAATAAGATGTAAAGCAGATAGTACATTCTTAAAAATTCCTTCACAAACTTGTTCTGTAATGGCTCAGATTTAGGGTATGTGCTTCCATACACCTCTTGGGCAAAAATGACCTAAAAGAGATGTTAAAATTAATTAAAGGATAATTATATTTAGTGGAAAAATAAGTCAACTTTGAGTTCTATATCACTGTGGCTATTTTTCCAGCCTACATAACCGACTATTAAATTGTAGACCTGGGAGTTTAGGCCATAATGTATGTATAAATCAGAAATAATAACTAAACATTGAGGAAAGTCCACATTTTATTCTTCTTCACACTTCCTGGATTCTGCATTTTCCTTTCCAGGTCATCTGTCTTGGTCTCCATAAAATTTTTAGATTAATTTTATTAAATTTATAAAATTTTATTAATTTTATTTATAATCTCAAGCCAACTTTTATTCCTACTTTTCTTTTTCTTCTATCCCCACTTGTGAAGAAAGTTTCTTTTAATTTTAATTTTCTCTTTCTGTTCATATTGTGTCCTGGGAAGTCCAGGACCTTTAGATTCTTAATAAAACTTGTGTTCAAGCAGTGTCCATATAAGGAGCAGTTTCAAAGTTAAGGAGTAGGTAGAAGTAATCAAGTAACACTTCTTTTTTTGCAGTAGAATATCTTTGAAGAGAATATAGATGAATGTACAAGTTAATTTAGGATCAAATAAAAACTTCTATATGTACATATGCTATATCCACAGGGTGGGGGCAAAAGTGAGTTTGTGATAGTTCATATGGAAAATAATACAATATTAATAAATAATAATATAAGAATTCTGTTTTATGTACTCATGACTATAAACCTACTTTGCCCTACCCTTTATATCTATCTATCTATCTATCTATCTATCTATCTATCAAACTATTTTACATACATAGTATATATATATATATATATATATATATATATATAATATTATATATATTGGTTATAAATACTTATGTATAAATATTTTATTAGCATTATTAGGAGCCATCTGAAAAGTTAAAATGTGTTTAATTATTCTAAAAGGGAAGACATTTTTTTATTCAATTTTTAAAGCTGTGGCCCTGAAAATAGGCAGAGGATTATTAACCACCTTTGCCATATTCTTCCAAAGACTTCAAAAGGCTTACAACATAGTGGAGGAGTATGTCAAAGTCAGCAATTCTCCTAGCCAGCAATTCTCTTCCAGTTAATGTTCTGTTTTTATTTTCTCCAGATTTTGAACTTCTCTGCTTCCTGGACTATCCTTGATATTTATTTTAGTCATCACAATCTCCTGCCTTATAGCTTCCCCTGAAATCTTGGCATATGCTGGTAAGGAAAGTATTTACTGCTATTTTGACTGAAGATTCCTTTCTGACCTAGATCTAAAGGCCTGAACCATGATTGTTTTGAGATTCTTTTTTAAAATTTATTTTTCAATTACAAGTGACATCTATACTAATAAAAGGGAATATGCTAATTAGATTAGATGTCTTCTGGACAAAGCCACGGCGGCAGAGGCCAAGGCAGAGATGGTTAGGGGTGATCAGGCCAGCAAGGGAGGGCAGTTAGGGGCAATCAAGATGGCAGGGGAGGGCAGTTAGGTGTGATTAGACCAGCAGGGGAGTGGTTAGGAGGCAATCAATCTGGCAGGCAGAGACAGTTAGGGGCAATCTGGCAGGCAGCGTAGCAGTTAGAGCCTAAACCAGCAATCAGACATCCCCTAAGGGGTCCTGAATTGGAGAGGGTGCAGGCTGGGCTGAGGGACCCTCCCCCATGCACAAATTTTGTGCACTGGACCTCTAGCAAAATATATTAGTTTCAGGTGTACAACACAGTCATTCTTAACTTTGTATCTGTGGTGGGTTTATTTTCATTCCTGTTTTGACAGCTGATTTTCGGAGAGATCTTGTGGTATCTTGTGACCCCAGAGCCATACCAGAGGACCAGATTATGGCACTAGGGTTAGGTTTAATAATCAAAGACCTGTAGCCTAAGGACTCCTTTCTGCTAATGTTGATCTCACTCTTCAATTTGGTGTTACTATCAATAACTACTTTGACTTTTGGTGTTGTAACCATGTGGAAGAAAAACACCACTTATATTAGTGAGTTCATCCTGCTGGGTTTCCCTACTTCCCTTTGGCTCCAAGTTCTGCTTTTCCTCCTCTTCCTCATCACCTACTTGTTTGTGCTTTTAGAGAATTTAGTCATCATCATCACTGTATGGGTCACTGGGTCTCTGCACAAGCCCATGTACTATTTTCTGGGTACCCTGTCCTTTCTGGAGACCTGGTATATATCTGTCACAGTCCCCAAGATGCTGGCTGGATTCCTACTTTGTCCCAATACCATATCCTTCCTGGGATGCATGACCCAGCTTTATTTCTTCATCTCACTTGCCTCTACTGAATGTGTGCTGTTGGCTGCCATGGCCTATGACCGTTTTGTGGCTATACGTTGGCCTCTTCAATATCCAGTTCTGATGACCACAGGATTTTGTGTTCAACTAATCATGAGTTCCTGGGTGAGTGGCTTCACCATTTCCATGGTAAAGGTATACTTCATCTCCCAAGTTGCCTTTTGTGGTAATAATATCTTGAACCATTTTTTCTGTGATGTGTCCCCCATCCTCAATCTGGCCTGTGTGGACTTTTCTATGGCTGAGATGGTAGACTTTGTGCTAGCCATAGTCATCCTTGTGTTCCCTCTCTCAGCCACCGTCATCTCTTATGTTTTCATTTTATCTACCATCCTGCACATACCCTCAGCCAATGGACAGCGAAAGGCCTTCTCCACCTGTGCCTCTCACCTTACAGTGGTGATCATCTTCTACACAGCTGTGATCTTCATGTATGTTAGACCTCGGGCCATTGCTTCATTCAATTCTAACAAATTGATATCAGCCATATATACAGTCTTCACTCCCATGCTCAACCCTATCATCTACTGCCTGAGGAATAAGGAGGTCAAGGATGCCATCAGAAAAACCATGGCAAATGGTCAAGGCCTTTTCTTGAGAGATTCTCTTTGCTGAAGTGATTCAGATATTCCTCCTCTTCCCATTGTTTGAATTAACCTCAAAAAAACACCTTCATTTGGTGAAAGTTGGCAATTATAAAAATAGTGATATAGTACAATAATTTAGGGAAGTCCCCTTTTCTGCCAGGCCTTAATTGGTGCTTTCTTTTATAACACAGTGAGTAAAATAATCAGAACTCCAAGAGGATTATTAGGTAAGATATATATATATATATATATATATATATATATATATATATATATATATATATATATCTAAGATACATATATCTTACCTAATAAAAGAGAAACATGAAAATTAACCATCATTTTGCTACGCCCACAGCCAATCAGAGTGAGTATGCAAATTAACCCAACAAAGATGGGGGTTAATTTGCATATGCAGGCGTATAGCAGCGTGAAGCCTGCTATGAGGGGAAGGGCAGCAGTGGTGGAGGGAGCTTGGAGCTCCAGACAGAAGCAAGGACTTGCTGGTTCGGGGGCTGTGGGGGAGCAGGGACTTGCTGGCTCCCAGGCGGCTGGGAGGGAAGCCAGGGAAAGGAAGGCCTATTTTTGCATGATTATCGTGAAATGGGTTATTGATTTATATACCATATTTGATTTGTTTTGACTTTATTTACCTTGTAACTACATGGTCTTTCCATTTTGTATTGTTTTTATATATGCAGAAGAGATTGTTTTAATTTGGCTTTGTATATATTAAGATAATTTACAAACTGATAGTTTCCAATTTATCTAAACCTATTATATCTCCTGGCCTTCACTACTTTTAGCCTAAACATGGTATGTTTTTAATGATACATAGCATTTTTCTTTAATCAAAAAGTACTGTTATGGTTTATGACCCTTACATAGGTAAAAATAATACAAATGCTTTACACCTTGGGATTCCTATATAAAGATTATTTTTATATGTTTTTGCAACAAAAGAAAATTGTAATATTTGTACAGTGTCCAAGTGAATAAAGATCATGCTTAAGGCTCAAAACAAAACAACAAAAAATGTTTTACCTTGAATCATGTAATTTATTATCCCAATGTTAGACTTTTCTAGTCTTTTTGTAAAAAAAAAAATAGCAGTGTTATTAGAAATATACTTTGAAACCTTTATTAATCATTAGTGGACAATTATTACTATTTTATAAGATTAGCTTTTACTATTCAAACGCTTTTTAATTTTAGTTAAGCTGTCTGGAGTCATTTAAAATCAAAACATCAACTATCAACTATATTATAACCTGACAATCTTTTTCTGATCTAAACCATCTGATTTTTAAATATATATATATATATATATATATATATATATATATATATATATATAATTTATTTTTTACAGAGAGGAAGGGAGAGAGATAGAGAGTTAGAAACATCAATCAGCTGCCTCCTGCACACCCCCTACTGGGGATGTGCCTGCAACCAAGGTACATGCCCTTGTCTGGAATGGAACCTTGGACCTTTCAGTCCTCAGGCCGACGCTCTATCCACTGAGACAAACTGGTTTAGGCAAAACCATCTGATTTTTAAAGATTTTTGTTTGTTTTTTAATATAGCATCAGATTGTTTGTTATACAAATCCTCTGTGTCCTACTTATCTTCTATTTTACTGGATAAATTGAAATTCTGAGAATTTATCTTATTGTTTCTATAACCATGCATTTTATCTTTCCTTTTATTGTTATGGGTTTTATTTATTTTATTTTAAATTCTTTATTGTTTAAAGTATTACATATGTCTCCTTTATCCCTCATTGACCTCTCCCCAGCCACTCCAACCCCCACCCCCCAGCACATGCCCTCACCCCCCTACTGTCTGTGTCCATTGATGAGCTTTATTTATATATCTTTTACCTTAGTACTTAAAATATTTTACTCTTAAATGTTTAAAACATACAGAAATGTAGAGAAGAGTGTGACAACATTGTCCACAACTCAAATTTTAAAAATTAAAAATTAAAAGCTGTACATAATTCAATTTTATAATTATGTCACATATTTACTATTGTACTTCAATTATAAGTATGTTGTTTTATTCATAATCAGAGGACTGGAATTCAAGAAGGGAAGATGAAATCACCTATAGATGAATAGAAATCTTTTAAAAAGGGAATGGATAGGTAAAGGTTTTCCTGTACCAGTGAGCCAGCAAAAAGTAACAGATAAATTATCAAAATTGAAAACAGCCTTTGCCAGTTTTTCTCAGTGGTTAGAGCATCGGCCCAAGACTGAAAGGTTGTGGGCTTAATTTTGGTCAAGAACATATACCTTGGTTGCAGACTCTATTTCTGGCCCTGGTAGGATGCATGAGGGAGGCAACTAATAGATGTTTCTGTCTTACAAAGATGTTTCTCTCTATGTGCGTCTCTCCTCTTCCCTCCCACTCCCTCTAAAAATAAATGGGGGGGAAATATATATCCTCGGGTAAGGGCTAACAAAAAAATTAAAACAACAACAACCTGAGAATAGTAGGAAGTTTTCCAGATGGTTTAGAAACCATCTTTAGGTAAAATTTACTTTCATATCAGCAAAAAAAATGTATTGGCTGTATAAGTAAAGATACAACCAGATAAATGAAGCCTGTTGAATATATACACTGAGTGGCCAGATTATTATGTGTTCAGAGATCATAATAATCTGGCCACTCATTGTATATTAAGAGATTTATTACATGGAACTGGTTTATGCAATTGTGGGGGTTGGCAAGGTCAATCTGAAATTCATAGGGCTTAATTCTGAATTTCAGGAAGGGTAGCCAAAAACTCTCAGGCATGAACTAAAGCTGCTTTCCACCTGTGGAATTTCTCCTTTCTGAAGGGACCTCAGTTCTGTTGTTAAGATGATAGAATGTTGCCAAGGATAGAATCAGCCCCCTCTAGATTATCTAGAATAATCTCCAATACTTAAAGTCAATTTATTACGGACTTTTATCATGTTGACAATATACCTTCACAGCAACACCTAGATCAGTGTTTCATTGAAAAACTAAGGCTAAAGCCTAGTTGATACATAAAACTGACCATCACAGAGACATGGAAGCATGGAACAGAGTACGGAATCTTAGAGGGAAGGTGGGTGGAGGGTGGGTGGAAGGTAATCAACCAAAAAACTGTATGTATATATGCATAACCCATGGACACAGACAATAGGGTGGTGAAGGCCTGGGTCGGGGTGGGGAGTAGAGGGGCGGGCTAGAGGGAGTCAATGGGGAAAAAAGGGAAACATATATAATACTTTTCAAACAATAAAGATTAAAAAACAAACACACACAAAAGCACAAAACTGACCATCACAGTTCATCCCTTGACAACTTGATACTCATACACATCTTCAAACATTTTTTGGTAAAAATTTCACTTCATGTCTGTTCTGACATCTTTGTTTTAATGGGAAGTTCTAGGACTAGTCCCTCAATCCTTCTCAGGGATATCAGGCATTTCCCCATGACCCTGCTACCTTCCCCAACTCTTTCTGATCTCCTTCCCTATTAGCTTGGATCCAGCCATGCTATTCCTCACTTGTTCCTGATGTAGAGCAATGTAAAGACTTTGAATGGTGTTTCCTGCCTGGTTTCATAGCATTGGACCAGAGAATGATTTCTGTAGCATGAATGAGCTCAAACAATGTTATGCCAGATAAGACACTTTATGCAGGAAGCTATTAGGGCTACATTTGGTCTCCGTAAAGTGGCCCTCCCTATTTCCACAGTTGGTGGTGTTGTCTGAGTTTGTCTCCATCTCAACTATCTTGGCTCTGTGATCATGGGGCTTCATCATGCCTTACTCTTGAGTACTGCTGTCAAGTCTTGATTCTCTGATCCAATGGAGAATTTAGGAAAGGACCAGAATTGTGGCTTTAGTATGATCTAAAATGTTCTCTTATAATATTCTTACTGCTTGAAAAAATGATAAATAATCTGGAAACATAAAAGAAAAGTGAAGTATTGGTTCTGCTTCTTGATGATAGTAAGCTAGAAAAATGGGGCAGGAGGAGGACAACCCAGGAGAACTCTGTATTTTTTCAAATCCATACAAAATGTAAGATAGCTTCAGTAGGAACATAAGAATGGAAATTTTAGACATTTAAGTGTCTTAAATGTTTACAAGAAGTTTTTTTTTTTTAAGCAAATTCATTTGCTTTTCCAAGGAGACTGTCACTTTCAGGACTGGGTGCTTCATCATCAATGTTTAATTGCTGCATTTATTGTAGACAGGAATAAACATCAATGGGCACAAAAGACCAAACCTATCTTACTGAATTCATCTTGCTGGGCCTCTCTTCATTTCCGCAGACCCAGATCATGCTGTGTGTGGTATTTCACATTGTCTACCTGCTGACTGTGTTTGTAAATCTTCTCATCATTGTGCTAATGCACCATGATTCTCAATTTCATACCCCATGTACTTTTTCCTTAAAAAATATATAATTTAACTCTCTCTGTTTCTCTACAACAGTGTTGCAGTGTGGTACGCGTACCTCCAGGGGTACGGGAAGAGTTTGGTGGGGGTACGAGTTGCACCAGAGTTTGGTGGGGATATGCACTGCACTGTGCTTAGCTGCGCTTAATTCTATGTTCTCATGAGTCAAGTCAAGACAGTCTTGTGAGGCGTGAGATGGTCCGGTGTGCAAATAAATGTTATTTATAATATAACTTTTATTTATATTTTATTATGAATAATTTTAGTTTTCATTTATTATTATTTTGTGTATGTACCAAAAAAAGAAAAATAAATATATTTTGATTGTTATTAAAATACATCCATTTTTTTTGACGAGGGGTACTCAACGTTACGAAAATTATAGAAGGGGTACACATATGTCAAAAGTTTGGGAAACACTGCTCTACAATAATTGTCCCCAAAATGCTATTCCATTTGCTGGTAAAGAAAGAACATTTCCTTTGCTGGGTACTCAATTCAGATGATTTTTTCCCCTAGTAGCTGGAGGTACAGATAGTTCCCTCCCAGTAGTGGTGGCCTATGACCATTATGTGGATGTCTGCGAGCCCCTTCACTATTCCACCCTCATGAGCTAGAGGATTTTTTCTCCAGCTGGTCATAAGGTCTTAGACCAGTGGCTCATTTTTGTCTCTAGTAGACACAACTTTTACTTTATGTATCACATAATGGCAATAGGATGTAATTAATCATTATTTTTGTGAACCTTCTGCAGTCTTGAAGTTGACTTCAGTAGAAACCTACTAAGCTCTTCGCAATGGGTGTTGTAATCCTCCTAGGTCCCCTCTCCCTTATCCTTGTCTTCTATCTGAATATTATCTCCACTGTGGTTCAGATACAGTAAGGCTCAAGGCCTTTTCTACCTGTGATTCTCATTTCCTTGTTTACTTCTCCTAAAGCTTGACCACATTTACCTATATGCACCCAAATGCCAAGAAAATGATTGGAGGCATACAGTGGTCCACATGTTTTATTCAGTCATAACATCCATTATGGATTCATTTATTTACAGCCTGTGGAACAGGAACAAGCATTTTTAGAAAATAGTTGGAAGATAAAGCCTCTCAGAGACAATTCTTATAATAAAAGCCTTATATGCTAAATGGCTGGTTATCCGTTCAACCAATCAAAGCGTAATATGCTAATGATATGCTAAAGCTGATCAACAGCTCGCTATGATGTGCACTGACCACCAGGGGGCAGACACTCTGACCAGTAGGTTAGCTTGCTACTGGTGTCCATGGACTGGGACTGAGTGATACCGGCTGGACACACCTCAGAGCCCTCCCACAGTCCCTCCTGGCTGGCCAACCTCCTGTGTCCCTCCCTGGCCCTGATAGTGGACTACTGGGATCCCTCGGCCTGGCCTGTGCCCTCTCACAATCCAGGCTGAGAGCCCCTCACCCCGAGTGCATAAATTTCATGCACCAGGCCTCTAGTTATATTTATATTGATAGAGAGTTGTAGAGATGAAGACGTTCCAAAGTGGTTTGACATCTTTAACAACTCTCTCTCTGAACTGTTTCTAAGATGATACATCAATAGGGGTCATGAAAGTGCCCTGGTACATCTAAGATGTTTCTAAGTTTGATTACTGCACTTTTATCAAACTTCTTTGTAGTTGTAGCTCACCTGCCTCAAAAGAAAAAAGCTTTTTTTTTGATATATTATTAATCATATTTGAATAATATATAAATATTTTTAAATACTTAACAGTCTTCATTTACACTGTGTTTTATATTCACTAATTGATTTTCACCCAGAGACATTACCTTGGAGTTCTAAACTCCACATCTGCTTGTCAAACTCATCCTATGTCAATATCACCTCTAGCCATCCATAGAGCTTGGAATTCTAACTGATGTCAATATGCTAGCTGCTACATTTCCTATGAGAAAATATCAAAGATACCTTAAAGCTCTGATATGGAATCTTATTTTTTTATTCTGTAGAGTCACAAAATACTGCTGTTGTCAATTCAGCCACACATGGGGGAGCTGTCAGCATAGACAATAATCTTTCATATATCACACACTCCATTCCGAGGACAATTGCAAGCTTGAGGAAACAAGAATTGAGAAGCAACCTGCCTACATCAGAACTTTCAGGTCAGAAACTCCTGTGACATAGCTGTTTCCCCTCAGATATGTTTTCCCCTCTTCTGCAGGCTTGCTTATTCCAGTACCCCCTAAGTTCTTTTTTTGGGGGGAAGTGAAAGAGAATGGCTGACATATGAGAAGTAACTCCAGAAGTTGGGTCTTGTTCTGTGGGGTGAAATGGCCCCTTTGTTCTTTTCTAATTACCTATATAACCCTTTGTTACGGTAGAAGCACCACCAGTCACCTACCTGTAGCATTTCACCAATATTCAGCATATATACTGCCCCTCCCCAACCCTCAACTAAAAGTCTAACTCCAGGTATTAAGTGAAACTAACCCAATATTTTATTAGGGGAGGGTTTCAGCAGAATATCCATCAGCTTTCCAGTTGTGTTTTTTAATATGTTTATGTACCAAAATGAGCACATAAAGGAATAAAGGTCATTTTCTGGAAAACTTTGCCTCTACATTTTGCATTTGTGTGGTTCTAATTGTTTTGTTGTTGTTACTTATCTCCCTGACTCCATCCATCCTTCAGTTTGGCTGGCACTAATCGGGTCTCAGTAATCTATCTCCCTGACTAAGGTGATTCAAGGAGAAGAGGTGTAAACCTTTTGCTCTCTGGTGTTCTTGGTTAAGGAAGATAAGATCTGTGATTCACTAGCTGGCTGTAAATTGCTTGAATTGTTTGGCCCTATTTGTCTAACCATCTGTTTTCCCTTTTCCCATTAGTCAAAAAATTTCCTAACATCTAACTATCCTGCCTCATCATGACCATTCAAACAGAACCTCACCTTTCCACTTCCTCTTTCCTTGAATTTAAGTAGCAGGGAAGTCATATCATATAATTGGAATGACCTTTAATTTATATACAAACAATATAACTGACCTCAATAGGAGAATGGTGGTGTCAACAGAGTAAGAAAACACAGATACTGACAGATATTTGTAAATGACTGGATGCCACACTATATTAATGACTGTGCAGTAGAGGCTAGATGAATTACATCAATAGAGAAACTAACAAGCTCCCGAAGTTACCATATTCTGGAAACTTCCTTGTTTTCTAAAGCAAATAGTTTTCAGTTTTCAAAGGAAATAAATTTTCTTTTTTTTATGCCACAGGTTATATTACTGTTACTTTGTATTAGATCTACTCATAAGACATTGATTTCAATAGCACAATTTGAGTTCATTTATTAACTAAATATTTACTGAGATGCTGAATATATATTGCAATGAAAGAAGTTCAAAATTCATATCCCCATAGACTTACACTGTAGAAGAAGGTGGTAAATAAATAAATTACATAATATATCTGATAGTAATAACTGCTATGAGAAAATGAAAGCAAGGAAGGGTGGGTTGGCATTTTTAAGCAGGTGGTCAGGAAATTCCTTTCTGCTAAGTTGACATTTCAATTAAAGGAGAAATTGATGTTTCTTCTGTGACAAGAAAGTTGAAAAGAAAGAACCAACCAAGGAGAATTTTGAGGGAAGAGGGACCAGGCATAGAGAACAGAGTCTAAATGGCTTGGATAAGAATGAGTTTTTTGAGTTCAAGACAGAGAAAGGTCAGATTAGAAGGTGATGAGTGACTGGGAGAGTGGCAATGAATGAGATCACAGAAACAGGCAAAGGCCAAAGTGGGATCTTTGCATCCATTTCCTAGGGCTGCCATAATAAATTATCACAAACTCTGTGGCTCAAAACAACAGAAATTCATAGTTCTAGATGCCAAAAGTCTAACACCAAGGTATCTGTAGTCTGTGCTCTCTAAGCCTTCCTTGTACTTTCTAGTTTTTGTATTCCTTGGCTATGGTAGCACAAGTCCAATCTCCACCTCTTTCTTCACAGTGCCTTCTTTCCTCTGTCCTTGTTTCTTCCTCTCATGTTAAAAGGACATCTGTCACTGGGTTGAGGGTCCACCCTCATCCAGGATGATCTTGTCTTGAGATTTCCCTTAATTACATCTCCACAGACCTTTATTCCAAATAAGGTCACATTCAGAGGTTCCAAGTGGACATCTATTTTTGGATGATACAATTCAACCTAAGGCTGTAGCCTTAGAAATCCTAAAAAGGTGATTGGTTCTATTTTATGTTCAATAGAAAGCCATTCTGATATTATACTTTTAAAAGATCACTTTGAGTCACTGTGTGGGGAATGGATAGTAGGTAGAAAAGCATGGACTCAAGAAAAGCAATCAGAAGGTCTGGGTAGCAGCCCAGGGGAGAGATGACCATCTAAACTAGGTGGAGAAGTGGAGAAGCAGAGATGGTAATGTAAGGTCCCAAGACCCCCGGTGAGTCCGAGGGAGGGGGCGACGACCCCATGTCAAACGCCGAGACCGAAACTTGATGCAAAAAGCATGAGGTTTTAATAGTACAAGCGCAGGGGCTTCTCAGGCAGACAGCAACAGAGCTGTCTCCTGGAAGCCCCGAGTAACTGCAGAATATGAGTTTATAAAGACCACACGCAGGTGGGGTTACACATGGAAGGGGAAGAAGGAACAAGGAAATCAACACCACACGCAGGTGGGCTCGTTAATTACATGTTTTAATCTTGCAAGCCCCTTGGTCTCTCCCCTTCCCATTCCTCTGGGCAAGTCCTCAGGGTAGGGAGTTTCTGGGGACTTATTTCATTCTTGCCTAATCTTCAACCATAAAGAACTGACCTCCTCCCTGTCTAATCTTTAACCGTAAAGGTCACATCCTGGAACAGGCAGTGGGGAAAGTCAATTCCTCAATCTTGGGGTCCTACAGTAAGACATGTGGGTTGATAGTAGCATGTATAAGATGAAAAAAGAGAGAAAGAAATATTCCTACTAAGTCTTTGACCTGAGCAATTCTGTGGATAATGGGAAAGACTCAAAAAGGGGGTAGTTTGGTGGGGAAAATCAAGAATTCTCTTTTGGGCTTGTTCATGTGGCCCTTAGTTCACACAACACTTAGTATTTGACTCACTACAACAAAGCCCACATTTAAACAGCCCGTGTATCTTGAGCAGCATCATGGCTTTCTTGCTGTGTTTGTTTGATTTGCCCCATTAGCAATTAAAGCATTTTGAGTACAATTGCAGAGAAGAGTTTTGAAATCCCTTGGCTTCATCCAGACAATGCAGAATATACTAATGTCAGCTGCCTTTGGTGTTAGCATCATTATTGAAACGCTATTTTTAAAAAATTTTGACAGAGTACTTGGAGACTCCAGAGGTCCTTAGAATGATCTGAGAAATAGCAGTGTAATATCTGGCATAAGATAATATTCAGGTATTTTAGTTTGTGATAGAAATTAAAAAAAGGCCCCAGGGTATCTCCCATTGTAGAAAGGTTAAGAAAAAGTTAATAGCACTGATTGCCCAGGGGATTCCCGGTTAACAATGGCTCTTAGGACCTCAGGTTTAAAGAGTTCTTTCTAGGAAAATCCTCCACCCAGGTTCCTTGGTGAGTTGGGGATTTTAATAAAATGGGGCTCCTTGGCTTGGGATAGAATAAGACTCAGCCCAGATGATGCTCCAACCATCAGTTTATTTGGTAAACTGCAGTAGAGTTTGCCTATTAGGATATGAATAAGCAAACTGCAGAAACCACACCTTCCTTCATCCATTAACTTACCTCTTCATCACTGACCCCGTTGTCCTGTGTTTGTCTTCTGCCAGTCCACCAGGTGAGTGGGTAGGATGATTAGGGGGAATTAATCTTTTGAGAGAGTCTGAAATCTTGATTCTGTTCATTTGGAGTAGGTTTGCCTTTCATTTTCCATTTGGCATCTACAGAGAATATGTGCTTTTGTTTTGTTTTGTTTTATTTTGTTTTGTTTTGTTTTGTTGCTTCTGAGATAATAGCCTCATGAATCCTGTTCTGCAGTTCCTCTGGGGAGGATTAAGCTATTGATCAGAGATAGTAGAGTGCGGGCCAGGACTTGTGGACACCTACTGCCTTTTCTTTTGCACTAAAAACTAATCTTCCAGATTCTCTTCTGCCTCTCCCCGTCTCAATGCTCTCCATTCAGAGATTTCTACCTCATTCCTTTTAGTCACTTGTGTTGGAATGTGATAAAACCTGAACTTTCTGCACCAGCGTTCACAGACAGGATCTTCTTGTGGTCAGGCATCTCTGGATGGCCACACAAGGCTGTATGAGCATGCTAACCTGTGTGGGCAGGCATATCCAGATCCTGGTATCTGTCCCCTGTCACACTGAACTCGCCCTTCTTCATTTGGATGCCATTGATAGGTCATTCACTCTCTTTAACCTGGTGATTGATCCTGATATTTGTTTGTTAGTTTGTAAGAGATCACTTATTTAGTAAATCACAGAGGTAGAAAAAGTAATTCCCAAAATAAATGGGCTTAGGAAACAAGCTATAAAAGTAAAGAAAGGGCCCTTGGAGCTAGGGAATGAGGAAGCTAATGGTAAGGTGTCAGGGGCAGGGAGGTGGAAGGGAAAGGAGAAGGGAGGGAAAAGGTATGAGCATGCTCTCAGGAGTGAGAGCACCTACAGATAAACTCTCAATCCTGGGATTTTCTAATCCAAGATCCTTCCAACCTCAGATCATAATTCATATCTCAATAGCCAACTTAGTACCCTTTTCTCACATTTCTCTTGAGAGAATGAATGTGTTGGTGTGAAGTGTTGGCATGAGTCTATTTATTCAACTCACCTGGAAACCCCTTCTATGCATCAGGTGATATTGCTATCAGATACTAGAGATAAGTGATATGCAGTTTACTGCCTGAAGAAGCAATTCAGTCCAGGGAGACAAATGTTTAATCCCATATTTAAAAGACACTGTATTACCCGTCACATTTGGTCTTGACATTGAATTTTCCTAGCAACGCAGTGCTAGTGCCCACGAATGAACAAAGAGCAAAATAATGCAAATGGTAAAAATAATGGAGAATAAGCATTTTCCTAAGCCAAACACAGCAGCCATGTGTTACCATGCTTTGTCCTTAACAACTATTTTCCTAATCTTGCAGTTACTTCTAGAGATCATGATCTCAATATCATATGAAATATTATATAATAATATGAGCTAGGCTTTCCTGTCCTAAATTCTTTAAGTGGTTTACATTTTATTTAATCTCTAGATAAACACTATAGGACATGTATTACTTATGTCACCATTTTACAGATGAAGGTAGCTAGCCACAGAAAAGCTAAGTAATTTGCTGTTGGTTGCCCATTAATTAGAAATCAGGATTCAAGACCTTCAGGTTAGCTGCAGAGTTCCAATCAGTGAGCTATGTATGCTCTCTCCTTATAAATGAGGCAGTCCATGCTCAGTGGACTCTCTCTACAGGAGAAATGTCTCTGGAAATACACAGACACTCCAAATACACATGTACACATAAACACAACCCCATTCACACTCCATTTAAAAGATTACAGTAACATCACACATAGAGTCTGATGGTTAGCTTTTCACTTACTAACCTGTCATCAAACTTGCTAAGTCATCAAATTTGGGTGAACAGCATTTTAAGTTTCACCTAAAAGGCAAATAAATCTCACTTGTTGTTTTAATGTGCATGTTTTTGTTTTGTGTTTATTATTCAGTCTTACTTTTGTTTTTCTTTTTTTTGTGTGTGTTGTGTGTGAATTGGACACTTAAATTCTTTGCCCACTTTTTGGAATGTGTTATATGTCTTTCATTATTGATTTTAAGAGGTCTTTATATGTTAGGAATAACTTTTTTTTTCCTATTAAATACTTTCTTAGATTTAAAAAAAATTTTGTTTATGGTGGTATCCACTAAATAGAAGTCTTATTTCTTATTTGCCAATTACTTCATCTTACACCAGATCAATTTCTTATCGGTTATCATAGGCTTGAAATGGGCTCTTTTTAATTTTTAAAAAGATATACAACCAGATTGTCTTCAAATAATCTTTACCATCTTTCTTAATATTTGTTTTTTTCTATTCTTATGGGACAAGACCCCTCAAAAAAGTTTTAAAGTATCTGTTAAAATGTACCTGACTGCTATTTTTATGCCTACAGAGAGCTCTGTCATAAAAGATTAGCTTGAAAACCCTTAAAATTGAGAATGTCTGTGGGCTTGTCTTCAAGGAGTGAGTGTGGGGAATAAGCATAGAGAATTAGGTGAAAGTTTAACCTCATCTACAACCAGTTTTTGAATAAGAAAGAAAAAGAATTGCAGGCTACAGAACAAGTGAGGAAGGCTTAGAGGAAACAGTTTGAAAATTTCTCCGAGACTTTGTTTCATCATCTGTATACTGTGAATAATAATAACGACCTCATATGAACTTAAAGAGGATGTAAAATAAAAAGTAAAGAATGTAAAATAAATATTAATAATTATTGGCATCAGAAAAGTGTCCAATACATGATATTTAGTACTATTATTGCCAAGGGCCTTATACCAGTGTGAAGAACAGATGAGGACATATTTAAAAGATGCTACTAAATGCAATGACCAATGAAGCAGTTGTTTTTATTGGTGTTTCTCAGCACCCTCTTCACATTGAAAACAAATGACAGAATAATTTGCTTAAAGCCCGATATTATAGACTACTGTACCTTCCTTTAAATTTTCATTCCTTGCTCAGAGTATTTCTTTAGAATTATTTTGTAAATATGATGAAAAGATCAGCCTTCATAAATGCTATCAGACAGTTTAATACACAGAAATCTAACTGGCTTAAAGCAACATCCATTTGTGTGACTCTCAAACCTACAAAAGAGGAGGGATGCACTGTGAATACAATATAGTCTTCTCAGGACTATGTGTGTGTAGTCCAGCCAAGGTTTGGTCCTATAGTATATGCAGGGTAATTTATGCCCATCTGGTGTTAATAAAAAATTCAGGAAGAAAGAAAATAAAAAATATATTTTAATTGTCAGAACTGAGCAAAAAGAGAATTCTGTCTTCTAACATATGGTAGCTGTTAAGAATGAAGATCAATACCCTAGTTTTACATACTGTTTATAAAATATCTAAGTTACACAGATTTTTCAAAAATAACTGAAATGTTTCTTTTCTTGGTGCTTCCTATAAACAGTAATATAAATATTCATGGGAGAAGAAAACCAAACCTATGTGACTGAATTTATCTTCCTGGGCCTTTCACAGGATCCTCAGACACAAGTCCTGCTCTTCTTCCTTTTTCTGATCATCTACCTGCTGACTGTGCTGGGAAACCTGCTCATCATTGTGCTCACTCACATGGACTCCAGACTCCACACACCCATGTACTTTTTCCTTAGAAACTTGTCTTTTGCTGATCTCTGTTTTTCCACTACTACAGTCCCCCAGGTGCTAATCCACTTCCTGGTAAAGAGGAAAACCATTTCCTTTGTTGGGTGCTCAACACAAATAGCTGTTTTACTTCTGGTTGGGTGTACAGAGTGTGCCCTGCTGGCAGTGATGTCCTACGACCGGTATGTGGCTGTCTGCAAGCCCCTGCACTACTCCACCATCATGACACACTGGGTATGTGTCCAGCTGGCTACAGGGTCCTGGGCCAGTGGAGCCTTTGTGTCTCTGGTGGATACCACATTCACATTGCGTCTGCCCTACCGAGGGAACAACGTCATTAACCATTTTTTTTGTGAGCCTCCTGCGCTCCTAAAGCTGGCTTCAGCAGATACCTACAGCACAGAAATGGCCATCTTTGCAATGGGCGTGGTCATCCTCCTAGCTCCTGTCTCCCTGATCCTTGTCTCCTACTGGAATATTATCTCCACTGTGGTCCAGATGCAGTCTGGGGAGGGGAGGCTCAAGGCTTTCTCTACCTGTGGCTCCCATCTCATTGTTGTTGTCCTATTCTATGGCTCAGCTATATTTGCCTACATGAGGCCAAACTCCAAGATAATGAGTGACAGGGATAAAATGGTCTCTGTCTTCTATTCTGCAGTGACACCCATGCTGAACCCCATCATTTACAGTCTGAGGAACAAGGATGTCAAAGGGGCTCTCAGGAGAGTGACTGCAAAATAGTCTTTTTGAAGGCAGGGGTCTCTGATTCTGATAACAATTTCAGAAATATGGAGAAAAGTGATTTTGTTGTGAACTTGTCCCGTTTCATTCCATCCCTCCCTTTTTTCTTTCTTCTCCTATCTCTTTTTAGATAAATTCAACAAATTACCTATTCAAAACAAGGTGTCTTGATAGATATAGAAAAGAAATGTAAAAAAGAAAAAAAAGGAGGGAAAGGAAAGGAAGGAAATAAAATGCAGATAAGCAAACAGTCAGTCTCTCCAAGCCCATATAAGCTAAGAAACAAATTAAAACAAATAGACATACAACTATATATAAAAACAAAGCTCCAAATAAACAAATAAAAGTATCACAAATATGATAATGCATTTCTGGCAAATGAGGTCATTTCCTTCACTCTTACATGAAATCATTAAAAATATTTTTAAAATATATTTTATTGATTTTTTTACAGAGAGGAAGGGAGAGAGATAGAGAGCTAAAAACATTGATGAGAGAGAAACATCCATTAGCTGCCTCCTGCACACCCCCTACCAGGGATGAACCCGCAACCAATGTACATGCCCTTGACCAGAATCAAACCTAGGACCTTTCAGTCCACTGAGCCAAACTGGTTTTGGCTAAACATATTTTGAATGCTTATTATATACCCCAGCTATATTTCTAGCAACTTGAAACAGAAATTAAAAAGTCTTCATGGTATTATGTTTCTAACATGCTATTATATTTCAGAAATTTAATAATTTATGAAATTTAAAAGAGAACACATTTAAGGAATAGCAAATGGTAGAATTGTTCTAAGAGTATGCATAACATTAGGAAAATTGTGAAATACAAGCTGAAAAGGGTTCAATCAAAATGGCAACATAAGTAAATGTGGTGCTCACATCCTCCCACAACCACATAAAAATTACAACTAAAGTACAAAACAATCATGATTGAGAACTGCATGAAGTCTTATAACTAAAAAATAAAGAAGCAGCCACATGGAGATTGGTAGGAAGGGCAGAGTTGCAGACTAGGCTGGTCAAATACCCATGTGTAGTAGCTAAAAACTTGGAGGGATATATCAGTGGTCTAGATGCCCCATGATAAGCATGTGGTCACAGCCCCACACCAGGCACCCAGTCCAGATTTCCAGCCCCTGCAATGAGAAGTCTTCATAACTTCTGGCTGCAAACACCAGCAGAGATTTTTGACTGAGTGAGACAAGATGTTGCCAGAGTCCCAGGTGTTCCACTTAAAAGGCCCTCACAGATTCATGCACTCTAAGCTCTTGCACTGGGGCAGCAGCTCAAAAGATACCAATATTGAAAGGAACTGAATTGTGTAGCATCAAAGAGCAAGGGCTGGAGGGAGAAGCTTTCTCCCAGAGAGAAGTGCTGGTAGAAGCCATGGTTAATTTACTGAGACCAACCCTGAAGGAACAGATGGGTGCCTTGTCTGAGTCTCCATCAACCTGGCTAATGCTGTTTGCCCCACCCTTGGACTGAGACTCCACCCCACTCAACTTGCAGGCCCACCAAAGCTGTTTCCAGTGGCTTTTCCATCAAACAGCCTGTCTTAGCTCATGCTTTGGATTTTTCTTAAATCTCTCAAACAAGCAGCATCTGACCTTTGTGTGCCCATACGTCTTGATAAGTGACTCCAGGCTCAGCACTAGTAGTAGCATCTGGCCTTGGTTCACAGTTTGGTCTCTCCTGAGCACCTCTAAGCCCAGCATAAGTAGAAGTTGCTCTGTTATTAATGGTGGGTGTCCCTAAGCAGGGCACAAGTGGTGGCTGACCTTTGCCTGCACCTCTTGGGAGTGCCCCTATTGCTGAAGCACACCCACAAGAAACACACTCAATGGGGAGACATGGTGGGCACCAGAGCCCTGCTAAAATAAGTCCTGTTCTATGGGCTTGGCCCCCATACAGCAAATCCTTCACAGTTGTCTCTCAGCTTGTTGACTTGGGGATAAATCCATCTCATTGATGCATCAACAACAATTAGGGCTCAACTACTATAGAAAAATGCACACAGCCCATACTGGTAGGGGTTGGGGATGCACCTGGAGAACCCAGCTCAAGTGACGGAGCCTTACAGGATACTTACTATATAAGGCCACTCTACCAAGACTGGGAGGCATAGCAGCTCTACCTAATATATAGAAACAAATACAAGGAGGATTCCAAACTGAGGGTCCAAAAAATAAAACATGTCCCAAATGAAAGAACATATCAAAACTCTAGGGGGGAAAATGGAGATAAGTAATCACCAGGATGCTTAATGAACTTAGGGGAAGAGTAGATGAAGTACTTCAACAAAGGGTTAGAAAACAGAAACAGAATTAGAAAGAAAAGCAATAGTAAGAAATAAAGAAATGAAATGAAGAATACATTACAGAGAATCAACAATAGAGGAGATTAACAGAGGATCAAATCAGCAATTTGGAAAATAAGGTAGCAGAAAACACTCAATTAGAACATCAAAAGAAAAATAATTTAAGAAAATGAGGATAATGTAAGAAGCCTCTATTACAGCATGAAATGTACTAACATTCACATTATGGAGATAGCAGAAGGAGAAGAGAGAGAACAAGGAACTGAAAATCAATTTGAAAAAAATAATGACAAATACTTCCCTAACCTGATCAAGGAAATAGATATACACATCCAGGAAATGCAGAGACACAAACAAGATGAACCCAAAGAGGCTTATACCAGACACATCATAATTATAGTGCCAAATGTTAAAGACAAAGAGAGAATTTTAAAAGCAGCAAGAGAAAAGCAGTTAGTTACCCACAAGGGAGCTCCCATAAGACTGTTAGCTAATTTCTCAACAGAAACTTTGCAGGCCAGAAGGACTGGCAAGAAATAAATGATGAAAACAAGGACCTACAACCAAGATTACTCTAGCCAGCAAAGTTATCATTTAGAACAGAAGGGCATATAAAGAGCTTCCCAAATAAGAAAAAGCTAGAGTTTATCATAATCAAACTAGTATTACAAAAAATATTAAAGTCTTCTTTAATTACAACAAGAAAAAATGATCAAATACATATCTATTAACAATTGCTTTAAATGCAAATGGGTTAAAATTTCTGATCAAAAGACATACAGTGGCTGAATGGATAACAAAACAAAACCTTTACATATGCTGTCTCCAAGAGATTCACATCAGATTTAAAGAGACACAGACTGAAAGCAAAGGAATGGAAATAAAACATTTCATGAAAATGGAAACAAGAAAAAACAAAAAACAAAAACTGGGGTAGCAATACTTATACCAGACAAAAAAGACTTTAAAATAAAGGTTATAACAAGAGACAAAAAAGGACCCAACAATTTCACCTCTGAGCATTTATCCAAAGAAAGCCAAAACACTAAAATGAAAGCACATATGCATCCATATGCTCAATGCAATATTATTTACAATAGGCAGGATATGGAAGCAACCTAAGTGTCAATAGGTGAATGGATAGAGAAGAAGTGGGACATATATACAATGAAATATAACTCAGCCATATAAAAGAATGAAATCTTGCTATCTGCAACAATATAGGTGGACTTAGAAGGTTTTATGCTGAGTGAGATGAGTTAGGCATGGAAAGACAATTGCCATTTGTGGAATATAAAAAAAACAGAAAAACAAACAAGCAGTACAGAAACAGACTCATAGATACAGAGACATTTTGGTAGTTGCCAGAGAGGAGGGCAATTAGGAGGATGGGTGAAAAAGGTGATGGGATTAAGAAGTCCAAATCGGTATTTACAGAATAGTTACGGGGATGTAAAGTATAGCATAGGAAATATAGTCAATAATATTGTAATTACTTGTATGGTGTCAGATAGGCAGTAGGCTTATTGGGGTGATCATTTCATAAGGCATATAAGTGTCTAATCAATTGGTTGTACACCTGAAACTAATATAATGTATATTAACTGTAACACAATGTATGCTAACTGTAATTGAAAAATAAAAAAAATCATTAAAAATTTAAAAATAAAGCTGAAAAGTTAGAGTCTAAATTGAGAAATGCTTTGAATTGAATTCTAAAGAATTGGCCCAGCATATAATCCTGAAAATGCTGAAGATTGATGAATTTATAGGACAATGATGGAAAATTTTCAGAAAAGGAGGGATGGAACACTGTTTTGTGCTGTAGTAAAGCAGACCATAGTTTTGCACGTCATGACTTGAAGTGATTCTTGAGTTGCTTTGTTGAAAGTATTTCCCAAGTCAAAATGGGGTAGGGCAGTTGATCTCAGGAACCTACATTTGTAATAAGACCCAGATATTTCTTAAGCACATTAAAAATGTTATACTGCTTTTTAGGCAACGGAACGGCTTTTATGTAAACTAATTATGTAATTACTTGCTTAATGTCTGACTCCTCCACTAGACTATAATTCTAAGACTGACTGCTTTGTTGATTTCTGAATTACCACTTGTAGGAAAGTGCCAGACACTGTTACAGTTCAAGAAATATAATTTTGAATAAATGAAAAAAAACCTAGAGTTTAGAAGCGAGAAAATTACTGGAGACATATATTTAGAAGTTTATTTCAAGTGGAGTTTGACAAACCTAAGGAAGCGTGCCAAAATCTTTATCCAGGAAACTAAGTGCATGCATTGCAATCTTGAAAGAATTCTACTAAAAGGCAAGTGCCTCGTCCTGTTGCAGAGCATAAGGGTGGCAGAAATGGAGGCAATGCATGTTTGGTAAAAATATTCTAGGGTAATTCTGAAGTGCAACCCTAGATGAGCTGTGATGTTGGAGAAAGATATCGATGCCAGAACCTTGGAGTTACAAGTATTTCAAGGTGGATGAAGAGTAGCCAGTCAAGGTTGGAGTCGTAAGAATTAGAGAAGCAGAGGAGAATTGAATAAAGATGTGTCAGAGTGGTGAAAAGCGAAGCCTTCCAGGAAAGATTTCTCAAATGTCTCAGAGTTTTATATATTAATAAAGTGAAGTATGGTAGCAACCATACTTAGGTAAAAACTGCTGTTTGAATTTTAACCCTGCTATTCTGGCTTCGGCACTTGCCTACTTGCTAAAACAATAGGGTAGTTGCCTCAGTTTCCAGATTGAGACCTGGAGGCTAAGGCAGTTTCCCTGTGCCTGTGGACCAGGACCACAGGAGACTGATTCCCACTGACTCAGTTGCTCCAGAAACTGAAACTGCAGATGACCTTTAGAGATTAAGTTTGCTCAGCTCTGCTTCTGTACTATCTGCTATGGCAAGATAGGTCCACATTCCAACATCCAGCAGGATGTGGCTGGGAGCCACCCTGTGGGTAGTTCCCAGCCTTTAGAATTTAGAACAAAGGGAAATTCTTGTGGTTTGGACCTTTAAAAAGGACTGCCTACACCTGCATGTGGTACTCTCGCAGCAGCCGTCCTGGCCAATTCAATAAATCCTTGCCTGATTTTTAAAATCAATTAGCAGCCTCCAGTGGTCTTATTTTTGACTCCAGGGATCGACCCCACAACAAAAGGACTATTGAACTTGTCAACTCAGTCTTTTTTTTTTTTTTTAACCTTTGCAAAGATTATTACAGCAGAATAATGGAATGACAGGTACAGCCTTTTAGAAAGCATACAGAATGCATTCCTAAGGAAGTGACTTCTAAGTTGAAAGCCAAACTGTGATAGAGCTAACCAGGTAAAGGTGTGCTGGGGGTAAGAGGTAGGAAAGCAGAGACTAAGCAGGGAGGAATACCTAAAGGTTTTTTGTTTGTTTGTTTGTTTGTTTGTTTGTTTTTTACTAAGAGAAGCTTTCCTCACCCCGACCATAATATATGTTCTCCTATGTTACTTTCTGTTTCTAGTTCTCGTTTTCCTTTATATAAGGTAATACTAGTTGCTATAATATAGGGATCAGCAAACTTTTTCTTTAAAGGGCCAGGTAATAAATACTTTTGGCTTTGTGGCCATACTGTCTCCATCACAACTACTCAACTCTATCACTGTAGTGGGGAAAATATCCAGACAATACAAAAATAAATGTGTTCCAACAAAACTTCATTTGTAAAAAAAAAAAGAAGAAAAAAAAAAGCATAGCCCAGGGACATGTTTGCTGACCCCTGCTCTCACAAATAAATCTCAAATCTGGTGGCTTATCAGGTAGAAGTTTGTCTCATTTACATAAATTCTAGTTGGATCCACAAACATCACACCTGCTCACATGCCATTTATTAAAACTCAATCATATGGCCCCACATAAATACAGGGCGACAAAGGGGACATGAATCTGGAGTGGGGAGCCTGACATTAGGACTTTCTTTATAACCATTAAAATATCTGGAATTTGTTTTAGGAGAATTTATATACATGAGTTAGCATATCACATTTCCCCTTAAACATTTAGCTATTCTAATACTATGACCAGTCATTTTCTCCACTAATTTCAAATGATGCACTAATATATACTAATTTTCATTATACATAAAGACATATTTTTCAACTTATATCCCTAGTGGAGGATCAGCTTTTGATAGACAGTTGTGAAAGGGGAAAGCAGGGCATGAAGGTGCAGTACATAGAGGGGAGGTTTAAAGAGAGAAGGCTGCTCTTTTCTTATTTCCCTTCCTTCCCCTTCTCACCCCATACTTCACTTTCTATTCCAAGTGTGGAGTAAGGTCATAAGCTGAGACCAAAGGTGTGAAATAGTCACTTGAAGAAAGGAACTGATACTGGATTCAAGAAGTGCAGTAGTGCCAAAACCGGTTTGGCTCAATGGATAGAGTGTCGGTCTGCGGACTGAAAGGTCCAGGGTTCGATTCCGGTCACGGGCATGTACCTTGGTTGCGGGCACATCCCCAGTAGGGGGTGTGCAAGAGGCAGCTGATTGATGATTCTCATAGATGTTTCTAACTCTCTATCCCTCTCTCTTCCTCTCTGTAAAAAATCAATAAAATATATATATTTTTAAAAAGAAGTGCAGTAGTGTGCTGTGTTCTGGAAAGTATGGCTGAATATTGGGGGGGAAATGCCCAAATTACACATTAATTTATTATTGTCAAATATATTCAAATCAAATTATCTGTGAGCTTTTAGGAAGTAGATAATAGAATAAAATATCTTCAGAAAGAGTAAAGAGAAAGGAGCTAGAACTGAATAGCCAAGAAATGTAGCTTAATACTATGTTTATGAGAATATAATATGTGATGAAAGAAATAGAAGAAATTAACAGAAAAGGGAAGGAATATTTTAAAATATCAATAGAAAAGGGACATCTTTGAAAACACAGTTAAAAACTCACCATATCAAGATAAATGAGAAATTTATTATAAAAGTTAAATGCAAATTGTAAAAATAAAATATATAATTGTCATCGAGGCAGAATAGAAAATTACATTCTAACAGTAAAATCACTGAAAGAACACAAGATAAGGTGGGTAGATTTCACAACACAAGTATTTTTAACACTTTTCTGTCCAAAAATCCTTATCATGGAGATACTAAAAATTCAAATAACAAATAATTTTTTTTACCATATAGTAAAAAAAAAATTTTTACCATACATATAACAAAGTGTATCTGTAAAGAACAACAACAATTCAATAAGAAATATCTAAATAAATGAATTATGCAAGTTAATACAATAGATTTAAATGTTAAACCTAATAAAATAAATTTACTGGTTAAATTTAACATGGGAAAGGTATGGTGGATTAAAGTACACTTACATATTGCTGGTAAAAATGCAAAATGTTTAACATTTTTAAAAGATTGATATCTTTTTATATTGAGAATATTATATAGATTTGACCTTGATTTGAATAATTCTACTCAAAATTTATCCTAAGGGGAAAATATTACTTATACATTTAAGAGATTAACTTTGTTTTTATAATCTACATACACATACACACCATCACTATTAAATTTACAATAGTAGTGAAATAGCCAATTCTTTTATAAAACATCCATATTATGCAATATTTTGTTAACACATGAAAGTGTAATCAAGGCTATTTATTCATGTAGCAGTTAAGATTTACTTATTAAATACTCATTATATGCCACATGCAGTTCTATTTTTTTCTAGCCTTACCCCAGGATATGTTTTTATTGATTTTAGAAAGAGAGAGGAAAGGCAGGGAGGGGACAGAGGTTGTGAGAGAGCAACATTAATCAATTGCCTCCTGGATGGGCCCTGACCAAGGATCTAAGCACAATGTAGGGATGTGCCCTGACCAGGAATCGAACCTGAAACCTTTCGGTGTACAGGACCCCGTTCCAATCATCTGAGCCACTCACTCAGCCAGGGCAGCAGATCCTAAAATGCCTTCCATTTATGTCTACAAGTTTAGTTAACTCTCATAACAACTCTGAAGAAGGTCTTACTGTTACTGCCCAATTACAGTATATAGATGTGCGGACTACTGTCCAGAGAGCTTAAGTAACTTGCTCAAGATTATATTCAGTGGTCCCCCCTTATTCTCAGGGGATACGACCCCCCAGTGGGTGTCTGAAAGTGTGGATAATAGCAAACCCTGCGAATTAGGCACCGCCCGAGATTCACAACAACAACCAATAATGAAAGACAACAGTGACCTGTAATCGAAGTTACGCGAATGTGGTCTCTCTTTCCAAACATACTGCACTGCACTCACCCTGCTTCCCGTGATGATGTGAGAGGATAATATGCCTTACCTGGAGAACTCCCACCTTTTCTCTAAGAGGAAGCAGTTTACAGCTTCTCTTTCGCACATGCAAACTGCCAACATCGCTCCTCTGTGCTTTGGGGCCATAACGAATAAAATGAGATTTTCTTGAGCACAAGCATCGCGATATCACAAGGTGGATCTGACCACTGCGAGGGCTACTCAGGGAAGAGTTGATGGAGCCTCTGCAGGAGGAGCTGGGGGAAGGCGTGGGGAGAGACAGCTCCAATGTCACCGTGCTCCTCACCATGGGGTGCCATTTCAAACTGATGAATTGTTCCTGGGGTTTTCCATTTAAATATTTTCAGGCCAGGATTGACCCTGGGAAACTGAAACAGCAGAAAGCCACACTGCAGATAAGGGGTGGGGTGGGGGGCGGGGGGCAGCAGTATAAGTTAAGTGTGGGGTGTACTGAATTCAAAGCTCGGTACTCTGACCTCTGACCCGGGGTTCTTTGTCACTGCTCTATGCTGCTACCATATAATGTAGAGGGAGAGATCACTAGATATTAATAAGCGAACAAGATATTTTACACTCACAAATCAACTCAGTAAAATGTATGCCAGCATTAAAAAGGGAAGGAAATGCATCTAGAATATGTGTAGATGATCTCTCCGTAAGGGGATTTTAGTTGACTTTTGCCTACTTCTAATATTCTTAATGTTATTATTATTTGAAAAAGAACTTCTTTTAGTGTTAAAGATAGACTAATGTTTTATAGTTGAAAACAGAAAATGTTAGCAAATTTGCAAAAAAAAAAAAAGCAGTATTCTAAAAAATTCTGCCACTCGCGTGAGCCATGTTATTTTGAAGCTTCAAAACAACTCACAGCTTTTGTTTAAATGTTTTCTGACCTATGAACAAATGGTAGAAGCAGCCATACTTAAGCTACTAGGAAATGAATATAAATTCATTATGCTGACCCCTTGTTTTTCAGAACAAACACGCAGACACACCCACACCCATTAAGCCTATGAGCCCTTTGCAATTGTAGGGACATTTCAAGACAACCTTAAGGAAATGGAAAAGCAGCTTTGTTTTGTGTCTGTGTCAAAGCATAGTTATTTACCATGGACCTTGCTGATGAGTTGTCTTAACTTTTTATTTTATGCATTTCAGTAATGTTTGGATTTAGAACAATATAAAAATGTTTCCATGCCCAAAACAAAAGACAAACAGAAATCACCTGTTGGAGGGTCCAGGTGGGGAAGTTTCTATAATAGCTGATGTTTGGAAAAGGGAGTGACATGAAGCAAATACATACAAACTACTACTAATTTGGGTATTAAGCAAGGCTTTAGTAGGTATTAAACATGATCTTTAACAAGGTCAGTTAGTCTAAAATTTGCATAAATCTTAAGGTTCCCTCCCCTGATGTATGGGTCTTGCTTAGGCCTTCACTTGAAACTCCCTTTTCTTTGGGGCTAATGTTGGACTGTTTAGACTCCCAAGGTTAGATGTCATGTCCCAGTTGGCAAAGGCCCCTAGATCTTTTAAACACCGTAGTTAACTGGGAAAACACCGGGTGCATTTTTAATAGGGTGTGTCTCATACATTTTAAGTAGCCTCATGGAAAGAAGATTTAAAAGAGCAGTTGACAAGTCAAGTTATACTCTGCACTCTGGTGTTTCTATCATGATTATCTGACTCTCTCAGAAATCTTCTGAGTTTGAGGACGAATACATTCCACAATCAAGCCATGATCTCTCCCTAGAAAGTGGGGTGTGTCCGCAGCATGTATTTCCCCATGACCCTCCTCAAGGCCCCCATGACCTCCTTATTCCTCAGGCTGTAGATGAGGGGGTTCAGAGCTGGCGTGACAATTGTGTAGAAAACGGAGATGATGTTGTCCTGCTTGGTGCTATGCAGGGAGCTGGGCAAGACATACATGAACGTGGCAGCCCCATAGAACATCCCGACCACAGTCAGGTGGGAGGAACAGGTGACTAGGGCTTTCTGCCTCCCCTCATTGGAGGGCATGTGGAGTACAGTAAATAGAATTAGTGTGTAGGAGGCAAGGATAGCAACAAGAGGAGGAATCAGGAAGGTCACACCCATCACGTACACCATGAGCTCATATGTGGAGGTATCTGCACAGGCCAACTTCAGCAGCGGTGGGATCTCACAAAGCAGGTGCCTGATCGTCCGGGCTTTGCAGAAGGGATAGTGCATGGTATACATGGTATAGACAAAGGCACTCAGGGATGCGAGGATCCAGGATGTGGCCACCATGAGCCAGCAGATCCTTGTACTCATGAGGACCATGTAGTTCAGAGGATGACAAATGGCCACATACCTGTCATAGGCCATGAAGGCCAGCAGGAGGTCCTCTGCACCACCCAGAGTCAGAGCCAGAAACATCTGAAGGGCACAGCCCCCAAAGGAGATGGTGTTTTCACTGCGAAGAAAATCCACTAGGGCCTTGGGCGTGACCACGGACGTGAAGAGGAGGTCCATGAGTGAGAGCTGCCCAAGCAGGAGGTACATGGGCACGTGCAGCCGGGTGTCCACTGTGATGACCAGGAGCAGCAGGCCATTGCTGATCAGAGCCAACATGTACAGGATTGTGATTATGGCACAGAGCAGCTCAGGAGAGTCACTGTCCTTCAGGATCCCCATCAACATGAAGCCACTTCCCAGGGTGGAGTTCCAGTGCTCCATTCTGTGTTGTTTCTTCAGTTTCCTGGAACCAAATAGATTCGTGGAGAAATTTTGCTAAAATGATTCCTTAGTTTTTTGTGTTTTTTTGTTGTTGTTGTTATTTGTTTTGCTTTGTTTGTTTTGTTTTTAATCCCTTAGTTTTATAATATCAAAGGCTTCTTAGATGGCCAACATGAATCCAATGAGATGATACCTTTCCCGCTGGTAACTGACTTTACAGCTGGATCTCTCAGTTTCTGGCTCTTTTTATTGTATTTTTATAAAGAACCATCTAATGGGTATTACAGCAATAGCCAAACATTAAGAGATCACTACATAAATATGTTATTCAGTCATCAAACATGAACATATATCTTTCCAGAAAGATTAAATCATCTCCCTCTTAATAGAAAGCTATATTCTGTCCCCCCATGCCCTTGAGTATCCTCAGACCTATCTTACAAGGTCAGACTATTGATTTAAATACCCAGTTAGTGTTCTGTCTAGACCTGCTATGAATATGAGATTCTAAAACAGGTACAAAAGTAGGTTTGAATAAAAGCACTTTCACTTCTTTTTTTGCATATAATTTATGCCCATTTGTTTTTATCACTCAGGCTATAGGTACAAACCTCACTGGAAGAGCTAATGTGTGTCTGTTTTAGACACCTCTCCTGACTGAGAGAGAAGACTTCAAGACTATCCCAGAGTAGGAGACGGTGTGTTTGAGTTGCTGTTGCTTTTAGAGTTAATCCTCTAGGATCAATGCGAACATAGGTGCTTTTTAAAAACAAGTCATGATAAAAATGTGGCCTGGGAGAACTCAGAAATATGATAACAGATGAGGCCCTGCCAAGGAAGATCAGAGTGTTTGTGTTGGAAAAGCTGGTGAAAGGTATAGGCCACCAGACAGTATGTATGTATTTTGACATTTTGCTTGTTTCTATTGCCTCTTCTGAGACCACAAGATTTTAATGGGCCGAAACCAATTTGGCTCAGTGGTAGAGCGTCGGTCTGTGGACTGAAAGATCCCCGGTTCGATTCCGGTCAAGGGCATGTACATTGGTTGCGGGCACATCCCCAGTAGGGGGTGTGCAAGAGGCAGCTGGTCGATGTTTCTCTCTCATTGACGTTTCTAGTTCTCTATCCTTCTCCCTTCCTCTCTGTAAAATATCAATAAAATATATATTTTTAAAAAATATTTTAATGGTTAAAAATGTATTAGAGCATATGACAGGCATGTCATCTGCACTTAGATGGACCTCTGGAGGCATGTGTTAATCAGATAGGTACAAGTATACCTTATCAGAGGCAAGCAAAGACCATGGGATCTAAAGCCAGGTCCTGATACTGTCAGGAAACACATACCCAAGCCTGGCATGTAGCACAGACTCATCATCCTCATTGATTCCACTTCCTGGTTAGAACTCCAAGAATAGAGGGTATTAGAAAGGACTGCAGAACCCAAAGCTCTAGAGAAAATGACAGACAGAATAGCTTGGTTCTTGGGCTTTGTTTCACAACAACATAACTGGAGGCTGCACACTTTCCTGAGAAAAGAATCATCGCTCTTACCTCAGGCTGTGAGAAACCCAGCTGGCTGACCATGCAGACTGCCCTGTGGTTGAAATTTTAAGGTCAGGAATGTTCCTGTAGAAATGGGAAAGGAAGAGAGGGATCTTCTGTCAGCATCCAATTGGTTTCATTTTTGCTAAGTTCTCATAAGATCTGAGGAGTCTGACCAAGGGAAGTATCATCAGGCCTTTCTGTGCCTTCTGTTCCTCGGCAGGTCTTCTCTAGTGATGCAGTAGACACAGACAGAGAGCTGATACAGTCCTCGAGTAGTTTCTATGGAGCAAGAAGATGGCATTCCTGCTTTCACACCTGTGGAGAATTAGGAGAAACTGCTTCTGTCATGCAGTTTCCCAGGTAAAGAACCCATCCAGCTTTGGAGCAGTTGTCAGACTGAGTTCTTGGGTCTAGATGCTCAGATGTTCATTTACTGGTGCTGCGATCTGAGGGCAAAGATGAAGGCAGCAGGAATCTGGAGGAAATACATACTGGGAGCTGCCTAAGGGAGACCCTGCCAGGCCTGGCCTCCTTCCCTGAGGCCCACAGGAAGCCTGCGCCCTGTCCTGGGGGAGGCTGCTCTGTCTCCTTACCCCGTGACCCAACCTCCTCTACCCTATTCTGCCCCTACCTTCAGAGGGACTTATTTTCTCAGATGCAATGGCCTCCCCTGGAAATACTGGTTCAGGAAACAGAATATTAATGAATCCTCTTGGGCGTGTTTCCTGGACTAGTATCCCTGAACTCTCCTCTCACTAAATTTGTCTTTATCCAAGTTGCCAATTTATGTGCTTTATCTAAGACATTTAAGATAAAAGTTAATAAAGGATTTTGTAAAACCTTTGTAAAGTTTAAAACCAAGTTATTTGTATTTATTTATTTTACAGAGGGGTTGAAATAAAGGGCTTAGGGAATATAGCAATAAATGAAAAATATCGTTATGATCTTTGGGCAGAGAAGAATCTTGAACAAGACACAAAAAACACTAAATTGAAAGGAAAAAATGATGAATTAGACTACATTAACATTTGAATTGTTTGTCTATCAAAAGTAAGTGAAATGACAAGATATAAACTATAAGAATACATTTGCAACATGTATAATTAACAAAGATTTTGTATCAAAAACGCACATAAAATGCCTGTAAATAGATTTTTAAGAGATACAAAGCAGCAGAAAAATGGAGGATAGCATGAAATAGAAATTTTAGGACCAAATTGTGAATAAAATGATTAAAATTCTTTATAATTAATGAAATAATGTTAAAGTCCTTGGTAAGAGCATTTCTGTTCACCAGATTGGTAAAAATGAAGATGTTTGATAATAACTACTGGTAGTAAGGGTGAGGAGTCTTGGGAATACATATACACTTCTGATGGGAATAAAACTTGATGTAACCATGTTGGGAAATATTTTGGTACCAGTTTCTGAATCTGAACATTTGCATCTCTCATTGGCCAGCAGTTCCACTTCTATTTATATTGACTTAGAGAAACTCTTGCTCATGAGTCCCAAGATATATACAAATTCAGTATCCTTCAACAGGAAAATATATGTTATAGACTAAATTGTGTCCCAGCAAAATCTGTATGTTGAAGCCTTAACCCTCAATATGTCTATATTTGGAGTTAGGGTCTTTAGGAGGCTATTATTAATAAATAAGGTTATGAGTATGGGGCTCTAATCCTGCAGGACTGCTGTCCTTATAAGAAGAGGAAGAGCTATCGGGTGTGCTTACACAGTCAAAACCCTAGTGAAGGCAGAGAGTGAAAAGACAGCCATCTCTTTGCCAGGAGGAAAGGTCTCACCAGGAACCAACCCTACTAGCACCTTGATCTTAAACTTCCAGCTTTCAGAACTGTTAGAAGATCAGTTTCTGTTGTTTAAGCACCCTGATCTATGGTATGTTGTATGGCGGCCCAAGCAGACTAATACATAAACCATCTGTGATTGTGTGTGTGTGTGTGTGTGTGTGTGTGTGTGTGTGTGTGTGTGTATTAGTGACCTGTTGCAGGAATATTCCTGCGGGATTTCTGGCGGGCTTCCCTCACACCACCACTACCTCTCCCGCGCCCCCACCTGTCCCGCTGCAGCTGACAGGGCAAGATGGGGTGGGCACAATGGGTGGGGTGCACTGAACCCGCAGCCACCACCACAGTCTCTGAGACCTTGCAAGCTGCCACTACTGCTGCGTGCCTCGCCCTGCATCCCTGCATGCCTGACCCACTGTGCCCATCGCCATTGTTGCTGCCTTTGCAGCCACGCTTGCTGCATATTGCTACATTATTAGGTAGGACACACACACACACACACACACACACACACATACACTAGAGGCCCAGTGCATGAAATTCATGCATTCAGGGGAGGGAGTATGGGCATTCCCCCCGGCCTGTGCCCTCTGACAGTGTGGGAGCTTCTTGATGGATAGACCCAAAGAGAGGCCAGAGTCGGGCTTACCTGCCTCTGTGGCTCTGCACAGTGCTGCCAGGACTTGCCTCCGCCCACTCATGCATACCTGTTGCACACACAGCCTCCTGGTGATGAATTGTTAGAGTGTGAAGGAATCTTGAAGTGAGGGTGTGACAACCACATAGGCTTTTATTAGTATTGATGTAATCAAACATTCTACAGCAACAAAAATGAATAAACAACAACTACATCCCACAAGGGAATGAATCATAAGAAACATATTTGTTGGTAATGTCAAATCACAAAGAACTTTATTCACACTATATCATTTTTATAAATATTAAAAATAAAAGATAATTAATAATGTAGTATTTAGGGACATATGCATATAAGTTAAGACTAATTATTTTAAAGCAAGGGAATAATGAACATATAATCCAGGATAGTGGAATGACTAAAGAATAAGATGTAGACACTCATTAAGAAACAATGGCATTATTGCCAAAACTGGTTTGGCTCAGTGGATAGAGAGTCAGTCTACGGACTGAAAGGTCCCAGGTTCAATTCCCGTCAAGGGCACATACCTTGGTTGCAGGCACATCCTCGGTAGGGGGTATGCAGGCAGCAGCTGGTCGATGTTTCTCTCTCTCTCGTCGATGTTTCTAGCTCTCTATCCTTCTCCCTTCCTCTCTGTTAAAAAAAATCAATAAAATATTTTTAAAAAGAAACGATGGTGTTGTCAATGCTCTAGTTTTTAAGTCAGGTAACGTCCTCTCACTAAATTAGCTCGGAGACCCTACATTTCTAACTCACCTTAGGGGAGGCACTGAGGGCCCGTTTCTAAATTGCTGACAACAAACCAGGTAGGTAGGCCCTTTCATGATCTGCTCTTTACCCCAGACCTTAAACTAGATTCTGTGACACCTGTGAAACATGCTTTCCACCTCCTCCCCTTCCCATGGCCTCCTTTGTGATCCTCGTAGACTAAACTAGTTCCAATTCAATATGCCTGTATTTTATGGAGTCTGTAATTACAAGATCTTCCCTTCATTGACCTTTCATAACCCAGTGTGGCCTGTTCATGAGAATGGGTTCCTGGTGCTATTGTTGTCTGCCACCGGTGATACCTGAAGAGAGAGTGGACAATTTTATGCGTATTGAGCAGGAAAAAAAAATAAAAAGAAATACACACAATACTGAAGCTTTAGAATGTCAACATTAGAGAAAACACTTTAAATCTTCCTTGAGATGGAAGAGAGATTAACCACGAATAAAGACAAATAGATGTTAGTGGACTTTTTAATGGTAGTAATAAGAGAAAAAAATCTTCTAAAGTGCTGAGGTAATATAATTGCACACCTAGAATTTTATGCACTGGTATTCATCCTTAAAAAGTGAGGACAGCCCTGGGTGGTGTTGCTAAGTGGTTAGAGTGTTGGCCCACATATTGACGGGTCTCAGGTTCGATTCTTAGTCCAGGGCACATACCTGAGTTGCAGGTTCAATCCTGGCCCCAGTCAGGGCATGTGCGGGAGGCAACCAATTGATGTGTCTCTCTCACATCAATGTGTCAGTGGAAAAAAAATATCTTCAAGGGAGGAACAACAACAAAAAGTGAGGACATATTAAAAATAAAAACTGAAAGAATTTATTGCTAACAGCCCTGGGTAAGTATTTCAGCAAGAAGAGAAGTGATGTCTAGGGGATGTATATAATTCAGTGAGCATTGATAGAGAAATTGGTTCAGTGAATAAGTGGACAAGTTTAATGGAGAAAGAATAAACATATTTGTACTGTAGAAGATTAACATTAAATCCTTAATAAAAATAACAAGGTGGAAATGGGATTATCCTCTGGATATTTAAAGAAGGCTTCAGAAACAGAATATTAAAGTTTTCATGTTCATTTATCTAAAATGATCATTTCCTATATTTTTATTATTTATTCAGGTATAATATACACATATCAAAACCAACTTTTTAAGATTACAGTTCAAGTTATGATAGATGTATCTAGTCATTTAACCACCACCAAAATCAATATATAGAAGTTTCATCAAAGCCAAATTTCTCTGGTATCTTTTTTGTAATCATCTCCTGTCCTCAACCAAGAGGATCTGTTTATTGTCACAGTTATTTTGGTTTTTTTCCAGGATGTCATATAAATGGTATCATACATTTTGAGTCTAGCTTATTTCACTTAGAATAATATTTTTGAGGTTCGTCCACATTCTGGTGTCTATTAGTAGTCTGTTCCCATTTATTGCTGAGTGGTATCCAATTGTATGGATGTATCATAGTTTGTTTATCCATTCACCAGTTGAAGGACATTTGTGTTTTTTCCAGTTTTTGTTGATTATGAAAAAAGCCATTATGAACATTCATGTGGAAGTTTTTGAGTGAACATAAATTGTCCATTCACTCAGGTAAACACCTCAGAATGGACTTGCTCAGTTGTATGGTAGGTGTACGTTTAACATGATTGAAATTGCTAAACTTTTCCATAGAGACTAAACCATTTTTCTTTTCCAATTTCATTCTTATTTTGGATTTTATTAAGCTGTAAGATATAGTCTCTTTAAATTCTTGTTCAAAATGAATGAAGTATTGCCTGAAGCCTTAAGTTTCAAGTCTTCACAATTAGCATTTTAGTAAAAAAAACAGGACTTTTGATAAATGAGTAAGATCATTTATGCAAGTAATGAAGGAGGTTCAATTCCAGACAAAATGCCGTTCATTCATGCACTCATGCTTAGAGTTGGATACTAAAAATATTAACTACAACTAAATCCTGTCTAGTTAGCAATGCTGAAAGTATTCTCACCAAATTGTTTAAAATATTTTTGAGATGCATGGCTCATAAAGACTTATTGTATCTCCTATGGAACCAAGAACTTTATGCTCTTTGGTCATCAGAGACAATACTATTAAGATTCACATTTGTTATGTTATAAAATATATAAACAATTTTTTCCAGATAGATGAGTCATAACCCTTTGTTTTGTTTCTTCTTCATTTGTTCATGTTAAAGTATACTTTTCAAAAGCTAAAAATATGATACATAGAAACATAAAATGATATATTTATTAACTTCATAAGATGGGAAACTGATTAAAAAAGCATTTGAGAAATAAGAATTTATATATTTCATTGAAACATTTATTTTTAAATGCTAAAAATAAGACCATTAAGTTGAATAAAAAAAGAAAGATCATTAGGTTAAACGCAAAGTTGGTTGAAGTTCTAGAGGACAATTAATTACCAATCTTATGGTTAATGGTTTACATTTCTTACCATTGAGAAATAATTTGCAGGTGTACAAGACACAGGGCCACACACTAACAAGTGACTTCAAAAGTCTGCAGTTTTAATGAATAGTAAGCAGTAATGCAAAACAATGGGTGAGCTCACCAAATTCTGTTTCCATTTATCGCTGAGTAGCAGACACAATGATGCATTCCCAGCTCTTCCTCTAAGGAAGCACTTGCGACCCAGGTCATGGGAATGTAGTCAACAGACAACTTCCAACTCTTAGGGGGTGCCTTAGTTGCAGAGAGCATCTCTCTTGGGTCCGTCAATATCCCATGACCACACTAAGTGATGACATTGTAAAAATTCAGCCTGGTGCATTAAAAAATTCTGACTGACAATTCTCCCTCTAGAGTGTTCCACCAAGTTGGCCAAGCTTTGCTGCGCTTATATTGCAATGTTTACTTTTCTCTTTGCCCAATCCTGTTTCCTTCTCCTTATTTGAACAGATATTAATTCCTAATAGACATCTCACTCACACCGCAAATCCTATCTCAGTGTGTGCTTCTGGAGAATCACCTTGTGACATGCTATGTTTCAATATGATTGGCCTGGATTGTGCCATTCAAAAGATCCAGCAAAAATGGTTATGCCCTGGCCGATGTGGCTCAGTTGGTCAGACTTTGACTCATATACCCAAAGGTCGATTCCCTGTCAGGGCACATGCCTAAGTTGAGGGTTTGATCCCCTGTCAGGGTGTGAACAGGAGGTAACCAATCAATATTTCTCTCTCATATCAAGGTTTCTCTCTTTCCCTCTCCCTTTCTTTCTCAAATCTATTACCGTATTTGCCGGCATATAAGACGATTTTTTGGCCCTGAAAAATACGTATTTGCCAACGTATAAGACGACTGGGTGTATAAGACGACCCCCTAACATTTCCACTAAAAATACAGAGTTTGTTATATACTCACCGTATAAGACTACCCCCCACTTGGAGGCATATTTTTCAGGGCCAAAAAATCGTCTTATACGCCGGCAAATACGGTAAACAAACAAGCAAAAAACTGATTATGATAGAAAACACATACTGAGAGCTTACTGTGGTCCAGGTAATTTTCTAAGCACTTTATATATATATAATTTTTTTTAATCCTCACAACAACTCTATAATTTAGGTAGTACTTTTAACCCCATTTTACAGATGAAAATTTGAGTAAGAAAGAGTTAAAGTAGCTAATCAACATTTTAGTTAGTAAATGGTAGAGCTGGGAATAAAATCCAGGTAGTCTGGCTCCAAAATCATGACTATACTCTAGTGGTTGTTTTTTAAAAATATATATATATTTTATTGAATTTTTACAGAGAGGAAGGGAGAGAGATAGAGAGTTAGAAACATCGATGAGAGAAATTCATCTATCAGCTGCCTCTTGCACACCCCCTACTGGGGATGTGCCCACAACCAAGGTACATGCCCTTGCCAGAATCAAACCCACGACCCTTCAGTCCGCAGGCTGACTCTCTATCCACTGAAACAAATCAGCTTCGGCTAGTGTTTGTTTTATTCCTAGTATAGAAGTTTGCACCAAAAGTTCAGTCTGATAGGTAAACTTAACAGTCTTGCTCAGTAGTGGTTAAGATAGAAATAAAAATATTTGAACTGTTGTGGAGGCAAGCACCTTCTTGTTTGAGAGTAGTAAGATAAAAAGAGAAAACCAGGATTACATATTAATTTTTATCTTGATCAAGTGTGAAAATAATAATGCTGTCTTTTTGTAATAAGAGAAATTGTGGGAAGAACAAATTTTAGGGGGGATGGATCAAGCATTCCATTTTGGAGTAAATGTGGAATGCTTAAGGCATCAAGGCCAAAGAGGTCACATCAACAGCTAGCTAAATGAGTTTGGGCTTCAGAAGAGGTCATGCCACTTGGAGTGAATGTGTATGGAATTTAAACCCATGAAATGACCTTACCACAGCCGAGAGTGTTGAGTCAGAAGAAAGGAGGCTTGCCATGAAGCCATAAGGCCCTTCAACATTTAGATGTCATGTTGAAGAGGAACAGCGGGCTAAGTGAAGCCTGATTCCAGTGAGGAAATTGGAAAAAGAAGGTGGTTCAAGGAGAGAGTGGTCAGTTGTGTCAAATATGGCTGAAAGTTTGAGCAGGATAAAGACTGAGAAGTGGTACTCTATTTGCAACATGAATATTATTGCTCATTTTCACAAGCACCACTGTGGTGCAGGTGGAGTGAGCAGGGAGCCTGATTACATGGGCATGTGTCACGATGATAGAAAATGGTGTGGAAGCTATGGGTATAGACAATTTGCTTTGAGGAATCTCTACCAGGAGAAGAAATGTGGTTTGGGGAATGGGGTCTAAGAATGGAGATACTAGAGCATGTCTGTAACCTATAGCAAATGGTCCAGTAGGCAGGAAAAGCAAGTAATTCAAGACCACTTTCTTGGAGCAGTAAGAGAGCTAGGTATTAAGAAAACTAGTGGAGGGTTTAGCCTCTGATGGGGTATTTTAAAAATATTTTTTAAAAAAACTACGTGCAAATATGCTAGTAAATTGGTAATGGAAGATGAGGAAATCTTATATGACTCCAAATTAGTCTGTGAGTTAAACAAAATCACAAAAATATATACCAAATGGGATATATTAATTTCCCATTTGGTATATATTTTTATCTTAGCAGATGATTCAAAAGTTCATCGGGAAAAAAAATAAGCAGATGATAAAAGTTAAGAAGAAGTTGGTGAGAAAAAAGGGGAGAGAAGAGCCCTAATAGATTGCTGGAATTAGGGAACTAGCCCAGAAATACTCCCTATTGCTATAGTTATAAGAACATAATATATAATCAAGAAATGCAAAATTAACAATAATAACTAATATAGGATTATTAAGGATTCTAATAGGAAAGTCCACTATTTGGAAACACAATTATAGTCTTAACAGATATATATATACCATGATAATTTGCAGGGAGATTAACAAGTTATGTTTAAACACTTATTTAAAATTAAATATCACTTATTGCTAAATGACTACGCAAATCTAAAATAAATATATGTAGATATTTTCTGAACTAGAATGGGAATTATCTAGTTCAATAGATAAGGGTAGAACCGCCTGAAAAATCCAAAGGGAAAGATGGGTAGATGTAACTACATAAATATGGAAACACTTCCCTAGCTAACAAATCCTATCACATACCTAATAATAACTGAAAATAAATGTTGCTACATATATAACTGTCAGATTATGTCTCTTGTCTATGAGAGCTACAAAAAATCATTAGGATCAGAAAAAATAAGTAATATAAATGAAAACATGTTATATTTTATTAATACATAAATAAATTAGTAAAGAGAATTCATAAGATTAGTCAGCACTAGAAAGATTACAGTGAGGCAGGAACACCCATATACATTAAAGTGTTTTTAACTTTGTGATAAGCAATTTGGCTCTTTCTTTATAACAAAATTTTTTAAAAATCTTTTTATTTATTGATTGATTTCAGAGAGGAAAGGAGAGGGAGAGAGAGATAGAAACATCAATGATGAGAGAGAATCAGTGATTGGCTGCCTCCTGCATGCCCCCTACTGGGGACCAAGCCCACAATCCAGGCATGTGCCCTTGAGTGGAATCAAACCTGGGACCCTTCAGTCTGCAGGCCAATGCTCTATCCACTGAATCAAACCAGCTAGGGCTTGTGACAAGAATTTTAAATAGTTTCTTTGCTGAGTTAAACACAATCACAATCAGCAAATTCAGTTCTAGAAATCTGACCTAGATAAAATCAAACACTCATATGAGAAAATCGAGGGGGTCCTAAGTTTAATAAATGCCTAAAAATAGTACAGAGAACTCATATAATGACATATCATGCAGTCATTTAAAATTGTTCTTTCCTTACAGTTATAAAATAATGAAATCATGGGGATGAAATGGACAGCAAAGTGACTATAGTTAGTAATAATGTGTTATATATTTGGAGTTATTAAGAAAGTAAATCTTAAGTTTTTATCACAAGAAAAAAATTGTAAATATTTATGGTGATAGAAATTGATTAGACTTACTGTGGTGATTATTTTCTAATATAAACAAATATAGAATCATTATGTTGAAACTAATATAATGTTACTAGAGGCCTGGTGCATGAAATTCGTACACTCAGGAGGGGGAGTTTTGGGGAGGGGGGAAATCCTCAGCCCAGCTTGAGCCCTCTTGCAGTCCAGAAGCCCTTGGGGGTGTCTGACTGACAGCTTAGGCCTGCTCTCCAAGGGCAGCGGGCCTAAGCCATCAGTCAGACATCCCTAGCGCTGCCGTGGAGGCAGGAGAGGCTCCTGCCACTGCTTCTGCATTTGCCAGCTGTGAGCCCAGCTTATGGCTGAGCAGTGTTCCCCCTGTGGAAGCACACTGACCACCAGGGGACAGCTCCTGAGTGAAGCACCTGCCCCCTGGTGGTCAGTGCTTGTCAGAGTGACTGGTTGTTCACCATTCATTCACTTTGTATATTAGCTTTTTATTATATAGGATTTGTCAATTATATCTCAACTTTAAAAATTAAGTTTTTAAAACTATTTAGTATTTATTCATATAATAGCATGTTTTAAGCATTATTTGCCAGGCTCTCATCTATGCACTTGACATTTATTTTCTTACTCAGCTATCCTAAAAACATTATGACATCATCAAGAGTCCTATTATTATCACCACTTTTAAGATGAGCAACTAAAGCACAAAATTCAGTCTAACATTAAAAGACACAAAGATGATAAAGAGGAGCAAAGATTCACACTCAGCATTCTGGTACATCCGCCCTGCCCCCACCCCACCCCACCACTGACTCCCTAACCCAAAACTATAGTGGTCCCTCTTAACAAAGAAAAAGGTTCACCAGATTTTAAATAATAAAAAAGCAAGTTTTTAGTCAACATATACATAAATATTCTGTAAAATACATATATGGATACTCCTGCCACCGCAAAAAAAAAAAAAAAAAAAAAAAAAAGAAGAAGAAAAAAAAAAGGAAAACTTTACAGGTGATTTTTGCTTCTATCTAAATTTCTGAATTTTCTTAGTTTTGGTAATGAACTTGGTGTAATTTTATAGAATAGCTTTAGATTATATATAATAGTTTAGTAATAGTTTAGCTTTATAGTTTAAGCAATTAAGATGACTTCGGTCAAGAAAAGAGTATTTGAGATTTAACAGAGCTCTATCTTAACAATGATTCCTACTATGTAAGCCAGGATATTTTGGAGTGTCTGAACAGATTTAAGTTCCCAGATTTTGTTCTGAAATTTCCAACACCAGTAAATCAAATGGTAAAATAAACCACATTTAAGTTAACTAAAAAGTGATTTGCATATCTGACTCCTTTCCTGTGGATACAGATTAATACATATAATCACCTCAAGAATATAAAATTCTCTTTAAATTTAATTTTTAGGTTTAGGCAGTATACAAATGGCCCAGTTAGCCTTTTTCTCTATTTCAACATAAATATTACCTATATGTCTAAATTTATGTATTCAATATGTATTTCTATTTAAATCTGGAGTATAAATCTATTATTGTTTCTAATTGCTAAAACAACCATTTGCTTAGTAACCAAGAAGCCCATTATATCTTCTTAGGATATTTCTCTTTATTAATTGTCCTAGAATCTAATTCAAAGGAAAGCAGTCCTCTGCCAGAGACTAAAGCAAACAGCAGTTAGTAGTTTCAAAAATAGACAGTGGAAGGCCAATGTACTTTGGTATTCAGCAAGACTGAATATCAACACGAGTTTTGCTCCTACTGTGATTTCAATGGCTCAAGGCAATTTCCTAACTTGATAATTCTTACATTGTTTGCCAGACTTTATCTTTGATCTTCCTGTATGCATTGCTACAGGGAAAATGTGTATTCAGGGCGAATAAAAAGCAGATGGGATCCAGTCTCAAAGTGCCTCTGCAGGATAAAAGGTTTCCACCTGGCCCCTCATGCCTTCCAAATTCATACTTCTTGTATAGCATTTCTTGTATTTCATTTGTGTGTTGGCCCCTCCTTCAGATCCTAAACCTCACCATGCAGATTGTGGCAGTCCTCCTCTGATGCGAACAGGCTATTGGAGTTTAGGCAGTTAACTGCTTGTCACTGGTACATGACACTGAATTTAAAACATAGTTCCCTGTCATAAACATGGTTATTATGTCAGAAAAGTCCGACCACAAAGGGAGTCTAGGATATCCATCCCATGCTTTTCTTCTTTTACTCCTTGTATGACAATGGGCTTCCAAGATCAGGGTAGATATCTCATCTGAGTGCAGTTTAAGTTTCTATACTGACCAGCTCTACAGTAGAAAGGCAATGAAAAATACATTAAATATTTGTATCATCTCACACAGAGTATCATATAAAGACTAGCTGTGTATAAGATTTTGATTTGGAGAAGGTAAGTTAGAGAGATAAGCCTTGGTCCCTCTCTATAAAGTGGGGTGTGTCCGCAGCATGTATTTCCCCATGACCCTCCTCAAGGCCCCCATGACCTCCTTATTCCTCAGGCTGTAGATGAGGGGGTTCAGAGCTGGCGTGACAATTGTGTAGAAAACGGAGATGATGTTGTCCTGCTTGGTGCTGTGCAGGGAGCTGGGCAAGACATACATGAACGTGGCAGCCCCATAGAACATCCCGACCACAGTCAGGTGGGAGGAACAGGTGACTAGGGCTTTCTGCCTCCCCTCATTGGAGGGCATGCGGAGTACAGTAAAGAGGATTAGTGTGTAGGAGGCAACAATGGCAGAAAGAGGGAGCAAAAGGAAAGTCACACCTGTCACATACACCATGAGCTCATATGTGGAGGTATCTGCACAGGCCAACTTCAGCAGCGGTGGGATCTCACAAAGCAGGTGACTTATTTTCCGGGACATGCAGAAGGGGAAGTGCATGGTATACCAGGTATGCCCAAGAGCATTCAGGGATGCGAGGATCCAGGATGTGGCCACCATGAGCCAGCAGACCCTTGTACTCATGAGGACCATGTAGTTCAGAGGATGACAAATGGCCACATACCTGTCATAGGCCATGAAAGCCAGCAGGAGGTCCTCTGCACCACCCAGAGTCAGAGCCAGAAACATCTGAAGGGCACAGCCCCCAAAGGAGATGGTGTTTTCACTGCGAAGAAAATCCACTAGGGCCTTGGGCGTGACCACGGACGTGAAGAGGAGGTCCATGAGTGAGAGCTGCCCAAGCAGGAGGTACATGGGCACGTGCAGCCGGGTGTCCACTGTGATGACCAGGAGCAGCAGGCCATTGCTGATCAGAGCCAACATGTACAGGATTGTGATTATGGCACAGAGCAGCTCAGGAGACTCACTGTCCTTCAGGATCCCCATCAACATGAAGCCACTTCCCAGAGTCGAGTTCCCACGCTCCATTCTCTTCAGTTGCCTAGAACCAAATGGATTCTCAGTGAAACCCTTTCTCAGGGAGTTCTCCCTCGTTATCTATTGTCTCCTGTCACTATGGGGTGGCCAACAGGAATCCCATGATGTGATACCTCTTCCTCTTTGTACCTATGTTTGCTTTATGACTTCTGACTTTTTGAATCTTTTTATTGAATTACGGTAAAGCATGTTGCTAATAGATGATCATTAAGAATTCCCTTTAAATAAGATATCCAAAAGGATGAGCTCAGACAAGCATTCTTTGTAGCTAGATAAAAATATTATCTGTCTGCATAATAAAGAAACCCAGTGGGCATTGCTTTAAAATCTAGCTGGTTTTCTGCTTAAAATATACTTGGATTCCAATTCAGTGTTGAAGTTTTCTCATTATAAAGCTCTGTGACATCATCTCACACGTGACATCTACTTTACAGATGTGACATCTGCCTTCCCTTTCCAGTCTCACTGTCATTGACAGCTTCCTGAACTTAGAAAACTTGCTCTCTTGTGTTCTTGAACTGTGCTCACATCTTTGGTGAGCACACTACTATCCTTCTGGAGGGATAGCAAAATTCTGAGGTGAATTGAATGGTCAGGTTAGTATAGATTTTGAAAGGAAATCTGCAGAAAAAGTACAGAAGGTTTTTTGCTTCTTTGTAGATAATAACAAGATATTTCCTCAGGACGTATCAGGGGAAAATGTAATATATGCTATTTGCAAAGGTGTGGCAAGGGTGTTTGTGTTTAGGGCATTTGATAGAAGAGGACAGTGATAAAAAAAAAAGGGCAAGTTTAAGGAGAAGGCCCCAAACCTTCCCATCACCTGAGAATAAAAGCAAGACACTGATTGGGAAAATTAGATTGCTCTGTCTTACAAATCTGACTAAATGATGAAGGGTGCTGGTCCTGCTGAACCCTGAACCATGTGATAGTGCTGGTGAGAGGGATTAAGGTGGAGAGAAAATGGAGGGAGTGGGGTCTGTGGGTGAGTGTTCACTTAGCTTGCTCTTTATGATTATAGATCTTTCACAGTTGGATGAAGGGCTTAGGAGTCACTCTAAAAGAGAAAAATCCAGGACCAAATTCTTCATTTTTCCCTTGCATCATCTGCTCTTAATCTTCTCATCTTCTATTTTGTCATCATCCTGATCATCTTAGAGTTGGGACCTTTTTAAGGGATAGGATGATAAAATCCTAAAAATAAGAAGCCCCAATCTGATGTACCTCTTTTTATTCAATCCAAAAATATTTACAAAGGCTCTATAATGTATCAGGCACTATAACTGTGAAAAACAGTTATTTAAGCACCAACACACATCCACTGGTGATGACTAATATGTGAAGGAGAAGAAAACATACTCTGAGTCCATATAAGTGAGATTTCAGGAAAAGATTCCCTGAGGGAGTGGCATATAAACTACAAGCTGAGGATGAATAGGAGGCTGCTAAGAAAGGGTCAGGGTGTAACAGAGAAAGGGAATAACATTGTAAAGGCCAGGACACTGAATCATAATTCAAGAATATCCTGCCTGCCCTTTTGCTACAATAAAGTCTGGGCAAGAAGCCCGCCAGAAAAACAACCTCTATAAATCTGTCCTTTCATTTCTTAGGGTCTGAGATCTTTCCTTTGCATCACAAAGCCAAAACAGTAGGTTTAACCTAAGAAACATTGGTTGGACTACTTTCTTTGCCTATTGACATCAACAAAAAGACAAAATCAAAGAGTAAGTGCTAGCAATGTTCCTGGTAAATATTTTTTCTTGAAATACTTTTGTTTTTGTTTAATTAAAAAGATAAATGGATAGAGTAATAAAGGGGAGAAAATAATTAGGTAGGCACATTTATCCTTATTTCTTGAGTGTAGACAGAGTTTTAAAGAGCAGGGAAAATAAAAGGGCTTAGGTGATGTGGTGATCCTTAGAATGCTGGGTTCTACCTTTCTCCCTTCCTCCCCTTGAATATGACACTTTCTCTCTCTCTCTCTCTCTCTCTCTCTCTCTCTCTCTCTCTCTCTCTCTCTCTCTCTCTCCTTTCCTGTTCTCTGTTTCTTTCCTTTAGGGACACTTAAAAATAAAGGCCAGAGGACACGCACTGGGTCTACAGAGGAAGAGCTCCCTGGAAAACTGTTGTTGGTGGGAACTTCAGATCAGGAAAGTCAGTGGAGACTAAGATTAACGGATGGGGTACTATTATACTTCATAGGAAGTGGTAAGAACCAGCCAATTAACCAGATAGCTAAGAATTTGTAAGTATGTTTTAATGTTATTTTTTTTTGTATCTTTGATCAGTATGTTTTTAAAATTTTATTATTTCAATTGGCTTTTTCCCCCCCTGTGACTTCAGACGTTAGTGTCACACAGACATATAGGAAAGAGCCACTTTAACTGATTCTAAATAATCCTTTTTTTTTTTAAAGGGCATACCTCAGACTATTAGAGGCCAGGATAATTCAGGTCCAAAAGTAAGTACTGAAACTTTTACCAGGATGCATAGGAACCCAGGTCTGGTCAGTGGAACAGATGGATTGTGGGTGAACCTACATAGACAGGGTGCCTAGAGTGTAGAAGGAAGTGGGTGAACTATACACCCTGAGTGGCTAGAAAGTCTGAGAAGCAAAGCAATGAAGTTTCTCAAGACTTCCAGGCTCCACATAATTTCACTGGAACAGAGACAGAGTCCTTACCTGAGAGGAGCAAGGGCTCAGCTGCCAGACCACACCTACTGCCGGGTGATTTACTTGAGGGATGAAGATGTTTTCTAAAAGTCAGAGGAAGAGGAGGTGGTTCTCCGGGCAGAGTGGAGCGCAGGTGTGCATATGACTGCGTCTGAGATCGAGGTCAGCAATTCCTTAAGTTACCGGTACGGCACATGCTCTCGCAGGGTAGAGAGATGGATGCAGACAGGAAGCTGGAAACCTAGAGCAGCTTCCCGGGGAAGCAAGGCGTGGAGTCGCTGCAGACTTCTCTCATCTACTCTCCCTGTGTGAAAGCCTCACAGCCTTGGTGTGGTTCTGGCTGAGTTCTGACTTGAGGTTCTCGGAGTTTCATCTGTTCCCATTCTGGTGGGGTTCGTAATCAAAGAGGAACACAGCAGAGGGTTGGTAAAGAGGGCATGGGGAGGAGCTGCCCAAAGGAGGCCCTCTGGTGCCCAGCGTCACTGTCCCTCAGGCAACAGTGAGCAAGGACCCTGTCCGAGGGGAGCCATTTGGCCTCGTCCCATCAGCTGACATAACCTTCCCTGAAAATGCTGCTCTAGGAAACAAGATTTTAATGAATTCCCTGGGCAAGTCTCCTGGCCTCCCATGCCTGCAAACTTCACCCATTAAAACTCTGAGGCCTGAGGGCTTGTTTTGTCCCATATGAATTTGCTAAGGCTGTTTCCAAAACCCTAACTATATATAAAGACCCAAGAATTGAGGCCCACCCACCCTGGATAGACCTCTGTTCAAATTATAAAGTATGTCTATGGGTTCTATAAATGCTGCCACTCCCCATGTCATTCTTTGTGCCTCTGGATTTGGCTTTTACCAAGTAGAGGGAACTGAACTCTTCAGTGTGTCTCTATCAGATCTTCCTTCATTGACCTTTATTTAGCATCAAAGCAGTGACATAGCAGCTTTTAGGTTAGTTGTTTTTCTTTCCTACTCCCTCTCATTCAGGTGCATGAATGTGCAGTAGGTCCTTGCTCTGTGTCCAGTGGGCTCAGCTGCTTCAGGCTCTGGGATAATGACACAACACTGCCTCTACCCATCACTGCTTTAGTCAAGCCATTCTCATCTCTCCCCAATATTTTGCCATTCTTTAGTCTCTCTTTAATCATGCATTTTGCCAGTGAATGCTGAAACTGCTGCTGGAGTCGCATCATTTTTTTTCTTTCAATTTTAAGAAAATTAAAAATAAATTTTTATTTTCTGACTAGAGGCCCGGTGTGGGATCGGGCCTAAACCGGCAGTCGGACATCCCTCTTGCAACCTGGGACCACTGGCTCCTAACTGCTTGCCTGCCTGCCTGATTGCCCCTAACCACTTCTGCCTGCCAGCCTGATTGTCCCTAACTGTCTACGCCTTGGCCCCCACACCACCCAGGCTTCCCACCCTCTGGTCGGCCACAGGCACCTGGGACATGGGCGGGCTTCATCTGGGGCTGGCCACAGCTGCAGGTGCCTGGGACTCCAGGCAGCTTCACTGGGGCCCAGCTTTGTCAGGAAGGATGTCCAGAATGTCATCTGGAAGACATCAGTCTAATTAGCATATTATCCTTTTATTAGTATAGGTTACAAAAAGAAAACCCAAGAAAATTATTGCACAAGTATAATAAAAGATATATAATACAAGATCTTTTTTTCCATAGTATAAAAGGAACATATCTCAAAGAAAATTTTATACATGTAAAATATAAGAACAGCACTATTCACAATAGAGTAAAAACTGGAAACCACACTTATGTTCATCAACAATGATGGGGATAAATATACACAGAAAGGGACTTTCTCCAGCAATCAAAAAAAAAAAAAAAAAAACCAATCAGAAGGAGATACAATACAAAGGATAACTCAGCAATCTAATAGTAAGTGATAAAAGAGAGTCCTAAGATTACATATCATGATATTCCTTTCTAACATTTAAAAACTCAAATAGAAATAAACATTTTAGCCAAAACCACTTTGTCTCCATGGATAGAGTGTTGGCCTGTGGACTGAAGGGTCCCAGGTTTGATTCCAATCAAGGGCATGCACCTTGGTTGTGGGCACATCCTCAGTAGCGGGTGTGCAGGAGGCCGCTGATCGATGTTACTCTCTCATTAATGTTTCTGACTCTATCCTTCTCCCTTCCTCTCTGTAAAAAAAAATCAATAAAATATATTTAAACAAACAAACAAACAGACATTTTAGGACTACTTGTAGATTTAATACAACTACATAATTTAGAGAAAGAGAATGCTGGACATACGACTTGAGATAACAATTACTACAATAAAAGGAGATACAGAGAAGGACTGGTGGTGACCTAATGTTTAGATGAAAGACATTGTGAAGGCCCTGGCTCTCATTTTGGGTGGTGAATTTATGATAATGATGAATTAAGTCCCTACTTATAATCCTTATTTTTCTACTTCGTGATAAAATAAAGACCACAGGTGAGTAAATTCATCAGACACATACGTTGTTCATCTCTTCATTACTTTATAACGGAACTATCTTTACTCCTTGGCCATTTACTTCAGAGGTTAGAGTGCCTTCTCCACTTTAGCGTTGATTTCAGTTATTACTGAGATTCTTCCTCCCGTCACTGCCTGCTCTATCTGCTTCTCTATTTACACGTTCTTTTTGTATCAGGAGTTCTCTCAGTCTTCGGATGTAGCTTCCAAATATGGTCAAGATTTTCTTGCTCAAAAAAACAATTCTTGGGCTTTCTTTAAATGTTTTCAGACTATTTCTCAAAATGCCTCATATTTTTATCAAGAAAATTGTTGAAAAGCATTTCTGATAACTAGGTCTACTTCTACTTTGAATTGCTTGCTCGTTATTTTAGAAGTAACCCTTAATACCTGCTATATCAGAAAACTCAGGAATTATAGTAGCACAATCCAATAAAATAATAGCTGTCCTTATCTTCTCTCCTCTAAGGCCTGGTGGGTTTACTCAACTAAGAGGGCATTTCTCTTAGGGAAGAACTGCAGAAAGAGACCATAAGATAACAGAAGGATATAAACATCCCCTGAGGAGAGATCATGGCTTTCTCTTATCCCAGAGATAATGAAACCTATTGAAGTTTCACTCATGTTTTAGCTGATTAAATCCAGTGTCACCATCTCCTACTCCATCTTAATGATTAGCTTTTCACCAGGCTCACTAATGCTCTGATAACAAATTCAATGACAATTGAATAAATATTCAGTATTAATTCAACCATCCTTATTTAGGTTTCTGAATTATTAAAAAACCATATGGGTCTTATATTAATTAGGACTGGGAGGAAATTTAAATATCATCTAATTTAATTGCTTATTGGTTTTATAAATCAGGACTTTTATTCCCAAGAAAAATGGACATGATTATAGTTAAAAATTAAAGAACAAAATTATTGTTTCAAATTCAATATCCCTTCTTTTTTTTTGCCAAATAATCTACTTTCAGTCCTCAGCCTTATTCTTTTTATAAAAAATATATTTTTGTTGATTTCAGAGAGGAAGGGAGAAAGATGGAAACATCAGTGATGAGAGAGAATCATAGATCAGCTGCCTTCTGTATGCCCCCCACTGGGGATCAAATCATAGCCTGTTAGTTCATAGGTCTATGCTCAACCACTGAGCAACATTGGTCAGCCAATCCTCAGCCTTTTTGAGTATTCGTTCACACTTGTTACTATTGAATGCTCCTTATTTCTTCAATCTTTTGTATTTTTATGACATACCACTATGGCCAGATTTCCTTGATAGACCTTGGATAATCTTTTATTAACTTCATCATTTCATCTTAATTTTAATTATAGGTTTAAACTTGGCTTTAATCAAGATGTTTCCAAATGAGTAAACAAAGTAATTTCAGAGATAAGTCCTATAAACACAATAAAAGTCAGTAATGGAGATAGTGACTGTAAAGAGTATTGGCAAAGACTGGATGTTTGGAAAAGGCCATGGAGAGCTGACAATACCCTGTTTCCCCAAAAATAAGACAGTGTCTTATATTAATTTTTGCTCCCAAAGATGTGCTAGGTCTTATTTTCAGGGGATGTCTTATTTTTCCATGAAGAAGAATACAGTACACATTTATTGTTAAATGAAAATAAAGGAGATTTATTACCTGTATATGGTACGGTAGTAAGGTAGTTGTCAACACAAACCAGACAAACTGTGAATCCTACAGTATCAAGAATTTACTCATTTATTCAATGGCAACCATGTCATCATCTTCAGTCCAATTCCTGAATTTCCTGGTGAATTTCTTGTGACTCCATTTCTTTCAGAATCAGTGGACCAAATCTCTCATGTTTAGCAATAGCACTGTCTTTAAATGAATACTTCTTGTCAAGGTAGCCTGCTCGCAGTGCATTTACAATGCAACTGACAGTGATTTTCTCCCATGAATTCTTCACCCAAGTCACAACTTGTTGCAGTTTAGGTTTCACAAAGTTTCCACGCTGATTTCTCCCCATTCACACAGCAGTGACGTCAGGACTCCGCATAAAGTCACTGGTTGCTAGACACCAATCGGGGCGGCCCTAGGACCAGTTTATGGTAAATTAATTTTCATTCTGAGACAGAGCCTGGGGCCTTATTTTCAGGGGGATGCCTTATATTTCACTCAGAAGGAAACCTGTAAGTAGGTCTTATTTTCGGAGGATGTCTTATTTTCGGGGAAACACGGTAGTATTGAGAATGAGCTCACACTGTTGAGGATGAGTTGGGTGTGCCAAGAATGACTGGCAAACATTTCAGACAAAGTGAACAGCAGAGTTCTTCTAATGACTTGGATGTGAAGATGAGCTTTACATTTTTGAGAAAGAAAAAGAAAATCATTGCGGATGGAATATAATGACTATAGATCTCCCAGGTATTTTAATACAATGGACTCCATGTATTTTAATTAAGAAAATTACAGCCGAAACTGGTTTGGCTCAGTGGATAGAGCATCGGTCTGGGGACTGGAAGGTCCCAGGGTCAATTCCGGTCAAGGGCATGTACCTTGGTTGCAGGCACATCTCCAGTGGGGGGCGTGCAGGAGGCAGGCAGCTGGTCGATGTTTCTCTCTCATCGATGTTTCTAGCTATCTATCCCTCTCCCTTCCTCTCTGTAAAAAAATCAATAAAATATATATTTTTTTAAAAAAGAAAATTACAGAGATTAAAGCCAAAAAAATTTTTTTTTCTTTTCAAAAAAATATATTTTATTGATTTTTCACAGAGAGAAAGAGAGAGGGATAGAGAGTTAGAAACATCGATGAGAGAGAATCATCGATCAGCTGCCTCTTGCACACCCCCTACTGGGGATGTGCCTGCAACCAAGGTACATGCCCTTGACCTAATCGAACCCGGGACCTTTTAGTCCGCAGGCCGATGCTCTATCCACTGAGCCAAACCGGTCCCGGCAGATTAAAGCATAAAATATTTAAATAATATGGTCAATAAGACTCCCTTCAGTCTTAAAATTTTTAAATAAGATGAAAATTTTTATTTAGATATTGAACATCACTGATTTAATAGATTAATCTAACAGAATAGCTAGGACACAAATCCTCTGAAGAATAGTGATTCTGTGATCATATAAATTGCCAAGATTACTTTTCCATTCAGTTATTGTCTCTCAGAATGAAGCTCCTCATATGAAAGCATGATCAAATCATTCTCAATTCTGCCTACAGGTCAAACTGGTTAATCTTGTATTTAAAACCTCTTAAGAATACAGTACAAATTAGATAATCTTATGCATAACTTGTTTCCAAACTTTGTTTTCTGCCACAGACTCTCACCCACCCATCTCTGTGCTTTGTGTGATAGTCTTCTTTAAGCATTTTCTCTGGCCCATTGCTGCTTTTGAATTCATACATCCCACTAAAACATTAACTCTAATTTCAAAAGTCACTTTCATAAAATACTCCTAGTCTTCCAATAAGCTATTGTCCTTACTTTTGATCCGTACAATATTTTTTCTTTTACCTTAAAATATTTTTCTTTATTTAGCTTTAAAAATAATTTTCTCTATGTTTGTGTTAAATTGTTGGTGGGTTGAAACTTCTTTTAAGAAAAGCAATTTATTTTCACTCCTATTGTGAGGTTCTGGGCACAGTGTTTGCACAGAGTAGTTATTTAATGAATATTTGTGGAGTAAAAAAATCAATTGAAGCAAATAAAGCAAGAGAGGAAAAGGATGGGGACAACAGGGGCTATTCTTATCAATCACAATGTTCCAAGTACTAAAGAAAAATGTCAGAAATTACTGACATTTTCTCTGATGGTGAACTATTTTCCAGACAGCTTCCTGAGAGTGGCCTTTATGTCCTTGTTCCTCAGGCTGCAAATGATGGGGTTCAATATTGAAGTAATAATTGAATAGAACACAGGGATGACCTTATTCATTCATTGCTTTGGAAGTGGGTCTAATGTAGGTAAATATTCCAGAGTCATAGTAGAGAACCACAACAGGGAAATGGAAGTCACAGGTAGAGAATGCCTTGACTGCATCCTAATCACAGTGAAGATTATGTGCCAATAGGAGGCCAGGATGACGGAGACAGGTGCTAAAAGGATAATCGCACCCCCATCTCAGCATTGTCTGTGTCTATTGAAGAAAGCATCAAGAATGCAGGAGAGCCCTGACTGGTTTGGCTCAGGGGATAGAGCATTGGCCTGTGGACTGAAAGGTCCCAGGTTCGATTCTGGTCAAGGGCATGTACCTGGGTTTCAGGCACATCCCCAGTAGGTGTTGTGCTGGAGGCAGCTGATCAATGTTTCTCATTGATGTTTCTAACTCTCTATCCCTCTCCCAAAAAATCAAATATATATATATATATATATATATATATATATATATATATATATATTAAAGAATGCAGGAGATTCACAAAAATAATGACCAATTACATTCTGTCTCTGGTAGGGGAGATACAGTGTAAATGCAGTGTCTACTGAACATACAAATGTCCCACTGATCCAGGACACTGTGGCCATCCAGACACAAATCCCCTGAGTCGTGATAGTGGAGTAGTGCAGGGGCTTGCAAACTTAGGTCACAGGACATAACCGCCAGAAGTGCACATTCTGTACACCCTGCTAGGAGGAGGACAGTTATCTGTAGTAAGCACTGAGCAAGGGAAGTGGTTTTCATTTTACAAGGAAGTAGAATAGCATCTGGGGAGCAATGCTTGTAGAAAAGCAGAGGTCAGCAAAGGACAAGTTTTTAAGGAGGAAGTACATGGCGGTATGAACTTGAGATTCAGTTTCAATAAGGATTATTATGAACAGGTTTCCAAATATACAGAGAAGGTAAATGATCAAGAAAACATAAAAAAACTAAAATTTGCATCTTTGGGTCCTGTGAAAGTCTCAGCAAAATAAATTCAGTCACAGAAATTTGGTTTCCTTCTCCCATTGATGTTTATTCCTATTTTCCTATCATCAGAACGAGAAAAGATGCATTTTTAATGTTTGATTTCACATGGTTTATAAACTAGTACAATGTTAATAAGTGCACGTCGTTGAAATGTTGGTTTTCAGCTCCATACTAGGTGCCAGTTAGCATTAGGATGCATACTGCGTTTCCACCAGTTTACATAGTTGTTAAGCACATTTCCCTCGCTTTATCTACTTGGTAGTCTGAGTTTTGCACTCAATATGGCTTCTTATCTAATCCTTTTATCTATATCTATATCATCTATGTCTATATATCTCTTTCTCTATGTATATATTGTTATGAAGATAAATTAAGAAAATTAGAGCAGTTAGGAGTGACCAGGCCTATGGGGTTGAGGGGAGCGGGAGCTATTGAGGGTGACTAGGCCAGCAAGGGGGACAGTTGGTGGCAATCAGGCAGGCAGGCAGATGAGCAGTTAGGAGCCAGTGGTCCCAGATTGTGAGAGGGGTGTCCCGGATTGGAGAGGGTGCAGGCTGGGCTAAGGGGAACCCCCCCCCCCATGCACAGATTTTGTGCACCAGGCCTCTAGTTTCCAAATAAAAAACAGAGATCAGTGAAAAATTTGTCTGTAAATAGAGAAAGAGGTTCAAATATAGTTTGGGAGATCAAACAGATACATTTTTGTTATTAGTCCTTGCTTTTGTCCCTTGTGTTTTTAATAAAGAAGCTTCCTAAGTAACAATACAAACAGGGTAAAAGAAGAAAAGAGAGCTGTATACCCATGCACCATAATCCTGGCCCTTGTACAAGCATTTCATATGACAAAGGAAAAGTTTAACATTGAGAAACATAACATAATGAAACTTTAGAGCCTGTTCGAGTGAAAGATGTCAGGACCAAGCAGGAGCTTGAACATGTGAATTGGATATTAGCAGATTTTACAGCTCATGGTACACGATCTCAGCTCACCTCTGAGCCCAGCTTCAGCTGTGCTGGACAGTTCTGATTCACCTGGCACTGCTCTTATTTTCCCTCAAGGACCACCAGTCTGGCTTTCTTTCTGCCCAGAGTGTTGGGAGCATAGGTTGCCCCCGAGGCAACCTTTAACCAATTGGCAATGGGAGTTAATGAATAAATGCACCAGACATTTCTGGAAGGCATTCTGTATGCTTCTTAGAAGTTTATCTCCATGGAATTAAGCCCTCATTGTCTGTAGCTGTGTGTTTTACTCTTACTATTATTATAATCTTACTATTAGGCTCCTAACTGCTCATCTACCTAAGGAACTTTTTTTGAAAAAATTTTTCCTAACCGTCATCCCTCATAACCCTCATGTAATTTTAATAGCATAGATATACTATTTATATGTATAGATGTATAGATGTATACATGTACATATATAGTATAAATATGCACTAGTACACACACATAAACATATTTACTTATTTACTTGTATACTGCAGCCCTTTGGAGGGCCACAAACCATTCCAATAGCTAAGATTTTTTTTTCTCCTTCCTATATTGTCCCCATTGAGAATGCATTGTGAACAACTTTATTAATCTACTCTTTAGATGTGTGTAGTTGCTTCCTGTATCACTCTTACTGCTTCCTTAGAGCACTTCTTGGAGTCACTTCTCAAATAAGCTACCTGCACCCAAGCTCTTTTCTTGGGCTCTGCTTTCAGGCACCTAAACTAAGAAAAAAAGTGTGGCACATAAGATAGAGACCTGAAGAGGTGATATGGTTAGGCTGCCTTCGTGAGCCAGGGAGTCCCAGCTGTGTTTGATAATAATAACCAACACTGCCCAGCTGGTGTGGCTCAGCCATTGAGCATCAATCCAGGAATCAAGAGGTCACTGAATCAATTCCCAGTCAGGGCACATGCCGGGGTTGCCAGCCCGATCCCCAGTAAGAGCTGTGCAGGAGGCAGCTGATCCATGATGTTCCTCCCTCATCCATGTTTTCATCTCTCCCTTCCTCTCTCTCTAAAAATCAATAAAAAACATTTAAAAAAACAATAATGAACAACACTTAGTCAGTGCTTACTTTCCTGGCACTGTCCTACATAGTCTATGTGTATTAATTTATTTAATTTTAACAGCAATCCTATGAAGTATATTTTCAAATCTCTATTTTACAGATGAAAAAGCTAAAGGGTAAAGATGTTAAGTAACTTGCTAGTCACACAGATATCATTTGTCAAGGTGGAATTCAAAGCCCTAGAGATTTTAAATCTTCTATTTAATTTCAGTCTCAATTCTAATAGCAGCAGCCAGTAGTAAAAAATTCGTTCATGCTGATGGATTTGGCCCAGGGAAAACCAAGCAATGCTCAAGAGACAGAGGAAATTATCCTCAATCCATGTTTATAAATGAAGCTGGCTAAGGTTAGTTTTCAGATAATATCAATTAGAAAATAATCTACAAAAGAGTCTTGGTCATTATTTCCTTGCTTGTTTTTTTTTTTGTTTTGTTTTTGCTTTTTTTTTTCAGGAACCATTGGAGATAGCATTTCCTAGTTTTGTACCAATCCTTATAACTCTCAGTTACAAGGAGGTAAAAGACATACTCAGAAAACAACAGAACGTTGAATAAAGATAGAGGAAATATAAACAAGTGAAAGAATATACCATGTTCATGGATTGGTAGAATCAACATCATTAAAATGTCCATACTACTTAAAGCAATCTCTAGATTCAATACCAATGGTATATTTCACAGACCTTGAACAAACACTTCAAAAATTTATATGAAACCCCAAAAAGACCCTGAATAGCTGCAGTAATCTTGAGAAAGATGAACAATACCAGATATCAAGTTATACTACAAAGCCACTGTACTCAAAATAGCCTGGTACTGACACAAGAACAGGCATATAGGTCAATGAAACAGAACAGGGAACCCAAAAATTGACCCAAGCTACTATGCTCAATTAATACCGCTTTTAAGAGTTTACCTGATTAAATTAGGCCCATCTAGAAGAACCTCCCAGAGAATCCTGCCTACTATGACATCCTTGAGTTTTCACTTTCCTTCACCCATGAAAAATTCACCAAAAATTCTAGTTAGCTATGCCTATTAATTAAAGCCTGAATTTGACCATTGCTCATTATCTTCCTTCCTAAACTATTAGTCCAAGTCACCATTTCTTTAGACCAGTGTTTCCAAAACTTTTGACATATGTGTACCCCTTCTATAATTTTCATAATGCTGAGTCCCCTCATCAAAAAAAAGGATGTATTAGGCTCAGCTAAGCACAGTGCAGTGCATATCCTCACCAAACTCCAGTGTAACACGTACCCCCACCAAACTCTTCCCGTACCCCTGGGGATACACATACCACACTTTGGGAAACACTGCTTTAGACCATTGTGACAGTCTCTTAACCTTTACCACTTCCTCCTTCTTGGTAATTTCTATTCTCCATCCTCATCCAAATGACACAGTAATCTCACTAAAGCTCAACCAGATAATGTCATTCTCATGCTCCAATGTTAAAATTCTCTAATTGGAATTTTGTTAAAAAATAAATGAGATCAAGTGTGCAAAGCAACCTGTCCATGATGTGAACTGTGTTCAATACATACTAGATGCCCATTTAATTCATGGTGTTACTAATAGAGGAAAATAATTGAAGTACATAGATAAGTATAATTATAAGACAAAATAGAAGTGTCATAAGTATTGTTGAAAGTTGAAAGATAGGTAGCATTACATCTTTTGGAGAGAGAAAAATAGACCTTGGAAAAGAAGTGACATTTTATAGTAACTTCAAGAATAGCCAGGGTTTTGATGGAGAGAGAAGAGATAGATTGGTGAAGACAGTAGTTTTGCTGATATAATAAGTGGTGGTGATAATAATAGCATTATCATCAAATACTTACTTACCTATAAAAGTTACATTTTTAGGAGTAAGAAGCAGAGCAAAAGATTGAGGATCCTATAGTTACAAAGGAATCAGGAAAGTGATTTTCCATGACCCTATTATTTATACCAATTTTCACATGCAAATTTAATCTCCTAAAATCCCTTCTATTCTACCCAACATACATAAGTAATGAAGGTATAAATATTTTCAATGCTCTTTAAATTTTTCATTCACTATCCTTATCCATAATGCACTTGCTTTTTAAAAACATTTTTTACTTATAAACTTTTTTTTAATTTATCAATTCAAAGAGAGAGAGAGAGAAGAGAGAGAGGAGAGAGAGAGAGAGAGAGAGAGAGAGAGAGAGAGAGAGAGAGAGAGAGAGAGAGAGAGAGAGAGAGAGAGAGAGAGAGAGAGAGAGAGAGAGAGAGAGAGAGAGAGAGAGAGAGAGACATGAATTTATTGTTCCACTTGTTTATGTATTTATTGGTTGATTCTTGTATGTGCCCTGTGCACTGATTGGGCATTGAACTCACAACCTTGGCATAGCAGGCTGATGCTCTAACCAAATGAGCTACCCAGTCAGGGCTGCATTTATTTTTTCCCCTATCTACTGAATAATAGCATGGCTACATTTTCATTCCTTTTATTCTGCATAACACAAACCTCCATAATACCCCTATTTCAGTCTCTTCCCCACAAACAGCCATTATCTAATAGAAAACCTTGAAAATTCCAGCAGTGGAGCATAATTGTGAAGAGTGAGGGGGCAAGGTAAATAGCCCCAAAGCTTTGAGGAATATCCTATATGTGTTACCAGCCTTGGCCAGTGTTTCTCAATGATTAGAGCATTAGCCCATGCACCAAGAGGCCATGGGTTCAATTCCTGGTCAAAGGCACATGACTGGGTTGCAGTTTCCATCCCCACCCTGATTGGGGTGCACGTGGGAAGCAACCAATCAATGTGTCTCTCAGATCCATTTTCCTCTCTCCTTCCCCTCCTCCTCTTCTTCCTCTTTCTTCTTCTCCTCTTCCTCCTCCTCCTACCCTTCCTGCCTTCCAATCTCTCTATAAATCAATGGAATAATATCCTTGTGTGAGGGTTAACAACAACAACAACAACAAAAGGACATGTATTATCAGTTCATATTTTCCACTTCTTTGCCTCACTTCTCTCAAACCACTGGCCTCATGTGTGTTTCCCATCATTCCTATCATTTTCCATAATTGACTCTCTATTTCATGTCAGTAACTGCCATGTCATCAGTTTCCCAGCATTTAGCTGCACAGAATGGAGAGCAACTCGAAGACAGCTCTTCTTTACATCCTTGAGGACCTCTTAGAGGAGGAGTTCACAACGTTCAAGTTTCAACTCACAAACATAGCTATTTCTGAGGAATACCGCCGCATACCTCGGAGCACTCTCCATCAAGCATCCCTAGTGAATCTTGCTGACCTACTGATACAGTTCTACGGCGATGAATACTCCAGGATTGTGACCAAGGAGGTCCTGATAACCATAGGCCAGCGCTACCTGGCAGAGAAGTTAAGTCAGGGTATAGAAAAAGGTGAGTCTACACCTAACCTACTCCTCTGTTTGCTGGACATGACTCAAGACTTTTTCTGAAATCTTCATATCTTAATTAATTGAATACACACAGAGACAGCATAACATATAAAAAGAACTGTGTGTTGTGGTGCTTTTAAGATTTATTTGAGATAAATTTCACACATCTAAAATTCCAATGTAATTCCAACATCTCAGCCATGCTTGAGTTTGATTCTGATGCTTGTTCTATATCTTCTGATGCTTGTTCTGTATCTTCAAACTGTGCTTTTTTGCTTTTAGTGTGCCTTGTGCTTATCAAAATTATACATAATGTATTAGGAAAAGAAACTGAGGTAAATAGCCCCTTAGTATGAGGTTTTATGCTTATCTTGCTTGGAGTTAGGCTCTGCTATAGCTGTGGTGTCACAGGCTAAAAATGCCTCTATTGCCCTTGTTTTAGTTTCTTGGTTGTCTTTGGGTCTTCCTGAGAGTGTCTTGAATAAGAAACTTACACATAGTCCTTTCATTTTCTCTAATTATTATACAAGAACTCTATCGATGTGGTGGTAAGGTAGGGAGGAAGGAAGTATTCCAAAGTCCAATGACTATACAGCTTTATTATCATTGGTGGGGTTTTTGGCTTAAAACATAATAAGCATTTCTCATAGTTTTAATCAATAATTCTTAAGTACTGTTTTATATTTTCTGCTCTTCTACAGTAGAATTTACTAAAGAATATTGGGTATTCAACATAAGCTCTAGAAGGGTTTGAAAACCAGGCTTGGAGGCTATTGAGCCAGGCACCAAGTCCAACAACAGCATACCACAGAAGTAGCCCAGGAGGGTGCCAATGTCTCTGTTGATAGCTGTAGACATCACAGCTTGTCTGACCTCCCGCCTGTTGCTGGCCCTAGAGATGGCCACTAGAACCCCTGTGCCTACTGCCACTGGAAAATGAATGTAGCTTCTTCTGTCCCTGCTATTACTATTGCCACAGTGGGCTCTATGAGGTTCCTTCTTCTCTGGTCACTAGCTCCTGGTTCTATTTTGAATGGCTACATATTCTCCATCCTGCTGGTGCTCTTAAATGATGTTGCCAAAATGCCATGCCAGACATTTTAGTGTTTCCAAAATATCAACATAATGCAGAATGTTGGGAAAATTGCCTTCATAATAGATCATGGGTTCTCTTGTTATTTCATTCCCTTAAATTCCTAAAAGTTGAAAGCAGTCAAATAATTTTCTAGAATTATTGTACCAGCATAGTCATGTACAATGCACGAAGTATGGTCATTTTAAAATATTAATTTATGGGAAGAGTTTTATCACTTTAAAAATATATTTTAAATACTTATTTTTATTTTGTTCAAAATGTTATTCATGTATTTAGTTAAAAATTAAGACATAACCTTGACCCTTTTCTCATAAAATAACCTCCCTGAACTCAATTTTTCTTTCTTTTTAATCCTTACCTGAGAATACGTTTTTATTGATTTTAGAGCGAGAGAAACATGGATGTGAGAGAGAAACATTGATTGATTGCCTCCTATATGCACCCCAACTGGGGATCAAACCCACAACCTAGGTAATGTGCCCTGACTGGGAAGGGAGCCTCCAACCTTTTGGTGTATGGGCCAGTGCTCCAATCAACTGAGCCACCCATTGTTTTCATTTAAATTAAATTTATTGGGGTGACAATGTTAATAAGATCAGATAAGTTTCAAGTGTACATTTCTACAATACATGATCTGTATATTGCACTGTGCACCCACCACCAGAGTCAAATCTTCCATCACCATACATTTGACCCCCTTTCCCTTTACTATCCCCGCACCCTTTCCTCTGGTAACCACCCTACTATTGTCTGTGTCTATACATTTCTGTTTGTATTTCTTGTTTGCTCATTGTTGCTTTTAGTTTTATTTGCTTTCAGTTATTTTGCATTCAGCAAAAGTTATATAGTTCTTAACTTTTTTTGTCTGACTTATTTCACTTAGCATGATATTCTCAAGATCCATTCATCACCCTGACTGGTATGGCTCAGTAGGTTGGTGCATCATCCCATACACTGAAAAGTGGCAGGTTTGATTCCTGGTCAGGGCACATACCAGGGTGGCGGGTCAGATCCCAGGTCAAGGGCATGTGTGTAAGGCAACTGATAGATGTTTCACTCTCACATTGTTGTTTTTCTCTCTCCCTCTCCCTTCATTTCTCCCCCCACCCCAAAAAAAGTCAATAAAAGCATGTCCTTAAGTGAATATTAAAACAGTTTAAAGTTTTTTTTTTATAAAATGGCAGAATTTCATCTTTTCTTATTGATGAATAGTATTCTATTGTATATATGCACCACATCTTTTCTATCCAATCATCTATTGAATGACACTTTAGTTGTTTACATGTCTTGGCCATCGTGAATAATGTGGCAATAACATATGGGTACATATATCTTTGTGAAAAGCCTCTCTTCTGGGTACCTATCCCAAAAATTTAAAAACATTATTTGCAAAGATCAACTTTCTTTTATGGTGGTGACTGCCATATCTCTAACTAGCATCTTTTTACCACTCTTCATAAGTTTATCAATATCACATCCATTAGTTCCATTAGTTTATCAATACCAATATAATTTCAATGTAACCCGTTGTATCCCACAATAATAGTCAAGCCTTTTGGCTCAGTTATGCCACCTCTCACTTCCCCACCAATTATCTTCCAGATAGATTTATGGTAGTATTTTTAGTTTATATACGGGTTTCATTTGAATTTTACTTTTTTTAAACTTTTAAACTTGGTCCATTATGAGAGGCAATAGCTCAAAACTTACCCAAATACTTTTACTTTTACATGATCAAGTTGAAAATTTTCACTTTCTTAGCATCATAGAGAAATTCTTTCAACTTTTATTTATAGTTTATTTCTAAATGTGCAAATCACTTACCTATACTATTATACATATGTAAATTCCAGTCACAACAAATTCAAGTATAGTTTAATTATTATTATTATTTTTTACTTTTACTTTCATGAAATTTTCTCATTACCATATTTTTTTGCCTTGTGCATACTCATCACATCCTTATAATCTTCCAATATCTCAACTATTCTGTCAATTTAATGGGCTCTTCTATTCACCTATTTGTTTCCTAATTTCCTCCTAGAGCCTTCCTAAGAAATGGTAGGTAGACAGTGAACTTGCAAGGGTGTTACTTTCTGGAAATAACTTTAATCTCTTCTCAAACTAAAAAAGGTAACTGATTTGAGGTAGAAAATTCTTTTACCTTATTATTTTTGAAAGAAATAGGTAATTACTGAGGGTGAATCTGATGCAAATCTGATTATCGCTTTTTCATCAATGGTCTATGGACAACCCTGCCCCTGCCACAAATGATATTAGGGTCTTTATGTTTGATGTTCTAAAATGTGTAGTGATATAGGGTATTTTTTTTCTGATTTCTTATGCTGGAAACTTCACAAGCCTTTTTGCCATGAAGCTAATGTCCTTTAGCTCTATCATCAGTGATGGTGAAGCTTCACAGTCCTAGCCACAAACTAATCTACTTAGCTACAAAATAAGCCCATAAACCTGTCATTCTGACCCTCCACTCTTGGTCATTAGCAGGTAGGGAAGAGGCTAAGCTTTAGCAACTGGGCAATTCTGACTCCATGTTTTAATAATCATGAGAATAATAAACCTTGTTTTCCCTCCAAAGCTGGATCTTCCACTGATAATAAAGCTCCAAAGAAGAGGAAGCAAGATAAAGAAACAGGACCAGATGGATTGCAAAAGGTTTGTAATCACCCCAGATACTTTATTCAGGAAGAGAGAGGGGTTTCCAGGCCATAGAATGCTCACAACCTCAGAGGCTTACTGGCTTCCATATCCTTTGATATAACAGAGTTATTTGGCATTAGAAACAATGTGCCTACAAGGTGTCTTGGCAAAGAGTAGGATCCCAGAGAGGCCTGGTTATGAATCCTGTCACTTCTGTGTAACCAGGCATTTGCTTGATCTTTTAATGAGCTTTTCTTCTCCAAAATGAGAATAATAATAACAATAGGGTATTACTAAAATTGATGGTTACCACCTGGCCCGCATGGTTCAGTGGTTGAGTGTCAACCTATGAACTTGGAGGTCAAGGTTTGATTCCAAGTCAGGGCACATGCCTGGCTTGCAGGCTCCATACCAAGTGGAGGGTGTGCAGGAGTCAGCAACTCAATGAGTATCTCTCATTATTGATGAGTCTATTTCTTTTTCTCTCCCTTCTTCTCTGAAATCAATAAAAATATATATTTTTAAATTTGATGGCTACTAAATGAGTCATATTCGTTTTCCTTTCAGCTTTCCTCACTACCTTCATTTTCTTTTCTTTTTAAAATATATTTTATTATTATTTTTTTTTTACAGAGAGGAAGAGAGAGGGACAGAGAGTTACAAACATTGATGAGAGAAAAACATCGATCAGCTGCCTTCTGCACACCCCCTATGCCCGCAACCAGGGTACATGCCCTTGACAGAAATCGAATCTGGGACCTTTCAGTCCGCAGGCCAACCCTCTATCCACTGAGCCAAACAGGTTTCGGCACTACCTTCATTTTCTGCTTCTGCCCACACATACTAGATTACTTTCTGTTTCCTATTTATACTCAACCTTCAGACATCTTTTCCTGTGCTTCCTGTTCTCGTTATCTAGGATATATCCACCCACTTACTTTGCCTAAGAAAATCTTATTCAGTTAATAATATAGCATGCGCAAATTAGTGAACACAATAACTACCTTGTGGTAATTGTTTTGCTATTTCTTTTTTAAAAATATATATATTTTATTGATTTTTTACAGAGAGGAAGAGAGAGGTATAGAGAGTTAGAAACATCCATGAGAGAGAATCATCCATCAGCTGCCTCTTGCACACCCCCTACTGGGGATGTGCCCGCAACCGAGGTACATGCCCTTGACCGGAATGGAACCTGGGACCCTTCAATCTGCAGGCTGACGCTCTATCCACCGAGCCAAACCGGTTTCAGCTGCTATTTCTTTTTAAATTATCTTCTCATTCTTTCCCCCTTCCATGAGTACATGTTACATTGGTTTGGAAAAGCCTTTCCTGGCTTTGCGTCCCTTGATAATCTAATCACTTCTTCAAATATGTTGCCAATGCATTTTGAGCTTGTCACTATTTAGGTATGTCTTCAGCATTCTATTATAGCACAGTATAATTAGCTACTTATTTTATGTCCCTCATAGTTAAGTTTTAAGCTCTTCAGCCTATATTATGGTATGCTTCATCCCTCGGTCAACCCATTACCTAAAACTTAGAAGTAGTCTGTTATTTGAAAACGAATGAATATATTAATGCACCCATACTTGATAAACTTCATACTTGTTAAACTTAAGCCTTTGTTATAAAGAGACAATAGTCATTATGATTGTCTATATTTCTTTCTAGAAAATTAAAAATATATTTAACAAAAAGAAGACACCCAACGAATCTGCTTCAAGTTCCAGAGATCTTCAATCAAGCAATGATAAAAAAGAAACAGCCCCAAATCAACACTTTCTTCACTTACTCAGACAGCTTAACCTGGCAAGTTATTATCCCAAGAAAATGACCAAAGTCAATACTCTTTTGATAAATAAGACCTCCCTCTGTGACACTCAACCAAATGCTGAGGGGGAGCTACCAGTTTGTTTTCTAGAGAAACTTTTGGTATTAGATTATCATTTGCGGTACCTGGTTTACAGAGGCAGTAGAGATACAGCATCTTCTGGGCCCCAGACACTTAAACCCACAGAACTAGGAAGAACATTTGAGGACTTTTTCATTATAAAAAAAACAAAATCAGCTTCAACACAAACTTGCATCCACCCAATGGACATACAAATGGCAATTTTTCACTGCGCAGATGACTTCACAAGACAGTATGTTTTAACCAAACTTTCCATTTGTCAATTTGCTCTCCCACTTTTGGTGCCCAGTCCTTGCAGTCCCCAAATCGAGTTTCCTCTTTGGTCCCTCAGGCAAATCAGGAGAAGCTGGAAAGAGGTGGAACAAATGGGGTGGGAAAAAAAAGTTAAGAATTATAATAACCAGCTGATCAGTTGGCAGCCTATACACACTGTATCCTTTATAAGCTTTGGAAATTGTGTCTCTACTTCTAAATCACAGATTTTAAATTCACTTCTGAGTAAAGGCAAACATGACCATTTTTTCAACCATCATCCCAGGGAAGGCAATAACAGGTGTCTATTGATAGAAGGTATGGCGGAAATCTGCTGGTTTTTCCCAGGTGGGAGAGCTGAGGACAGATTTGAAAACTGTATTGCCTTCACCAATCTCCATGGAAATGCTGAAATACATGAGAGGCAGGTCAGGTTCCTACAAGAGGTATCCTCAGTCACTATCATTCTCCTGTCAACTTCTGCTTTTGACAAAATGAATAGTTCCCTTTTGCTTGAATTTTGGAATTCACCGAAGCCTCTCATCTGTTTGTTTGAAGATGTAGAAAATATCATGGATGAGAATTCTGTTCACAAAGTGAGAATTGGAATCAAGGATTTAAATAAGGTAGAATTAGCTGATAAAATTACAGCTACATTATCACAATTGCTAAAGAAGTCTGGATCTCCTCACAGTTTGAGTGACTGGGCCAACATCGCTAGAAAGTATAAGTTTATTGTTGACGAGAACCAAGGAACTTGCCAAGAAGCAGAAAAAAGAACTAATATCCTTATGGACATCTTGAGAAAAGTGAAATTATCTGAGATAAAGGAAAAATTACTACCACTTCAGGGAAGTCTATGGCATGATTGGTGTAAGAAGGATAAGGAACTCCATCAGCTGAGAGGCAAAGGAAATAGGAGCATTGAGAAATACACACATGAGATTGAGAAGGAAAAGCAGAAAATACGCTGTGAACAGTATCACAAAGTTATTAACCTCAGTGACCTGGTAAATTACTTCCTTGAAAGTCTTCAGTCACACCCAGAGACCCATACAGAGCTCTACTTTCTGCAGGGGCTGTGTATGTCAATAGACCAACTAACCACCAGAGAGTTAGAAAACCTCCACCAGAAGCACAGTTTCCTGTTGGCTCAGGTGAACAGAGAAGGAGAAGCACTCAAAGAGAGAATCCCTCCGAGATTGGGAGGCTGAGCTAGATGCTCTTACCAAAGAGATCAGGGACTCCACCCTGGGTATTGAACATCTCATGAGAGAAGTTGGCCAGATCTATGAAGCTCTAGAAGAAGCTTCCTCCCAAACACATACACTGTTTGTCTCCCTTCCCCAGATGGCTGCCGACCTGATGATATCTGGAATACCCATTGAGCTGATGGATGGGGATGCATCTTATGTGCCGCTGAAATGGGTGGCAGCTGTTTTTGACAAGGTCTCTGAGAAACTTGGAGACAAACGGGTATTTGTTCTCTCTGTCCTGGGCCTGCAGAGCTCAGGAAAGTCTACTCTACTGAATGCAATGTTTGGGCTGCAGTTCAGTTTCAGTGCTGGGAGGTGTACCCGGGGGGCCTACATGCAGCTCCTGAAGGTGGAAGAGGTGCTTAGGGAAGAGTTGGGCTATGATTTTGTGCTTGTTGTAGACACAGAAGGACTTCGGGCCTCAGCGCTCATTAACAAAGCACAGAATGAGAATGAGTTGGCAACCTTTGTCATTGGGCTTGGAAACTTAACTCTAATTAATATTTTTGGGAAGGATCTATCAGAAATACAAGATATTCTGCAAATAGCCATTCATGCCTTTCTCAGGATGAAACAACTGAATATCTCCCCAAGATGCCTGTTTGTTCACCAGAACATAGAAGAAATTATAGATACAAATCAAAGCATGGAAAGGCGAAGGTGGCTGGGAAAGAGACTGGATGAAATGACTCTTGCTGCAGCCAAATACGAACAATGCTCAGATGTATCTACCTTCAACGATGTCATTAAGTTCGATCCCAAGACCCACATCCACTACTTTGCTCACCTGTGGGAAGGTTCTCCCCCAATGGCCCCTCCTAATCCCTGCTATAGTCACAATGTTCAAAAGCTGAAGAGCAGGATTCTTGAGCATGCCAAAGAAGAATCCAGGGGAAGCATTTTGAAGATATCAGAACTTAAAGTCCGAATACGGGATCTATGGAGGGCCTTGGTGAATGAGAATTTCATTTTCAGGTTCAAGAACACCCAGGAGGTCTTGGCTATGAGTAAACTGGAGACCATGTACAACAGGTGGACCTGGGAGCTGAGAAGTCATGTGCTGGACTTAAATAATCAGCTGTCCAGCCAGATTCGGAATGGAGAAGCTGAGGAGATCAAGAGAAGTTTGATCGACAATAAAATTGTGGATAAACATGAAGCCATTAAGCAAGAACTCCAAAGGTATTTTCGAGAAGACAGAGATAGACATATCTTAGCTCAGTGGAAAGTAAGATTTGAAGATGATTTGAAGAATCTTAAAGAGGAGCTTGCAGTAGAAACTATGAGGAAATGTGAGGATTTAGTTAGCGGAAGGAAAGTTCAAGACCTTTGGAAAGAGCATGAATTAAACTTTGAACATATGTTATTAGAAAAAATGGAAGGGATGGCTGTGCCTACTGCTGGGAAAGAGCTGCATGATAAGAAACTGAGAGATCTTTTCAACAAGATTTGGTCTGAGAATATCCCTATTTTGTTGCCTGCTTCTTTCCCATCTGCTGAGGATCCTGATATTGATGTTGAGCTAGAGAACATCCTCCTGGAGCATTTTAAACAGCTTCCCAATATTGTGAACAAAATTAGGTACCGTGATGCAAAGAAAACATTTCATATCAATTACTCTAAACATGTTATCACCTTTCAAAAGTTGCAAGTATGTGGACCCTCTCTGGAAGAGTTTGAAAAAGATATCATAAACAAGACAACAGCTCAAATTGTAAAACTGGTTAAAGAAATGATGCATAAACGAGAACAACTGAATGAGGGTTACAGTTCTAGCTATTTCCATGAAATTCTGCAAGTGATTCATCAGGAGGCTGAGGCTGCATCTCAAGGAGCCAGATTCATGCTGACAAACAGATATAAGCTAGAACTTGCCCTAGAGCTATTTCAAGAGGCAGCCAACAGTTTTAAAAAGATGTGCATCACATTCAAGAAAGCAAACAACCCTGTCCTGTACCTAGAAAGTAAAAGGGAGGAATTTTTTACTAATCTTAAGTTGTCCTAGAAAAACCATGGAAACATTGACTTACTTCCTTTGGTGCATAGTTTCTGCTACCTAGGTAGAGCGGGTAACTACTCAGAAAGCCTGTCAGATCCTCACTTAGCTTTTCTCCTCCCCTGTTGCATTGCTTTCTGTAATGAGCATTTGTGTGTGTGTGTGTGTGTTTTTTGTTTGGTTTTTTTGTAACCAATTAAACACTGTATTTTACGTCTCCTCTGGGATTTTTATAATTATTATGTGTCTGTGTAAACAAGGTTCCAAACTAATATTTTTTTAAAGTTGAAATTGAATAACTATCAGAAACAACACAAAACATATGATTCGTTTTTTTAATTATCTCAAGTTATTCAAAATTTCATAGCAAAGAAAAATGTAAAAACCAAGACTACATTGGACATCTTTTCCTCCCCCTCTCCCTTCTCTCCTTGACAAATTCCTTCTTATATTGCTTAATTATTAATTGAGTTCCTGATATTTGCTAGGGATTTTGCCAAGTGCTGGGCACATAGAGCAATAGAAGACATGGCTTCTGGGTACTGCATGAATGAGCAAAGACCGTCTCTTTATATTGGCCCTTGGGTTATCTATTTCTTCACAGCAGCCTGGCACCCATTAGTGCAAAAGCCCACCGGTGCCGAATTCAACATTTTACACAGCCAATAGTTTTTAAAATAGCCCAAATAAGCACATACCATGCTTCCCTGCTTTGTACACTTTGCAAAACTGATCTCATTGAAAGAAAAACTTTAGGGGCTATATAGACCCCAAGCTGTGGCTGTCCTTTGGAGCTCTATGATTTAAAGACTCACTACTGAATGGTAGATTCCTCTTTGACCCCCTGGGAGTTCCTCTGTCCTTTTCCCCTTCTAAGTGGCTGCCACCTCGGGATGGTCTCATGCTGCGAGGGACTCTTCCCCCTCCTCCAAGGTGCAAACCTGTCAAGTCACCCACAAATAAAGTCAAAGTTCTTCTGCTATCTTGTAGTCCTGCCTTTAATCTTGCTTAGCCCTGAAACCCTTCAAACCTCCTATGCTGGAGCCCACATGTTTTATTCAAGAAGTCCTTGAGAGGAAGGAGTAAATATTAGTATCTATGATAAATTACAAGATTTGTCATCATGGAAGTAATTAAAGCTTAACCTAGGCTCAGAAAAACCATCAGGAAATGCTTTTGAGATAAGGCAGATGAAGCCTGAGCTCTATCTAGAACAATAAGGACTGTCAACCAAAGGAAAACAAAATTCAAGTAGGAGGAAGAGCTTGAACACTCTGAGAAATTAGAAGTCCACTGAGATGTGGTTAGAACACAAGTTGTATATGGGGCCTGGTAGGAGGTTAAATGAGATAGGAAGGCAGGTGCCATGTTATATAGGTCTCTTGGACTCTCATAAAATTATTTTATCCTGGGTGGGAATTTTTAAAGATGCATATGGTACTGGGCAATTTCCTTTTGTCTCTTTGGGATCACTCTCAACTCTCTACATTGAACACTTTGCATCATATACCATGAAGCTAATCTTAGTAGTCTGAATCAGCTAGGCTTCCTTGCCTTCTGACTACAGATTGATGTGGGCCAATGGGAGGTTTCTGCAGGTGACTAGCAGGGAAGAAGGGGATGGGGAGGATCAGAATATTTGAAAAAGGTATCATAAACAAGACAATAGCTCAAATTGTAAAACTGGTTAAATGGTGCCTAAAAGAAACAACTGAATGATGGTTATAGTTCTAGCAATTTCCATAAAATTCTGCAAATGATTCATCAGAAGGCCGAAGCTGCATCTCAAGGAGCCAGACTCATGCTGACAAACAGATATAAACTAGAACTTGCCCTAGCGCTATTTCAAGAGGCAGCAAACAGTTTTAAAAAGGTGTGCATCACATCTTCTTAAATCAACTAAGCTTCCTTGCCTTCTGGTTTCCTGCCTCACCTTTCTGGTTTCCTCTCTGGCCATCTCAGGTTAGCAGTGATCCTTTCCTTCAAAGACAGCTGTTCGAGAACTTTTCCTTCTTGCTCCTGCTAGCCCATGCTGCTTCACCATCATTTTGACCCTGCCTTTAGAAGTACTCTTTTCACTAATTTTTAAAATTACCCCTTTTTAATAGGCCATATTTTCCCAAGTAGCTTGAGTACACTCTACTTCAAAACTGTATACTATTCTTTGAAGGTAAGCCACTCTGCGGATCACTGTTGTCAATGCTGCCAAACACCTTTTGAAATGGATTTTGCTCATGGGAGATTGAGTTGCTATTCCTCTTTAATTAGATGCTGATGAGTAAAAGGGTATATTTGTTCTTATTCAGAATCATTAGTTAGCTGAAGATTTGGTACAGGTATGGAGAAAATTACCAGTCTGTTAATTTTTTTAAAGACAGGGCTACATATCACCTATTCTGAATAAGAGAATCATAATTGGGATATTTCTGAGGCCCATAACATTGATAATGCAAGCAAATTTTGGTTGGTTTTATGAAAATATGAATTTTTTTAATCCTATGCCTTTTCCCTGGGTAATGATTGATGATGTTATAAAGATGGCTCCAGCTGTTTATGTTCCTGATGTGACAAGATGACCTGAGGGAAGTTAATGTAGATCTGTTTGCTCAGCTTTCCCAAGGGAGACTAAATGAGGGTGGAAAGGTTAGGACTGTTAAGAAGAAAGGAAACCATAAGAGTAAAATGTATGGGAAAATCTCAGAGCAATTAAGATAAGTACATTAAAAATGGGATGATAAATGAGAAGGTAGTTGGGGCCACTACTAAAATTAAATGGATCATTCTGAAAGACTAGAGACCCGATGCGTGAAATTGGTGCAAGGGGCTCGACCCCCGCAACTGTGGAGGCTTGCCTTGGCCCTTGTATCCCTGGCTTTGTCCGGAAAGTCATCTGGAAGGAAATCCAGAAGGTTGTTTGGTGTCTGGCCTAATTAGCATATTATACTTTTATTATTATAGATTACATAGGCTTCCTGGTCCAACACTGACCTAAATGTGAAAGGACTGTGACACATTAGCTCAATTTGTTCTAGACCAGAGGAAGTCTTAAACAAGATGATTACACCAAGGACGAATCTACAATCTCTTCAGAGTCAGAACAAACTGAAGTAATGTAAGGTAAATGAGAAGAAATTCCAGATCAGGGGAAGGCCAGGGTGTCTTGGCACTTGGTTTGGCATGGGTACGATGGCCTAGGGGTGATAAAGAAACTCCACGGGGATTTCTGGATACTGAGATGTAAAGTACTGACCTTCTCAGCCTCAAATAAAATGTTAAAGGGAAATATTACTTAAATAGGAAGATATTGTGATGCAGCTGTAAAAGGCTTGTAGATGAAAGTTTGGTTCGCTGTAGCAATTTACATAAGGTTGTTATTTTACTCCTACCAGAAAGAACGTGATGTCTGAGTGGAAGATTCTTTCCTCGTACAAGCTGCTAGGGAAAGAGATGTTGTGAAACCTTCTCTTAGTCCCTTTCTAATTGAACACACCAGATGGGAAAATTTTTAATCACCTAAGCCTAGTCAGGGAGTTAATTTAAAATAATACAGAGCCCTGGGGGAAGGGGAATATCTAGAAATTTGAATTCAGAATATGTTGTGTACAGGAAGCTAATCAGGAGATAGCTTACTGCTATAGCCTTCTAACATTGTTAGATATTAAAAATAGAACATGACTAGACTATTTGTTTTATCAAACATCACATGTCTACATTTTACATATTAAAAAAGATAAAATAGATAATCACCTTTCAAAACCCTATAATCTTTATCTTTCAGAATTCTATTTTGGTAGGAAAAAAGGCAGCTGTCTCTGATACCAAGCTTGAAAGTATGTTTTCTTCTCAGAGATTTTCTGATGTTTTCTCACTTAGTAGTGGAGGAAAGAACAGAGAACATCTGTTCACTCAAAAATATACTTTAAACAAGTATTTTCTGCCCAGGGCAAAATCCCTAAAGACAGTCAAAATCACCTTCTTTCTGGAAATTGAAAAAGAAATAGAATATCTGCCCAGATTAACAGGGAGGAAGCCAAGCAAAAAATGTGGTCATTTGTGTAAGACTGTTTTTGAATCTATGTGTAATTTATCCATGAAACGATTCAAATGTATGAGACAATAAACATTACTTGTGAAGCTACAATAGTTTCACTTTGGGGAAATAAGAAGCAGGGTGACATCCGTTCTGGGCCCAGCCCTCTGCACTTCTCCCCTCCTCTCCCCCCCACAGCACAGAGAAAGAACAAAGACAAGTCATAAGCATGTAATGAACCCAAAATAGGAAAGAAATGCCTGGAAGACTCTGGATAAGCTATGAGATCTCTTCCTTCTGGAGGGTTGTGGAATTTCAAATTACACAAGGAAGGGACTCATTTAGGGAACCGAAACAAGGTGGCCTAGGTAGTCTCCTAAGCTGCCGCCTCATCAGCAATATGGAAAAAAACAACAGCTAAAATTGAAAGGGATCACATCAGACCCACAGGAAAGCTGGCGGAATGGAATAGCTACAACCAGAGACAAAGAAAACCGCCGCTGCTGCCACGTGGAGTTTAAAACTATGGTGGAACTGGAGCTGCCACCGCCGCCACTGCCGCCGCCACCACCACCGAGAGTGAGGGAAGCCCACCAAGAGCAGAACTCGCTCTGCCCCAGGCCCAGGGAGTGGGCTGCTTTGGAGCATGGCCTCCATGTCCGCAACCGTCCTGGCCTGTCTGCAGTTGGAGCGAGGGAACCGATGCTGGGCCTCAGCCGCACCTTCCGCCTCCGCCTAGAATGAGAAGCCTTGGAGCTCAGTCTCCCCGCCCGCAGCCATCTCAGCCCGGCCTCCGAGCCTGCAGCTGACCCAGCCCACCCGCCATGCTGGTGAGGAGCTGGCATGGCGCCTTCCATTTGCTGCCCTGGCGAGCCCTTCGCCCATCAGTCCTGCTGCCGCCTGGCCGGGCCGGAGCCTCTGCCGAACCCCTGAGGAAAAGCGCTGCTGCTGCCATGTGGAGTTTAAAACTACAGTGGAACTTGAGCCACCGCAACCGCCACCACCACCACCACCGCGAGTGAGGGAAGCCCACTGAGAGCAGAGCTTGCTCCGCCCCGGGCCCAGGGAATGGGCTGCTTCAGAGCCTGGCCTCCACGGCCGCAGCCATCCCAACCCGCTCGCCGTGAGCTGTGGGTCCTGGGGGACCCATGTGCCCCGGGTAAGCCTTGGGCCCCAGGGGGCCAAGTGTCCCGGGTGAGCCATGTGCCCCAGGGGGGCTGGGTGTCCCACTAGAGCCGCATTCCCCAGGGGGCTGTGTGCCCTGGGTGAGCTGTGTGCCCTTGGGAAGCGGTGGGACCCAGGGGAAGGGGGCGGTGTGAACCGGAGGAGGAGCGGATTCTATTCGTGTGGTCCTGAGACATATGGACAGTCTGCAGCCATTAGCTACAGAACACTCTGTTGTATTTCCCTACAAAAACAAATGAGAGAGAGTGTCCCACTTGAAATTCATATACGGAAAAAAGGAAAAGAGAAGGAAAAAAATCTGAGGAACAGAATAAAGTGGTGAATATAGTAGAATCAGGGGCAAAGAAGGGGAGTGGACTGATAATTATCAGGAGGATAAGGGGATAGGGAAGCAGTGAGAGACTGGATTGAAATCGTAAAACCAATGGATTAAGACAATTGGGGAGAGAGGGGGTAAGGGCAGAGGGTGGGAAGAGAACTGGGTGGTAGGGAGCTTTGGGGGAGAAAAGGGAGAAACAATTGTAATAATCTGAGTAATAAAGATTTATTTAAAAACAAAACAAAACAAAAAAAACCAAATTATACAAGGAAGAACAGGGAAGCAGTGTGATGCCTCTTGTTCTGCCTTTATTTGATCTTCACAATTACAACCTGATTTGAGTGTAGACTATGTTATAGAGCATAAAATGAGTGATTTCACTATATTATTATACAATTTCATGTAGGTGAAGTTCAAAACTCAGAAGTAATAAAGCTGAATATGTCTGACTTAGAATTTGTGTTTTATTTTTTCTTCTCACCATTGGTGATGCCACCCTCTGAGAAGGAAATAAAAAGCAAGGCACAACTGTTTGGTGAAGCCCTGTGTTAGGCCCATTAAGCTCATTACTCTATTTGTTTCCTTGAGTAAAACCATTTGGGCACTATTATCCACAGTTGCAGAAATTTCAATTCAGAGAAGGACTAAGAGAAAAACCATGAATCGATTTAGCAATTATTTCCTGAATACCTGTTATAGTCCAAGAACTCTGCCCAACAGCCAGCAGAATAAAAATGAATTTGAGAGTATCCCTCCTTTAGGAGTGGGGTGGGTGGTTTGGGGAGACCAGTGGAAAACAGACAAACAATAAATACTAAAAGTATCATGCAGCCACTTACAAAGTTATCATCAACAAGATGGTATGAGATCAGAGAGAGATGGAAAAGCTAGAGGTAGTTCCCTATAGGCGGGTCTTTGGCTAGAGGAGATACTAATACTACATTCAGAATTTGTAGGAGAATTGGATCAAACAATTATAGAGATATCTGAAATAATAGCTTTATAAAAGTTATCCATAAAATAAGAATTTGAAAATTAATAGTAAAATTTACAGAGCAGCAGTAATTAACATTGTATACTACCAGACCAGAAATACAAAGATCAAAGGAATCAATGAAAAAACATAACCAAATAAAAATACCATTACAGAGAGATGAGTATTCAACAAATGTGGATGGAGAAAATGGCATATTATTCAGATAAATGTTTGGTAGATCATTACCTTATACTTTAAATAAAATAAAAATCCAAATGTAAAAGACTCCTATAGAAGTGAAAAATGTTTTGAGTAATTTATAATCTTTCAGTGAGGAAAACCCTTATAATAAAACCAAAGTCAGGCCATATTAAGGAAAATCTTGATAGATCTGATTTCATATAAATTTAAAACCTTGATATAGGAAAAGTAAAGCAAAATGAAAATCAAGTTTGAAGGTATGAAAGAGAGGGGGAAAAATTGCAATATGTAAAAAAGGCAGAAATATGCCATCATAATATGTGAAAAATTTATAAAATGTATTAATGAGCATGAAAAGTAAACATACGCCAAAACAGGTTTGGCTCAGTGGTAGAGCGTTGGTCTGCAGACTAAAGGGTCCCGGGTTCGATTCCGGTCAAGGGCATGTATCTTGGTTGCGGGCACATCCCCGGTGGGGGGTGTGCAGGAGGCAGCTGGTCGATGTTTCCCTCTCATCGACGTTTCTAGCTCTCTATCTCTCTCCCTTCCTCCTGTAAAATATCAATAAAATATATATTTTTTTTAAAAAGAAAAGAAAAGTAAACATACCCAAAAAGAAAATGTCTGCCAAAACCGGTTTGACTCAGTGGATAGAGCATCGGTCTGCGGACTGAAAGATCCCAGGTTCGATTCCTGTCAAGGGCATGTACCTTTGTTGTGGGCACATTCCCAGTAGGGGTTGTGCAAGAGGCAGCTGATCAATGATTCTCTCTCATCGATGTTTCTAACTCTCTATCCCTCTCTCTTTCTCTCTGTAAAAAATCAATAAAAATATTTTTTTTAAAAAAGAAAATGTCTTAGAATATTAAAATGCATACCCTAGCAGCTGAAATTGAAATGTAAATAAATAAATAAATTTTATAGTGTGGTGAAGGCCCAGGAGGGCTGCGTGTAGGATGGAGGAGATCAATGGGGAAAAAGAAGGGAACATCTGTAATACTTTCAACAATAAAGATAATTTTTAAAAATATCTCATAAGTAAATAAAATGAATGTCAATGTCAATAATATCCAAATAAATGTAAATTGAAACACAATGCAAACAAAGTTGACAATAATTAAAGTAAATAATGAAGTAAATGTTAGCCAGCATATGTAGAAATGGAAAGGATAATATATTGCTGGTACACAGGAGGACTATTTTGTAATGTGTATCAAAAACCTTAGTAAAGGACATGACCTAACAATTCTACTTCTCCAAATTATCCTAAACATTTCCAGGTAGAGTGAAGAAAAGGAACAAGAGGAAAGACCCCAAAGTGCGAGTATGCCTGGGGTGACTGAGGACCATCAAGGAAGCCAGTATGATTGTATCACAATGTGCAAAGGAGAGTGGTCAGAGATGAAGTTCATGTAGAATAAATATATACAAGACAATTATGGAAAAATATTCATCACAGAATTGCACATAAAAGAAATTTTAGAAACCATTTAAATGTCCGTTACTTGGAGGTTGCTAAGAAGATAAGTGGTTCTGAGTAGAATTTAATACAGAAATTAAGAAAAATGAGGCAATTCCTTATATATCTACATAGAAGGATGCGAAAATATATTATGTAAAAACAAAAGTTACAAAGTATATACAAAGTGGGGCAAAAGTAGGTTTATAACTGTACATCTGGATAAAGACACACAGGTTATGATTATTACAATAATTGTATTAATTCTGTACTTCACATACTCACAACTGTAAATCTACTTTTGCCCCACCCTATGCAATAAGATCCAATTTTGTTAAAATAAAGAAAATATTATCACTTTAGAAATTCATTTAGTTTTTCAAAAGATATTGATTGAGCCCCAGCTATGTTCTAGCTAATATTCTAAAAGTTTATGATCAAAGAGTTAACAAACATTTAAAGTCTCTATTTTCATAAACTTACATTCTAGTGGAAGGAAGCATTCCTATATAATTAAGAGCTAGTATGCAAATGGTTGTCATGCCCTCACAGCAGAACTGCTCAGAGGCTCAACACTGGGGAGAGAGGATTAGGGACCATCCAGGCTGAGGCCTGGAAGAGAGACAAGCCACCTGCCCATGGTCCCCTGTGGCTGCTGCCAGCCCAGGCAAAGCTGGCCTTGAGTCCTGGGTGCCTGTGGCTGGCCAGAGGGAGGAAAGCCCGGGTCTCAGATGCCTGCGACTGGCCAGAGGAGGGAATCCTGGGTCCCGGGTGCAGGGTGAGGAAGAAGAAGTTAGGGGTAATCAGGTTAGTAGGGTAGCAGTTAGGGGTAATCAGGTTAGTAGGGTAGCAGTTAGGGGCTATCAGGAAGGCAGAGGTGGTTAGGGGTGATCAGACAGGCAGAGGGGTTAGGGGCGATTAGGCAGGCAGGCAGATGAGCTATTAGGAGCCAGCGGCCTCAGCTTGTGAGAGGTAGTAGGACATCCCCTGAGAGGTCCCAGATTGAAGAGGGTGCAGGCTGGGCTGCGGGCCCCCCTCCCCCCCCCCCCCCGCACAATTTTATGTACCGGGCCTCTAATAAATACATAAGAAAGTGAATACTATATCCAATGGTGGCTGGTGTTAAGGAAAACAAAACAAAACATAGAATTGCACATTAAAGAGAATAGCAAGTATTAGATATAAAAAACTGCTATTTATTACAAGGTCCTCAGGGAAGACTTTTCCAGGTAGAGTGAAATTTGAGCAGAATTCTGGAGAAAGTGAGGGTTAAGCTGGGAAAATAGTTTTTTGAAGAAAAGGAACAAGAGGAAAGACCCCAAAGTGCGAGTATGCCTGGGGTGACTGAGGACCATCAAGGAAGCCAGTATGATTGTATCACGATGTGCAAAGGAGAGTGGTCAGAGATGAAGTTCATGTAGAACCTTGTGGGATATTATAAGAGTTGTCACTTTTGCTAAGAGTGAGTTGGAGAGCTTTTGGAGATTTTTCTAGCAAAGGAGTGGTATCATATTTTCAATTTTAAAAGATCATTCTCAATACTTTGTAGAGAACAGACTGAGAGCGGAGTGAGGAAGAGCACAATGACAATGACAGCACAGGGAAATGAGTTAGGAGACTATTGCAACAACCCCAAAAAAAGAGATGATCATAGCTTGAATTAGGATGATTGTGGTCAGTGCCTTACATAGTCAAGTGGCCTGATTCATGATATATTTTGTGATATAACCAACAGGATTTCCTCAAATTGGATATGTAAAGGATATGCCTGGGTTAATCAGTTTGAGGGTTCAAAAATATTTTTCTAAAATGGCATCCCAAATTACATCAACTCTAAGTTTCTGTTTAAGCAAACTAACAAAAATCCTGAATAAACTTCCTCCTCAAATATGACCCCAAACCCGGAGGCACTTTTAGTGATTAGTAATCTCTCTAATGCTCTCAATATTCACCAGTGGTACCCTTTTGGTCCAATGAAGTGCACGATTGCTGACATATTGCTGACAGTTCTTCCGTGAGCCCACTCTTACCACTTCCCTGGGGCTGAATATCCCTCAGGACTCTCTGCAATAGCAGCTACCCCAAATCCCAATCTACAACAAATTATCTACATTTACTCTAACTCATTCCATTGGTGGAAATTTATCCAGGACCCTATATGTTCATTACCATTATTTATATACTAGAGGCCAGGCACACAAAATTCATGCATGGGGAAAGGGGAAGACCTGTCCATCAGCCGGGTCTGCACCCTCTCCTATCTGGGATCCCTCTCACAATCCAGGACTGCTGACTCCCAACTGCTCACTGCCTGCCTTCCCGATTTCCCCTAACTGCTTCAGCCAGCCAGCCTGACCACCCCCTAACCACTCCCATGCCAGCCTGATTAATGCCTAACTGCTCCCCTACCATCTTGTTTGCCCCTAATTGCCCTCCCCTGGAGTCCTGTTCACCCCTAATTGCCCTCACCTGCAAGTCTGGTCACTGCTAACTGCCCTCCCCTGCAGTTACAAGTGATCTCCCCTGGGCTTGGTGGTGGAAGTTTCCTTAAACTTCGTATACTCTCAATTGGTTTCAACATCCACATATGAGGTTGAGATAGAGTTTACACTAGAAGTTCCTTTGAGCAGGACTTGAAAGGGAAAAATGAATTTGTTGAGCCCCTACTCCACGTTAGGCACTAGGATTATCTCATTTGATCAATACCATGAGTTTTGGTAAAATGAAAGACTGAGGAATTAAGTGAGTGACCAAGATTACATAGTTAGGAAGTAGTGAGAAAGGACTCTGAGTCCACTTTTCTTGTTAACCTATAACTTTAAGAGGACTAGTGACAATAGCTCCCTCTTAACAAAACAAATCATCCTAAATTCTCATATCCCCGACATCTACAAGGATAATGCACCTGATAACTTTCCCAGAAATTCATGGCTTCAAAAGTGAGTAGGATGGAGGTATGATAAGACAGAAGAAACACAAAAAACTCAGAATTCACAGGAGAGAAGGGGGATGGTCTTCTTTTCCACCTCCCCTGCAAGCAATGCTCTACTTATCACAGCTGAGCACTGCCCTGAGAGATAGGAAAAAAAGTCCACCAAAGGTAGGATCTGATGCCTCTGTGTCTTTCCCTGATGTGATATTGTGATATAATAAGGAATATATATTTGGTCTTCATCCCAGTTCCTGACATGGGGCTCCTCAAACCCTTGTAATCATTCCCAAGTTATAAGATCACGAGGAGCATCTTTTAATCTAATGAGGTGACACTAGTTGAGCTCCTAGATGGCTCCTGGCTGAGACTGGTCACCAGAAAAGTCAAAGCCATGATTAGAAGCTTGGTATCTTGAGCCACACCCCTGTGTCCCATCTCCAGAGAGGGGAGAGGCTGGAAATGGAATCCATAGTAAACTGTGCCTATGAGAGAAAGCCTCCATAAAATCCCAATAGCATGGGTTTCAAAGAGTTTTCTGGTTGGTGAATATAACCATACTACAGGGCCAGTGCATGAAATTTGTGCATGGGTAGGGTCCCTAGCAGCTGTTGGCTGCTGGCCGGGGCCTCTCTTCCCCTAGCTGCTGACCGAGGCCTCCCTTCCCACCTACATTGGCCTCGTACAACCCACTCACCTGCTCCACCATCCTGCCTTGGTCTTTCTCTCCTTGGGGCCCATCAAGGCCAGCAGCGCCTCTACTGCCACCCGCTGCCAGCTCCACATTGCCGAAGTCTTCCAAGTTCCTCGCCATCCTTTGGTGATCAGCACACATATAACTCACAGTTAGTTGAACTCGCACCTGTAAGGACAATTTGCATATTAGCCTTTTATTATAAAGGATACTGGAAGACTGATGCACCACAGCTGCATGGAAACAGAAGCTCCTGTACTCAGAACCCTCACAGACCCCACCCTCTGTATCTCTTAATCTGCATCCTATCCTTTAATCCTAAACTTGTAAACATAAGGAAACGTTTCCCTGAGTTCTGTGAACTACTCTAAAAAATTAACGGAACCTGAGTAGGGGTGTGAGAACTGCTGATTTGTAGCCAAGTTTGCCAGAAATGAGTAAGTACAGGGAACCTGCTGGTTGAGATTGGCATCTGAAGGTGGGGCTGAGCCCTTCCTTAACCTGTGGTATCTGTCAGAATGAGTTGCATTGTGGGACACTTGGTTGGTCTTGCAGATTTGCTTGGTGAAGGGAAAAGACCCACACCTCTGGTGTTGAAACAAAGGAAGACTGGATCATTGCTAATTTGCCTGAGTTATCTGATTTTCCTTCCTTTTTTTCCTTCTTTTTCTTATTGACAAGTGTCTCCCAAGAGACTGCAAAAGAGGATATCAGAGTCATTTAAAAAATATGTTCTCTTAGCCAAAGATGAGCCAGCTAAAAAGAAAGGGTCATGGGGAAACGCCAGGCAGCAGAGACTTGGTAATCTGGCTGCTATTTTCTCTCTAAATCAGTGTTTTAGAGATGGATTGTCTCACTCCACATGACTTTTAGTCAAAGCTGGGGGAGGGCTGGAACTAGGGTGGAAAACTTATGGACTCCTTCATTCTCCAGGTTCCTTGCGCCCCAAGTGCCTCTCTGGCCTCACTCTAATTCTGGCCCTGGATGTGCCCCTGGGTCACTGACTTTCTCTGGTATTCCCAGGGAGATCTCAGTGGCTTCCTTTTCCCTTCGTTTATTCAGAGAAAGGTTAGAATTTTTCAAATGTAACTTAAGTTGGAAAACTGGTTGGCAAACATGAAACCTACAGAAAACATCTTGCAAATAAATTTCAATTATTGCTTACCAAAGATCCTGTGAAAAACAGAAGTTTCTGAGACTTGAGATGAGACCTGAAAGTGAAACAAAGTCTCTTCTCAGTACTGAGGGTTGACCCCAATAACAGGAAGCAGTTGTGGTGGAAAGAACTCCTTTATGAATCTGGTCTTAGGCCCAGGGATTGCTTAATCTTCTTCATTTATTTAGGCAACATTTACAAAGTTCATACTATACACTGAAAAAGTGCTCACACTGTGGAGGAGTCTGAGATGGGTCAGACATAGACTCTATCAATGCAGATTAATAGCAAGACATGACATAGGCAAAGACACAAGACCCAGCAAAAGAGTGAAAATTAACTCCCCAAGAACTACAACATGGCGGCACTCAGAGAAAAACGTAGAAGTTCGAATTAAACACTTGATAGGACATTGCTGCTGGAGACATTTCCGTTTATGCCTCTTGTTTTGATCAATGAGATCTTCAAACCACCTGTGCCAGGGAGAAAAGAATTCACAGTGGAACAACTGCTTTGAGCCAAGCATTTTATACCTATCAACATTCTGTGAGGTCAATAGTACTAATGGCACAAATTCATTCCATTACTCAGCTGCTCCTCATTCCTTAGTTCACCCTCCTCACATCCAAGGTTTAAGTAAATATAACTAGTAAGTCTGAATCCTGGACTTAAACCTGCCTCTGACTGACTTAAAAAACTCTTGCTTAGGGAATTGTCACCAGTAGCAGCTGGTAATTCCTGACTTCATCCCCCGGCACAAGAAAAACAACTAACAATGATTCAAAAACAAGCCACCACCAAAGGAATCCTAGAACAAGAGGGAAAATCTGAAAGAATCCTTGCACCACAGAGACCAAGACAGGCTGCATTAGGAGGTAAGAGAGGCAGCTGCCCATTGACCCATGGTCTTTCCCCCAGGCAGGTGCCACACTACATAGAGAGCTTTTCTCTGAGCTGTTGGTTCCTCCCACAGGAAAGGGAGCCAAGGGTGGATCACCAGCTGTGAGGGAGCACTGCTCTAGCACAGCTGGAGCATAGGGGCTCTCTGAGTCCGTACCTTCTTCCAAAGTCTTCCTGACAGTGTCAAGTGTCAGAGTAGGTTCCTTCTCGAACCCTGCTCATGACACTAACTGTTGGGAACTTGGTCCAAGTTCCTCCTCTGCTCACTAGTTACATGTTGGGTCTGAGCCCCTCTGCCTGGGTCTGGACATCCTGGGATGCCGAGTCTTAGATGGAGAAGCCATGAGAAGTTGTAGGTACAGTATATGAGAATGAGTCTTTATTGTAGGAGTGATCAGCGCAGCATTCTCATAGAGGCAACCGCACTCTAGCTCGTAAATAAAACTTTCCCACAAAGCCACATTAGACTCTGTACCCACAGCTGTTATCTGAGCAGCTGCTCACAGCCTCTGTACTCGCAGCCTCACATAGCAATAGTACCTGAGCTCTCTCTTCGACCTGTAGCCTCAGTAGCCTCTCCTCTTCTGTAGCCTCACATTGTAGCTACCACTGAGCCTCCCTTTTCTCCCCAGCACGCTGGCTGGTCAGCAATATATTATAATACACAGATAAAAAAGGCTTCTTTCCAAGTAGTGACTTGGTTGTGCACCTGTATCTGTATGTAGTCCTGGGACATCCTAATTAAGATTCCTATGTTCAGCTCTGGCTGGTTTGGCTCAGTGGATGAAGCATCAGCCTGTGGACCAAAAGGTCCAAGGTTTGATTCTAGTCAAGGGCACGCACCTTGGCTATAGGATCCTTCATGGCTCAAGCACTGGTCAAGGCTCATGCAGGGGGCAACCAATTGATGTGTTTCTTTCACATCGATGTTTCTCTTTGTCTTTCCATCTCTCTCCCACTCTCCCTTAAAAGAAAATAAAAAGATTCCTATGTTCAGAGTGGCTTTGGCCATCTGGCATAGTCTAGATGGGGCTTCCTCACTCTAATTATCCTTGACTATCCTGCATCTCTGGTGTGGCTCCCACACCAGCCCAGCCCCATACATTGTGGAACACTTTATGGGAGCAAGCCCATACTCTGTTCATACATAACAGGGACTTACAGCAGAATCTGGGGCTCAAACACTGAGAATCTGATGGTATCAGAGAAGTGGGGATGGGCTGGCAATAGCCAGCATGCAGGTCTTGATAGACTGAGTTCATATCTGCAGTGCCCAAGTATTAATCCCAACTATCAGAATCAACTTGGTGGTGTGCTCTGATCAAGAACTTTATAGGGTACAGATCTGCTTGATCCAGATACTCAAATGAAGAGTGTGGCCTGCTCCAGAGCCTGAGCCAAGACAAGGAGCTATGTCACAGCCCACCCACTGTGGAGAGTGTATCCAGGCCACACGTGACAAAGGGGCTACAGGAGAAAGTAGATGCTGTGTAGACCAACAATGCTTGACCTGAGAGTTAGAAAGATACTCTCTTATCACCCCCAGAGCAAAGCCAAGAGCAAAGCTAGTACTGGGTATGAGGAATTCCCCTAGTGTGCACAGGCAGGAGGATCAATTCACAGTGGAGGCTGATGATAGCTCTTGGCTCAGAGGGCTTGTTTGGAAAATTGAGAATTGCCTGAAGCAGTGCCTCCCATTTCCATCTAGAGAACTGTGAAGCCCAGGGAAGGGCAGGCAGGATAGTTTGCATAACAAAGCCAATGGGCCTGTTTGACCAGGGGTGAGGATCACCTTGAGTTAAGACACAAAGCATTTTGCTGGCTGTATATTTGCTTCTCCCACTGCATCTCAGCATGTTATTTAACTCCTACTCCTACTGAATACAGCCACAGCCATCAGCCTGTGTGACAAGGAACATACCAGGGCACATAGGGAGCATAGCCCCCTCCACAATCCAACATACCATGGCACATGAAAAGTAGGCACATACGCCTTCCCCCATCCTTAGAGTGAAATTGGTGGCCTCTCCTATGCAGGGAATTTAGTGCACACTATATGGGATGACATATTCAAATTATTGAAAGAAAATTAATAATATGTCCTTCAAATGAAGAACTAAAAAAAAAAACAGAGACAAATTAACCAGTGCAGAGTTCAAAACACTGGTTATAAAAATTTAATGAACCCACATTTGACATTGAATTTGGATAGGGGGTATTGTGATATATTTGTTTATTTCGTTCTGAAATTAAAGAGTGTGAAATAAAGAAGATATGGTGTTTAAAAAATGCCATATGAAACTTGACCACCAACTTATGCCATACATAAGATTAAATTTAAGTCATGAAACCATGAAAATCCTAAAAGAAAATATAGGCAGCAAATCTTAGACATCTCACATGAGCAGAATTTTCACCAATACATCTTTTAGGGCAAGAGAAACAAAGGAAAAAATAAACAAATAGGACTACATCAAATTAAAAACCTTCTGAACAGCGAAAGAATGAAAAGGGAAACCATCATTCAAATGCAAAGGGAACCCACTGTATGAGAGAACATATGTGCCAATGATACATTTGATGAGGGGTTAATTTCCAAAATATATAAAGAACATATACAACTCAACTTCAAGGAGACAAACAATCTGATTAAAAAATGGGTAAAGCACCTGAATGGACACTTCCCCAAAGAGAACATACAGTTGCCAAAGAGACACAAGGAAAAAATGTTCAATGTCACTAACCATCAAAGAGATGCAAGTAAAAACTACAGTGAGGTATGCTCTCACACTAGCTGGAATGGCTATAATAATAAATCAACAAACAGCAAGTGCTGATAAGAATGTGGAGAAAAGGCAACCCTAGTCACTGTTAATAGGAATGCAGACTGGCGAAGCCGCTGTGGAAAACAGTATAGAGTTTCCTCAAAAACTTGAAAATGGAACTGTTGACCTAGTGATTCCACTTCTGGTAATTGTAAGGTTTGAAGGGTGCAGGAAACTGACCACCAAGGAATTTTAAAGTAAAGTTTATTCCCCAGTAATGAGTGGGACTCATTATGGGAGTAGAGAAATCAGAATTGAAGGAGTGGGGAAGGGACAAGGGAGATGGAGATGGACCCAGCTGGGCTGCCCCTGGAAATGGAGGAGCAGCAGCACGTGGCTGGTCTGGGGGTCCTTTTTAAGGGGAGGAACAGGAGAAGGTTGGACCCAGGACAGAACAGGAAGGGGTGGGCTCCAGGACACTTTGGCACGTGCTGATTGATGGTTCAATGTCTTGGAGATGTCTCTGTGACAGGTGCCAGTAATGTCATAACTCCGCCTACCAGTTGGGAGGAGGGAGAACCTTATAGTAGTATAGCCTAAAAATACTGAAACACCAATCAGAAAGAATACCTGTACCTCTCTCCTCATGATGGTAGTATTTACAATAGCTAAGATCTGGAAGCAGGCCAAGTACCAATCAGTAATTGAGAGGATAGAAAAGCTATGCTACATCTCCTGTGGAATACTGTGGAATCCTATGTGGCTGTAAAAAAAAGGGAAAGAATTCTTACCCTTTGCAACAGCCTGGATAGACCTGAAGATTTATATGCTAAGTGAAATGGCCCAGTCAGAGAAAGACAACTATCACATGACCTCACCTATATGTCAAACTTAATAAACAAAATAAACTGATGAGCAAAATAGGACCAGAAGCATGGACTGACATATCTCAGGGGGGATGCGGGGAGAGAGGATTGAAGAGATTAATCATAAAACATGTATGTATAGTTCAATAGCCCTTGGACACAGACAGTATGTTGAAGGCCTGGGGTGAGGTGGAAGGGGGAACATGGGGATAAAAGGGGGGACATATATAATACTCTCTACATAAGAAAAAATAAAATGCCATATGATTCAGCTGAGAAGGCTACAAAGGACTGATTCCAATGTAACCCTGATATTTGGGGGAGGTAGCAATTGGAATCCATGCCAGCAAGCTCAGTGTACATTCTTGATAACCTGTAACTAAGTCACTACCTCCTTCCCAGATACTCATCTTACAGAACCTGTTACTGTAGAAAGTGCACTTCCCTGGAGGGAAGGTTATTAATGCAAGTGGCAGGCCAGACCATCAGATATGGCCTGGAGACCCCCAACACCAGGGGCCTTCTTGCAAGTCCCGGGAAAAGCACCAGAAGCATAATCCATATTTGAGGGACCAAGACCATACATGTTTATATAAAGGAAAGTTCCATACATGTTTCTTCTCTCAGATTTGGAAGGCTGTTCCCTGAGTCCACTGCTGTATGAAACAGTGTCCCTCCTCTTCTTCGAAGCATCACTTGCTTATTCTTTGGTCTTCTGCAACACAACCACTCCATTTCTGCGAATATATCCAAAGGAAATGAAACATTAAGTTGAAAGATATCCGTATCTCTATGATCATAGCAGCCTTATTTCCAATACACAAGATGTGGAAACAACCTAAAGATCCATCAATGGATGAGTGCATAAAGAAGTTGTAGTATAAATATACAATTGAATACTATTCATCCATAACACAAAAAAGGAAATCCTACCATTTGTGACAACATGAATGAATCTGGAGGCATCTGACCACACTTACATATGGAATCTAAAAATAAAAAGAAGAAGAAAAAAAACTCAGTAAAAAGAGATCATACTTGTAGTTACAAGAATTAGAGGAGGGGAGGAGAAATTGAAGGAACCTGGCTAAAAGGTACAAACTTCCAGTTATAAGGCTAAAAAGTACTGGAAATGTAATGTACAATATAATGACTATAGCCAACACTGACTGCTGCGTGATATAGAGGAGAGTTGTTGTGAAAGTAAATCCTAAGGCTTTCATCACAAGGAGAACATTGTTTTTATTTTATATCTTTTTTTTCCTTGTGTCTACACTGAGTGGCTAGATTATTATGATCCCTGAATGCATAATAATCTTGCCACTCAGTATATAATACCTGTAATATATATGTATATTAGAGGCCCCGTGCATGAATTCGTGCAGGGGTGGGGTCTGGCCAGCCTGGCAAGGGGGAGGGGATATGGAAGGTTGGTTGGCCTGCTTGCTGGTTGAACTCCTGGTCAAGGGGGCAATTTGCATATTAGCCTTTTCTTATACAGGATACTAGAGGCCTGGTGCACAAAGTTCAGGCATGGGGTGCTGGGGGGTTGTCTCTCAGCCCAGCCTGTACCCTCTCCAATCTGGGACCCCTTGAGGGATGTCCAATTGCCCTCTCACAATCCAGGACTGCTGACTCCCAACTTCTCCCCTGCCTACCTGCCTGATTGCTGCTAACCGTTTCTGCCTGCCAACCTGATCACCCCCTAACCACTCCCATGCCAGCCTGATTAATGTCTAACTGCTCCCCTGCCAGCCTGTTTTCCCCCAACTTCCCTCCTCTGCTGACCTGGCCACCCCTAACTGCCCTCCCCTACAGGGGTTGATCGCCTCCAACTGCCCTCCCCTGCTTGCCTGATTGTCCACAACCGCCCTCCCTTGCAGGCCTGGTGCCTCCCAACCGCCCTCCCCTTCTAGCCATCTTGTGTCCACATAGGGGAGGGATTTTTGACCACATGGGGCAGCTATCTTGATCTTTTGTGTTGGAGTGATGGTCAATCTGCATATTACTCTTTTATTAGATAGAATAGAGGCCTGGTGCATGGGTGGGGGCCAGCTGGTTTGCCCTGAAGGGAGTCCCGGATCAGGGTGGGGGTTCCCTTGGGGTGTGGGGCCTCCTGGGTGAGGGGTCTGTGGTGGTTTGCAGGCCTGCCACACCCCCTGTTGATCCAAGTGGAGGCCCTGGTATCTGGAATTTATTTACCTTCTACAATTGAAACTTTATAGCCTGGAGCGGAGCCAAGCCCCCTGCTCACTCTGGCTGCCACCATTTCTGTTTGGTTTTATCTTCTATAATTGAAACTTTGTAGCCTTGAGTGGAGGCCTAGGTCAGCTAGGACAGACAGAAAGCTTGGTTTCCGTTGCTGGGGAAACTCAAGCCTCTTAACTGCTCTCTGTGGCTGCAGCCATCTTGATTGGTGTTAATTTGCATACTCGCTCTGATTGGCTGGTGGGCATGGATGGTTGGCATGGTTTGAGCAAAGTGATGGTTACTTTGCATATTACTATTTTTTAAGGTTGGATGTTTTTATCTCTCCCTCTCCCTTCCTCCCTGAAATCAAATATATTTATTTAAACATGATGGATGTCAGCTGAAACTTTTGTGGTAATTATTTCATAATACACATATACATAAATCCAATGATCATGTCATATGCCTTAAACTTATACAGTAGTGATATCATTTGTTTCTCAATAAAACGGGGGAAAGTGGAAAAAATCTTGGCTATTAGAAAACACCTGTGCTCCAACACTAACCAAAAAGAGTAGGAGAAGATGTCTTATTGGTAAGATAATATACCAGCCCGTTTATGTACCTCATGTTAACTCACAGAAATAGCTGTTAATATCTTCACACATACATGAAAAAAAACAAGCTCAGAGAGATAGGCTACTTTTCTTATTCAATCATCACACATTTCTTGATTATGTAGGTATGTCATGCACGTTGTTGGAATTAGTATATAAAAATGAAAAAGACAGCCAAAACCAGTTTGGCTCAGTGGTAGAGTGTCGGCCAGCGGACTGGAAGGTCCTGGGATCAATTCTGGTCAAGGGCATGTACGTTGGTTGTGGGCACATCCCCGGTAGGGGCTGTGCAAGAGGCAGCTGCTCAATGTTTCTCTCGTCGATGTTTCTAGCTCTCTATCTCTCCCTCCCTTCCTCTCTGTAAAATATCAATAAAATATATTTTTTTTAAATAAAAATGAAAATGAAAAAGACAGATCCCGGAGAAGCACAAAGAGGTGGGATGTTTGAAGTTTGGGAGACATCATATAAACAAGCAAACAGATACAATGCAGCACCATGTGATAAGAGAATTACAATATACTAAATGCTGTGGGAGAACAACACAGAAGATCTCAATATAGTCCATGAAGGTGGAATGATGCAGGTATACTGGGAGTGGGTAGAGGTAATATGAGACTATGTGGGTAGGATTTCTGGAGGAATGGACAGAATGAGTATGAGGTCCATCGGGAAGAATACGTGTGTGTCAGACATATGAAGTTTGAAATAGAAGAGGAACAGTGGGGCAGAGGGTACTTATCTATAAGCAATACCATCATGAATTGGTTCCTGGACAAAGATAATACTCAACAAAACAAAATGCTTTACATGAGATTTAGGTTTGAGGGTGTCAAACAAGAAAGAACTGAGGCTATGAATCAAATCAAAAGTTTATTTGGCATCTTAGGGGTTTTAACCTGGAGACATAGATTCAAGAGGCATCTGGAAAGTGCTCTAAGAGGGGCAGGATGTGAGAGAAAGGAGAAAGACTTTAAAAGGCAAAACCACAGTCTTACATGCCTTGTTTTGAAAGAATTATGATTGGTGTAGGCAAAAATAGTGTTAGTCTATAGAGACTAGGTTAAGCTAGTTGCTAGGTTGGGTTTCGCAGAAATGAGCCTCATTCTGATAACTGCAACAGGATGTGGACGCTGTGGTTGGCAGTTTAAAAGTTCATGTTCTATCTGGTGATGGACATGAATAAACCAACTTCCCAGTGGCCCCTCATCAATAGTGACTCTATTTCAGATGTTTCTGTTCACACGGGAAAGCAGTCAGATAACATCGCTAAAAATCTCTAATGTAAAAGAGAACAGTAAATTCTCTCCTTCTCACCATAAGCACATAATATGCTTTTAGAGTTTAGCTCACGTTAGTGTTGAATTGAATCATCCAAATCAGCTAATATAACATTAAAATTTTTAACTCAACTACAGTAAAATAAACAGATGCTTTTAGCAAAAAAGTTTTTTTGTGGAAAAGAAAAACTAACAATTTTAATTAGTACTGAAAGCTTCTACCCTGTGCTCACCCACTTCCAACTGTGGTACACACACACACACACACACACACACACACACACACACACACACGCCACACACACACTAACATTAGTCTTCTATTTGGAGTAATTTGAAAACCCAGGAGTCACACTAAAAAAGAAATGAACAAGCAAACAAGGAATTTCTTTTAATCAGCTGAATTTTTAAGAAGGTAAAAACAACCAAGAAGAAGTGTGAAAGCAGTTTTTCCCTTCTTACTTGTGAAGTCAGACACCTCTGCCACCACAGTAGGAACCTAAGTCTGGGCTGGAGACCAAAGTCAGGAGCTTACCAGACTCTGGGAAGCAACCTACTGTTCATGCAGGTCTCTCTGGAATAATCTGAAAACAGGAGAATGGCTTCAAAGAGACAAGTAGGTGAAGAAGGAGGAATATGAGGGAGATAGAAAGATACAACAACAGACTCTGAGATTAAAACAGAAACAGAAATTGATAGAACTAGTCATAGGGAACAGTCAGAGACACAGGCAAGTTAAGACATGCTAAGATTACAGCATGAGCCCTAACTGGTTTGGCTCAGTGAATAGAGCATCGGCCTGTGGACTCAAGGGTCCCAGGTTGGATTCCGGTCAAGAGCATGTACTTTGGTTGTGGGCACATCCCCAGTAGGGGGTGTGCAAGAGGCAGCTGATTGATGTTTCTCATCGATGTTTCTAACTCTCTCCATTTCCCCTCCTCTCTGTAAAAAAAAAAAATCAATAAAATGTTAAAAAATAAAATAAAATAAAGGACACAGGATGAAACTGGCATTGTCATTGTTAAAAAAAACACAAACAAACAAAAACAAACCAACAAACCAACAAAAACCAACCAGCTCCAAATCTGAAGGAAAGGGAATACAATATCTAAACAGATAATGAAACAATATAGTAATTTGGATTATCAGGTAAAAATAAAATCTAAACTTTGTAAAAATACTTTATTATTTGAAAGATTGATTACAATAAGGGGAAGGAGACTATTGCAACGGGGGTGGGGAGAGAAACAAAGAGCTACAAGTTTCTGAAAGAATGAAACTTTAACATGAGTTAAGCTTTGCTCTGCAGAAGAGAATTTTATTTTTAGGGAAAGGGACAAGAAGGTTCTTCTAGAAAGAACAGGGTATTAAGGGAGCAGGATAGTAAGAGAGTGCTGATTCTCAGGAGATGTCCTTAAGGACGGGTTACATGCTGGGTCAGGAGGTGCTGCATTCAGAGTTCAGGAGCCTGGAGTAAGGTGAGAAGCTTACCTCGTTTTTCAGTTGCATTATGAAATTTTAGTTCCATAAGAAACCTTGTTCCAATGAATCAGTGAGGACAAACAGCTCAGCTAACCTTATTTAAGAGGCAAGACATGAGGATTTAAAGGGTCTGTGTCTGCCCTCATTATAAGTGAAAAGGTGAGATATTGGTGAGTCTTCTCTCTCTAAGTCGTAAGGGAAAGAGCAGTTCTTTGCAGTCAGCTGTTTATTAGAACACAAAGGGGAGGCTGTATTTCTTTTACCATTGCTGTTCTAGAGTAAAGGGATCCAGGAGAAGTTTAACATTGTTATTATGGCTCCTGTAGGTGACAGATGCTATTGTAAGCACAGAAAAGAGAAGCATGAACTAAATCCAGAAGTAAATGGAAAACTTCACCAATGAGAAACTTGAACTGAGTAGTCAGGAATATTGGAAGCAAGGAAGATGGGGAAAGGCTGGAGTAACACAATATTGGAGGGGAGGAAAGTTTCCCTCCTGCCCTTCCGGGTTCATTGGCTGGTCTAATAATTAAATTGAGTTAGGGGAGATTAGCAGGAGAAAACCACATATAATTACATACATATAAAAGCTCCAGAAAGACATGAAGACTCAAGGCAGTGAGGCAATGGAGGCTCATGTTCCATCCTGAGCTAAGGAGAAGAGGGTGGGGTCTGGGCTTCAAGGGAAGAAAGACAATTCACAGGAGATGAGAAGAGTAAACGGTTGCTCAACAAAGTTTGCCAGGCCAGGTAGATAAGTCTAACATAAGGTATTTCTGGTAATGGCTCTCTTCCAGGTATAGGTCCCACATCTGAATTCTTTCAGGCGGTTAAGGGAGCAGTAAGCTTTTACTGAGGCAGATGGGTCTTCATTGCCTTCAACTCAACCATCCACATGCCACTACAGAACATATTGGGGTGGCATATTCTGCTCCCCCTCAGTGTACAACATGAAGGGAAGTTATGAGGAAAGATGGCACAATGTGATTTCTAAGAGAAGAATGTGAACTGGGAGATAGGAAAAAGAAAAAGAGTGGATACAAAAGGGTGCTCTGACCATAAATTCCTAACTGGGTGGCTCATGGTGGGTAGTCACAGGCATAGAGATTATTTAATGAAAGGAGTAGCTTTGCTTTAGGCAAGCCTTGTCCATTGTTTCTGTGCATCTAAGTTAACACACCTTGTTGAAACGGCTTTTTTCAGACCCCTCAGAAGCAAAACTACCTAGAAACCACCTGAAAGAGAGCACATAATCTTAACTATGGTGTAAGTCAATCCCCACCTTGCTTTCTCAGACCTTCATGTAATCTTCCTTACATTCCCTCCTTAATTCAGAATGCATAAAAGAAGCTGCAGACTATTCATATAGAACTCACCTGTTGGCCGTTTGTGTGTTTTCTTGGGAGACAGGTCTGTTCTCCTCATTTTCTAATTCAATTGTTTTTTTGTTGGGTCTTGATTTTTATATGTTCTTTATATATTTTATGTATTATGCCCTTGTTGGAGCTGTTGTTTGTAAACATCTTCTTCCATTATGTTGGTTGCCTTTTTCTTTTTTGATAGTTTTCTTTCCTTGTAGTGTACTTATCTGCCTTTGTTTTTAGGGTAATTCTGGCCTAAATAAACGAGTTTACAAGTATTCCCTCCTCCTTATTTTTAAGTAGAGTTTAGAAAAACTTGGTGTTAATTCTTTTAATGTTAGGCAGAATTTGCATTTGAAGACATCTGTTCCTATGGTTTTCTGTGTTTAGGAATTTTGCTTATCAACTCAATCTCCTTACTTATTATAGGTCTGTTCAAATTTTATATTTCTTTGTTAACATCCATGGGCATTTATGTTTCTAAAAATATATCTATTTTTTTCTAGGTTACCCTATATTCAGAGTAGTATCTCATGATTCTTTGTATTTCTTTTTAAAATGAAAAAACACACTAATATACTTGCTGTCTCTTGACTATACAACTTGAATTTATAATAGTACAGTTAATGAAACATTGATTTATAATTTTCCCAATTATTTTTTGATTCTTCGTATTTCTGTGATAGTACTTTAAATGTCTCCTCTTTAAATTCTGCTTTTATTTATTTGTGTTCTTTTTAAAATAAATATTTATTGTTCATATTATTACAAATGTTCCTCATTTTTCCCCTCCATTGCTCCCCTCCACCAGGTTCCTCCCCTCCATCAGGTTCCCATCCCAACCTCTGCCTTTTCCCCATCCCCCATTGTCTTCAAACATAAGTGCACAGTTTATGTTCAGTCTCTTCCCGCACCCTCCACTCCCTTTTTCCCTGAGAATCATCAGTCCACTCCCCTTCCATACCTCTGATCCTATTATATTTAACAGTTAATATTGTTCATCATGTTTTTTACTTCCCTTGGTTTTTAGATTCACATGATGATAGTTACATATTTGTTGTTCATAATTTTTATCTTTATTTTCTTCCTCTTTCTAAATAACCCCTTTCAGCAATTCATATAATTCTGGTTTGGCGGTGATTAACTCCTTTAGTGTTTTTTTATTTGTGAAGCTCTTTATCTGGCCTTTGATTCTGAGTGATAGCTTTGCTGGGTAGAGTATTTTTGGCTGTAGGTTCTTGTTATTCATCACCTTGAATATTTCTTGACATTTCCATCTGGCCTGCATGGTTTCTGTTAAGAAATCAGCTGACAGTCGTATGGGTGCTCCTTTATAGGTAACTACGGTACCTGTTTTTGTCTTGCTTCTTTTAATATTCTCTCTTTGTCGTTTGCTCTTGGAATTTTAATTATGATGTGTCTTGGTGTGGTCCTCTTTGGATTCCTTTTTTAGGGGGGGTTCTGTGTGCTTCCTGGACATGTAAGTCTATTTCTTTCACCAGGTGGGGGAACTTTTCTGTCACTATTTCTTTCAATATGTTTTCAGTATCTTGCTCTCTGTCATCTTCTGGGACGCCCAGAATTCTGATGTTGGTTCACTTGAAGTTGTCCCAGAGGTTTCTTCCATTATCTTCAACTTCCTGGATTCTCTTGTTTTCTTGCTTCTGTGGAGGAGTATCCTCTGGCTCTTTGTGTTCCAAATCTTTGACTTGATTCTTGCAATCTTCCATTCTGTTTTTAGGACTCTGTATAATATTTTTTTTATTTCAGAGAATGTATTTTTTTTATTTCTAGTTGATCCTTTATTATTTCTAGTTGATCCCTTTTCATATCTTCATAGGTCTTGTTTATTTTATCTGCATTTTCTAGGAAGTTCTTGTATAACCTTATAAGTGTGGTTTTGAACTCTATATCTAGTCACTTGTTGTCCTCCATTTCTTTCATTTGTGATCTGTTTCCTTGTCTCAGCATTATCACAGCTTTCCTGAGTTGGTAGGGTGGCTTTGTGTGCTAAGGTGTCCCATATGCTTCAGTGGGTCAGCCTCCCAGTTATCTGAGGTGGACACTCTTGGTGCACCCCTTTGTGGACTGTGTGTACAGCCTTATTGTAGTTAATTCTTGATTGTTGTTGGTATCACTAGGAGGAACTGACCTCCAATTGATTTGGCTATTAGGATCAGCTGTGTCTATGCCAGGAGACAGCCTTATTTGACTAGACTTGGAAAACTGCAAAAGCCTCTGTGTTCAGCTTGGATGGAGTGGAGTTTCAGGGTGGAACCAACAGCCTTGGCTTCCCGTTAGCCACGCCCTATGAGGTTCCTGAGTCTCTGTGTTCCTCAGTGTTCTTTGGTACTCACTGCAAGCACCTCTGAGAGAAAGGTGCCCTAGAGTTTTGCCCGCTACCAGACAATATAGTCTCTTCCCCAATGAGCCCAGAACTAAGGTTCAGTGCAGTTGGAAGTGGAGTAAAGAGAAGTTCGGAGCTTATGTCTCCTTCCCGCTAGGGCAATTCAATGCCTCAATCAACAGTCTGTCCTCTGCTCGCAATGTGCGCCACTTGGGAGCTCTGCCTTTCGCTGCTCCCCTGAGCTTCTGCCTTACAGCCCAGATTCCCTCTTTATGAGCCTTGTGCCCAAGGGTCTTGCCCAGAACTGGGGTTAAATACAGTCAGAATTAGGGCTCAGCACAGTTCAGAGCTTTTGTCTCCTTCCCACTAGGGCAATCTAGCAGCTCAATCAACAGTCTGTCCTCTGTGTGCAATGTGCTCGACTACAGGGCTCTGCCTTTTGCTGCTCCCCTGGGCTTTCCCCTTACAGCCCAGATTCCCTCTGTATGAGCCTGGGAACCCAGTTCTGACTGCATTGAGCCTGGGGTTCAATGCAGTCAGAACTGGGGTTCAGCACGGTCTGGAGCTTTTATCTCCTTCCCGCTATGGGACGCCAGCCAGGCACTCAACCACCCCTCCACTCCGGCTCCGTCCTCTCCCTACACGTGCACCGTGTCTCCATACCTTAGGCTTTTATGGATCCTCTGATTTTCCTTCTGGTTTTCTCTTCCATTCAGTCAACTTTCCTGTAGTTCTGGATAATGTCCATTTATATTTTAGTTGTATGTTTTGAAATTGTTGTGTGAGGCTGCAGTTAGGCGTTTACCTATGCCTCCATCTTGGTTCCTTTCTGCTTTTATTTATTTGAACCTTTATTTTCCTTAGTGATCCTAGCTAAACATTTGTCCATTCCGTTTATTTTTTCAAAAAGCCAGATATTCATTTCATTTTTTTTTCTATTTCAATTAGTTAAACTCTGATCTTTGTTTTCTTCCTTCTGCCAAGTTTGAACTTAGTTCCTTCTTCTTTTTCTAGTTATTGGAGGGAAGTGTTAAGTTAGGTTGTTTAAGATTTTTCTATTTTTCTAATGTATGTACTTATCACTACAAACTTTCCTCTCAGAACTGCTTTTGAAGCATCCCAGAGATTTTGGTTATGTTGAGTTTTCTTTTTTTCCCCATTTGTTTCAAATTATTTTTTTTTATCTCCTTTTGATTTTTCTTTGACCATTTGGTTGTTCAGGAATATGTTGTTTATGTTTATGTTCTATCCTATGATCAATCCTGGAGAATATTTTAAATGCACTTATTAGGAATATGCATGCAGCTGAATGCAGTATTCTACAACTCTATTTGATCCATTTTATATCATGTATATTTCAAATCCAATGGTTTTGCTGATATTTCCTGTAAATAAAAACTAACAGATTTCATTAGCATTGGGAGCATGCTTCTCTCTTTGTCCTTACATTACATGAGAATTAGAACAGCAAAGCAGTTAAAGTACTTTTCTGAGAAAATCACTGATCTGCAAATTGTGCCCATATCTCCTCCCAAATTCTATCTATGCTGTTTGTGATATATGTTTTATCTTGTGTTCTCCCTAAATCTCATTTATTCACACACACACACACACCAAAAAAAAAAAAAAAACCCACTAAATTAGTCTCCTAATTACAGTAATTAAAAAAAAACAAAAATTGCAATAAAAATAAACAAACAGAATTTCTTTTATTCAGCTGATTTTTTTTAGAAAATCCAAAAGTGAAACCACTGTTTTACATCCTTCTGGGTGTATAAATTCAGAGCCTCAACCACAGAAGAGCCTATATCTCAGGTGGAGGTCAAAGTCAGCAGCTTACCCGGCTCTGAGAAGGAACCTCCTTTCCATGCAGGGCTCTCTGGAGTGATCTGAAGACAGGAGCTGACCTCAAGGAGACAGGTAAGTGAAGAAGGAGGAAAATGGGGTGGACAAAGATGGAGGTAGGACTAAAATAGAAACAAAAATTTATGGAAATAGAAAGAACATTCAGAGAAACAGCAGATTAAGACATGCTAGGAACACTACATGAATCTGGCATAGTCATTGCTCTAAAACACACACACATACACACACACACACACACACACACAAAAAAAAAAACACAAAAAAACAAAAAAAAAAAACCCAGTTCCAAATCTGGGTAAAATGGAGTAAACTATTAAACAGACAATGAAACAATTTGTCAATCTGTATTATCAAATAAAAATAATCTAGACAAGCCAAAAAAGATTTTTTGACAGTGTTATGGAATATGGAATTTATGGAATTGTCGCAAAGAGATGGACACTTTGAGGTTTCAGGAAAAAGCCTTTATTCAAAGCAGCACTGCTGATTCAAGGGAACTCTAAGATCCAGATCATGAACAACTTCGACAATGAGGTTTTCTCTTTATATATTTCTGAATTTCTTTGTTTCCTTACTACCAAGCTTCTGTGGTGGACTCTCAAACTCTTGTCCCCACTTGAGAATCAGTTAGAAAGGTTAATTTAGATTGTTTCTTAATGTCCACCCTGAATGGCTCCAGTGACCTCCTTCTAGTTAAGTTCTTACAACCATGGTTTATGGCCGCATTATAAATTGGAAGTATTTAGGAAAATAGCTCTTGCAAGACCAGATAATTAAGGAAGGGACAATGGCTTCAGGAATGTGCATTATGGACATTGATAAACTTAGGTCCAGAGTCCTGATCTTAGTTTTCCTACATTCCTTCACAAATGGAGTTAATTACCGGCTAGCAAGAGAGTACATTAGAAAGCAAGTTACTGGAACAAATTCAGATTGCTAACCCCAAAAATGTTTTATGCTCCTCATCTACAGGATAATTGCAGTGAAGGGAAGGAAGCTCTTGCGATGTGGAAAACAGCCCAGCCATAGAGCTGCCAGCCTCTCACAGGCCGTGAAGAAAGGAACTGTCTTCACAGGGAAGGAGCAACAAGGTTCTGCTGGAGAGCACAGGTGTGGAGGGAGTGGGGCAATCAGGGAACGTTTTCCCCAGAGGTTTGCTCACTTTCAGGCAGGATCTATAAGGAAGGGTTGTTGGCTGGGTAGCAAGGAGGGTGGGTCAAAGTTCAGGGGACAGGAGAAAAGAGAGAAGCTGAATTAAGGTTTACTTACAAGCAATTTATTCTGATTCAATTTATTCTGATCGGTGGAGGCAAACAGTTCAGTTCATCTTTATTAAGACATAGATAATGATTAAATGATCTGTGTCTGGCCTCATTACAAGTGGAAAGGGACAGCGGTGAGTTTTATCTCTAAGTCATATGGGGCAGGGTGCTTCTGTGCAGTAAGCCATGTGTGAGGGGAAATCCACAAAGTCTAAATTCAGGTTTGATTCTGAAGGACTGACCTGCAGCCTTATTCAAATTCATTAGAGTTTTAATAGGAGAAGCTTATGTCCACGGGCAAAGCAGCTGCTTGCTCCCAGTGGTGGCCGGCAGGGAATAAATCCACACCCTCCAAGGGCAGGTCTCTTCTCTATAGGGGTGAGCAGTGAAAGCATGTGGTGGGTAGTCACATAGATCACCAGAAAGAACTATGCATTTCTAAGGTAACAGGTAACATCACTCTGTACACTCATTGACTTCATTTCTGAGGACATGACCTTTACCTTTGGGTGGCATTCCAGCTTTCTGGGTCATCAAAAACCTGAGGATACAGAGTTAAATGGGGACAGAAGGTTAAACAAAGAGTCCTACATGATCAGGACAGTGGAGTGGGAAGCAGTTTGAAGTGAGCAGGCCAGCAGGGGCCAGTTGTGGGCAAGCACACTGGCATGGGGGTCAGTTGTAGGAGATCAGGCTGGCAGAGGAACATTGGGGATGAACAGGCCAGTGGCAGGAGCAGTTGGGTGAGCAGGATGGGAGGCAGAGTGGTTAGGGACAACCAGGCGGGCCGGCAGGTGAGTGGTTAGAAGCCACCAATCCCAGATTGGGAGAGGGATGTCTGATTCTGGTTTAGGGGCGATCCGTGCAAACTGGCAGTGGGGCATTCTTCGAGGGGTCCCAGATTGGAGAGGGTGCAGGCCAGACTGAGGGACACCCCTTCCCCCAATGCATGAATTGAATGCACCAGGCCACTAGTATACAGAAGATAAAAACCTACGGAGGCGTCAGCATCCAATCTGTATTTAAATGGGATGGGAAGGCTTGAGCATGTTTTCTTATCCAAAGCAAAACCACAAAAGCAAGGTCCTCAATATGTTTGACTTGATATATGGAACACAAGACCCAAGGGGAGGTGAGCAGGAGCAGGATTTAGAGCACAGTCAGCATTGCAAAGACATTCGGGACACTTCTTCCTTCGAGACCAGAAAAAGAACACAAGAATGGAATTACAGTCTTAATTTGAAGGTAAAAATATGTGCGAAAGGTCTGACCATAAGTTTTTTCCATTCTCTAGAATTAGGAGTTAAACCCATATTTTAATTTGCTTTCAGACTAGTGAGACTCTGCAACTTTGCCTGAAGTATTTTGAAGTCAGATAGCAGGAGGATAATTTTTCCTACTCTTTGCAAACCTCTTCTTTTTGTTCTTTTAACACACTCGTCTTATCCCCATCTTAGTAGTGTCTCAGGCCCCAAACAGAGCCATGGGTGGGTCCAAAGAGGTGGGTTTCATTCCCTTCAGCCTCCAGGGATCGAACCTTCTTCTTCACTCCCCTCAGTGATCCACACACACCCTCCCAGCATGTGGATGTCTCTGGTCCAAGGTCCAGTTCAGTTCCTTTCTGTCCTCAAAGCAATGCCTCATGCTTCAACTGCAGCTTGGAATATACTGTTAACCGCTAGATACACAAGGACAAAAATGGACAAAACTGTGGGAAGGGAAAAATTATCCTCCTGCTATCTGACTGCAGAATACTTCATGAAAAGTCCCAGAGTCTCACTTGTCTGAAAGCAAATTATAATATTGGAGTTATACTGGTGTTGAGAATGTCATGCCTAATGTGAGCACATATCCCATATAAATGGGCTCTATGAACCCCCATCAAAAGGTCTCATAGAAGATGGTATCATGTGAGAGACCCTATCCTGACTTAAAATATAAGTTTATTATTTTGTGTTAATCTCATTGTGAAATAAGTAACACAATCAAATGCATCCATTTAAGTTACACATTTTGATGAATTTTGCCTAATGAAAACCATCAAGACCTTGAAACTATTCCCATAGTTAAGATATAAAACACTTTCATCGTGCCAAAACATGCCTACTGCTCTTTTGCTATATATGCCTCCGTCTGCCCATCCCTAGGCAACCACTGCTATGCTTTTTGTTACTATAAATTAGTTTGAGTTCATAAAAATGAAATAATACACTCATGTATTTTTTGATGATTCTTTCTTTTACTCAGCAGAATAATTTTTTAAAATTCAACCATGTGGTTGCATGTATAAGCAGCTACCCACATTTATTGTTTTGTAGTATTTTTTAAATAAATCTTTATTGTTCAGATTATTACAATTGTTCCTCTTCCCCCCCCCCCCCCATAGCTCCCTTCCACTGGGTTCCCACCCCACCCCCTGCCCTTACCCCCTGACTGTCCTTGTCCATAGGTGCACAATTTTTGTCCAGTCTCTTCCCGCATTCCTAGAATTGTCAGTCCACTACTCCCTTTCTATGCCCCTGATTCTATTATATTCACCAGTTTATTCATCAGATTTTTTTTATTCATTTGATTTTTTGTTTCACTTGTTGATAGATATGTATTTGTTGTCGCTTTGTTGATCATAATTTTTATCTTTACCTTTTTCTTCTTCTTCCTCTTCTTAAAGAATACCCTTCAACATTTCATATAATACCTGTTTGGTGGTGATGAACTCCTTTAGCTTTTTCTTATCTGTGAAGCTTTTTATCTGACCTTCAATTCTGAATGATAACTTTACTGGGTTAGACTAATATTGGTTGTAGGTTCTTGCTGTTCATCACTTTGAATATTTCTTGCCACTCCCTTCTGGCCTGCATAGTTTCTGTTGAGAAATCAGCTAACAATCCTATGGGTGCTCCCTTGTAGGTAACTAACTGTTTTTCTCTTGCTGCTTTTAATATTCTCTCTTCGTTTTTTGCTCTTGGCATTTTAATTATGATGTGTCTTGGTGTAGTCCTCTTTGGGTTCCTTTTCTTCGGGGTTCTCTGCACTTTCTGGACTTATAAGTCTATTTCTTTCACCAGGTAGAAGTTTTCTTTCATTACTTCTTCAAATAGGTTTTCAATATCTTGCTCTACCACTTCTTCTGGCACCTCATAATTCTTTAATATATGATAATTGATTTTTTTACAGAGAGGAAGGGAGAGGGATAGAGAGCTAGAAACATCAATGAGAGAGAATCATTGATCAGCTGCCTCCTGCACACCCCCTACTGGGGATGTACCTGCAACCAAGGTCCATGCCCTTGACTGGAATCAAACCTGGGACCTTTCAGTCTGCAGACCGATGCTCTATCCACTGAGCCAAACCAGTTTTGGCTAACCTCATAATTCTGATGTTGTTATGCTTGAAGTTGTCCCAGAGGCTCCTTATACTTTTTATTTTTTATTTTTTTGTGGATTCTTTTCTCTTTTCCAATTGGATGTTTTTTGTTTCTTCCTATTTCAAATATTTTACTTGATTCTTGTGATCTTCTAGTCTGCTGTTGGATCTCTGATTATTATTCTTTATTCCAATCAGTATATGCTTAATTTCTAATTGGTCCTTTTTCATATCCTTGAGGATCTCACCATATTTCTCAGAGGTTTCTAGAAGATTCTTGAGTAACCTTATAACCATGGTTTTGAACTCTATATTCAGTATTTTTCTTTGCTCCATTCTTTCATTTGTGACCTGTTTCTTTGTCTCCACATTTTGGCTGCTTCTGTGAGTTGATAGGGTGGCTTTCTGTACTAGATGTCCTATATACCTAGTATAGGACACCTAGTACAGGGGCTCAACCTCCCCATTGCCTGAGGTGGACACTCTTGGTGCACCACTTTGTGGGCTGTACGCACAGTCTTGTTGTAGTTAAGCCTTATCACTGGGAGGAATTGACCTCCAGGCCAATTGGCTGTGAGGACCAGTCACTCTCTACAATGGGAGAACTTCTGTGCTGGAGACTCCCTTATGGGGCAATACTTGTTTCAGTGTGGCTTTGGAGCTCACTAAGTCTGCCCCCTGAGTGTGTCTCTTATGGATGTGAAGAGTTATAATCTGGATCGTCTCACTCTGACCACCGGGTACACTGGCTCTTGGATCTCCAAGGAGGTGCAAAATCAGCCACTGCCTGAGGCCACCCAGCAGGAACTACAGAGAGATCTGCAGATTCCTCATCTTTGTGGTTTAGGGATGCCCAGTTGAAGCTGCTGTGAAATCTTGGGCTTTTGATTTGGTGGCTTTGGGGTTCTCTGACCCAGCTGCAGCTTGTTAGGCATAGATTACAAAAGGCCAGGCCATTCATATGCAAAAGTCTCTGCACACACCTTGGGTGGGGTTGTAAAATGGATGGGGTGAGGTCTGGGGGAATCACCAGGGCAGAGAAAACAGCAATGGTTGACCATCAAGCCCTTCCCAGAAGAGGCCCCCTGGTCTCTGTGTCTCATGGCACCAAGCAAGAACAATGGTTGCTGCTAGCACCTCTGAGAAAAAGCTGCCCTCATGTTCTGACCAGATGCCAAACAGTCCATTTTCTCCCTGAATGAGTCTGGGACCCCAGAGTCTCAACTGGAACTGGAGTTCAGAACAGTTGTATTTCCCTCCCGATTGAAAAAGACAACAGTGTACTCAGTTGCCAGGCCCTTTCGTGCAAGCCTCCGTATCTCTGCACTGCACTTTTGTACCCCCTACCGGACTCAATGAGCTTTTCTCTTTCCTTTTAGTTGTAGAATTTCCACTTAGCCAGCCTTCCCGTGGTTCTAGATAATATTTATTTTGTCTTTTAGTTGTAGTTTTGATATGGTTGTGTTAGGAAGCAAGTTCAGGTGTTTACCTATGCCACCATCTTGGTTGTCCTGTTGAGTAGTATTTTAATAGCATATTTTACTTACTTGTTTACTTATTGATGGGCACTTAGGGAATTTCCAGTTTGAACTACTATGGGGGAAAGCTGCTAGTAACATCTACTCTCAAGCTTTGTTGGACATATGTATATTTTTCTTTTTCATGGGTAGCTACCTGCAAGTGATATATCTGAGTTGTACGGAAGGTGCATATTTAACTTTTTAATAAATTGTCAAATACCTTTTAAAGTGGTTACCAGCAACAGTGTATGAGAACCTTAGTGATTCTATATCCTCATGACATTTGATATTTTCAGTCTTTTTAATGACAGCGATCCTAAGGAGTTATCTCATTGCAGTTTTAGATTTTGTTTCCATGCTGACCAACTTTTCATGAGCTTGTCAACCATTTAATATCTGCTTTTATGAATTGTCAGGTCAGTTCAAACTTTTTTCTCATTTTTTATTTCATTCTCTTACATTTTAGAACTACAACAGTGTTTATATAATCAGAATATGAGTGTTTTTCCTGATAAAATTATCACAGATATTTGCTTTTTAATTATCAGTTGTCTTTTTTGTTTGTTTGTTTGTTTTTAAATTGTTGACACTATTACAGTTATGCTCCATTTTCTCCTCCCTCTTTCCAGGCCCAGCCACCCATACCCTGGCCTTCACCACTCTGTTGTCGGTGTCCATGGGCTATGTATACATATTCTGTGGCTACTATCTTCCCTATCTTTTGTGCAGTTCCCACCCTCACTCCCATCCCCTCTGACCTTTGTTGGTTCTTTTTTGCATGTTTGTTTATTTTGTTCATTAGATTCCACATATTAGTGAGATCATGTGGTATTTGTCGTCTTCTGACTGGCTTATTTCACTTAGCATAATAATCTCGAGGTCCATCCATGCTATCTGAAAGAATAAGAAAGCCTTCTATTTTACTGCTACACAGTATTTCCTGGTGTAAATGTACCACAGTTTTTTTGTGTGGTTTTTTTTTATCCATACATCTGCTGATGGGCACTTTCATTTTTTCCCAAATCTTAGATGTTGTAAATAATTCTGCTATGAACATAGGGGTGCATATGTATTTTTTCTGGCTGATGTTTCATGATTTTTTAAAATATATTCCTAAAAGTGGGATCTCTGGGTCAAATGGCAGTTCATATTTTAATTTGTTCAAACACCTTTATACTGTTTTCCATAGTGGCTGCACCCATCTGCATTCCCACCAGCAGGGAACTAAGGTTCCATCTTTCTCACATTCTTGCCACACAGTTTGTTTGTTGATATGTTGATGGTACCCATTCTGGCATGTGTGAAGTGATACCTCATTGTCATTTTAATTTGCATCTCTCTGATGATTAGTGACAACAAGCACTTTTTCATGTCTCCTTGAAGAAGTATCTATTTAGGTCTTTTGCTTATTGTTTAATTGTATTATTTATCTTCCTTTTGTTGAGTTGTATGAATTATATATATATTTTGGAAATTAACCCCTTATCCAATGTATCATTGGCAAATATGTTCTCCCATACCGTGGGTTCCCTTTATATTTTGAAGATGGTTTCTTTTGCCATGCAGAAACTTTTAATTTGATGTAGTCCCACTTATTTATGTTTTTTGCTTTGTTTTTCTTGCCTTAGGAGATGTTTCTGAAAGTTCTGCTGTGTGGGATGTCTAAGATTTTGCTGCCTATGTTTTATTTAGATTTTTTTTTTTTTTTTGAGACTCACATCCACATGGAGAAATCCTTCACTGGCCCCTTTCACTAAAGGTTTCCTTTAGAATTTTTTTTTTAAAGGTGATAAACTCAGTTTTATTTTATTTTATTATTTTTAATAAATCTTTATTGCTCAGATTATTACAATTGTTTCTCCCCCATAGCTCCCTTCCACCTGATTCCCACCCCACCCTCTGCCCTTACCCCCTCCCCCCACTATTGTCCTCATCCATAGGTTATACAATTTTAATCCAGTCTCTTTCTGCACCCCACACCCCTTTCACCCTGATAATTATCTATCCACTCCCTTTCTTTGCCCCTAATTCTATTATATTCACCAGTTTATTCTATTCCTGAGATTTTTAATTCACTTGACCTTCTTCCTCTTCTTTTTTTTTAAACTAAATCTTTATTGTTCATATTATTACAAATGTTCCTCATCCCCCCCCCAATTGCTCCCCTACACCAAGTTTCCATTCAATTCTCTGCCCTTTCCCCATCCCCCATTGTCCTCATCCATAGGTGCAGTTTATGTTCAGTCTCTTCCTGCCCCATCCACTCCCCATTTCCCCGAGAATCATCAGTCCACTCCCCTTCCATACCTCTGACTCTATTACATTCACCAGTTAATATTGTTCATCATGATTTTTACTTCCCTTGGTTTTTAGACTCACTTGTTGATAGTTACGTGTTTGTTCATAATTTTTATCTTTATTTTCTTCCTCTTCCTAAAGAACCCCTTTCAGCAATTCATATAATTCTGGCTTGGCAGTGATGAATTCCTTTAGCTTAAATTTATTTGTGAAGCTCTTTATCTGGCCTTCGATTCTGAGTGATAGCTTTGCTGGGTAGAGTATTTTTGGCTGTAGGTTCTTGTTATTCATCACCTTGAATATTTCTTGCCATTCCCGTCTGGCCTGCATGGTTTCTGTTGAGAAATCAGCTGACAGTCGTATGGGTGCCCCTTTATAGGTAACTACCTGCTTTTGTCTTGCTGCTTTTAATATTCTCTCTTTGTCTTTAGCTCTTGGAATTTTAATTATGATGTGTCTTGGTGTGGTCCTCTTTGGATTCCTTTTGTTTGGGGTTCTGTATGCTTCCTGGACGTGTAAGTCTATTTCTTTCCCCAGGTGGGAGAAGTTTTCTGTCACTATTTCTTTCAATATGTTTTCGGTATCTTGCTCTCTGTCATCTTCTGGGATTCCCATAATTCTGATGTTGGTTCGCTTGAAGTTGTCCCAGAGGTTTCTCACACCATCTTCAACTTTCTGGATTCTCTTGTCTTCTTGCTTCTGTGGAGGAGTGTCCTCTGGCTCTTTGTGTTCCAAATATTGGACTTGATTCTTGCAATCTTCCAATCTGTTTTTAGGACTCTGTATAATATTTTTTTATTTCAGAGAATGTATTCTTTATTTCTAGTTGATCCCTTTTCATATCCTCATAGGTCTCATTTATTTTATCCGCCTTTTCTAAGAGATTGTTGAACAACCTTGTAAGTGTGGCTTTGAACTCTATATCCAGTCGCTTTTTGTCCTCCATTTCTTTCGTTTGTGATCTGTTTCCTCGTTTCAGCATTTTCGCTGCTTCCCTGAGTTGGTAGGTTGGGAGGATCAGCTGTGTCTATGCCAGGAGACAACCTTATTCCACTAGACTTGGAAACCTGCAAAAGCCTCTCTGAGTTCAGCTTGGATGGGGCAGTTTCAGGGTGGAGCCTACAGCCTTGGCTTCCGGTTAGCCCCGCCCTCTGAGGTTCCTGAGTCTCAGAGTTTCTCAGTGTCCTTTGGTACTCGCTGCAAGCACCTCTGAGAGAAAGGCGCCCTAGAGCTTCGCCCGCTACCAGACAGTGTAGTCTCTTCCCCAACAAGCCCACAACTGGGGTTCAGAGCAGTTGGAAGTGGGGTTAAGAACAGTCCAGAGCTTATGTCTCCTTCCTGCTAGGGCGATCTCGCGGCCCAAACAACAGTCTGTCCTCTGTGCTCGCAATGTGAGCGACTCAGGGGCTCTGCTTTTCACCGCCGTTCCGCTGAGCTTCTGTCTTACAGCCCAGATTCCCTCTGTATGAGGCTGGAGCCCGAGGGTGTTGCCCAGGACTGGGGTTCAGTGCAGTAAGAACTGGGGCTCAGCACAGTCCGGAGCTTTTGTCTCCTTCCCGCTAGGGCAATTCAGCAGCTCAGCCAACAGTCCCTCCTCTGCGCGCAATGTGCGCGACTCCAGGGCTCTGCCTTTCGCCACCGCTCCGCTGAGCTTCCGCCTTACAGCCCGGTTTCCCTCTGTATGAGCCTGGACCCCAGGGTCTCTCCCAGAACTGGGGTTCAGTGCAGTCGGAGTTGGGGTTCAGCACAGTCCGGAGCTTTTATCTCCTTCCTGCTGGGGAACACCAGCCAGGCACTCCGCCGCCCCTCCTCTCGGGCTCCGTCCTCTCCCCTCGCGCACTGTGCCTCCGTACCTTAGGCTTTTACAGCTCTTCTGGTTTTCCTTCTGGTTTTCTCTTTCCTTCTAGTTGTAGAATTTCCAGTCAGTCAACTTTCCTGTAGTTCTGGATAGTGTCCACTCTATATTTTAGTTGTAATTTTTGAAATTGTTGAGTGCGGCTGCAGTTAGGCTTTTACCTCTGCCGCCATCTTGTTGTCGAGCCTTCTTCCTCTTCTTAAGTAATACCTTTCAGCATTTCATATAATACTGGTTTGGTGGTGATGAACTCCTTTAGCTTTTTCTTATCTGTGAAGCTCTTTATCTGCCCTTCAATTCTGAATGATAACTTTGCTGGATAAAGTAATCTTGGTTGTAGGTTCTCGCTATTCATCACTTTGAATATTTCTTGCCACTCCCTTCTGGCCTGCATGGTTTCTGTTGAGAAATCAGCTGATAGTCTTATGGGTGCTCCCTTTTAGGTAACCAACTGCTTTTCTCTTGCTGCTTGTAAGATCCTCTTTTTGTCTTTTACCCTTGGCATATTGATGATGATGTGTCTCTAAGAATTTTTCTTTGGATTCCTCTTGTTTGGGGTTCTGTAGGCTTCCTGTACTTGTAAGTCTATTTCTTTCACCAGGTGAGGGAAGTTTTCTGATATTATTTCTTCAAATACGTTTTCAGTATTTTGCACTCCCTCTTCTTCTGGCACCCCCATAATTCTGATGTTGGTGCGCTTGAAGTTGTCCCAGAGGCTCCTTACACTATCTTCAACTTTCTGGATCCTCTTTTCTTCTTCCTTCTCCAGCGGAGTGTCTTTTGGCTCTTTGACCTGATTCTTGTGTTCTTCCATTCTGCTGTTGGATCTCTGCATAATATTTTCCAATTTAATCAGTTTATGTATACTTTTTAGTTGGGTCTCATGAAGTTTATCGAGCTTTTCTAGGATATTGTTGCATAACCTTAGAACCGTAGTTCTGAACTCTATATCCTCCATCTCTTTTGTTTGAAATCTATTTCCTTGTCTCGGCATTATCACTATTTTTCAGAGTTGGTAGGATGGCTTTGTGTGTTTGGTGTCCTATATAGCACAGTGGGTCAGCCTCCTCAGTTACCTGAGGTAGACACTCTTGGTGATCCCCTTTGCGTGCACAGCCTTGTTGTAGCTAAGTCTTTATTGTTGTGAATTGACCTTCAGGCCAATTGGATGTGGGTATCAGCTGTGTCTACTCTGGGATAACTTCTGTATTGGAGACAGTCTTATAGGATCAGACTTGAAAAACTGCAGAAGCCTCTGCTCAGCTTGGATGGGGCGGAGTCTCAGGGCTGAAGGCTTCTGCCCTGCCCTTGTGCACTCGCCTGAGTTTCCGCCTGACCGGCCCAATTTCCCCAAGCAAGAGCGGCCCAATTTCCCCAAGCAAGAGCGTGGGTGCCCCAGGGGCTCACCCGGACTTGGGCTGGTCTCTGTAGTCTGGAGCTTCCGACTCCTTCCGCTACAGAGAGGCCGCCACCTTATACATAGAGGCAGCGACAGCCTCCGCAGTCAGACCTGGAGCTTCTGACTCCTTCTGCTACAGAGAGGCCGCCACCTTGTACAGAGAGGCGGCGGCAGCCTCCGTGGTCAGACCTGGAGCTTCTGACTGCTTCCACTCCGGAGAGGCAGCGGTCAGACCTCCTATTTAGATTTTTATGGTTTCACAACTTACAGTATTTTATTCCTTTTGAGTTTATTCTTGTCTATGGTGTAAGTTGTTGATTCAATTTCACCTTTTGCATGTACCTGTCAGATTTTCCTAATACCATTATTTTAAGAGACTGTCTTTATTCTATTTTATGTTCTTGCTTCCTTTGTCAAATATTAATTACCATAACGATGTGGGTCAATTTCTGTGTTTTTTGTTCTGTTCCATTGATCTATACACCTATGTTTTTTTCTATGTATTTTATTGTTTCAGGTCTTATATTCAAGTCTCTTTTGAGTTAATTTTTGTGATACCAGATAGTAGTCTCATTTCATTCTTTTACATGTGGCTTTTCAGTTATCCCAACAGCATTTATTGAAAAAACTTCAATTGTATATTTTTGGCTTCTTTGTCAAAAATGGATTGCCCAAATCAATCAATATGATATACCACATTAACAAAAGAAAAGATAAAAATCATAGGATTATATCAATAGATGTATAAATAGCATTTGACAAAATATAACATCCACTTATGATTAAAACACTCAATAAAATGTTATATAAGAAAAGTGCCTTAACATAATAAAGGTCATATATGACAAATCCTCAGCTAATACTATACTCAATGGTGAAAAACCGAAATCTCTTTCTCTAATATCGGGAGCAAGACAAGCATGCCCACTCTCACAAATAATATTCAACATAGTAATAGAAGACCTAGCCAGAGCAATCAGACAAGAAAAAGAAATAAAATGCATCCAAGTTGGGAATAACAAAGTAAACCTGTCACTATTTGCAAATGACATTATTCTGTATATAGAGTACACTAAAGACTCCACCACAAGACTATTGGAAACAATAAAGAAACACAGTAATGATATGACGGTCAAACATATTTTTCACTCCCACATTTTCTCCACTAAATATGTCTTCTTAGAATAGTGGGGTTTCCTTTAGTGTAATATACCACTTGACTCAATTTATCAAATGAAGTTTGGTGTATTTACAAAAATGACAGTTCCTTAGCAATGGGCTAGATTTCCCATTTTAGAATCTCTGTGAGTGGGGCTGGCAATCCACATTTGTAAGATGTCCTCAGGAGATGATCACGCAAAATAAACACTAAGAACAAGCACTTTGAAATATTATCTCATACTGTAACTGGACAACCAAGGGGTCCAGGCTTCCTGTCACTACTTCAGTCAATTAAGCAGAGGTGGGGTTTAATTATATATGAGCAATAATGCCAGAATTATGGGATAGCAGCAGGTCATGGTCATCCACAAAAATCTGGTCTGCGCCTCACCATAAGCCAGCTGCTTATGTTGGGTAGAAGGACAAGATTCCATGGGAAAGTAGGAATTATAGGTATGGAAAAGTGGGCATGGGATAATCATTACAGGCTACATGGAGGCTGATGGGGAGGGGAGAAAGTCACAGAGAGCGGTTGTCTCTGGGCACCCTGGAACCAGATTATAGGCAGTGAGTTGTAGAGATCAGGTTCCTCCTGGACTAGGTGTCATGAGGTTGAAAATCTTTCCATAATGATAGACAGTTCTCAGAAGGAGGACAGACTGCATTCCAGTGTTAGCTCCCATATCCCAGGGCATACATCTCTCAATGAGGTTGGAATGTGCTTTCTCTAATCAGAACAGAACCATCATGGTTAGCAGAGCATGATTAATATTTCTTTTAATTGTAGCACATTCCAATAATATATTCTATTTCTGACCCTACCAATATTTTTAATTTAAATTGGCTTAAATCCAAATCTAGTTATATCAGGCAGAAGAGTGAAGACATTACAATATTTAATACCTCCATTAATTTGCTGCAATTTTGTCTTCTTTGAATAAATTGCTGCCTGCTGTAAATCCATCTCCATAATTTGGCAGTCAAATAGAATAAAACTTAATGACAAGCTAGGAGGGGAAAAAACAAAAAAAAAAACATTGTATTAAGTCTCGCAAACATTTTTAAATATGGGCAAATAATCTACCTCCAGGACACAAAACATTCTCTATAGGTAATAGTAAAGTTCATAACAATTAAGGGCCCTTTTTTTTGCATTGTCTCTTTCCTCTTTCTACAACCCATTTCTCTACTTCTTCATTTACACAATCCCTGCACTTGCTCTGATTTGCACAAGAATATAAAGAATGGCTTATTGCCTTTGGAAAATATTAGAACAAGTGTCCGGTACATAGATCTTAGATAAACATACTATTATATGTATATATCTTATAGAATCTTATATAAAGAAAAGGTAATATGCAAATTGACCCTAACAGCAGAATGATTGGGAATGACCAGTCATTATGACATGCACTGGTTAGTGTGCTTCCACAGGGGGAGCTCTGCTCAGCCACAAGCTGGGATAAGGGCTGCGAGTGCAGCCATAGTGGCAGGGGTTTCTCCTACCTCCTCTGCAGCACTAAATATGTCCAAATAAAAGCTCAAGTTTTTAGTTGGGCATCCCCTGAGGGTTCCCCATCTGCCAGAAGGATGTCTGACTGCCAGTTTATGACTGTTCCCCCAGGCAGCAGGCCTAAGCCGGCAGGTGGACATCTCCCAAGGGTTCCCAGACTGCAAGAGGCCACAGGCCAGGCTGAGGGACCTTCCTGCGCCCTGAATGCATGGGTTTCCATTTACCAGGCCTCTAGGAAATCAATAAAAAGAGAAAACGTGGTCTTAAATAAGGATGGCATTCTGTGACTGGTAATAGATCTTACTGGAACTGACAGTGTTAACTTTTTATGTGACTGCAAAGGATTTCTTCCCACTCTTGCTGAGGGTGAGGAGGAAGTATACTAATATATCCCTTAAGTGTAAAAGTAACTTGGTCATGTGGAAAATATTAGTGTCTTCTGGAACTACCTACACCTAGCAAAGGCCTTTGCATTCTTCTTCAGCAGAGATCATCTGCATATGCTCCATAACTGCCAGGGGCTCAGTCCTTAGGAAGGACTACGTACATGAATTGATTTCCACATTACACTTTTTCCAGTCAATATAAAATCTAATTTGTTCCATTGTGCATGGTGATCTAAAGTGGTGTCCTTTAGGATAAAAATTGGAGTTCCCAAGTCCCTACTGGCTCATCTTTTTCCTTGGGTATATATCAAAGGCCTACCAGATACCTTCAGATAAGATCTTAAAAGATGTTTTTGGATCCATCCAGCTCTTACACAGAGAGCTTATTCATCCACAGTGCAGAGTGAGAAGAGCCCAATAGTGTAATGGAACACACACTGGTTCCCCAGCTGTCCAGTGGAGATCATAATTATGAAGTCTACCTTCCTCCATATATGTCTTTGTCTACGCCCTTAAAGTTACAGCTCTGAGAATTCTAGCTCAAAAGTTTTAGTCCTAAGCCTTAGAAGAAAAAAGTAGCTGCAAATTCTGTCCTATTTTTATTTTTTAAAATATTTTTATTGAATAGAGAGAAGAAGCGAAAGGGAAAGAGAAACATCAGTGATGAGAGAGAATGATGAATTGGCTGCCTCCTGTATGCCTTCTACTGAGGACTGAGCCCATACCCTGAGCATATATCGTGACCTGGAGTCAAACTATGAGCTTCTGGTTCATAGGTCAAAACTCAACCACTGAGCAATACCAGCTGTCCTATCTTGTTGGTTCCTTCTTAACCTAGTTGGCAGTTAATGGCTGTGGAAATTTAAAGGCTAATGAGGCCATCCTTGGGTCTCTACTTCTCACATGTAATAGAGAAATAAGTCTCCCATCTGTAGACAGTAAGAAAAAAAAATCAGGGCTTGCTAAAACCTTAGCAGGAAACAGAAATAGCATCTCCCTTAACTTTCAGTGTATAGCAACATGATAAAAGTCATTCTCCAGATTGCAGCAATCTTCATGGCTAACATTTCTTATTTCCTCATGGTACAATTACCAGGAAATGGAAACCTAGCTCAGAAAGTTAACCTGTAGAATCAGAGTCCTTGGCTGCAACTGTGACATGTTGTTTTAAGTTAAAGTTCAAAGGAAGCAGGCAAGGCCTTAATTCAGGGTCATTCTGTCTTGATCATTTCTTTTATTCCCAATACAAGCTTTCCAATCCTTATCATAATTTGACATTTGAGAATCCAAAATCTAGTATTTATGCTACCTGCAGAAGCAGGTCGGCCATTTCACTTTCAATATTCATCGTCTCCTGGAGATTGGAAAGGGCCACTCTATCTTGGGAGTTTCTGTTTTTCCTACATTTCCATCCTCAGTCCTATAGAACCCTCTGCTCCTCAGGCCTGACTCATCCCATTCAAGTACCTTTTGTCCTTTTTTTCTGACGTTTCCCAAGAAACGCTTGCCATTTTCCTGGTTACTTTGGTTTCAAGGCCAATCTTAAACAGAAATCATCTCAGCAAATTTACCTCCACTCACTGAAAAGAGATGGAGGCGCCAAATTAATTTCTTGTCTTGAATATCAAAGCTACTATTTCTTAGACACCTAAACCTCAAGTCCTTTATTAACAGATAACCATAGCTCTAAGAAGTATATCCCACTGAACCAAGTAGGTATGGCTTACCAAAATTATGCCCTGGACTTACGGACAAAGTAAAACTTACAAATTGGTGGTATACATGAGTAAACTTCCAAGGGAAGTGTTAAAAGTGCCTCCTGGTTTCTTCTTGCTGCTTTTGATAACATTAAAGAGGAGGAAGATTAAAGAGGAGGATAAACATTTAAGAGGAGGAAGATAATTTGAAGAAAGAATTATTGAAGAAAAGAAACCAAAGCCTCCTAATTATGAACTTTCTCAGGATCCCTCTAAAAGAAAAATACAACAGAATTAAGAGATTCACTATGATAAATTTCTTCTGGGTGTAACTATACAGTCTTTTGCTAAAACCTCAGAAAGATCAAAAGGTAATCATTGGTGGGTGTGTTTTTTTTCTTTATTGATTTAGGTATTACATATGTGTCCTTATCCCCCCATTGCCCTCCTCCCCCACCCCATGTCCTCAACCTCTGGTGTTTGTATCCATTGGTTAGGCTTACCGTATTTGCCGGCGTATAAGACGATTTTTTGGCCCTGAAAAATACGTATTTGCTGGCATATAAGACGACTGGGCGTATAAGACGACCCCCTAACATTTCCACTAAAAATACAGAGTTTGTTATATACTCGCCGTATAAGACTACCCCCCACTTGGAGGCATATTTTTCAGGGCCAAAAACTCGTCTTATACGTCAGCAAATATGGTATATGCATGCATATAAATCCTTTGGTTGATCTCTCCCATTATCCCACCCTCCCCTACCTTCCCTATGAGGTTTGACAATGTGATAAATGATTCTCTGTCTCTGGATCTGTTTTTGTTCATCAGTTTATGCTGTTCATTATAAAAGATAATCATATTAAACCAATATGATAATCTTCTTTTAATAGGAGATTTTAATCCATTTATGAAAGTAAATACTATTTAAAAAAAGGACTTATTTCTGTTTTTTGTTTGGCTTTTTAATATCACATCTTTCCCCCCACCCCCTCAATTCTTCTATTACAGCTGCGTTAGTTTTTTTTTTCTTAATGAAATATCATTTTCATTCCTTTCTAATTTTCTTTTCTGTATATTTTTTACTTATTTTCATATCAGTTGCCCTGGGGTTTACATTTTAACCTCTTAAACTTATAATAATCTACTTTTGAATTAATACCACATTAGCTCTCATAGATATAAAAAAATTCTGATGCTAGACTGCTCCATCCCTCCACTTTTGTGTTGTTGTGCCAAAAATTACATCTTTATAAGTTATGTGGCCATTTATTATAGATTCATAATTATTGCTTTATGCATTTGTCTTTTCAATCAAATTGGAATGAAAGGGGGGTCACAAACCAAAAACACAGTAATATTGGCTTACATTTTCCTAAATAGTTATCTTTACTTGTGTTATTTCTTCTTATGGCTTCTAGTGACTATCACGTGTCCATTTATTTCAACCAGAAGGACTCCCTTTAGCATTTTCTGTAGGATCTATTAATTATGGAGTCCATCAGCATTTAACTTACCTGGGAAAGTCTTCATTTCTCCTTCATTTTTGCATGATAGCTTTGCCAGATATAGGATTACTAGAGGCCCAGTGCATGAAATTCATTCCCGGGGGTGCAGGGGGGGGGGGTTGTCCCTCAGCCCAGCCTTCACCCTCTCCAATCTGGGACCCTTCGAGGGATGTCCAACTGCCCATTTAGGCTCGATCCCTAATCGGGCAGTCAGACATCTCTCTCACAATCCAGGACTGCTGGCTCCCAACTGCTCACCCGCCTGCCTTCCTGATTGCCGCTAACCGTTTATGCCTGCCAGCCTGATCACTCCCTAACCACTCCCATGCCAGCCTGATTGATGTCTAACTGCTCCCCTGCCAGCCTGTTTTCCCCCAACTTTCCTCCTCTCCAACATGGTCACCCCTAACTGCCCTCCCTTGCAGGGTTGATTGCCTTCCACTTCTCTCCCTTGCAGGCCTGGTGCCCTCCCCTTCTTGCCTGATCACCCACAAGTGCCCTCCCTTGCAGGCCTCGTCCCACTTAACTGCCCTCCCTCCCTTGCAGGCCTGGTTCCTCCCAACTGCCCTCTCCTGAAGGCCATCTTGTGGTAGCCATCTTGTGTCCACATAGGGGCAGGATCTTCGACCACATGGGAGCAACCATATTGTGTGTTGGAGTGATGGTTAATTTTCATATTACTATTTTATTAGATAGGATAGAGGCCTGGTGCACAGGTGGGAGCCAGCTGGTTTGCCCTGAAGGGTGTCCCAGATCAGGGTGGGGGTTCCCTTGGGGTGTGGGACAGCCTGAATGAGGGGCCTGTGGTGGTTTGCAGGCCAGCCATGCCCTCCCAGTGACCCAAGCAGAGACCCTGGTATCGGATATATTTACTTTCTACAATGAAACTTTGTAACCTGGAGCAGAGCCAAGCATCCTGCTTGCTCCATGGCTGCAGCCATTTCTCTTTGGATTTGTTTACCTTCTATAATTGAAACTTTATAGCCTTGAGTGGAAGCTTAGGCTGGCAAGAGCAGGCAGAAAGCTTGGCTTCCTCTTTTGCCAGGGAAATGCCTCCCTCCTGCTCTCTGTGGCTGTAGCCATCTTCCTTGAGTTTATTGGTATACTTGCTCTGGTGGGCGTGGCTTGTGGACTTCTAGTATATTTTATAAAACAATGAAATGAAAGGATTAGAATGCCTTAAAGATTTGCATACTTTTGTTGCTGTTGTTAAATTTAACCTGAGGATATTATTCCCATTGCATTTTTGAGTGTGTGAAAGGGAGGGAGGGAAAGAAGGAGGAAAAGGAAAGGACAGAGGAAGTGAGAGGAAAGAAGGGAGAGCGACAGAAAGAGAGGATGAGAGAAACATCACTGTGAGATAAATACATCCACCAGTTGCCTCCTACCCCTCCCACCCCAAATGGGAGCATTGATCAAACCCACAACCCTGGTATAGCCCTTGTTATGAATCAAACCTATGACCCTTTGATGTACAGGCTAATGTTCTACCCATTAAACACACCTGCCAAGAAAGAGACTTATATTTTTAGTACTCTTAACTTTTTTGAGGTGGCTGAAACTTCTAAAGATCATGACAGATGCTAACTGAGTGACTTTTCTTACTGCAGTGATGGACACAGCAGACTCCATGTCTGATGAGCCCCTTGTCAGAGGCAAAAGGAGGCAGGATCTCCAAGAGATGCTGAGAGAAGTAGGACTGGCAGTTGAATACTGGTTGCCAAAGCTGCAGGAACACCTGGGTGTGACCAGTGCACAGGCCTTACAACACTTAGAAGAAGAAGACCTCCAGAAGCTCAAATCCCAGGCACAACATCCCTGGGAGAAAAGGGCCCTGGAGAAGCTACTTAACTCAAATACCCTTTCAAAGATACAGGAGTCTCAGGTGAAAATGAGAAAGGAAGAACAGAAGAAGGCCGAACAGGCACTGCAGGGGCTAAGAGACTTGTTATCAGAAGGGAGGCAACGACAAGAAGACGCAGTGAGGAATAAGGAGGCAGAGCTGAGACAGGCAATGGAGATTCCCAAAGAATACTGGCCACTCCCAAAAAAATCCTTAAGAGAGGTGGTGGAACACATGCAGGAACAACTCAACCTCATGGAGGGCACACTGTCTCACAGGCAAAATCTCCCAGATAGAGATCTCGTGAGATGGGCATCTGGAGGGCTGGCCCTGCAGGGGATTTACAAAACCAGCTCACACAGCAGCCTTCTAGAGAAGAGAGAGGAGCTACTCAGTCTCCCCAAAGAGTTCTTACTCTTTGGCCCTGAGCACAGCATTCGGATGGAAACCAGAGATTTTACATCTTCTCAAGAAGAATCCAAGTTCACCCAGATGACAGAGAAGCTGGGCTTCAGTGTAATTGCCTCAGCCCAGGGCAGAGGTTGGGGATTTAGCGTGGAAGCTGGTATGGACCACAGTAAACATTCAGAATCCAAGGAAACCCAACAATCACGTTCTGAGCACTCCTATTTCTGCTCTACCAAGTTCAGCTATGTCCCACTTGCCTCCTGCCACTTTTCCATGGATCAGCTCCAGTTCTCCAAAGCTGCTCTCCAGGAACTGAGATGCATTGAAGACCTTCTGGGTCAGCCTGCAGGCCCAGACAGACTCCACTTGCTGAGGTACATGGTTGAAGCTTTCTTTCATAGGTTTGGCTCTCATGCCAATCAGGGCCCTCTGCACCTGGGAGGAATCTACTGGTGGAAAGCCATATCAGAGGGTTTCCAAAGTGAGCAGCTGGCAGAAGTAAAACAGCAGTCAGCAGAGGCCCTGAATGGTTACATCAGGGGCAGCTACAGTGGCTTTGGAGTGAAGGTTGCTGCAGGTATGGATGGATCAGGCTCTCATTCAGAAATGTCCACCCAAAGTACAACCTTCCAAAATCTCCAAACCAAAGTTGAATTATCTGTGGCCCAGACAGGTGGCCCACCAGAAGCAAATAGCTTTCTCCATTGGAAAGCTGGCCTAATTGCCAGTAATCAAACCTGGAATGTCATCGACCGGGAACTTCAGCTGGTGCCAGTTTGGGACATCATCCTTTCCAACCACAGAAGTGATTTTAAGGATCCATTTCAGGTAGCTAGCTTACTGAAAGATAGCTACACTGCTCTGACATGCCTCACTGCCCAGATCCAGTATTCAGAAGAATTACTGAGTTCTGAGAAGGAGGCTGGGGTTTCCCTAGAGGATGTGAAATCTTGGGAGGTATCTGACCCTGAAGAGCAGCTTCAAAAACTGATAAATTTCATGCAAATATTGATTAAAAAAACAAACAGTTATGACACTTGGGTTAACATATGCCTTACATTTTGGGGTCTGCAGAATTTTCTGGTAAACACGGTTAATTTTTACAAAAATTCTTCCATGTGTGAAACTAAGTTTATTAAATCTCAGTTGCGCAGCCTTTTGGATCCTCACATCTTCAAAGTGAAAAACTTTCCTCAGGCTCATTCCATCATGCAGTGGGTCTTCCAGTCAAAGTCAGTGCAAGAGCACATCAACATCTTCCAATTTTCTGAATTAATTAAAATCTTAAAGGAGACCAAGAATGACCTTATGGAAGTGAAGGAGAAATCTGGGCCTGTGGAAAAAGTGGAGGAAGCTCAGAGAAAGGCCACTGATAAGGTCTGTTTATCTCTTAGCAACTTCTTGAATTACCTCCAACAAATAGAGCAGCCGGACACAAAGCTACTGCTACTTTCCATTGCAGCTGGTGCAGGATATCATGAGGTAAACAATAAGTTTCAGCATCTCCTGGGATATGAGGAATTAGACTTCCTACTGCATGAAATGCAAACTGCCCAAGATAAATACCAGGAGCTCAAAAATATTTGCATGTACAGAGCTCAGGCATTCCTGGTGCTCACAGGTCTGACAGCTACTGTTGGAGACATGGCTGTTCCCCCAGAAGAAAAAACACAACGTTTGACATTAATAAGGCATCTCCTGGGCCAATCTTTGTCAAAAGAAGTTGTCCATGTCCTCTCCAAACCTGGAGCAGACTATGACTGGGAAAAGCTAGAGAAAGACTTAAGATTGCTCATTGATGGTAACTATGATGCCACCATCTCTTCATTACAAATGGATGGTATAATTAAAGACTTGCAAAGTATTTTCCATGAAAGGAAAGAACCTCATGAACCACATGATAATGATAACATCAAAGGGGAAGTCATTAAAGATACAGCCTTCCTAGATTTACTCCATAATCTAGGTTTAGAACATTTCTACCCCAAAAAGATGAGTAGAACTGACTTCCATCAGATCAACAAGACTTCTGTGTGCATCAGTCATCCCAGTTCTGAAAGGGAGCTTCCCCTATATTTCCTTCAGAAGCTACAAGTTCTGGATTATGGGCTGAGATACCTTGTCTTCAGAGAGGATGGAAACCCACAGAATCAAGTCAATCCAAGTGCCTCAAATAAGGACAATGAGGCTTTTAACCCATATAAATACTTGTTTGAAGATGGGGCTACTCCAATTAACCCTTCACCCTCTAATCCTAGGCCCCATATTCACCCTATGGATATTCAGATGGCAATTCTTCACTGTGCAGATGATTTTGCCAGACAGTATATTTTGTCCAAACTTTCCATTTGCCAGTTTGCACTCCCTCTTCTCATACCTAATCCCTGCAATTCTCAAATTGAATTCTCTCTCTGGTCTCTCAGTCAAATTAGAAGGAGTTGGCAGGAATCAAGGAAATTACCAAGAGAGGAGAAGATCAATTACAAGAATAAACAGATGTGTAGAGTCTCTACCCCCATTGTGTCCTTTATCAGAGTGGGAAATGGCTTCTCTGCTTCCAAATCTCAGATCATGAACTATCTTCTCAGTAAACGTAAACATGATGTCTTTTTCCATCGACATTGCAGAGGGAGCACCAAAGACTGTCTCTTGATGGGGGGAGTGGTGGAAATCTGCTGGTTCTGCCCTGGCGGGGAAGATGAGGACAGATTTAACAACTGTGTGACCTTCACCAATCTTCATGGAGATGCAAAGGAACATAAGAAGCAACTCACCTTCCTGCAGGAGGTATCTTCTCTCATTGTTGTCCTCATGTCAACTTCTAATGACAATAAAGAAAACAAAAAAATTATTTATGATCTGTGTCAGTCTCCAAGACCTTTGATCTGTTTACTTGATAACAAAGAAAAAAGCATGGGCAATAATTCTAGCCAAAAAGTCGTAATTGGAATCAGGAACAGAAATGAAGCAGAATTAACAGATGAGCTTACTATCACAATCAGAAGCTTGCTGGAGCTCTCAGACACTGCTCTCAGCTTAGAGGACTGTATCCCAATGGCTTGCAAGCAAGGATTCCTTATTGATGAAGACCAGAGAGACTGCAAGGAAGCCAAAGAAAAGGCAGAGGTTTTAATAGATCTACTGAGACAATTTAATATATCTCAAGTAAAGGAAAACTTATTACCCCTTCAGGGACATCTATGGCATCGGTGGTGTAAAATGGACAAAGAACTCTATCATCTAAGGGAAAAAGGCAATCGAAGCATTGAACAACATAAGAGTGAGATTGAGACAGAAAAGCAAAGAATACGGAATGAACAGTTGAACAGAGCCTTTCCTCTCAATAAATTAATGCAGTCTGTCCTTGAAATTCTCCATTATCACTCAGAAACTCAAACCACACACTACTTTTTGCAATGGCTGAGTGTATTTTTGGACAGCCTGACTGCAGAACACTTGGAAAACCTGAATGAAAAGAAAAACATTTTGTGGTCACTGATGCAAACAGAAAAGCAAAAGGCTCCAAAGAGTACTGGCCTCCACCAAAGAAAGAAAGAGATAGACGCTATCTCCACAGAGATTAGTGACTGTACATTGGGAATTGAGCAACTTCTCAGAGAAGTTAGTCAGATCTATGAAGCTCTGGAAGAAGCTTCCCCCACTAAAAATACCCTTTATCTCTCCCTTCCCCAGATTGCTGCAGATCTGATGATATCTGGTGTTCCCATTGAGCTGATGGATGGGGATGCTTCATATGTGCCTGTAAAGTGGGTGGCAGCTGTTTTTGACAAGGTCTCTGAGAAACTTGGAAACAAACGGCTGTTTGTCCTCTCTATCCTTGGCCTACAGAGCTCAGGGAAGTCCACCCTGCTGAATGCACTTTTTGGGCTGCAGTTCACTGTCAGTGCTGGCAGGTGTACCCGGGGGGCCTACATGCAGCTCCTGAAAGTCGAGGAGACGTTCACAGAGGAAATGGGCTTTGACTTTGTGCTTGTTGTGGACACAGAAGGCCTCCGGGCCTCACAACTCAGCAATAAATCCAACAATCGTGATAATGAGTTGGCAACCTTTGTCATTGGACTTGGAAACTTGACTCTGATCAATAGTTTTGGGGAACATCCATCAGAAATGCAAGATATTCTAGAAATAGTGGTTCAAGCATTTTTAAGGATGAAACAAGTAAAAATCTCCCCAAGTTGCATTTTTGTCCATCAGAATGTGGGGGAAGTCACAGCTAAAGATCAAACTATGGAAGGAAGAAGGGAGTTTGAACAGAGGCTAGATGAAATGGCAGCAACAGCAGCTGAGCAAGAACAGTGCTCAGATGTAACCCGCTTTGCTGATGTTATTAAATTTGATGTCAATACTCATGTCTACTACTTTGCTCACCTCTGGGATGGCAATCCCCCAATGGCCCCTCCCAATCCTCGCTACAGCCACAATGTCCAGGACCTGAAAAGGAGAATTCTTATGGCTGCCAAACAGCAGTCTAGGGGCAGCATCATGAAGATAACAGATGTGAAGCTGCGAGTTCAAGATTTGTGGAGAGCCCTAGTGAGTGAGAACTTTATTTTCAGTTTTCGTAACACTAGAGAGGTCGTGGCCATGACCAAATTGGAAACCATGTATAACGACTGGGACTGGGAGCTAAGGAGGCATATAGGAACCTTGCAGAGCCAGCTCATGAACCAGATTAAGAATGGCAAAATCCAGGAACTGACAAAAAGCACACTTGAGGCTCTGGTTACTGAAAAATATAAAGCCATCCTGCTTGAACTGGAAAAATATTTTAATGAAGACCCAGATAGTGAAATAATAATTCAGTGGAAAGCAAGTTTTGAAAATAAACTAATAAACCTTAAAGATGCACTTATTTTTGAGAGCAAAAATAAAGCTGAGGAACTTATCAGTTATGAAAAGAATAAAGAAATACTGAATAACAAAAAGTCAAGTTATCAAAAGGAATTACTGGAAAGAAGCCGAGAATTGGCTTTAATTCTAAAGGACAAAAAATTGAGTGAGAAAGAGCTGCATGTCAAATTCAATGAAGTTTGGAAAAAATGGGTCTCTGGAGTGTCCTCAACTGTCCCTCCAGTCACAGAGCCTGACATTGATGTGGATGCTGAAGGTATCCTTTTGGACTATTTTAAGAAGGAGAAAGATGTGGTGAATAGAGTGAATAGAGAAAAACCTAGAAAGATCTTTGAAGTCAATCATAAAGAACATGTCAAAATGAGCAAAAGGTTGTACGTATTAGAAAGAAACTTAGAAGCACATGATGAAGAGTCCATAAACAGGACTACTAACAACATTATTTCAATATGTACTGAAAAAATTAAAAATTTTCAGAGGCAACAATGTGATTACAATAAAAATTATTTCCGTGAAATCCTGAACATAATAGAAGAGGGGGTGAAATCTGCAACCACTGAAGACAAATACACATTTACAAATAGGTACAAAATTGACTTATCTTTGCATTTATTCCAAAACGCATCTGAAATTTTTAAGGAGATGCACAGGATATTTAAAAGAGCAAATGATCCTGTAAATTATTTGGAAAGTAAGAAAGGTGATTTTTTCATGAGTTTTAAGATCTCTTGTCAAGGAGCAACCTCAGTTACAGCATTTGTTGATTTTCTGTTGGAAAAACTCACTCCTGCGGTCTTCGACATGGTTTGGGAAAAAATGGCCCCTAAAATTGCTGGAGACATGCGAGCTACATGCCCAGCATTCAATGGAAATAGGGCAAACCTGGAGAAACACATTCTTATCTCCCTGGCAGAAAAAGAAAATTTTGATGATTATTGGCAGTACCTTCATACCCCAGAATTGTTTTTTAAGAATTACATTCAAACCCATATTAAAAGATATTTTTCAGAACAAAGAAGTAATAAAATAAAAAATATTTTAAAAATAAGTATAGGTGATATCAAGAATGCTATCCTCTCAGCTATCCATGAATCCACAGCAATAGCCAAAGATAAAAGCAGCACTGCCTCTGGGTGGTTGGATTTGTTCTGTGATAAACTGGGGGATAACTTGAACTTTCCACGAAAAGATTTGATAAGCATTGAACACCAGGAATTAGAAGATATTGAGTTTCTCAAAGAAGCCATGAGTGAAGCTTTGGATGAATTAATGATCACAGTAGAAACGATGTATTTGTATGATCCTGTAGAAGACAAGGTTCCTGAAATCCAGAAAATGCTCTTTGAACATCTCTGTGGTTGCTGGAAACAGTGTCCCTTCTGTGGAGCAATTTGTACAAACACAATCCCTAATCATGACGGAGACCACAGTGTTCATTTCCACCGTCCTTCTGCTGTCAGTGGAGGCCGATGGGTTGACACAGACCACTTTGTTATTGACTCCTGTACTAGTTTGGTTGCAAGTGATCGTTCATTTATTTTGAAGGGTAATCATAAAATCCCATATAAGAACTATCGACAGGCAGGAGGGGAATATGCCACATGGAGCATTACCCCAGACACATCCACCCAGCCTTACTGGAAATGGTTTGTCTGTCACTTCAGATCAAACCTAGAAAAAAAATATCAGAAAAAATTTACAGGTAAAGCTGAAATCCCTTGGACATGGACCAAAATCACAAAGCAAAATGTGCTCAATGACTTGAAAAAGCAATAATATTCAATGCTCACAAAAGAATACTAGAATCTGAACAAGAGTCACAGTACCTGAACAAACTGAAAATACCTCCTCCACACAATGAGAAACTTTATTTCCATTTTATTTCAAATGAGATGGCTAAGAATAAATCAATTAACATTTCAATAATGTAAGACACAGAAGCATTGAACATACCATTAAACTTCAGAGGAAAGGCCAGAGAAGGCAGCGGGGAGGTAGAGGTCAGATTAGAGATCAACCAAAGGACTTCTATGCATGCATATAAGCATAACTGATGGACACAGACTCCAGTGGGGAGGGATGAGGGCATGTGCTTGGGAATGTGGGATGTCAGAGATTGGTCAATGAGGGGGAAAAGGAGACATATGTAATACTATATGTAATATTTTCAACAATAAAGAATTTAAAAGAGAATTTGAGATTTGCTGTTAAAAGGGCTTCCTTTTTCTTTATCTCAGTTCCTTCTGGTTGAAAAACAAACTGCTGAAATATAGGAACATATAATAAAGGTCTAATAATATATATTTAAAATTCCTACTTTATATTTAAGCTATTATTCAGAATGCTTTTTATTTTAAAATGTATAATATTTTATAAAGTTCCAGGCAAAGGTGTCTTCATAGAGGGAAATCAAAAACTTTATACATGGTTACAAATTTCTATAGATTAACTATATGAACATTTCAAATGCATATACAGTTCTTGGCTGGATGCTAAAATTTCCTCTGAAACTTTCAGAAAAAGTTACTAACTCTTGAATGGAAAAATATTAATGGAAAGATTAATATTTTATTAATCTTTCTGGTATTTAAACATATTCTGTTCTAGGAAAAAATAACACAGACTTGACTTGATCAGGGCCTGTATCAATGCAGGAAACACTATTAAACAAATATAAAAATTATAAATTGAATTATCGTTTTTCTCATGTAAGTAACACCCTCATCTTCTCTGGTATCTTGGCAATTCCTAATGTCACGCTTAAATTTAAAACAAAAATAAGGTTCATAAGAGCTTAGGTATTCAAAGCCTGGTGTTTGTAAAAGCTTAAGAAGAACTAGCTTTTGGAACAAGGCTTATGAACTAGTGAGAAGGGCCACTTTAATCAAGGCTGTCAAGAAGGGTCAGATTTCATTATGCCATTAATAATTTTAAAAACTATTCCTTTAAGAATCAAATAGCAAAGACTATATAGTTTTTAGATTCTGATTATTTCAATAAGATACTCTTTTACATACTAAAATGTAAGGAATTGCTGATCTCTAAAATAGGCACTTCTGTGACTTTTCACACTGTATGAGTCATAGGATCATAATCAGAATACAAATGAAAAACTCTATGATGGTAACCAAGAATCAACAATCTGCAAACCTACACCTTCTGAAACAATGAATTATGCTAGGTTCTCAAAGCTAATGACTTAAAGTAATCTTGATACAAAAAAATGTCTTCATGTTGGAAATAAGAGCATCCATGTCTTCCCTTTACAGGCACACTCTGTCCCTCCATAGCCAGTGTACACAGTGAACAGCAGTAAAAAACTTGCATCTTCAGAGCTGGGAGATAGTGCTGATTCTGCTTTGAACCTCCAAAGAGCTTCTAGCATCCTCTCAGGTTGAGATCAAATGACCCAGGTCATACTCTCAGGTTGAGGTCTCCAAAAGAAATCCTTGAACAGAAGAAACATAAAGGAAACAGGTGTTCTGGAGCAGTATAGTTTCCCTTTTGTTCTCTGGAACATACTCTCAGTAAGAGTTGGAAGGATCTCCTCATATGATCATATTCAAATGGTAACAAAAACAGAACCTCTGGCCTAGTATAGTGCATGGCTCTCACATAACAGCACCCCTAAAAACTGCAATATTCAATTAACATCTGATGAATTCTTTTGTTATTCATTTAATGATTCTACAATGGCCTTTAAGAGGGATCATGTGCCATATATTAACTTTGATTTTCAATTTACAATTATTGTCTATAAATAAAAATCACCTTAGGTAAATTCCTTAGGCATTTAAGCAGTGTGATTATTAAATCAGATTTAGACCAGAGACTGTGCCTCTGAGACAGAGTGGTCATCATATGTGTCCGACTCATGCCTGGGTTGCTACCCATCACCTCTCAAAACCTCTGGTCACACACAGTTAAGGAGACTCCCAGCTTGCCTCTGTTGTGCATGGAACTACCTGGTCTTTGGGGGGAGGGGGGAAGAGAAATGCTGTGTGGTGCTGCCATCAAGGATTTCCCTGTAAGGATCATCCACATCCTTGACCCAGACCACTGTGATGGAGCACAAGGTGGTGAGCAGGGCCTTTGTAGAATCCTGAACCAAAAGTGAGCATCCAGCTGGACAGTAGCTGATGCCCCAAGACATGCCTGACCCCAGTCTGCATGTCCAGGATGCACAGCAGATTGTCAATGTCCTCAAGCTAAACCCTGAGGAGATACAAAATAACTAGAAGCACCTATTCAAGATAAACACTAAGTCTGTGGGCAGCTCCTTCACCTGTGATTGAAAGTGGTCCCAGCAAAGGTGCACCTCCCAGAGGAGGTTACAGTCTAGGCCCAGGAGGGCAAAGAGAGCGAGAAGTGTCCCCAAACTGTGACCACTTGTCTTCCACCCAACTCTTCCTGCCACCTCAAATTTATAGCTAAATATCTCTTACACACACACACACACACATACACACACACATACACACACAAGATTTAGAGGCTGTGCTGCTGTGCTAAAAATATTTTTTAACTGATATGAAATATATGGAAACAGAGGAAAGAGTAGGTAGAAACTGGGTTTTCTACCATCAAGGAGGAATCAAAATTAAGGAGATTACAGTATCATTGGGTTGGGATCACTGAGGGAGAAGCCCTCAAATCCAGTGGAGTAGGAGTAGGCGTTAGTAGGAAGGAGAATCACAGGATCACCAGGAGTAGGAGGCACTGGGTCCAGCTGTAGCTCACAGGATTACAGGCGCTCAGACAAGGTCAATGGATTGGGACTCTAAAAAAAAAAATCATAGAAAGTAGGAGACATAAAAACAGAAATTGGGGTTACCACATCCATAGATTTGGGGGATTTCCATAGTACGTTAAACAAAAGATCCCAAGAGCAGAGGAAAAGAAGCAGTCAGAAGGCCTTTAGCTATGGGGCTAGAAAAGTGATGGATTTTACCAAAACTCAAACCTCACGAATAAGATGTAAGCTTCTTAAATGAAGATGAAAGCTTGCACTGCGATATTTTTATTTTAACAAAAAACACCTTTATTTTCATCTTCAAAGAACTGTGTATTTTTTTCCATTATAAACATGGTTAATTTACAAAGATGGCCTATATATTGCCTTTTCAAAGCAGTCCTCTTTAAAGAGAAATTTAGTTTCATATAATCCAGACATGTGTTATTTCATTTTATTTTTTTCTAGGGAGAGGAATAGAGGAATAGAACATGGATGAGAGAGAAAACATCATCAATCAGCTGCCTCCTGCACATCCACTACTGGTGATTCAGCCCACAATCCTGGCATGTGCCCTGACCGACAATCAAACAGGCAACCTCTTGGCTCATGGGCATAATCATTGAGCCCTGGTTGGGCTTGAAAGGTTTTTTTAAAAAAAATAAATTTATATTGTGATGTCATTATTAGACAAAACAGAAACTAGCATACATTAAGAGAATCCATTCATATTCATATTCTTCTCCTCCAGGAACCATCATTGTTATATTATTTCCATTCCGCACAACCTGGTCTAATTTAGTAATCCTTTCTTCTTGAGCGATTTCATTGGAGGCAGCAGCTGCATTAGGTAAGTGTCAATACTGAAAGTGGTCTGCTTGCACTGAGAAGTTTTGGAGTAGATCTCTCTCTCTGTCTTTTCCAGAGGATAAAAATATGAGAAAGTCCAAGGAATGGGTGTGCTATGGGTTAAATCTTTGTGTCCTCAGTGGGATCAGTGATCAGTACCCTTATAAGAAGAGAAACCAGCTCGCTCTCTCTCTCGCTCTCTCTCTCCCTCTCTCTCCCTCTCTCTCCCTCTCTCTCCCTCTGCTCCTCTTTCTCCCTCTCTCCCCACCCCACACAAACATGCATAAGCCAAGGAAAAAACATGCAAGCATACAGTAAGAAGCTAGCCAACTGCAAGCCAAGAAGAGAGCTTTCACCAAGAACCAAGTCAGTCAGCATCTTGAGCTTAGATGCTCTAAAACTATGAGAAATAAGATCCTATCATCTAAGACACCCAGTCTATGGTATTATGTTATGGTATCCTGAGCTAACTACAAGGTCTGTTTAAAGATGACCCCCATTGGACTTTGTGGAAAGCCATTAATGAACATACCATTTTTCCGATTGCCTCGAAATTGTAATTCTCCTTAATCATGTTAGCCCTTCTAAGGTCTCAGAAAGCCATTCAGCCATTTAGAGTAGAGCTGTGCTACATAAGTGGACAAGGAGCGAAGAAAAGCTTTCATAAAATCACTGACACTGTCATAATAATTACTAATCTGCTGTCTTTGAGGTAGTAGCAATGCCTGTCAAACCTTGGGCATGCAATTTAATCTCTCTCTACTCAAGTGCCCTATCTCTCAAATAGTTGGAGAAAATAAATTTATTGCTATATAGAAGCATTTAGTGCCAACACTGAGTAAGTATACTCTAAGTTATTATAATGTTACTAGTGGCCTAGTGCATGACATTTGTGCAGGGGGTATCTCTTCCCCCAGACTGCACCCTTTCCAATCAGTGACACTTGGGGGACATTCTACTGCTGGTTTAGGCCCAAACCCTGTGGGACAGCTACCTGAAACCGAACATTGTCACTGGTAGTTAAGTGTGAAAAGGTAACCCAGAATGGTGGCCAACCTTAATGGCTCTGAATGGTCAGAGCTATTAACTAATTGCTTAGTTGAGACATTGGTAGTTGAAGCAGCTTTAACCTGTTAATCATATGTAAATTCTTGCTCATTTTCTATTGTTGGAATTTCCAGCCTAAAGGATGTGGGTGTATCTCAGAAAGTCAATAAAAGAAATGACAAAAGGCCAGAGCAGTGGGTAGTCCTCCCCCTAGAGGTGGACTCCTGCCTGGCCCCCCATTTTCCCAAATGAACTTTTTTCCAGTCTATTTTCATTTGTGTGCGGTCTTCTCTAGGAATAGGACTCTGAAGTAGAATCCTGAACCATGTGGGACGTGATAAGGGATCCCACAGACATCCCTCTCATATCCTGGGGCTGCTAGCTTCTAATCGCTCACATGCCTGCCTGATCACCCCTAACTGCCTCTGCCTGCCTGCCTGATTGCCCCTAACTGCTCACCCCTGCCGGCTTGATCTTGCCTTAACTGCCTCTGCCTGCCTGATCGCTGGGGTCCAGGATGCAGGTGAATCAGATTCCTACCTGACAGACCCCTGACAGCTTTCCAACAGTCAATTCTGCATGGAATGGGGCTCCCTCCTCCCTCCTACCAGGGTCTGGTTTGAAGGCTGACCACACCCTCAATTGCAGGAGACCCAGAGTTCCACTATGCCCAGTTCAGTCAGAGCCCACAGCCCCCTCCTGCCAGAGCACCTCAATGTCCCAGGCCCACAACCCTAGTGCAATGGCATCCCAAGGCCCACAGCCACCTCAGTGGTCAGTGTTTGGTCACCGTGGCACCCATGGTGGCAGCAGTCAGTGCTGGGTCGTTGCAGCACATGTGGGACTGAGAGGTCAGTAGTTCAGCCTGCTTATCATTCCCTGCCCACCCGATCCTAAAGTGTAATAAGTCCCCACGGCATTAAACAACACCTGCATACTGATGACTCCTTATACATATGTCTCACCCACACTTCTGTCAAATTATCAAACATTTGCCTATTTAATATCTCCATTTGGAGGTCTTAAAAACATCAAGCTTGACATGCTCAAAATTGGATTCTAAACATACCATTACACAAAGCCTGCTCTCTCTACTGACAACCTTTCTCATCTAAGGTAAAACTAAATCATTGTTTCAATTAATTGTGTGGCTCTTATGGAGTTATTGGTCTCCTCTTAAATTAGGGGAGAGGAATGTAGGGCCCGTCTGACCTGTGGGCCTTGCAAGGCCGTATAATTTTGTATGGCCTGCCAATGATGATACAAATATCCAAATGGACCTTGACAGAGAAAAGTTCCTGACCTCTATAAGATTTAAATGTTTACCATCAAAATCTTCATTATTTTCAATAACATACTTAGACTTGACCTTCCCCTATTTTAAATAAAGTCAGTTCCTTTAGGGTAGATATTCAGGACTCTCTGTTATTATGAACTTCCTTTTCTCCCAGAAAAAAAAAATCTCTGAGCCAGTGAGTGCTACAGCCAAGGGGGGAGAGCAGTAGCCTCTAGTCTTTTTGGCTTGTCTTTCCCAGCATGGAACCTCTGCCCTACAAGAGAGCCAAGGGAAGGACAATGAGGTCCCAGTATTTTCATCCTGCCATTGGTGTGCTAGGATTTCCAATCCGAGAAGTACAAATGGGAGGAAAGAATGAGCCCCAACCTCTCTGCAACACTCTCCTGCAACTTAGCTTCTGCAATGCAGAGCTGAGCTGGTAGGGATGAGTGCTTTTGGCTGCCTGACCCTCCCAGAAAGGCACATTATCCCTGGGGGCTTGTCTGGGGGCTGTGGTGAAAGGAAGCTAGAACATAAGACTGGATATGTACATATTTATTGTTCTGGGGACACATTCTTGGATTATAAAATTTAATCATCTAGGACCTCAGAGCACTGGAAGAGTTCCCTGTCTAAAGAAACTCTCTAAACGTAGGGAGGCTCTTAGAAACTTAGATCAAAAACCCACACTGAGAACAATAGAAATACTTGAGTTTGTGGAATAATAATATTAATATTAATAATAATAAGATAAGAGTGTGATGGGCATGCTGGGATGGTTAAATGAGGTAAAGTCAGAAGATGCACAGGACCCATTACCTTTCATGGGAAAACCCAAAGAAAACAATATTCATCAAGGCATTAGGAATGTCCAATGGCAGCTCTCACTCATTAACACCTATGGTGAGGATGGAGCTCAGAAGTAATTAAAATAATGTGTAAGCCCTTAACTGCGAGAAGCCAGGAGGGTGCAATGAGCCTAACAAGAGAAACAGATAGGCAACCAAAAGTTCACTACCCACAGGGGATGTGAAGATGGTCAGCAGAACAAGGCCTTGGGAAAGTTTGCTATCATCTAAATGGATTTGAACAATGGGATCTAAGAGAATAAAAGAGGCATCATGCTCTGGCCAGTTTGGTTCAGGTGGTTAAGCATTGCCTTATGCACTGAAAGGTAGGTCACCAATTCAATTTCAGATAGAAGCACATAATCAGATTTCAGGTTTGATCCCAGGTCAAAGGGATTGCAGGAGGCAACCAATCAACGTTTCTCTCTCCCTCTCCCTTTGTCTATTTCTAAAATCAATAAAAACATCTTTTTTTAAAAAAAAGAAAGTGCAAAAAGTAAGCAAGGGTTGCATAAGATTCATACACTTGTTGGAAAAGAGATGCATATTTTTTGAGAGGTGAGAGAACATAGGCCTTCTAGAGGTAACCAGCGGGTAAGAATGTAAGGAGTGGCCCACACTCAGTTGACAGGCTGTCAGATGGGTTACTCAGTAGTAAGCAATAATTAAGAGGGGGGAAAAGCTGGAGGGTGAGAAAAGATAGATAAAACTGATGAGCAGAAAAGAATAAATTTGTTTCTGTATGGCCTTCAGGGTAAGGGTAAGAAGGGTGGGGTCAAAAAGAAAGCCTGGAGGACCAAAACAAGATGGCGGCCTAGGTAGTCTCCTAAGCTGCCACCTCATCAACAATTTGGGAAAAAAACAACAGCTAAAATCGAAAGGGATTGCACCAGACCCACAGGAAAGCTGGCGGAATGGAAGGACTACAACTAGACACAAAGCAGGGCACCACTGCTGCCATGTGGAGTTTAAAACTATGGTGAAACCGGAACTGCCGAAGCCGCCGGGAATGAGGGAAGCCAGACCTCGCTCCACCCTCCCCGGGGCCCAGGGATTGGGCGGCTTCGGAGCTTGGCCTCTGCAACAGCAGCTGTTCCACTGGGACTCCTTGGAGTGTAGTCTCCCCGCCCCCAGCCATCCCAGCCTGCCTGCCATGCTAGCGAGGAGCTAGCAAGGCGCCTCCAATTTGTGACCCCAGTGCCCCGGGTGAGCCGTGTGTCCCTGGGGGCCATGTGCCCTGGGTGAGCCGTGTGTCCCAGGGGGCCGTGTCCCCCGGGTGAGCCCTATGCCCTAAGGGGGCTGGGTATCCCGGGAGAGCCGTGTGCCCCGGGGAAGCAGCGGGACCCGGGGGGAGGGGCGGTGTGAACCAGAGGAGGAGTGGATTCTATTCATGTGGTCCTGAGATAGTCACCATAAAACAAGCAGACTGCCAAATGAGGAGCGGATTCTATTCATGTGGTCCTGAGATAGTCACCATAAAATAAGCAGATTGTCAAATGACTGGTATGCATGAATATAAGTACAACCAACGAACACAGAACTCTGGGGAGGGAGGGCATGAATGGGAGGGGGGGGGGGAGCAATGGTATGCTATGTACACATATAATACCTTAATAAATTTAAAAAGAAAAAAAGAAAGCCTGGGCTTTGCAAATGATGCCTTTCTTGCCTCAGCACATAGTTATTGTGGTCTCTAGAGTCACAATGAAACCGGAAATCTTAATGTAGGGTCTACAAATACACAATGCAAGCCTCACAACTAATAAATACTGGTCTTCATAATATCACCACATACACTGTCAACCACAAATTTCCCTTGCTCTTCCCCTGCCTCCCATTCAAATGAACTACAGCTATCCATCTAATAGCCTTCCATCCTATTTCTAAAGTTTTACTTCAATCATCCGAAATTCCTCTGGAGCTACATGGAACTTGTAGGCCCTTCTCCAACCACCTGAACCTTATGAGGACATAAGATCTTATGTCCTATGACATAAGACATTGCCCTAACCCTAACCCTCTCTCTCTACTGGATGGTGGATGGCAGTTAGAGAAGGGGCTTATGTCCTCTTATGAGGTTCTTATGAGGACATTTCTGATAGATGTTTTCATTCACTGTTGACAGTTGAGGCCAGATCATTCTTTTTTGTGGGAGAATGTCCTATGCATAATAAGGAACGGCTTCCATATATTTTCCCAGCAGATGAAATAATTTTATTTCACTGTTGTCTTTAAAACCACAAGGACACTATATTCTTTTTGTTTGTTTGTTTGTTTGTTTTTGTTTTGTTTTGTTGTTTTTTTTTAATATTTTTTATTAAGGTATTATCTGTGTACATAGCTTATCATTGCCCCCCCCAAAGATGCCCTCCCTCCCCAGAGTTTTGTGTCCATTGGTTGTTCTTATATGCAAGCATACCAGTCCTTCGGTTGATCTCTGATCTCCCTACCCTCCCGCCCCCCCGCTGTCATTTGGCAGTCTGCCTGTTGTTTTACTGTCACTATATCTATCTTTCTGTTCGTTCGTTTATAATGTTCTAAAATATCCATAAATGAGTGAGGTCATGTAGTGTTTCTCTTTCATTGACTGGCTTATTTCACTCAGCATGATGCTCTCCAATTCCATCCAGGTTACTGCAAATGATGAGAATTCCTTCCTTTTTATGGCAGCATAGTATTCCATGGTGTAGATGTACCATAGTTTTCTGATCCATTCATCTGCTGACGGGCACCTAGGCTGTTTCCAAGTCCTAGCTATTGTAAATTGTGCTGCTATGAACATAGGGGTGCATATATCCTTTCTGATTGGTCTTTCTAGTTTCTTGGGGTATATTCTAGTAGTGGGATTACTGGGTCAAATGGGAGTTCCATTTTCAATTTTTTGAGGAAGCTCCATACTGTTCTCCACAGTGGTTGCACCACCCTGCAATCCCACCAGCAGTGCAGGAGGGTTCCTTTTTCTCCACAACCTCGCCAACATTTGTTGTTTGTTGTTTTGTTGATGTTGGCCATTCTGACAGGTGTGAGATGGTACCGCATTGTTGTTTTGACCTGCATCTCTCGGATAATTAGTGACTTGGAGCATGTTTTCATGTGCCTCTTGGCCTTCCTTCTGTCTTCTTTTGGGAGGATTCTATTTAGGTCCATTGCCCATTTTTTAATTGGCTCATTCATTTTCCTTTTATTGAGTTGTATAAGCTGTCTGTAGATGTTGGAGATTAAACCTTTATCAGTGATATCGTTTGCAAATATGTTCTCCCATACAGTGGGTTTTCTTGTTGTTTTGTTGATGGTTTCTTTTGATGTAAAAAAGCGTTTTATTTTGATGTAGTCCCATTTGTTTATTTTCTCCTTAGCTTCCATTGCCCTAGGGTTAGTATCAGTGAAGAAGTTCTTTAGGCATATGTCTGAGATTTTGCTGCCTGTGGATGCCTCTAGTATTTTTATGGTTTCCCGTCTTATGTTTAAGTCCTGTATCCATTTTGAGTTTATTTTTGTGTATGGTGTAAGTTGGTGATCTAGTTTCATTCTTTTGCATGTCTCTGTCCAATTTTCCCAACACCATTTATTGAAAAGACTGTCTTGGCTCCATTGTATGTTCATGCCTACTTTGTCAAATATTAATTGAGCATATTGATTTGGGTTGATGTCTGGATTCTCTAATCTATTCCATTGATCAATATGGCTGATCTTGTGCCAGTACCAGGCTGTTTTGAGAACAGTTGCTTTGTAATACAGCTTGAAATCTGGTATTGAGATTCCTCCTACTTTACTCTTATTTCTCAAGATTGCTGAGGCTATTCGGGGTCTTTTATTGTTCCAAATGAATTTTTGGAGAGTTCTTTCTAGGTCTGTGAAGTATGTCCATGGTATTTTCATGGGGAGTGCATTGAACTTGTATATTGCTTTGGGAAGTATGGACATTTTGATGATGTTGATTCTACCAATCCATGAACATGGTATGTTCTTCCATCTGTTTACATCTTTCTCTATTTCTTTATTCAGTGTCGTGTAGTTTGCTGCATATAGGTCTTTTACCTCCTTGGTTAAGTTTATTCCTAGGTATCTTAATTTTTTTGGTGCGATGGTAAACGGGATTGCTTTTTTAGTCTCTGTTTCTGTAAGTTCACTATTGGTGTAGAGAAATGCCATTGATTTCTTGGCATTGATTTTGTATCCTGCTACATTGCCAAATTCGTTTATTAAGTCTATTAGCTTTTTGATGGAGTCTTTTGGGTTTTTTATGTACAATATCATGTCATCTGCAAATAGTGACAGCTTTACTTCTTCTTTTCCAATTTTGATGCCTTTTATTTCCTCTTCTTGTCTAATTGCAATGGCGAGTACTTCCAGTACTATGTCAAAGAGGAGTGGTGAGAGTGGGCATCCCTGTCTTGTTCCTGTTCTTAGAGGGAATGGTTTTAGTTTTTGCCCATTGAGCATGATGTTGGCTGTGGGTTTATCATATATAGCTTTTATTAAGTTGAGGTATGATCCTTGTACTCCCACCTTGTTGAGAGTTTTTATCAGGAAAGGGTGTTGGATTTAATCAAATGCCTTTTCTGCATCGATAGATATGACTATATGATTTTTATCTCTCAATTTGTTTATGTGATGTATCACGTTTATTGATTTGCGAATATTGTACCATCCTTGCATTCCTGGAATAAAACCTACTTGGTCATGGTGTATGATCTTCCTGATGTACTGCTGGAGCCGATTTGCTAGAATTTTGTTGAGGATTTTGGCATCTATGTTCATGAGGGATATTGGCCTGTAATTCTCTTTCATTGAGTTGTCTTTATCTGGTTTTGGTATTAGGGTGATGCTGGCTTCATAAAAGGAGTTTGGAAGTGTTCCTTCCTCTTGAATTTTTTGGAAAAGTCTGAGGAGGATAGGTTTTAGTTCTTCCTTGAATGTTTGGTAAAACTCTCCTGTGAAGCCATCTGGCCCTGGGCTTTTGTTTGCTGGAAGCTTTTTGATGACTGCTTCAATTTCTTCCCAAGTTACTGGTCTATTGAGATTTTTAGATTCTTCCTGATTGAGTTTTGGAAGGTTGTATTTTTCTAGGAATATTTCCATTTCCTCCAGGTTGTCCAGTTTGTTGGAATAGAGTTGTTCATAGTATTTTGTAACAATCCTTTGTATTTCGGCTGGGTCTGTTGTTATTTCACCTCTTTCATTTCTGATTTTGTTTATTTGGGTCCTCTCTCTTTGTTTCTTGGTTAGCCTGGCTAGAGGCTCATCAATCTTGTTTATCCGTTCGAAGAACCAGCTCTTGGTTTTGTTGATCTTATGTATTGTGTCTTTGGTCTCTATGTCGTTAATCTCTGCTCTGATTTTTATTATTTCCTTCCTTCTGCTTACACTGGGCCTTTCTTGCTGTTCTTTTTCTAACTGTTTGAGTTGTAGGGTTAGATAATTTGTTACCATTCTTTCTTGTTTTTTGCAATAGGCTTGTAGGGATATGAACTTCCCTCTCAAAACAGCTTTTGTTGTATCCCATAGATTTTGGATTGTTGTGTTTTCATTGTCATTAGTTGCCATGATGTTTTTGATTTCTTCCTTGATTTCTCTGGTAACCCAGTCTTTGTTCAATAGCATGCTATTTAGTCTCCATGTGTTTAATTTCTTTGGCTTATTATTATTGTAGTTGATTTCCAATTTTATGGCACTATGATCTGAGAAAATGCTTGATAAGATTTCTATCTTCTTGAATTTGAAGAGACTTTGCCTATGTCCCAACATGTGGTCTATCTTTGAGAATGACCCGTGTGCACTTGAGAAGAATGTATATTCTTTGGCTTTGGGATGAAATGTTCTGAAGATGTCAATTAATCCCATCTGGTCTAGTACGTCATTTAGGATTGACGTTTCTTTACTGATTTTTTGTTTAGATGATTTGTCCAGAGGTGACAGTGGAGTATTAAAATCTCCTACTATGATTGCATTGCTATTAATCTCTCCCTTAATGTCCTCCAGCAGTTTCTTTATGTATTTGGGTGCTCCCGTATTGGATGCATATATGTTTACCAGGGTTATTTCTTCTTGTTGGATTGCTCCCTTTAGTATAATGAAGTGGCCTTCATTATCTCTTTTTATGTCCTTCACTTTGAGATCTAATTTGTCAGATATAAGTATTGCTACCCCAGCCTTTTTTTCATTTCCGTTCGCCTGGAAAATCTTTTTCCATCCCTTCACCCTCAGCCTGTGTGCATCTTTTTTCCTGAAGTGTGTTTCTTGTAGACAGCAGATATATGGGTCTTGCTTTCTTATCCATTCTGTTACCCTATGTCTTTTGATTGGAGCATTTAAACCATTTACATTTAAAGTTATTATTGATAAGTAGGTTTTTGATGCCATTTTTATTCTATACCCCTGTGTTCCTTCTTTGCTTCCTATTTCTTCATTTTTACAGTAAACCCTTTAGCATTTCTTGCATTGCTGGTTTGGTGGAGATAAATTCCTTTAGTCTTTTTTTGTCTGTGAAGCTCTTGATTTCATTTTCAATCTTGATTGATAGCCTTGCTGGGTACAGTATTCTTGGATTCAGACCCTTCCTTTGCATGACTTTGTATATTTCATCCCATTCCCTTCTGGCCTGATGAGTTTCTGTGGAGAAATCAGTTGCTAGTCTGATGGGGGTTCCTTTATATGTAACCTTCTGTCTCTCTCTAGCTGCTTTTAAGATTCTTGCTTTGTCGTTGTTGTTTTGCACTTTAATTATAATGTGCCTAGCTGTTGGTCTTTGGGGATTCATTTTGCTTGGGACTCTACGAGCTTCTTGTATTTGTATGGTTTTTTTCTTCTCTATCTCAGGAAAGTTTTCTGTCATTATATCTTGAAACAGTTTTTCTATGCCTTCCTCTGTTTCCTTTCCTTCTGGAACCCCTATTATTCTAATATTGTTTTGCTTTGTAATGTCCCAAAGTTCCCGTAGGCTCTCTTCCTGCTTTTTAATTTTTTTTTTCTAAAAGCTGCTCTAATTGGGTATTTTTTTCCATCTTGTCTTCTAGCTCACTGATCTGGTCCTCTGCTTCATCTAGCCTACTTTTGATGCTTTCTATTGAGTTCTTTACAGTAGCTATGTCATTTTTCATTTCTTCTTGGTTCTTCTACATTTCCTCTTGGGTCTTACTCATATTGTCAAATTTGTCTTCCATTCTTTTTAGCCATCCCATGATCATTACTCTGAATTCTTGCTCTGGTAGGTTGCTTGCCTCTAAATCGTTTACTTCATTTTCTGGTGATGGCTGATTTTCTTTCATAGGCAGGTTGTTTCTTAGCCTCCCCATGATCTATCTTTTTAGGACGCCTGTTTATGTAGTTCTCTCTCACCTGCTTAGATTTAAAGGTACAAAATACAACACAACCGGGTACAACACAGAAGGCACTGAACAGAAAAGCGTTTGCAATATTAATATCCTCCAATAAAGGTGACTAGAACCCAGCTAACAAAATCATACAATCAAATAAACAGAATAAGCAAACCAATCTTACAAAAAAGCATAAAACTTTGATATAGTTAGCATTTAGCATACAACTACAAAGGGGTAGAGAGAAGGATTTTTTTTTATTTTTTTTTAAGGACAGTGACAAGGTAGGTGCGAATGTACTTGGAGTAGGGGGTTGGGGGTTAGATATACACTGGAAGGGTGAAATTTAGGAGGGGATAAATAGAAAAAAATAGGGAAAATCTAGAGCAGTAAAGAATTATGATAAGCAGGGCACCAAAGGGAAAGGGTTAGGAAGAGAGTGATGGCATAAAGGTAGGGTTGAGTTAGAATAGAGCGTTGGAGAAGGAAAGGTATAAATAGTCTTTTGAATAGTAATTCCAAAGGGGAAAATAAGAGAAAAGAAAGAAAAACAAGAAAAAGAGAAAGAAAAAAAAGAAAGAAAAAAAAGGATTATAATATGTCACTTAAAAAGTAGTAATAAAAATAAACAAAAGAAAATAAGATAAAAAACATAAAAAAGGTAAAATAGTAGTAGTAATAATGTTGATTACCTATAAAAAATTAATTAATTAAAAAGGTAAAATCAAGTGAGGGCAGATGAAAAAATTTCTTGAGTAAACTTTGCAATTAAAGTAGGTAAAAAACAAAAATTAAACAGTTAAAAAGTAAAAATTGAAAATTAAACAAAATTTGCTGTAATGAAGGTCATTCAGTTTCTGTGTTGTTCTGTCTGGCATGCCTGTTCCCCGTCTGGGCGGTAGTTGCAGATCCCTGTGTTTCACTGTTCCTCCGTGTTGATTACAAGTCCTGATTTTTAGGCCGATCTAGAGACCATATGTGCTTTAGCCTCTGGGTGGCAGTGTTTCTGGATGACTTCCAGGACTCTAAAGCCTTTCTATCTTTTTCCCCCCTCTCTCTGTGTCTCTGATCTATGGAGGGCTGGGGGTGGGGCGGTCCCGAGCTGGCTGCACTCCCCTGTATCTCTGTGGACAGTTCTTGGATTCAGATCCAGATGTGCTGCTCCCCAGATATCCCCCCTCCTAGGAGCCCAGTCCACAGACAGGCGCGCCTCCAACCGAAAACCCTGGGGCTTCCTGCAAATCCAGGACCAGTCCTTCAGCCTCTGTGCGCCTGGCTCTGCGAGCGCGAGCTGGTGCACCAGAACTGGTGGGCGGGGGTTGCTGCGCCAAGTGGAACTCAGTCAGAACTACCAGGCCGAGGGGAACTCACCCACCAGATCGCTGTGAAATCTGAGCTCCTCTGAGATCAAGGGTTCGCGCCGACTATGTTCAGTTGGTGTTCTTTGGGGCTGTGGATAATCAGGCCTCCGACTCGAACCTCCTCCCTTCCAAGATGGCGAGATCTCCTATTCTTCATATAAAAACATAAGTAGCCAAAACCGGGTTGGCTCAGTGATAGAGCGTCGATCTGCGGACTGAAAAGGTCCCAGGTTCAATTCCGGTCAAGGGCATGTACATTGGTTGCAGGCACATCCCCGGTAGGGGGTGTGCAAGAGGCAGTTGGTCGATGTTTCTCTCTCATTGATGTTTCTGACTTTCTATCTCTCTCCTCAGTGCCAAGATAGAGGCTGTAAAAAAAAATCAATAAAAATATATTTTAAAAAATAATTATCTCCGGTGACAGCTCTCTTCCTTATATAGGCCCCCTATTTAAAAAAATTAACATTTAAGAGAGAAGTTAAAAGCTTTTCTTGAGTCTCCTGGGTCTTAATTTCCTTCAGCTCAAAACAATCCACTTGCCAAATTGGCATATGTATTCCATATTCCCTCCTTATCAGCCATGAGCCCCTCACCCAGGCTAGCTAGGCACCCCAGCAAGGACCTCCACCCCAAAGGAGTTGTGGCCAGCCTGCAAACAACCATCAGCCCCTCATCCAGGCTGGCCAGTCACCCCAGCAGGGACCTCTAGTCTGAAAGGGATGTGGCCAGCCTGAAAATGGCCCTCAGCCCCTTACCCAGGCTTGCCAGGCACCCCAGTGGGACCCCCAACCTGATCTAGGACACCTTTCAGGGCAAACCAGCCAGCCCCACCCACCCACACCCACACACACACACATACACACACATGCACCAGGCCTCTATCTATACTAATAAAAGGGTAATATGCTAATTAGACTGGTAGATCTTCCAGGAGAGCTGCTGGACTTTCTTCTGGACAAAGCCTTGGTGGCAGGGCAAAGGTAGAGGTGGTTAGATGCCAAGAGGGGAGAGCAATTGTGGGTGATCAGGCTAGTGGGGGACAAGACCGTTGGGGATAAGCAGACCAGCAGGGTGGCCAGTTGGGGGCGAACAGGCCCTCAGTGGGGATCAGTTGGAGGTGATCAGAACAGCAGAGTGGGGAGCAGTTTGGAGTGAGCAGGCAAGCTGGGGGCAGTTGAGAGCAAGCACACTGGCATGGAGGACAGTTGGGGGTGATCAGGCTGGCAGGGGGCATTGGGGCGAGAAGGCCAGTGGCAGGGGCAGTTGGGGGTGAGCAAGATGGGAGGCAGAGTGGATAGGGGCAACCAGGCAGTGAGTGGTTAGGAGCCAGCAATCGCAGATTGTGAGAGGGATATCCGGTTCCAGTTTAAGCCCAAACCCTGTAAACTGGCAATGGGACATCCTTTGAGGGGTTCAAGATTGGAGAAGCTACAGGCCAGAGTGAGGGACACCCCATCCCCAATCAAAATTTTGTGCACCGGGCCACTAGTATACAGAAGATAAAAACCTACGGAGAAGATAAAAACCCAAACCCTGTAAACTGGCAATGGGACATCCTTTGAGGGGTTCAAGATTGGAGAAGCTACAGGCCAGAGTGAGGGACACCCCATCCCCAATCAAAATTTTGTGCACCGGGCCACTAGTATACAGAAGATAAAAACCTACGGAGGAGTCAGCATCCAATCTGTATTTAAATGGGATGGGAAGGCTTGAGCATGTTTTCTTGTCCAAAGCGAAACCACGAAAGCAAGGTCCTCAATATATTTGACTTGATATATGGAACACAAGACCCAAGAGGGGTGAGCAGGAGCAGGATTTAGAGCACAGTCAGCATTGCAAAGACATTCGGGACACTTCTTCCTGAGGGGCCAGAAAGAGAACACAAGAATGGAATTATAGTCTTAATTTGAAGTTAAAAATATGTGCGAAAGGTCTGACCATGTGATTTCTCCATTCTCTAGAATTAGAAGTGAGGTCACCAAAGGTGAGAGGAGCCTCAACAATACTGTTTCATATCATCTTTCCTGCTGTCCTGGTTTCCTCTCTATGCTTCAGGAGTGTGGGTTCATAGGATCCTGTCAGCCATTTTCTTAATTATTTCCCTATCCCCATTGTCAAGCAAAGTGCCTGCACTTAGAAAAAGGTCAATGAGTGTCAGTCAATTATGATGATATCATATCTGATTGTAAGGACAGAGGAGAGAAGAGGCAAGCATGACTCTGTTTGGGGTCTGACATACTAGTAAGATGGGAATAGGATGAGTGTGTTAAAAGAACAAAAAGAAGAGGTTTGGAAAGAGGTGGGTCCAATTTGGGATGCACTTGTTTATATCCCACCGCATGGCCCCTGCTGCTGAGAGCCACATCTCTGCCTGAGGCTGGCCCTGAAGGGGTTTCATTCCCTTCAGCCTCCAGGGATCGAACCTTCTTCTTCACTCGCCTCAGTGATCCACACACACCCTCCCAGCACATGGATGTCTCTGGTCCAAGGTCTAGTTCAGTCCCTTTCTGGCCTCAAAGCAATGCTCATGCTTCAACTGCAGCTTGGAATTTAATGTTAACCACTAGATACATAAGAACAAAAATGGTCAGAACAGGGTGTAGCTGGTTTCAGGAATGTCATGTCTAATGTGAGCACGTACCCCATATAAATGGGCTATGTGAACCCCCACTGAAAGGTCTCATAGAAGCAGGTATCATGTGAGATCCTCTATCCTGACTTAAAATATAAGTTTTTATTATGTTATGTTAATCTCATTGAGAAATAACTTATGCCCAATCAAATGCACCCAATTAAGATATACATTCTGATGACTTGTGTATGTTAAAACCATCAAACCTTTGAAACGATTCCCATAGTTAAGATATACAACACTTGCATCATGGCAAAACAAGCCTAATGCTCTTTTGCTATTATATGCCTCCCTGACCATCCAGCCAACCACTGCTATGCTTTTTGTTACTATAAATTAGTTTGTATTTCATAAAAATGAAATAATATACGCATGTATCTTTTTTACTGATACCTTCTTTCACTTGGCAGGATAATTTTTAAATTCAACCACATTGTTGCATGAATAAGTAGTTACCCACTTTTACTGTTGAGTGTATTTCAATGTATAAAATATTTTACTTATTTGTTTACCTATTGATGGGCATTTAGGGAATTTCCAGTCTGGACTATTATGGGAAAAAGCTGCTATCAATATTTACTCACATATCTTTGTTAAAAATATATTTTGCTTTTTCATGGATAGATGCCAGGAAATGATATATCTGAGTTATATGACAGGTGCATATTTAACTTTTTAAGAAATTGTCAAGCAGCTTTTAAAGTGGTTACCAGAAACAGTGTATGAGAGTTTTTGTGGGTCTACCTCCTCCCTGACATTTGATGTTGTCAGTCTTTTCAGTGTAAGCCATCCTAAGGAGTTACCTCATTGCAGTTTTTTTATTTTTATTTTTTATATAAATCTTTATTGTTCAGATTATTACAGGTGTTCCTCTCCCCCCCACCCTCCACCCTCCATAGCTCTCCACCACCTGATTCTCAATCCCATCCCATGCCCTTACCCCTGCCACTATCTTCATCCATAAGTGTAGGATTTTTATTCAATCTCTTCCCACAACCCTCAGGCCCCTTACTCCTGAGAATTGTCACTCCAGTCCCTTTCTGTGTCCCTGATTCTATTATATTCACTAGTCCGTTTTGTTCTTCAGATTTTTTATTCACTTGATTTTTAGATTCACTTGTTGGTAGGTATGTATTTGATGTCTTTTTATTGTTCATAATTTTTATCTTTACCTTTTTCTTCTTCTTCCTCTTCTTAAAGAATACCCTTCAACATTTCACGTAATCCTGGTTTGGTGTTGATGAACTCCTTTAACTTTTTCTTCTCTGTGAAGCTCTTTGTCTGACCTTCAATTCTGAATGATAGCTTTGCTGGGTAGAGTAATCTTGGTTGTAGGTTCTTGTTGTTCATCATTTTAAATATTTCTTGCCACTCCCTCTGGCTTGCATAGTTTCTGTTGAGAAATCAGCTGACTGTCGTATGAGTACTCCCTTGTAGTTAACTAGCTGTTTTTCTCTTGCTGCTTGTAAGATTTTCTCTTTGTCTTTTGCCCTTGGCATTTTAATTATGTGTCTTGGTGTGTTCCTATTTGGATTCCTCTTGTTTGGGGTTCTGTGCACTTCCTGAACTTGTGTCAATTTCTTTCACCTGGTAAGGAAAGTTTTCTATCATTATTTCTTTCAGTAGGCCTTCAATATCCAGCTTGCTCCCTTATTCTGCCCCCCCCCCCCCGAAAAAAAAAATCCGGATGTTGGTACAATTTAAGCCATCCTGGAGGCTCCTTACACTATCCTCACACTTTTGGATTCTTTTTTCTTTTTGCTTTTCTGTTTGGGTGATTTTTGCTTTCTTATATTCCAGATCTTTGGTTTGATTCTTGGGGCATGTTGATCTATATTTGAGTTTCTGTATATGCTTTATTTCATACTGTGTATGTTTAATTTTTGACTGGTCCTTATCCTTTTTTTTTTTTTTTTGTATTCTCATTAAGGTCCTTGAAGGTCTCACAAAGCTTCTTGGAGGTCTCATCAAGTTTCTCAAGGTTTTTTAGGAGATTATTGAGTAACTTTATAAAGGTGATACTGAACTCTGTGTTGTCCAGTAGTTTACTTTCCTCCATCTCTCCCATTCATGACATGCTTCTGTGTCTCCTCATTTTGGCTGCCTCCTTATGTTGATGGAGTGGCTTTGTGTGGTCAGTGACCTATAGTGGTCAGTAGCTCAGCTTCCCCAATCACCTGAGGTGGTTGCTTTTGGTATATCCCTTTGTGGGCTGAGTGCAAAGTCTTGGTGTAATTAAGCCTTGATTGCTCTTGGTACACTGGGAAGAATTCATCTCCAGGCAAATTGTCTGTGAGGACCTGCTGTGTCTATAAAGGAAGTACTGCTGCACCGGAGACACACCTTGTTCCTGTGTTGCTTTGGTGCTCACTAAGTCTGTCTCCCGAATGTCACTCATGGGTGTGAGGGGTTAAAACTGAGCACTAGGAACATTGGCTTCCATGTTTCCAATTGAGTGCATTTCACCTACTGTCTGAGGCCACCCTGCAGGAGCTGCAGCAAGAACCACAGTCTTCTCCTTGGAGTTTTCTGCACCAGGCTGCAAGTTTGTTAGGTTAAACTGCAACAGAGAGGCCCAATCATATGCAAAAGCCTCTGCTTGGAGCTTGGGTGTGTTTGTAGGTTGTGAGGGGCAGAGTCTCAGGGCAAAGTCTAAGGGGGTCACTAGGCTGGGGCATGGCGAACAGTGATGGCTGCTGGTCTGCCACTCTCTGAGCCTCTCTGCCAGTGTCCCTGTGTCTCACGTCCCCCACACAGTAAACAAATATTCTTGTATGCAGCTCTGCAAGCAAGCCACCCTCACTTTCCTTTCCGATCCAATAGCAGACAGTCTAGCCCAGCCGTTTCCAAACTACAGCCCGCGGGCCAGATCCGGCCCTTTTGGCTATTCTATCCAGCCCAGGAGCCGAAAGAGTGGAGGGTTCTCTTGCTCTCCCCTCCACTCCTTCACCAGCAGCCTAAGATGAGAGTGCCAGCATGGTCAGGTTGCTTTTGTTCCGGCCCTCCGGTCCAGTTTTAGAACCCATTGTGGCCCTCGAGTCAAAAAGTTTGCCCACCCCTGGTCTATCCTCTCCCCAGAAACTGGATTTCAGAGAGATCTGGAGCTTGTCTCTCTCCAAGTTGAAGAAAGCAACGCCCTCCACCAGCCTGAATCCACCGCCAACCCATATCACATCCATGCTATCCTATCTCAGTTTTTTCAGTGCTTGTGCCCTGAAATCTCCTCTTTCTCTTTCATACTAGTTGTAGGGATTCCTTTCAGCCAACTTTTGCTTGGGTTTTGGGTGACAGACATTTTGTTTTTTAGTTGTATTTTTGAAATTGTTATGCACAGCAGCAGATTAGCTGTGTTTACCTACACCACCATCTTTGTTCCCCTTATTGCAGTTTTAGATTGTTTCCATGATAACTAATTATGTTGACCATCTTTTCATGTGCTTGCTGACCATTTAATATCTGCTTTTATGAATTATCAGTTCAAACTTATTCCCCCATTTGAATTGCATTCTCTTATATATTAGAGCCACAACAGTGTTTATATCAGCGTCTCTCAACCTGTGGGCCACGATCCCTTTGGGGGTCAAATTACCCTTTCTCAGAGGTCACCTAAGACCATCGGAAAACACGGATATTTACATTATGATTCATAAAAGTAGCAAAATTACAGTTATTAAGTAGCAACGAAAATAATTTTATGGTTGGGGGTCACAACAACATGAGGAACTGTATTAAAGGGTCGAGGCATTAGGAAGTTTGAGAACTACTAGTTTATATAATTGGAATATAAGTCTTATCCCAGATATAACATTACAAATATTTTATTTTATCCTACAGTCTGGCTTTCAATTATCTGTTGTGTGTGTGGTTGTTGTTTTTTAATTGTTGACACTATTACATATGTCCTCCTTTTCACTTCCTTTGGCCACCTCTACCCAGGACACGCCACCCGTACCCTGGCCTTCACCACTCTGTTGTCTGTGTCCATGGGCCGTGTATATATATCCTGTGGCTATCTTTCCTATTTTTATGCAGTTCCCACCCTCACTTCCATACCCTCTGACCTCTATTGGACTTTTCCATGTATCCATGCCTCTGGTTCTTTTTTTCCCCCCAAGCCAAACTGTTTCCAGCTTTATTAAAGATACTTTTCATAAGCAATCATAGTATTTCATGCAGGACATGAGCTGACAATCATCAACAGTATACAATAACTTTCAAACTCCCTTCCTCTATGAACTACCAAAACTAGAAAGCCACCATAAAACCCGGTGCAGTCTTCATCTGATGCTCTGAATAAGGAAAGTTTAGAGTGAGGGTTGACATTTCACACTGAGCATATTATTTAACTTTCCATAAGCCAACCCTGACTTTCAGGACATGAAATGAAAATAGCTGAGAATATCAATGTGTACATCCACAATCAATAAAGGACCTGCTATTCTTTTGAGGGAGGCCATCTCAATGGTGACACTGAAAAGGTCAGATTGCCCAACATGCTGGAAATCAGTTTTTTGGGGTCAAGTCCCAATAGGTCTCTGACCTTGAGAAAGCCAAAGTCTTTTGAGTCCCAATTTCAATGTCAAATAGTTCCTTATGTGTACATGTCAGCCATGATATTTCAGATCTGGTTGGTGGACAAATGGTGATGCAGGTCCGACCGTGCCTGATTTGGTCCTGGGCATCCTTCACCAACACTCAGCTGCTGTCTGCTGGTATGGTGAGGGGTCGTCAGCATGTTCCATCTTTGAATTGTGTCTCTTCTCTTTTCATGGATAGAGCAATTCTGTCTATTCCTCTCTGTTACAGGATTCAAGATGGTCTCGGAGTTGTTTTCTGAAAATATACAAATATATTCTTGACCAAAAGTTAATAAAGGGATATTTTCTTTAAATTTGACTTGGGATTCTTTTTCATTTTTTCCCCCAAATAATTTTCCTCTGGCTTATTTTAACACCATGTGTTTATGTTCATGGATATATTGCTGTTAGTGTTTCAAATGAAGGTTATATTTTTTAGTACAAATTTTTTAGATGTAAATTATCCTCAGGATATTTTTCCTTACATGATATTCTTCCACTGTCACCCCCTTTTTTAATTTAAATAATAGGAGACTTTTGGAAATTTGATAATGTAGTCTTGATAACTTTTACATTTTAATTATTTGTGCTTCACTAAGACTGCTTTAAGTTCATAACATGTTGTGCAATTTTACCACGAGATGCTCTGCCAATAAGAACTTTTAAAAATATATATTTTGTTAGATTTTCCACAGAGAGGAAGGGAGAAGGATAGAGAGCTAGAAATGTTGATGAAAGAGAAACATCGACCAGCTGCCTCCTGCACACCCCCTACCGGGCATGTGCCTGCAACCAATGTACATGCCCTTGACCAGAATCGAACCTGGGACCTTTCAGGTCTATCCACGACGCTCTATCCACTGAGCCAAAACAATAAGAATTTTTGTTAACACTTTAGGAACAGCTTTTTGTACAGTACAATCATTTTTTCTATAATATTCATTTATTTCCATTAGCCACATTAATGTCATCTGAGAAATTGGCTACTATTCATCTGTCAAACTCAACACTCTAGCAACAATCTTATTTACCATGTGTGTATTAGTGGAATTGATTATTTGCCTTCTTGAGAAGGGCCTGAGCATTCCTGCTACTAGGCTGGACTTGGATATTAAAAACCCACTTGCCCACACCATGGGTACAAACCTCTCAAACAAGTCTTGTTGCAGTGAGAGGGCAGCTGCTGTCAGCCAAGTCTCTCTGTTACCTGGGTCCCAATTTGAGCTGTGCATGGGAAACAAAGCATCCATAAGGGTAGGAGACTTCCCTCAGAATGGGAGAAGGTTCAGGCACCTGCCACGTTGTAGGGGGTGGGAGGTGGTAAGGGTCTGTGCCTCACCTCTGTTGATCCCCAAGTTTTCTCCTGATAGCCCCTCTGAGACTGTGCCTGTCTTAGGTTGTTCCTTCCGTAAGGAATCTTACCTGTCTCTGGCTAACCAGTCATCTTCCGGGGCCAAGCAGCATGATGTGAGGTTTGGTTCTATCTCCTTGGTAGCCTGTGCCCCCATGGGCTCCATGCCAAGCACCTGCCTCAGGAATCTGTCGCCTGCTGGTGAGGCTCAGACATTGATCTAATATTTTTGGGAACCCATGTTTCTTCTTCAGAGAGGGCCCAGCTCCCGCATTGGGCAGGCGAGAGATCCATGGTACCAGCCACCATGGTGCTTCAGCCTCAGCATGAACTGAAAGGTCAAGCAACAGTTGTGGGCACCTGGACCATGAGAAGAGGTTCATTTTTGACCCAAAGGGCAAGACAGGTCAATATAGAATGCTCAGGTGTCTTCCCAGGAGGCCCTCTGCACAGTGGAAGGGATGAAGTCCTTTATGTCGTTTTTAAATTGCTGCCAGACATTCAAAGTATTGGTTTACATGTTTGTTTGAGATAATTGTACAATATGCTGTTGTAATTCTAAAATATCTAGAGCTGTGTTATCTTGTCTCCAAGCACCAACAATATATATATATATATATATATATATATATATATATATATATATATATAAAATAAATGATTTTTTATTGATACCCCATGGTACAAGGTACTATTATAGGTAATGGGGATAACCCAAATATGGAAAAAATTATAATGACCTTGTAGAATAATATCATGTAAGGATATTCTTTACACTAGGCCATGGAAATTCCATTTTAAACTGGCTGTCAATTTCTTTTTGTATAGACAAGGTCTTTGTTTCATTTTCTATACCTCTCCCAGGAGGAAGTAGTGATGGTTCCTTCCTTTGGTGTCCTCACAAGCCAGAAGCCTCTATTTAATTTTACACACAAAGGAGCAGTGGTTTAATTTTGTCTTATACAGAAGGGCAGATGGGTGGTGACCCCTAAGTAATTATACTTCCTTGTCTTACCTGTGATCCTCCTGGATGACCAAGGTGTTTGGTATCATCAGCGATTACTTTGGGCAGGAGGATCAAAACAGGTAAGGGCTCCCACCTGTGAAGGAATAGGAATATAAATCCAGAAATATTTACCCAATAGCCCCAGATTATATTACTGTATATTACCGTACAGCAGATTCCTGCTAGCATGGCAATAAAGGTGTTCTCAGGTGTTCTTGGGGTTCCAGTTACCTCACACTTTCTTCTCTCTCTCTCTCTCTCTCTCTCTCTCTCTCTCTCTCTCTCTCTCTCTTATTATTATTATTATTATTATTATTATTATTTTACATATGTGTTCTTATCCTCTACCCTCCACTCATACTTCACCTCCATGTTATCTGTGGCCATTGATGAGGCTCATATGTATGCCCACAAGTCTGTTGGTTGATTTCTCCCCCTTACTCCCAGCGATCCCCTCCTTCCCTGGGGTTTGAGGTTCTGAACAGTCTCTGGGTCTGTTCTTGTTCGTCGGTCTATGGCGTTCACTATATTCCATAAATGAGTGAGATCATGTAATGTTTATCTTTCTCTGCCTGGATAATTTCACTTAGCATAATGGTCTCCATCTCCATTCATGTTGCTGCAAATGGTAGGAACTCTTTCTTTTTTACCGCAGCATAGTATTCCATTGAGTAGATGTACCAGTTTTTAATCCATTCATCTGCTGATGGGCATTTAGGCTGTTTCCAGATCTTAGCTATGGTGAATTGAGCTGCTATGAACAGAGGGGTGCATATATCCTTTCTGATTCGTGTTTTTAGTTTCTTGGGATATATTCCTAGAAGTGGGATCATTGGGTCAAATGGGAGTTCCATTTTTAGTTTTTTAAGGAACCTCCATACTGTTCTCCACAGGGGCTGGGTGAGTCTGCATTCCCACCAGCAGTGTAAAATAGTTCCATTTTCTCCGTAACCTCGCCAACACTTGTCGTTTGCTGATTTGTTAATCATAGCCATTCTGACTGGAGTTTTTATCAAGAAAGGGTGTTGGATTTTGTCAAATGCTTTTTCTGCATCAATTGATAGGACTATGTGATTTTTTAATCTCTCAATTTGTTTATGTGCTCTATCATGTTTATTGATTTGTGAATATTGTACCATCCTTACATCCCTGGGATAAAACTTACTTGGTCGTGGTGTGTGATCTTTCTTATGTACTGCTGGATCTGATTAGCTAGAATTTTGTTGAATATTTTGGCATCTATGTTCATGAGGGATATTGGCCTGTAATTCTCTTTCATTGTGTTATCTTTATCTGGTTTTGGTATTAGGGTGATGCTGGCTTCATAGAAGGAGCTTGGAAGTGTTCCTTCCTCTTGAATTTTCTGGAATAGTCGGAAGTTGGTAAAACTCCCCTGTGAAGCCATCTGGCCCTGGGCTTTTGCTTACTGGAAGCATTTTGATGACTGCTTCAATTTCATCCATAGTTATCTGCCTATTGAAAATTTTAGTATCTTCTTAAGTTTTGGAAAGTTGTATTTTTCTAGGAATGTGTCCATTTCCTCCAGGTTGTCTAGTTTATTAGAATAGAGTTGTTCATAGTATTTTGTAACAGTACTTTGTATTTCTGTGGGGTCTGTTGTTATTTCACCTCTTTCATTTCTGATTTTGTATATTTGGGTCCTCTCTCTTTGCTTTTTGGTGAGCCTGGCTAGAGGTTCATCAACCTTGTTTATCCTTTCAAAGAACCAGCTCTTGGTTTTATTGATCTTTTGTATTGTTTCTTTGGTCTCTGGGTCATTCATTTCTGCTCTGACCTTTATTATTTCCTTCCTTCTGTTCACTGTGGGCTTTTCTTGTTGCTCTCTTTCTAATTCTTTGAGTTGTTGAGTTAGATTATTTATTAACCCTTTTTGTTGTTTTTTGAGCTAGGCCTATAGAGCTATACACTTCCCTCTTAGGACTGCTTTCATTGTGTCCCATAGGGTTTGCAGTGTTGTGTTTTTATTGTCATTAGTCTCCAGGATGTTTTTAATTTCTTCTTTGATCTCATTGATAACCCAATCATTGCTTAGTAGCATGCTATTCAGCTTCCAGGTGTTTGGATTTTTTGGAACGTTTTTATTGTAGTTTATTTCTAATACTATGCCATTGTGATCTGAGAAAATGCTTGATCTGATTTCAATCTTTTTGAATTTGGGGATACTTTGTTTGTTACTCAATATGTGGTCTATTTTTGAGAATGTTCCATGAACACTTGAGAAGAATGTATATTCCTTGGCTTTGGGGTGAAATTCTCTGAAGATGTCAATTAGGTCCATCTGGTCTAGTGTGTCATTTAGGATTGCTGTTTCTTTGCTGATTTGTTGTCCAGATGATTTACCCATTCATGTCAGTGGTGTATTAAAGTCTCCTACTATGATTGTATTTATGTCTATCTCCCCCTTGATGTCTTGCAGGAGATTTTTTATGTATTTTGGTGCTCCCACATTGGTGCATATATGTTTACCAGAGTTCTATCTTCTTCTTTATATACATATATAATTGATTTTTTACAGAGAGGAAGAGAGAGGTATAGAGAGTTAGAAACATTGATGAGAGAGAAACATCAATCAGCTGCCTCTTTCACCTCCACCCCCCCCCCAAATTGGGTTTGTGCCCACAACCAAGGTACCCTTAACCAGATTCTAATCTGGTACCTTTCAGTCCACAGGCTGACGCTCTATCCACTGAGCCAAACCGGTTTCGGAGAGTTATGTCTTCTTGCTGAATTGATCCCTTTAGTATTATGTAGTGGACTGCCTTATCTCTTGTTACTGCCTTTATTTTGAGGTCTATTTTATCTAATATCAGTATGGCAACCCCAGCTTTTTTTTCCATTTCCGTTTTTCTGAAAAATGTTTTTCCATTCCTTCACTCTCTGTCTGTGTGAATCCTTTGCTCTAAGGTGGGTTTCTTGTAGACAGCAGGTATATGGGTCATGTTTTCTTATCCATTCAGCCACCCTATGTCTTTTTACTGGTGCATTTAATCCATTTACGTTTAATGTTACTATTGATAAGTACCTGTTTGTTATCATATTTTTCCTTAGCGTTTGGGTTTCATCTTGCCTTTCTCTTTCTTCTTTTTACAGCAGTCCCTTTAGCATTGCTGGCTTGGTAGTGATAAATTCTCTTAGTCCTTCTTTGTCTATGAAGCTTCTGATCCCACCATCAATTTTGAATGATAGCCTTGCTGGGTATAGTATTCTTGGATTCAGTCCCTTGTTTCACACCACCTTGTATATTCCATTCCATTCCCTCCTGTCCTGTTGTGTTTCTGTTGAGAAATCAGTTGCTATTCTAATAGTATATCCCTTGTATGTAATTTTCTGTCTCTCTCTTGCAGCCTTTAAGATTCTTGCTTTGTCATTGGTGTTTGTCAATTTAATTACGATGTGTCTTGTTGTCAGTCTTTTGGGGTTCAATTTGTTTGGGACTCTCTGTACTTCTCAGACTTGGATGGTTTTTTTCTTGGCAATATCAGGGAAGTTTTCTGTCATTATTTCTTCCAGGAGGCTTTCTTGCTTTTCTTCTTCTTGTTGTATCTCTATTTTTCTAATGTTTCGTTTTGAGTTGTCCCAGAGCTCCATTCAGCTCTCCTCTTGCTTTTTAAGTCTTCTTTCCAGTTGCTGCTGTGTTTGTATGGTTTTTTCCTACCTTGTCTTCTACTTCACTAATGTGGTCCTCAGCCACTTCTAGCCTATTTTTAAGACTTCCGCTGTGTTTTATATTGCAGCTATGTCATTCTTCATATCTTCTTGGTATTTTTTCATGTTGGTGACATTCTCATTCAGCTCCATGTAATTCTCATTGGGTTGTGTGTAATTGTCATTGAGTTGTGTGCATTTATCCTCTAGCCGTTTAAACATCCTTATAACCATTACTCTGAATTCTGTCTCTGGTAAGCTGCTAACTTTGAATTCATTTAACTCCCTTTCTGGTGATTCCTCTTTCCCTTTCTTTTGTGGATTGCCTTTTGTCTTCCCATGTTTTCCTGCAGTGTTTTAATTGTAGATCCAATTGCCTTCCTTCCCAGGTTCCTTTGGGGATGGTGCTACTGGTGTAATTTCTCAGTTCCCCTGGGCTTGTTAATCTAGTGTAGCTCCCTTCTCAAGCTGTTCGGGTTCTCTTGATGTAGATCTGTAAGCTTGGGAGGTACAAGTGTAGTGTCTACAAGTCAGCTGATGTGGAAGGAGTTTCTTAATTTTTGCTGTCTTGCACCCTTAATTGTAATCACACGTACTCTGCAGGCACTCGCAGTGGTCCCCAGGAACCGTCTGTTGGGGTGTTGTGGTTCAGGGGACCTGCTACTGGAAAGGCATGGCTGAGGTGCCCAGAGATACGCAGTAGTGGGATGGGCGGACCCAGCTATTGTTGTTGCACTTGTGGTGAATAGGTGCTGACTCCCAGTGATGGTTCACTGGAAAACCCACGTTAGATTGCCAGTGAGGTGAACTAAATGACTCTGAAGGGCCCTAGCAGTGTAGTTGTGCAGTTGAGGTGCCTGTGTGTCAGTATCTAGGCCATGTGAATTCAAAGCTTCTACTGCTGGATGGGTGTGCACTTCCTGATTGTTCAAGATCACATCCAAGGCAAGTTCACTGTGGCTCCCACTACAGAGGTCTTCTGGAACCTCACTTCTGCAGTGGTGTATCCACAGATATGCACTCTCAAGGCTCTGAGCTCCGATGAACACCTAGGGGTCCAGGTACTCTGTTGAGCAGCTGGGCTAGCCTCCAAGAAAAGGGCATTCAGAATTTCCACTGCAGGGTCTTGAGTCCTCATCTGTATGGAATCCATTCTCGGGTGCTCTTGGTGTCTCCCGCACACTGCCCCAAGATAGATGTCCAAGCCAGGATTGGGATGTCCCATTGTCTATGGGATTGAAGTAACGAGTGCCCCAGGATAGGCGCACAACCCTGGGGTGGGGTGTTCTTGCTTGTCTATGGAGTTGGGTTGCGAATGGGCAGAGCCTTCACAAGCCTGCTAACAAGTGAATCCAGGGATTTGCTGTCCAGCGCTAGTGGACGTGAGGGGGCATGAGTGGGCATATCAGGTGTGAACCTGTTAACACACGAGTCTGAGCGTTGAGGCAAGGGGGGTGAAAAGGGGGTGCAGGAATGAGCCCAAGGAAGCACGCAAACCACGGTCTTGCTGCTGGGCGAGAGCAAGTGTGAGGGGCGGCGAATGTGTGAATCCGGGCTTGAGGGGAGGTGAGAGGGAGGTAAAGGGGTGGGCAGGCATGAGCCCACAGAAGCATGCGGACCGGTGTCTGGCTCAGGTGCAAACCTGTGAATATCGGCAATCCAGGGTTTTCCTATCCAACCTGAGCAGAGGTAAGGGGGGAGGGGCGAGAACAAGTGGGGTGGGGCAGATGCACAAACCCGGGTTTTGTGGTTGGCGAGGGGGAGGAGGAGCTGCACTTACAGCTGCTGCGATCAGCATATCTTTGGATGTGGAGGGCCGCCAGTCTGCAGCTGGCATAGCAGGATAATGGCTGGAATTTGTGCTGGGTTGCGGGGCTGTTCCAAGGACTGTTTTAAACTGCTGCATCACACAAAAATTTCAAAACTACAACTAAAAGACAAAGAAGGACATCATCCAGAACCACAGGAAAGCTGGCTGAGTGGAAATTCTACAACTCGAAGGGATGAGAAAAGTTCATGGAGAATCAAAGGAGCTGCAAAAGATTAAGGTATGGAGACACATGCGCAGAGAGGAAGGGCAGCTGAGTGCCTGGCTGGCTTTCTCTGCTAGGAGGGTGAAGCAAGTTCCTGACTGCACTGAAGCCCAGTTCTGAGTGCACAAAACCCTAATACTGAGCGAGACCCTATAAACCCTGGCTCTTACAGGACGCGTCTGGACTGACAGGAAGAGAGAGAGCATATGGAAACTTGTAGGGGAGGGGGCAGAAAGCAGGAGTCTGGAAGCACAGTCACAAGTGTGTGCAGAGAGGACTGACTGCTGAGTGTGCTACTGACTTTCTCTAGCGGGAGAGAGACAGAAGTTCCCAATTGCGCTTAACTCAAGTTCCCAATGAGAATCTGGGAATCCAGATTCATTGGAAAAGAAATTGAACTGTCTGGCAGTGGGTGAAACTTGAGGGTGGCTTTATCTCAGAGGTGATGCAGAATTTATTGAGGGACACTGAGAACCAGGGGCCTCATAGGGGAGGGCTAATGGGAAGCCAAGACTGTCTGCTCAGCCCTGAGACTCCACCCCATCCCAGCTGAGCACAGAGGCTTTTGCAGTTTTGCAAGACTTATATCATAAGGCTGGCTCCAGCACAGAAGTTCTCCCAGTGTAGGTACAGTTTATCCTCACAGTCAATTTCTCCCAGTGATACCAACAACAATGAAGACGTAACTACAAGACTGTAAACACAGTCCACAAAAAGGTGCACCAAGAGTATCCAAATCAGGTAACTGGGGAGGCCGAGACACTGGCCCATATGGAACACCTGGCACACAGAGCCACTCTACAAACTCAGGGGAGAAGACAAAATGCAGAAAAAGAAACAGATCACAAACAAAAGAAGTGGAGGAAAGCAAACGAATGGATATAGAGTTCAAAACCACAGTTATAAGGTTTTTCAAGAATTTCCTAGAAAAGGCCAACAAATTTAGTGAGACCCTCAAGGATATAAAAATGAACCAACTAGAAGTTAAGCATACACTGACTGAAATAAAAAATATTATACAGAGTCCTAACAGCAGACTAGAGGATCACAAGAATCAAATAAAAGATTTGAAATACAAAGAAGCAAAAACCACACAACCAGAAAAGAAAAAAGAAAAAAGATTCCAAAAATTTGAAGATAGTGTAAGGAGCCTCTGGGACAACTTCAAGTGTACCAACATCTGAATTATGGGGGTGCCAGAAGAAGAGAGAGAGCAAGATACAGAAAACCTATTTGAAGAAATAATGACAAAACTTCCACCACCTGGTGAAAGAAATAGACTTAAAAGTTCAGGAATCACACAGAACCACAAACAAATGGAATACAAAGAGAACCACACCAAAACACATTATAATTAAAATTCCAAGGGGAAAGACAAAGAGAGAATATTAAAAACAGCAAGATAGAAACAGTTAGTTACCTACAAGGGAGTATCCATATGATTGTCAGTGCAGCAGCACTAAGGATGTCTGAATGAGTGGGCCTAAGCCATCAGTTGGACATCCTCCAAGGGCTCCCAGACTGTGACAGGTCAGGATGAGGGACCCCACCAAAGGCATGAATTTTGTGCTCCAGGCCTATAGTATATTATATAAAACAATGAAATAAAAAAATTGAGAAGGCTTGCATCTTTTTGATGCTGTTGTTAATCCTGAAGATATTATTTCCATTGCTTTTCTGAGAGTGCAAAAGAGAAGGTAGAAGGAAGAGTGGGAAGAAAAGAGGGAGGTGGGGAGGGAAAGAGGGGTAAGGAGAAAAGGACAAAAAGAATGGGGGGAAGGGAGGGGAGAGAAAAAGAGAAACATCAGTGTGAGAAATATTCACCCACACACAACCCAACAGGTTGCAGGGAACGAACCTAAAAACCATAGTTCAGCCCTTGTTCAATAATTTATGACCCTTTCCTGTGGGTGTAAAAAGCTCTAACCACTAAACACACCTGCCAGGGAAGAGACTTGCATCTTTATTACTCTTACCACCACCACCACCACCACCCCCTTTTTTTTTTTTTTAATGTGGCTGACACTTTCTAAGTGCATGACAGAGGCTAACTGAGTGTTTTTCTTTCCACAGTGATGGAGACAGAAGACTCCATGTCTGATGAGCCCCTTGTTAAAGGACAAAGGGGGCAGGATCTCCAAGAGATGCTAAGAGAAGTAGGACTGGCAGTTGAGTACTGGTTGCCAAAGCTGCAGGAACACCTGGGTGTGACCAGTGCACAGGCCTTACAACACATAGAAGAAGAAGACCTCCAGAAGCTCAAATCCCAGGCACAACATTCCTGGGAGAAAAGGGCCCTGGAGAAGCTACTTAACTCAAATACCCTTTCAAAGATACAGGAGTCTCAGGTGAAAATGAGAAAGGAAGAACTGAAGAAGGCCCAACAGGCACTGCAGGGGCTAAGAGACTTATTATCAGAAGTGAGGCAACGACAAGAAGAGGCAGTGAGGAATAAGGAGGCAGAGCTAAGACAAACATTGGAGATTCCCAAAGAGTACTGGCCACCCCCTGAAAAATCCTTAAGACAGGTGATAGAACACATGCAGGAACAACTCAACCTCATGGAGGGCACACTGTCTCACAGGCAAAACCTCTCCGATAGAGATCTCCTGAGATGGGCATCTGGAGGGCTGGCCCTGCAGGGAATTTACAAAACCAGCTCACACAGCAGCCTTCTAGAGAAGAGAGAGGAGCTACTCAGTCTCCCCAAAGAGTTCTTACTCTTTGGTCCTGATCAAGGCACACGGATGGAAACCAAGGAATTTGCATCTTCTCAAGAAGAATCTGAGTTCAACTATATGACAGAGAAGTTGGGCTTCAGTTTAATTGCCTCAACCAAGGGAGGAGGTTTTGGATTTAGCGTGGAAGCTGGTATGGAACACAATAAACATTCGGAATACAAGGAAGCCCAACAATCACGGTCTGAGCACTCCTATTTCTGCTCTACCAAGTTCAGCTATGTCCCACTTGCCTCCTGCCACTTTTCCATGGATCAGCTCCAGTTCTCCAAGGCTGCTCTCCAGGAACTGAAATGCATTGAAGACATTCTGCGTCAGCCTGCAGACCCAGACAGACTCCCCTTGCTGAAGCACAGGATTGAAGCTTTCTTCCATAGGTTTGGCTCTCATGCCAACCAGGGCCCTCTGCACCTGGGAGGAATCTACTGGTGGAAAGCCATATCAGAGGGTTTCCGAAGTGAGCAGCTGGCAGAAGTAAAACAGCAGTCAGCAGAGGCCCTGAATGGTTACATCAGGGGCAGCTACAGTTGCTTTGGAGTGAAGGTTGCTGCAGGTGTGGATGGATCAGGCTCTCATTCAGAAATGTCCACCCAAAGTACAACCTTCCAAAATCTCCAAACCAAAGTTGAATTATCTGAGGCTCAGACAGGTGGCCCACCAGAAGCAAATGGCTTTCTCCATTGGAAAGCTGGCCTAATTGCCAATAATCAAACCTGGAGTGTCATCGACCGGGGACTTCAGCTGGTGCCTGTTTGGGACATCATCCTTTCCAACCACAGAAGTGATTTTAAGGATCCATTTCAGGTAGCTAGCTTACTGAAAGATAGCTACACTGCTCTGACTGGCATCACTGCCCAGACCCAGGATGGAGAAGACTTATTGAGTGTTGGGAAGGAGGTGAGGGTTTTCCTAGAGGATGTGAAATCTTGGGAGGTATCTGACCCTGAAGAGCAGCTTCAAAAACTGATAAACTTCATGCAAATGTTGAGTCAAAAAATGAAAAGTTATGACACTTGGGTTAATATTTGCCTCACAGATTGGGGTCTGCAGACTTATCTGGTAAACATTGTTGACTTTTGCAAAAAGTCTTCCATCTATGACAATAAATTTATTAAATCTCAGTTGCGCAGCCTTTTGGATCCTCACATCTACAGGGTGAGTAACTTTCCTCAGGCTCATTCCATCATGCAGTGGGTCTTCCAGCCAGAGTCAGAAGAAGAGCACATCAACATCTTCCAATTTTCTGAATTAATTAAAATCTTAAAGAAAACCCAAAATGACCTCATGGAAGCCATGGCCAAACCTGAGTCTGCAGAAACAGTGGAAGAAGCTCGAAGAAAGGCCACTTATGAGGTCAGTTTGTCTCTTGGCTCCTTCTTGAACTACCTCCAAGAAACAAATCAGCCAGACACACAGCTCTTGCTACTCTCCATTGCAGCGGGTGCAGGGTATCATGTGGTAAACAATAAGTTTCAGTATCTCCTGGGGTGTGAGGAGTTGGACTTCCTACAGAATAAATTGCAAACTGCCCACGATATATACCAGGAGCTCAAAAATCTTTGCATGTATAGAGCTCAGGCATTCCTGGTGCTCACAGGTCTGACAGCTACAGTTGGAGTCATGGCTGTTCCTCCAGAAGAAAAAACACAACGCTTAGCATTAATAAGGCATGTCATGGGCCATTTTTTGTCAGATGAAGTTGTCTGTGTCCTCTCCAAACCTGGAGCAGATCAAGATTGGGAAAACCTAGAAAAAGACTTGGGATTGCTCATTGATGGTAATTATGAAGCTACCATCTCTTCCTTGCAAATGGATGAGATCAGAAAAAACTTGCAAAGTATTTTCCATGAAAAGAAACAATCCCATGATCCACATGATAATGGAAGTAGCAAACTGGAAGGCATAGAACATACAGCTTTCCTAAACTTACTTCAGTGTCTAGGCCTAGAACATTACTACCCAAAAAAAATGAGCAGAGCTAGCTTCCATCTGATTAGCAACAACTCTGTATACAACACCCAACCCAGCAATGAAAGGGAGCTTCCCTTATATTTTCTTCAGAAGCTACAAGTGCTAGATTATGGGGTGAGATACCTAGTCTTCAGAAATGAAGACAAAACACAGAATCAAGTCTATCCAAGTGCCTCATATAAGGAAATTGAGGATTTTGATCCATATGAAGACTTGATTGAAGACAGTAATACTCCCAATAATCCTTCAGATACTAACCCTAGGCCCCATATTCACCCTATGGATATTCAGATGGCAATTCTTCACTGTGCAGATGATTTTGCCAGACAGTATATTTTGTCCAAACTTTCCATTTGCCAGTTTGCACTCCCTCTTCTCATACCTAATCCCTGCAATTCTCAAATTGAATTCTCTCTCTGGTCTCTCAGTCAAATTAGAAGGAGCTGGCAGGAAGCAAGGAAATCACCAAGAGAGGAGAAGATCAATTACAAGAATAAGCAGATGTGTAGAGTCTCTATCCCCATTGTGTCCTTTATCAGAGTGGGAAATGGCTTCTCTGCTTCCAAATCTCAGATCATGAACTGTCTTCTCAGTAAACGTAAACATGATGTCTTTTTCCACCGACATTGCAGAGGGAGCACCAAAGACTGTCTCTTGATGGGGGGAGTGGTGGAAATCTGCTGGTTCTGCCCTGGAGGAGAAGATGAGGACAGATTTAATAACTGTCTGACCTTCACCAATCTTCATGGAGATGCAAAGGAACATAAGAAGCAACTCACCTTCCTGCAGGAAATATCTTCTCTCATTGTTGTCCTGATGTCAACTTCTGATGACAATAAAGAAAACCGAAAAATTGTTCGTGATCTGAGTCAATCACCTAGACCTTTGATATGTTTACTTGATAATAAAGAAAAGAACATGACCAATAATTCTAAACAAAAAGTGATGGTTGGTCTCAAGAACAGAAATGAGGCAGAATTAACAGAGGAGCTTGTTACTACAATCAGATGTTTGCTTGAGCTCTCAGACACTGCTCTCAGCTTAGAGGACTGTACCCCAATAGCTCGCAAGCAAGGATTCCTTATTGATGAAGACCATCGAGACTGCAAGGAAGCCAAAGAAAAGGCAGAGGTCCTAATAGCTCTACTGAGAGATATGAATATTTCTCAGGTGAAGGAAAACTTAATGCCCCTTCAGGGACACCTATGGCATCTTTGGTGTAAAAAGGACAAAGAACTCTATCATCTAAGTGAAAAGGGGAATCGAAGCATTGAACAACATAAGAGTGAGATTGAGACAGAAAAGCAAGGAATACGGAAAGAACAGTTGAAAAGAGCCTTTCCTCTCAATGAATTAATGCAATCTGTCCTTGAAATTCTCCAAAATCACTCAGAAACTCAAACCACACACTACTTTTTGCAATGGCTGAGTGTGTTTTTGGACAACCTGACTGCAGAACACTTGGAAAAACTGAATGAAAAGAAAAATAATTTGTGGTCACTGATACAAACAGAAAAGCAAAAGGCACCAAAGAGCACTGACCTAGAACGCTGGCAAAAAGAGATAGAAGCTATCTCCACAGAGATTAGTGACTGTACATTGGGAATTGAGCAACTTCTCAGAGAAGTTAGTCAGATCTATGAAGCTCTGGAAGAAGCTTCCCCCACTAAAAATACCCTTTATCTCTCCCTTCCCCAGATTGCTGCAGATCTGATGACATCTGGTGTTCCCATTGAGCTGATGGATGGGGATGCTTCATATGTGCCTGTAAAGTGGGTGGCAGCTGTTTTTGACAAGGTCTCTGAGAAACTTGGAAACAAACGGCTGTTTGTCCTCTCTATCCTTGGCCTACAGAGCTCAGGGAAGTCCACCCTGCTGAATGCACTTTTTGGGCTTCAGTTCACTGTCAGTGCTGGCAGGTGTACCCGGGGGGCCTACATGCAGCTCCTGAAAGTCGAGGAGACGTTCACAGAGGAAATGGGCTTTGACTTTGTGCTTGTTGTGGACACAGAAGGCCTGCGGGCCCCAGAACTCAGCCATAAATCCAAAAATCGTGACGATGAGTTGGCAACCTTTGTCATTGGACTTGAAAACTTGACTCTGATCAATGTTTTTGGGGAAAACCCATCAGAAATGCAAGATATTCTACAAATAGTTGTCCAAGCCTTCATGAGAATGAAACAAGTAAAAATCTCCCCCAGTTGCGTTTTTGTCCATCAGAATGTGGGTGAAGTCACAGCTAAAGACCAAACAATGGAAGGAAGGAGACGGTTAGAGCAGAGACTAGATGAAATGGCGGCAACAGCAGCTGAGCAAGAACAGTGCTCAGATGTAACCCGCTTTGCTGATATCATTCAATTTGATGTCAATACTCATGTCTACTACTTTGCTCACCTCTGGGATGGCAATCCCCCAATGGCCCCTCCCAATCCTCGCTACAGCCACAATGTCCAGGACCTGAAAAGGAGAATTCTTATGGCTGCCAAACAGGAGTCTAGGGGCAGCATCATGAAGATAACAGATGTGAAGCTGCGAGTTCAAGATTTGTGGAGAGCCCTATTGAATGAGAACTTTATTTTCAGTTTCAGGAACACCCGAGAGGTCGTGGCCATGACCAAATTGGAAACTATGTATAACTACTGGACCTGGGAACTGAGGAGTCATGTGCTAGCTTTGCAGAACCAGCTCATCAACCAGATTAAGAATGGCAAAATCCAGGAACTGAAAATAAGCACACTTGAAGCTCAGGTTACTGAAAAATATAAAGCCATCCAACAAGAACTTGAAAAATATTTTAATGAAGATCAAGAGAGTGAAATAATAATTCAATGGAAAGCAAGTTTTGAAAATAAACTAATACTCCTTAAAGAAGCACTTATTTTTGAGAGCAAAAATAAAGCCGAGGGACATATCAGTTACAAAAAGAATCAAGAAATACTGGATAACAGAAAGTCAAGTTATGAAAAGGAGTTATTGAAAAGAAGTCAAGAATTGGCTTTAACTGTAAAGGATAAAGAATTGAGTGAGGAAGAGCTACATGTCAAATTCAATCAACTTTGGGAAAAGTGGTTCTATGCTGTGTCCTCAAATGTCCCTCCAGTCACAGAGCCTAACATTGATGTGGATTCTGAAAACATCCTTCTGGACTATTTTAAAAAGGAGACAGATGTGGTGAATAGAGTGAAGGAAAAGTCTGTAAAGGAGTTTGAAATCAATTACAAAATACATGTCAAAATGAGCAAATGGTTGCACTTATTACCAAAGAACTTAGAAGTACGTGATAAAGAGTCCATAAAGAGAACTACTGAAGGTATAGTTTTAAGATATACTGAAACTATTAAACACCTCCAAAAGCAGCAGTGTGATTACAATCCAAGTTATTTCCATGAAATCCTGAGAATAATAGAAGAGGGGGTGAAATCTGCACCCACGGAAGACAGATACACATTTACAAGTAAGTACAAAATTGACTTATCTTTTTGTCTATTCCAAAGAGCATCTGAGAATTTTAAGGAGATGCATAGGATATTCAAAAGAGCAAATGATCCTGTAAATTATTTGGAAAGCAAGAAAGATGATTTCTTCATGAGTTTTAAGATCTCTTGTCAAGGAGCAACATCAGTCACAGCATTTGTTGATTTTCTATGGCACAAACTCACTCCTGCTGTCTCAGACACGCTTTGGGAAAAAATGGCCCTTAAAATTGCTGGGGACATGCGAGCTACCTGCCCAGAATTCAATGGAAACAGGGCGAACCTGGAGAAACACGTTCTTATCTCCCTGGCAGAAAACGAAGATTTTGATGATTACTGGAAGTACATTCATAATCCCGAAACATTTTTTAGGAAATATATTCAAAGACACATTGAAAGATATTTTTCAGAACAACGAAGTAATAAAATAAAGACTTTTCTAAAAACGAGTGTAGATGACATCAAGAATGCCATCCTCACAGCTATTCATGAATCCACAGCAATAGCTAAAGATAAAGGCAGCACTGCCTCTGGGTGGTTGGATTTGTTCTGTGACCACTTGGGGAGTAACTTGAACTTCCCGCGAAAAGATCTGGTAAGTATTGAACACCAGGAGATAAAAGATATTGAGTTTCTCAAAGAAGCCATGAGTGAAGCTTTGGATCCCGCAATGATCACAGTGGAACAGGAGTGTCTGAGTAAGCCGGAAGAAGGAATGGTTTCTGACATCCAGAAAATGCTTTCTGAACATCTCTGTGGCTGCTGGAAACAGTGTCCCTTCTGTGGAGCTATCTGTATAAATACAATCCCTAACCATGACGGAGACCACAGTGTTCCTTTCCACCGTCCTCAGGCTATCAGAGGATGGAAGTGGATTAACACAGACCACTTTTCCATTGACTTCTGTACGAGCTTGGTAGCAAGTGATTGTTATTTTATTTTGAAGGATGATTGTGAAATCCCATATAAGAACTATCGACAGGCAGGAGGGGAATATGCCACATGGAGCATCACCCCAGACACATCCACTCAGCCATACTGGAAATGGTTTGTCTGTCACTTCAGATCAAACCTAGAAGAAAAATACCAGAGTAAATTTATAGGTAGAGGTGAAATACCTCACGCATGGACCAACATCACAAAGCAAAATGTGCTTGATGACTTGAAAAAGCAATAATACTCATTGCTCACAAAAGAATACCAGAATTTGAGCAAGAGTCACAGTACCAGAACAATCCAAAAATACTTACTTTTTACAATTTTTTCAAATGAAATGGCTAAATATAAATCAATTAACATTTCAAAAGTTAAATATTTTCTGTTGAAAAGCCTTCCTGTTTCTTTATTTTAATTTTTTGTGGTTGAAAAACAAATTGATAAAATATATTAACATACAATGAAATCTAATAATATCTATTTAAAATTCCTACTTTATATTTTAAGCTATTATTCAGAATGCTTTCTATTTTAAAATATATAATATTATATGCAATCCCAGAGAAAGTTATTTATCTGGAGGGAAATCAAAATCATTAAAGACAGCTATAAATTTCTATAGATTAACAGTATGAACATTTCAAATGAATGTACAGTTCTTGGCTGAATGCTACAAATTGCCTCTGAAATCTTGAGAAAAAAGTTAACCCTTAAATGGAAAAATATTAATGGAAAGATGATTCCCAAACATAGTGATATTTAGACATATGCTGTTCTGGGAAATAGTAACACAGACGTGACAGAGCCTGTATCAATTCAGGAAATATTACTAAGCAAATATAAAAAATTTAGAAATTGAAGTATTATCTTTCTAATGTAAGTAACACCCTCATCTTCTCTGTCACTTTGGCAGTCCCCTGTGCCATGCTTAAGTAAAAATAAATAAACAAAGGTTCATAAGAACTTAGGTATTCAAAGCCTGGTATTTGTAAAAGCTTAAGAAGTACTGGTTTTTGGAACAAGGCTTATGAGCTAGTGAGAAGAGCCACTTTAATCAAGGCTGTCAACAAGGGTCAGATATCATTATGCCATTAATAATTTTAAAAACTATTCCTTTAAGAATCAAATAGCAAAGACTATATAGTTTTTAGATTCTAATTATTTCAATAAGATAATCTTTTATATACTAAAATGTAAGGAATTGCTGATCTCTAAAATAGGCACTTCTGTGACTTTTCACACTGTATGAGTCATAGGATCATAATCAGAATACAAATGAAAAACTCTCTGATGGTAACCAAGAATCACCAATCTGCAAACCTACACCATCTGAAACAATGAGTTATGCTAGGTTCTCAAAGCTAATGACTTAAAGTAATCTTGATACCAAAAAAAAATGTCTTCATGTTGGGAATAAGAGCATCCATGTCTTCCCTTTACAGGCACACTCTATCCCTCCATAGCCAGTGTACACAGACAGTGAACAGCAGTCAAAACCTTGCATTTACAGAGCTGGGAGGTAGTGCTGATTCTATTTTGAACCTCCACAGAGCTTCAAGCATACTCTCAGTTTGAGGTCAAATGACCCATGTCTCCAAAAGAAATGCTTGAACAGAAAATTTATAAAGGAAACAGGTGTTCTAGAACAGTACAGTTTCCCTTTTGTTCTCTGGAACATAGTCTCACTAAGAGTTGGAAGGACATCTGTTATTGTAATATATAGAAATGTTTTAAAATGCTTTAAAAATGTCTAAAATTGATTTTTTTTTAAAGTTTTAAAATGTTTGAATTACCTTTTTTGAAACTTAAAGTGTGATATTAAGGACACATTCCCTTCTGCTCTCATGTATGTGCATCCCATAGATAAGAATTTGAACTTTAATTACTGACTCAGGGTGACTTGGGGATAACCATATGTGTGAGTAATGTACTCTCCCTAAATAACCACAAAGAGCCCCTCGCCTTGTTTAAGATTATCATGTATGCATGGACATAATTCATTGATAGCCACCTAAACTTCTGCAGGTAGGAACAGGCTCCACAAATGGATTCTGACCAGCCAACAATGCTTGCCTGTTGAGACAGCCACAAAGGTATGCCCCTTTGTCAGTTTGGCAAGCGATGCCGCTCCATTCTCCTCTCCCTTCCAGACTCCAAAAAAATGGCTAGTACCTCCCAATGGAGGCGCAACTAAGTCTCAGGTGAGGAACTCTGGCCCCCTGTATCCGGACCAGACCTGACCGGCTGCTGGGCCCCAGAGAACAGCACCATTGGGATCCCATTAAGCCTGTACCTGCAGTATCAAAAACATATGTAAGTGCCAAAAACAGTTGGCTCAGTGGGTAGAGTGTTGGTCTGAGGACTGAAAGGTCCCAGGTTTGATTCTGGTCAAGGGCATGTACCTTAGTTGCAGACACATCCCCAGTAGGGGGTGTACAAGAGGCAGCTGATTGATGATACTCTCTCATCGATTTTTCTAACTCTCTATCCCTCTCTCTTCCTCTATTTAAAAAGTCAATAAAATACATTTTAAAAAATTAAATTAAAGCTTCTGGTCCTTTTGGTCCTAGGCCTGTCCTTGGTCTTGCTTGCATAGAGTAGCCTCTTTGATAGGAACAACTTAAATGTCCCAACACCTACACAATTAAAATTTATCAAAAGGGACCCCTTAGATAAATACCACAGATCCTTTCCCAAGATCCACTTTGGACAACCTTCTAATATGATCATATTCAAATGGTGGCAGAAACAGAATCCCTTGCATACCATGGAGCATGGTTCTCACAAGACTGCACCCCTTAAAACTGCAATTTCAATTAACATTTGCTGAATGCTTTGTTATTTGTTTAATGATTTTTTAGAATGGCCTTTAAAAGGTATCATGTGCCATATATTCACTTTGATTTTCAAACTAAAATTGTTGTCTATTAATAAAAATCACCTTTGATAAATTCCTCAGACATTTAAGCAGTGTGATTATTACATGAGATTTAGGCAAGTGCATGTGCCTCTGAGGCAGAGTGGTCATCATATGTCTCCAATTCATTCCTGGGTTGCCATCCATCACCTCCCAAAACCTCTGGTCATACACACACTTAAGGAGACTTCCAGCTTGCCTCTGTTGTGCGTGGAACTACCTGGTCTTCAGGGGGGAGTGGGGGAGAAATACTGTGTGGTGCTCCCATCAAGGATTTCCCTGTAAGGATCATCCACATCCTTGACCCAGAACACTGTGATAGAGCACAATGTGGTGAGCACGGCCTTTGTAGAATCCTGAACCAAAAGTGAACATCCAGCTGGACAGCAGCTGATGCCCCAGGACATGCCTGACCCCAGTCTGAAGCCCCCTCTAACCTCTCCACACAGCCACTAGGATGCACAGCAGATTGTCAGTGTCCTCAGGCTGAACCCTCAGGAGGTACAAAAGAACTGCAAGCACCTATTCAAGGTGAACACTAAATCTCTGGGCAGTTCCTTCTACCTGCAGTCAAAGGTGGTCCCAGCAAAGGTGCACCTCCAAGAGGAGATTACAGTACAAAGTGAAAGAGAAAATGATGTCCAAGGTGTGACCCCTTGGCTCCCAGCAACTCTTCCTGCCACCTACAATTTGTAGCTATGTGTCTTTTACACACACACACACACACACACACACACACACACACACACACGAGATTAAGAGGCTGTGCTGAAGGGATTTAAAAAAAAAAAGTACTGACACGAAATAAATGAAAACAGAGGAAAGAGTAGGTAGGAACTTGGTTTTCTGCCATCAAAGAGGGATCAAGATTAAGGTGATTACAATATCATTAGATTGGGGTCAATGGGGAGAAGCCCTCAAAACGAGTGGAGTAGGTGTAGGCATTAGTAGGAAGGAGAATCACAGGATCATCAGGAGTAGGAGGCACTGGGTCCAGGTGTTAGAGGTGATCAGACTTGTGGGTCAATAGAGACAAGGTCAACAGATTGGGACTCTAAGAATACCAGTGAAGTAGAGGACATAAAAACAAGAATTGGGATTACCACACCCATAGATTTTGGGAATTTAAGGAAATAGAAGGCTTTTAGATATGGGACAAGAAAGGTGATAGATTCTAAGACAAAATCAAACTTCACAAATAAGGTGTAAGTTTCTTAAATAAAGATGAAAACTTACACTGCTGTGTTTTTATTTTAACAAAAACACCTTTATTTTCATCTTCAAATAACTTCTTTTTTTCAATGATAAACATGATTAATTTACAAATATGCCCTATTCATTGCCTCTTCAAAGCATTTCTCTTCAATGAGAGTTTTAGCTTCATATAATCCAGACATGGAAAGGTGTGTTATTGGTGTTTTTTTTTTTTCTAGAGAGAGGAAGAGAGAGGGATAGAGGAATAGAAACATGGGTGAGAGAGAACCATCACTAATCAGCTGCCTCCTGCACATCCCCTACTGGGGACTGAACCCACAATCCTGGCATGTGCCCTGACCAGTAACCAAACAAGTGATCCTCTTGGCTCTCAGGTTAAAGCTTAATTACTGAGCCACCCTGGCTAGGTTTGGAAGGTTTAAAAAAATATATTTTGTTGTCATTATGAGACAAAACAGAAACTAGCAAAAATTAAGGGAACCCATTCAGATTCTTCTTTTCCAGGAACCAGCATTGTTATACTATTTCCATTCAGCAAAATCTGGTCTGATTTAGTAATCCTTCTTCCCTTCTGGTGTGTACTTCATTACAGGCAGCAGCTGCAATGGGTTAGTGGTAGCCTTACTACAAGTGGTCTGCCTGCAATCAGGAGTCCTTTTTTGTGTGTTTGCTTGCTTGTTTGTTTGCTTGCTTGCTTGCTTTTTATATATTTTATTGATATGTTACAGAGAGGAAGGGAGAGAGAAAAAGAGCTAGAAATATCGATCAGCTGTCTATTGCATACCCCCCACTGGGGATGTGCCAGCAACTAACATAGTGCCTTGACTAGAATCAAACCTGAAAACCTTCAGTCCATATGCTGACGCTCTATCCACTGAGCCAAACTGGTTCTTTCTCTCTCTCTCTCTCTCTCTCTCTCTCTCTCTCTCTCTCTCTCTCTCTCCAAAAGCAATAAAAAAACATATTTTTCAAAAACAAGGTGCAAAAAGCAAATAAGGGTTGCATAAGATTCCTATACCTGTTGGAAAAGGGAAGCTTTTTTTTTGAGAAGTGAGAGAAAGTAGGCCTTCTAGAAGTGACCAACAGGCAGGAAAGTAAGCAGTGGTCCACATCAAGTTGAGAGCAGTGAATAGGAGCATGAGACAAGGCTGTCAGATAGGTCACTCAGTAGTAAGCAAAAATTAGAGAAAGAAAAACAAGCTGGAGTGTGAAAAAAGATAGATAAAACTGATGAGCAGAACAAAAATAAATTTTTTTATGCATGGCCTTCAGGGTGAGGGTAAGAAGGGTGGGGCCAAAAAGGAAGCCTAGGTCTTGCAAATGGATGCCCTTCTTGCCTCAGTGCATAGTTATTCTGGTCTCTAGAGTCACAATAAAACTGGAAATCTTAATGTAGGGTTTACAAATACACAATTTAAGCCTCACAGCTAATAAATACTGGTCTTCATAATATCACCACACACACTGTCAACCACAAATTTCCCTTGCTCTTCCCCTGCCTCCCATTCAAATGAACTACAGCTATCCATCTTATGGCCTTTCATCTTATTTCTGAAGCCCTACTGAAATTCCTCTGGAGCTACATGGAACTTGTAGGCCCTTCTCTAACCACCAGATGACAGTAAAGAAGCTTATGAGAACAATTCTGATAGATGTTTTCACTCACTGTTGACAATTGAAGCCAGGTCATTCTTTTTTTTTTTGGGGGGGGGGGAGACTGTTCTATGCATAAAAAAGGGGGTCATCCATATATTTTCCCAGCAGATGAAATAATTTTATTTCACCGTTGTCTTTAAAACGACAAAGATACTATGCTCTTCGTATAAAAACATAAGTACATTTAAGTATATTTTCTAGAAAATTAGACCCTCTCAGAAAAAAATGCATCCCATTAATAAGGTTTCAGTGAAGGTGCTTGGAAAGAATTCACATATGCTCTGATTCCTAAAACATACCATTTCACCACTGCACCTTTTAGTTCAAAGTATAGATTATTATCATCAGTACATGTTCCTGTGTTCTCAATCATTGATAATACACATATAGAATGGAGGATTATCACAAAATACTCCATTGGTTCGTCAGCCTTTTCTGCAGGTTCATCAGCAGGTTGAGCAGGCTGTGCCTTTCTCTGTGGCCTTTCTTCAAGGCCTTCCAGCATATGGACTAAATCATAAACTCCAAGTCTTTACCAACAATTCCAATGGAAACATTCTTTGTAGTTTAGGTCCTGTTCTGTAGGAAGTGTCTCTCTTAAAGCACGCAGATTATGCTTAACCAGTTCATTCAAATTGCATTCCATAAACTCAGACATATGTCTATCCAAATAAGTATGAGCTGGTTGAAAATGAGCTCCAATGGACACAAATCTGCTGTCAAAATAGTTAACAGATAGACAGATGTGGAATACAAGAGGGCCCATATCATCATAACCAGGAATAAGCAATCCAACAGTATATGGCCTTTAGCCATAACTTTGTGTTGGTATCTGGCTCTTGCTTCCAATTATAGGTACAAGAGGAGACACAGGAAGAGGTCTGTCAAATGCAAATATGGAATCCAAACACTGCTGGTGCAAAAAAATTACATCACAGTCTAGCCCAGCAGGGGGCAAATTATGGCCCAAGGGCTGGATCCGGCCCCTTAGGCTGTTCTATCCAGCCCGCAGAGCTGAAAGAGCAGAGGGTTCTCTTGCTCTCACTTCCGCTCCTTCACCAGCAGCAGTGTTAACATGGCAATGTCGGGAAACACGGCCGCAGCTCCTTCTTCTGAGTGGGCAGATATAAATCCAGTAGAAGGAACAACCTCTCAATCTTCCAGAGGCTCCTTGTAATACTCACGGACACATCTCCCAACATCACCATGGGAATGCGTAGACACATTATCCTGGTGACATAGGGAGACACTCCCCTGGAGAGCACAGTATCAGAGCCTTTCTGAGGTAAGATTAAGAGCTCTACTCAAATACAATTTTTTCCTGTTCCCACATTCTGTACATCACAATGACTTGTTAATAAAACAACAAAGACTTTCAGCTTTTAGGGCTGGTATCCACTACAGTTTTGTTTTTTTCCCCCCTGCGGACGTGTGCAGCAGGGAAAAAGACACACAGAGGACATGTCACACTAGCCATGCTGTGGCTGCATTTTTTTTGCTGATACATATGTGGTATCAGTAAGGCTGTCCTGGCAACTAACCACATGAGTTAGTGGCAAAACAATGCATTTTGCGCTGCGTTTGCTTCTCCCCCTTGCCCCTATAAAAATGCGTGCTACAGGGCATTTGTGTTAACATGCACCACTGCACATTAGCATCAATGCAAACATGATACAAACCTGTGTACCCTGCATTAACCCTAGATGCGCTGCATTGCAATACTGCACCACACTGCAACGGCAGCATGGCTAGTGTGAACGAACCCTAATTCAGTGGGTTGAACAAAAAGATTGTATAGAAATGTGATGAACTAAAGATTTTATTACAAAATCGCTTAATTTCAGGGTTTCAGAAGTAATTGGACAAATGAAAAACTGAAAATCAAATGTTCATATCTAATACTTGGGTGAAACCCTTTCCTGGTAATGACAGACTGAAGTCTTGTACTTATGGACATCACCAGATGCTGGGTTTTCTCCTTTGTAATGCTCTTCCAGGCTGTCACAGTAGGGGGATATATAAAATATCCTTCCATTTCCAGCTTTTAATAAGAAAAACTGTTGCAATGGGCATTTAAAAGTGGCACTTGGTTGTTTTTATAGAGTCCAGTGGATGCAATCTGACATTGATAATGGGCTTTTTCACACTATGTGCACTGAGGCTGTTTTTTGCCAGTAACGGAAGTGCTAGTGGTAACTACTGGTTTCCCATGTTTTGCATTGCCCTAGCACCTCCCATACAAGTGTGTCTGGAAGACACAGCAATGTGCAGCTATGTGTGTTACCATAAACAAAGGGCCTGTGTGAAAGATACACAGGTTTCCTATGGAGGAAAGTGGTTGTTCTATCTGGTCAGGGTGTGCCTCTGACCCATGTCTGAACGTTTCAGATGATTTTGTTATATATATACATTTTTTAGAAGACCAAAAATGTTATAGTAGAGCAAATTTAAACACTTGTTTTTATACTTTACTGTCTTATTTTAGTAAAGAATTTAATAAGAGAACGGTACTGTTGGTTTTAGCCCAATATTAAACATGAGTGGACCAAAGAAAAGAAAAATGGACAGTGAATGCCAAGTGTTTAAGAGAGAGTGGACAACAAAATATTTTTTCACCGAAGTCCGATCAATCCCCGTATGTCTGATATGCCAAGAAACACTTGCAGTCTTCAAAGAGTACAATCTCAGCCGTCACTTTGCCACAAAGCATGGCAACTATGCTAGCAAGCAGTCACCTCAAGGATGGGAGGCTACTGCACAGAGGTTGGTGGCTAAATTACAGGCTCAGCAAAATGTCTTTCACAGACAAACTGCAACTCAAGAGACAACTACAAAGCAAGTTTTATGCTATCATTCAAATTAATAAAAGCTAGCAAACCTCTCTCTGAAGGCGAGGTTTTGAAAGAATGTAGGATAGAGACAGCAGGACTCTTGTGTCCAGAGAGCAAAGGCAAGTTTGAAAAACTCACCTTATGGCGCAGGACAGTGACTCGTCCAGTGGAACTGATTGATGAAGACTTGGCCAGCAAGTTAAATAGTAAGGCAGAGTTCTTTAAGTTTTATTCACTATCATTGAATGAAAGTAATGACATAAAGGACACTGCTCAGCTCTTAATTTTTATCCGAGGGATTAGTGACAATTTTGAAATTACGGAGGAGTTTTTAGCCATGGAGCCACTGAAAGGAAAAAAACGGGGAGAGGACTTGTATCACCGGGTGTCTACTGTCATCGAGAAAATGAAGCTACCATGGAGTAAACTTGCTAATGTCACGACAGATGGATCTCCAAATTTACCTGGAAAAAATGTTGGACTGCTAAAAAGAATTCAGGATAAAGTGAAAGAGGAGAACCCTAACCAAGATGTTATTTTTCTTCACTCTATTATTCACCAGGAATCATTGTGCAAGTCTATATTACAACTTAATCATGTTGTTAATCCAGTCGTAAAGCTTGTTAGCATGTCAGTTTATTAAGTTTCTGGAGGAAACTGATGCGGATCACCACGACTTACTTTACCACTCATGTCCGCTGGTGAGTTTGGGCAAAGTTTTCCAACGAGTGTGGGAGCTTAAAGAAAATATTGGTGCATTTTTTAAATTAAAGGGCAAGTCTGATGAATTTACTGAGCTGAATGAAAAGAATTGGCTGTGTGACTTTGCATTTGCTGTAGATATATTTTCACATTAGTTTTTTTTTTAATTTTTATCTGGGTACATATCTTACCATTGCCGACCCCCCCTCCCAAACATTCCCTTCCTCCCCAGAGTTTTGTGTCCATTGGTTATACTTATATGCATGTGTACAAGTCCTTCAGTTGATCTCTTATCTCCCCCATATCTCCTTACCCTCCCTGCTGTAATTTGACAGTCTTCTTGTTGCTTTACTGACACTATATCTATCTTATGATTCATCATTTTATAATGTTCTTTATTATCCACAAATGAGTGAGGTCATGTGGTGTCTCTCTTTCATTGAGTGGCTTATTTCACTCAGCATTATGTTCTCCAGTTCCATCCAGGTTGCTGCAAACTATGAGAAGTCCTTCTTTTTATGGCAGCGTAGTATTCCGTTGTGTAGATGTACCATAGTGTTTTTTTTTATCCAATCATCTACTGATGGACACCTAGGCTATTTCCAAATGCTAGCTATTGTAAATTATGTTGCTATGAACATAGGGGTGCATATATCCTTTCTGAATGGTGTTCCTATTTTCTTGGGATATATTCCTAGGAGTGGGATTACTGGGTCAAATGGGAGTTCCATTTTCAGTTTTTTGAGGAAACTCCATACTGTTCCACGCAGAATGTACCAGTTAGTTCCACAAACTCCATGCAGAATGTACCAGTCTGCATTCCCATAAGCAGTGTACTAGGGTTCCTTTTTCTCCACAACCTCGCCAACATTTGTGGTTTGTTGATTTGTTGATGTTGGCCATTCTGACAGGTGTGAGATGGTACCGCATTGTTGTTTTGATTTGCATCTCTTGGATAATTAGTGACTTTGAGCATGTTTTCATGTGCCTCTTGGCTTTCCTTCTGTCTTCTTCTCAGGAGATTCTATTTAGTTCCATTGCCTTTTTTTTTTTTTTTTGGCTACAGACACATCCCCAGTGGGGAGTGTACAGGAGGCAGCTGATTAATGTTTCTAACTGTCTCTCTCTCTCTCTCTCTCTCTCTCTCTCTCTCTCTCTCTCTTTTACTAAATTTTTATTGCTCAGATTATTACAATTGTTTCTCCTTTTTCTCCCCCATAGCTCCCTTCCACCTGATTCCCACCCCACCCTCTGCCCTTACCCCCTGCCCCCACCATTGTCCTCATCCATAGGTTATACGATTTTAATCCAGTCTCTTTCTGCACCTCCAAACCCCTTTCACCCTGACAATTATCAATCCACTCCCTTTCTTTGCCCCTGATTCTATTACATTCACCAGTTTATACTATTCCTCAGATTTTTAATTCACTTGGTCTTCTTCCTCTTCTTAAGTAATACCTTTCAGCATTTCATATAATATTGCTTTGGTGGTGATGGACTCCTTTAACTTTTTCTTATCTGTGAAGCACTTTATCTGCCCTTCAATTCTGAGTGATAACTTTGCTGGATACAGTAATTTTGGTTGTAGGTTCTTGCTATTCATCACTTTGAATATTTCTTGCCACTCCCTTCTGGCCTGCATGGTTTCTGTTGAGAAATCAGCTGATAGTCCTATGAGTGCTCCCTTATAGGTAACCAATTGCTTTTCTCTTGCTGCTTGTAAGATCTTTTTGTCTTTTGCCCTTGGCATATTGAATATGATGTGTCTCAGAGTATTTTTCTTTGGATTCCTCTTGTTTGGCGTTTTGTAGGCTTTGTACTTGTAAATCTATTTCTTTCAACAGGTGAGGGAAGTTTTCTGATATTATTTCTTCAAATATGTTTTCAGTATTTTGTACTCCCTTTTCTTCTGGCACCCCCATAATTCTGATGTTGGTGCGCTTGAAGTTGTCCCAGAGGCTCCTTACACTATCTTCAACTTTCTGGATTCTCATTTCTTCTTTCTTCTCCAGAGGAGTGTCTTTTGGCTCTTTGACCTGATTCTTGTGTTCCTCTATTCTGCTGTTGGATCTCTGCATAATGTTTTCCAATTTAATCAGTTTATGTATACTTTTCAGTTGGGTCTCATGAAGTTTATCAAACTTTTCTAGGATATTCTTGCATAATCTTAGAACCGTAGTTCTGAACTCTATATTCTCCATCTCTTTCATTTGAGTTCAATTTCCTTGTCTCGGCATTTTCACTGTTTTTCAGAGTTGGTAGGATGGCTTTGTGACTTTGGTGTCCTATATGGCCCAGTGGGTCAGCCTCCTCAGTTGCCTGAGGTAGACACTCTTGGTGCTTCCCTTTGTGGATTGCGTGCACAGCCTTGTTGTATCTAAGTCTTTATTGTTGTGAATTGACCTTCAGGCCAATTGGATGTGGGTATCAGCTGTGTCTACTCTGGGAAAACTTCTATATTGGAGACAGTCTTATAGGATCAGACTTGAAAAACTGCAGAAGCCTCTGGGAAGGAGTCTCAGGGCTGAACTGACAGTCTTGGCTTCCGCCCTGCCCTTGTGCACTCGCCTGAGTTTCCGACTAACCTCTGCCTTCCGAGGCTTCCCTGAGTTTCCGCCTGACCCTCACAGGTTCCCCGTGCAAGAGCGTGGGTACCCCAGGGGCTCGCCCGGAATTGGGCTGGTCTCTGTAGTCTGGAGCTTCTGACTGCTTCTGCTACAGAGAGGCCGCCACCTTGTATGGAGAGGTGGCAGTTGCTTCCACCTCTGCACATACTCACTCAAGCACGCGCCTGTAGACCCTGCCGGCTGCGGCTCCCAGTCCCAGATCTCCCAGTCTCTGAGTCTCTGGGTGCCTTTCTCTACAGTCCAGACTCCACCTGTATAAGCCGGGGACCACGGGGTTTGAGCCGGGGTTGGATTCAGTACAGTCAGTAGGAAAGGGTTCCATGCAATTGGGAATTCCTCCCCTCCCGCCAGGCAGGCATTCGGTGGCCACACTTCCTCTCCGCTCCTGAGCTTCTCCCTACCTCAGTGCTTTGCAGCTCCCGGTCCGATCCATGAGCCTCTTTCCTTTTTTCTAGTTGTAGATATTCCACTCCGCCAGCTTTCCTGAGGTGTTGGTGAAGTTTTTTATGTACAATATCATGTCATCTGCCAATAGGGACAACGTTACTTCTTCTTTTCCAATTTGGATGCCTTTTATTTCCTCTTCTTGTCTAATTGCAATGGCAAGTACTTCCAGTACTGTGTCAAACAGGAGTGGTGAGAATGGGCATCCCTGTCTTATTCCTATTCTTAGAGGGAATGGTTTTAGTTTTTGCCCATTGAGTATGATGTTGGCTGTGGGTTTATCATATATAGCTTTTATTATGTTGAGGTATGATCCTTGTACTCCCACCTTGTTGAGAGTTTTTATCAGGAAAGGATGTTTGATTTTATCAAATGATTTTTCTGCATCAATTGATATGACTATATGATTTTTATCTCTCAATTTGTTTATGTGATGTATCATGTTTATTGATTTGTGGATATTGTATCATCCTTACATTCCCAGAATAAATCCTACTTGGTCATGGTATATGAACTTTCTGATGTGCTGCTGGAGCCAATCTGCTAGAATTTTGTTGAGTATTTTGGCATCTATGTTCATGAGGGATATTGGCCTGTAATTCTCTTTCATTGAGTTGTCTTTATCTGGTTTTGGTATTAAGGTGATGCTGGCTTCATAGGAGTTTGGAAGTGTTCCTTCCTCTTGAATTTTTTGGAATAGTCTGAGGAAGATAGCTTTTATTTCTTCCTTGAATGTTTGGTAAAACTCTCCTGTGAAGCCATCTGGCCCTGGGCTTTTGTTTGCTGGAAGCTTGTTGATGACTGTTTCAATTTCTACCCAAGTCACTGGTCTATTGAGATTTTTAGATTCTTCCTGATTGAGTTTTGTAAGACTGCATTTTTCTAGGAATATGCCCATTTCCTCCAACTTGTCTAGTTTGTTGGAATAGAGTTGCTCGTAGTATTTTGTAACAATGCTTTGTATTTCGGTGGGATCTGTTGTTATTTCACCTCTTTCGTTTCTAATTTTGTATATTTGGGTCCTCTTTCTTTGTTTCTAAGTTACCCTGGTTAGAGTTTTATCAATCTTGTTTATCATTTCAAAGAACCAGCTCTTGGTTTTGTTGATAGTATGTATTGTTTCTTTGGTCTCTATGTGGTTTATCTCCTCTCTGATTTTTATTATTTCTTTCCTTCTGATTACACTGGGCTTTTCTTGTTGCTCTTTTTCTAACTCTTTGACTTTTAGAGTTAGATAATTTGTTACCATTTTTTCTTGGTTTTTTTTTTGCGATAGGCTTGTAGAGATATGAACTTCCCTTTCAAGACTGCTTTTGCTGTGTCCCATAGATTTTGGATTGTTGTGTTTTCATTGTCATTTGTTGCCAGGATGTTTTTAATTTCTTTCTTGATTTCTCTGGTAACCCAGTCCTTGTTCAATAGCATGCTGTTTAGTCTCCTTGTGTTTGATTTCTTTGGATTATTTTTATTGTAGTTAATTTCCAGTTTTATGCCACTATGATCTGAGAAGATGCTTGATATGATTTCTATCTTCTTGAATTTGAAGAGACTTTGCCTATGTCCCAACATGTAGTCTATCTTTGAAAATGATCAATGTGCACTTGGAAAGAATGTGTATTCTGTGGCTTTAGGGTGGAATGTCCTGAAGATGTTGATTAATTCCATCTGGTCTAGTGAGTCATTTAGGATTGATATTTCTTTGCTGAATTTTTGTTTAGATGATTTGTCCAAAGGTGACAGTGGGGTATTAAAATCTCCTACTATGATTGTATTACTATCAATCTCTCCCTTAATGTCCTCCAGCAGTTTTTTTATGTATTTGGGTGCTCCCCTATTGGGTGAATATGTGTTTACCGGGGTTATTTCTTCTTGTTGGATTGCTCCCTTTAGTATAATGAAGTGGCCTTCATTATCTCTTGTTATGTCCTTCACTTTGAGATCTAATTTGTCAGATATAAGTATTGCTAACCCAGCTTTTCTTTTCCATTCGCCTGGAAAACCTTTTTCCATCCCTTCAGCCTCAGTCTGTGTGCGTCTTTTTTTCTGAAGTGGGTCTCTTGTAGACAGCAGATGTATGGGTCCTGCTTTCTTATCCAATCTGTTACCCTATGTCTTTTGATTGGAGCATTTAATCCATTTACATTTAAAATTATTATTGATATATAGGTATTTGATGCCATTTTTATTCTATACCCCTGTGTTCCTTCTTTGCTTCCTATTTCTTTATTTTTACAGTAGACCCTTTAGCATTTCTTGCATTGCTGGTTTGGTGGAGATAAATTCCTTTAGTCTTTTTTTGTCTGTGAAGCTCCTGATTTCACCTTCAATTTTGATTGATAGCCTTGCTGGGTACAGTATTCTTGGATTCAGACCCTTCCTTTGCATGACTTTGTATATTTCATCCCATTCCCTTCTGGCCTGATGAGTTTCTGTTGAGAAATCAGTTGCTAGTCTGATGGAGGTTCCTTTATATGTAACTTTATGTCTCTCTCTGGCTGCTTTTAAGATTCTTGCTTTGTTGTTGGTGTTTGCCAATTTAATTATAATGTGCCTAGCTGTTGGTCTTTTGGGATTCATTTTGCTTGGGACTCTGCGAGCTTCTTGTATTTGTATGGGTTTTTTCTTCTCTATCTCAGGAAAGTTTTCTGTCATTATATCTTGAAACAGTTTTTCTATGCCTTCCTCAGTTTCCTTTCCTTCTGGAACCCCTATTATTCTAATATTGTTTTGTTTTGTATTGTCCCAAAGTTCCCGTATGTTCTCCTCCTGCCTTTTAATTTTTTTTCCTAGCAGCTGCTTTAATTGGGTATTTTTTTCCATCTTGTCTTCTAGCTCACTGATTTGGTCCTCTGCTTCTTCTTTTGGTCCTCTGCTTTCTATTGAGTTCTTTACAGTAGCTATGTCATTTTTCATTTATTCTTGTTTCATCTTCATTTCCTCTTTGGTCTTACTCATATTGTCAAATTTGTCTTCCATTTTTTTTAGCCATCTTATGATCATTACTCTGAATTCTTGCTCTGGTAGGTTGCTTGCCTCTAACTCGTTACTTCCTTTTCTGGTGATGCCTACTTTTCTTTCATTTGTTGGCTATTTCTTTGTCTCTCCGTGGTCTCTCTTTTCAGGATGTCTGGTTATGTAGATCTCTCTATCCTGCGTTGACTTAAAGGCACAAAATACAACACAACCAGGTACAACACACAAGGCACTGAACAGAAATGTATTTGTGATATTAATAACCTCCAATAAAGGTTACCACTAGGGAAAGGCAAATTAGGGGAGAGGAGAGAAAGAAGAAGAGTAAAAGTGAAGAGGGGGAAGAAAAAGAAAAGAAAAGGGAGTGTCAAAATGAAATTGGGAAACAGGGAGGAAAAAAGAGAGAGAATAAAGAGACTAAAAGAGAAAAGGGAACAAACTGTATATATGGGGAGATAATTTCAATAGAGCAACCACTAACCCCAGCAAATGCTGGCAAAAGTACCTGGAGAATAATACAAACTTGAACACCCACAATATCCAGCAAAGAAAAAAAAAAAAAAAAAGCAAATACAAAAATACCAACAACAAAAGATTAAGCAAAATAATCTCACTAAAAGCATAAAAATGCAATATAATCAATATTCACACAAACACCATCAAAAGGACAAAGGGAAAAAATTTTTTTTTGCTAGTTAATACAGCTCAGAGAGGGGTGTGTATGCACTTGGCCTAGGGGATTGGAAATTAGCTATATAAGTAGGGTAGAAATTTTATCAGGGGGGAGACAGAAAGAGTAGGGAAAATCTAAAGTAGGAATGGGTTAAGATAAACAGGATAGCATAAGGGGAAAGGTTAAGAAGAGAGTGATGGTGTAAAGGTCTTCTTAAGATAGGGTTAAACAATAATAAAGGAGAAATGAATATAGAATGAAGAACACTAATTCCAATGTAAAATAAAGAGAAAATAAAATGGCTCTTTAAAAAAAAAGAAAAAGAACAAAAAAGGAAACAAATAAGTTAAAATAGCAGTAGTAATAATACTGATTGAACCTAAAAATGTAATCATTAAAAAGGTAAAATCAAATGAGGAAAAAGGGAAAAAATCATTTCTTAAGTAAAAGATGCAAAAAATTTAAAATAAAATAAAATAAAATTAGCAAAAAACACAAAATGTGCAATTGTGAAGGCCATTCACTTCCTCCGTTATTCTGTTTGGCATGCCTGTTTCTTAAAACAGACAGTATTGCATTTTCCTGCTTTCCGCTGCACCTCAGTGTTGTAAGCTAGTCCTTAATTTTAAGTTGTTGATTTCTTAGTTTCTTGGGTTTTGATTAAATAAAACTAGTAATGAATACAGTCAATTTGTACTCCAGCCCCTAGGTGGCAGTGTTTCTGGATTTATGTTCCCGTCTTTTGGCTGCTCTAGCCTTCTTTTTCTATGGCATTCAATACTGATTTTGCCTCAGAGCTGAATACCAGCTGGTCTCTCCCCTGCTTTGCTTCCCAGCTTCCAGAAAAGCAGTATCCTCCTGCTGTCTCTCAGGGTCAGCCAATCCGGGTGGCCTCTCTTTTGTAATCAGAAGCAAAGGGTTACAGGGGAGCCATCCTTGGTGCACGATGGGCCAGTCTGCGTGAAATTACATACAGACTGTGTACATTTCCAACTATGTTCTCCCTCCATGTCAGATCAGAATGGGTTGCTCTCTAGAGAACCCTACTATTGGCAACCCTGAGGACCCCATCCACTCTCTTGGATCACAGCAGACCCAACAGCAGGGTGCTTTTGTGGACACAGATTTCCGCGGTCCCAGCGCACCTGCTTTTGTCCCTGCTTCTGCAGGTGCTGCTGCCGCTGCTGGGACACAAACACCCCACGTTATCCCTAGCAAAATCCAACCTTTCTGTGGAATCCAAGTGTCCACACCGATCGGGGCTCCACAGCTGCTCAGTGGTCTCCACAGTTGTGGCTTTTTCAGGTCTCAGATATAATCCTCAGTTGCAGCTCTGATGTGGATGTGAGAGGCAGCATGTACAAATGTTTATCTATGCCACCATCTTGGAGACTCCCCTATTTTCACATTTGAATGAGCTAAATGTGAAGCTATAGGGAAAAGATCAGTATGTACATGACGTGTACACTAATTTGAAAGCCTTTAAATCGAAGCTGATTTTCTTTAACAGACAAAGTCTTCACTCATTTTGCCACACTAGCCACACTAAAGGAGACCATCCAAAACGTGAAGAAATACAGCAAATCACTGGATGACCTGCATGCAGAATATTGTCGTCGGTTTTCTGATGTTGAAAAAATTTACCAGTCACTTCAACTGGTGGCCTGTCCTTTGTCACAAAACCCTGAAACAGTACCAAAAGAGGTGCAACTGGAACTCATCGATTTTCAGTCTGACTTTGTCCTAAGGAGAAATTCAGCTCTCTTGAACTAAGGGACTTTTATGCTTCACTTAATGAAGCCACTTTTCCAAACATCTGGAGGATAGCACAGAAGATACTGGTGCTGTTTGGGTCAACCTATGTTTGTGAGCAGACATTTAGCATCATGAATATCAACAAAGCCCATCACAGATCCAGCTTAACTGACGAACACCTCCTGAGAATAACTGACGAACACTATCCTGAGAATAGCCACAACAAAACTAACTCCAGACTTTGATGCATTAGCTAAAAAAGGAGACCAACAACACTGTTCCCACTGAAGTTGATGTTTTAAAGACCAAAAACCTTTCAACCCAGTCTACATTTCAAGCCATCTACCTCTACGTCCCAGGCATAATATGGAAGTTGCAATAAAGAAAATGTTTAATTGACTGTTTACACATTTTGTTCTTTTCTTTTTTTTAGTTTTAAATTATTTTATTATATTTAAGTTTAATTTGAAAGCCTTTTGTAACTTTCCTTTGTTAGGCAATTTTATTTTGCTTTGCCATCTTCAATATAAGGTATGTTAATGTGCTATGATTCTTCCATTTTTTGAAGTTTCAAATTATAATAATTAGTGTTTACGTTCTTCTCGTTAAAATGTTTGAAATGAATAAAACTATTGAAATTTAAAAAAAGACCATACCCTTTAATGTAATGATGTTTACTTTGAATTTATATTAGTTCACACAAACACTCCATCCATCCTTTTGTTCTGGCCCTCCAGTCCAGTTTAAGAACCCATTGTGGCACTCAAGACAAAAAGTTTGCCCACCCCTGGTCTAGCCCCAGCAGTAAGGTCTCACAATTGAGATACCAATATGTCAACATGGAGAATTTTTTTTCTAGTGAGCTGCAAGTTCTGAGTGTGCTTTCTTCAGTGTAACCAACACCTACCTGGGGTTTCTTATTTCAGACCAACTGTGGCTAAACATTGATTGACAGCTTCCATTGCATATTCAATTTGATGAATCCTACCCTGAGGGCTCCAAACATTGACATCATTGTCATACTGGTTGCAAAACTTGGTTCCAACATGGGGCATGGCTGACCCCTTCTGCAGACCTGCCTATGAATGAGCACTGCCAAAACTAAGGCCTGGCCATCTACAGGAATGTTTGTGCAATCAGATGTTCATGGAATTTTTAAAAATATTTGCTGTTGTTTTACTTTTTATTGAATTTAATGGGGTACAGGGTTCAAGTGTACAACTCAGTAAAATATCATCTGCACACTGCATGGTGTGCCCATTGCTGTTAATAATATTTATTCATTAAAAAAATATTTTAATGTGGAAAAACACATGAAAAGAAATTTAAAACACACAAAATTCCACTCCTCAGATAAACGCCTGTGAATAGTTTAATGACAATCCCAGGCATATGGACACATAGTTAAATATATAATTATGCATATATAATAATCTACTACCCTATAATCTCCTTTGCACTCAAAATTTCCTAAGGATATCTTTTTAAAAATATTTTTTATTGATTTTTTACAGAGAGGAAGGTAGAGGGATAGAGAGTTAGAAACATCAATGAGAGAGACATCGATCAGCTGCCTCCTGCACAACCCCAACTGGGGATTTGACCACAACCAAGGAACATGCTCTTGACCGGAATAGAACCTGGGACCTTTCGGTCCAAAGGCTGATGCTCTATCCACTGAGCCAAACTGGTCTCAGCCCAAAGAATATCTTTTGAGATAAACAATATTGGTCTATTTTAATAATTTTTATGCTTTAATAATATACATTTATTTGTACCTAAACAGATCTCCACCAGGTGTCAACCAGGTTCCAAAATTTCCACTATTATAAATTGCATTGCAATTAGCATATTTGAACATATATCTTTGCACAGGCTGAGATTGACACTGTTTCACACTCAACATTTCTGCGTATCTAGAATTTTGCCAAGACCCAGAGCTTTATTAAGTGAATTAGAGATAGATCTTATTTCAAAGGTATGCACAGGCTGGTATTCAAGAGGAACACAGGACCAAAAAAAAAATGTTTGGTGAATGGCAAACAAAGAAAAAGAGACTGTTAGCCAAAGATAAAGAGAATATAACTGATTGGGGGGGGGGGGGGGTGGTGTCAGGGATGGCTTCATAGACATAGGCCTTGGCAGAATCAGTATAAGAGTTAGTCTCCGCTACTTTTTTTTTAATGGTTATTTTATAATGACCACTTATTTAAGTGCCTATTTCTCGTGCACTCTGTGTGCAGGTGAAGGCCAGCCTCTCCTTCTTCATATGCCCTGTATTTATCATAGGGCCTCATATGTACTGAATTGTTTCAGAATTCACCAGGTGACTGGAAAAAAAACAGGGAGTACTCAGGGATTCAGGAAGAACCCTTTATTTTCAGATGTACCAGTACAGTGACTCGGAGAGTCTGTTTCTCCAAAGCTTCAGTGAGTGTGTAAGGTCCCAAGACCCCCGGTGAGTCCCACAGAGGGGGCGACGACCCCATGTCAAACGCCGAGACCGAAACTTGATGCAAAAAGCAGGAGGTTTTATTAGTACAAGCGCAGCGCAGGGGCTTCTCAGGCAGACAGCAACGATGCTGGCTGACTGAGAGCGCCGAGTAATTACAGGACATGAGTTTATAAAGGCTAAAACCACGCGCAGGTGGTCTGTAAATCAGGGAACTATGTTAACAGATAATATTTGGCTCATAATAGTTGACAGTTGACTCATTTCCCGAGGAGGCCGGACGGTCTGTTTTTGCAGGTCGATTCCAGAAACAGATAAAATACAGCTATAGTCCAGAAACAGATAATATAGCTATGGCCCTGTGGTTAGGGAGGCAGGATGGTCTGTCTTAGCAGGCTGCTCCCTCAGGCTGATTTCTGGAACAGATAAAATACCTCTACGGTGACCAAACCAGAGTCTGCTGGAAAGGTCAGTTAACCAGGGCTTACTGGAAAAGTCAGTTAAGAAGGGGAAGGGGGTCCTTCCCCGGCCTTACAAGTGCATATGGACGAAGCTTTCCCTTCATACTCTTGGTTTCTTTGTCCCCCAAATATGGCAGGCTTCCAGACCTTTTGGGGGCTTTGCAGAAAAAGCCCTGTGTGTTTGGATAGGGGATGTGAGATCACACCCAAAGGCCTGGCCTGGTGCCAGGGCTGACAACCCCCTGGGGAGAGGAGGGGGATTGTGTATGGTTCATGGTTTATAGCCTCAGTAAAATGGGAGTATTCTGGGACGCCTGTTCTGCAAGGCAAGCCAGGCAGGCATCATTGGGGTTAATCCTGCATTGGAAGGCAGGTTACTGGCACAGATTCAGAATGCTAGCCCTGTCCCCGCCAAAAAATGTATATCCCTTTTTAGAATCTTCAGTAAAGGGTTGCTGAATGGGGGTATTTATTATAAACCTTCTTGTCATTAGAGCATTTTCCTGAAAGGAGAGAGGTAGAATCATATAGAAACAAGTAGGATATGGATACAAGTTTACATCCCCTCTCAACTTTACACACTCAAAGACAGACAACGAAACAGGGATGGGAAAAGAGAGAGGAAGAGAGAAAAGGGTAAATTAGTACATACCTTTCTGGTCCTTTCTTCCCTCTTCTGAAAAGCTCACCCAAGAAGAAATCTGAATGACCTTGCAAAAGGGCACAGTAAAAATCAGGTGATATGGAGAAAAGTTTTACTCTCCTTATTTTAGTCTGGAATGTAATATTCCCTCCCCCCACTTTCATTCGTGGTCACCAGGAGAAAAAAATTACAATCTCAATTCAGTTTAAACTTTGTTCAATCTGACAGTTTAAACATTCTTTTACAAAGTGTGTAGTCTCTATTGGAAAGAAAATAATGCTTAGTCACTCAGAGAGCTTCCCCTTGAGAAAGGGTTTTCCTGTTGTGGTGGCTGCCACCTGCTGGTCTCCTGAGCATTCTCCTTCATACACCCAATTGCTAAACATTCTGCAGGATATCCCTGCTGAATTGACTAGTCAGCTTGGGGTCTAGACTTTTGGCAGGGACAATGTTCCTGAGTTGCTGATGCTATACCAAGGATTTTGCTGCCTGCAGAACCCCTGAGTTTGCTGCAACCACTGCCATTTTGATAGTTGGCCCACCAGTCCAAACTACTTCAAGCCTGAGCCAACTCACTCAGCTATGGTAGGCCTATGGAAACCCAAGGGGTTTCTTTTGTTATTGTTGTTGTTAATCCTCACCCCAGGTTATTTTCCCCATTGATTTGTTTAGAGGATGGAAGGGAGTCAGGAAAGAGAAAGGGGATAAGAGGAGAGAGAGAGAGAGAGAGAGAGAGAGAGAGAGAGAGAGAGAGAGATCGATTGGTTGCCTTCTGCATTCACCCCCATCCAGATCGTGGGATCAAATCTACAACCCCAGTACACACCCTTGACTGAAAATCAAACCCACAACCCTTCAGTGCACGGACTGATGCTCTTACCAATTTGCAACACCGACCAGGGCCCAATGTGTTTCAACTGTGCACCCACCAACACTCAGGGCTTCTTTAAACCCCAGAGAAGGGGTTTAAATGTAGCACATCTAGGTCTCTCCCTGACCTAGATGTGCTACATTTCTGTGATTGAGTGCCCAACTTGAAACCTAGCCCAATCCATTTTGAATATCAAAGACTAACATTACCTCAACCTTATATTTTTAATATGCTTTTGTTGATTTCACAGAAAGGAAGGGAAAGGGAGAGAGAGATGGAAACATCAATGATGAGAGAGAATCATTGATCAGCAGCTTCCTGCTCACCCCCAACTGAGGATTGAGCCCATAACCTGGGCATGTGCCCTGACTGGGAATCTAACTGTGACTTCCTGGTTCTTGGGTCAAAGCCCAACCACTGAGCAACATCAGCCAGTCCAGCCTTATTTCTTTAGAAATTTCCTTTATTTTAAAAATTACCTTTATTGTTGAAAGTATTACAAATACTTCCTCCTTTTCTCCTCTTCCAGTCCACTCCCGTGCCCCTGACTCTCACCACCCCATTGTCTGTGTCCACAGGTTATGCATATATGCACTCAAGTTCATTGGTTGGTCTCTTCCCAACCACTCTCCCCTGCCTTACCTCTGAGGTTCAACAGCATACATTTCCCATATAAAAAATGTTCATGCCAAAACCAGTTTGGTTGGACAGTCTGCAGTCATTAGCTACAGAACACTGTATTGTATTTCCCTACAAAAACAAATGAGAGAGAGTGTCCCACTTGAAATTCATATACGGAAAAAAGGAAAAAAAGAAGGGAAAAAAATCTGAGGAACAGAATAAAGTGGTGAATATAGTAGAATCAGGGGCAAAGAAGGGGAGTGGGCTGATAATTATCAGGAGGATAAGGGGGTGGGGAAGCAGTGAGAGACTGGATTGAAATCGTATAACCAATGGATGAAGACAATTGGGGGGAGATGGGGTAAGGGCAGAGGGTGGGAAGCAAACTGGGTGGTAGGGAACTTTGGGGGAGAAAAAGGAGAAACAATTGTAATAATCTAAGTAATAAAGATTTATTTGAAAAAAACAAAACCAGTTTGGCTCACTCAGTAGATAGAGCATCAGTCTGAGGACTGAAGGTTACCAGGTTCCATTCTGGTCAAGGGCATGTACCTTGGTTGTGGCACATCCCCGGGGGGGGGGGGGAGGGGGACGGGCTGCAGGAGGCAGCTGGCCAATGTATCTCTCTCATCGATGTTTTTAGCTCTCTATCTTTCTCCCTTCCTCTCTGTGATAAATCAATAAATCATATTATTTAAAAAAAATTTTCATCTCCTCTTGACTAATAAATGCCTCTCATGAACTAAGAAAAGCCCTACCATGCCATCTTCATCTGTATCTTCATCCCCAACTTTGGTGCAGTTTGATGACTACAAAGATTGTGCTCCTTCCCCTTCCCTCCATTCCTTTAGCCTAAAAGTTACCAGGTTTGAGGATTAAAGGGTCAGAAACTGGAAGAAAACTGTCTGGCCATAACATAACATACTGGTATGGAATCCTCACAGAAACATCCTCATTTACTTATAAAACCCAGGATTGGGCCTAAATGGGCAGTCAGACATCCCTTGAGGTGTCCCAGATTGGAGAGGGTGCAGGCTGGGCTGAGGGACACACACCCCCCATGCGCAAATTTCGTGCACCAGGCCTCTAGTACCTAAATTAAAAACAAAAACAAAAGAAACAAAACACTAGCAGCCCAAGGGCAGAAATTCTGCAAGATAAGCCTCTGCAGCCCCAACTGCCTCGTGCCCCTGCACCCCTTCTTGGCCTGATGCTGACAACTTCTGCCACCACACCCACGGGCTACCCTCTTTGGGCCAATTGCAGAGCCCCCTGATAGATCACCCTTCTGGCCAGTGGCTCTAGCCTCCCTCTGTAGGACAATCTTGGGGCCAATGCCCAGGCTGGTGACCAATTGCATTGTACCCAACTTGGCTGGCCTGGCTCCAGTGTGTGTCATAGCCTGGTCCCAGATGGTGTCCAGATAGTTGTTCCACTGTTATGCCATTTGATCAATTACATATTATTCTTTTATGATATAGGATTGAGCATTGGTTTATCCTATTTATTTGACTTATTTGTATGAAAAGCTTTTGAATCTGTTATTTTTCTCCCTATTGTAGTTCATCTTGGACATTGCATCCTGAAAATCATATTTAAATCATTTGTTTACAAATTTTTGAAAACTCTTCATTGTTTTAGGATATGATCATATTACCTGGCCATGGCGTTCAAGGCCTCTCATAATCTGGCCATAAACACTCTTTTTCCTCTTCCTACTTTCTAGCTTAATTTCTTCTCTTAGAATCTATACTCTGCCATCCTTCCTCAACCTCCAGTTGTCTTAATTGTGTTACTGAGGGAATATAGAATACATGTGCTAATTTGGCAAGTGGATTGTTTTAAGATGAAGAAAATTAAGACCCAGGAGACTCAGGAAAACCTTTTAACTTCTCTCTTAAATGCTAATTTTATTTTATTTTTATTATTATTATTGTTGTTGTTGTTGTTGTTGTTGTTATTTACATAGGGAGCCTATATCAGGAATAGAGCTGTCACCAGATATAGTTATTTTTTTAAATATACTTTTATTGATTTTTTTTTACAGAGAGATAGGGAGAGAGATAGAAAGTCAGAAACATTGATGGGAGAGAAACATCGATCAGCTGCCTCCTACATACCTTCTACTGGGAATGTGCCTGCAAACAAGGTACATGTCTTTGACTATAATCGAACCAGGGACCCTTCAGTTGGCAGGCAGACTCTCTATCCACTGAGCCAAACCAGTTAGGGACAGAGATAACTTTATATATATATAAAAAAAAGAGCTTATCTGCCTGGTACAGCAAACATTTTTTCACCAAACATTTGCTTTTCTTATACTCCTGTGAACTGTCCTTCTCCTCTTTTAAGCTCCAGACTCCTACACCCTTCTCCTTAGCTCAAGATGGTGTATGAGCCTCAAATACCTGACTGAGTTTGAGTCTTCATGTGTTTTGAGGACTGCTGTATATATGTAATTATATTTGGTTTTCTCCTGTTAATGTGTTTTATGTCAATTTGATTATTAGACCAGTCAACAAAACTGGAAGGGAACAAGGGGTGTCATATGTCTCCAGCAGTAAAGGGTCTGGAACATATAGGATTCTTTGTTTAACCTTCTGTCCCTGTTTAGCTCTCTGTAGCCTCAGGTTTTGCTGATTAGCCAGAAAGCTGGCATGCCACACAGAGGTAAAGGTCATGTCCCCAGGAAGGAGGTTAATGAGTGTGGATGTTAACTATTAACGTGGAAATGCATTGTTCTTTCTGGTGATCTATGTGACTACCCACCACATGCTTTCACTGCTCACCCCTATAGAGAAGAGACCTGCCCTTGGAGGGTGTGGATTTATTCCCTGCCGGCCACCACTGGGAGCAAGCAGCTGCTTTGCCCATGGACATAAGCTTCTCCTATTAAAACTCTAATGAATTTGAATAAGGCTGCAGGTCAGTCCTTCAGAATCAAACCTGAAGTTAGACTTTGTGCATTTCCTCTAACACGTGGCTTATTGCACAGAAGCACCCTGCCCCATATGACTTAGAGATAAATCTCACCAATGTCCCTTTTCACTTGTAATGAGGCCAGACACGGAATATTTAATCATTATTTATGATTCAATAAAGATGAAGTGAGCAGTTTCCTCCAGAGATCAATCACAATAAAAGGATTGCAAGTAAACCTTAATTCAGGTTCCCTCTTTCTCTTATCCCCTGAACTTTGACCCACCCTCCTTGTGACTCAGCCAACAACTCTTCCCTAGGAGGTAAGAGAGGCAGCTGCCCATTGACCATGGCCTTTCCCCCAGCAGCATGTAGTCATAGAGAAATTTCAAGTAAGTAATTTGGTGCACCCAGAATTTAGTATTTGAGGAAGAAGTTGAGAAAATGAAAGCAGGAAAGCCAAGCAAAATCATATTCCATAGGGCCCTGTAAGACATGATGAAGTATTTGGATTTTAACCTGAAGACCACGAGGAGCCACTGCAGGATTTGTAAATGAAGAGAAAAGGCATCCGATTAACATTCCAGAAAGATCATTCTTGCATCAGTCTGGTAGATGGATTAGACAGAGAGACTACAAGCAAAGAAACTAAATAGGAACCTGGTTTAGGAATTCAAGGGGAGTTGACTGAAGACTAGACTAGGTCAGAGGCAGGGGAAGGAGGAGCTGACAGATTAGACAGCACTGGGAAAGACAGACTAGATCAGACATTGTGTGAGGTTATATGAGGTAGTGGAAGAAGTTGAGTTCTACTGCCTGTTTATTTATTTCTTAGGACGTAAGATAACCTGAAGTTATCTTGCTTATTCAAGTATCTATAAGTTCAAAGTCTGCTCCTGTGCCCAACCCCAACTGTAAATTCTCAAAGGTCAGGTGTCTACCCTCCCTTATTCTTCCATCATCTCACAGCACTTAAGCATTTCTCACCATTCTGAAAACCCTCAGTAAATATGTCTGGAATGAATTCTGGGATTTTAAACATATTTTTGCTAAGCCTGTGATCCAGAGCACTTACAGAATAAAGTTCTCTTAAAGACACAGTGCCATGTTGGATTCAAGAGAGGAGAGAGGATCAACAAAGAGAAGGATTAAAATGTTGGGAGAGGCCTTCTGGTTTAGGTAGTGAGTATATTAGCATCTGGTTTATAGAGAACTACAGGCCTGGTGCATAACATTTTTGTACTCCAAAGGTGGGGAGTGCCTCAGCCCGGCCTGTGCCCTCTAACAGTCTGGGAGCCCTTGGGGAATGTCTGCCTGCTGGCTTGGGCCTGCTCCCCATGAGGATCAGGCCTAAGTCAGCAATTGGATATCTTCTCGCAATCCGGGACCCCTTGCTCCTTACTGCCCTCAGCTCTCTGCACCTTAGTGCTGCTGCGGAGACAGGAGAGGTTTCTGCCACTGCTGCTGCACACACCAGCCATGAGCCCAGCTTCTGGCTGAGCAGCATTCCCACTGTGGGAGCGCACTGAGCATCTGCCCCCTGGTGCTCAGTGTGCATCATAGTCACCAGTTGTTCTAGTTGTTCCACTTTAATGGTCACGTAGGTTTTTATTATATAGACTAGAGGCTAGGTGCATGAAATTCATGTTGTCCCTCAGCCCAACCTGCACCCTCTCCAATCTGGGACGCCTTTAAGATGGTCTGTTTAGGGCAGACAGACATCCCAATCCAGGACTGCTGGCTCCCAACTGCCCTCCACTGCTGGCCTGCCTCCCCCCCTCCCCCACTGCCCTCCCCTGCAGATCTGGTCTCCTCCAAAAATGTCCTACCCTGTAGGCATTGCCCCCAATACTGTCCTCCCCTACAGGCATGGGTCCCCCCCAACTGCCCTCCACTGCAGGCCTGGTCCTCCCAACTGCACTCCTCTGCCATCCTGGTCACTCCAAAAATGGCCTCCTATGCTGGCCTGGTCACTCCTAACTTCCCACAACTTCCCTGCCCTGCAGGCCATCTGGTGGTGGCCATCCTATGGTGGCCATCTTGTGTCCACATGGGGGTGGCTATCTTGTGTCTTTGTGTGATGGTCAATTTGCATATTAGATAGGATTAGTCTAGAGAAAGATGAGGGCAGAAGTGAGACTAAATAATGAGAAGTGAATAGGAAGCGCTAATACATTTCATCAACAAACATTAAGCCAGAAATACAAAACCAATTCACATTCCCACCAACAGTACAATAGGGTTCCCTTTTCTCCAAGTCCTCCCCAGCACCTACCGTCTTCTTGTTGACAGCAACTCTGACTGGTGTGAGTTGATATCTCATTGTGATTTGATGTGAATTTCCCTGATGATTGGTGATGTTAAGTATGTCTGCAGGCCACATGGATATTTTCTTTGGGAAATTTTGCTTAGCTCCACTGCCCTTTTTTAACCATTGTTTGAGTGTTTTGGTTTGAGTGGTATAAGGTGTGTGTGTGTGTGTGTGTGTGTGTGTGTGTGTGTGTTGCATTTTGGATATTAACCACTTGTCCAATATAGGATTTGCAAATATATTTTCCATACTGAGGTTACCTTTTTTATCCTTTTTCTATGAGGAAGCTTTCTATTTTTTATTAAATGTATTGGGGTGATAACATTATATAAATTTCAGGTGTAAAACTTTATATGATAACATCTGTATACTTTACCGTGCGCGTACCACCTGAAGTCTAGTCTCATTCTGTCAGCTTGTCTTTGGACCCCTTTATCTTCTTCATCCTTTCTCCACCTCCTTCCCCCCTGATAACCACCATCCTAGTGTCTCTACAAATTTGTGGGTTTTTCTTGTTTGTTTAATGTGTTAGTTTCTTGCTTTTCGTTTTATATCTTTCATAAGTGAAATCATGTGTTTCTTGTTCTTTTCAATTTGACGTATTTCACATAGCATCAGACCTCTCAAAACCCACCAATGTTGTCACAAATGATAATATTTCATCTTTTAAGTTTGAGTATTATTCCATTGTATTTGTGTACCACTTTGTCTTTACCCAATCATCCATGAGAGAATACTTGGGTTATTTTCATGTCTTGCCTATTAAAAAGGAGTGCTGCAATGAATATAGGGGTGCATTTACCTTTGAAAATACATGTTTTCAAATTTTGGGGATAGATATCCAGAAGGGGGGATTCTGAATCATAAAGTGACTTCAATCTTAAATTTTTGAGGAGCCTTCATACAGTTTTCCATAATAGCCATACCAGTTTACATTCCCAACAGAAGTGAATGAGGGTTCATTTTTCTCCATTACCTCTTGAACCCTTGTTATTGCCTGTCTTGTTGATAACAACCTTCCTAACAGATGTGAGGTGGTATCTCATAGTTGTGATTTGTATTTTCCTAATAGCTAGTGAAGTTGAACATCTTTTCATGTGTCCATTTTGCCATTTGTTTCCTTGGGAGAAGTGTCTGTTCTCATTTTTAAATTGGATTGTATTTTGTTGGGCTTTGATTTGTATGTTCTTTATATATTTTGTATATTAACCCTTGTTACAGCTATGACTTGCAAATACATTCTCCCATTAGGTTGGCTGACTATTTCTTTTGTGACAGTTTTCATTCCTTGTAATAAACTTATCTGCCATTATTTTTAGGGTAGTTCTGGCCTAATTAAATGAGTTTGCAGGTATCCTCTCCTCATTCTTTTAAAATATATTTTTATTGATTTTTTAGAGAGGAAGGGAGAGGGAGAGAGATAGAAAAATCAATGATGAGAGAGAATCATCGAATGGCTGCCTCCTGCACCTCCAATGAGGATCAAGCACATAACCTGGGCTTGTGCTGTTGATCAGAATTGGCCCTGGGACCATTCAGTCCACAGGCCAATACTCTATCCACTGAGCAAAACCAGCCAGGGCTCTCCCCCTTATTTTATTTTAAGAGTTTAGAACGAGTTGGTGTTAATTATGTAAATGTTTGGCAGAATTTGCATTTGGTCCCATGGTTGGTTTGTTGTGTTTAGCAGCTTTTCTCATCAACTCAATCTCCTTACTTATTATAGGACTGTTCAAATTTTAAATTTCTTTATTTTCATCCAAGGGAGGTTATATATTTCTAAAATTATATCCATTTCTTCTAGGTTATCCAATGTTCATAGTAATATCTCCAGATTCTTGCATTCCTTTCATTTATAAAAAACACTAAGGCATTTGCTGTCTCTTGACTATACAGCTTGAATTTAGAATAGTACAGTTAATAAGACATTGAATTATAATTTCCCCACTTATTCTTTTTTTATTCTTTGCATTTCTGTTGTAGCAGTTTAAATGTCTCATTTTTTAATTCTGCTTTTATTTTCATCTTTATTTTCCTTAGTGACTCTAGCTAAATATTTATCAATTTTGTTTTGTTTACCAAAAAGTCAGCTACTGATTTAATTTTTTTCTATTTCAATTGTTTATTCTCTGATGTTTGTTTTGCTTCCTGCTGCTAAGTTTGAGCTTAGTTTCTTCTTCTTTGTCTAGTTTTTGGAGGGAAGTGTTACAAGTAAGTTAGGATGTTTAAGGTTTTCCTATTTTCCTAATGTATGTACTTATCACTATAAACTCTCCTCTCTGTGTTGCTTTTGATGCATCCCGTTGATTTTAATTATGTTGAGTTTTCATTTGTTTTAAAAATATTTTATCTCCTTTTGATTTTACTTTGACCAATTGGTTGTTCAGGAGTATGTTTCTTAGATTTGTGTTCTAACCTATGATCTATCCTGGAGAATATTTTGAGTGCACTTATAAGGAATATGCATGCAACTTCATGGAAAGTTCTATAACTGTTTATTTGGTACATTCTCAAATGTATGTGTCAAATCCAATGTTTTTTTTCTAATTTTCTGTCAGGATGACTTATCCATTACTTACAGAGCAGTATTGAAGTCCACTATTACTATGTTGTTGTCTACTTCTCACTTTGATTTCATTAGTATGGGAGCATGCTTCTCCCTTTGTCCTTAGGTTACAGGAGAATTAGAACAGCAAAGCTGATGTAAACCACTGATCTGCAAAATGTACCTATGTCTGCTCCCAAATTCTATCTCTATCCTGTTTGTGATGGGTGTTTTCAATCTTGTGTTCACCCTAACCCTCATTGGCACACACACACACACACACACACACACACACACACAAACAATTAATTAGTCTTCTAATTACAGTAATTTTAAAACAAAGAGTTGCATTAAAATAAACAGAATTCCTTCTAGTCAGCTGATTTTTTAGAAAAAAGTAACAACCAGCAAAACCAAAAGTGAAACCACTTTTTATGTCCTTCTTGGGGTATAAATTCAAAGCCTCCACCACAGCCAGAGCCTAGGTCTCAGCTGGAGGTCAGAGTCAGCAGCTTACCAGGCTCTGGGAAGGAACCTCCTCTCCATGCAGGGCTCTCTGGAGTGATCTGAAGACAGGAGCTGACCTCAAGGACACGGGTAAGTGAAAAAGGAGGAAAATGGGGTAGACAAAGACAGACTCACACTAAAACAGAAACAAAAATGTATGGAAAGAGCCATAGGAAGCAGTCAGAGACACAGCAGATTAAAACATGCTAGAACACTACATGCATCTGGCAGTCATTGTTCCAAAACACACACAGAAAAAAACAGCTCCAAATCTGGGTAAAGGAAGTAAACTATTCAACAGGCAAGGAAACAATTTGGAAATCTGTATTATCCAATAAAAATAATCTAGACAAAAAGGGACTTTATTTGACAGGATTATTGCAGTGAAGAGACTATTGTGATGTGGAAAACAACCCAGCCATAGAGCTGCAAGCATCTCACAGGCCACGAAGAAAGGAACTGTCTTCACAGGGAAGGAGACACAAGGTTCTGCTGGAGAGAACAGGGGTGGAGGGAGTGGGGCAATCAGGGAACGTTTTCCCCTGAAGTTTCTGAGGCTGGATCTATAAAGAAGGGTTGTTGACTGGATCAGCAGGAAGGTGGGTCAGAGTTCAGGGGACCAGAGAGGAGGGAAGCTGAATTAAGGTTTACTTACAAGTGGTTTATTTTGATTGATCAGTGGAGGCAAACAGCTCAGTTCACCTTTATTGAGACAAAAATAATAACTAAAATGGTCTGTGTCTTGCCTCATTATGTGAAGGCAAGTGAAAAGGGACATTAGTGAGTTTTATCTCTAAGTCATATGGGGCAGGGTGCTTCTGTGCAGTAAGCCATGTGTGAGGGGAAATGCACAAAGTCTAACTTCAGGTTTGATTCTGAAGGACTGACCTGCAGCCTTATTCAAATTCATTAGAGTTTTAATAGGAGAAGCTTATGTCCATGGGCAAAGCAGCTGCTTGCTCCCAGTGGTGGCCGGCAGGGAATAAATCCACACCCTCCAAGGGCAGGTCTCTTCTCTATAGGGGTGAGCAGTGAAAGCATGTGGTGGGTAGTCACATAGATCACCAGAAAGAACAATGCATTTCCACGTTAATAGTTAACATCCACACTCATTAACCTCCTTCCTGGGGACATGACCTTTACCTCTGTGTGGCATGCCAGCTTTCTGGTTAATCAGCAAAACCTGAGGCTACAGAGTTAAACAGGGACAGAAGGTTAAACTAAAAGTCCTATATGTTCCAGACCGTTTACTGCTGGAGACATATGACACCCCTTGTTCCCTTCCAGTTTTGTTGACTGGTCTAATAATCAAATTGACATAAAACACATTAACAGGAGAAAACCAAATATAATTACATATATACAGAAGTCCTCAAAACACATGAAGATTCAAAGGCAGTCAGGCAATTGAGGCTCATACACCATCCTGAGCTAAGGAGAACGATGTAGGACTCTGGAGCTTCAAGTGGGAGAAAGACAATTCACAGAATGATAAGAGAAAATGTTTGGTGAAAAAATGTTTGCTGTACCAGGCAGATAAGCATATATATATACATGTTATCTTTGGCCATAATCTGTTTGGCTCAGTGGATAGAGAGTCGGCCTGCCAACTAAAGAGTCCCATGTTCAATTCCTATCAAGGGCATGCACCTTGGTTGCAGGCACATTCCCTATAGAGGGTGTTCAGGAGGCAGCTGATCAATGATTTTCTCTCATTGATGTTTCTAACTCTGTATCTCTCTCCCTATCTCTCTGTAAAATATATATATTTAAAAAAATAGTTATCTCTGGTGATAGCTCTATTCCTGGTATAGGCATTCTATGTAAAAAATAAATAAATAAATAAATTAGCATTTAAAAGAGAAGTTAAAAACTTTTCCTGAGTCTCTTGGGTCTTAATTTCCTTTAGCTCAAAACAATCCACTTGCCAAATGTCACATGTATTTGTATTCCTTCAGTATACAGGATTAAGACAATTGAGAGGTTGAGGAAAGATGGCAGAGTATAGATTCTAAGAGAAGAAATTAAGCTAGAAAGTAGGAAGAGGAAAAAGAGTGATTATGGAAGGAACTGGGTTATGGCCAGATTATGAGAGGCCTTGAACGCCATGGCCAGGTAATATGATCATATCCTAAAACAATGAGAAGTTTTCAAAATTTTGTAAACAAATGATTTAAATATGCATTTCAGGAAGCAATGTCCAAGATGAACTACAATTAGCGAGAAAAATAACAGATTCAACAGCTTTTCACACAAATAAGTCAAATAAATAGGATAAACTAATGCCCAATCCTATACAATACAAGTGTAATATGCAAATCGACCAAATTGCTGAACAGTGGAACAACCATTGGACACCAGGATATGTCACACACTGGCGCCAGGCCAGCCAAGTCGGGTACAATGAGATTGGTCATAGGACAGTCCATTGCCCCTGATTGCCCTGCAGAGGGAGGCCCAAGCCACTGGCCAGAATAGTGATCAGTCAGGGGGTATTGAAATTGCCCTAAAGAGGGAAGCGCAAGGGGTGTGATGGCAGAAGTTGTCAGCCTCAGGCCAAGGGGAGGTGCATGTAGGGAGCAGGGCCACAGGGCCACAAGGCAGCTCGGACTGCAAAGGCTTAGCCTTGCAGAGTTTTTGGCTTTGAGCCACTAGTGGGGTTTTTTTTCTTTTTCTTTTTTTATTAAGGTATTATTTGTGTACATGTCTTACCATTTCCACACCCCACTCCTCTCCCATACATACCCTCATTCCCCAGAGTTTTGCATCCATTGGTTATGCTTATACGCAGGGCTGCTAGTGTTTAATAAGTATCCTACAGGAACCACATTTTATGGGAAGAAATAAGAAGACTGAGTTTCCAAGATATAAAAGGTGCCTACATCACCATTTCTCCCATCAGCAGTGGATGGATACCCCAAAATGGCTAGAGCCAGGAAGTTTGGATGAGTTTCTAACTCAATAAGCCACATTATATCCTTAATCCAACAAGGAGCATCTTGAAACACAAAGGGAATAATAATGTTACTGGACAGGAAAGGACCTGGATTGCCTGGAGCATGTCTGTCTCAGACCAGCCTGTAGTGTGTGGGTTCCAGACTTTGTATAGAAAAGATTTCACAACACGAGTCCAGGTGATTTTCAGGGAATGTTACCTAAAGCTGGGGGCTGTGAAACACAGGAAGAACTTAGGGTAAAAGAAGCAATGGGAGAGAGGCAGTCCTCTCTTTCACTCCCTAGAAACATGGGAAAGAAGTGAGCCAAGGCAGCTGCTCTTAGCTCACTGGGAAGTCAGAGGTAAGGGGGCCGTGGTGTCTTGATCACCTCCAAGTGACCCCCGCTGATGGCCTGCTCAATCCCAACTGGCCCCGCTGCTGGTCTGCTTACCCGCAATGGTCCTGCCCCGCACCAGCCTGATGACCCATAACTGCTCTCCCCTCTTGGCCTCTAACCACCTCTATCTTGGCCCTGCCACCATGGCTTTATCCAGAAGAATGCCCAGCAGGTCTCCTGGAAGATCTCCCAGTCTAATTAGCATATTACCCTTTTATTAGTATAGATAGAGGCCTGGTGCATGAGTGGGGGCTGGCTGGTTTGCCCTGAAGGGTGTCCTAGATTAGTTTACAGGGTTTGGGCCTAAACTGGAACCGGATATCCCTCTCACAATCTGTGATTGCTGGCTCCTAACCACTCACTGCCTGGTTGCCCCTATCCACTCTGCCTCCCATCTTGCTCACCTCCAACTGCCCCTGCCACTGGCCTTCTCGCCCCAATGCCCCCTGCCAGCCTGATCACCCCCAACTGTCCTCCATGCCAGTGTGCTTGCTCTCAACTGCCCCCAGCTTGCCTGCTCACTCCAAACTGCTCCCCACTCTGCTGTTCTGATCACCTCCAACTGATCCCCATTGAGGGCCTGTTTGCCCCCAACTGGCCCCCCTGCTGGTCTGCTTATCCCCAACGGTCTTGTCCCCCACTAGCCTGATCACCCACAATTGCTCTCCCCTCTTGGCATCTAACCACCTCTACCTTTGCCCTGCCACCAAGGCTTTGTCCAGAAGAAAGTCCAGCAGCTCTCCTGGAAGATCTACCAGTCTAATTAGCATATTACCCTTTTATTAGTATAGATAGAGGCCTGGTGCATGTGTGTGTATGTGTGTGTGTGTGTTGGTGTGGGTGGGTGGGACAGTTGGGGGTGATCAGGCTAGCAGGGGGCATTGGGGACGAGCAGTCCAGCGGCAGGGGCAGTTGGGGGTGAGCATGATGGGAAACAGGTGTTAAGGGCAAACAGGCAGGCAAGCAGGTGAGTGATTAGGAGCCAGCAATCCCAGATTGGGAGAGGGAAGGCCAATTCCTGTATAGGCCCAAACCCTGTAAACTGGCAGTAGGACTTCCTTCAAGGGGTCCCAGATTGGAGAGGATGCAGGCCAGACTAAGGGATACCCTCCCCCCAATGCAAGATTTTGTGCACCGGGCCACTAGTATATAGAAGATAAAAACCTACGGAGGCATCAGCATGCAATCTGTATTTAAATGGGATGGGAAGGCTTGAGCATGTTTTCTTGTCCAAAGCAGAACCACAAAAGCAAGGTCTTCAATATATTTGACTTTATATATGGAACACAAGACCCAAGGAGGGTGAGCAGGAGCAGGATTTAGAGCACAGTCAGCATTGCAAAGACATTCGGGACACTTCTTCCTTCGGGACCAGAAAAAGAACACAAGAATGGAATTACAGTATTAATTTGAAGGTAAAAATATGTGCGAAAGGTCTGACCATAAGATTTTTCCATTCTCTAGAATTAGGAGTTAAACCCATATTTTAATTTGCTTTCAGACTAGTGAGACTCTGCAACTTTGCCTGAAGTATTTTGAAGTCAGATAGCAGGAGGATAATTTTTCCTACTCTTTGCAAACCTCTTCTTTTTGTTCTTTTAACACACTCGTCTTATCCCCATCTTAGTAGTGTCTCAGGCCCCAAACAGAGTCATGGGTGGGTCCAAAGCGGTGGGTTTCATTCCCTTTAGCCTCCAAGGATTGAACCTTCTTCTTCACTCCCCTCAGTGATCCACACACACCCTCCCAGCATGTGGATGTCTCTGGTCCAAGGTCCAGTTCAGTTCCTTTCTGTCCTCAAAGCAATGCCTCATGCTTCAACTGCAGCTTGGAATATACTGTTAACCACTAGATACACAAGGACAAAAATGGACAAAACTGTGGGAAGGGAAAAATTATCCTCCTGCTATCTGACTGCAGAATACTTCAGGTAAAGTCGCAGAATCTCACTAGTCTGAAAGCAAATTAGAATGTGGGGTGTAACTGGTTTCAAGAATGTGATCTCTGGCCGAAACCGGTTTGGCTCAGTGGTAGAGCGTAGGTCTGTGGACTGGAAGGTCCCGGGTTCGATTCCGGTCAAGGGCATGTACATTGGTTGCGGGCACATCCCCAGTAGGGGGTGTGCAGGAGGCGGCTGGTCGATGTTTCTCTCTCATGGACGTTTCTAGCTCTCTATCCCTCTCCCTTCCTCTCTATAAAATATCAAAATATATTTTTTTAAAAAGAATATGATGTCTAATGTGAGCACATACCCCATATAAAGGGGCTTTATGAACCCCCACTGAAAGGTCTCATGGAAGCAAGTATCATGTGAGATCCTTTATTCTGGCTTTAAATATAAGTTTTTATTACTCTATGTTAATCTCATTGAGAAATAACTTATGCACAATTAAATGCACCCATTTAAGTTACACATTTTGATGACTTTTGCATGGTTAAAACCTTCAAAACCTTGAAACCATCCTCATAGTTAAGATATAAAACACTTGCATGATGTGGAAACATGCCTAGTGCTCTTTTGCTATATATGACTCCCTGACCATCCAGCCAACCACGGCTATACTTTTTATTACTATAAATTAGTTTGTATTTCATAAAAATGAAATAATACACTCATGTATCTTTTTTACTGATGCCTTCTTTCACTTGGCAGGATAATTTTTAAATTCAAGAACTTTGAATTTGTGTACTTCATGTGTTGCATGTATAAGTAGTTATGCATGTTTTTTTGAATTTGTCTACTTCATGTACCGTATTTGCCAGCGTATAAGACGATTTTTTGGCCCTGAAAAATATGTATTTACCAGTGTATAAGACGACTGGGCGTATAAGACGACCCCCTAACATTTCCACTAAAAATACAGAGTTTGTTATATACTCGCCATATAAGACTACCCCCCACTTGGAGGCATATTTTTCAGGGCCAAAGGGTCGTCTTATAAGCCGGCAAATACGGTACTTCCTTTTGTTGAATTTGTGTACTTCATGTGTTGCATGTATAAGTAGTTACCCATTTTTATTGTTGAGTGTGTTTCAATGTATAGAATATTTTAATTATTTGTTTACCTATTTTTTAAATTTTTTATTAAATTATCTGTGTACATATATTACCATTGCCCCCCCCTCCAAAAAAAAAAAAACATTCCCTCCCTCCCCAGAGTTTTGTGTCCATTGGTTATACTTATATGCATGTGTACAAGTCCTTTGGTTGATCTCTTATTTCCCTCATATTTCCCTCCCCTCCCCGCGGTAATTAGACAGTCTGCTTGTTGCTTTACTGTCGCTATATTTAACTTATGGTTCATCAGTTTATAATGTTCTTTATTATTCATAAATGAGTGAAGTCATGTGGTGTTTCTCTTTCATTGACTGGCTTATTTCACTCAGCATGATATTCTCCAATTCCATCCAGGTTGCTGCAAATGATGAGAATTCCTTCTTTTTTATGGCAGCATAGTATTCCATTGTGTAGATATACCATAGTTTTCTGATCCAATCATCTGCTGATGGACACCTAGGCTGTTTCCAAATCCTAGCTATTGTAAATTGTGCTGCTATGAACATAGGGGTGCATATATCCTTTCTGATTGGTGCTCCTATTTTCTTGGGATATATTCCTAGGAGTGGGATTACTGGGTCAAATGGGAGTTCCATTTTCAGTTTTTTGAGGAAACTCCATACTGTTCTCCACAGTGGTTGTACCAGTCTGCATTCCCACCAGCAGTGCACGAGGGTTCCTTTTTCTCCACAACCTCGCCAACACTTATCGTTTGTTCATTTGTTGATGTTGGCCATTCTGACAAGTGTGAGATGGCACTGCATTGTTGTTTTGATTTGCATCTCTCGGATAAGTAGTGACTTTGAGCAGTTTTTCATGTGCCTCATGGCTTTCCTTCTGTCTTCTTTTGAGAAGATTCTATTTAGTTCCATTGCTCATTTTTTAATTGGCTCATTTATTTTCCTTTTACTGAGTTGAATAAGCTGTTTGTAGATGTTGGAGATTAAACCTTTATCAGTAATATCATTTGCAAATATGTTCTCCCATACAGTGGGACTTCTTGTTGTTTTGTTGATGGTTTCTTTTGCTGTGAAAAAACTTTTTATTTTGATGTAGTCCCATTTGTTTATTTTCTCTTTAGCTTCCATTGCCCAAGGGGCAGTATCAGCGAAGTTCTTTTGGCATATGTCTGAGATTTTGCTGCCTGTGGATGCCTCTAGTATTTTTATGGTTTCCCGTCTTATGTTTAAGTCCTGTAACCATTTTGAATTTATTTTTGTGTATGGAGTAAGTTGGTGCTCAATTTTCATTCTTTTGCAAGTATCTGTCCAATTTTCCCAACACCATTTATTGAAGAGACTGTCTTGACTCCATTGTATGCTCATGCCTCCTTTGTCAAATATTAATTGAGCATAGTGATTTGGGTTGATATCTGGATTCTCTAATCTATTCCATTGATCTATATGTCTGTTCTTGTGCCAGTACCAGGCTGTTTTGAGAACAGTGGCTTTGTAATACAGCTTGAAATCCGGTATTGAGATCCCTCCTACTTTACTCTTCTTTCTCAGGATTGCTGATGCTATTCGAGGTCTTTTATTGTTCCAAATGAATTTTTGGAGAGTTCTTTCTAGGTCAGTGAAAACTGCCATTGGTATTTTGATGGGGAGTGCATTGAACCTATAAATTGCTTTGGGAAGTATGGACATTTTGATGATGTTGATTCTACCAATCCATGAACATGGTATGTTCTTCCATCTGTTTACATCTTCCTCTATCTCTTTATTCAGTGTTGTGTAGTTTTCAGTATATAGGTCTTTTACCTCCTTAAATTTGTTCCCAGGTATCTTAATTTTCTTGGTGCGATGGTAAATGGGATTGCTTTTTTGGCCTCTGTTTCTGTAAATTCATTGTTGGTGTACAGAAATGCCATCGATTTCCTGGCCTTAATTTTGTATCCAGATACATTGCCAAATTCATTTATTAAGTCTATTAGTTTTTTGATGGAGTCTTTTGGGTTTTTTATGTACAATATCATGTCATCTGCAAATAAGGATAACTATACTTCTTCTTTTCCGATTCAGATGCTTTTATTTCCTCTTCTTGTCTAATTGCAATGGCAAGTACTTCCAGTACAATGTCAAACAGGAGTGGTGAGAGTGGGCATCCCTGTCTTGTTCCTGTTTTAAGAGGGAATGGCTTTAGTTTTTGCCCATTGAGTATGATGTTGGCTGTGGGTTTATCATATATAGCTTTTATTATGTTGAGGTATGATCCTTGAACTCCCACCTTGTTGAGAGTTTTTATCAGGAAAGGGTGTTGGATTTTATCAAATGCTTTTTCTGCATCAATTGATATGACCATATGATTTTTATCTTTCAATTTGTTTATGTGATGTATCACGTTTATTGATTTGTGGATATTGTATCATTCTTGCATTCCTGGAGTAAAACCTACTTGGTCATGGTGTATGATCTTCCTGATGTACTGCTGGAGCCGATTTGCTAGAATTTTGTTGAGTATTTTGGCATCTATGTTCATGAGGGATATTGGCCGGTAATTCTCTTTCATTGAGTTGTCTTTATCTGGATTTGGTATTAGGGTGATGCTGGCTTCATAAAAGGAATTTGGAAGTGTTCCTTCCTCTTGAATTTTTTGGAATAGTCTGAGGAGGATAGGTTTTAGTTCTTCCTTGAATGTTTGGTAAAACTCTCCTGTGAAGCCATCTGGCCCTGGGCTTTTGTTTGCTGGCAGCTTTTTGATGACTGTTTCAATTTCTTCCCAAGTAACTGGTCTGTTGAGATTTTTAGATTCTTCCTGATTGAGTTTTGGAAGGTTGTATTTTTCTAGGAATATGTCCATTTCTTCCAGGTTGTGCAATTTGTTGGAATAGAGTTGCTCATAGTATTTTGTAACAATCCTTTGTATTTCGGTGGGGTCTGTTGTTATTTCACCTCTTTCGTTTCTGATTTTGTTTATTTGGGTCCGCTCTCTTTGTTTCTTGGTTAGCCTGGCTAGAGGTTCATCAATCTTGTTTATCCTTTCAAAGAACCAGCTCTTGGTTTTGTTGATCTTGTGTATTGTTTCTTTGGTCTCTATGTCGTTTATCTCTGCTCTAATTTTTATTATTTCTTTCCTTCTGCTTACAGTGGGCTTTTCTTGTTGCTCTTTTTCTAACTCTTTGAGTTTTAGAGTTAGATAATTTGTTACCTTTTTTTCTAGTTTTTTTCAATAGGCTTGTAGAGATATGAACTTCCCTCTCAAGACTGCTTTTGCTGTGTCCCATAGATTTTGGATTGTTGTGTTTTCATTGTCATTTGTTGCCAGGATGTTTTTAATTTCTTCCTTGATTTCTCTGGTAACCCAGTCCTCGTTTAATGGCATGCTGTTTAGTCTCCTTGTGTTTGATTTCTTTGGATTATTTTTATTGTAGTTAATTTCCAGTTTTATGCCACTATGATCTGAAAAGATGCTTGATATGATTTCTATCTTCTTGAATTTGAAGAGACTTTGCCTATGTCCCAACATGTGGTCTATCTTTGAAAATGACCAATGTGCACTTGGGAAGAATGTGTATTCTGTGGCTTTAGGGTGGAATGTTCTGAAGATGTTGATTAATTCCATCTGGTCTAGTGAGTCATTTAGGATTGATATTTCTTTGCTGATTTTTTGTTTGGGTGATTTGTCCAAATGTGACAGTGGGATATTAAAACCTCCTACTATGATTGTATTACAATCAATCTCTCCCTTCATGTCCTCCAGCAGTTTTTTTATGTATTTGGGTGCTCCCACATTGGGTGCATATATGTTTACCAGGGTTACTTCTTCTTGTTGGATTGCTCCCTTTAGAATAATGAAGTGGCCATCATTATCTCTTTTTATGTCCTTCACTTTGAGATCTAATTTGTCTGATATAAGTATTGCTACCCCAGCCTTTTTTTCATTTCCGTTCGCCTGGAAAATCTTTTTCCATCCCTTCACCCTCAGCCTGTGTGCATCTTTTTTCCTGAAGTGTGTTTCTTGTAGACAGCAGATATATGGGTCTTGCTTTCTTATCCAATCTGTTACCCTATGTCTTTTGATTGGAGCATTCAAACCATTTACATTTAAAGTTATTATTGATAAGAAGGTATTTGATGCCATTTTTATTCTATACCCCTGTGTTCCTTCTTTGCTTCCTATTTCTTCATTTTTACAGTAAACCCTTTAGCATTTCTTGCATTGCTGGTTTGGTGGAGTTAAATTCCTTTAGTCTTTTTTTGTCTTTGAAGCTCTTGATTTCATTTTAAATCTTGATTGATAGCCTTGCTGGGTACAGTATTCTTGGATTCAGACCCTTCCTTTGCATGACTTTGTATGTTTCATCCCATTCCCTTCTGGCCTGATGAGTTTCTGTGGAGAAATCAGTTGCTAGTCTGATGGGGGTTCCTTTATATGTAACCTTCTGTCTCTCTCTGGCTGCTTTTAAGATTCTTGCTTTGTCGTTGTTATTTTGCACTTTAACTATAATGTGCCTAGCTGTTGGTCTTTTGGGATTCATTTTGCTTGGGATTCTGCGAGCTTCTTCTATTTGTATGGGTATTTTCTTCTCTATCTCAGGAAAGTTTTCTGTCATTATATCTTGAAACAGTTTTTCTATGCCTTCCTCTGTTTCCTTTCCTTCTGGAACCCCTATTATTCTAATATTGTTTTGTTTTGTAATGTCCCAAAGTTCCCGTAGGCTCTCTTCCTGCTTTTTAATTTTTTTTTCTAAAAGCTGCTCTAATTGGGTATTTTTTTCCATCTTGTCTTCTAGCTCACTGATCCGGTCCTCTGCTTCATCTAGCCTACTTTTGATGCTTTCTATTGAGTTCTTTACAGTAGCTATGTCATTTTTCATTTCTTCTTGGTTCTTCTTCATTTCCTCCTGGGTCTTACTCATATTGTCAAATTTGTCTTCCATTCTTTTTAGCCATCCCATGATCATTACTCTGAATTCTTGCTCTGGTAGGTTGCTTGCCTCTAAATCGTTTACTTCCTTTTCTGGTGATGGCTGATTTTCTTTCATAGGTGGGGTGTTTCTTAGCCTCCACCATGATCTTTCTATTTTAGGATGCCTGTTTATGTAGTTCTCTCTCTCCTGCTTAGATTTAAAGGTACAAAATACAACACAAATAGGTACAACACAGAAGGCACTGAACAGAAAAGCGTTTGCAATATTAATATCCTCCAATAAAGGTGACTAGAATCCAGCTAACAAAATCATACAATCAAATAAAAAGAATAAGCAAACCAATCTTACAAAAAGCATAAAACTTTGATATAGTTAGCATTTCACATACAACTACAAAGGGGTGGAGAGAAGGATTTTTTGTTGTTTTTTGGGGGATTTTTTAGGACAGCGACAAGGTAGGTGTGAATGGGCTTGGAGTCGGGGGATGGGAGTTAGATATACACAGGAAGGGTGAAATTTTAGGAGAGGGTAAATAGAAAAAAAAATAGGGAAAATCTAGAGCAGTAAAGAGTTAAGATAAGCAGGACACCAAAGGGGAAGGGTTAGGATGAGAGTGATGGCCTAAAGGTAGGGATGAGTTAGAATAGAGCGTTGGAGAAGGAAAGGTATAAATAGTCTGTTGAATAGTAATCCCAAAGGGGAAAAAAAGAGAAAAGGAAAAAAATTTAAAAAGAAAAAGAAAAAAATGTATATAATATGGCACTTAAAAGATAATGATAAAAATAAACAAAAGAAAATATGATAAAAAAGATAAAAAGGGCAAACTAGTAGTAGTAATAATATTGATTACATATAAAAGTGAGTTAATTGAAAAGGTAAAATAAAGTGAGGAAAGATGAAAAAAAATATCTTAAGTAAACTTTGCAACTAATGTAACTTAAAAAATAAAACAAAAACAGAAAAAAATTAAACAATTAGAAAATCAAAATCAAAAATTAAAAAAAAATTGCAGTAATGAAGGTCACTCACTTCCTCTGTTGTTCTGTCTAGCTCACCAGTTCCCAGTCTGGGCCTTAATTGCAAATCTCTCTCTTTCTTCCCTGTTGTAATCAGGTCTTGATTTTTCAGCTGTTCTAGAGTCCATATGTACTGTAGCCTCTAGGTGGCGGTGTTTCTTGGTGGCAGAGAGCCAGGGTTCTGAGATCTTTCTAGCTTTTCCCCCATCTCTGTGTCCCTGATCTATGGAGGGGTGGGGGTTGGGCAGGAGGAGCCGACCACACTGGCCTGTAACTCTCTCTGAGTCAGATCCAGACGTGCTGCTCCTTAGATATCCCCCCACTTAGGAGCCCTGACCACAGTCAGGGGTGGCTCCAGCCCAGCTCTGGGTTTCTTATAAATACAGACCCCTCTGTGAGCCTGGTGCGCGCAAGCTGGTGCGCACGGGCTGGTGCTCGCGGCTGCTGTGCGTGAGCTGCTGCACGGGGGGGGGGGGGGGGGGGGGGGGGGGGGGGGGAAACTCACCCGATCTCCGCAGTCTGATTTTTAACCCTGGGGTAGAGCACTCCTTCTAATCCAAGCGTTCGCGCTGATTGTGGTCGGTGTTTAGGGGTGAACAGCTACTTGGTTGTCTTTACAGCCTGGCTATTCTGTCCTCTAATCAAAATATCTTCCCGTCAAGATGTCGAGATTTCCCCGTCTTCGCCCTTAGGTCGCTCCGGGAAAGGATCGGGCTGTGGGTGCTTAATTGTCAGGGACACCCTGATCAGGCGCCCCCCAGTTTCTCCAGGTGTTCGCCTTTCTCTTGGCTTGTTGACAGGCACTCCCAGTGAGACCCTCGGGTGCTCTCTCCTTCCTCTTCAGGACCCGGGTCAGAACTTGCCTACCTATTCTTCCGCCATTTTTCCTCCTCCTCAGATCTGAGATCAAAGAGTGTGGGTGTCTTGAGTCCGAGTTCTTGTCTTGCAAAAATCTGAAGGATGGAGTCCGAGGCCAAAAATGAGGAATGGAGCCAAAGTTTGCTGGGAGAAGCCAGGCCTGGAAAAGGAGCAGCTGGGGTCCTGAGAGCTCAGCTCCTCCACCAGGACACCCGGTGCCAGGGGCTCAGCTCCTCCACCAGGACCCCAATGCCCGGGGCTCAGTCCCTCCGGCAGGACCCCGGTGCCAGGGGCTCAGCTCCCCTGGCAGGACCCCGGTGTCCAGGGCTCAGCTCCCCCGGCAGAACCCCAGTGCCCGGGCTCAGCTCCCCCACCAGGACCCCCGGTGCCAGGGGCTCAGCTCCTCCACCAGGACCCCAATGCCCGGGGCTCAGCCCCTCCGGCAGGACCCCGGTGCCAGGGGCTCAGCTCCCCTGGCAGGACCCCGGTGTCCAGGGCTCAGCTCCCCCGGCAGAACCCCGGTGCCCAAGCTCAGCTTCTCCACCAGGACCCCTTGTTTACCTATTGATGGGCATTTAGGGAATTTCAAGTCTGGACTATTATGGGGAAAAGCTGCTATCAATATCTACTCACAAATCTTTGTTGGACATATATTTTGCTTTTTCATGGGTAGATGCCTGGAAATGATATATCTGGGTTGTATGGCAGGTGCATATTTAACTTTTTAAGAAATTGTCAAACAGCTTTTAAAGTGGTTACCAGCAACAGTGTATGAAAGTTTTAGTGGGTCTACCTCCTCCCTGACATTTGATGTTGTCAGTCTTTCAGTGTAAGCCATCTTAAGGAGTTATCTCATTGCAGTTTTAGATTGTATTTCCATGATGACTAATTATGCTGACCATTTTTTTCATATGTTTGTTGACCATTTAATATCTGCTTTTATGAATTGTCAGGTCAAACTTTCTCCCCCCATTTTCATTGCATTCTCTTACATATTAGTGCCACAACAGTGTTTATATCAGCGGCTCTTAACCTGTGGGTTGTGACCCCTTTGGGGGGGGGGGGGGGGGCCCTTTCACAGTGGTTGCCTAAAACCATCGAAAAACACAGATATTTACATTAGGATTCATAACAGTCGCAAAATTACAGTTATGAAGTAGTAGCAACGAAAATAATTTTAAGGTTGGGGTCAGCATAACATGAGGAACTGTATTAAAGGGTCAAGGCATTAGGGAGTTTGAGAAATATTAGTTTATATAATTGGAATGTAAGACTTTTTCCAGATATAAGCATTACAAATATTTTATTTTATTCTTTAGTCTAGCTTTTAATTATTAGTTTTGTTCTTTTTTATTTTATTTATTTTATTTTTAAAAAAATATATTTTATTGATTTTCTACAGAGAGGAAGGTAGAGGGTCAGAGAGTCAGAAACATCGATGAGAGAGAAACATCGTCCAGCTGCCTCTTGCACACCCCCTACTGGGGATGTGCCCGCAACCAATGTACATGCCCTTGACCGGAATCGAACCTGGGATCCTTCAGTCCGCAGACCGACGCTCCATCCACTGAGCCAAACTGGTTTCGGCAGTTTTGTTCTTTTTTAATTGTTGACACTATTATAGATGTCCTCCATTTTCACTTCCTTTGGCCACCTCTACCAAGGACACGCCACCTATACCCTGCCCTTCACCACTCTGTTGTCTGTGTCCATGGGCTCTGTATATATATATTCTGTGGCTACTACCTTCCATATCTTTTATGCAGTTCCCACCCTCACTCCCATCTCCTCTGACCTCTGTTTCACTTTTCCATGTATCCATGCCTCTGGTTCTTTTTCCCTCCAAGCCAAACTGTACCCAGCTTTATTAAAGATAATTTTCATAAACAATCATAGTATTTCAGGCAGGACATGGGCTGACAATCATTAACAGTATACATCAACTTTCAAATTCCCTTCTTCTATGAACTACCAAAACCAGAAAGCCACCATAAAACCCAGGGGAGTCTTCATCTGAAGCTTTGAATAGGGAAAGTTTAGAGTGAGGGTTTATATTTCACACTGAGCATGTTGTCTAACTTTTCACAAGCCAACCCTAACTTTCAGGAAATGGAATGAAAATGGCAGAGAACATCAATCTGTACATCCACAATCAATAAAGGAGCTGCTGCTCTATTGAGGGAGGCCACCTCAATGTTGACACTGGAAAGTTTATAGTGCCCACTATACTGGAAATCAGTTTTTTTTGGTCGGGTCCCAATAGGTCTCTGGGCTTAAGAGAGCCAAGTCTATGCTTAAAGTGGAGAGGGAGAAAAGGACATAAAAATGAACTTTAGTTTCCCGTATGATAAGGTGTTTGTGTCAAGGTGGCTAATGTGTGTCAATGTCAAGAGACCCCTTCTCCCAGGAACCAAGAGAAGTTTCTCAAAAGTAGAAGGAAATGGTATTTCCCCCCATGTCAGTCCAGCTTTGGAGACATTCCATTAGTACTATATGTCCTTCCCCAAAAAACAAGAGTGACATGCTCTGTGTGCTAACAGCATAGCTTTAAAAGAAAATTCTGCATTTTAATAAAACTTGATAAAAAATAGTATTTCTAACTGTACAGTCACCAGAAATACATAGTTATCAAAAATGCGCACACTTCACTTGGCATCTCCGGCAGCTTCAGCTTTCAGTGCCTGGTCTGTTTTGGCATCTCCATTTTTGCAGGGTTATTCCCATCTTTGCCAGCATCAGCCTACCCTTTTCCCTTTCAGTACCTTCTGCCCCTTCTTTGCAGGGGCCTTCTTAGGTTTGGACTCTGGCTTTGGAGGAGCAGGTTTAGCTCATAACCTGGCAGATCTTCTCTGTGGTTTGTCTTTCACCTTGGCTTTATCTCCTGTAGCTTCCCCTTCAGCCATTCTCTTGGGCATGATGGCGGTGGTGAAGGGACGTCCCAATGGGATGCTGAGAAGCAGCAGCATGCAGGCTTCCTTGGTTCAGGGGTCAGTGTCATCTCCTCATATTGCTCTCTGTTTGTTTGGGTTTTTTTACTTAATAAATATTTATTGTTTAGATTATTACAATTGTTCCTCTTCCCCCTCCCACATAGCTCCCTTCCATCCAGTTCTCACCCGACCCTGTGCCCTTACCTCCCCCTCATTGACCTCATCCATAGGTGTACGATTTTTGTCCAGTCTCTTCCTGCACCCCCTACAACCTTTTCCCCCATGAATTGTCTGTCCACTCCCTTTATATGCACCTGATTCCATTATATTCACCAGTTTATTCTGTTCATCAGATTTTTAATCCACTTGATTTTTAGATGCACATGTTAATAGATATGCATTTGTTGTTCATAATTTTTATCTTTACCTTTTTCTTCTTCTTTCTCTTCTTAAAAAGTACCTTTTAGCATTTCATATAATACTTGGTTTGGTGGTAATGAACTCCTTTTCCTTTTTCTTGTCTGTGGAACTCTTTATCTGACTTTCAATTCTGAATGATAGCTTTGCTGGGTATAGTAATCTTGGCTGTAGGTTCTTGCTATTCATCACTTTGAATATTTCCTGCCACTCCCATCTGGCCTGCATAGTTTCTTTTCAGAAATCAGCAGACAATCATATGGGAGCTCCCCTGTAGATAATTAACTATTTTTCTCTTGTTGTTTGTAAGATTCTCTCTTTGTCCTTTGCTATTGGCATTTTAATTATGATGTGTCTTGGTGAGGTCCTCTTTAGATTCCTTTTGTTTGGGGTTCTTTGTGCTTCCTGGACTTGTAAGTCTATTTCTTTCACCAGGTGGGGGAAGTTTTCTGTCATTACTTCATTATATAGGTTTTCCGTATCTTGTTATCTCTCTTTTTATGGCACCTCCATAATTCAGATGTTGGTACACTTAAAGTTGTCCCAGAGGCTCCTTACACTATCTTCAAATTTTTGGATTCTTTTTTCTTTTTGCTTTTCCGGATGAGAGTTTTTTCCTTCTTTGAATTTCAAAACTTTTACTTGATTGTTGCATTTCTCTAGCCTGCTGTTAGGTCTCTGTATAATATTTTTTATTTCAGTCAGTGTATGCTTAATTTCTAGTTGGTCCTTTTTCATATCCTCAAGGGTCTCACTAAATTTGTTAGCCTTTTCTAGGAAATTCTTGAAAAATCTTATAATCGTGGTGTTGAACTCTATATCCATTTGTTTGTTTTCCGCCATTTCTTTTGTTTGTGATCTGTTTCTTTGTCTCCACATTTTCACTGCTTCCCTGAGTTAGTAGTGTAGCTTTGTGTGCTAGGTATCCTATATGGGCCAGTGGCTCAGCCTTCCCAGTTACCTGAGGTGGAAACTCTTGGTACACCCCTTACGGACTGTGTTTACAGCCTATTGTAGTTAAGTCTTGATTCTTGTTGGTATAACTGGGAGAATTTGACCTCCAGGCCAGTTGGCTGTGAGGATGAACAGTATCTATGCTGGGAGAACTTCTGTGCTGGAGACAGCCTTATGACATACGACTTGCAAAATTGCAAAAGGCTCTGTGCTCAGCTTGGATGGGGCAGAGTCTCAGAGCTGAGTAGACAGTCTTGACTTCCCATCAACCCTGCCCTATGAGGTCCCTGGGTCTCAATGTCCCTCTGTAATCGCTACAAGCACCTCTGAGAGTAAGCCTCCCTCAAGTTTCACCCTCTACTAGACAGTCCAGTTTCTCCCCCAATAAATCTGAATTCCCAGATTCTCACTGGAAACTAGAGTTCAGCATAGTTGGGAGCTTCTGCATGTAATTGTGCACGTGCCTCCATGCCCCTACCTTCCTCAGCTCCCCTGAGACTCCATGTGCCTTTCTCTCTACCTGACAACCAAGAATTCCCCTTTATGAGCCTGGGTCCACAGGGTCTCTCCAAGAATTGGGGTTCAGTGCAGTCAGAACTGGGGTTCAGTGCAGTTGGGAGCTTCCTTCTCCCTCCCACTGGAGAAAGCCATCCAGGCACTCTGCTGCCTTTCTTCTCTGTGCACATGTCTCCGAACCTCAGCCTTTGCAACTCCTTTGGTTCTTCATGAACTTGTCTCTTCCCTTATAGTTGTAGAATTTCCACTCAGCCAGCCTTCCTGTTGTTTTGGATGATGTCCTTTTTGTCCTATAGTTGCAGTTTGAAATTCTTGTGCAAGCCAGCATTTTAGGTGCTTACCTATGCCGCCGTCTTGGTTTCTCGTCCATCCCCTCTGGTTCTTTTTGATCATGTTTATTGTGTTCATTAGATTCCACATATCAGGGAGAACTGTGGTATTTGTCTTTCTCTACCAGATTTATTTCACTTAGCATGATAATCTCCAGATCCATTCATGCTACCTGAAAGGGTAAGAAATCCTTCTTTTTTACAGCTGCATAGTATTCCCTGGTGTAACTGTACCACAGTTTTTTTAATCTACAGATCTGATGATGTGCACTTGAGCTGTTTCCTAATCCTAGCTATTGTAAATAATGCTGCTATAAACATAGGGGTACCTATATTTTTTTCTGATTGGTGTTTCAGTATTTGTTGGATATATTCCTAAAGTGGAATCACTGGGTCAAATGGAAGTTCAAGTTTTTAATTTTTCCAGAAACCTTCATACAGTTTTCCATAGTGGCTGCACCTATATGCATTCCCATCAGTACTGTACTAAGGTTCCCTTTTTCTCCACATTATTGCCAGCACTTGTTGTTTGTTGATATGTTGATGGTAGCCATACTGGCAGGTGTGAAGTGATACCTAATTGTCATTTTAATTTGCATCTCTCTGATGCTTAGTGACAATAAGCACTTTCCATTGTCTTTTTGGAGAAGTGTCTATTTAGGTCCTTTGTTTATTGTTTAATTCTAATGTTTATCTTCCTTTTGTTGAGTCATATGAATTCTATATAAATTTTTGGAAATTAACCCCTTATCCAGTGTTATCATTGGCAAATATGTTCTCCCATACATTTGGTTTCCTTTATATTTTGAAAATGGTTTCTTTTGCTGTGAAGAAACTTCTTTGATGTAGTCCCACTTGTTTATGTTTTCCTTTGTTTCTCTTGCCTAGGAGTTGTTTCTCAAAGTTCTGCTATGTGAGATGTCTAAGATTTTGTTGCATATATTTCTTCTAAAATTTTTATGGTTTCACAACCTACATTAAAGTATTTTATTCATTTTGCATTTATTCTTATGTATGGTGTAAGATGGTGCCCAATTTCACTTTTTTGTATGTACCTGCCATATTTACCCGATGTCATTATTTTAAGAGACTATCTTTACACCATTGCATGTTCTTGCCTCTTTTGTCAATATGAATTACCATAGAGGGAAACCAAGATGGCGGCATAGGTAAACACCTAAACTGCTGCCTTGCACAATTTCAAAACTACAACTAAAAGACAAAAAGGACATCATCCAGAACCACAGCAATACTGGCTGAGTGGAAATTCTACAACTAGAAGGGAAGAGAAAAGTTCATGGAGAATCAAAGGAGCTGCAAAAGACTGAGGTATGGAGACATGTGTGCAGAGAGGAAGGGAAGCTGAATGCCTGGCTGGCTTTCTCCAGTGGGAGGGAGAAGGAAGCTCCCAACTGCACTAAACCCCAGTTCTGACTGCACTGAACCCCAACTCTGGACAAGACACTGCGGAACCTGGCGCATACAGGGGGCGTCTGGACTAACAGGAAGAGAGAGAGACACAGAAACTTTAGGCGGGGGCCACAGAAGGCAGGGGTCTGGAGGCTCACTCGTGTGTGCTGAGAGGATTGACTGCTGAGTGTGCTGCTGGCTTTCTCTAGCGGGACAGAAACAAAAGCTCTCAACTGTGCTGAACTCCAGTTCCGGGTGAGATCTGGGAATCCAGATTCATTGGAAAAGAAACTGAACTGTCTGACTGTGGGGAAAACTTTAGGGCAGCTTTCTCTCAGAGGTACTTTCAGCAATTACTGAGGGACACTGAGACCCAGGGACCTCATAGGGCAGAACTGACAGCAAGCCAAGACTGTCTGCTCAGCTCTAAGACTCTGCCCCATCCAAGCTGAGCACAGAGGCTTTTGCAATTTTGCAAGTCTTATGCCATAAGGCTGTCTCTAAGACAGAGGTTCTCCCAGCATAGACACACCTCATCCTCACAGTCAATATCTCCCAGTGATACCAACAAGAATCAAGACTTAACTACATCCAGGCTGTAAACACAGTCCAAAAATGAGTATACCAAGAGTTTCCACCTCAGGTAACTGGGGAGGCTGAGCCACTGGCCCATATAGGACATGTAGCACACTGAGCCACTCTACCAATTCAAGGGAGCAGCCAAAATGCAGAGACAAGCCAAAACCAGTTTGGCTCAGTGGATAGAGTGTCAGCCCACGACTGAAAGGTCCTGGGTTCGATTCTGGTCAAGGGCATGAACCTTGGTTGTGGGCACATCCCCAGTATGGGGTGTGCAAGGAGCAGCTGATTAATGATTCTCTCTTGTCAATGTTTCTAACTCTCTATCCTATCCCTCTCTCTTCTTCTATGTAAAAAAATCAATAAAATATATATTTTTAAAGATTTACTAAAAAAAAAAATTTGGAGACAAAGAAACCAATCACAAACAAAAGAAATAGAGGAAAGCAAACAAACGGATATAGAGTTCAAAACCATGGTTATAAGGTTTTTCAAGAATTTCCTAGAAAAGGCCGAAACCAGTTTGGCTCAGTGGATAGAGTGTCGGTCTGTGGACTGAAAGGTCCCAGGTTCGATTCCAGTCAAAGGCACGTACACTGCTTGCGGGCATATCTCCGGAACAGGGTGTGCAAGAGGTAGCTGGTCGATGTTTCTATCTCATCAATGTTTCTAGCTCTCTATCCCTCTCCCTTCCTCTCTGTAAAATACCAATAAAATATATTTTAAAAGATTTTTTAAAAATGTCAATAGCAAAGGACAAAGAGAAAATTAAAAGCAGCAAGAGAAAAACAGTTAATTATAAACTAGGCACCTCCCAAACAATTGTCGACTGATTTCTCAAAAGAAACCATGCAGGCCAGATGTGTGTGGCAAGAAATATTCAAAGTGATGAATAGCAAGAACCTACAGCCAAGATTACTCTACCCAACAAAGCTATCATTCAGAATTGAAAGTCAGATAAAGAGTTCCACAGATAAGAAAAAGGAAAAGAAATTCATTACCACCAAACTAAGTATTATATGAAATGCTAAAAGGTACTTTTTAAGAAGGAAAAGAAGAAGAAAGAGGTAAAGATTAAAAGTATGAACAATAAATACATATCTATCAACATATGAATCTAAAAATCAAGTGAATTAAAAATCTGATGAACAGAATAAACTGGTGAATATAATGGAATCAGGGGCATAGAAATGGAGTGGACAGACAATTCATGGGGAGAAAGGGGTGTGGGAAGGGACTGGACAAAAATTAAACACCTATGGATGAGGACAGTGGGGGGAGGCAAGGTCTCAGGGTGGGGTGGCAACCAGGTGGAGCGGAGCTATGGAGAGAAAAAGAGCAACAATTGTAATAATCTGAACAATAAAGATTTATTAAATTGCCGAAACTGGTTTGGCTCAGTGGTAGAGCCTCGGTCTGCGGACTGAAAGGTCCCATGCTCGATTCCGATCAAGGGCATGTACCTTGTTTGTGGGCACATCCCCGGTAGGGGTTATGCAAGAGGCAGCTGGTCCATGTTTCTCTCTCATTGACATTTCTAGCTCTCTATCTCTCTCCCTTCCTCTCTGTAAAAATATCAATAAAATATATTTTTAAAAAGATTTATTAAATTATTTTAAAAATAATAAAACAACTGTAATCCTATATAATAAAACACTGATATGCAAATAGACCAAACAGTACTCACCATGATGCACACTGACCACCAGGGGTCAAACTCTCAATGCAGGAGTTGCCCCCTGGTAGTAAGTGCACTCCCACAGGGGGAGCAACACTCAACAGAAGCCATGTTCACAGCTAGAGAGCACAGTGGCGGTAGTTGGAGCCTCTCCTACCTATACAGCAGCACTAAGGATGTCTGAATAAGTGGGCCTAAGCCATCAGTTGGACATACTCCCAGACTGTGACAGGGCATAGGTTAGGATGAGGGAACCCACCAAGGGCATGATATTTCGTGCTCCAGGCCTATGGTATATTTTATAAAATAATGAAATGAAAAGTTGAGAAAGCCTTAAAGACTTGCACCTTTTTGCTGCTGTTGTTAATCCTGAGGGTATTATTTCCATTGCTTTTCTGAGAGTGTAAAAGGGAAGGTAGAAGAAAGAGTGGGGAGAAGGGAGGGAGGTGAGGAAGGAGAGAGTGGTAAGGAGGAAGGGACAAGAAGAATGGGGGGAAGAGAGGGCAGAGAAAAAAAGGAACATCAGTGTGAGAAACATCCACCCACACACACCCCAACTGGGAGCAGGGAACGAACCCAAAACCCTGATACAGCCCTTGTTCAGTAACCTATGACCCTATGACATTGGTGTGTGTGCCAATGCTCTGACAACTAAACACACCTGCCAGGGCAGAAGCTTACATCTTTATTACTCTTACAACCCCCTCACAACTTTTTTTTTTTTTGAGGTGGCTGGCACTTCTAAGTTCATGGCAGAGGCTAACTGAGTGTTTTTCTTTCCACAGTGATGGAGACAGAAGACTCCAAGTCTGATGAGCCCCTTGTCAGAGGACAAAGGGGGCAGGATCTCCAAGAGATGCTGAGAGAAGTAGGACTGGCAGTTGAATACTGGTTGCCAAAGCTGCAGGAACACCTGGGTGTGACCAGTGCACAGGCCTTACAACACTTAGAAGAAGAAGACCTCCAGAAGCTCAAATCCCAGGCACAACATCCCTGGGAGAAAAGGGCCCTGGAGAAGCTACTTAACTCAAATACCCTTTCAAAGATACAGGAGTCTCAGGTGAAAATGAGAAAGGAAGAACAGAAGAAGGCCGAACAGGCACTGCAGGGGCTAAGAGACTTGTTATCAGAAGGGAGGCAACGACAAGAAGAGGCAGTGAGGAATAAGGAGGCAGAGCTGAGAAAGGCATTGGAGATTCCCAAAGAGTACTGGCCACTCCCAAAAAAATCCTTAAGAGAGGTGGTGGAACACATGCAGGAACAACTCAACCTCATGGAGGGCACACTGTCTCACAGGCAAAACCTCCCAGATAGAGATCTCGTGAGATGGGCATCTGGAGGGCTGGCCCTGCAGGGAATTTACAAAACCAGCTCACACAGCAGCCTTCTAGAGAAGAGAGAGGAGCTACTCAGTCTCCCCAAAGAGTTCTTACTCTTTGGCCCTGAGCACAGCATTCGGATGGAAACCAGAGATTTTACATCTTCTCAAGAAGAATCCAAGTTCACCCAGATGACAGAGAAGCTGGGCTTCAGTGTAATTGCCTCAGCCCAGGGCAGACGTTGGGGATTTAGCGTGGAAGCTGGTATGGACCACAGTAAACTTTCAGAATCCAAGGAAACCCAACAATCACGTTCTGAGCACTCCTATTTCTGCTCTACCAAGTTCAGCTATGTCCCACTTGCCTCCTGCCACTTTTCCATGGATCAGCTCCAGTTCTCCAAGGCTGCTCTCCAGGAACTGAGATGCATGGAAGACCTTCTGGGTCAGCCTGCAGGCCCAGACAGACTCCGCTTGCTGAGGCACAGGGTTGAAGCTTTCTTCCATAGGTTTGGCTCTCATGCCAACCAGGGCCCTCTGCACCTGGGAGGAATCTACTGGTGGAAAGCCATGTCAGAGGGTTTCCGAAGTGAGCAGCTGGCAGAAGTAAAACAGCAGTCAGCAGAGGCCCTGAATAGTTACATCAGGGGCAGCTATAGCGGTTTTGGAGTGAAGGTTGCTGCAGGTGTGGATGCAACACACTCTCATTCAGAAACGTCCACCCAAAGTACAACCTTCCAAAATCTCCAAACCAAAGTTGAATTATCTGTGGCCCAGACAGGTGGCCCACCAGAAGCAAATAGCTTTCTCCATTGGAAAGCTGGCCTAATTGCCAGTAATCAAACCTGGAGTGTCATCGACCGTGGACTTCAGCTGGTACCCGTTTGGGACATCATCCTTTCCAACCACAGAAGTGATTTTAAGGATCCATTTCAGGTAGCTAGCTTACTGAAAGATAGCTACAATGCTCTGACTGGCATCACTGCCCAGACCCAGGATGGAGAAGACTTATTGAGTGTTGGGAAGGAGGCGAGGGTTTTCCTAGAGGATGTGAAATCTTGGGAGGTATCTGATCCTGAAGAGAAGCTTCAAAAACTGATAAATTTCATGCAAATGTTGAGTCAAAAAATGAAAAGTTATGACACTTGGGTTAATATTTGCCTCACAGATTGGGGTCTGCAGAATTTTCTGGAAAACACTGTTAACTTTTGCAAAAATTCTTCCATCTATGAAACTAAGTTTATTAAATCTCAGTTGCGCAGCCTTTTGGATCCTCACATCTACAGAGTGAGTAACTTTCCTCAGGCTCATTCCATCATGCAGTGGGTCTTCCAGCCAGAGCCAGAAGAAGAGCACATCAACATCTTCCAATTTTCTGAATTAATTAAAATCTTAAAGAAAACCCACAATGACCTCATGGAAGCCATGGCCAAACCTGAGTCTGCAGAAACAGTGGAAGAAGCTCGAAGAAAGGCCACTTATGAGGTCAGTTTGTCTCTTGGCTCCTTCTTGAACTACCTCCAAGAAACAAATCAGCCAGACACACAGCTCTTGCTACTCTCCATTGCAGCTGGTGCAGGGTATCATGTGGTAAACAATAAGTTTCAGTATCTCCTGGGGTGTGAGGAGTTGGACTTCCTACAGAATAAATTGCAAACTGCCCACGATATATACCAGGAGCTCAAAAATCTTTGCATGTATAGAGCTCAGGCATTCCTGGTGCTCACAGGTCTGACAGCTACCGTTGGAGTCATGGCTGTTCCTCCAGAAGAAAAAACACAACGCTTAGCATTAATAAGGCATGTCATGGGCCATTTTTTGTCAGATGAAGTTGTCTGTGTCCTCTCCAAACCTGGAGCAGATCAAGATTGGGAAAACCTAGAAAAAGACTTGGGATTGCTCATTGATGGTAATTATGAAGCTACCATCTCTTCCTTGCAAATGGATGAGATCAGAAAAAACTTGCAAAGTATTTTCCATGAAAAGAAACAATCCCATGATCCACATGATAATGGAAGTAGCAAACTGGAAGGCATAGAACATACAGCTTTCCTAAACTTACTTCAGTGTCTAGGCCTAGAACATTACTACCCAAAAAAAATGAGCAGAGCTAGCTTCCATCTGATTAGCAACACTTCTGTATACAACACCCAACCCAGCAATGAAAGGGAGCTTCCCTTATATTTTCTTCAGAAGCTACAAGTGCTGGATTATGGGGTGAGATACCTAGTCTTCAGAAATGAAGACAAAACACAGAATCAAGTCTATCCAAGTGCCTCATATAAGGAAATTGAGGATTTTGATCCATATGAAGACTTGATTGAAGACAGTAATACTCCCAATAATTCTTCAGATACTAACCCTAGACCCCATATTCACCCTATGGATATTCAGATGGCAATTCTTCACTGTGCAGATGATTTTGCCAGACAGTATATTTTGTCCAAACTTTCCATTTGCCAGTTTGCACTCCCTCTTCTCATACCTAATCCCTGCAATTCTCAAATTGAATTCTCTCTCTGGTCTCTCAGTCAAATTAGAAGGAGCTGGCAGGAAGCAAGGAAATCACCAAGAGAGGAGAAGATCAATTACAAGAATAAGCAGATGTGTAGAGTCTCTACCCCCATTGTGTCCTTTATCAGAGTGGGAAATGGCTTCTCTGCTTCCAAATCTCAGATCATGAACTGTCTTCTCAGTAAACGGAAACATGATGTCTTTTTCCACCGACATTGCAGAGGGAGCACCAAAGACTGTCTCCTGATGGGGGGAGTGGTGGAAATCTGCTGGTTCTGCCCTGGAGGAGAAGATGAGGACAGATTTAACAATTGCTTGACCTTCACCAACCTTCATGGAGATGCAAAGGAACATAAGAAGCAACTCACCTTCCTGCAGGAAATATCTTCTCTCATTGTTGTCCTGATGTCAACTTCTGATGACAATAAAGAAAACCGAAAAATTGTTCGTGATCTGAGTCAATCACCTAGACCTTTGATATGTTTACTTGATAATAAAGAAAAGAACATGACCAATAATTCTAAACAAAAAGTGATGGTTGGTCTCAAGAACAGAAATGAGGCAGAATTAACAGAGGAGCTTGTTACTACAATCAGACGTTTGCTTGAGCTCTCAGACACTGCTCTCAGCTTAGAGGACTGTACCCCAATAGCTCGCAAGCAAGGATTCCTTATTGATGAAGACCATAGAGACTGCAAGGAAGCCAAAGAAAAGGCAGAGGTCCTAATAGCTCTACTGAGAGATATGAATATTTCTCAGGTGAAGGAAAACTTAATGCCCCTTCAGGGACACCTATGGCATCTTTGGTGTAAAAAGGACAAAGAACTCTATCATCTAAGTGAAAAGGGGAATCGAAGCATTGAACAACATAAGAGTGAGATTGAGACAGAAAAGCAAGGAATACGGAAAGAACAGTTGAAAAGAGCCTTTCCTCTCAATGAATTAATGCAGTCTGTCCTTGAAATTCTCCAAAATCACTCAGAAACTCAAACCACACACTACTTTTTGCAATGGCTGAGTGTGTTTTTGGACAACCTGACTGCAGAACACTTGGAAAAACTGAATGAAAAGAAAAATAATTTGTGGTCACTTATACAAACAGAAAAGCAAAAGGCACCAAAGAGCACTGACCTAGAACGCTGGCAAAAAGAGATAGATGCTATCTCCACAGAGATTAGTGACTGTACATTGGGAATTGAGCAACTTCTCAGAGAAGTTAGTCAGATCTATGAAGCTCTGGAAGAAGGTTCCTCCACTAAAAATGCCCTTTATCTCTCCCTTCCCCAGATTGCTGCAGATCTGATGATATCTGGTGTTCCCATTGAGCTGATGGATGGGGATGCTTCATATGTGCCTGTAAAGTGGGTGGCAGCTGTTTTTGACAAGGTCTCTGAGAAACTTGGAAACAAACGGCTGTTTGTCCTCTCTATCCTTGGCCTACAGAGCTCAGGGAAGTCCACCCTGCTGAATGCACTTTTTGGGCTGCAGTTCACTGTCAGTGCTGGCAGGTGTACCCGGGGGGCCTACATGCAGCTCCTGAAAGTCGAGGAGACGTTCACAGAGGAAATGGGCTTTGACTTTGTGCTTGTTGTAGACACAGAAGGCCTGCGGGCCCCAGAACTCAGCAATAAATCCAACAATCGTGACAATGAGTTGGCAACCTTTGTCATTGGACTTGGAAACTTGACTCTGATCAATATTTTTGGGGAAAACCCATCAGAAATGCAAGATATCCTTCAAATAGTTGTCCAAGCCTTTATGAGGATGAAACAAGTAAAAATCTCCCCAAGTTGTGTTTTTGTCCATCAAAATGTGGGGGAAGTCACAGCTAAAGACCAAACAATGGAAGGAAGGAGACGGTTAGAGCAGAAACTAGATGAAATGGTGGCAACAGCAGCTGAACAAGAACAGTACTCAGATGTAACCCGCTTTGCTGATATCATTAAATTTGATGTCAATACTCATGTCTACTACTTTGCTCACCTCTGGGATGGCAATCCCCCAATGGCCCCTCCCAATCCTCGCTACAGCCACAATGTCCAGGACCTGAAAAGGAGAATTCTTATGGCTGCCAAACAGGAGTCTAGGGGCAGCATCATGAAGATAACAGATGTGAAGCTGCGAGTTCAAGATTTGTGGAGAGCCCTATTGAATGAGAACTTTATTTTCAGTTTCAGGAACACCCGAGAGGTCGTGGCCATGACCAAATTGGAAACTATGTATAACTACTGGACCTGGGAACTGAGGAGTCATGTGCTAACTTTGCAGAACCAGCTCATCAACCAGATTAAGAATGGCAAAATCCAGGAACTGAAAATAAGCACACTTGAGGCTCAGGTTACTGAAAAATATAAAGCCATCCAACAAGAACTTGAAAAATATTTTAATGAAGATCAAGAGAGTGAAATAATAATTCAATGGAAAGCAAGTTTTGATAATAAACTAATACTCCTTAAAGAAGCACTTATTTTGGAGAGCAAAAATAAAGCCGAGGGACATATCAGTTACAAAAAGAATCAAGAAATACTGGATAACAGAAAGTCAAGTTATGAAAAGGAGTTATTGAAAAGAAGTCAAGAATTGGCTTTAACTGTAAAGGATAAAGAATTGAGTGAGGAAGAGCTACATGTCAAATTCAATCAACTTTGGGAAAAGTGGGTCTATGCTGTGTCCTCAACTGTCCCTCCAGTCACAGAGCCTAACATTGATGTGGATTCTGAAAACATCCTTCTGGACTATTTTAAAAAGGAGACAGATGTGGTGAATAGAGTGAAGGAAAAGTCTGTAAAGGAGTTTGAAATCAATTACAAAATACATGTCAAAGTGAGCAAATGGTTGCACTTATTACCAAAGAACTTAGAAGTACGTGATAAAGAGTCCATAAAGAGAACTACTGAAGGTATAGTTTTAAGATATACTGAAACTATTAAACACCTCCAAAAGCAGCAGTGTGATTACAATCCAAGTTATTTCCATGAAATCCTGAGAATAATAGAAGAGGGGGTGAAATCTGCACCCACGGAAGACAGATACACATTTACAAGTAAGTACAAAATTGACTTATCTTTTTGTCTATTCCAAAGAGCATCTGAGAATTTTAAGGAGATGCATAGGATATTCAAAAGAGCAAATGATCCTGTAAATTATTTGGAAAGCAAGAAAGATGATTTCTTCATGAGTTTTAAGATCTCTTGTCAAGGAGCAACATCAGTCACAGCATTTGTTGATTTTCTATGGCACAAACTCACTCCTGCTGTCTCAGACACGCTTTGGGAAAAAATGGCCCTTAAAATTGCTGGGGACATGCGAGCTACCTGCCCAGAATTCAATGGAAACAGGGCGAACCTGGAGAAACACGTTCTTATCTCCCTGGCAGAAAACGAAGATTTTGATGATTACTGGGAGTACATTCATAATCCCGAATCATTTTTTAGGAAATATATTCAAAGACACATTGAAAGATATTTTTCAGAACAACGAAGTAATAAAATAAAAACTTTTTTAAAAATGAGTGTAGATGACATCAAGAATGCCATCCTTTCAGCTATTCATGAATCCACAGCAATAGCTAAAGATAAAGGCAGCACTGCCTCTGGGTGGTTGGATTTGTTCTGTGACCACTTGGGGAGTAACTTGAATTTTCCGCGAAAAGATCTGGTAAGCATTGAACACCAGGAGATAAAAGATATTGAGTTTCTCAAAGAAGCCATGAGTGAAGCTTTGGATCCCGCAATGATCACAGTGGAACAGGAGTGTCTGAGTAAGCCGGAAGAAGGAATGGTTTCTGACATCCAGAAAATGCTTTCTGAACATCTCTGTGGCTGCTGGAAACAGTGTCCCTTCTGTGGAGCTATCTGTACAAACACAATCCCTAACCATGACGGAGACCACAGTGTTCCTTTCCACCGTCCTCAGGCTATCAGAGGATGGAAGTGGATTAACACAGACCACTTTTCTATTGACTTCTGTACGAGCTTGGTAGCAAGTGGTTGTTCTTTTATTTTGAAGGATGGTCTTAGTACCCCATATAAAACCTATCGACAGGCAAGAGGGCAATATGCCACATGGAGCATCACCCCAGACACATCCACTCAGCCATACTGGAAATGGTTTGTCTGTCACTTCAGATCAAAACTAGAAGAAAAATACCAGAGTAAATTTATAGATGGAGGTAAAATACCTCACGCATGGACCAACATCACAAAGCAAAATGTGCTTGATGACTTGAAAAAGCAATAATACTCAATGCTCACAAAGGAATACCAGAATCTGAACAAGAGTCACAGTACCAGAACAATCCAAAAATACCTCCTCCTCACAATTAATTCTATTTTTTTCAAATGAAATGGCTAAATATAAATCAATTAACATTTCAAAAGTTAAATATTTTCTGTTGAAAAGCCTTCCTGTTTCTTTATCTTAATTCTTTCTGTTTGAAAAACAAATTGCTAAAATATATTAACATACAATGAAATCTAATAATATCTATTTAAAATTCCTACTTCATATTTTAAGCTATTATTCAGAATGCTTTCTATTTTAAAATATATAATATTATATGCAATCCCAAAGAAAGTTTTTTTGTGGAGGGAAATCAAAGTCGTTATAGACAGCTATAAATTTCTATAGATGAACTATATGAACATTTCAAATGAATGTACAGTCCTTGGCTGAATGCTACAAATTGCCTCTGAAATCTTGAGAAAAAAGTTAACCCTTGAATGGAAAACATTAATGGAAAGATAATTCCCAAGCTTAGTGATATTTAGACATATGCTGTTCTGGGAAATAGTAACATAGACTTGACAGAGCCTATATCAATTCAGGAAACATTGTAAGCAAATATAGAAAAATTGGAGATTGAATTATTATCTTTCTCATGTAAGTAACACCCTCATTTTCTCTGTCACCTTGGCAGTTCCCTGTGCCATGCTTAAATAAAATAAATAAATAAATAAATAAAGGTTCATAAGAGCTTAGGTATTCAAAGCCTGGTATTTCTAAAAGCTTAAGAAGAACTGGCTTTTAGAACATGGTTTATGAGCTACTGAGAAGGGCCACTTTAACCAAGGCTGTCAACGAGGGTCAGATTTCACTATGCCATTAATAATTTTAAAAACTATTCCTTTAAGAATCAAATAGCAAAGACTATATTGTTTTTAGATTCTAATTATTTCAATAAGATATTCTTTTATATACTAAATTGTTTGGAAATGCTTATCTCTAAAATAGGCAACTTTGTGACTTTTCACACTGTGAGTCATAGGATCATAATCAGAATACAAATGAAAAACGCTCTGATGGTAACCAAGAATCACCAATCTGCAAACCTACACCATCTGAAACAATGAGTTATGCTAGGTTCTGTCCCTAGCCAGTTTGGCTGAGTGGCTAGAGTATCTGCCTACAGACTGAAGAATCCCAGGTTCCATTCCCGTCAAGGGCATGTACATTGATTTCGGGCACATTCCTAGTCATAGTATGCAAGAGGCAGCTGATCGATGATTCTCTCTCATCGATGTTTCTAACTCTCTATCCCTCTCTCTTCCTCTATGTAAAAAGAAAAATCAATAAAAAATATTTTTAATTAAATTAAAGCTACTGGTCCTTTTGGTCCTAGACCTCCCCTTGGTCTTGCTTGCATAGAATAGCCTCTTTGATAGCAACTACTTAAATGTCCCAACACCTGCACAGTTAAAATTTATCGAAAGGGACACCTTAGACAAACACCCCAGATCCTTTCCCATGATCCACTTGGGACAACCTTCTAATATGATCAATGATGACATCTAATATTCAAATGATGACAAAAACAAAATCCCTTGCATACCCTGGAGCATGGCTCTCACAAGACTGCAACCCTTAAAACTGCAATGTTCAATTAATTCATTTGCTGAATGCTTTTGTTATTTGTTTAATGATTCTAGAATGGCCTTTAAAGAGGTATCATGTGCCATACATTAACTTTGATTTTCAATATAAAATTGTTGTCTATAAATAAAAATCACCTTTGATAAATTCCTCAGACATTTAAGCAGTGTGATTATTACATGAGATTTAGGCCAGTGCGTGTACCTCTAAGGCAGAGTGGTCATCGTATGTCTCCAACTAATAGCTGGGTTGCCATCCATCACCTCTCAAAACCTCTGGTCACATACACTCTTAAGGAGACTCCTAGCTTGCCTCTGTTATGTATGGAACTACCTGGTCTTGGGGGCGGGGGGGGGGGGGGAAATACTGTGTGATGCTGCTACCAAGGATTTTCCTGTAAAGATCAGCCACATACCCGACCCAGAACACTGTGATGGAGCACAAGGTTGTGAGCACGGCCTTTGTAGAATCCTGAACCAAAAGTGAGCAGCCAGCTGGACAGCAGCTGATGCCCCAGGACATGCCTGACCCCAGTCTGCAGTCCCCTCTAACCTCTCCACACAGCCACTAGGATGCACAGCAGATTGTCAGTGTCCTCAGGCTGAACCCTCAGGAGGTACAAAAGAACTGCAAGCACCTATTCAAGGTGAACACTAAATCTCTGGGCAGTTCCTTCTACCTGCAGTCAAAGGTGGTCCCAGCAAAAGGTGCACCTCCAAGAGGACATTACATTCTAGGCTTAAGGAGGACAAAGAGAAAGAGAAAATGCCCAAAATGTGACCTCTTGGCTCCCACCAACTCTTCCTGCTCCTTACAATTTGTAGCTAAGTTTCTTTTACACACACACACACACACACACACACACACACACACGAGATTCAGAGGCTGTGTTGAAGGGATTTAAAGAAAAACTGACACAAAATAAATGAAAACAGAGAAAAGAATAGGTAGGAACTGGGATTTCTGTCATCAAAGAGGGATCAAGATTAAGGTGATTACAATATCATTTGATTGGAGTCAATAGGAAGAAGCCCTCAAAACTAGTGGAGTAGGTGTAGGCGTTAATATGAAGGAGAATCACAGGATCACCACAAGTAGGAGGCACTGGACCAGGTGGTGCTCACAGGATTAGAGGTGATCACACTTGAGGGTCAGTAAAGACAATGTCAACAGATTGGGATTCTAAAAATATCATTGAAAATATGGGACATAAAAACAGGAATTGAGATTACCACAGCCATAGATTTTGGGGATTTCCAAATACATTAAACAAAAGATCCCAAGTGCAGTGGGAAAGAAAGAATCAGAAGGCCTTTAGATATGGGGAAAATCTAAGACAAAAATCAAACTTCACAAATAAGGTGTAAGTTTCTTAAAGATGAAAACTTTCACTGCAGTGTTTTAACAAAACACCTTTATTTTCATCATCAAATAACTTCTTTTTTTCCATAATAAACATGATTAATTTACAAAGATGGCCTATACATTGCCTCTACAAAGCATTCCCCTTCAATGAGAGATTTGCCTTCATATAATCCAGACATGGAAAGGTGTGTTATTGTTTTTTCCTAGAGAGAAGGATAGAGAAATAGGAACATGAGTGAGAGGAAACCATCACTAATCAGCTGCCTCCTGCACATCCCCTACTGGGGACTGAACCCACAATCCTGGCATGTGCCGTGACCAATAATCCAACAAACGAACCTCTTGGCTCATGGGTTGATGCTTAATTACTGAGCCACCCTGGCTAGGTTTGAAAGGTTTAAAAATATATTTTTGTTGTCATTATAAGACAAAACAGTAACTAGCATAAATTAAGGGAACCCATTCAGATTCTTCTTTTCCAGGAACCAGCATTGTTATACTATTTCCATTCAGCAAAATCTGGTCTGATTTAGTAATCCTTCTTCCCTTCTGGTGTGTACTTCATGACAGGCAGCAGCTGCAATGGGTTAGTGGTAGCCTTACTACAAGTGGTCTGCCTGCAATGACAAGTCATTTTTGGTTTTTATATATTTTATTGATTTTTTACAGAGAGGAAGGGAGAGAGATAGAGAGTTAGAAACATAGGTCAGCTGCCTCCTACACCCCCCACCCCCCCACTGGGGATGTGCCCACAAACCAAAGTAGTTCCCTTGAACCAGAATTGAATCTGGAACCCTTCAGTCCTCACGCTGATGCTCAATCCACTGAGCCAAACAGGTTTTCTCTCTCTCTCTCTTTCTCTCTCTCTCTCTCTCTCTCTCTCTCTCTCTCTCTCTTCTCCCCTCTCTCCAAAAACCAATAAGAAAACCATATTTTTTAAAAACAAGGTGCAAAAAAAGAAATAAGGGTTGCATAAGATTCCTACACCTATTGGAAAAGAGAAGCATTTTTTTTTTCTTTTTAGAAGTGAGAGAAAGTAGGCCTTCAGAAGTGACCAGCAGGCGGGAAAGCAAGCAGTGGTGCACTCCAAGTTGAGAGCAGTAAAGAGGAGCATGAGAGAAGGCTGTCGGATGGACCACTCAGTAGTAAGCAAAAAATTAGAGAGAGAAGAAAAAGCTGGAGGGTGAAAAAAAGATAAAACTGATGAGCAGAACAAAAATAAAGTTGTTTCTGCATGGCCTTCAGGGTGAGGGTAAGAAGGATGGGGTCAAATAAGAAAGCCTAGGCCTTACAAATAGATGCCTTTCTTGCCTCAGCACATAGTTATTCTGGCCTCTAAAGTCACAATGAAACTGGAAATCTTAATGTAGGTTTTACAAATACAGAATGGTAGCCTCACAACCAAACTGGTCTTTGTAATATCACAGACCCTGTCAACCATAAATTTTCCTTGCTTTTCCCCTGCCTCCCATTCAAACTACAGTTATCCATCTTATTTCTGAGGCCCTACTTCAATCATGTGAAATCCCTCTGGAGCTACATGAACTTGCAGGCCCTCCTCTAACCACCACATGGCAGTAAACCCTATGAGGACAATTCTGATAGATGTTTTCAACTTCACTGTTGACACTTGAGGCCAGATAATCCTTTTTTGTGGGAGACTGTCCTATGCATAATAGGAAAAGGCCATCCATATTGTTTTCCAGCAGATGAAACAATTTATTTTACCATTTTCTTTAAAACCATCTTCGGGAGAGAAGAGATCAACCGAAGGACTGGTATGCATGCATATAAGTACAACCAATGAACACAAAACTCTGGGGAGGGAGGGTATGTCTGGGAGATGGGGGGGGGGGAGGCGCAATGGTAAGCTATGTACACATATAATACCTTAATAAAAAATAAGTAAATAAATAAATAAAGTGGGAAAAACCATAAAGATTCTAATGTTCACATAAAAACATTAATACATATATTTTCTAGATAATGATTATATAGACCCTCTCAGAAAAAATGCACCCCATTATATGGTTTCAGTGAAAGTGCTTGATAAGAACTCACATCTGGACTGATTCTAAAACATACCATTTCACCACTGAATCTTTTGGTTCAAAGTATAGATTATGGTGTTTTGCCATAGGGATTGCAACAAGATGGCTGCATAGGTAAATGCCTAACTGCAGCCTCATTCAACAATTTCAAAAAATACAACTAAAATATAAAGTGGACATTATCCAGAACTACAGGAAAGTTGACTGACTGGAAATTCTACAACTAGAAGGAAAGAGAAAACCAGAAGGACAATCAGAGGAGCTGTAAAAGCCTAAGGTACAGAGAGACACGGTGCATGCTTGGGAAGAGGACAGCTGGAGAGGAGGGGAGGATGAGTACCTGGCTGGCGTTCCCTAACGGAAAGGAGATAAAAGCTCCCATCTGTGCTGAAGCCCAACTCCGACTGCACTGAACCCCAATTCTGGGCGAGACCCTTGGGCCCCAGCCTCATACAGAGGGAATCTGGGCTGTAAGGCGGAGGTTCAGGGGAGCAGCGAAAGGCAGAGCCCCCCGACACATTGCGCACACAGGACAGACAGTTGATTGGGCCTCGGGATTGCCCTAGGGGACTGCTCTTAAACCCACTTCCAACTGCACTGAACCCCAGTTGCAGGCTCATTGAGGGAAAGACTAGAATGTCTGGTAGCAGGCGAAACTCTAGGGTGCCTTTCTCTCAGAGGTGCTTGCAGCCAATACCAAAGGACACTGAGATACACTGAGACTCAGGAACCTCAGAGGGTGGGGCTAATGGGAAGCCAAGGCTTTAGGCTCCACCCTGAAACTCCGCCCCATCCAAGCTGAACACAAAAGCTTTTGCAGGTTTCCAAGTCTAGGGAAATAAGGCTGTCTCCTGGCATAGACACAACTGATCCTCCCAACCTACCAACTCAGGGAAGCAGCGAAAAATGCCGAGACAAGGAAACAGATCACAAATGAAAGAAATGGAGGAGAAAAAGCAACTGGATATAGAGTTCAAAACCATGCTTATAAGGTTGTTCAAAAAATCTCCTAGAAAATGCTGATAAAATAAACGAGACCTATGAGGATATGAGAAGGGATCAACAAGAAATAAAGAATAATGCAGAAAAAGCATTTGATAAAATCCAACACCCTTTCCTGATAAAAACTCTCAACAAGATGGGAGTACAAGGATCATACCTCAACATAATAAAAGCTATATACGATAAACTCACAGCAAACATCATACTCAATGGGCAAAAACTAAAACCATTCCCTCTAAGAACAGGAACAAGACAGGGATGCCCACTCTCACCACTTCTGTTTGACATAGTACTGGAAGTACTAGCCATTGCAATTAGACAAGAAGAGGAAAGAAAAGGCATCCAAATTGGAAAAGAAGAAGTAAAGTTGTCCCTATTTGCAGATGACATGATATTGTACATAAAAAATCCAAAAGACTCCATCAAAAAACTAATAGACTTAATAAATGAATTTGGCAATGTAGCAGGATACAAAATCAACACCAAGAAATCTATGGCATTTCTATACACCAATAGTGAACTCACAGAAACAGAGACTAAAAAAGCAATCCCATTTACCATAGTACCAAAAAAAATTAAGATACCTAGGAATAAACTTAACTAAGGCAGTAAAACACCTATATGCTGAAAACTACATGACACTGAAAAAAGAGATAGAGGAAGATATAAACAGATGGAAGAACATCCCATGTTCATGGATTGGTAGAATCAACATCATCAAAATGTCCATACTTCCCAAAGCAATTTATATGTTCAATGCACTCCCTATTAAAATACCAATGACATACTTCACAGACCTAGAAAGGACTCTCCAAAAGTTCATTTGGAACAATAAAAGACCCCAAATAGCCGCAGCAATCTTGAGAGAAGAGTAAAGCAGGAGGGATCTCAATACCAGATTTCAAGCTGTATTACAAAGCTACTGTTCTCAAAACAGCCTGGTACTGGCAAAAAAACAAACATATAGATCAATGGAATAGATTAGAGAATCAAGATATCAACCCAAATCAATATGCTCAATTAATATTTGAAAAAGGAGGCATGAGCATACAATGGAGTCAAGACAGTCTCTTTAATAAATGGTGTTGGGAAAATTGGACAGATACATGCAAAAGAATGAAACTAGATCACCAACTTACACCATACACAAATATAAGCTCAAAATGGATACATGACTTAAACATAAGATGGGAAACCATAAAAATACTAGAGTCATCCACAGGCAGCAAAATTTCAGACATATGCCTAAAGAACTTCTTCACTGATACTAACCCTAGGGCAATGGGAGCTAAAGAGAAAATGAACAAATGGGACTACATCAAAATAAAAAGCTTTTTTACAGCAAAAGAAACCATCAACAAAACAACAAGAAGTCCCACTGTATGGGAGAACATATTTGCAAATGATATCACTGATAAAGGTTTAATCTCCAACATCTACAGACAGCTTATACAACTCAATAAAAGGAAAATAAATGAGCCAATTAAAAAATGGGAAATGGACCTAAATAGAATCCTCTCAAAAGAAGACAGAAGGAAGATCCAAGAGGCACATGAAAACATGCTCAAAGTCACTCATTATCCGAGAGATGCAAATCAAAACAACAATGCAGTACCATCTCACACCTGTCAGAATGGCCAACATCAACAAATGAACAAACGACAAATGTTGGCGAGGTTGTGGAGAAAAAGGAACCCTTGTGCACTGCTGGTGGGAATGCAGACTGGTGCAACCACTGTGGAGAACAGTATGGAGCTTTCTCAAAAAACTGAAAATGGAACTCCCATTTGACCCAGTAATCCCACTCCTAGGAATATATTCCAAGAAACTAGAAACACCAATCAGAAAGGATATATGCACCCCTATGTTCATAGCAGCACAATTTACAATAGCTAAGATTTGGAAACAGCCTAGGTGCCCGTCAGCAGATGAATGGATCAGAAAACTATGGTACATCTACACAATGGAATACTATGCTTACATAAAAAGGAAGGAATTCTCATCATTTGCAGTAACCTGGATGGAATTGGAGAGCATCATGCTGAGTGAAATAAGCCAGTCAATGAAAGAGAAACACCACATGACTTCACTCATTTATGGATATTAAAGAACATTATAAACTAATGAACAGAAAGATAGATATAGAGACAGTAAAGCAACAAGCAGACTGTCAAATGACAGCGGGGGGTGGGGGTAGAGAGATCTGGGGGAGATAAGAGATCAACCGAAGGACTGGTATGCATGCATATAAGTACAACCAATGGACACAAAACTCTGGGGAGGGAGGGCATCTATGGGAGGTGGGGGGGGGGGGCAATGGTAGGCTATGTACACATATAATACCTTAATAAATTAAAAAAATAAAAATAGAAAATAAAAATAAATAAATAAAAAGGTTAAAAAAAAAAAAAAAGAAAAGAAATAAAGAATAGCCGAAACTGGTTTGCCTCAGTGGTAGAGCGTAGGTCTGTGGACTGAAAGGTCCCAGGTTCGATTCCGGTCAAGGGCATGTACATTGGTTGCAGGCACATTCCCCGGTGGGGGTTGTGCAGGAGGCGGCTGGTCAATGTTTCTCTCTCATCGACGTTTCTAGCTCTCTATCTCTCTCCCTTCCTCTGTAAAAATATCAATAAAATATATTTTTTTAAAAGAAATAAAGAATACATTCTCTGAAATAAAAACTATTATACAGAGTCCTAAAAACAGAATGGAAGATTGCAAAAATCAAGTCAAAGATTTGGAACATAAAGAGCCAGAGGACACTCCTCCACAGAACCAAGAAGACAAGAGAATCCAGAAAGTTGAAGATAGTGTAAGAAACCTCTGGGACAACTTCAAGCGAACCAACATCAGAATTATGGGCATCTCAGAAGATGAGAGAGAGCAAGATACCAAAAACATATTGAAAGAAATAGTGACAGAAAACTTCCCCCACCTGGTGAAAGAAATAGAATTACACGTCCAGGAAGCACACAGAACCCCAAACAAAATGAATCCAAAGAGGTCTACACCAAGACACATCATAATTAAAATTCCAAGAGCAAAAGACAAAGAGAGAATATTAAAAGCAGCAAGACAAAAACAGGTAGTTACCTATAAAAGAGCACCCATACGACTGTCAGCTGATTTCTCAACAGAAACCATACAGGCTAGATGGGAATGGCAAGAAATATTCAAGGTGATGAATAACAAGATCCTACAGCCAAAAATACTCTACCCAGCAAAGCTATCACTCAGAATCGAAGGCCAGATAAAGAGCTTCACAAATAAATTTAAGCTAAAGGAGGTCATCACCACCAAGCCAGAATTATATGAATTGCTAAAAAGGGGTTCTTTAGGAAGAAGATAATAAAGATAAAAATGATGAATAACAAATACATAACTATCAATAAGTGAATCTAAAAACCAAGGGAAGTAAAAATCATGATGAACAATATTAACTGGTGAATATAATAGAATCAGAGGTATAGAAGGAGAGTGGACTGATGATTCTCAGGGAAATGGGGGTGGGGGGTGGGAAGAGACTGAACATAAACTGCACCTATGGATGAGGACAATGGGTGATGGGGAAAGGGCAGAGAGTGGGATTGAAACTTGGTGGAGGGGAGCAATGGAGGGGGGAAAATGAATATTTGTAATAATATGAACAATAAAGATTTATTTTTTTAAAGTATAGATTATTGTCATTATACATATTTCTGTGTTCTTACACATTTGATAATACATATATAGAATGGAGGGTTATCAATGTCCATTGATTTATCAGCCTTTTCTGCAGGTTCATCAGCAGGTTGAGCAAGCTGAGCCTGTAGTGAGTGGTTATAGGGTTAAGCCTTTCACTGACCTGCTGGCAAAGCCCCAAACAAGTGCCAGCTTAGAGACTACAGCCCTCTTAGCATAATTAAGCTTGACCTTATGACACTCCCAACATTAGCCATGGGCAAATTATGGCCCTCAGGCCAGATCCGGTCCATTCGGCTGTTCTATCCTGCCCGCGGAACCAAAAGAGTGGAGGGTTCTCTTGCTCTCCCCTCTGCTCCTTCACCAGCAGCCCAAGATGAGAGTGCCAGTATGGTCAGGTTGCTTTTGTTCCAGCCCTCCAGTCCAGTTTAAGAACCCATTGTGGCCTTCGAGTCAAAAAGTTTGCCCACCCCTGACCTAGACTCAGCTTATTCTTTTTCTCATCCTTTTCTTCATCCTTCCCAGACCTCCCTCAGGATCACCGAACCCTTGGCTGTGCTGGAGCGGCACATGTGCCTTTCTCTGTGGCCTTTCTTCAAGGCCTTCCAGGAATGAAGACACATCATCATCATCATCATTATAAATCATAAACTCCAAGTCTTTACCAACAATTCAAATGGAAACATTCTTCATAGTTAGGTCCTGTGTCTGTAGGAAGTGTCTCTCTTAAAGCATGCAGATTATGCTTAACCAGTTCATTCAATTTGCATTCCATAAACTCAGACATGTCTGTCCAAGTGAATATGAGCTAATTGAGAATGAGCTCCAATGGACACAGCTCTACAGTCAAAAATAGTTAGCAAAGAGACAGGTTTGAAAAATATGAGGGCCCATACCATTGATACAGAATTTTTGGACTGGAACCTGGATTCTTTGTCCGCCGGAATCGAAGAATGAATCCACGAACAGAAAGTGGTATAGCAAAGATGGAGATTTATTGAAGAACAAGTACAGACTCGCACATAGGGAGGGGGAAGAGTCCCTGAACTGACTCCCACGTGGGGAGAGGGAAGAGTCCCACTGGGTTCCCTATCCCTATGGCTTATAAAGGCTGTAGGTCCTGGTACCTTGATCTCCCCTCTGATTGGTCACTATTCCCATAGACTGGTTACTATAGTAACTCCTGGTCTCAAAGGTCAAACCTCAGATGGGACATGTGAGGTTCTCTCCCTTCCTTCCTCGTCATTTCCCTATTCCCTTTGGGCTTTCTTCCTCCTCTCCTTCTGAATGAAGGGCTTCCTTCTCTTTACTTGTAAATATGACCTTTCTTGACTACTTGCAGTTCCCTTGTCTTACAGAAATATACCTGTTGCTGCCCCCTTGTCTTATGGAAATGTAACTGCACCTGACTTCCTTGTGTTCTGGAAATGTACCTTCTTCCAGTCTGCAGCCCCATGCTTCTCCATGGACCCCAATTCTTTTTTTTTAAACATATTTTATTGGTTTTTTACAGAGAGGAAGGGGGAGGGAGAGAGCTAGAAACACCGATGAGAGAGGAAAATTGACCGGGTGCCTCCTGCACACCCCCTACCAGGGATGTGCCTGCAACCAATGTACATGCCCTTGACCGGGAGCCAAACTGGTTTCAGATGGACCCCAATTCTTAAAAAATCCCTAAGCTCGCCTACTTCCCTCTAAAATTCCTGCTTCATTATCATAACCAGGAGAAAGCAGCCCAACACCATACAGTCTTTGGCCATATCTTTGCACTGGCATCTGGGTCTTGCTTCCAATTATAGATATAATAGGAGACACAGGAAGAGGTCTGTCAAATACAAATCTGGAGTATAAACACTCCTGGCGCATACAATTACATAATAGTCTAGCACGAGTGGTAAGTTCCACAATTGAGATACCAATATATCAACATGGAAAATGTTTTTTTCTGGTGAGCTGCAAGCTTGAGTGCACTTTCTTCAATGCAACCAACACTGCATAGGGTTTTTTTAATTTCAGACCATCTGTGGCAACACCCTGATTGACAGCTTCGACTGTGTGTTCATATTGATGAATCCTTCCCTGAGGGCTCCAAACATTGTCACATTAGTTGCAAAACAGTGTTCCGATCTGGGCATTGTTGTTGCCACCTGCAGACCTGCCCATCAGTGAGCACTGCCTAAACTACTTCTAGACAAAGCATGTCAAACTCAAAGACTAACAGAGGCCAAATAAATGAGGCATGCGGCCCACGGGCAGTGAGTTTGACATGCTTGCTGTAGGCCATCTACAGGAAAGTCTATGTAATCAGGTTTTGATGGAATTTTTAAAATCTTTGTTGTGGTTGTTTTATTTTTTATTGAATTTATTGGGGTACAGGTTTCAAGTGTACAACTCAGTAAAACATCACCTGTACACTGCATGGTGCACCCATGGCTTTTAATAACATTTACTCATTGAAAAAAATTTTAATGTGGAAAACATACAAAAGGAAATTAAAAACACACAAAATTCCACCCCTCAGATAAACTTCTGTGAACAATTTAATGACAATATTTCCAGGCATATGGACACATACTTAAATATGTGTAATAATGCACATATAATGTTACATTGTACCCCAAATCTCACAAAGGAAGCCTCAAGAAGTCGAATTATGGAGTCATTTATTAAAGGCCAGCAGCATACAAGGGGGCAATTCAGCACTCCAAATCACCAGCCCGGAACAGTTTGCCACATCTGGCTCATATTGGCAGAATACCACTTCTTGGGTCTGGAATGAGGAACCAGTTTGCACAAAGCAATTACAGAAGCGAAATTGAGCAAGTCAGTTATCTAAAGTGATAGATCCTCCCTTCCCCCAACTGATGGATGGAGTATGCGTAATCTGCACCTGAGGCCTGGACACTCCTGAGCACCGAAGCAGGCACCTTATATGGACTATACATTGAGCCACCAATCAGCACCTGCCAAATACCCTAAGCCCCCAATTCCTAAGTACCTAAGTGCCTAATCATGTGCCTTTAATGAAACCACCAATCAGAGTGTGCTGAGTACCCTAGGCCCCATCCCTTCCCATTGCTCCCCTCAAAAGACATGTTCACTCCTGCACGTGTGCTACTCCCCCTTTTGGGGCAGCCCAGCACGGTCCTTATCCTCTAATAAAGCCTGCAGTCCTGGTCCTCGGCCCTCTGTCTCATCTTTCATGAAGTATAGTTTTGGGTCTACAGATCACTGAATCAACAGAAACTTATTATCTGGGACCAGCGGGGCAATTTAGAATAATTGTGCTGTCCAGATTCTGGGACCACTGAATCAATTGGAATGCATTATCTTTAGCTACTGAGGCAATTTAGGGTCTGTTCTGATTCCAGGACCACTGAGTCAATCAAAACTCATTATCGGTAGAAACTGAGACAATTTAAGATAATTGAGCCGTCCTAGCTGCCAGAAGAATGTGCTTCAGTAACCAGTGAGATCACAATCAATGGGATATTCAAACCACCATCAATGGATTCAGATAGCATACTTAAGTTCAAAAAATCAAAAAAAACTTTTCTAAATAACTTTTCTATTGTTTTAGCAAGCAAATAAGTATAGAACTCAAAACAGCAGGTTAAAATATTAAACAGCAATTTTTATCAAAGCATCGTTGCTACCATGCTTCAAATGCAGACTGTCCTATAATCTCCTTTCCACTCATAACTTCCTAAGGACATCTTTTGAGATAAACAATATTGGTCTATTGTAATAATTTTAATGCCTGAATAATATACATTTATTTGTACTTAAACAGATCTCTACCAGGTGGCAACCAGGTTCCTAAATTTCCACTATTATAGATTGCATTACAATTAACATCTTTGAACATATATCTTTGCACAGGCTGAGATTGACACTGTTTCACACTCAACATTTCTGTGTATTTAGGATTTTTCCAGGACCCAGAGCTATACAAAGTGAATTAGACATAGATCTTGCTCCCAAGATGTACACTGGTAGGAAAATGAACACAGGACAAAATAAACTATGGTAAGTGGCATGGAAATGCAAGGTAGACTATTAGCCAAATAGGAAGAGAATATAACTGATTGGGGATCAGGGATGGCTTCACAGACATAGGCTTCAGAAGAATCAGTATAAAAGAAAGTCTCTATTGTTTTTTTCAAATGATTATTTTATAATGACCATTAATTTAAATGCCTATTTCCCCTGCACTCTTGTGTGTAGGTGAAAGCTAGCCTTTCCTTCTTCATATGCCCTTTATTGATCATAGGGCCTCATATGTACTGAATTTTCAGTAAAGAGTTGCTGAATGGGGGTATTTATTGTAAACCTTCCTGTCATGAGAGCATTCTACTGAAAGGAGAGAAAGGAGAATCATATAGAAACAAATAGGTTATGGATATAAGTTTAAATTCCCTCTCAACTTTCCACACTCAAAAACAGAAAAGGAAACAAGGATGGGGGAAAAGAGACAGGAACAGAAGAAAGGTAAATTAATATATACATCTTTGGTCCTCTCTTTCCTCATCCAAGAAGAAATCTGAATGACCTTGCAGAAGAGCACAGTAAAAATCAGATGATAAGAAAGCCCATTGTATGGGAGAACATATTAGCAAATGTTATCACTGATAAAGGTTTAATCTCCAACATCTACAGACAGCTTATGCAACTTAATAAAAGGAAGATAAATGAGCCAATTAAAAAATGGGCAATGGAACTAAATAGAATCTTCTCAAAAGAAGACAGAAGGAAAGCCAAGAGGCACATGAAAACATGCTCAAAGTTACTAATTATCCGAGAGATGCAAATCAAAACAACAATGCAGTACCATCTCACACCTGTCAGAATGGCCAATATTAACAAATCAACAAATGACAAGTGTTGGCGAGGTTGTGGAGAAAAAGGAACCCTTGTGCACTGCTGGTGGGAATGCAGACTGGTGCAACCACTGTGGAGAACAGTATGGAGTTTCCTCAAAAAACTGAAAATGGAACTCCCATTTGACCCAGTAATCCCACTCCTGGGAGTATATCCCAAGAAAATAGGAACACCAATCAGAAAGGATATATGCACCTCTATGTTCATAACAGCACAATTTACAATAGCTAAGATTTGGAAACAGCCTAGGTGCGCATCAGCAGATAATTGGATAAAAAACCCATGGTATATCTACACAATGGAATACTATGCTTACATAAAAAGAAGGAATTCTCATCATTTGCAGCAACCTGGATGGAATTGGAGAACATCATGCTGAGTGAAATAAGCCAGTCAATGAAAGAGAAACACCACATGACCTCACTCATTTATGGATAATAAAAAACATTGTATAGTGATGAACCATAAGATAGATATAGAGACTGTAAAACAACAAGCAGACTGTCAAATTACAGTGGGAGGGGTGGGAGATATGGGGGAGACAAGAGATAAACCGAAGGACTTGTATACATGCATATAAGTATAACCAATGGACCCAACACTCTGGGGAGGGAGAGCATGTTTGGGAGGGAGGGGAGCAATGGTAAGATATGTACAAAGATAAAAATTCAATTTAAAAAAATAAAATTAAAAAATTAAAAAAAACAGGTGATAAAAAGAAAAGTTTTATTCTCCTTATTTTAGTCTAAAATGTAATATCCTTCTCTTCCCCCCTCTTCCCTCCCCCCCCCCCCGCCCCCGCCAAGTCCATTCATGGTCAGCAGGAGAGAAAAATTAAAGTCTCAATCCAGTTTAAATTTAATTCAACCTGACATTTTAAACATTCTTTTAGAAAGTGTGCTGTTTCTATTGGAAAAAAATAATGCTTAATCACTCAGAAGGCCTTTCCTTGAGAAAGGCTTTTCCTGTTGTGGTGGCTGCCACCTGCTGGTCTCTTTAGCATTCTCCTTCATACATTTAATTGCTAACCATTCTGCAGGATAATCCTGCTGAATTCACTAGTTAGCTTGGGGTCTAGATTTTTGAGTTGCTATTACCAAGGATTCTGCTGCCTGCACAACCCCGAAGTTTACTGCCACACTCTCCATTCTGAAAGTTGGCTCAGCATTCCACACTACTTGATTGTTGAGTCAACTCACTCTGCTGTGGTAGGCCTATGGCAGCCCAATGGGTTTCTTTTGTTGTTGCCATTAATCCTCACCCCAGGTTATTTTCCCCATTGATTTCTTCAGAGAGAATGGAAGGGAGTGCAGAAAGGGAAGTAAGGAAAGAGAAAGAAAGAGAGAGACAACAATCTGAGGAGACACATCAACCTGTTGCCTTCTGCACTCACTCCCAACCAAGACCTGGGATCAAACATACAACCCTAGCACACTGAAAATAGAAGCCATAACCCTTCAGTGCACAAGCTGATTCAAACCACTTAGAAATACAGGCCAGGGCACAACTGAGCACCAATAGTATACCAACACTCAGGGCATCTTTCAAAAGTGAAACCCCAGAGCCTCTCTGTACCTGACCTTGGTATACTACATCTATGTGACTGAGTCCTCACCTTGAAACATAGCCAAATCCATTTTGGAAAACAAAAACTAATTATTACCTCAACCTTATTTTTAAAATATGTTTTTATTAACTTCACAGAGAAGAAGGGAGAGGGAGAGAAACATAATTGACACAAGAGAATCATTGATAGGCTGCCTCCTGCACACACCCCCACTGGGGATTGAGCCCATAGCCTGGGCATGTACCCTGACTGGGAATCTAATAGTGACCTCCTGGTTCTTGGGTCAGTGCTCAACCACTGAGCCACATCAACTGGGCCAGCCTTATTTCTTTAGACATTTCCTTTTTTTTTTTTTAATCCTTATTGTTGTAAGTATTACATAGGTCTCCTTTTTTCCCCTTCCAGCCTGCTCCCCTGCCCCAGGCCCTCACCACCCCATTGTCTGTGTCCACAGGTTATGCATATATGCACTCAAATTCATTGGTTGATCTATTCCCATCTACTCTCACCTGTCTTACCTATGAGGTTCAACAGTATACATTTCCTTTATAAAGAATTTTAGTCTTCTGTTGTCAAATAAATGTGCCTCATGGACTAAGGAAAAGCCCGAACCATGTCATCTTCATCCACATCCTGAGACTACAAAGACTGTGCTCTTTCCACTTACCTCCAGTCTTTTAGCCTGAAAGTTAGCAGGTTTGAATACTGGAGAGAGAGAGAAACTGGAAGAAAACTTCCTGGTCACAGTATATCATACTGGTCTGGAATCCTCACAGAAACATCCTTATTTATTTCTAAAATCCTTTCATCATAATTAAGAATCAGACACTTTGGGAGCTTGACCATTCATTTACTACACATTCAAAGAGCACCCTCTAAGTGCAGTATACCCTGACAGGTACAATGTGAAACCCGCTGTTAGAGTCCTATTGCTGCTGGGATAGTTTTTCACAGACTTGGTGGTTTAAAACAACAGATTATGACCTTATATTTCTGGAAGTGTAAAGTCCAATACTGGGTCTTACGGGGCAAAACACAAATTATTCTCAGGGCTATATTCCTTCTGGAGGACAGTGGTTCTCAACCTTCCTAATGCCGTGACCCTTTAATACAGTTCCTCATGTTGTGGTGACCCCCAACCATAAAATTATTTTCGTTGCTATTTCATAACTGGAATTTTTCTGTTATGAATCATTATGTAAATATCTGTGTTTTCTGATTATCTTGGGCAAACCCTGTAAAGGGTCTTAGGCAAACCCCAAAAGGTTACAATTCACAGGTTGAGAACCGCTGCTCTAGGAGAAAGGAAATTTGTTTCTTTGCTTTTTCTTCCCAAAGGGGAGAATAGACAATTGTTGTAAGTAAAAGGGAAATTCTCAAGGGCCACAGAAACAAAAAAAATAAATCAACTTTATCTTTGTTACTAACCCTGCTGAATGTTTAAAAAACAAACAACAACAAAAAACAGAACACGGCACTAAGTTAGAGGTGAAGGAGAGGAAGAAGAGATGGGATACTTGAGTCAGTCCTTCTCTGACCTTGAAAGACCTTATAATCTCAGTAGCAGGCAGCTCACCTCACTAATAATACTAGGAAATGAAAAGGGGGGGGGGGTCGGGCAGAGGAAGAACACAACATGCAAGCCAAGATGGAAATAGCCAGTCATCATTTCTAGAGGGAAACATCACCATAAAGGGTTATGCTGACTCCTATCCAAATTCCATGTCCCTCAAGAGCCCTGGACCACCTCAAATTTATTTGCATATAGATCAGTAATTTCTGTCACTAAATTCAACTGCTTACAAGGTTTCTTGTTTCCATTTGGGATATGTTTTATTGTTATCTTCAGTGTCCTAGTGATTATTCTAATTGTGGAAAATTAATTTTCACTGAATGTAATATGATCACAGTTCCATCTGATACCAGAGACTGCTTTCTCTCAGTCTAGTCCTTCCCATAACATCCTATCCATAAAGGTTACAAGACCTTGACCAAAGAGTAAAATAAATATATATATATATATATATATATATATATATATATATATATATATATAAAGAATGAGCCAAACCCTCTACTTCTAGACCAGTGGTTCTCAACCTGTGGGTCTCAACCCCTTTGGGGGTCAAACAACCCTTTTACAGGGGTCGCCTAAGACATCCTGCATATCAAATATTTACATTACTATTCATAACAGTAGCAAATTACAGTTATGAAGTAGCAACGAAAATAATTTTATGGCTGTTGGTCACCACAACATGAGGAACTGTATTAAAGGGTCGCAGCATTAGGAAGGTTGAGAACCACTGCTCTAGACCTTCATGATTCTAAGGATAGAACCAAAAGTTGGCTTTGGGTCCAACTGACAAGTGCTTCCCTGACTAAACCCTCGCTGAGCTGCCTGTACTGGCTCCCAGGACTTTGCTTCAGGGAGGCTTCAGCAGAATAGGATGCAGTCATTCAGGATAAAGGTATAAGTTTCTTTCTCTACTTACAGCACTTCTGACAGTAAATGCATGTGTTTTCCATGCCAAGCAATTCTCAATTATCTGGGACACCAGCTGAATGCCTACAATTCAATTCTAACACTAACTACCTGGAGTTAGCCCTACTCTACAGGTCGGGGGCTTAATCCTCTGCTTCAAAAGCCAATTGCCCATCCCAAGTTGTCACCTGCACTTCTAACCAACCAAGTTATATATTTGAGGTTCTCATGATCCTCTCCTCAAGTTTGATAATTTGCTAAAACAGCAGGGAAGTGCTTTACTTACTCTTACTAGTTTATACAAAAGATACAACTCAAGAACAGCCAAATGGAAGAGCTCTAAAGGGCAAAGTATGTAGGGAGGCATTCAGAGCTTTCATGCCCACTCAGAGCAGGTTGAACTACACAGCATCCCAATATATTCATCAATCCAGAAACTCTCCAAAACCTGCTGTTTAGGGTTTTTGTGGAAGCATCATTGGTCTTTGGTGATTATGTCAATCTCCAATCTCTCCAATGAAAGTAGGTGTAAGGGAGTGCTGACCCTCCAGCCCTCTAATCATTCTAATCACATGGCTAGCTCCTCTGGTAGCCATCCCTCATCCTCCAAGAGTCACCTCATTCACATAACCTCAGGTATAGTGGAAATAGACTTTTTATGAATAACAAAAAAATGCTCCTTTATCCCTATTACTGATGAAATTCCAAGGGATTTAGGAGTTCTATGCCAGGAACCAGGGTTTAAGACAAATAAATATGGTTTATTTTATTGCAACATCATACAGGGTTCTCTGCAGTACTGTCAACAGGGGCAACTCCTTTCTCCAAGCAGAAGCTATGACATTTGCGGAAACCGGTTTGGCTCAGTGAATTGGCCTCAGAGCATTTGGCTCAGAGCATTGGCCTGCGGACTGAAAGGTCCTGGGTTCGATTCTGATCAAGGGCATTTACGTTCATTGCAAGCATATCCCCAGTGGGGGGTGTGCAAGAGGCAGCTGATCGATGATTCTCTCTCATCGATGTTTCTAACTCTCTATCCCTCTCTCTTCCTCTCTGTAAAAAAAATCAATGAAATATATTTTTTTTAAAAAAAAAGAAGCAGCAGCTATGACATTCTATGTACAGGATTTTTCTACCGGCTGGGATCTTTCTTCTTCAGATGCCTTCAGCACATTGCTTGGGACCACTTTCCTCACCTCAGCCAGAACTACAGTCACAACCAACACCTCCTCGGAGGCTCAACCTAAACTCTCATCAGGGTTACTCCAGGTGTTGACTCACCCAGAATAGTCAGATCCATTGGAGTGACTTTCCTGGCGGCTCCACTGGACACTCAGAGCCACTGGGTACCAAGAGTCAGGAGGTAGATGCAGTCCACCCAGAAGCAAGCACAAAGTGAATCATCTGTAAAGAATTTGAAAGTTGCTGTCAGGACTGGTTTGGCTCAGTGGATAGAGCGTCGGCCTGCGGACTGAAAGGTCCTGGGTTCGATTCCGGTCAAGGGCATGTACATTGGTTGCGGGCACATCCCCAGTAGGGGGTGTGCAAGAGGCAGCTGGTCGATGATTCTCTCTCATCGATGTTTCTAACTCTCTATCCCTCTCTCTTCCTCTCTGTGAAAAATCAATAAAAATATTAAAAAAAAAAAAAAAAAAAAGAATTTGAAAGTTGCCGAAGCAGGTTTGGCTCAGTGGTGGAGTGTCGGTCTGCGGACTGGAGGGTCCCCGGTTCGATTCCGGTCAGGGGCATGTGCATTGGTTGCGGGCGCATCCCCGGTGGAGGGTGTGCAGGAGGCAGCTGGTTGATGTTTCTCTCTCATCGACGTTTCTGGCTTTCTGTCTCTCTCCCTTCCTCTCTGTAGAATATCAATAAAATATATATTTTTTTAAAAAGAATTTGAAAGTAGCAATAAAACTAAAAGGCTGATTCTTATCTCCTTGCACAATAAAGCTAACAGTGTTAAAGATACAATAACCTTCACACAAAAATCTCCTGTTGGTCAGGTTCTAAACAATTACTATGGTTAGTGTTGAGTAACCTACATATGTAGGCTTCAAATGATCACTTTTTAAAACTAATCCACTAAAAATACTTCATTCTACATGGAAATTAATTTTCAGGATTATCAGTTACACAGTTAAATTGAGCCACAGACATAACTTTCACAGTAAATTCATAAAAATTTATGATCTTTCAAACTCACTTCAGGTGCATTTTCTAGCTCCAACCCCTATGAAAAAATATAGCCCTGATATTGTAGTAGTAAATTTAAAATAAACAATCTTAGCTATATGAGATTTTTCTGACATCTTTTTTCACTAAGGTGAAGTTTCAGATGAGGTCAATCAGATTCAAAAATATTGGCAAAATAAGCCTTGAAAACATAAAAGTAAAATTGTTTTCTTAAAAAAGGTTTAAAATTGTTTCTTGAACATACACAAAAAAAATCTGGAGAAATATATTAACTATGCTAAATGCAAAGAAATTGACATAGAAAAAGAATCAAATTTTGAAGACTATCCCGGTGTGGGAACGCCAAGTCCCTGTGCTCGCTTAGGCAGCACATATACTAAAATTCTGAAGACTATCAGAAGAAACAAGAGATGATGGTATTCCGGTCTCTTCAATAAATGGGGTTGGGAAAATTGGACAGACACTTACAAAAGAATGAAACTAGATCTCCAACTTACACCATACACAAAAATAAACTCAAAATGGATATAGGACTTAAACATAAGACAGGACAACATAAAAATAATAGAGTCATCCACAGGCAGCATAATCTCAGACATATGCCTAAAGAACTTCTTCACTAATACTAACCCTAGGGCAATGGAAGCTAAAGAGAAAATAAACAAATGGGACTACATCAAAATAAAAAGCTTTTTTACAGCAAAAGAAACGATCAACAAAACAAGAAAGCCCACTGTATGGGAGAACATATTTGCAAATGTTATCACTGATAAAGGTTTAATCTCCAACATCTACAGACAGCTTATACAACTTAATAAAAGGAAGATAAATGAGCCAATTAAAAAATGGGCAATGGAACTAAATAGAATCCTCTCCAAAGAAGACAGAAGGAAGGCCAAGAGGCACATGAAAACATGCTCAAGGTCACTCATTATTTGAGAGATGCAAATCAAAACAACAATGTGGTACCATCTCACACCTGTCAGAATGGCCAACATCAACAAAGCAACAAAGGGCAAGTGTTGGCTAGGTTGCGGAGAAAAAGGAACCCTTGTGCACTGCTGGTGGGAATGCAGACTGGTGCAACCACTGTGGAGAACAGTATGGAGTTTCCTCAAAAAACTGAAAATGGAACTCCCATTTGACCCAGTAATTCCACTCCTAGGAATATATCCCAAGAAACTAGAAACACCAATCAGAAAGGATATATGCACCCCTATGTTCATAGCAGTACAATTTACAATAGCTAAGATTTGGAAACAGCCTAGGTGCCCGTCAGCAAATGAATGGATCAAAAAACTATGGTACATCTACACAATGGAATACTATACTGCCATAAAAGAGAAGGAATACTTATCATTTGCAGTAACCTGGATGGAATTAGAGAACATCATGCTGAGTGAAATAAGCCAGTCAATGAAAGAGAAACACCACATGACCTCACTCATTTATGGATAATAAATAACATTATAAACTGATGAACCAAAAAATAGATATAGAGATAGTAAAGCAACAAGCAGACTGTCAAATTACAGTGGGGAGGGATGGGAGATCTGGGGGAGATAAGAGATCAACCAAAGAACTTGTATGCATGCATATAAGTGCAACCAAAGGACACAAAACTCTGGGGAGGGAGGGCATGTATGGGAGGTGGGGGTGGGGGGCAATGGTAATATATGTACACAGATAATAATTTAATTAAAAAATATTTTTAAAAAGAGAGATGATGGTCTTCTATTACCAAAGATAAATAAATATAAAAGGATAATCTATAATCCTGTACATTTTCACCAAGAGGACATTCCTTATGAAGCAATAGATCAAATAATGTCAGTGGCAGTGTTCATTTTCTCCAACTTTTGCAAAAGAGCTTCAGAAATGTTTACCAATAGATATTTATGGTGAGTTTTCAATTGTGGAGATCATTGAAAGCTGTAAGATTTAATCTGAAAGAAACAAGACAGGGCATTGTAGTTTCTAGAATTTATTGTGAAGTGTGCTTATATAAATTCCTACCAAAATATCCATGTTTCCTAATTACTTATTTTCTGTTGCTTCAAACAAAATAAACTTTTTAAAATTTTAAATCCATCCCAGTTAAGAGCATGTACCTTGCTTGCAGGTTACACACACACACACACACACACACACACACACACACACACCACTCCCTCCCCTTTCCCCAGGACACACACTCACACACACACACACACACACACACACACACCACTCCCTCCCCTTTCCCCAGGACACACACACACACACACACACACACACACACACACACCACTCCCTCCCCTTTCCCCAGGACGGGGACACACACACACACACACACACCACTCCCTCCCTTTTCCCCAGGACACACACACACACACACCACTCCCACCCCTTTCCCCAGGACGGACACACACACACACACACACCACTCCCTCCCCTTTCCCCAGGACGGGGACACACACACACACACACACACACACCACTCCCTCCCCTTTCCCCAGGACGGACACACACACACACACACACACACACACCACTCCCACCCCTTTCCCCAGGTTGGGGCGCGCACAGGAGGTAACCAATGGATGTGTCTCTCTCTTACAGATGTTTCTCAGTCTCTTTCCCTCTCCCCTTCCACTCTCTCAAAAATCAACGGGAAAATATCCTAGGGTGAGGATTAACAAAACAAACCAAAACAAAGGAAGCCCTCCCCGGGTCAGAGGAGGCCGGCTCCGCACGGTCCCGGGCGGGGCGGAGCCGCCGGAACGGGGCGCCCCAGACACTCCCTTTCCCAGCAGGCTCCGCGGTGCGGCTTCCGCCGCTCGGAGAGCCTCACTGGGCCTCCGGCGGCCGCGCCGAAGAACCCGACGGCCAGCTCCGCCCTCACTAGGGGGCGCCTGGTTCACCCACCGACCGGGAGCGCGGGGGGCGGCGCCTCGAAGCCCGCCCAGCGCGCCCGCCGCCGCCGGGGAGGAGGTCCGCACCCCTCCTCCTCCTCCCCCTCCCGGCTGCCACCCCGGCAAGGCCCTGGTGCGCACGCGCGCGCACGTCCACCACGCACTTCCGCCACGGCGCATGCGTCCTCCCTCTAACCCCGCCCCCTCCGCGCCGTTTCCCGTGTGGCTCCAGTTCCGGCTCCAGGGGCTTTGGAGGGGAGTTGCGGGGTCGCCATGCGGCTGTCGGCCGCCCTCGCCATCTCCCACGGCCGCGTGTACCGCCGCCTGGGCCTGGGTCCCGAGTCCCGCATCCACCTGCTGCGGAACTTGCTGACGGGACTAGTGCGGCACGAACGCATCGAGGCGACCTGGGCGCGCGCGGACGAGATGAGGGTTTTTGCCGAGAAGGTCAGAGGCGGGGGCGGCCTGAGGGGGCGGGGGCGGGGGCGGGGGCGGGCCGGGCTTGGGGGAAGGAGGGCGACCTCCGCGGTCTAAGCCCTGCCCCCCTCGCCCCCCGAAGTCTGAATCCTTCCGTAGCGTTAGCGGAGCCCACTCCTCTGGGCCCTCGAAGGGAAGGCGGTTTGCCGAGGTCGGTTTGGCTCAGTGGGTAGAGCGTCGGTCTGCGGACTGAAAAGTCCCGGGTTCGATTCCGGCCAAGGGCATGTACCTTGGTTGCGGGCGCATCCCCGGTGGGGGGTGTGCAAGAGGCGGCTGGTCGATGTTTCTCTCTCATCGACGTTTCTGGCTTTCTATCTCCCTTCCTCTCTGTAAAACATATCAATAAAATATATTTTTTTTAAAAAAAGGGAAGGCGGTTAGGGGGCTGCGGGGTCAGGAGAGCCCTGATGTAGAGAGAGGCTTGGCTAGTGGGATGAATGGGCTGCGTTAGAGAAGTAAGAGTGTCGCCCCGTGTCTTGCCCGGGTGGGGATCAGTGATGTTCTGCCCTCACAGCTCATCGATTACGGAAAGCTGGGAGACACCAACGAAAGAGCCATGCGCATGGCTGACTTCTGGCTCACCGTAAGTGCCGCCGTTCTTTCACCCAAATCGCATTATTTTTTGTTCCCTGAGTTGGGAGGGGGTTGTGAGAGAAAGGGGGGTCGGGGTAGGGTGGGGAGTGGGGGCCGGGCGGAATGAAGCAACAACACTCCCTTAAGGACAAATGCTGTCCACTACGTTGGAAACTCATGGCTTTAGATACAATTCGGTGAGCATCTTAATCCCGCTCATCTGCCTGTAACTAACCCCTCTGGGTAGCTTTGACTCAACCACAGGGAGGTGAGCGTTTTAAGTGGGCTGGAGTGCTGAAAGCTACATGTCTCTGCAGTGGTGCCTGACTGCTCTCTTATGGGTAACTCTTCCCCCCCCACCCCCTCTAGGAGAAGGACTTGATCCCAAAGCTGTTTCAAGTGCTGGCCCCTCGGTACCAAGGTCAGAATGGGGGCTACACGAGAATGCTGCAGATCCCAAATCGGAATAAGCAGGACCGGGCTAAGATGGCAGTGATCGAGTATAAAGGGAACTGCCTCCCACCCCTGCCCCTGCCTCGCAGAGATAGCAACCGTACACTTCTAAACCAGCTGCTTCGTGGGCTGCAGCAGGACCGGAAAGCAAGCATCCACAGCTCCCACACACCTCAAACACCAGGGATTTCACTGGAGCCACCTCAAACATCAGGGATTTAACGGGAGCCAAAGCGTGTGTGACCTCATCGATGCCCATGATCATAGGCCTTTGGATCTCTTCATCTCTTAAGAACTGTTGTGACGTGGGCAGTCGTAATGGAGCCCGGGCCTGTTGGGTAGCCATATAACCGTCTCTTTGCACAATAGGTAAAATTATTTGTATGAATATATGTAGACTGATTTTTTTTTTCCTCTCACCTTGGGATTTCTGAGAATGAGAACTATCCAAATACTCTATCTTCGTGGGATAGTAAATTCACAACATACGTTTCTGGCTCTTAAATACAGGTTTTATTGCTTTACAACAGTTTTGTTTTTCTTAATGCTGGTTTATATGGGTCATCTATAATAATAAAAGTGTAATATGCTAATTACACTGTACGTCCTTCCAGATGGAGCCGGGGTTACGAGGGAAGTCGATGCCAGCAGCCGGGGGAATGAAGGCCTACTCTTGAATGAATTTCATGCATTGGGCCTCTGGTGTACCTATAATTCCAAACTGGCCCCAAAAGGGATTGAGTTATGACATCTAGCATAAAGACTGGGACTTCTTAGAGAAAAATTACTTCCTCACAAGGGTTGGAGAGTGCGGATCTAAAAGTGAACTTTCCATAGGAATCTGGCACCCTAAGAACCTTCAAGGAGCACTATAACCATCCTCTGTTTCTAGGCAGGATCACGTAATACCCTGATGTGCTCCTCTCAAGCCTTGAATGGGCCTCAAAGGAGAGGATCTCAGGACTCCGATGTACTACTATCCTGACCAAGGAAATGCAAGCATTGAAAGAGGATACTGGATTCCTGCATAAGCTCTTTCCTCTTGGAGTGGAAGGGGGGGTGGGAGGGGAGAGTAAAAGTGAAGGACTGAGTTGAAACGGGAGGAGGATCAGGAAGTTAAGCCTGCTGGGAATTTCCTGGAGATTTTTTTTATTGTCAAATCTGGGCCTCTTTTGGAACTGAGAAAGGGGAAATCCGGCTTCACAATGGTCTGGCATATGAGAAGTAGGAAGCTCTTTTATATATACTATTACTAATTTAGTGTGAAACCAAACATGGCCCGGCCAAAGCTCAGAGGCTTGACTAGGGTGATAGTCATGGGAAGACTCGATTTTTGTCATCCCATGCTAAATGTGTCAGAACAGAGCCCGACAATTTCCATAGCCCCCATATAGTGGAAAGAAGATATTTTTATCTTGGGCTGGACCTTCAGAGTGCATTGGGCCAACCAAACCCATCCACTGTCTCAGATGATAAGGGTGAAGGTGAAGAGGTCACCGGTCTAGCAGACAGATAGTATCCTCAGTGCCTGCTATTCTTGTGCTGTTTCACTGCAGCTTCCCTAGTCGGACGCTTACCTACTCCTAGCAGGGTTCTCCACATCACCCTCTGCTCCAATCTTCCTTTCACGTCATTACCAAAAAGCTCTTTCTGACATTATATTTTGAATGACATACTAGACACTCAAAGCATTTATTAAATAATTCTACAACTCTGTACTTCTGCCCCAAAATTCATCCCCTTCCTGTCTTCTTGGCATGAACGTTCACCTCAGCTAGATAAGTTGGAGTCATCCCTAATTCCTAGAGAAAGCACTCAACTATTAAAACCACATCTTTACATCTTATTGGTAATAGGTAGATTGTGGCTGACTCTCAGTTTTCCCTCTTAGCCCCAGAAATATATGCCCCTTTGGAGTTTTCAGCAGTTCCCTAAGTGCTTACTAAACATCTGCCAGTACCCATCGTCAATTTAGGTGGTAGGGGTACAGTCTTTATCAAGCGTTTGCCATGTGTTGGGCCCTGGGATCCATACTAGGAATACAGAGATGAGAAGAAACAACCTCCCCCTTGAAGGAGCTCACAATCTAATGGACCACCACAGTGGCCTCAAGGGTCACTTCATCACCTTTAATATAAGAGTATATGAATCTAGAACATTTACTGAAGGCTCAGCGACAATATAAGGGAAATAACACTGTTTTACTAATCTGACCTGTAAATGACAACTTTTCATCCCAGTTAGACTATGCCATCTAAACACCTCTTTAAAAAATTTCAGACCCCCAAGAGAGTGGACCAGATGTATTTATTGCAAATATCTATTTTTCAGAGGTTCTCAGGCTCCAGTTTTTTACTGCAAGGTCGTCAGCTATACCCACTCCCTCCAAAAAATAATGAACTCTAGCCCAGCTGGTATATCTTAGTAGTTGAGCATCAACATATGAACCTGGAATTCATATTTTGATTCCCAGTCAGAACACATGCCCAGTAGAGGGCATGCAGGAGGCAGCCAATCAATGATTCTCATTATTGATGTTTCTATCTCCCTCTCCCTTACTATCTGAAATCAATAAAAATATGTTTTCAAAAATCATAATAATGAACTCTAGCCTCAACAGATCAGTGACACAGTATCACCCCAATATCTAGAGGAGACAGCTATAAAAGCTAGTGACTGCTTCCTTGCACTCATATATATATATATATATATATATATATATATATATATATATAGTCAAACTAGTCATGTTGAGTTCATTTCCATCATGTTTCTGAAACCTGCAGTCATTCTAGTCTGAAATTTAAGACATCTTCCCTAGATTACTGCAACAGTCTCCTGACTTACTTCCCTCCACACTACAGCCAGAGTGATAAGATTCTGATATCTTAATTCTCTGCTTGATAGTATTCAGTGGCTCCTCCATTCAGATAGGAAAAGAATCCAGATTCCTTACCATGACTCCCCTCAGTGATTATTCACTGTTTCAGCTACCCTGTTTCCCCGAAAATAAGACAGTGTCTTATATTAATTTTTGCTCCCAAAGATGTGCTATGTCTTATTTTCAGGGGATGTATTATGTTTCCATGAAGTAGGTCTTATTTTCGGGGAAACACGATACTACTGCTGCTAATCTTATGCTCCAGAAGCATGGAAGTCCTTATTTTGACTATTCTTTTTGCACAGCTCCCATTATTACCTTTAGTTGATGCAGTCTCTACCAACTAGAAAACCACTGTCCCCTTTTATATTACCTAACTACACAACTTGGCATCTCCTCTGACCATGGGCACACACAAGTTCATTACTTAGTGAACCAAGGTGCATTACTATCCTATATAATAAAAGCCTAATATGCTAAGTGTCCAGTCATCTGTTCAGCCAATCAAAGCATAATATGCTAATGTATGCTAAGTCCACTCAACTCACTATGATGTGCCCTGGGGGGAAAGGGGGGAGGCAGACAGTCAACTGATCGACCAGTTGCTATGATGTGCACTGACCACCAGGGGGCAGACACTGGAAGGTTATCTTGCTGCTGGGGTCCAGCTAATCAGGACTGGGACTGAGAGAGATGGACCAGACATGCTCTGGAGCCCTCCCTGCAGTTCCTTTCTGGCTGGCCAACCTTCCACATCCTTCCCTAGCCCAGATTGTGCACTGGTGGGGGTCACTCAGCCAGGCCTGTACCCTCTTGCAATCCCGGACCACCTCGGGATATTGGAGAGCCCATTTTGGCCCGATCCTGCAGGCCAGGCTGAGGGACCCCACTGGTGCACTAATTTGTGCACCAGGCCTCTCAGTGTTTCTCTAATCCACTGAATTTACTTAACTGTATTACACTTACCTGGGTTGATTCCCAAACACCCATCCCAGAACACTCTAAAGCAGTCGTAGTATTTCCATCTCTTACAATTGATGGTTCAGTGATGCACAGGCCTAAACTAATTTCTGCTGAACCTTTAGTGTTTTCTAAGGTTCTTGTTCTTTACTGTGATCCACAGATCAAAGAGCATTTTACCTCAACACAATGGTCACATACATATACTGTATAATTGAAGCAAAGGCATCACAAAATAGTTGCCTTTACAAATAGCATAGTAATATGTCTACTCTTTCCTAGTTCAGTTCTTAAAAATATTGGTCCCAGTTCACTAAATTGATTTTTACGGCTCACTAATGGATTACAGCCTTTCCTGAAAAATACTGATCTCAGCCAGCACTAATTATAGTGACTCGTCGTTGCCTTTGCAGATGAAATCAAGACTGTTATGACACAAAGGTCTGATAATCAGAAAATATCAAGTAGTTTCCTATGAAGAGTGGAAGCAGATAATGGTAGGAGGTGAGGCTCAGACCCAACCATAGAAGACTTTGTTCAAGACCTCTACTCAGAAGTTGCCTTTTTGAGGCTTCCAACTTCCGCTTCACCCTCCAAATGTGAAGAGGCCCCTGTGTGCAGTTATGGTCCTCGGGGCATACACCTACCAAAGCTTTCATCACACTGGATCACCAATGTCTGTGTACTCGACTGAGCTCCTAAAGCCAGAAACTGGGACTCCTTCTTCTGGATGCCTGTTCCTACCAGAAGACCTAATTCAAAATAGCTGCTCAATGGCAGCTTATTAAATGATGAAGAGAAAGCCACATGTTGTCCTTCACATACTAAGCTCTCAGGCTGAGCTTTTCCAAAACAATAAACACGGTGCTGTGTGCACGGACAGCGCTAAGCTACACTGCTGAGTAGTCCCAGGCTGAAGAAATGGGCTTCTTCCTCTCCAGGGACTTAAGTGCTGGTAATGACTGTCAAGCTCGTAAGCAAGTATCTAATGCATTTCCCACACCTTTCATATTCCTGTTTTCTGAAAACTTTCTCTCCAACCCACAGGCAGAAAATACCTATGCATTTTCCAAGATTTAGCCAAAAGCTAAAATGCTGTATCTCATGTGAAACAATCACTGAATTCCCCCAAGCAAAGCTAGGCGTTTCTCCTGTGGCCCAATTTCACACTGTCCTTTATTTTGGCAAAGGCACACATACATTGTTTAGCAACCTTCACTAAGAGAGTGTACTTCTTGAGGTTAGGCGACATATCCAGTTCACTCTTGTGGCACCCAGTAGAGGACATGGGACAAAATGGGCTTCTGAAAATACCTATTGACTGAATCAATGCATTCAACAAAGTTCTCAGCCTTGGTATTTAAAGCTCACTAACTCCTCCCTTCCCCAGTTTCCTCTTACTTCATCTGAAAAAGAACTTCCTGCAGTGCTGATTTCCCATTGTTCACTACTGGAAAACTGTATCCCGAAGGCTTTCCTCTCTGTGCCCTTAAATACATGGGCATTTTCCAATTCATAGTTCTGTCTCTGGTACATGAATTCGGTAGTTACACTTGGGATTCTTTAATCATAGAAATGGTCTGTGTGCCTATATTTTGAGGAAAGGAGTTTACACTCTTCTGGTATTTTGTGTTATGTTCACAATATGAAAATAGTATTTTCCATTCTTAAAACTCAAGTAGTTTACATTGCACACACACACACAAACTTCTGTAGGAGGTGAGCCTCACTCACATTCTGACTTCCCAGATACCTTGGCAGATCACATGTAGTCCAGCATAGGAAGCACAGTATTAAAGCTTTACTGCTGTTCACTTCAAGGGGGAAAAAAAAAAAAAAAAAAGCTGTTTTTAGGGATGTCACAGAAAACTTAGTTATTATCCTGACATAATATTTAATTTCTTTAAAAAATATATATTGTCACAGAAACTTTCCCACAATCATCTTTTTATGCAGAGGATAAAAGAAAATAGTTCACTTTTGTATGAGCCGAGTTTAAGATGTTGAGAGCATCTGGAGTTTGCAAAAGAGTACTTTACTGGGAGAACAGATTTGGGAGTTGTCAGCAATTAAAGCTAAGGAAATGAATGGAGTGACTCAAGAACGTATATGTGGAGGGGAAGGAGGCTGACATCAGACGGGATACAGAATCTATGAAAGAGTCTGAGAAATTGCCTTTTAAGAGGAAAGAGAACCTGCAAAATTCATCACAGTACCTAGTGCAGTGTCCTCCTTGTGCATAGAAGGCACTCAAAAATAACCACATACATTGAGCAAGTATATGCCTCCATTCAAAGCACCGTGCTAGTATAGAGAATACAGGGATGACTTTTCAAGGACCCAAAGGCCAATTGGAGGGACAGATAGTAAACAAATGAACACAGCACAGTAGACAGGTAGTATGAAAGTGGTGCACACAAGGCTTACTGGAGTACCAAGAAAGGAGGAGGTCAATGAAGAACTTCGGAGGAAATGGCTGACTCGAAGAAAATAGGTATTCAGCAAGCATTGGGGGAAAGTCAGCTGTGAGGGCATTCCAGGCACCAAGAGCTGCAGGTATAAGGGCTCTGATTTATGAAGCAGTGTGTAGTGATTGAAAAATTCCAAGGAAGTAATTTGGTACATCTGGGATTTAGTATTTGAGGAAGAAGTGGAGGAAATGAAGCAGGAAAGCCGAGCAAGATCAGGTTACAAAGGGCCACGTAAGACATGATAAAGTGCTTCAGGGGAAGCCACTGAAGGATTTTTAAGTGGAGAGAAAAGGCATCAGATTTACATTTCAGAAAAGATCATTCTTGCATCAGACTGGAAGATGGGATAGACAGGGAGACTAAAAGCAAAGAAACCAAATAGGAGCCTATTTTAGGAATTCAAGGGAGTAGACTGAAGACTAGACTAAGCCACAGACAAGGGAGGAAGAAGCTGACAGAGACAGATTAGATCAGACCTTGTGTGGGATTACATGAGGTAGAGGAGCAAGTTGAGTTCCATTCACAGAGAATCTTTCTACTAACAGAATAGCAAAGGAAAAGCAGATCTGAGATTGCCATGATGAACTTTGTTGAAAACATATTCATCCCCTTACAGAGCTAGCATGTGGACAAAGGATATATGTAACAGTTGTGTGAGCTCAGAGGCTATATGTAAACTAGCAATATAGATGTGAAAGTCACACATACACATGCATGAGAATGAAAGCAATTAGACTAGATGAGATTCCAATAAAAAAATACAGAATAAAAAAAATTTAAAGGCTTATGATACAGCAAACATGCAAAGACCAGAGAGAGAAAGAGAAGCCCTCTGAGGGTGGTAAAAGGACTACAACTAGAACACTGGTGTCTCAAAGTCCAGGGGAAGAGGGTGTCAAAACATCTATTTGTGTAGATTGTGAATTCTTGAGGGCAGACACTAGATAATTTTTGTATTGTCAGACCCTAATGTTGGCCAGCCTCTGGAGTAGTGCTTTAATGAGTCTCTGTGGCCACTGGACTTGGGAATTAGGGTGTTCACTGTTGACCTCTGATAGAGCAGTCTCTTGAGAGGGGGAAAATACAACCGTAAAGACAATTCAAGAAGTTAAGTGACAATGAAAAGAAGAGACAGGGCAGAAGGTGACCAGACGTCCCAATTTTCAACAATTTGTCCCGCGTCCCACGGCGTTTTAAAAAAGTCCCGATTTTTCTGGTCACCTTAAATTGAGAGCACCTGAGAGGAAGACACTTAAAACACGAATTTTGAAAACTAATGTATTTGTTTGTGTTATGGTCTGAATGTTTTTGTCCTCCCCTACTCCCAAATTCATATGTTGAAATCCTAATACTTGGAAGGGGCAGGTCTGGGGGAGGGGGTCAATTGGGGGGGAGGAGGAGACATGTATAATACTTTCAACAATAAAGATACATTTTTTTAAAAAATCCTAATGCTTGACATGAGGGTGTTAAGAGGTTGGGCCTTTGGGCGGAATCCTCATAAACAATATTAGTGTCCTTATAAAAGAGACCCCTCAGAGATCCCTTACTCCATCTAGGGATACTCCATTTAGGGACACTACAAGAAGACACAATTATGAGCCAGAAAGATGGCTCTCACCAGAACCCAACCATCCTGACATGTTGGTCTTGGACATCCCAGCCTTCAAAGCAATGAAAAATAAAATTTTGTTGTTTCTAAGCTGTCTATGGTATTTTATTAGAGTAGTGTGAGCAGACTATGGCAATTTTATAATGAGTACTTCTGCCAGTCCTTAGTCATGCAGACAGACACTATAGGTTAAAGGGAAAAATAAAATCACAGGTTAAGGGCAAAGATTGAGGGAACAGAGCTTTCTTATTCCCCATATTGGCATCCATGGCTTCTCCATCTTTATATGACTTCTCCATCTTTTGGGACTTGACATTGGTTGTACCACCTCTTTCTGATGGTATTGGCCTTAACTGCTAAGGCCTAGACCACGTGCTGGCACAACTCAGAAGTATGTTGGCAAGATTGCAGTTTTAACCTGTCTGCCTTTGGGGAGAAAACAGCCTCGAGCTAATCACATAATGAACCATTAAATTCAATCACAACAGACAGAATATCATTACTTCAAAACACAACTGAGAAGCCAATGTGGAGCTAGCAAAGATAGAAACAAGTACTGGAAGATCAAAGGCCTCTCTGGAGGAATCTTACAAATACTGAGAACCAGCTACCCCCTTTTTTATAACACACTGGGAGATTGGAGGTGGATGTGGGAAGAAACAGCTTCTGGTCACTCATTTAGTGAAGTCTTGGGCCCAGAGTCTTATTCACCATCCCAAGACCTATCCAAGTACATCCCCTTCAAGACTCTGGCTCCATGGTTCTTGATTGTTATCTCCTCCTGGAAACCACCCAGGCAGCCCACTCTCTTTAACAGGCCATTCACCCTTTCATGACCAGCTCTACTTTACCCCTAGAATCTCACTCTGTAAACCCACCTCCTTGCCTCTGGCTCTCTCATGCCCCTGTGCTCTTATTACACTTTCAACCTCTTGCAACTCCAGGCCTTTTAATTCCCTCTTGTCTTCCTGTGTGTACCAGGCCTTTCTTCCTTTCAACCTAGCCTGAACGTTAATGACCCAACATTTCATCCATTCTCCTGGCAGCCCCTATTTAACCCCATGCCTTTCTCTCCCACCCACTTACTAATCATCTGATTTCTCTACTCCTGTGCCCTCATCAATGAGAGCTCTGGGAAACAAACAAACAAAAATATATCGCAAAACATTGGCATTGGAATCAACAGAGCTGGATACTGAGCACAACTCGGTAAGCCTGACTTCCTCAATCCTGTCATCTCTTTGACCCTACAAACTTTCCCACTTAAAGTCTGTGGACTTTAATCTCTTACTATTAGCACTTAACCTTACTTCCTATTTCTCAAAAAAAGGGAGGAAAAAGTGGCGGTGACATATTTTTCTTAATTTTATACCCTTCTGACATTTATCTGCATCCAGAAACAAGGCAATTAGTTGGACATCTATTTACTGAAGACATGACATCAATGATCAGGCTACCTAAAGGTCAATTCAGCAAAATTTTCAAATTTATCAACTTTTAAAACATTTACTTTTGAACATCAAAATCCAATTTGGTGAAATTATCAATTTACAAAAAATGTGTTTCTATCAGTATTTATAGAAATTGTGTTGCATGAAAAGTTTCATAGCTTTGTGAAACTTTTTTTCATAGCTCTTCTTTTTTTCAGTTTTCAATTAGTTTCAGCTTGACTTAATTAGTTCTACCAATGTATTTTTAGGATATCTGTTGTGTACCAGATTTCAATTAAACTCTGTTAAATGTCACATTTGTGTGGAATATTCATTTCAGACAAGGATTCAGGTGCCTACAACAAACAGATAATACTCATTTGGTCTAGCTCAGTGGTTGGCAAACTGCGGCTCGCGAGTCACATGCGGCTCTTTGGCCCCTTGAGTGTGGCTCTTCCACAAAAAACCATGTGCGGGCGTGCACATACAACACGATTGAAACTTCGTGGCCGCCGAAACCGGTTTGGCTCAGTAGATAGAGCATCAGCCTGCGGACTGAAAGGTCCCAGGTTCGATTCCGGTCAAGGGCATGTACCTTGGCTGCGGGCACATCCCCGGTAGGGGGCATGCAAGAGGCAGCAGGTCGATGTTTCTCTCTTATCGACGTTTCTAGCTCTCTATATCTCTCCCTTCCTCTCTGTAAAATATCAATAAAATATTTTTTTTAAAAAAAAAAGAAACTTCGTGGCCCATGCACAGAAGTCCTATATAGTTTAAATTTTAAAAATTTGGCTCTCAAAAGAAATTTCAATCATTGTACTGTTGCTACTTGGCTCCATTGACTAATGAGTTTGCTGACCACTGGTCTAGCTGATAGATCCATGAATTAAAAACAGCACTTTCTAACTCATTCTATGAGGCCAATCTTATTCTGATACTACTAGAAAAACTAGATAGATAGATAGATAGATAGATATCACAGGCAAAGAAAATAGAGATCAATGAACTCTATGCAAAATTCCTCAACAAAATACTAGCAAACTGCCAAAACCGGTTTGGCTCAATGGAGAGAGCGTTGGCCTGCGGACTGGAAGGTCCCAGGTTCAGTTCCAGTCAAGGGCATGTACCTTGGTTGCGGGCACATCCCCAGTAGGGGGTGTGCAAGAGGCAGCTGATCGATGATTCTCTCTCATCGATGTTTCTAACTCTCTATCCCTCTCCCTTCCTCTCTGTAAAAAGTCAAGAAAATATATATTTTTAAAAATACTAGTAAACTGTATCCAAAATCAGAAGAAGGATTATACTGTGACCAAGTGGATTTGTCCCAGTTTGGTTTATCATTCTAAAAACCAGTAGATTTACATAATAATACATTATACCATATCAATAGAGTAAAAAACAAGAGCCTAATTATCTCAGTAGACACACAAAGGTAATTTGACAAAATCTTACACCTTTTCATCATAAAATCACTTAATAAACTAGGAATAATGAGAATTTCTGAACATAATAAAAGGCATGCATGATAAAGCCACAGCTATGATGTTAAAGGGCTGTATGCTTTCTCTTTAAAATCAGGAACAGTACCAGGATGTCCATTCTTGCTATTTCGTTCAACATTGCATTTGAAATTCCATCAGGGCAATTAGAAAAGAAGACAGTTATATAGGACAGGGAAAAAAGTAAAACTATCTCTATTCACAGATGACATGATTTTGTGTATTGAAAATCTAAAAGAATCCACCAAAAAACTATTAAAACTAACAAATGATTTCAGCAAGGTTATAGGACACAAGATTAATATCAAAAATTAATTTTATACAAAAACCAATCGCATTTATACACACTGGCAAGGAAAATCCAAAAAGGAAATTAACAAAATTCCATTTACAATAGCAAAAAGCATAAAATGCATAGGGAGAAAATGAACAAAAACTACAGCTTTATATGTTGAAAACTACTCAACATTATTGAAAGAAATATTTAGATGCCTAAATGTAAAAATATGACATGTTCAAGGAATGGAAAACTTAGTATTGTTAAGATGGAAGTGCTCCCCAAAGTGTTTTATAGATTCAACATTATGTATTAAAATAATGGCTGCCTTTTTTTTTTCTTCAAAAATTACCAACCAAGCCCTTACCAGTTTGGCTCAGTGGATAGAGCATCGGCCTGCGGTCTGAAGGGTTCCATTTTCAATTCTGGTCAAGGGCATGTACCTTGGTTGCAGGCACATCCCCAGTAGGAAGTGTGTAGGAGGCAGCTGATCAATGTTTCTCTCTCCTCCATGTTTCTAACTCTCTATCCCTCTCCCTTCCTCTCTGTAAAAAAAAAATCAATAAAATATATATTTTTAAAAAATTACCATCCACAACCAAAATTCATATGGAAATTACAGGGACCCAGAATTGCCAAAATAATCTTTTTTTAAAATATATTTTATTGATATTTTACAGAGAGGAAGGGAGAGAGAGATAGAGAGCTAGAAACGTCAATGAGAGAGAAACATCGACCAGTTACCTCCTACACGCCCCGTACAGGGAATGCGCCTGCAACCAATGTACATGCCCTTGACCGGAATCGAACCCGGGACCTTCCAGTCCGCAGACGGATGCTCTACCGCTGAGCCAAACCGGTTTCGGCCCAAAATAGTCTTTAAAAAATAAGAACAAAGTCGGAAAACTCATACTTGCCAAATTTAAATCTTCTACAAAGTAATCAAGATTGGGTGGTATTGTCATAAATAAGGATAGACATATAGAACAATGAAATATTAAAAGTTCAGAACTAAACAGTAATGTTTATGGTAAATTGATATTTTTACAATATGCAAAAAATTAAATGGAGAAATACCAGTCTTTTCAACAAATGATACTAGGACTAGATATCCACATGTAAAAAAAAAAAAAAATAGAATTGGACCTCTATCTCATATCACATACAAAAATTAAGTCAAATGCATCATAGTTCTAAATGTAAGAACTAAAATTATGAAACTCTCTAAAGAAAACATAGCAGCAAATCTTGACCTTGAATTAGAAAATGGTTTCTTAAAGATGATGCTAAAAGCACAAGCAACAAAAGAAATATTAGATAGTTAGACTTCATCAAAATGAAAAACTTTCATGATTCAAGCACATCATCAAGAAAATTAAAAAGACAGTCCATAGAATGGAAGAAAAGTAGTTATTTACCTACAAGAATAATGGGAATAAGGCTATCAGCTGATTTCTCAACAAAAACTTTGAAAGCCTGAAGGAACTGGCAAGAAATATTAAAAGTAATGAAATGCAAGGAGCTATAACCAAGACTGCTCTACCCAGCAAAACTATCATAAAATCAAAGGACAGCCCTGGCCGGTTTGGATCAGTGAATAGAGAGTTGGCCAGAGGATTGAGGGTCCCGGGTTTAATTCTGGTCAAGGGCACCATACCTCAGTTGCAGGCTTGATCCCCAGCCTTGGTCAGGGCACATGCAGGAGGCAACCAATCAATGTGTCTCTCTCACATCAATGTTTTTCTCTGTCTCTCCTCCTCCCTTCCACTCTCTCTAAAAATCAATGGGAAAATATCCTTAAGTGAGGATTAACAAAAAATAAAAAATGAAATAATCAAAGGACAGATAAAGCACTTCCTAGACAAGAAAAAAGTAAAGGAGTTCATCACCACCAAACCAGGATTACAAGAAATGCTGAAGGGTCTCCTTAATAAGAATTTTTAAAAGACCAAAATGATTAATAATAAAATGGCAATAAATACATATCTACCAACAATTACATTAAATGCAAATGGATTAAATGATCTAATCAAAAGACAGACATTAATTGAACAGATGAACAAAACTAGACCATTATATGCTGCCTACACACAGTTGTTGTGGCTCGGTGGCTGAGCATTGACCTATGAACCAGGAGATGATAGTTCTGTTCCCAGTCAGGGTACATGCCAGGTAGCAGGTTCAATTCCCAGAAAGGGGTTGCAGAAGGCAGCCGATCAATGATTCTTTCTCATCATTGGTGTTTCTATCTCTCCCTCTTCCTTCCTCTCTGAAATCAACTTTAAAAAATGCCGTCTAAAGAGAACCACTTCAGATTGAAAGACACACAGAGACTGAAAGTAAGTGGATGGAAAAACGTATTCATGAAAATGGAAACAAACAAACAAAAAGCAACACCTATATCAGACGAAATAGAGTTTAAAACAAAGGCTATAACAAGCAACAAAAAAGGACCCAGCGACTCTAGGTCTGGGTATTTATCGGAAGAAACCGAAAACACTAAACAAAAAAGGCATATACATCCATATGTTTATTGCAGCATTATTTATAACTAGAGGCCCGGTGCACAAAATTTGTGCACTGGAGGGGGCATCCTTTAGCCAGCCCTGCGCCTTCTCGCAGTTGGGGATCCCTCGGGGGGATGTCCGACTGCCTAAGCTGGCAGGCAGACATCTCTCTCACAGTCTGGGATCCCTCTCACAGTCTGGGACTCCTTGCCACTTCACTCCCTCCTCCTTAGTGCTACCTCGGAGGCCAAAGAAGCTCCCGCCACCACCAATGGGCCTACCAGCTATGAGCCTGGCTTCTGGCTGAGCGATGTTCCCCTGTGGGAGTGCACTGACCACCAGGGAGCAGCTCATGCTTTGTGTAACTGCTCCATTCAGTCAATTTGCATTGTAGGGTTTTATAATATAGGATAGCCAAGATATGGAATCAACTTAAGTGTCCATCAATAGATAAGTGGATAAAAACAGGTGTGTATACACAATGGAATATGACTCTGCCATGAAAAAGAATGAAATCTTGCCATTTGCAACAACATGAATGGACTTAGAGGGCATTATGCTGAGTGAAGTAAGTCAGACAGAAAAATATAAATTCCAATTGATTTCAATTATGTGGAATCTCAAAAACCAGATAAATGAACAAGCAGAACAGATACAGACCCACCCATACAAAGAACATTTTGCTGGTTGCCAGAGGGAAGAGGGGTGAGCGGGAATGGGCTAAAAAAAAAAAGGTAAAGGGATTTAGAAATACAAATTGGTAGTTACACAATAATCACAGAAACGTAAAGTACAGCATAGGGAATATAGACATTAAGATGGTAATAACTCAATGTGGTATCAAATGGATACTAGATTTATCCATGTTATAAGTTATATACATGTCTAATCATGGGGGTTTAATGCCTGAAACTAATTTAATATTGTACACAGACTGTTAACTTAAGCATAAATAAACACAAATGTTAGTAAGGATATGAAGAAATTGGAGCCTTCATACACTCCTGGTGGCGATGTAAATTGGTGCAGCTGCTGTAGAAAAGTTTGGCAACATCTCCCAAAATATTTTCTCAAAAAGTTAAACATAGGGCTACACTATATACCATGCTAACAATTCCACTCCTAAGCATATACTAGTACGCAAGAGAATGGGAAAAAATATGCCCACACAGAAACCTATATACAAATATTCACAGCAGCATTATTCATAATAGCCAAAAAGTGGGGGGAAAAAAACACAAGTGTTTCATCAACTGATGAATGAGTAAACAAAACATGATATAGCCATATAATGGAATATTATCCATCATTAAAAAGGGATAAAGTACTGATATATGCTACAACATAGATGAACCTCAAAAGCATGTTAAGTGGAAAAAGCCAGACACAAAAGATCACATATAAAATGTTCAGAACAGGAAAATCCATGAAGACAGAAAGTTGGTTATGGTTGCCAGGGACTGAGAAAAGAAGGGAAGGGGGAGTAACTGCTACTAGGTGTGAGGTTTCTTTTTGGGCAATGAAGATATTCTGAAATTTGATTGTGCTAATGGATATATAACTCTGTGGATGTACTAAAACCACTCTAAATTCTCTATTTTAAAGGATGGACTTTATGTATGGATCTGCCATTTGACCCAGTGATCCCACGTCCCACACCCACGTGCAGGAACAATGATTGCTGTGAGCAACTCTGAGAGAAAGCCACCCTCACGTTCCTGTCCCGATGCCAGACAGTCCAGTTTCTCCCGTAGGTGCCTGGGTCCCCCAGAGTCTTGCCCGGAACTGGAGTTCAGAGCAAGCAAGAGCTTGTATCTCCCTCCCCGTTAAAAGAGCAGCACATCCAGGTGTCAGCACTTTCTGCGCCTCTACGCCTCTTACCAGTCTCAGTGTGTTTTCTTCACCTCTCTAGTTATGGAACTTCCACTAAGCCAGTTTTCCTGTGGATCTGAGTGGTAGCTGTTCTGCGGTTTAGTTGTGGTTTTGATGTGGTTGTGGAAGGCAGCAAGTATAGATGATTACCTATGCCGCCATCTTGGTTCTTGTCCAGCAATAAAGATTTTTTTTAAGTTTTTTTTTTTTTTTAAAGAATGGACTTTATGATAGATTAAATTGTATCTCAATAAAACTGTTATTTAAAAAAATAAAAAAATCAAAGTAACTATATAATCAAGGATAAGAATAAGTAAACAGCCGAAACCGGTTTGGCTCAGTGGATAGAGCATCGGCCTGCGGACTGAAAGGTCCTGGGTTTGATTCCAGTCGAGGGCATGTACCTTGGTTGCAGGCACATCCCCAGTACGGGGTGTGCAAGAGGCAGCTGGTCGATGTTTCTCTCTCATCGATGTTTTTAGCTCTCTATCCCTCTCCCTTCCTCTCTGTAAAAAATCAATAAAATATATATTTTTTAAAAGGAATAAGCAAACAGAGCTCTTCCTAAAGTATTCTTCCAATTGTGATATGAATAAAACTGGCAGAAATTCTACAGATGTTTCTTAGATGTCTCTATGGTGTGGGCCCATTTATCAGTCTTCATGACATCAAAGAACAATTATCTTGAATTAATAATAGAATTTATATAATTAATTCTATCGTTTATTGTAGTATCTGTTAATAGCATTTACCAACCAGCATGGAAATAGAGTATGGCCATAGTTCAGTCTCTATCTATATATCTATTACCATTACAAGTGCAAAAAAAAAATTATGAAGACAAATTATTGGATTGAAAATGTTTTGGGAAAGAAAAATCCCCCTTCCCAATGGTTGTTTATAAAATTTTTGACATTTGAGTCATTGCACAACACTGTGGAGCAACATACACAAGAAATTCTCATTCCCAAAAGTCATAGATTCAAAGCAAGGAAAAACTTAGAATACACTGAACTTTGGCCAACCATGGCAAAATAGCTTCACTGAAACAGCTGCAAATAAATGAAAACTAAGCTAAACTAAACTTAGTCAAATGATACTTTGTAAAAATCTTCACAAGTAGCTAAAATCAACCCAACCATGCAAATTGTTGTAAACTTTACACATAATTAAAAGAAACAAAATTTTGGTAAATTGGTAAATTTCAGCAAATTGATCACTGTGAACTGCAATTCAGAGAACTGGCTTTCCTTACTTCCCATCCCAGATGATGGGAGTCCTTCGTCTTCAAATGTAGCCCCTCCATCTGTTCTAGATTCTATCCCCTTCTGCTTACTCTGGCTCTTGCTCTGTTGGAGACAATCTGGAGTGTCCTTTATTCTTTCCTAGAGTCTCCACAGGGAACGGAAGTCCTTCAGAGCCTGGAAAACATACTAGCTCTTGGAAGATCCCAACTCAAACAGTGCTGGACTCTGGCCATTTCTTAATAGTCCTGCTCCCTTTCTCCGGGGCTGGGCTGTACTGCAGAGCTCTAATGACTTGTGGCTTCTCGTGAGCATTTGCAAGGAGGACTAAGGCTTGGAGTAGTCTGAAACCAGGCTCTGCTGCTTCCAGTGCTGCTTCCTGCACTAAGGAGGAACAAATAAAACACAGAGCCAGCGAGAATTATCAGCCTCCCATCCTGTCGTTGAGATCATTGTTCACAAGGCAGCCCGTTAGGTCACCATTCCTTTCCCATTTGGTCCATCCCCGCGTTGATCTGTCCTTCCTTACCCCTAGTTACTTCACTCTTCCACTGCTTCCCTGTTTCAGCTCTTTCCACCGTGGACCCACTTCTCAGTCTTCTCTGTTCTGAAAGCTCTTTTTCATGGTGAGAAAACCCTAAACTCTCAGCTTTTTTATATGCCCCCAAGCCTTCACTTCCCACTCAGTGCTGTCATAAAATGACCTCCCCTCTTTCTCATTAATTAATCCAGTGTAGCTGTGCCTATATCCTTTGTTCTCTCACCAGCATCCGCAACTCCATGGTCTCTTAGGCCAATGAGCCCACCAACCACTATTTCTCGCAACTGTGTATCCTATTATTTAACACTTTCCCCCAAATCCCTAACATATCTCCTCCATCTGCTCCATTTCTCACAAAATCTCAACTCCTCCCCAGAGAGAATAAATCACCAGGTCGGAGGCATCAAATTCCTGCCCTGTCCACCTTCCTCCCACATTGCCCTCATACCCTCCTCACACATACCTTCACCCTCACCCATCTTCCCTATCAGTCTTGAAGGGGGTAGTGCCTCTCTCCTGTTAAAGGCCACTTCCTCCTTACAGTCGTGGTAAAGTCTTCAGTTCCTCCTCTCTTTTCTGGGACCTTGCTCCACTAGCCACTGCTCGCCCATTACCTTCTTATCTATAGTGTTAAATCTGGTCCTGTTGCTTTCTTCCAAGCAACTCTCCCCCAATCCTTCACTCCCCGCTCCTCCTTCCAACCCTGCTACCCATCTTCTCTATCTTTTCTTACTACACTCACTTGGTAGTGATCCTTTGGTTGTCGCATTAGCATGCTTTCTTAATTCTGGAATAGCCCCTTCATGCCAGTCATTCGCTTAACAAACATTGATTGAACATCACCTATGAGCAGGCTCTGCTTGTATGTGCTACAACTGGTGAACAAAACAATCTTACTGTTTAGAGAAGTACAAAGACATTTAATCAAATACTCACACACCCGAAACTGTGATAAATGCCACAGAGGAGAAGTACTAGGCACCACAAGAACCCATCACGTGGGGATTGCCCTAGTCAGAGAGGTCAGGGAAGATGTCTTTGAAGAGTGGTGCTCCAGCTGAGACCTGAAGGGTATATGAGAGGCCACTTAAAAGAGGAAAGAACCAAAGCATGCCCTGGGGAAGAGGACAAGTTTATGTGATAGCATTTTTAAGAATCAGTGTGAATGGGAGCTTCCATCTTCTTAAATGGTCTTGCCCTCTGCTCCCAAGATTGATCTGGAAGGGCACAGGAGTCAAGTCTGCCCAGGCCATCTGAAAGCTTTCCTCAGGATTTCTGAATGTATTGGTATGGTTATAAGGCTTATTAAACTATTTTTTTAACTAAGTACATATATAATATTACTTTTAAAATTAGTTAAAAACATCAGGAAGGCTTGGTTGGTATGGCTTAATGGTTGAGCATTGACCTATGAACCAAGAGGTCACAGTTAGACTCTGGGTCAGGACACATGCCCAGATTGTGGGCTTAATCCCCATTAGGGAGAAAGCAGGAGGCAGCGATCCATGAGTCTCTCTCATCATTGATCTCTCTCTCTCTCTCTCTCTCTCTCTCTCTCTCTCTCTCTCCTCTCTCTGAAATCAATAAAAAAATATTTTTAAAAACCATCAGGAGGGAAAAGAGACAAGTCTTCCAAATAGAAGTATTCCAAGTAATATACCACATATTATGCTATGATATACATCACACGTTCCCCTTCCAGGAGCTGGAGCTTAGCCCTCCCCGTACACCAAACTTGTTGACTTACTTCCAAATAACACAATATGAAAAGAAAAATGTATGTAGCTTTACAGTGGACAGACCTGGCAGAAACAACCTTAAACAAGTGATCAAAGTTAACATTACCAGTGATAATTCATGTTGATATAATATACCTCCTGATATGATGTGATGAGAAGGGCACTTCACCTCTGTGGCTCTCTTTCCTCCCAATCTAAGGAACATTCTACAAATGCCTGGCTACAGTGCTCTTCAAAACTATCAAAGTCATGAAGAAAAAAAAATAAGGAAAGGCAGAGAAACGGTCACAGACCAGAGGAGACTGATTAAACATGATGACTAAACGCAAAGTGGTATCCTAGATTGAATCCTGGGATAGAAAAGGGATATTGGTGAAAACATGGAGAAATCAGAATAAAGTTTACCTAATAGTAATGTACAAAGTTAACCTTTTATTTTTGAAATATGTATTATAATTATTTAAGATGTTATGATTAGAGGAAACTAGTGAATGATATATGGGAACCCTCATGTCATCTTTGCAAATTGTTTATAAATCTAAAATTACTCCAAATTAAAAATTTAAAACATCAGCAGGAGAAAATGAAGCAAAATGAATTAAAATAAAAACAGAAACCAGAGACACTGAGAAAGTCTTGACAGTATTTGAATTTCTGGTTCCACTTGCCAGTCATCTCCCAGGTTTGGTTATCTAGTTTAGACCAACAAATGTACCCTTCTTTCTCAAATGAATTCAACTAGCTTTCTTTCACTAGATTTCTTTACTAGTTTTCACTCTTACACACTGTCACTACTGTTTTACTATCACTTTTCTCCTTATCTTACTGTGGCCTGATTTCTTTCCTCTCTTCTCTTTCTTTTTTGTTTTCTTAGCAAATTTCACTTATTCAATACTATAGTTACCAGGTTATACATTCGATCTTCAAACCTTATTCACCTTGGAAGTTGGACCTTTTTTTTTTTTTAACCAGTCTCTCTTCATTTCTTCCAACCCCTACCCTTGGCAACTACCATTCTATTTTCTGTTTCTATGAGTTTGACTTTTTTTTTTTTTTAAGTTTTCACATATAAGTGACACCATGCAGTATTTATCTTTCTCTATCTGGCACAAAGCCCTCCAGATTCATCCATGCTGCCGCAAATGGGAAGTTTTCTCTTTTTTAAAAATATATTTTTATTTTATTGATATTTTACAGAGAGGAAGGGAGAGAGATAGAGAGCTAGAAACATTGATGAGAGAGAATCATCGACCAGCTGCCTCCTGCACACCCTCTTCCGGAGATGTGCCCACAACCAAAGTACATGCCCCTGACCAGAATCGAACCTGGGACCTTTCAGTCCGCAGACTGACGCTCTACCACTGAGCCAAACTGGTTTGGGCAGTTTTCTTATTTTTGAGCACCAAATAATATTCATATATATCATATTTTCTGTTACTTATTCATCTTTTGACAATTATGGGTTGCTCCCATGTCTTGGCTTTTGTGAATAATGCTACAATGAGGGTGCAGATTATCTCTTCGAGATATTTATTTCATTTCTTTGGTATATATAAGCAAAGTGGGATTGCTGGATCATATGGTAGTTCTATTTTTAATTTCTTCAGGAATCTCCATACTGTTTTCCATAGTGGCTATACCAGTTTACATCTCCAAGAAAAATGTACAAGAGTTCACTGTTTCTCTACATCCTTGCCAATATTCGTTATCTTCTGCTTTTTAAAAATAATATATATCCTAATAAATGTGAGGAGATAGCTTATTGTGGTTTTGATTTTGATTTTCCTGATAGTGGTTTTGAATAACTTTTCATCTACCTGTTGGTCATTTGTATATCTTCTTTGGAAAAATATGTATTCAAGTCCTGTGCACATTTTTTTCATCAGGTTACTGGTTGCTCTGTGTGTGTGTGTGTGTGTGTGTGTGTGTGCTTGCACATGCATTTACTATTGAATTGTATGAGTTCCTTGTATATTTTGAATATTAAACCTTACAAGATTTTTGATTTAAAATCATTTATTCACATTCTATATGTTCTCTTTTCTTTTTTTATTGGTTCCTTAGTTGTACAGAAACTCTTTGATATAGTAACTTTTGTTTAATTTTGCTTTTGTTTCCTTTGTTTTTGGTGTCAAATACAAAAAGTCATTGCCAAGACCAATGTCCAGGAGCTTACCCCTACACTAAAGTTCTTCCAGTTTTACTTTAAGAATTTCCATTCAAGTCTTTCATCTATTTGGGGTTGTTTTTTGTGTACAGTGTAAGATAGTGGTCGAGTTTCAATCTTTTGCATGTGACTATCCAGTTTTCCTAACCCCATTTATTGAAAAAACTATCATTTCCCAATTGGGTACTCTTAGCTCCTTTGCTGAAAGTTAATTCATATGTATGGGTTTATTTCTGGACTCTATATTCTGTTCTATTGGTCTAGGTTTCTGTTTTTAATGCCATAACCATACTGTTTCTTATTACTATCCTATATAATAAAAGACCAGGAACCATAACCATAATGACTAGAACGACCGCTCGACCAGTTGCCATGAGGTGCATTGACCACCTCTAGGTTCCTCCTCCCCTCCTCCCCCATCTGCAAGTGGGTGCAGCAGCAAGCAGCAGCAAGCTACTCATACACTATTTCATGCCCTGGGCCTTTAGTATCTTTATAATATAGTCTGAAACCAGGAACTGTGGTAACTCCGGCTTTGTTCTTCTCCTCCTCTTTCTTTTGATCCCTGAGATCATCAGCTATATTTTAATTCCAAAATCTAATGGAGATTTGTCTAACCTTATCTTACTGTGGCATTTTTTTTTTTTTTACTCTGTTAGCAATTCTCATTCTAGTAGCTATTTCTTTTGGTGGCTTCGATGGTAACATTTTGGACTCTACTATTTTCTTCAATTCTTATCCTGTTGGTTGTTTCTTCCCAATCTCCTTCAAGGCTCTTCTGTTGTCACCATCCCTTAATTAAGAGGCTGCCCAGACCATCTCCTCACTACATGTTTTCCATAGGTGACCATATCCATTCTCAGAGCTCCACTTAACCACCTATAGACTGATGGCTCCAGAATATCTATCCTCAGTTCAACTCTGTCTTCTCATTTCCAAATGTTATACTCAAACACCTACCAGACATCTTAATCTGGATATGTCATGTACATCTTAAACTCATCAAGTCTAAAAACAAATTCATTATCTTCTCCATCTCCTTGCAAACTTGTTCCTTCTTTGTTTCCTCCACCTCTTGAGTAACATCACTAAAGGTATGACCCAGAAACAAAGAATACATCTTAGAGTCCTCCTATATCTCCATTCTTCACTTTATTATTATTATTTTTTAAAGCTAACATTTTTATTGATTTTCCACAGAGAGAAAGGGAGAGGGATAGGGAGCTAGAAACGTCGATGAGAGAGAAACAGCAGCCAGCTGCCTCCTGCACACCCCCTTCCGGGGATGTGCCCCCAACCCATGTACATGCCCTTGACTGGAATCAAACCTGGGACCTTTCAGTCCACAGACCAATGCTCTATCCACTGAACCAAACCGGTTTCGGCCACCATTCTTCACTTTAGTCAGCCACCAAGTATTGTAGTTTTATCTATTACTCCTCTCTTCTAATCCTACGATCACTAATTTAGTTTAGATCCTCAGTGTAAGTTGGGTAATTAAAACTGACTCCTACCTGAGTTCCTTTGCTTTTCAATATTGCAGCCCAAATGACATCAATATCACATAACCTGATCATTGTACTTGTTCAATGAAATTTTCAATGGTTCCTCAGAGCCTGGGCCCTTTGCATGACATACAATATCCTCCACTAGTTGACCCTATTTAACATTTCTGCTTCCTCCTTTCACTCTAGCCCCTATGCCCTACACTCCTGCCAAGTCAATCTACGCAAGACCACCACCACTATCAGCTACACAGCAACCTCCATGGCCAGAAGCTTCTTTCTCTCATGCCTTAGGTTTTGAACATGGTGCTGTTTATCCTGCTGAATGTCCTTTATCCAAGCCTTCCTTCTGCTGTGCTTCTACTCATCCTTCAAGATCAAGTTCCAGTGTCACCTTTGTGACACCGTTTGCTGATGCCCCACTCCTGGACTGAGTTAGGGATCCCCTCTATGCCCACAATCCCAGGCTTTCCTCTTTCGTACACCTCCCAGCGCTAATTTGCAGATCTGTCTTCACAGTTTACTGAGTTCCTCAGTCATAGCTTAACTACGTATTTTAAGTATAAAACTGACATACAGTAGACACTTATATGTGCCTCCAGTAAATGAATAAAGCAATACATTTGCATATTATGTTTTTATAATAATATTTTATATTAATATTTTATATTTATAATAATAATTTTTATTATTATTAAAACATAATATGCAAATTGACCGAACAGCTGAACAGCGGAACAACCATCTGAATGACCTTCCGGATGACCTTCCAGATGAAGCCAAAGGTAGCCGGGGCTGCAAAGGCCTACTCTTGCTTGAATTTTGTGCGTCAGGCCTCTAGTATCTCAATAAAAGAAAAAAGGAAAAACATTTAGGTTCTTCTGTTTTAAAAACTCTCGGGCCCCCTAAAATACCTGATCCCTCCTCCTGACACAGATCTCTCTCCTTCCCTGTAGTCAGGCCTCTTTAAAGAATGGTTTCTACTCTTAAGTCTTCAGTTCCCTTCACCTCACTGGCTCCACCCCTACCACTCCTCCTGCCCCCATTGTCCACAAGGTCAGCAGTGGCTGCCCTCTCATCAAACCCAATGGATGCCTTGTAGCCCTTATCTCGTTGGCCTCCCCTGTGTCATTTGGTACTGATGACCACTCCCTGCTTTATGGCCTCTATTAAAATTTTTTTACAATATGTTTTTTTATCTATTTTAGAGAGTGAGGAAGGGAGAGGAATAGATAGATAGCTTCATGGCTTCTTTTTTAATTTTTGAAAAACATGTTTTTATTTATTTTAGAGAGAGAGGAAGGGAGAGGAACAGATAGAAACATCAATCTGCTACCTCCTGCATACCCCCTACTGGGGATTGAGCCCACAACCGGGGCATGTGCTCTGACCAGGAATCAAATTCATGACCTCTTGGTTCATGAGTCAACACTCAACCACTGAGCCACACCTTCATGGCTTATTTTTTTTAAATATATTTGTTATTAATTTCGGAGAGAAATGGAGAGGGAAAGAGAGACAGAAACATCAGTGATGAGAGAGAACCATTGATCAGCTGCCTCCTGTACATCCCACACTGGGGATCGAGTCCACAACCCGGGCTTGTGCCCCAACTGGGAATCGAACCATGACCTCCCTGGTTCATAGGTCAATGCTCAACCCCTGAGCCATGCCAGCTGGGCGTTCATGGCTTCTTTATTGGCCCTTTCCCTTGGCTTAAGAGGCAGCATGCAACTCCCTTCCTTCCTTCTCCCTTTCTGGCCATTCCTTCTCCTCCTCTCCTCCACCTTCAAATGTTGAAGCTCCTCAGGTTTTAGACCTCCTTCTCTCTCCAATGTACTTTCTGTCCCTGAGCAACCTTATTCACTCTCTTAGCTTCCCTTACCATCAGCCACATTTACCATACAAGGCTACCCAAACCTAAGGTGATTCTTCACTTTGCCAATCTGAAAATGTATACCTGTAAGAATGAGGATCAAAAGTTTACTTCTATTACTTGGTGGACTATGTCAGCCACCTTACACATTTTCCGGAATGGACGACCTTCCCCTCAGTTAGCTGAAGACTGTCGGGGAGAGCACAGCACAATTTGAACCCACACATGATGCAGTCACTGGAAACTTTATCCCAAGTCACAAGTCCCATTTGCATCACACTAGGGCAGTGGTTTTTGGCATGAGTCCTGCAAGATCATACTCATGACCTCTAGAAACTACTTAACGTATTGCCTTTTTAAAACAATTTTTAACTATCAACATTTTTACTCATACAGAAAAGGGCGTAAGTCACCAGTGTTCGGCTCAATGATGTGTCACCCATATAACATCGCTCGGGTCAAGAAATAGAATGTTTCTAGCATCCCAGAAGCCCCTCCTCGATACTACTGTTTGGCTTTTTAAAGCAATCTTTGAAAAGTGTATATAGAAACATACAACACATGCAGTCATGAGGTCATACTACCAGGAATAGTTACCAAAGCTGTGCTAAATTACTCTGACTATGATTCTGTGGCACATGATATGTACAAGCATCTCAAATAGTATTGTTCAGGATATTTTCAGTTGAATGGGTCTTGGCCAAACAGTAAAAATAGCATTTATTCAGCACTCACCATGTGCCAGGTTCATAGTTTACATATATTGAATCGTTTCATCCTTGGCCCCGCTTTTCAGATGAGAAAACCGAAGCAGAGACAGGTTAAGCAACTTTCCAAAAGCCACACAGCTCGAAAATGGCAGAGTCTGGACCCACGCCAGGCAGTCTGGTTCCAGAGTCCACAAGCTTAGTCACCATACCATCCTGCCCTATCCAGTGGTTTGTTGTTCAAAATAAAAAGTAAATGAGAGCAAACCCTGTAATATAAGAGACTTTGTAACAACTCAAATATAAGGTTACTCCCTCTTTCCTGGGGGATGATTTTGGAAAAACAAAAAAGGAAAAAACCTCACCCTATATTCAAGTTTATACGGTATTTGCAGATGACTTCCAAATATTTATGTCCATCTCAGACCGCTCCTCTACGCTGCAGACCTGCCTACCCAACAGGCACTTCAAAGTCAGCAGTCCAAATGGAAAGTCCTCATCCTCCTCTAGCATCTCCCTACAAGCTCCTCCTCCTCCTCCTCCTCCCTTTGTCTAGCGCAGTGAATGTCACCACCATCCACCCCCGTTGCCCAAGCCAGAAACCAAGGGCTCAGGCCTCTCGTTCAAAATCGCTTTCCCTTCTCCTTTTTTTAAAAAAAATATATTTTATTGGTTTTTTACAGAGAGGAAGAGAGAGGGATAGAGAGTTAGAAACATCGATCAGCTGCCTTCTGCACACCCCTACTGGGGATGTGCCCGCAACCAAAGGTACATGCCCTTGACCGGAATCGAACCCGGGACCTTCCAGTCCGCAGGCCGACGCTCTATCCACTGAGCCAAACCGGTTTCGGCTCCCTTCTCCTTTTACCGAATCTTTGTGCTCTCTCCCCCCAGAAGTTCCTGCTCTCTTGGGATAAGTCTCAAGTCCAGAATACCTTTGGACTCACCCCTACTCTCAGCCATAGGGACAGAAAGGGGAGGGGTCAAAACTCTCCGAGTTCTTCAATACTATACTCTCTGCCTCAGTTTCCTCTCACGTCTCCCCATTTTCTCCACCAAGTTGGCGCCTCAAGCTCCATCCCACACCTCCCTGCCCAGTTTCCATCTCACTCTCCTTTTTCTGGGGCATATGTGAGTTAGACCACCCCGCCCACAAATCTCTGTTCCGGTGTGCCCTCCGATCTCTAGCCTCAACTTTGGTACGAAAGAGGTTAGGGAAAGAGAACTGGGCAATGAAGAGGGAAAAGGGGAGAAAGATAACGGGACAAATAGAAGTGACTAGGAGAGGGCGAGGAGAGAGATTAAGGAGGGGAAAGGTGGGAAAAGAGGAGGACAGGGGCAGGAGGAATGACAGAAGGGAATGGGGAGAAGGCCGGAGGAGAAGCGGGTGATGAGGAGCAGACGGGGAGAAAGATGAAGAGAAGAGATGGGGGAAATGGGGTGGGGGCGCTAGGCAAGGGAGAGGGGCAGAGGAGAAGAGTTGGGGAGATGCCGAAACTGGTTTGGCTCAGTGGTAGAGCGTTGGTCTGTGGACTGAAAGGTCCTGGGTTCGATTCCGGCCAAGGGCATGTACATTGGCTGTGGGCACATCCCTGGTAGTGGGTGTGCAGGAGGCGGCTGGTCGGTGTTTCTCTCTCATCGACGTTTCTAGCTCTCTATTCCTCTCCCTTCCTCTCTGTAAAATATCAATAAAATATATATATATATATATATATATATATATATATATATATATATTTTAAAAATTTAAAAAAAGAGTTGTGGAGAGAGGACCGAGGAGAAGGGATGGGGAGAAGGAGCGGATGGGGCAGGACGAAGGGAGAAGAGAGAGAAAAGAATTGCTGGAGAGAAGGGTTGGGTGAGAGAGAGAGAGAGAGAAGACAGAGAGACAGTGAGGGAGAAGAGGGGACGACGGGGGAGCGGGCGGCGGGAGAGAAGAAGAGGGAAGAAGGGGAGGACGACGGGGAGAAGGGGGCGAGGAAGGAGAGAGGACGCCGCGAACGGGGTGGGAGGAGGGGACGGGGCGCAGTGACCGGGAGAAGGGACGGGAACGGGGAGGGCGCCGGGCCGGGGCCGGGGCCGGATCCGGCGCCCGGGACAGGGGCCGGGAAGCCGAGGGGCGGAGGAGGCCGGGCGGAGGGGGCCGTGGGGGGGGGGGCCGCCTCGCGGGGCGCGGGTGGGGGCGCGGGGGCGGGGGCCCGGCGGGCGGAGGGGCGGGGGCTCGGGTTACCGCGCGGAGGGCGGGGGACGGGCCGGGAGGGGAAGAAGGGAGGGGAGGGGGCGCGGGGCCGCGGCGGGCGGCGGCGGAGCTCGCATCCTCCTCCTCCTCCTCCTCCTCCTCCGCGGGGCGGCTGCTGTGGAGGAGGCGGCGCCCCTGCGGCGGGGACGGCGGACGGACACACCGACGGCCGGGCGCGCGAGGACCGACGGCGGCGGGCTCCCCGGGGCTCTCCCCGCGCGCGAGCCCGGGAGGCGACAGCGACGGACGATGCGCCGCGCCAGGCCCCGCGCGGGCGGGCGCTGCCCGGGGGGCTGACCGCGGCCGGACGGCGCCCCCGGACCGGGCGGCAGAGCCCGCGCCGCGCCGAGGTCAGTGCCCGCGGCCGCCCGGCCCCTCCGGCCGCCGCCGCCAAGGCCCGGCCGGCCTCTGCGGGGCGGCGGCGGCGGCGGGGCGGCCGGGGGCTTTGTTCTGAGCCGGAGACAATGGGGGAGAGGGAGGAGGGGGGGGCCTGGGCCTGCGGGGCGAGGGGCAGCGCGAACGTGTGCGCGGGGGCAGGGCCTGCGGGGTGGGGGGGGGGGTGTCTTTGTGTGCGTGGGTCCTCGAGTCGGCAGGGTGTGTGTGTGTGTGTGCTGGGGTGAGGGTGCAAGGGGTGCGGGGGGGCGGGCAGGGTGTGAGTGTGAGTGCATGGGGCCGTGAGTGTGAGTGTGAGTGCATGCGTGTCACCGGGAGGTGGTGTGCCTGCGTGTGTCTGCTGGCTGCGTGTGCATGTGCGTGTCACGCCGAGGGTGTGTGTGGGTTAGAGTGAGTGCGTGTCATGGTAAGTGAGTTTCTGCGAGCGAGTGTGTGTGTGTGTGTGAGTGTGTGTGCATGTGTGTGTGAGTGCGTGTGCGTGTGTGTGGTGTTGCTGCCTCTGTGGGAGCCATGTGTCAGAATGTGGAGGATTGTGTGTGTGTGTGTGTGTGTGTGTGTGTGTATGAGTGTGTATGAGTGTGTGTGTGTGTGTGTGTGTGTGTGTGGTGTTGCTGCCTCTGTGGGAGCCATGTGTCAGAATGTGGAGGAGTGTGTGTGTGTGTGTGTGTGTGTGTGTGTGTGACAGAGACACGCTGAGACAGAGACAAAGAAACCGAGGGGGGAGAAGTGAAGGGAGGCAGAAGGGGGACAGGCAAAGCCTGGGGAGGAGGCTGGTCACCTTCAGGGGGATGTCCTGAGCCAGCCTGTGCCCAGGACACCCGGGTCAGGGACCTGCACCGGGGACGGACGCAGGGAGGTCACCGCAGGCCCGGCTCCACGTGGAGGGGGTGGGGGGAGGGAGATCTCGAAAGCACAATGAACTCAGTGTGGCGGCGGCGTGGGGCCGGGCCCGCAGCCATGGGGTTATAGGCCAGAAAAATATTGTTGCTCATGTCAACCGCTCAAATACCCACAGGGGACACAGTCATAGCCCTGCTCAGCCCGCAGGGGACCAGTCCCAGGCAACACACACATGTAGGAGACATGCCCTCAGAGCCATCACACACACACACACACCCAGAAAGCGCTGTCAGAGCCAACACACACCTACGGAGGAGGATGCTCTCAGGACGGACAGCGCGCACCTACGGTAGGCATGATGCGGCCGACACATTCCCGCAAGAACACTGTCGAGACCAGCACATACTGCAGGGGGCACTGTCACAGCAATACCTAGCTACTGGAACCATTGTCACAGTCAACCCACCATCTAGCTTGTCCTTCATCAGACACCTGCATACGAGACAGGTATCCCAGCGCCCTGACACCGACAGGGGGCTGTGTTGCCGTCAGTCACCCTTACCACACACCCACTTGGACAAACCACAGGAGACACACGTTTAGGTGACAGGCACCCAACACGCCACTGGGTGGGCTGTCCCAGCTGCTAAATAAACTCCCATTAACTTAAGATGCTCACACCATGGCTCCTCGTCTATAGACTGCCAGGCTTACTCTCTTCAGGCCTGAAAATGTGAGGGCCTGGGTCAGTCTCCCCCCGGCCCTGTATCCTGTCGTAGTTCGAAGGGTCCCTCCAAAACGTCAGCCTCACGGTCCCTTAGCTCCTGGTACCTTCTTCTCCCTTCCCAGAACGACTCTGTGGAACTGGTCCGTCGTCTCTAAAACCCTAAACTTCTGCATTTCCACTCTCTGCCCAAAACCTCCTGTGTCCTCCCAGCTCTCAGATGCCCTCGCGTCCATTACACTCATTCTTCGACTCATAATGATCGTCTGCCCTTTGACCTCTTTGCTTTCTCCTAATCCGCCCCCATGCTGGCTGTGTGCTCTTCTTCCGGTTTATGCTGTACACGTAGGGACCCTCCCTTCAACCGCTCCTCCTCGGTCACTTCTTGGTTACATTGTCCTCGAGCCCGCCCACCCCCACAAAACCTTAACCCGAGCTGGAATGAGCTCTCAACCTCACCAAGTGATGCTTCTGTCCATACATGCTTCTATACATTCCACCCTTGGTAGGGGCGTAATAAATAGATGATTTTGTTTTGTTTTGTTTTTACATTTCTGTCACACCCCTTAACCTCATATCCCTCACCCATTGCTTTCAGCAGATTCATTAGTCATTGGCTGGCTCGTCCATTTAGCAAACCCATGTGAAGCACGTCCTCCGCGCCAGGCAGTGTGGCAGGCGCTAGCATGACAAGGGTGAACGAAATGGCCGCGGTCCTGACCTTTAGGAAGCTTCCAGGCTGTGGAGGGAGTGCTACAACGTGGCAAGCACGCACCTAGCCAGTGTGTAGTGAGGTCAGAAGAGGCTTTCTGGGGGAAGCGAGAGCTCAGCTTCAGGTCGGTGGACAACTAGGGAGTCATCCACACAAAGGCGAGGTGGGTGAGGTGGATTTGGGTGGAGAATGTTCCACGCCAAGGGGGCAGCGTGAGAAAGCCCACGTGAAGGAAGTGATGCGAGTTGAGGTAGGAAGCAGTCCCAGTGGGCCTGGCGCTGATAGCACTGGGTCCAGAGAGGTGAGCGTCCGGGAGAGAGAGAGGTCGATGGAGGGTTAGTTCTACCACGCGTTGTTCTAGTTCATGGGAAAGACGTGTGTCTAGCAGCCCAAGACTAACGGAACGTCACCAAACCAGTTAACGTTGTGGTGTGACGGGACCAGATCTGTGTTTTTTTGGAAACGCCGCTCTGACAGCAGTGTGGAGACTGGAGGGAAGGGTCTGAGGAGGCGGGACAGTTGGCTGCTACAGGAACCCGGGAGGCGATCTCGCTGGCCTGAGCTGGAGCAGGGGCAGTACCGTTCCTCCTACGGGAGGAAGTCGATGGTTTCAGGGGCTCTTCGGGCAGCGAGGGCTCCGGGATAGAATGGACGCGAAGACTAGGGAGATGGGGAGGCGGGAGCACCCAACCTGGTCTACTGGAACACTGAGAAGACGGGGGCCATCCCGCTTAAATTCCCCCAATGTCTGCCTCCTCCCTCCAGTGTTATCTGCCTCCTCCGCAGCCTCCTCTGCTCTCCTGTAAGAGTGAGGAGGCAGCTCCTCTGTCTCAGACCTGTCCTCCACCGGTGCTGTGGGTCCCATGTCCTCCACCCCCACAGGGACATGACTCGAGTAATTACCCCGTGTCCCACCCAGGTCTCCAGTTTCTCTCCATAAACCCAGTCGTCCTCTGAGCATGTGATGAGCCTCCGGTCTCTCCTACCTGCCTTGGCCCCGCAATATCCAGTTCGCCAAGAAACCCACTTTGCTTCACCACCACACTCGGCGAGTGTCTTCTGCACAGAGCCGCTCCCACTTCTTCATGCCTGCTTCCTCCTGCCCTCCCCACGTAACGGCCCGCCCTAAGAGAGGGTGGCCTCTCGCCTGCCAGATCTAGGGACTCTTTTCTAAAGTCCTCATCTGCTTGGTCTCCCGGGGACCGTTTTCTTCTATTTGGATCACTTTTGTCTGATGGCTTCTGGGTCGTTATTTTATCCTGTCAACACTTAATGAGCTCTTGTGTGCCAACCACACTGCTAGGCAATGGGAATGCTGTGATGGAGGATACAGTTCCTGCCCTCAGAAAGCTTAGACCTCAATAGGAGAAACAGGCAAATAAATGATTACTGGTGTAGTGTGGTGGGAATAGGTGTGTCTCTCTCCCAGAACTCCTGGCTGTTCCTTCTCAGTCTGCTTTAGGGGGTTTGTTGGGTGGCCCCTAGATGTTACTGTTCCTTAGGGTTCTGGCTTGTTCCTTCTCAGTGTTTTTTAGGGGGTTTGTTGGGTGGCCCCTAGATGTTACTGTTCCTTAGGGTTCTGGCTTGGACCTTCTTATCACTTCCCTATGTACACTCCTCTGGGTGACCCATCTCGTTCATTTCCGGGGCTTTAATTATCATTTATTTAAGCTGGTGACTCCCAAATATCTTGCTCTTTCAGACCTCTCTCCTGACTTCCAGACCTTCGCATCCGCTTCCTACCTCATCTTTACTATACAGCTCACACAAGCCCCTTAAAGTGTCCAAACCTAAACTCCTCATTCCTCCCTCCCCAAGCCATCCCTCTTCAGTTATCAAGCTACACACTCAGAAATTAACGGTGGCTACTCCCTTCTTCACGCGTCTCATAACTCAGAAAGCCATTGGAACCTGTTGGGAGATCCGTATCTGTTGGGCCAGGGGCCTGATGGGGTTCTTGGAAGGTGTGAGCAGGGAGGAAGCTGTGACCCGCCATCAGGCCACACGGCATTACCCCGCGCCTTGCCATTCTCTCCACTCCACCGGGCCCCTTCCCTGGAGGTGCCACAGGCAGCTCCTTCCTCTAACGCCCCCTTCGCGTACATCCACTCCACCCGCTCCAGCTCCTGGCACCCTAGCCCCTTCTCCTCCTCAGATCAAGTTCCCAGATACTTGTGCTCTTTGCCTCTTCCCTCTCCTGCCTTTCAGCGGTCATGGGAGCAAGACTGGACTCTCTAGAGCGCCTTGGTACCTGCAAAACGAAAGTCCCTCCCAGCCAAAATCGGTTTGGCTCAATGGTAGAGCGTCGGCCTGCGGACTGAAAGGTCCCGGGTTCGATTCCGGTCAAGGGCATGTACCTTGGTTGCAGGCACATCCTCGGTAGGGGGCGTGCAAGAGGCAGCTGGCATCGACGTTTCTAGCTCTCTATCTCTCTCCCTTCCTCTCTGTGAAATATCAATAAAATATATTTAAACAAAAAAACAAAAACAAAAACCACAAAAGTCCCTCCCAGGGGTTTGTGCTGGTGGACCCCTTCTTTTTCCTGGCTTCCCCCTGCCCGCCCCTTCCTTCATCTCCAGTGTCCATATTTCCGGGGTAACCCTCTGACGTCCAGGCATTTTCAAGCAATGCCACATGGGAAGGACTTCTCAGTTCTTGGGTCCCTGGTGAGAGGGCACTTCCTTCAAGAAGTCCACGTGGAGCCCCCCAGGCCTGAGTCAGGATGCCCCACTGTGTTCCGCTTAGCATACTAGAATCTCTTTGTTTATGTTTCTCTCTCTCTAAGCTACTCAAAGAAAGGAGCTGCTGTTGTCTTTCAGGGCCTAGAATTCCCATAAGGTTGGAGAGGAAGGAGGAGGGGAGGGAGAGGAGGAGGAGGGAGCAGGGGACACATCGGACCTTCCAGCCACGCCGTCTCCACCTGATTGACCCTAGCTCCTCTGAAGTCCCCTTTCCTCCGGTGAAAACGGAGGTAACATTAGAGAGCAGCTTTGAGGATTCAGAAAGAAAACAACTATTAAGCGCTCAACTTTAACTTAGTTAATTTTTTAAAAATATATTGTATTGATTTTTTACAGAGAGGAAGAGAGAGGGATAGAGAGTTAGAAACATTGATGAGAGAGAATCACCCATCAGCTGCCTCTTGGGTGTGCCCGCAACCAAGGTACATGCCCTTGACCGGAATCGAACCTGGCACCTTTCAGTCCGCAGGCCGACACTCTACCACTGAGCCAAACCGGTTTCGGCTAACTTACTTAATTTTATGTCCAACGTCTCAGGCCCTCTGCTGCGCTCACCTGCCTCTCAACCTCCTTCCTCCCACTTCCCCAAACTTGTTCTTTCCTCTCGGCATCTCTGGGTTGTGCAACATCTTCAGTTCCTCTGCTCGCTGCAGCCGCACAGGCCGCCTCTGCAGTCTGGACCCCGCGGGTCAGGGTCAGGACTTAGGACCAGGCCCTTGCGGCCCATCACCACCACCCCCAGATCCCTCACCGTTCCCCGGTCTCCCGACCTGTGGACGCCACAAAGGCACCAGTGACCCGACCTCCCCAAGTCCCTCCGGTTTCCCTACTGCTTAATATGGCGTTTGGCAGATGGCAGGTCTTCAGTAGATACTTGTTGAATAAATCTACTGATGAATCATTTCTCAAGCATGCCCTAGGCCTGCCTCTCCCCGCCTTTTTTTTTTTTTTTTCTTTGTCTTCTGCAGTCCTCCAAGCGTCCTCTAGTCCCATCCCTATATCACCACCTGACTCCACGCCCACCCGGACTGGCAACTACCTCATCATTGATTTTCTCTCTTTTTTTCAAAATATATTTTATTGATATTTTACAGAGAGGAAGGGAGAGAGAGAGCTAGAACCGTCAATGAGAGAGAAACATCGACCAGCTGCCTCTTGCACACCCCCTACCGGGGATGTGCCCGCAACCAATGTACATGCCCTTGACCGGAATCGAACCGGGGACCTTTCAGTCCGCAGACCGATGCTCTACCACTGAGCCAAACCGGTTTCGGCTGATTTGCTCTCTTAAAGCAGAACTTCGCTCGCTCTCCCCTGTTCTGCCGCCTGGCCAAGACCTCTGTTCAGGTATTTCCAAGCCCTCCGGCAGAGAGGCAGTAGTTTTTTGGAGTCCATCAGGGGCTGTGTTCCAGCTGTCTCTCTGCTACTTGCTCTGGGCCTCAGTTTCCTCACCTGTGAGATAGCACGTACTAGTATCCCAGGGTTATTTGTGTGTCTAGAACGCAGTAGCCGCTGGTATTCATCGAGGCTTCTCTGTATGCCAGACCCTGTGCTGAATTTTTGTGGCATTTGTTCATTTAACTCGGGTCAGTGATAAAGTGGGCCCTTGAATCCCCACTTTACGGAAGAAGAAACTAAGAGTTAGCAAGGTTGTTAAACAGCTTTCCCAGGGTTATGCTGTAAGTGACCGAGTCAGAATTTGCACTCAAGTCTGTCTGACAACAACCTATCTTCTTCTCCTTTTTAGCCCTTACCCAAGGATCCGTTTATTGGGTTTAGAACGGAGGGAGAGAGAGAGAAACATCGATCTGTTGCTTCCCATACACACCCTGACCAGGGATCTAACCCACAACCATTTTTTTTTTTTTGGTGTACTTTGCAGTGTTTCCCAAAGTGTGGTACGCGTACCCCCAGGGGGACGGGAAGAGTTTGGTGGGGGTACGCGTTGCACCGGAGTTTGGTGGGGATGTGCACTGCACCGTGCTCAGCTGCGCCTAATTCTACGTTCTCCTGCATTTTTTTTTTTTTTGACGAGGGGTACTCAGCGTCATGAAAATTATAGAAGGGGTTCACATATGTCAAAAGTTTGGGAAACACTGGTATAGGATGGCATTCTAACCAACTAAGCTACCCCGGCCAGGACGCCCACCTCCTCAACCACTGCAATACTAGCTCATGCTTGCACACCTACAAGACATTTGCCGTGTGCCAGACACTGTTCACACGGCAGTAAGTATTAGTATTGTCCTTATTTCATACATGAGGAAATGGAAGCACTGAGAAATTAAGTGGCTTGCCCAAGGTCACCGAGCTAGCTGGTGTGAAGCTGGGCAAAAGTCCAGTTGGTTTGGTCCCAGATTCCACCTCGTCACCACCATCCTGTCCTGCTTCTCTGTGATTATATATATATTGCCTTCCTATCCCGGGAGCTCGATAAGTGTGCCTTGATGAAGGAATCCATGCTGACATCTTTCCTGTGGCTACTTATGGCTCTCCTTACCTGTTCTCCCCAAGGCCGCCAGTGGGCTCCTCATTGCTAAAGCCAGCAGCCACCTCTCCGCCCTCGTCTTACCTAACTCTCAGCAGCACTGGGTGCCGTCGATCTTTCCCCACTCCTCGTTGAAATGTTTCCTCCCTCTGTGATCCTGTCTCCTTCTCCAAGAAGAATAAAAGTCTCCTCAGTCTGCACTTTAAAGGGGACTGTTCCGCCGAGACCGGTTTGGCTCAGTGGGTAGAGCGTCGGTCTGCGGACTGAAAGGTCCCGGGTTCGATTCCGGTCAAGGGCATGTACCTTGGTTGCGGGCGCATCCCCGGTAGGGGGTGTGCAAGAGGCAGCTGGTCGATGTTTTCTCTCTCATCGACGTGTCTAGCTCTCTATCTCTCTCTCCCTTCCTCTCCGTAAAATATCAATAAAATATATATTTAATAAATAAATAAATAAATAAATAAATAAATAAATAAATGGGACCGTCCCCCAGGGTTCTGTCCTAGACGTTCTTCCCACCCTACTTGTCCCGATGGTCCCCACACCCATGGCTTTCCGTTACTCCTTGATTTGTCCGAGTCCGGGCCTCTCTCCTAGGCTCCGATCCAGCTGTGGCTGGAACGATTCCACGTGGAGATCCTAACCAGCCCCCTCCTCCCCCCCAAAAAAACGCTTCTCCGTGGTACCCTAATGGCACCGCTTTAGTAACCAGGCCAGAAGCCTGGGCGTCGGTCTGGAGCCCTTCTGTCCCCTCATCCTTCCCGAAGAGCCGGTTGGCCAAGTCTTGTCAGCGTCCGTTCCCTGCGCAGCTTACTTCTCAGTGTCCTTAACCCACTGTGCCTGACCTCACACCTTCCCCCCCCCCCCATAAGTTCTCTTCTTCGGGTCTCCCTTGGCTTGCCACACGGACTCTCTCCCCTCAACGCTCTTGTCATTTCTTCCTCTCCCCCTCTTCCCCTTCCCCCCTGGATCCCAAGCAGTGCGGGGCGCCTAGTGCTGGTTTCACACGGAGGCTGTGTTAACTCGGGGGACGTTTGTTCCACGCGGAGCGTCAGTTTCTTCAATGGAAGGCGGGACACCTTCCTCGCGGGGTTGTTATGATGATTAAACAAGATACCGTCTGTGAATTGCCTGGCATGGGGCCCGGCACGCCATAAAAGCTCAGAAAATAGACTTTCTTTCTGCTTCCTCTGCTCGCATCCGCCCCGGCCTCTCCCTGAGGTGCCTTCGGGGAGCCAGCCCCCGGGAGAGCCAGGCTCCAGGTGCTGCCCTGGCCACTGGCCACTGGCCCTTGGGAAGCCGGTTGGTCATCCTTTTCCTCCCTCTCTTGTCCTTGGTCTCCTCTCTGGCCCCCTCCCCTTCCAGCTCTGCCTTCTGCCTCCGTCTCCCTCCCCATCCCATCGCTCCAGGCCCACTCTTCCTGTCTCTGACTTACCCCCCCTTTCTGCATTAACTCTACTCGCTTTCCTTGGCCATGTACACTCACTTGCTCCCTGTCATCCGCCCACCAGAACTCTTTCCTCTCTCTCCCTTAGGCCTGGCCCTGTACTTCCACCTCCCTTTGCTCACCTAAGCCACCCTCTTCTTCCTCCACATCTGTGTGCCCCTCACTCTCGCTTCAGTAGCTCTCCTCCTCACCCTGTTGTCTTTCTGGTCCCTGCCCCTCCCTGGCGCTGGGACAGGAAGTTGAGGGAGGAGGCCCGAGTGGTGCCAGCTCCCCCAGCCCGCTTCCCCTTCTGTACCTCGGGCCGCTCCTCTACTTCCTCCTGGAGTATCCCCTTCCCTCGTGGTCCCCCTATTCCTTCCCCAACCCACTTTTCCTTCCTCTCCCATGTACCCCTGCTCCCAGGCGCTATAGACACACAGGCGGCGGCGGGGTGGGGGTGTGGGGGGGGGGAGGATTGACATCACATTGCAGGCCCCAATGAACAGTCTCGCCCCTCCCCCTCCTAATGAGAACCAGCTGTGGTTCCAGAGGCCCAGATGTGGGGGGGAGAGGGGGAGAGCAGGATGGAGCCAGAGGACAGAGTAACAAGACGGGGACAGAGCGAGGGCACGCGGCAAGGCCGAGCTGGGTGGGAGAAGAGGTGTGACAGATCTGGGGGAAGAAAAGATAGATCCGGGCGGGAGGCAGGGACAGACAGACCGGGGAAACACAAGATGGACGGTGGATCTGGAGGGAAGGGATGGGACAGACCCGGAGAGGGAAAGAGACAGGAACAGGGAGGAGCAGCAAGGCTTGGGGAAGAGGCAGTGAGAAACACTGGACAGATGGGGGGAGATGGTGCTGAGAAGAGAGTTGGAGAGAGGATGAGACAGTCTCGGGAGAGAGTCTGGAGTTCGAGTTTGGAACTGGAAGCCCTGGAGCAGGAAGTGGTGAGGCAGAGTCCAGACGGAGGCCCCAGGGACCTAGAGGTCACAGCTGCAGCCACAGAGCTGACCACGAGTTGCCCCGGCAGCATGTGTGAGAGCATGCCTGCGTGTGGGTGGGTCTGCAAGTGCGCGCGCGCGCGCGTGCCTGTCTGCGTGAGACTGTGCGTGTGCGAAGGTGGGCCTGTCTGCGCGTATGGGGAGGCAGTGCGTGGGAGTGTGCCTGCGCGTATACATGGGAGGGGTGGGGTGCCTGCCTCCCCACGTGCCTGTCCCTGTGAAGCCTATGAGAATGCACCTTTTTGTGTGTGTCTATATGTATGCCTGCATGTGAGTGTTTGGGGGCTGGGGGAGGGGGTCCATGTGAATGAATTTGCACATCTGTGTGTGTGTGTGAAAACATGTTTCTCTGTATTTGTGAGGAGGGTATCTAGTGTATGTGCCCTGGTTGTGTCTGTGGTCGCCTCTCCACGTGTGAATGAGTGTGTGTTGAGTGTGCTTGTCTGCAAGTAAGTCAGTGCAAGTGTGGACCCGAGGCTTCATGAGCGTGCACCTTTGTGTGTCCACTGTGAGTGTGGATTGGGACCGTTGGCCCTGGAAAGGAATCCAGGCTGGGTGATGAGGAGGGCCCCAGGGTCTACACAGTGTGGAAGGAGGGCATCTGCCCGAGTCTGAATCCCTCCTCTCCAACGTCGACCTTTCACCTGAGCTTATATCGCATACCTTTCATATATCCTTTCATTCAGAAAAACGTATCGATCATGTCCTAGGTGCCATGCTCTGCGCTACACACCAAGGTGAATAAGATACAATCCTGGCCTTCACATAGCTGACATTCTGTCTCTGGGTCGGGGGGCAGAGAGTTAGAACACAGTGTAATGAGTACATCCACCTTACTGTCCATTCTCTCCTCTCCCCACCAACCATAACTGCTTTCTCTCTACTGACAGATTAAATGAATAGAACCAACTTTTAACCCTTGTGTGGAACCCAGTCTCCGGGCTTGCACCATCCCTGTCCTTTCATTCTCTCCCCTCGTTGAATCAGGCCGATGTTCACTCTGACCTCCTTGTTCTGAACTTCTCTGACCTGTTGTTCCTTACGGCAGCTCCATGGGCTCCTCAGTCTTGAGCCCCGGGGAAACCCCAGAACGCTGAAGCTGGGGTGAGGGGACCCATGAGAGAGCATCTGCCAAATGCCAGCTCTGGGCTCCTTGGCTCCAATTCTCACAAAACCCCACACAGTAGGTCTTACCAGAGCCATTTTAGAGATTAGGAAAATCACAAGGACCGGACTCAAATCCAGCTCAAACTCTGGAGACCCTGCTCTTTTTATAGCCTCACACAGATGGGAGAGGGTGGGCGCTGGGAGTGTGAGAGTGGGGCCAGAAACTCTCCTTCCTCAGCAAGACCGGAAGTCCTAGGGCAGAGCAAATCTGTATAGACCCAAGGACACACTTTTGTAACCACAGGACTGACCATGATGTCTCAAGGGCACAGGCTTACATGTGTTTGTCATCTTAGTTGGCATGTCCAGAACTGTTTCTCTCTGAGTCAGTAGGTGAGTGTGGTGGTGTGCAATTCGGAGGTTCCGGCCATTCAGTCAGCACTGCTTGCCTGCTGACACTATAACCTCTACCGAACGCTGGAGAATCAGAGACTAAACAGGACCATCGAGCTGCTGACCTCAGGGAGCCTCCAGTTCTGAAGGGAGGCAGACATGTGAACAAACCAGGGCTGCTATGCAACTAACGTCGGTGTGCGCCAAAAGCAGCGGGAGCCCAGTAGAGGGTCCAGCTGGCTCCGTAGGGGGTGATGGAGACGTAGAAGATTCCACAGGACACGGGACATTTGAGTTGTGTCTTGAAGTTTGAGTAGGAGAAAGGCCACTTGGAGAGGAGTGATAGGGGACATCTCAGACCAAGAGAATACTTCCTACAAGGCAAGGAGATGGGGAGGACTGTGATAATGGGCTAGTGTTGGAATGCAGGGCATGATGGGAAAAGGAAAGGGAGGGCACTCTGGAGAGGTTGGCAGGACTCAGATCAGGAAGATATATGAAGGAGGTTGGACTTTATATTTTTGGCCAGAAATTCTGTACCTAAAGTCCATGAACCCTTGAAACTGCAGGCACAGTTTGTGAGTATGTGATCTGATTCCCCGCCCCCCCCCCCCCCCCCTCTCCCGGAGAGGCAGTAGTTTCTGCTCTAAGTAACAGGGAACCAGTGGAAGCCTTTTGTCAGGGGTGAGAGCTGTGTGGATACCTCCGGTCAGGTGGAGATGGATCAGATGGTCCAAGCCAGGAGGTTGGGGGACCCGTAAGGAGCAGGATTGAAAGGAGAGATGACAAAACTGGCACTGGGACAGCAGCCGTGGGGAAGAGAGGGAAAGGTTCGCCCTTGAGACATGTCTAGTTGAGATGGTTAGGTTTGGATAACTAATTGGAAATATGACTAATGAAAAGCAAGGAAGCCAAGAGAGCTTCCAGATTTCTGGCTCGGACACCTGGATGAGTGGCGGTGCCGTTCCCAGGAAAGGGGCTGGAGGAAGAAAATCAGCTTGAGGTGAAGGCTGGGGATCGGCTGTGAAGGAAGTCCAGAATATGGCTGCACATGTGTCTCCAGAGCTAGAACAGAGGTCAGAAAGTTATTAGCAAATAGGTGGTATATAAAAAATGATATGCCCTAGCTGGTTTGGATCAGTGAATAAAGAGTCTGCCTGTGGACTGAAGGGTCTCAGGTTTGATTCCGGTCGAGGGCACATGCCTGGGTTGCAGGCTGGATCCCAGTGGGGGCGTGCAGGAGGCAGCCAATCAATGATTCTTTCACATCATTGGTGTTTCTAACTCTCTCTCTCCCTCTCCCTTCCTCTCTGAAAGCAATAAATAAATATATATTTTAAAATGATTGATACATTTGAGTTGAAGGCATGGGAAAGGAGAGGGGGGATGATGTGACCAGGATTCAGTCCTGAAGAGAACCAGTTTTTTTTAATCTTCACTCAAGGATATGTTTTTCATTGATTTAGAGAGAGAGAGGAGAGAAGAGGAGAGGAGAGGAGAGGGAAAAAAGAAACATCTATCAGTTGGCTCCCATATATGCCCCAACTGGGAATTGAATCCACAACCTAGGTATGTGTCCTGCAAGGGACGACACTCCAACTAACTGAGCCACCCAACCCCACCAACTAAAGAGCACCAGTTTTTAAAGGATGAGTAGAGGAAGAACTTGCACAGGAGCTGGAGGAGTGGACAGAGAATGGAAGGAAGAGGTGGGGTCACCATGTGAAGCCAAGACGAGTAGGCTCCAAGAAGCTAATGACCCTAATCCAGTGTTCCAGAAGGATTAAAAAAAAAAAAAGTGCCCCATTAGATGTAGGACATAGAACTGAGCGGAAGCTTAGTGAAAGGAACGTCATAGGGAGAGCAAGTCTCACTTCATAGAGGGTGGAGGGTGTGAGAAGTGAGAAATTGGAATAAATGAATCAACCTTCCAGAGGGGGTGGCTCTCGCTTAGTCACTAAATGCCATCCTGAGGCTTTAGGTCTCCTTCTTGAACTTCAACAGCATTTGAAACCCTGCCTCTCCTTAGCTTCAGAGCACCGCCCCTCTTTGGTTCTCTCTCTCTCTCTCTCTCTCTCTCTCTCTCTCTCTCTCTCTCTCACCAGTTAAAGATACCTTTGTCCAGCTCATGGTTCAGGCCAGAAATTTGCCCATCACACTTGACTTCTCCCACTGCCTCCTCCTCTGCCTTCACACAGTCATCAAGCCCTGTCTGTTCTACCTCCTGCAGACTAGCCACTCCTGAGGGCCTTTCCACTGCCGCCGTGTTCATTGCGAACACCCATCCAAGTCGCCACCGGAGCCACGCCAGCGCCCGGACTCCCCCAAGTGTGTTACAAGGGCTGTCCTAAGATAACCATCTTCACAACATGTCAGTCAGCTCTTGGCGCGCATCCCTTCTCAAAAACACGTCCGCGGCCTCCGTTTGCCTTCAGGATAAAAAGTCAAACCCATCGATATGGCTTATGAAGTCCCTGCCCCACTTGGGGATCTGAGGGCATTCAGACCTGAACAATAGGAACAAAACCATCTGCCGCCGAGCAGGGTCAGGTGGGGACGGGGACCTGCCAGGGAAAGGCGAGCGGGTCCCGAGGAGTCCCGGAAGCAGAGGTTTTCCTGGGCGCGAGGCAGCACAAGGCCCTAGCCCCAGTCTCCCCGAACTGTCGATTTCTTCCCCCTCGTGACCTTTTCCCCTTCTGATTCTCTCCCCCCAGGTCAGAGAGCCTGCATTGGAGTCAGCGCTCGCGTTGGACCCGATCCAGAGCCTGAGATCGAGCTGGGCCCAGAGTCTGGCCTGGAGCCAGAGCCCACGTCGCATCTGGTCTCGCCGCCGCCGCCGGTCATGCAGAAGGAGCCGGGCACCGCGCCTCCCCGCGCTGGCATGCAGGGCCCCAGGCCCCTCCCCCTGCTCCCCCTGCTGCTCCTGCTTCTGGGGACCAGGGTGCCAGGGGCCCGGGGGCAGGCCGGGAGCTTGGACCTGCAGATCGACGAGGAGCAGCCGGCGGGCACGCTGATCGGGGACATCAGCGCAGGGCTCCCGGCAGGCACGGCGGCGCCCCCCATGTACTTCATCTCTGCGCAGGAGGGCAGCGGCGTGGGCACCGACCTGGCCATCGACGAGCACAGCGGGGTGGTCCGCACAGCCCGCGTCCTGGACCGGGAGCGGCGGGACCGCTACCGCTTCACCGCGGTCACCCCGGACGGCGCCACCGTGGACGTGACGGTGCGCGTGGCCGACATCAACGACCACGCGCCAGCCTTCCCGCAGGCGCGCGCCGCCCTGCAGATCCCCGAGCACACAGCCCCCGGCACTCGCTACCCGCTGGAGCCGGCCCGCGACGCGGACGCCGGCCGCCTGGGCACCCAGGGCTACGCGCTGTCCGGCGATGGGGCCGGAGAGACCTTCCGGCTGGAGACGCGCCCTGGCCCGGACGGGGCCCCCGTGCCCGAGCTGGTAGTCGCGGGGGACCTGGACCGGGAGAACCGCTCGCACTACGTGCTGCAGCTGGAGGCCTACGACGGTGGCTCGCCGCCTCGGAGGGCCCAGGCCCTGCTGGACGTGGCCCTGCTGGACATCAACGACCACGCCCCGGCCTTCAACCAGAGCCGCTACCACGCCGTGGTGTCCGAGAGCCTGGCCCCCGGCAGCCCCGTCCTGCAGGTGTACGCGGCCGACGCCGACGCCGACGCCAACGGGGCCGTGACCTACGAGATCAACCGGAGGCAGAGCGAGGGCGACGGGCCTTTCTCCATCGACGCGCGCACGGGGCTGCTGCGGCTGGAGCGGCCGCTGGACTTCGAGCAGCGGCGGGTCCACGAGCTGGTGGTGCAGGCACGGGACGGCGGGGCTCACCCCGAGCTGGGCTCGGCCTTCGTGACGGTGCACGTGCGGGACGCCAACGACAACCAGCCCTCCATGACCGTCATCTTCCTCAGCGCGGACGGCTCCCCCCGGGTGTCCGAGGCCGCCCCGCCGGGCCAGCTCGTCGCCCGCATCTCCGTGTCGGACCCGGACGACGGCGACTTCGCCCACGTCAACGTGTCCCTGGAGGGCGGGGAGGGCCACTTCGCCCTGAGCACCCAGGACAGCGTCATCTACCTGGTGTGCGTGGCGCGGCAGCTGGACCGGGAGGAGCGGGACGCCTACAGCTTGCGGGTCACCGCCACGGACTCGGGCTCGCCGCCACTGCGGGCCGAGGCCGCCTTCGTGCTGCACGTCACCGACGTCAACGACAACGCGCCCGCCTTCGACCGCCAGCTCTACCGCCCGGAGCCCCTGCCCGAGGTGGCGCTGCCCGGCAGCTTCGTGGCGCGGGTGACGGCCCGGGATCCCGACCAGGGCACCAACGGGCAGGTCACCTATAGCCTGGCCCCGGGCAGCCACGCCCGCTGGTTCTCCATCGACCCCGCCTCGGGCGTCATCACCACGGCCGCCTCGCTGGACTACGAGGCAGAGCCCCAGCCCCAGCTGATCGTGGTGGCCACGGACGGGGGCTCGCCCCCTCTCGCCTCCTCCGCCACGGTGAGCGTGGCCCTGCAAGACGTGAACGACAACGAGCCTCAGTTCCAGAAGACTTTCTACAACGCCTCGCTGCCCGAGGGCACCCCGCCCGGAACCTGCTTCCTACAGGTAGGTACACAGCGCCGTGGTGCTGCTGTGGGCAGGAGGGGACCGGAGGGCCACCGGGGAGCTCAGAGCAAGAACCAAGCCGTTCAGGGGCCTCTGCTGATGGTGGCTCACGCCAGAGGGTTGGGTTCGGTCCTGTGAGCTCCAAAGTCTGTGCAGAGGGTAAGGGTTAGTGCAAAGATGAGAGAGCTGGGTGCAAGAGCTGGGTCGGGCAGTCTTGGTAGTTGGAATGAAGATTGGGTCTAGAGGGGGGGAAAAAAGTGTCTTGCGGTGTCTAGAATTAACTTACCCTCTGTAAGTCCCGCTCGGCGGGGTCCTGGGAACCGAGAAGGGTGATGGTGGAGAGCCACGCCAGTAACTGGTGCTGCAGGCAGGCGGCATGTGAGCTGCCGTGGAAACCCAGAGGACAAGCCTTTGAAGAACCAACGAGACTCCGTCAAAGGGACGGCACGGGGCGTGTGACTAGGGGCTCCAGGCCCACGGAAGGAGCTGCAGAACAACACCACGATGTGCTCAGGGGACTTCATCCTTCAGAGGAAGTTGTGCTGATGAGAAAGCGTTGGAGGGAGAGGAGACAAAATTGTAGACGGAAACCAGATTATAAGCTTTGACTTGATCTTGAACACCATAGGGAGCCCTGGCCAGTGTGGCTCCGTGGGATGGGCGCTGGCCTGTGCACCGCAGGTTTGGTTCCTGATCGGGGCACATGCCCGGATTGTGGCTCATTCCCCGGTAGGGAGGGTGCAGGAAGCAGCTGAACAATGTTTACCAGTACTCTCACATCGATGTTTCTCTTTCCCTCTCCCTTCCTCTCTAAAAAAAAATCAATTAAAATATATATATATTTTTAAAAAACCATAGGGAGCCAATGAAGGGCTCTAGGCAAATCTGACATGTCTTTTGGAAAGATTGCTTTGGCTGCACCATGGAGTATGGATGCCAGAGGGGAGACTGGAGGTAGGGGGGGGGGGTCTCTGAGGAGACTAGTGCTTCAAGTCTTTATGACTGAGAAGTCCACCAGACCCCTGCACATCTCAGGGGCTCCCGGTCCGCTAGACTTCCAGGCCGGTGCCTGGGCGTGGCTGACCCTCTCCCTTGGGGCCGGACGTAGGCTGTTGGCCTGCCCGCTGCTGTCCAGCTCCCACCCACACTCGCATGCGTTTACTGCCCCTCCTGGCCCGGGACCAATGGGGCTGTGGCTTCCAAACTTCCTTCTCCTCACCAGGGCCTGAAGCAAGAGGGCAACTCTCCAGGTGGTTTCCTGGAGTTTTTACTGTTAGTAACCGTAGGGAAGCAGGCATGAAAATAACCAGTGGGTGTTCTTAATGGTTACAAGGAGTCTTACTATTCGGTTCACTCAGCACATGCATTTAGAGCATCTACCAGGTGCCAGTCGTTGTGTTGGGGGGACACGGAACACGGTAGTGAATGGATCGTTCAACTCCCCTCCCCTAACACCACCACACACACACACTTCATGGAGTTTATCATGTTGAGGGGAGATTCGTGTGCAAAGACACAGTTTTTTCTGCAGTAAGGAAACATCCATGATGGGGATACATGTGGGGCACAGAAAGGCAAGATAAATGTCTTCCCAAAGGTGAGGGTCCTTGGGCTCAGACCTAAAGGGGAAGCCGGAGTTTATGAGGGGACAGGACAGGGGGAGGTACCACGCAGAGGTGACGTGTACCGAGTGGGAGAGGCTGACCTGTTGGAGGGTGTGAGACGGGAGAGTGGGAGATGAGACTATGCAGGGAGGCCAGACAGTGAGAAGTCCAGCCAAGTCACAAGGTGTGAGCTCTTTCTTTAGGGAACATTGAAGCTTTTTGAGTAGAGGAGTATTTGTTTTCTCAAAAATACTTTTGATGGCCGAAACCGGTTTGGCTCAGTGGTAGAGCGTCGGTCTGCAGACTGGGGGGTCCCGGGTTCGATTCCCGTCAAGGGCATGTGCATTGGTTGCGGGCACATCCCCAGTGGGGGTTGTGCAGGAGGCAGCTGGTCGATGTTTCTCTCTCATCGACATTTCTAGCTCTCTATTCTATCCCTTCCTCTCTTTGAAATATCAATAAAAAATATATTTAAAAAAAATACCTTTGATGATCAGTGTAGAGCAGTGGTTCACAGCTTGAGGCGATTCTGACCTCTGGAAGGGGACATTTGGCAATGTCCAGAGACATTTTTTTATTGTCACAACGGGTGGGGTGCCCCTGGTACCTAGTTGGTATAGGCCTGGGATCCTGTAATGCACCACGACAAAGAGCTGTCTGGTCTAAGATGTCAGTCGTGCTGTGCTGAGTTGAGAAACCCTGGCGTAGAGGAAGGATGGGGGATCAAGACAGCTGTGAGATGTGAACTTAACAGTTCAGGGGAGAGACAACCCAGGCCTAGGTCAGGACAAGCGATAATGGGTGATGGAAAGAAACAGACAAATGGGAGAGATAATGAGGATTTACTTAGTCCCTGGCTGATTGATATACCGGGAGAGGAAAAGGGAAGAACACATTTCTGGCTTGAGCGGCCGTGTGGATGGAAGAGTCATTAGGGAGGGGTTTGGAATGGTCGTGACTTTAGTTTTGGACACAAACTGGATTTAAGGTGCCTGTGAGGACATCCAAGTGGAGATGTTGAGCAGGCACCTAACAAGTGTGGAGCTCAGAGAAGTGATCTGGGTCAAAGTATAGACAATGGTCAGAGCCACAGAAGTGGAAGAGAAGACCCTAAGCAAGCGTGAGAAAAGGCCAGGGAGAGTTTCCAGGGAACACAAACTTGTAACAACAGGCAGAGTAAGGGGGGGTCAAAGGAAGACGGGGGGGGGGGGGGGACTGTGGGGGAAACCGGAAAGTGCAGTGTCAAGAAGTCAAAGTGGGAGAAACACCTGGGAAGGAGGTCAGGATGGGCTGGTGCAATACGTTTGTGGTCTGTTAGGAGTTTTAGAGAGTTCACAGATAAGGGTCTTTGTTTTCTCCTTGAAGTAGTGCATTTGGTGAGAGGTTCGGGTGGGGCGGGGATAAGAGTTACAGCTTTGGGGAGAGATTGCTGGGTAGCAGGGCGGAGAGCCTGCTGAAATGGAGATCGTGCGTTCGCCGCGGAACCTCTGAGCGGGGGCTGCAGAGGCTGGGAAATTCACCTCTGCCTTGGTCATTTCCAGTCAATGGCTGCTGCGCCTTCTGGGGTCAGTTCCTGACAACTTCCCCCGACCACTATTTATTGCTTTCTTCCTGCAGCGAGTCAGAGGGCAGAGGTCTGTAACAGCTTCTGGAGACGGTGCCGCAGCTGTGCCGCAGCCTGCAGGCTTGGTGCGGGGGAAGTCTGTCTCCTGGGATATCGGGGGCCCCTGGTCACAGTATCGAGTTGGAGCGGGAGCTGTTTCCAGGGTCCAGCCATGGCAGGGTCTTAGTGTCTCCCCGGAGGGTAAACAATGGCACAAATCATTTCTGTCGAGGGCCCAGGCAACCATTAGAAGTCCTTGGCCAGCCAGCCTTCCCCACCGAGCAACATTTTCTGGCTCAGAAAGGGGAACTCTGCAGCTTCCTTTTACGGCGTATCGTGACCCCGAGGCCCTTGGATCCACAAAGAGCACTTTGTCAGCGGCTACCGCGGTCGGCACCAGCTAGCCCACCATTGAGGCCCTAATGTGCACCCACGATATAAAAGTCACTTTGAAAGAAGTGTTTGTTGTAAGGCAGGGCAATCAGAATGTCCGTTTGCTCAATGAACAAACACACATAGAGGACCTAGGGTACGCCCGGCCCTCTCCTGGCCTCGGGGCTCCCAGAATGGTGTCTCCCGCGGATCCAGCTCTGAAACGTTCAGAGGCTCCCGATATCGGTGTCCAGTCACTCAACTGTCTCTGGCCCAGTCTGGGAGGTTATCAAGAATTAACCAGGAAAGCCTTGCCCTATTTCTTAGTTTTGGAGAGCCCCTACATCTGAATGGCTTCAGTATCGGACTGGCGATATAGACCTGCAATTCTCCCTCCCCCGCTTCCAATGAAGCTTGCTTGAGAGGTGAAAGGGAAGCTAAAGTCGCGTGAGCCACAACCATACAGTCCACAGAGCAGACCCTGATCACTTCCGTCATCAAATTCCAGTATCAGTCAGACCTCATTCTGCGATGACCAAACTCAATGAAGAGTGGCTCTAAGACGTCAGCCTCTATGGCTTTATCAGTCAGCCAGTGCTCTGCGTGGAGTGATGATGAGACCTGGTGGCGTTCTTCGCTCCCTGGGACCCACCAGGAGTTTGCAGGCTCTTCTTCGGAGGTGAAACTGGTCCTCATTCTCTGCAGATTGAATGTCTGTCAGTTTGCTAACCCTCTGAAACGTAGGTGTGACCCTAAAATCAGTCCTTGTGGAGCTTTTGCCGTCGTTCTTGGACGTGGGCGGAGTGATGAAACACTCAAGTGACCTAACGCGCACAGTCCCAGCTGCGGCTGGACGCGGCCAGGCTCTGCCTTCACGTTTCGGCTATCTTACTGTAAACAAGAGTCCTTCATGCAGTCTGTTTAGTGCCAGGATTTTTGCATTTTTTTTTTTGTGCTCTTTGTGGATGATTTTGCTGTTTAAAGGGGTCCCCAGGTGTGGTGCTGAAGTGCTGTCTAGTGTTCCTGAGCACAAGAGGGCCGTGGTGTGCCTTATGGAGAAGACAGTATGTGTGTTCAGATTAACGTTGTTCAGATAAGCGTTACAGTGTCATTGGCCGGCCATGTGTTCGATGTTAACAAATATATATATAGCCAGCGACGAGAACACCAGAACGACCCAATGACTTGAATGACTGGTCACTATGACGCCTACTGCGCCCGGCCAATCAGCCTGATTGATCAGAGGCCAGGCCGGCTGGCCAACCTCCCGCATCTCCTCCCCCCCTTCCTCCCCCCTCCTCCCTCCCTCCGCTGGCCTAGCTCCTCCCTCCCTCCGCTGGCCTAGCATGATAGGCCCACATTGGGGCGGGCCGGCCGAACCCCACCTGTGCATGAATTTGTGCAACGGGCCTCTAGTAATAGATACTAAGTTAGGTGTCTTTATTTTTATTTTTTGTAAAATATATTTTATTGATATTTTACAGAGAGGAAGGGAGAGAGATAGAGAGCCAGAAACATCGATGAGCGAGAAACATCGACCAGCTGCCTCTTGCACACCCCCTACTGGGGATGTGCCCACAACCAATGTACTTGCCCTTGGCCAGAATCGAACCCGGGACCTTTTAGTCCGCAGACCGACACTCTACCACTGAGCCAAACCGACCTCGGCAAGTTAGGTGTCTTTAAACAGAAACACACATAAAACAAGGTTATGTATTGCCAAGCTGACAAAAATATTGTGACAAGAGGGGCTCACAGGAACCTCACACCGGCGATGTGTTTTGGCGTCTGTCCTACTGATTCCCTCTGTGTGTCCACCGTCTGGAGACTCCGAGCCCCCGTGGCTCAGGGCCTGCTCCTCCTAATTGCCATGTACCTCTGGCTCTTCTGGCCAAACACACGTGGCCACACTCACCCCCGCCTCTCCCGCACGCAGGTGACAGCCACAGATGCAGACAGCGGCCCGTTTGGCCTCCTCTCCTACTCCTTGGGTGCCGGACTTGGGGCCTCGGGGGCTCCCCCTTTCCGCATCGACGCCCACAGCGGCGACGTGTGCACGACTCAGACCCTGGACCGCGACCAGGGGCCCTCCAGCTTCGACTTCACGGTGACGGCTGTGGATGGGGTGAGTGGGCAGACAGACCGTGGGCGGGGTGGGGCCTTGGGACCGAGCGCCCACCGGGGCCAGGTAAAGCCCACCGGACTCACGGCCGCCTGTCTCACCAGGGAGGCCTCAAGTCCATCGTGTACGTGAAGGTGTTCGTGTCAGACGAGAACGACAACCCGCCTCGGTTCTATCCGCGGGAGTACGCCACCAGCCTGAGCGCCCAGAGTCCACCAGGCACAGCCGTGCTGAGGGTGCGTGCTCTTGACCCCGACCAGGGGCCCCACGGGCGACTCACCTACCACATCCTGGCTGGCAATAGCCCCCCGCTCTTTGCCTTGGACGAGCACTCAGGTGAGGACCCTTCCATGCCCGGGGTTTACCCCACACCCCTTTCCCACCAGCCTAAAGGAAGCACTACTCGCCCCCACCTTCAACTCTGTTGTTTCCTTATACATGTCTGCTCTCTCTCTCTTCCCAGGGCTGCTGACAGTAGCCTGGCCTTTGGCCAGGCAGGTCAACTCTGTGGTGCAGCTGGAGGTTGGGGCTCAGGACGGAGGTGGCCTGAAGGCAGAGCCCGGTGCCCGCGTCAACATCAGCATTGTGCCCGGAACCCCCATACCACCCATATTTGAACAACTGCAGTATGTCTTCTCTGTGCCGGAGGATGTGGCACCCGGCACCAGTGTGGGCAAGGTCCAGGCACACAACCCACCAGGTATCATCTTATCAGTATTCCCACTTAGCGGCATCCCCAGGCACCCCCTATAACCCTCGGTCTCCATCTCAGGGTACCCCCAGATAGCCCCAATACAACACACTCTGGCTCCAGTTCCCAACACCTTCTTGGGCAGGCGCTGGCGCTCTGCTTCATCCTCAGCCCCGTGACTATCACCCTACCGCCATCCGATGTCTCAGCCAACGCCTGCCTCGCCCCCTATTCCTTTGAAAGGCACAGGAGTGAGCACTGTGGAACCCCTCTTGGGATCAGAGTCTGGTCCCAACTCAATAGGTGCCCCTCCATCATCTCTTTTCTTTTTCTTTTTTTTCTTTTTTTTTTAAAAAAAATATCTTATTGATTTTTTACAGAGAGGAAGGGAGAGAGATAGACAGCTAGAAACGTCGATGAGAGAGAAACATCGACCAGCCGCCTCCTGCACACCCCCCACCGGGGATGTGCCCGCAACCAATGTACATGCCCTTGACCGGAATCGAACCCGGGACCTTCCGGTCCGCAGACCGACGCTCTATCCACTGAGCCAAACCGGTTTCGGCCCATCGTCTCTTTTCTGACCGCTCCCTCCTCCCCAGGTCGCTCGGGGCCCGTGACGCTCGCCCTGTCCGGTGGGGATCCCCGAGGACTCTTCTCCCTGGATGGGGCCTCGGGGCTGCTGCAGACGCTTCGCCCCCTGGATCGGGAGCTGCTGGGGCCGGTGCTGGAGCTGGAGGTGCGGGCGAGCAGTGGAGCGCCCCCGGCGTTCGCCGTCGCTCGGGTGCGTGTGCTGCTGGACGACGTGAATGACAACTCCCCTGCCTTCCCTGCGCCCGAAGACACAGTGCTGCTGCCCCCAAGCACGGCCCCGGGGACCCTCATCTACACCCTGCGCGCCCTGGACCCAGACTCGGGCGCTAACGGCCGAGTCACCTTTAACCTTCTTGCCGGAGGTGGCGGGGTCTTCACCGTGGACCCCGCCACAGGCCACGTACGACTTATGGGGCCTCTGGGGGCCCCGGGGGGGCCGGCGCATGAACTGGACCTGGAAGCCCGGGATGGGGGCTCCCCGCCCCGCACCAGCCCCTTTCGGCTGCGGGTGGTGGTGCAGGACTTGGTGGCCCGCGGGCTGGCTCCCCACTTCGACAGCCCCACCTACCGCGTGGACCTGCCCTCGGGCACCACCCCGGGGACGCAGGTCCTGCAAGTGAAGGCCCGAGCGCCTGACGGGGGCTCCGTCACCTACCACCTGGCGGGAGATGGGCCCAGCAGCCCTTTTGGCCTGGAGCCACAGAGTGGGTGGCTGTGGGTGCGGGCGGCGCTGGACCGCGAGTCCCAGGAGCTGTACACGCTGAAGGTGCTGGCCGTGGCTGGGTCCAAAGCTGAGTTGGGGCAGCAGACGGGCACGGCCACCGTGAGGGTGGGCATCCTCAACCAGAATGAGCACAGCCCCCGCTTGTCCGAGGAGCCCACCTTCCTGGCTGTGGCCGAGAACCAGCCCCCGGGGACCAGTGTGGGCCGGGTCTATGCCAGCGACCGAGACTCGGGCCCCAACGGCCGCCTGACCTACAGCCTACGCCAGATGTCAGAAGACAGCAAGGCCTTCCGCATCCACCCCCAGACCGGTGAGTACGGGCACCCGAACCCGGAGCCCCCGGAGCCTCAGCCTCGGATCGCTGGAGCATCAGGCAGGATCCCCAGAGCCTGGTCGTGAAGACCAGCACCACGCGTGGGAGTCTCGCCCTGGGTTTCCCCTCCCACACTCCCCCCAAAAAACCCCAGCGTCTCTGCTTTATCCTCAAGCCTCTGGCTCTGCATCCCTAGCTAATTCCGTACATGACCCCCCTCTCCCGCACCCCCAGGAGAAGTGACCACCCTCCACACGCTGGACCGCGAGCGGCAGAGCAGCTACCAGCTCCTGGTGCGGGTGCAGGACGGGGGGAGTCCCCCCCGCAGTACCACCGGCACCGTGCACATCGCAGTGCTCGACCTCAACGACAACAGCCCCACCTTCCTGCAGGCTTTGGGGGCCGCCGGCGGGGGCCTCCCTGTACAGGTATGTGACGGGGGAGGACTCTACCCTGAAGAAGTGAGCGGGAATGGGCGTCTCCCCGTAAAGGTGTAGGTGTAGGTAAGAGAGATGCTTTTTTGGAACAAGTGTGAGAGCAACAAAGGGGGCTCTGTCTGCACCCAGGTGAGGGGGAACTCCATCCTGGGTTGTCTCAAGAACAGGAAAGAGCCGAAACCGGTTTGGCTCAGTGGATAGAGCGTCGGTCTGCGGACTGAAAGGTCCCGGGTTCGATTCCGGTCAAGGGCATGTGCCTTGGTTGCGGGCACATTCCCTGGTGGGGGGGGGGGTGTGCAAGAGGCACTGGTCGGTGTTTCTCATCGACGTTTCTAGCTCTCTATCCCTCTCCCTTCCTCTCTGTAAAATATCAATAAAATATATATTTTTAAAAAATTAAAAAAAAAAAGAACAGGAAAGAGACAACCGTAGGCAAGTTGTGTGTCCCCACAGGTACCAGACCGAGTGCCTCCGGGGACCCTGGTGACGACTCTGCAGGCCAAGGACCCGGATGAAGGGGAGAACGGGACCATCCTGTACACGCTGACTGGTATGGGGGTGGAGAGAAGAGGGGGGGGGGGTTGATGGGTGTGGCGGCACACCCCCGTGACCTGCCCAGCTCTGGGACCCGGGCCCTCCCTCACCCTTCCACTGCCTATCCCCAGGTCCCGGCTCAGAGCTCTTCTCTCTGCACCCTCACTCGGGGGAGCTGCTCACGGCAGCACCCCTGATCCGAGCTGAGAGGCCCCACTACGTGCTGACGCTGAGTGCGCATGACCAAGGCAGCCCTCCTCGGAGTTCCAGCCTCCAGCTGCTGGTGCAGGTATGGCGGCCCCGCCTCCAATCCGGGGGTGCGGGAGAGGGGGGTCGTGCATGGAATTAGCTAGGGATGCAGAGCCAGAGGCCTGAGGATAAAGCAGAGATGCTGGGGTTTTTTGGGGGAGTGTGGGAGGGGAAACCCAGGGTGAAACGCCCACGCGTAGTGCTGGTCTTCACGACCAGGCTCTGGGGATCCTGCCTGATGCTCCAGCCATCTGAGGATGAGGCTCCGGGGGCTCCGGGTTCGGGTGCCCGTACTCACCGGTCTGGGGGGTGGATGCGGAAGGCCTTGCTGTCTTCTGACATCTGGCGTAGGCTGTAGGTCAGGCGGCCGTTGGGTCCCGAGTCTGGGTCACTGCTGTGGACCCACCCGCAATGGCTCCACCTTCACTGGATCCTTCTCCCCTCTCCTCGGAGCGACCTTCCTGCTACCTCCCCATGGGCAAACCCAGACCCCCCTTTCACACGGGTGTCCCCCCTGCTTTCTTCCTCCTGTCTCTCCACCCACAACAGGTGCTCCCCTCAGCTCACTCGGCCGAGCCTCCACCAGACCCTTCGGAGCCGGACCCAGCCGCCACGCCGGTGCCCGTGGTGCTGACGGTGACCGCGGCCGAGGGGCTGCAGCCGGGCTCCCTGCTGGGCTCGGTGGCGCCGCCCGAGCCGGCGGGTGCGGGACCGCTCACCTACACGCTGGTGGGCGGCGCGGACCCGGAGGGCACCTTCGCGCTGGAGGCGGCCTCGGGGCGCCTGTACTTGGCGCGGCCGCTGGACTTCGAGGCGGGCCCGGCGTGGCGCGCGCTCACGGTGCGCGCCGAGGGCCCCGGCGGCGCGGGCGCGCGGCTGCTGCGCGTGCAGGTGCGCGTGCAGGACGAGAACGAGCACGCGCCGGCCTTCGCGCGCGACCCGCTGGCGCTGGCGCTGCCCGAGAACCCGGAGCCCGGCGCCGCGCTCTACACCTTCCGCGCCGCGGACGCCGACGGCCCGGGCCCCAACAGCGACGTGCGCTACCGCCTGCTGCGCCAGGAGCCGCCCGCGCCCGCGCTGCGCCTGGACGCGCGCACCGGGGCGCTGAGCGCGCCGCTCGGCCTGGACCGCGAGGCCACGCCCGCGCTGCTGCTGCTGGTGGAAGCCTCCGACCGCCCCGCCAACGCCAGCCGCCGCCGCACGGCCCGCGTCTCCGCGCGCGTCTTCGTCACCGACGAGAACGACAACGCGCCGGCCTTCGCCTCCCCGTCCCGGGTGCGCCTCCCCGAAGACCAGCCGCCCGGGCCCGCGGCCGCGCTGCACGTGGTGGCGCGCGACCCGGACCTGGGCGAGGCCGCGCGCGTGACCTACCGCCTGGCGGCGGGCGGGGACGGCTACTTCCGGCTGCACCCGAGCACTGGTGAGTTTGGGTCCCCCCCCCCCCCCGGGTGGGCCGCCGGGTGCGCGCGCGAGAGAGGAGGGTGGGATGCGAGGGGAAGGCGGAGGTGTCCTTCCAACCTGCCCCTGCTGATCGATCGATCGCCTAGGGGCGCTGTCCCTGGTGCGGCCCTTGGACCGGGAGCACCGGGCTGAGCACCTCCTGACCGTGGTGGCCTCCGACCACGGCTCCCCGCCGCGCTCAGCCACGCAGCTCCTCACCGTCAGCGTCGCTGACGTCAACGACGAGGCCCCCGCGTTCCAGCAGCAGGAGTACAGCGTCCGCTTGCGGGAGAACAGCCCGCCTGGCACCTCGCTGCTCACTCTGCGGGCAACCGACCCGGACCTGGGTAAGGCCTTGCGGGGTGGGGGAGTTGAGAGAGGGAGGGACGAGGGCAAGAAAGGAATATAGATATAGATATAGATATAGATATAGATATAGATATAGATATATAGGTATATAGGTATATATATGTATATATATATATATATATATATATATATATATATATATATATAAACAATTATCCTCTATGCTGCCCCTCCTCAGGGGCCAATGGGCAGGTGACCTATGGAGGCATCTCTGGCGACAGCTTCTCCCTGGACCCAGACACGGGAGTTCTCACGACTCTTCGGGCCCTGGATCGGGAGGAACAGGAGGAGATCAACCTGACAGGTACACGTTGACAGGACCCTGAAAACCTGGGAGGTGTTGTAATCCCCAGTGTTACATAAGCAAGGTCCCCAGTTACCTTCTAGAAGTTTCCATCCATTACAGCACAGCTTCTATTACATTTTTTAAAAAATATTTTATTGATATTTCACAGAGAGGAAGGGAGAGATATAGAGAGCTAGAAACGTTGATGAGAGAGAAACATTGACCAGCTGCCTCCTGCACACCCCCCACCGGGGACGTGCCCGCAACCAATGTACATGCCCTTAACCGGAATCGAACCCGGGACCTTTCAGTCCGCAGACCAACGCTCTACCACTGAGCCAAACCGGTTTCGGCTTACATTTTTTTTAAATCTTTTTGGGGAGTCAGCAATTTGACAGAGTGCAAGGTGCCAACTGATTTCTAGGCTGTCACCACTGTGGCACAAACTCTCAAATGTCACAGATGTGCCCTCTAGGATTCTCTCAGATTAGACTGCCCACATTTCACAGAGGAGCCTATTTGAGCACCTAAGAGGTGAACTGACTTGCTCAAGCTAACACAGCTTGAAAGGGGCAAAGCTGGAACTTGAACCCAGATCTTTTGATACCTCATTTAATGTCACACCACCGCTACATCTTGCATGCACCAAGCATGAGAGGTGAGAAGAAAGTAACATCTCTGAAACCTGTGTATTTATGTGTGCATGTCCACATGGAGGCACCCATGTGCTTGTGGGGTGTAGAGAGATGGACATTTTCTGTTTTGTGTGTGCACCTGGTAAATGCACGTGAACACTGTGGTATGGATTTCTCCATGGGATGGGAGCGGACTAGAGCTCATTGATTTTCCTTCCTCATAGTGTATGCCCGAGACAGGGGGTCACCTCCGCTGTTGACCCATGTCACCGTACGAGTGGCTATAGAGGATGAGAATGACCATGCTCCAACCTTTGGGAGTGCCCACCTCTCCCTGGAAGTGCCCGAGGGCCAGGACCCCCAGACCCTTACCACGCTGCGGGCTTCTGACCCAGATGTGGGAGCAAATGGGAAGTTGCAGTACCGCATCCTGGGTGAGAACCACACACTCCATGTTGGCCTATGCCAGACCCCGTCAAGGTGTCAGGGTCTCCTTTTCCTTCGCCTTTGTATTCCTCTTCCCACCCTCCCTCCCCCGTGCATATAGCTTTGTCTCTCGGTGTCTCCTGTGCTTCAGCTCTTTGTCTCCCTCTATGACTCTATTTTTAACTATGCTTCTATTTCTTTCTTGTCTGTCCCTGTAGAGCAACAGTTGCTCGCAAACATTTTGGTCTTGGGAACCCTTAACATGCTTAATTATTAAAAAAGAAATGGTGCTTTTTAAAAATATGTTTTTATTTGTTGTTGTGTTTTAGAGAGAGAGAGAGAGGAAAGGTGAGGGATAGAAAGATGACTAGAAACAGAAACATGGAGGAGAGAGAAACATCATTAATTGGCTGTTTCCTGTACGCCCCCTACTGGGAATCCAGCCTGCAACCCAGGCATGTGCCCTGACCAGAATCTAATCCAAGACCTCTTGGTTCCTGGGTCAACGCTCAGCCGCTGAGCCACACCAGCTGGGCAACGTGCTTAACTTTTGAGATCCCTGAAAAGCTTTTATTTATATGATAAAATTGTGATATAACATTAAATGTGTAACATAAATATATATGTCTATCATTGTTATATATTAAAGCTAAGAAGATATAAAGTATTGCAAAGCAAGCCAATGAAGTATATACTACTTGACATATTTCTGCATAAGCACATGTTAGGGTTTCAAATAACAGTTTGTTGGGTAGTAACGAGGTTGCAAAGACTGTAACAGGTATAAATGAAGGTAAGCCAGCAGAAACTTAATGACTCTCTGAACGTGTCTATATCCCAAACTTTCTACCTAGAATATTCTAGAAACACAAGAATATATCAGTACACATTCCATTAACTATCCAAGTGATGATGTCATAACATATACCATCTGGACTCCACACTACACTGTGAGATAATGAGAATGAAAAAGGCATTTACCGTCTTAGTATGGCTATGAAAATAGTTCTGATCTTATGTACTCTCGTGAAAGGGTCTTAAGAGACTCCTAGGGGTTCCCGGAACACACTCTTAGGATCGGCTGCTTTATAGTAAGATATTTCTTCACCTTCTGTGCTTATCTTTGTTTCTCTGCCTTTCTCCCAGTTTCTTTTTCTTTCTCTTTGTCTCTTTCTCTTTCTCCTCCTCCTCTCTCTCCCTTCCATCCTATCTCATTCTCTGCTGTTGCCTATAAATCAGTCCCACCGCCACGGGCTGACACATGGATGTTTATGCATGCGTGCTCTTCTCTGCAGAAGGGGATCCGTCGGGAGCCTTTGCCCTAGATCTAGCCTCTGGGGAGTTTGGCACCAGGAGACCACTAGACCGAGAGGTGGAACCAGCATTCCAGCTGCGGATAGAGGCTCGGGATGGGGGCCAGCCGGCTCTCAGCGCCACTCTGCTTGTGACCGTGACAGTGCTGGATGCCAACGACCATGCCCCGGCCTTCCCTGTGCCCGCCTACTCGGTGGAGGTGCCCGAGGATGCCCCCACCGGAACTCTCCTGCTGCAGCTCCAGGCTCATGACCCCGATGCTGGGGCCAATGGCCACGTGACCTACTACCTGGGGGCCGGTGCAGCCGGAGCCTTCCTGCTGGAGCCCAGCTCCGGGGAGCTGCGTACGGCCGCCGCCCTGGACAGAGAGCAGTGTTCCAGCTATTCCTTCTCCGTGAGCGCGGTGGATGGCGCAGCCGCCGGGCCCCTGAGCACCACGGTGCCCGTCGCCGTCACCGTGCGTGACGTCAATGACCACGCGCCCACCTTCCCCTCGAGTCCCCTGAGGCTGCGCCTGCCCCGCCCGGGCCCCGGCCCCAGCGCCCCGACCCTGGCTCTGGCCACTCTGCGAGCCGAAGACCGCGACGCTGGCGCGAATGCCTCCATCCTCTATAGGCTGGCGGGCACACCGCCTCCCGGCACCACCGTGGACTCCTACACCGGCGAAATCCGTGTGGCCCGCTCCCCGGGAGGCCTGGGCCCCCGGGACCGTGTCCTCTTCGTCGTGGCCACTGACCTCGGCCGTCCTGCTCGCTCTGCCACCGGTGTGGTCGTCGTGGGGCTGCAGGGGGAGTCGGAACGTGGACCCCGCTTTCCCCGGGCGAGTGGTGAAGCTGTGCTCCGTGAGAATGCACCCCCAGGTGGGTCCCCACCGTGTCTCCCAGCCTCTTGTCTCTGCACGGGCTGGAGTTAACTAGAAATGGGCCCCCAGACTTCCCTTCCTCAAGTCTAGTGCTTTCAGTCCAACCAGTACCGTCCTCTCTGCAGGGACTCCCATCGCCTCCCCCAAGGCTGTCCACACGGGGGGCTCCAACGGACCGATCACCTACAGCATTCTCAGCGGGAATGAGAAAGGGACATTCTCCATCCAGCCTAACACAGGTACGGGGCAGGAGTGGGGGGCTCTGTGAAGGGACAGGCTCCTGGAAGAACTCCCCTTTGGGCCCAAGGAGATTCTTGGGTGGGGGGGGGCTGCCCGTGAGTAAGAGGCCTCAGAGAGGAAGGCTCCAGGGCAAGAGAGGGGCGTTGAGTGATGCGTTCTGCCTTCTCCCAGGAGCCATCACAGTTCGCTCAGCAGAGGGGCTGGACTTTGAGGCAAACCCACGGATGAGACTAGTGCTGCAGGCCGAGAGCGGAGGAGCCTTCGCCTTCTCCGTGCTGACCCTGACCCTGCAGGATGCCAACGACAATGCCCCCCGCTTCCTGCAGCCCCACTACGTGGCCTTTCTGCCTGAATCCAGGCCCTTGGAGGGGCCCCTGCTGCAGGTGTGGGATACGATGGGAAGATGGTGGGAGGCGGGGGGTGGGGGGGGGAGGGCTGGTCCGACTTGTGTGTGCCCAGGCCAGTGCCAGCAGCCTCCCACTTCCACCAGGTGGAGGCAGATGACCTGGACCAAGGCCCCAGCGGACAGGTCTCCTACAGCCTGGCTGCATCCCAGCCAGCACGCGGACTGTTTCATGTAGACCCAGCCTCGGGTGCCATCACCACCACGGCCATCCTGGACCGCGAGATCTGGGCGGAGACACGGTGAGCCCTGCCCCTGTAGACGCCACGACCCCATCCATCCTGGGTCCACCCAACTTCAAGCCCCTCCTTGAGCCCCCCTCAGTTCCCAGGCCACGTTCTGAGCCTCCCTAGCCCTTGCCCCGTGTTCTCCCTCATCCCCGGGCCCCTCCCCCAACTGCGCTCCACCTGACTGTGCCCAGGCTGGTGCTCATGGCCACAGACCGAGGAAGCCCGGCCCTGGTGGGCTCAGCGACGCTGACGGTGATGGTCATCGACACCAATGACAACCGGCCCACCATCCCCCAGCCCTGGGAGCTCCGAGTATCTGAAGGTGAGGGCCGGGTAACGTGAGAGGTACAGAGGGTGGGCGGGGTGGCACTGTTCCCCCGGCTTCTGGGGCTCCAGGGGCGTCGGGGACCGTGCCAAACACATCGGTCCCGCGTGTTGCAGACGCCCTGCTGGGCTCGGAGATTGCGCAGGTCACGGGGAACGACGTGGACTCCGGCCCGGTGCTGTGGTACGTGCTGAGCTCATCTGGACCCCAGGATCCCTTCAGCGTAGGCCGCTACGGAGGCCGTGTCTCCCTCACAGGCCCCCTGGACTTCGAGCAGCGTGACCGCTACCACCTGCAGCTGCTGGCGCACGACGGGCCCCATGAGGGCCGGGCCAACCTCACGGTGCTCGTGGAGGACGTCAACGACAACGCGCCCGTCTTCTCACAGAGCCTCTACCAGGTAGGTACCGGGGTCCCGGGATGCCCCCACGCCCAGACCCAGGTGGGCTGGTGTTGGGGAGAAGTGAGGAGGCTGGAAGTGTCTGAGATGGGCTGGACCTTAGAATTGACCTGGGGATGGAGCTCTAGGGGGGCAGGGGGAAAAGTCCCATCTCAAACCAGCCTTGCAAGTCCTGGGAACTGTACCCAGGTTCTTTGCCCCATGCCCCCAAATGGGGAAAGGTGGGCAGTTCAGATACTCAGGTGTATGGGCTCCAGGCTGGAATGGATACCCAGTACGGCTCCCGGGACCAACCTCCAGATGAACACAGGCCGAATGGTCAGCAGGGCAGCATGGCCATTAACATTTGTCCTCACGCCTCAGGTGACGCTGCTGGAGCACACGCCCCCCGGCAGTGCCATTCTCTCCGTCTCCGCCACCGACCGGGACTCGGGCGCCAATGGCCACATCTCCTACCACCTGGCTTCCCCCGCTGAGGGCTTCAGTGTTGACCCCAACAATGGTGCGTCCCGCCCCGGTCTGGCCCCGTGTCTTTGACTGTGCTGGGCCATATTCTGACCTCCTTCCTAGAATTTCTTGTCCAAACTCTTTTTAAAAATATATATATTTTATTGATATTTTACAGAGAGGAAGAGAGAGAGAGATAGAGAGCTAGAAACGTCGATGAGAGAGAAACATTGACCAGCTGCCTCTTACAACCCCCTACCGGGGATGTGCCCGCAACCAAGGAACATGCCCTTGACCGGAATCGAACCCAGGACCTTTCAGTCCGCAGACCGACGCTCTACCACTGAGCCAAACCGGTTTCGACTCTTGTCCAAACTCTTAACTCCTAGATCTCGTACCCAAGGAGCACATTTCCCCCCCTCTTTGTCTCCATTTTAATCCCCGTCCTGGCTGCACGTCTAGAAGCCGTTCCCTGCATCCCGGAGGCCATCCCATAATCTCCCAGCATGCGGGCGGGTCCCGGGAGTCTGACTTCCGGGGCCATTCCCTGGGCCCTGCAGGGTCACTTGCTCTGCTCACCCACAGCCTCCGCTGAACTCGTGTTCCTCTCCGTTCCCTCCTCACCTCAGGGACCTTGTTCACAACAGCGGGGGCGGAGGCTTTGGGCCACGAGGGGCTCGGAGCGGTGGACGTGGTGCTGGAAGCTCGAGATCATGGGCTGCCGGGCCGGGCAGCCCGAGCCACGGTGCACGTGCAGCTGCGGGACCAGAACGACCACGCCCCAAGCTTCACGCTGCCGCACTACCGGGTGGCTGTGGCCGAGGACCTGCCGCCCGGCTCCACCCTGCTCACCCTGGAGGCCACCGACGCCGACGGGAGCCGCCCGCACGCCGCCGTGGACTACAGCATCGTCAGTGGCAACCGGGGCCGCGTCTTCCAGCTGGAGCCCCGTCTCGCCGAAGCCGGGGAGAGCGGCGGACGGGGCCCCCAGGCACTGGGGTGCCTGGTGTTGCTTGAGCCTCTAGACTTCGAAAGCCAGACCCAGTACAACCTGACCGTGGCGGCAGCGGACCGGGGACGGCCACCCCGCAGCTCCGCCGTGCCGGTCACCGTCACCGTGCTGGACGTCAACGACAACCCGCCCGTCTTCACCCGGGCGTCCTACCGCGTGGCGGTGTCCGAGGACACGCCCGTCGGGGCGGAGCTGCTGCGCGTGGAGGCCTCCGACGCCGACCCCGGCCCCCACGGCCTCGTGCGCTTCACCCTCAGCTCGGGCGACCCCGCGGGGCTCTTTGAACTGGACGCCAGCTCGGGCGCCTTGCGGCTGGCCCGGCCCCTGGACTGCGAGGCCCAGGCCCGGCATCAGCTCGTCGTGCAGGCCGCGGACCCCGCGGGGGCCCACTTCGCGCTGGCGCCGGTGACCATCGAGGTCCAGGACGTGAATGACCACGGCCCAGCCTTCCCTCTGAGCTCGCTCAGCGCCAGCCTGGCAGAGAACCAGCCCCCAGGCACCCTGGTGACCACGCTGCACGCGCTGGACGGGGACGCCGGGGCGTTCGGGCGGCTCCGCTACACCCTGCTGGAGGCCGGGCCGGGGCCCGAGGGACGGGAGGCGTTCGCGCTGAACAGCTCGACCGGGGAGCTGCGGGCCCGGGTGGCCTTCGACTACGAGCACACCGGGAGCTTCCAGCTGCTGGTGGGCGCCGCCGACGCCGGGAACCTCTCCGCCTCGGTCACCGTGTCCGTGCTGGTGACCGGCGAGGATGAGTACGACCCGGTGTTCCTGGCCCCGGCGTTCCACTTCCAGGTGCCAGAAGGCGCCCGGCGTGGCCACAGCCTGGGCCACGTGCAGGCCACGGACGAGGACGGCGGCGCCGACGGCCTGGTGCTCTATTCCCTCGCCGCCCCTTCCCCCTACTTCGGCATCAACCAGACGACCGGCGCCCTGTACCTGCGGGTGGACAGCCGAGCCCCCGGCGGCGGCGGCGGCGGAGCGGGCCCCTCCGGGGGCGGGGGCCGCACCCGGCGCGAGGCGCCGCGGGAGCTGAGGCTGGACGTGGTGGCGCGGGGGCCTCTGCCCGGCTCGAGGAGTGCCACGGTGCCCGTGACCGTGGACATCACCCACACGGCGCTGGGCCTGGCGCCTGACCTCAACCTGCTCCTGGTGGGGGCCGTGGCCGCCTCCCTGGGCGTGGTGGTGGTGCTCGCGCTGGCGGCCCTGGTCCTTGGGCTGGTGCGGGCCCGCAGCCGCAAGGCCGAGGCGGCAGCGCCCGGCCCCATGTCCCAGGCGGCGCCCCTCGCCAGCGGCTCCCTGCAGAAGCTGGGCCGGGAGCCGCCCAGCCCCCCGCCCTCCGAGCACCTGTACCACCAGACTCTCCCCGGCTACGGCGGCGGCGGCGGCGGCGGGCCCGGAGCGGGAGGCCCCTACCCGCGGGGCGGCTCCCTGGACCCCTCCCACTCGAGCGGCCGGGGCTCCGCGGAGGCTGCGGAGGACGACGAGATCCGCATGATCAACGAGTTCCCCCGGGTGGCCAGCGTGGCCTCCTCGCTCGCCGCCCGCGGCCCCGACTCGGGCATCCAGCAGGACGCGGACGGACTGAGCGACACGTCCTGCGAGCCCCCGGCCCCCGACGCCTGGTACAAGGGCCGCAAGGCAGGGCTGCTGCTGCCGGGGGCCGGGGCCGCCCTGTACCGGGAAGAGGGGCCCCCCGCCACGGCCACGGCCTTCCTGGGGGGCTGCGGCCTGAGCCCCGCGCCCACCGGGGACTACGGCTTCCCGGCCGACGGCAAGCCGTGCGTGGCAGGCGCGCTGACGGCCATCGTGGCCGGCGAGGAGGAGCTCCGCGGCAGCTATAACTGGGACTACCTGCTGAGCTGGTGCCCTCAGTTCCAGCCGCTGGCCAGCGTGTTCACCGAGATCGCCCGGCTCAAGGATGAAGCTCGGCCGTGCCCCCCAGCCCCCCGCATCGACCCGCCGCCCCTCATCACTGCCGTGGCCCACCCCGGAGCCAAGTCCGTGCCCCCCAAGCCGGCCGGCACGGCCGCGGCCCGGGCCATCTTCCCGCCGGCCTCCCACCGCTCCCCCATCAGCCACGAGGGCTCCCTGTCCTCAGCCGCCATGTCCCCCAGCTTCTCGCCCTCACTGTCCCCCCTGGCGGCTCGCTCGCCCGTCGTCTCGCCATTCGGGGTGGCCCAGGGCCCCTCGGCCTCGGCACTCAGCGCAGAGTCCGGCCTGGAGCCCCCCGACGACACGGAGCTGCACATCTAGCTGTGGCCCAGGCTGGGCCCCGACCTGGGACACGCACCGTGTCCCCAACGCAGGCCCCATCTGAGCCTGCCCTGGGCAGCCTCGGACCGCCATCGGCCACAGGGGAGACCCGCCCTCCCCGTCCCAAACTTCCCCGTGGGAGCAGGTCGCGCGGCTCGCCCCGGCCCCATCGGAGCACCACCAGCACGGAGGCCCTGAGGGGGCGCCGACCCCGTGGCCCGGTCCAGTGTGGGGAGACGCGCGAAGGAGGCGGCAGCCCTGGTTCTCCTCAGCGAGGGCTTCCCGCCCTGTGCCAGCACCCTGAGATGGAGCTGAGACTTTATTTATTGGGGGGTAGGGGGGATGGGGGAGGTCCTCCAACCTGTTTGGGCCCAAGCTCCCTTGGGTTCCACTGACACCCCTTCCCCTGCCCAGAACCAAGTGCCAATTCTCACTCTGGAGCCTTAATAAACTGCAGTTTGTACCCAGCGTCCGGCTCAGTTCTGTGGGGGGGCCAGAGGGGTTGGAAGGCACCGAGCACACTGCGGACACCGCCGGAGGCACAGACGGGTGGTGGACACGGGGGCATCCAGGGTTGGGGGTGGCACTGGGAGCCAGCTCTCTGCAGTCTGTCTCTCCCTCTAACAGGCAGGAGGCCAGGAAGAAGGCAGACGGCGACCCAGAGAGAGGCTGGCTGGGTGAGGAGCGATCTTAGGGGTGGCCAGCTCTAGGCCTTAGTGCAGCCGTGGGCAAACTCCGGCCCACCCGGCCGTTCTCTCCGGCCCGCGGAGCCGAAAGAGCGGAGGGTTCTCTTGCTCTCCCCTCTGCTCCTTCACCAGCAGCCCAAGAGGAGAGTGCCAGCATGGTCAGGTTGCTTTTGTTCCGGCCCTCCAGTCCAGTGTAAGAACCCGTGGTGGCCCTCGAGTCAAAAAGTTTGCCCACCCCTGCCTTAGTGTCTTTCAAGGAGGTGGGGTGGATATAGGAGCAACCAAGTGGTTTCTGTGCTTTTCTTGGGGCCACAATATATCCCCTTGTAATAGGACTCAAGTGTGTTGAGCCTTTGCCATCAGACTTCTGAGCGATGTGCCTGTTTTATCTGTAAATTTTTAAAAAATATATATTTTATTGATATTTTACAGAGAGGAAGGGAGAGAGATAGAGAACTAGAAACGTCGATGAGAGAGAAACATCGACCAGCTGCCTCTTGCACACCCCCTATCAGGGATGTGCCCGCAACCAATGTACATGCCCTTAACCGGATTCGAACCTGGGACCCCTCAGTCCGCAGACTGACGCTCTATCCACCGAGCCAAACCGGTTTCGGCTTTATCTGTAAATTTTATTGCAGGCCACTTTTAATATAAGTGTATATTCTAAATGAAGAAAGCTCATCTCTGAGAGGGTAGGTGGGTGCTTTCCTGACACACAGCTAGGAAGAGCCCGGGTCTTTGGGTCTGTGGGCCTAGGGCTCCTTTCTTAAGCCCCCCTGTACTCTCTGGTGAGTCCTGTAGGAGGAAACTCCGGGCCAAAGCCAGGGCCGGATGGGCCGGATGGGCCGCAGCGGGAGAATCCCAAGTGGCAGCCCCACCCATTCCCCCACCAGCTTTCAGGACCGCCCACTTGGGGGCGGAATCAGACGTCACTAGTTTCTAGGCTGAAGGGTGGTAGACTTTAGGGTCCATGTGATCTGTCACATGACAGCAGGTCTGCTGCGGGGACGGAATGAGACTCCGAGCCTGGTAAGAAATGAGGGGGGCCTGGGGGACGGGGATCCTGTTGGAGGGAAGGCGTGCTGGAGGGTGGGGACGCCATCACAGCCCCGGTGCTGAGGAAACCCTCCTGCCGTCCCTGCAGCCTCCTGGGGCTCTTAGCCCTCTTTGCCGCGGGCCAATGCACGTACAGCCCGGAACCCGACCAGCAGCGGACGTGAGTGGACTCGGCATGACCTCCCCTTCCCCGTGCGCCCTGTCCTGCACCCACAGCCCTGTTCCTAGCCTCGCTCGCCCCTCACCAGCTCCTGGCATTCACCCCAGAGTCTCACCCAGAGAGAGTCTCACCCCTCAGTCACCTGTCATCCACCTTCATGAGCCGGATCCGCTGCTGGGGTCCTTCCCTCGCCCTCAGCCCCTAAATCCCGAGCCTTCTGTGACTGTCTCCCATCGCCACCCTAACAAAGGCCGTGTTCCTGACCCCCCCAGGCTGCCCCCAGGCTGGGTGTCCCTGGGCCGCGTGGACCCCGAGGAAGAGCTGAGTCTCACCTTCGCTCTGAGGCAGCAGAACCTGGAAAGACTGCCCAAGCTGGTTCAGGCTGTGTCGGATCCCGGCTCTCCTCGCTACGGTGCCTTCGGGGCCGGGGGTGGGAGGTGGGGTGCCGTGCAGGTCTGGGCTGAGCCTGGGATGGTGCAGGGCATGTCAAGGTCATGCTCTCGGGTGCCTGTCAGGGGACGGTGTAGGGCAGAGGAATGGCATGGTTCTCGTTGAAACGTTCCTGAATGACAAGTGAACTGAAGCTAAACTCTCCAAACCTGACTCATTCTGTCTCCAAAACCTGTCCATCCGTGTTTGTTGGGATAGGAACCTAAAAGCAGAAGTGGTTAAGAGCACAGGGCTTCCCCTGACTGATGTGGCTCGGCTGGAGCATCCTCCCCACCAACCGAGAACCGTCACAGGTTCGATTCCCGGCCAGGACACAACCCAGGTTGCTTTTCCATCTCTCTTTCAAACTCTCTTTTTCCCTCTCCCACTCCCTCTGTCTCTCCTTTTCTTCCTCTCTAAAATAAATTATTTTATTTCTTTTAAACTTCACCCCAGGACATTTTTTCCCCATTGATTTTTAGAGAGAGTGGAAGGGAAGGAAAGAGAGAGAGAGAGACATAGATGTGAGAGAGACATATTGATTGGCGCGCATGTACACACACACACCAACTGACTGGAGCTGGGGATCAAACCTGCAACCCAGGTACATCCACTTAAAAAAAAAAAAAAAAAAATATATATATATATATATATATATATATATATATTTTTTTTTTTTTTCAGAGAGGAAGGGAGAGAGAGATAGAAACATCAATTATGAGAGAGAATCATTGATCTGCTGCCTCTTGCACAGCCCCCTCACTGGGGATCGAGCCTACAACTCAGGCATACGCCCTGCCTGGGAATCAAACCCTGACCTCCCGGTTCCTGGGTTGATGCTCAACCACTGAGCCACACAGGCCGGGGCCCAGGTGCATTCACTTGAACCCGTGACTCTTTGGTCCACAGGCCGATGCTCTAACCACTGAGCAAACTAGCAAGGGCTTAATTTAAAAAGAAAAAAAAGGCACAGGCTTTATCTTCAGATCCGGATTCAAATTTGCAACTCTGCAAATGGAGACGTGGCATCTAGTACAGATGCTTCTTGACTTACAGCGGGGGTTACCTCCCAGTAAACCTACCACGAGTTGACACTGTTAAGTCAAAAAATGTTTTTAATACACCGTAGCTTAGCCTAGCCGGTCTTAAATAGGTTCAGGAGACAAGATCCAAGAAATAGCTTACCAGTTGCTTGCCCTCGTGGTCATGTGCCTGGCTGGGAACTGTGGCTTCCTGCCACACCGCCCAGCACCAGCGGGTGTGTGTGTGTGTGTGTGTGTGTGTGTGTGTGTGTGTGTGTACCGTACCACAGTGATAGCCCCAGAAAGCGTAAACGTTCAAAGTACGGCTTCTGCAGAATGTGCGTCGGCCTGGCACCATTGCAAAGTCGCAAGATCGTAAGTTGGGGACGGGTGAGCTGAGTCTCTAGGTGCTCACCGACTCAAGTTCCCCAAATCCACTTCCCTGTCCTCCTCCTCTCAGACGCTGAGGCTGCCACTGCGAACTCTAAAAAATAGCCTTTGGTGTAGTCCGCTTCTCACCCCCCTTGTTGCCACCAGCTTAGTTCCTGCTCTCACGTGGCTGCTGCCAGCCCGGTGACTTTCTTCCCCTCCACCCCACCCCTCCCCACGGCCCTCCACGCTCCGCTCTAAGAGTCTGTGTTTCGCTCCCGTGGTCAGGCTGGGTTGTGCCCTTCCCCTGCTTGCGGCCCTCCGTGGTGGGTAGAGGCGTGGGGGGGAGGGCGGTCTCCGATGCACCCAGGAGGCGAGTTCTAGTGTGCACGGCTCCATTCGGGAAAACGGTGACTTGCCGTCGTGTTAAACGGAACATCGGCGTGTGTGGAAATTTGAGCCAAATTAGATATCGTCTTCTATTCGGCTCTGAAAGTCTCAAAAACCGTTCCTGGAAATAAGCTTCACGTGGGGTTTTCATTTATGGACCTCGCGTGTGTTTCCTGATCACGGCCGTGCAGGCTGTGTGGAGGTGCGGCCTTTGCAACCTGGTAGGCTTTAGGATAGATCCGCATTCCTGGCCCTGGCATTCCAGCTCTCTCCGGCTTTTCTTCCCCCGGCCCCCAAGTATAAGCTGTGCCTGCACAGACTACCCTGTTGCTATAAAAACCCCTCAAGACCTTTCTCCGGGCTCCCGATGTCTCCTGGTTGAGGTCCAAAGAGGGAAACTGGAGAAAGCAATGAATGAAGGCAAGAGCCTCTACTGAACCCCTGCAGGGAAATACCTGACTTTGGAGGATGTGGCTGAACTGGTCCGGCCATCACCACTGACCCTCCACACCGTCCAGAAGTGGCTCCTGGCGGCTGGAGCCCGGAGCTGCCAATCAGTGATCACACAGGACTTTCTGACCTGCCGGATGAGTGTTCGGTGAGAGAGAATCATTGCCCCCCAGGGGGGGCGGGGGTACCAATTGTGCCACCCGGGAGACTAGCCACCCCAATGGGAGGGTGCTGTGGGCTGGGGGTCAGAGCTAACGCCTGGGGAGACAACCAACTGCCTGGCGATGCTCTCACACAGCCGTCCGCTCTGTTCCATGCTTTCTGACCTCTGTTCTCTGCTCTCTGACCTCCAGACAGGCAGAGCTGCTGCTCTCTGGGTCTGAGTTTCACCGCTATGTGGGGGGACCTGCAGAGACCCATGTTGTAAGGTCCCCACGTCCCTACCAGCTCCCGAAGGCCCTGGCCTCCCATGTGGACTTTGGTAACGCCTGATGGGGTTGGTGGGGGTGGGGCAGGCAGGGCCAGGGGCTGGAGAAATTTAGGTGCCCGAGGGGGGGGGTGGGGGGGATGATTGGCGAGATCGGCAGTAAAGTGGAGGTTGGAGTCTAAAAGATCTCCTCAAACCTAATCTCCTTTCCACAGTTGGGGGGCTGCACCGCTTCCCCCCCACATCATCCTTGAGGCAGCGCCCTGAGCCGCAGGTGGCAGAGACTGTTGGCCTGCACCTGGGGGTGACCCCATCCATTATCCGCAAGCGGTACAACTTGACAGCACAGGACGTGGGCTCTGGCACAACCAATAACAGCCAAGCCTGTGCCCAGGTGAGGCAGGCGGGAGCCTCAGGGTCCTTGAAGCCCCCCCCCCCCCCACGGAGCCTGACCCGCCGAGGGCCCGCCCCTATCCCCTATCCACCACGGGGAAGGTTGGGGAGATCCTCAGTAAAGTGGGGGGTTGGAGTCTAAAAGATCTCAACTCTGATCTTACCACATTGGGGGGCTAGTGTGATCTAGGATGGTATCTCTTGGGGCCATGTCCCGGGGGCTGTGTCCTCTGACCCGTGTATCTGCTCTGGCGCCCTCCGTAGTTCCTGGAGCAGTATTTCCATGACTCGGACCTGGCTGAGTTCATGCATCTCTTCGGCGGGGACTTTGCACACCAGGCATCAGTAGCCCACGTGGTTGGACAGCAGGGCCGGGGCCGGGCTGGGATCGAGGCCAGTCTGGACGTGGAGTACCTGATGAGTGCTGGCGCCAACATCTCCACCTGGGTCTACAGTAACCCTGGTACCGTCAAGGGGCTTGGTGGGTGGGAAGGGGGATAGGAAGGAGTGTCGCTCTTTGCCCCTCCAAGAGAATCGCATGAACTAGAGGGAGATCCTGAAACACCCCCCCCTCCCACCTCCTTCCAAACGACCGCCTTGTGCTCCCCTTCCCACAAACCCTGCAGGCCGGCATGAGTCCCAGGAGCCCTTCCTGCAGTGGCTGCTGCTGCTCAGCAATGAGTCAGCCCTGCCACCTGTGCACACCGCGAGCTACGGGGATGACGAGGACTCCCTCAGCAGCGCCTACATCCAGAGGGTCAACACGGAGTTCATGAAGGCCGCGGCTCGGGGTCTTACCCTGCTCTTCGCCTCAGGTGACCTCCTACTGAGAACTTAGACCCCCCCCCACCCACCCACCCGAACCGAGAGCTCTGACCCCCACAGTGACCCCCGATCCTGATCTCTGACTCATACTCTGAATTGGACAGGGACCCCTGACCTGACCTCTGAACTCTGACCTCTTGCCCTGAGGACTCACTCTTGAATGCCTCTCTGACCACCAAGCCTACATACCAAGCTCCGACCGATTAACCTGAGTGCTAAACTTGGTCTCTCTCAGGTGACAGTGGGGCCGGGTGTTGGTCTACCTCTGGAAGACACCAGTTCCGTCCCAGCTTTCCCGCCTCCAGGTAAGCACCCCAGCTCACCACTTGTCGGTGACCACCAACCCTACGATCTGGAGCCTTTTCCTTGACCCCATCAGGTGCTCCTATGGCTCAATCTCAGCTATACATGCCCTGGTTGCTGCACTCCCCTCTTCCAGTGGGTCCCAGGCATTTGAGTGGAGGATATGGTGGGTGTTCTGTTAGGAAAAGTATGCAGTCACCTCAGCCAAGCCTTCGAGGCTCAGAACCTTAGGCCTCACCACGTACATGCTGCCCACAGAGGCCGGCCCCCTCCAGCAACACCCAGGCCACCGCCGCCCATTGTGGAGGTGCCCGTAGGGCCCCTAAAATCTGAGCGCTGCCTTCTGCCCTCAGCCCTTACGTCACCACGGTGGGAGGCACGTCCTTCCAGAATCCTTTCCGAATCACAAATGAGGTTGTTGACTACATCAGTGGCGGCGGCTTCAGCAATGTGTTCCCACAACCTCCGTACCAGGTACGTGACTGTTTATGGGGCTGGATGGGAATGGGGGGGGGGGGGGTGTCAGGCATCCTCGGTGCAGGAGACCTACGCACTCCACGATGCTTTTCAGGAGGAAGCTGTAGCCAAGTTCCTGAGCTCCAGCCCTAAGTTGCCACCATCCAGTTACTTCAACGCCAGCGGGCGTGCCTACCCAGATGTGGCCGCACTCTCCGATGGCTATTGGGTGGTCAGCAACCGCGTGCCTATTCCCTGGGTGTCTGGCACCTCGGTGAGAATCAGCCTGGCCTCAAACCTTCAGGAACTACCCTCAGCCCGTACCCGCCCCCCCCAAGACCGTGTGCCCGGAACCCCTGACTTCTCAGAGACCTCTGATCCTTTCCAACACCCCTACCCCCAAAACCCAATTACTTGCACCCTCACCCTTGCAGGCTTCTACGCCAGTGTTTGGAGGGATCCTATCCCTGATAAATGAACACCGAATCCTCAATGGCCGCCCCCCGCTTGGCTTTCTCAACCCAAGGCTCTACCAGCAGCATGGGGCAGGACTCTTTGATGTGAGTATGGAAGGGAGGCGTGTGAACCTTTTCATGAGAGTATGGGGAGGGCGAAGATAAACCCTTAGAGCAGTTCTGATGGGGTAGGAAAGCCCCTGGGATCCGCATACAGGGTGCGGGGGGTGTAATCTGTTAGTATTGGTACCAGCAGGCCCAGATCTGATGCCCACCGTATCCCTAGGTCACCCGTGGCTGCCACGAGTCCTGTCTGAACGAAGAGGTGCAGGGCCAGGGTTTCTGCTCTGGCCCGGGCTGGGATCCCGTGACAGGCTGGGGAACACCCAACTTCCCAGCTTTGCTGAAGACATTAATCGACCCTTGAGCCTTTCTGGGTGGGAGAGAGGGCCTATCCCCCGCCCCACACACAGCTGGTAGCTTGTCTCCTTATCCCGCACTGTTGGAAGGCCCGCTGACCCCTTGCCTGTTGACTGCTGTGGTCCCGAACCCGGAAGTGCTATGAGCGTGACTTGACTCCCGACCCTGCCCTGCTCCATCACCTCAGGTCTCCCTACTCCTGCCTCAGGTCCCCCTGCATATGCTGTAAGCAGCACAGTTTGGGGAGCACCCTCTCCGCCCCCCGCCCTCCCATTCCTCCTTCCTCTCTGCACTTTTCCCAAGGGTTGTCTACACTGCCTGTGTACACGACTTGACTTTGTGTTTGCATCTCAGTTCTTTTCAACGAGACCTCTGTTGTCACTTTTTTTTTACTCTTTCCATCCCTGCCACAGAAACAGTGGTCTCCCTGCTGCTTCATCAGACGCACTCCTCCCAATCTTCGCTTTGTGGCCCTCTGTCACAGTTGCCCCCTCCCTCTCTTTCCTTAGCTTCTAGGGCTTAACCTCTTTTCTGACCATTCCCTCTTCCTCTTCCTCTCTCTCTCTGCTTCCTCACTGCTTCTTCACTACTGCGTCCTTACTTAGCCCTTTGCTCTCCTCACTCTACCCGTTGTCCCCTGGCACAAATCAATGACTGGCATCCACAGCCGTCGCCATCTTACTAGATCAGACTTTCCATCCCACAGCGATCGATACCTCAAGTGCAAGACGCGCAGTTCTCAGCACTTCATCTCTCTTCCTCCTTCCCAATCCTTTCATTTCTTCTTGGCAAATATACTATGCTTTCTCCAGCCAAGCCAGAGAGCTAAGTGTCTTTCTGGACTCCTATTTCCCGTCACCTCCCCCACCACCCCTTTCAATTAACAAGTCCTGCTGACATTACCTCTGACTTTATATCAATCCACAAGTCCCGCCAGTGTTATATTTCCTATGGATATCTAGAACTCGTCTACTGCACTCCACCTCCACTGCTACTGCATTAGCTTAAAGGCCACATTCTCTCTCCTTTGGATTGTAGGCTCTTGCAAAAAGTGACCTTTCCTCCAGCCCTTTCCTAAACCATCTTCCAGAGAGATAAAATGAAAATCACATCAAGCCATTTACTTAAGACCCTTCAAAGATTATTGGATAAAGCTCAGGCTTTTTTTTAAAATCATTACTCACAAACCTGACCCCTTCCTTGATATTTGTTCCTGAGTAACAAATTGTTTATCCTCCCCTGCTCTTCCCTCAAATATGTTCCCTTTTGCTCAAGATATTCTGTGCCCTTAACACTATCCCTAACTCCCCTTTGCTTGATTGGGGTCAAGATTCTTTCCAGACTCAGTTCAGAAGCCACCTTCTCTTGTGAACCTGTTGGCTCCCTGAAAGCTGGTGGGTTTGGGTATGAATCAAAAGTCCTAGCACTTGAAGCCAAACCTGTTAAGATTCTTGCTTCTAATACAGACTAGTGGAGAGCCTTGGGCAACTAAGTTCGTCTCCCTGAGCCTTGTCCTCACGTGGTAAAAGTGGGGATATCTATACCTGTCTCTCATAACTATCAGTGAATAAAATTAAATGGAGTAAAGGGGATAAGAGTCCCTGACGCAAAAGTAGGCAGCAGATGTTCATTCCCTTCGTGTTTTGCACACTGCACACCCGGTGTCTACCTCTAGTTGTTGTAACTGCCACATAGTATTGAAATGGCCAGTTGACCTGTTTGCCTCCCTTTCCAAGACCAGTAGTGCCTAGAGGACTAGAATCTTGTTTTACTTAACTCTGTATTCCCAGGCCCCTAGCTCCGGATTGGCAAGAAGGAATTAAATAAATGTTTGTTACATCCAGAACCTCACTCTTGCAGTCCCTGTGATTTTTGCATATGCTGTTTAACTCGGGATGAATACTTAGTCCTGTCTACAGCTGCCCTGTGTGCGCTCTCCTGCAGCCCCGAGGCAGCTGGCGGGGAGGGAGGGGGCTTTCCTCCTCCACTACGAACACCCTAAAAGGCGGAATGAGGGAACTAGCAGAAAGGATGCCCACTGGCTGGGAACCCGTGGTCGAGGGGTGCCGGGCGGGGCCGATGAGTCCAAAGCAAGGCCCTTGGGGAGTCGGGCTGAATGAAGGCCCCAGCCCGTGGGAGGCAGACCTCGACTTTCCAGGGTTCCCAAACCCGTGGAACCGGCGGCGGCGGGAGGCGAACCTTCGAGATTTGGGGCCCGCCCCGGTCTGTGTCAGCCAGCGGGCATTTCGGCAGCGGGTGGGCGGGGAGAGCCCCGCGGTCACGGCGTGGGCGGGGCGAGCGCGAGGCGTCTGACGTCATCCCGGGGCGTGCGCGCAGCGTGAGCGGAAGCGGAAGCGGCTCTGTTCGCCGCCTCTCCCACCGGCCCGATGAGCTGCAGCGGCTCCGGCGCGGACCCCGAGGCGGCCCCGGCCTGCGCTGCCTCGGCCCCGGGCCCGGCCCCCGCGGCCTCGGCCCCCGCCGCGCTGCCCGCCGGCCCCGCCGCGGAGAACAAGGCCAGCCCCGCGGGGACGGCGGGGGGGCCTGGGGCTGGCGCCGCGGCCGGGGTCGCGGGGCCCGTGGCGGCGCGGGCCGGGGAGCCGGCCGAGCGGCGCGGGGCGGGTGAGGGCCGGGCCGGGTGAGGGGGCGGGCGGGCGCGCCCCGGGCTGGGCCCGCCGGCGGGGAAGGCAGACCCAGCCGGGCCCTGGGTGCTCGCTCCACTGGTCACAGCGCTGCTTCTCCTCCAGCTCCGGTGGCGGCGGGCGGCGCGGCGCCCCCGGACGGGGCCATGTCGAACGGGGTGTACGTGCTGCCGAGCGCGGCCAACGGGGACGTGAAGCCGGTGGTGTCCAGCACGCCCCTCGTGGACTTCCTGATGCAGCTGGAGGATTACACGCCTACGGTGCGCTTTCTGCCGCGCCACCTGGATCTCCAGCGTCCTCTCCTTGTGTTGTTGCCCTTCTGCTAGCTCTTGTGATTTACCCCCTCTGCCCACGCAGACTGTGAGCTTCCCGTAGCCAGACAGGCCTGCCCTCCTGCCCTCAGCTGAGCCCGGCAGTGCACCGGGCAAGCGCTGACAGATGTCTCGTTGGTTCCTCAGATCCCAGATGCAGTGACTGGTTACTATCTGAACCGTGCTGGCTTTGAGGCCTCAGACCCTCGCATGTGAGTAAATCCTGGACAGGTTAGAGCGTTGGGTGCTTGTGCGGTGTCTGCCGTCCATCTTATGCCAGTTTTTTTTTTCCCTCTCTAGAATTCGGCTCATCTCCCTAGCTGCCCAGAAATTCATCTCAGACATTGCCAACGATGCACTACAGCACTGCAAAATGAAGGGCACAGCCTCTGGCAGCTCCCGAAGCAAGAGCAAGGTGTGAGGGGAGACTCGTTGAATCAGTAATTGCCGCCCTTACAGCAGCGGAGGCTTAATTTATCCTGAAACCCCTGTGGGGGAACCTTAACCCTAGGGGAAGTGAAAAACCGTACGCAGGGTCACCCACCTGGGATTGAAATCACGATTCCTGTGTTCAGCGGGTACTCTTCCCTTTCCCCCCTCCCAGGACCGCAAGTACACTCTAACCATGGAGGACTTGACCCCTGCCCTCAGCGAGTATGGCATCAATGTGAAGAAGCCGCACTATTTCACCTGAGCCACCCCCCCTATGTGTACTTGTCCGCCTCCTTATCCCCCACACCAGCCTGTTTTCATAATAAACTTTATTGTGACAGGTAGGGCTGATCCCTCCCATGCTGGGAGACACCGTGTGGCAAGTGACAAAGCTCTGAGCCCAGCCCCTTCGGGGGCCACAGTGCTAGGAACGGGGGCAGGGACGGGCCCCGTGGCTGGGGTAGTACCATGGCTGGAGGCAGGGGAGGCACCCAGAGGCCTGCTGCTTTGGAAGGTGCGTTCCCCTGTGTCCCACATATCTGAAGTTTAGGTAAGGACTCTGCAGCCCTATTTGTCCTGCATCTTCTCCAGGATAGGCACGATCATGTCAAACTTGGGCCGCTTGGCAGGGTCCTCGTTCATGCAGATCTTCATGAGCTTACACACGTGGGGAGAAATGCCCGGTGGGATGGTAGGCCGAAGGCCCTCCAGTGCCACCTGTAAGTGAAGGGAAAACAAGGTGGGTCTCAGAACATGAGTCTTAGGTAGTCTCCAGCCATCAGGACAGGATGACTGGATATCTGAACAACTGGGAAAAGCCCATCCCTCTACAACTGTCACTACTGTCATCATTGCCCCGACACGTGCTCTCACCTTCATTCCAATCTCCATGTTGGAGAGGTCAGCAAAGGGCACTTCCCGTGTCACCAGTTCCCAGAGAAGCACTGCAAAACTCCACATGTCCGCTGAGCGTCGGTTTGTGTCTTCGGGCTTCTTCTGCAGAGCTGGAGGGATAGCACGTATCTGTCCTGGCTGCCGCCCGCCCTCCACTGCTAGTGAGCTGCCCGCCCCTACCTCCCACGCAACCTCACCTTCAGGGGCCACCCAGGCAGGTGCATACATGCGCCCGGGACATTGGAAAGAGAACTTGACGTCAGCCATGCTGATGCGGGCGGTCATGTCCTCGTCGATCTGAGGAGGAGAAGGTTACTAGATAGGGAAAGGTCTGGGGGACTGAGCCAGGAGCGAAGTTGTGACCTCACCATGACGCTTCGGCTATTGAGTGCATGTCGCGGGATGAGGGGCTCGAGTGTGTGCAGGAAGGCCATGCCCCTGGCCATGTCCAATGCAAACTTCACGGCCTGACTCTGGTCCACGACAAAGTCTAGGAGAGGAGGCAAGAGTCAAAGAGCTTGGAGAGGCCCACGAACCTCTCCCCGCCTCAGTGAGACCTGGCGTCCCCTACTCACTGGTGCCTTCGTGCAGTACGTTGTACAGGGATCCATATGGCATCCAGTGTGTGATGAGAACCGGGTGAGGGGCGGGTGGAGCCTGGCAGAAGCCCAGCACCGGGAGCACGTTCGGGTGCGAGAAGATCCTGGGAGAGGAAGAGAGTGCCCCTGGCTGAGGACAAGAGTAAAACATCTGGGGTGTTAAGCCAGCTTCCTTGGGAGCAGTGGCTCCCAGTTCAGGCCTCGCCCCACCTGAGCCGAGGACACTCCTCATTGAAGTCCCTGCTCTTCCTCGTGCTCCAGTCCCGCACCTTCAGCACCTTCATGACAATGTCATTGCCCTGCCAGCGGCCCTTCCACAGCTGCGGGACAGGTAAGGGTTAGGAGGCGGTAACTTTCCAGCCACTAACGAGAAGACACTTAGAAGGAGGAGCAGATCGTGTCACTGGGGAGGGAGGGGCAAGAAAGGCGGCAGGGGTCACCTCTCCAGAGTGGTTCTCGTTGATCTTGGTCATGAAGTGGAGTTGTTTGAAGTCAATGCCGGAGTGTTTGTTCAGAGTCCCGTTTCCTGAGAGTGTGAGCAGGTCAGGCACCCAGCTTCCCTCTGGCCCCGCCGGAGAAGCCCAGGACTGTTCCCCGTTACCACCCCTTCCTTCACGACGGACTCACTGGGCCGGGTGCGGGTGGTTCCCTTCCAGAACGTGTCCTTGTATGGAATCCGGGTGAGATTCTGGCCCATCTTCTCTGCCCGCTCTGTGGAAGAAAGACAAACGGTCTTGGCCTCGGCTGAGGAGACGGGCAGGGACAAGACAGGAGGACACAGCTGGGGGCTGGGGGACGGACCTCGAAGCAGCTCTCTCAGGGGTGCCTTGGCTTTGTCCACGGGCATCTCTCCATATTTGTTGCAGATGCTCACAAGGGCCCCGTTAGCCACCAGGTCCTGGGAATGAAAAGGTGGCCGTGGTGATGGCCCCTGCCACCTCCCAGGCAGTCACAACCACCATGAACTCAGATGCAGCACCAATCTTAGGAGCATCCTGTACTCTGCAGTGCTCACAGGATAGGATGAGGACTCCAAACCTCCCACTGGGGCTCAGACTCCCACCCCACCCACCCCAGGGCTGAGGGCCCGAGTGCTTACCTCTGCCACCTGATCTTGACCCCAAAAGCAGGCATAGTGCAGGGGCACATTCCCATGCTCATTGACTGCATTGATGTCGGCTTTGTACTGCAGCAGCTGGTTCCCAGGGCCAGATAACAGAAGAGGCAGAGAGCCAGTCAGTCCCCAATGAGACGGGTGTTGAGGCGGGTGAGGGACAAGAGTACACATACTTTCCCCAGCATGGTACAGTGCCCGTGGCTGACATGGGGAACGGAGGGGATCATACATACCTTCTGTACAATATCACGGTGCCCGTGACTGGCTGCCAGGTGCAAGGGTGTGTCATCCCCACGGTTCATCACATTGATTCGTGCCCCCCGCATGATCAGCATCTCGACCACAGCAGAGCGGCCCTCTCGGCAGGCCCAGTGCAAGGGGGAGAAGCCATGATCGTCCCTTTGAAGGAAGGGGCAATGGTCATTTATCTGGAGGTGGAACGGGGCAATGGCCTTGTACAGTCCCTCTGTGTACTCACCCTGGGCGGCCTTACCTCTCCAGGACTCCAGTTCTCACTCATGTCAGCAGCTCCCAAAGCTGTCCAATTCTGACACCCCCCCCTCCCCCAACCTGAGCTTCAAACCCAAACCTCAACAAGTCCCTAAGATTCATTGTTTTCATCAACACCTCCCACCAGCCCTTCTCTGGAATGCCCAAGCTCATTATTAAGTGATGGCATTCTTTTTTTTTTTAATATATTTTATTGATATTTTACAGAGAGGACGTGAGAGGAATAGAGAAGTTAGAAACATCAATGAGAGAGAATCAGCTGCCTCTTGCACACTCCCTACTGGGGATTTGCCCGCAACCAAGGTGCATGCCCTTGAGCGGAATCGAACCTGGGACCTTTCAGTCTGCAAGCTGACGCTCTATCCACTGAGCCAAACCGGTTTCGGCGTGGTGGTGGCATTCTTTATCTGGTGTCCTTTGCATCCCTTTTGCAACATCTGTCGGTCCTTTCTGTTTCCCACTGCATCTTGTACATCCCCCTACTATAACACTTATCACCCTGGACTGTAAAAATCCATGAATGGGCTGTCTTGTCAGATTGCAAGCTTCTCGAGAGAATGGATTGACAATGGGTTCAGTGCATTTGTGGGTGCAGTCATGGAGAAAGAATGCCACAATTCATGGGAGAGGGGGCAAACTTACTGATTGGCTCTGGTTGAAAGTAAGATTTAAAAATGGAATGGAATTAAAAAGGTTTTGGGTTTATAATGAAAATGAAAAATGCTTTTGATAAGCCATTACTGATAAGGCAGCTATCAAATTACCACATAAAACAGGAGTCTTTTACACAAACAATCCTAGGCCCAGAAAACAGAAGAAAATCAGAATGTCTTCTTGTAGAAAGAAAACTGCTTGACTTTTCTCTTTTCCCATGGACTTATATTTTATAAAGTAAAAGACCTGTACAAAAAACAAAAAACACACCAAAGCAACTGGGTGGGAGCAGGGCCTGCCTGACAGCCTGGGGCCATAAAAGGAAATTCCCTCCAGTCCCGGAGGCAGATCCAAGGGGCGGAGCTGGGGCTGGTCTGTGGTTTGGGCCAACCGCCTCCGGATGCCTTAGAGCTGTGGTCACTTCCGTGTGGGGGCTCTGGGCAGATCAGGAGGGTCTGGCCTCCGCAGGCCAACCAGAAGCCCCCACCAGCTCATGGGAGGGAGGGGGCGTGGCCTTAAACGTAAGGATTTCCTTCCGCAGCAGCCTTCACCAGCTCTCAGCCAAAAGTTTTCCTGGGAGGTGGGGTTCCCCCCCCTCCCCTGAGCAGTTACCACCCCCTGCTTATCAGTCAGTGTTACTTCCCAGCACTTTAATGTAAGCCTTGGCTTATCATCCACCCACCCCCCAGACTACGGCCCCCAAAACAGGCCAGAGCCTGAGAGCAAAGGTATGGGTAGGATTCCCTCTACTGTCAGAGGGACAGTGACCTCAGGGCCAAGACTCGAATCCCAGGGGCCCTACAGGGAATTCATCCCAACCTCATAGCCATCACACGGCCAGCTTGGGCCCTCCAAACCTATCCCCTCAAACCAACCAAGCCTTCCGGTTTCCCTGCCATCCCTTCACTTCTGGACAGCAGAGTCTAGCGGGGTGCCACACCCACTGGACAACTTCATTCGCCTAAGCCTTTATAACCCCGGCAAAATAGTAACAGTGCCCACTGAGTTTACTAGAACACCCTGTAAGGAATTATATGAGTGACGGAACGAGAGACTTGTTATGGAGAAGTAGTGCAGAGCCTAATGGGACCAATGAGCCTCGCGGGAGCCTGGATGGAGATGGCAGGTGATTCTTGCCTCTCAACCCTAAAAACTAAACTCTGCCAACCTTAAAAAATGAAATTAAAATCCATCGTCCTGAGTCAACATCACTACTGCTTTTCTTTTTCTTTTCTTTTTCAAATATATTTTACTGATTTTACACAGAGATGAATTGAGAGGGATAGAGAGTTAGAAACATCGATGAGAGAGAATCATCGATCAGCTGCCTCCTGCACACTCCCCACCGGGGATGTGCCTGCAACCAAGGTACGTGCCCTTGACTGGAATCGAACCCGGGACCTTTTAGTCCACAGGACGACGCTCTATTCACTGAGCCAAACCGGTTTCGGCACTACTGCTTTTTTTGTCGTCCACTCTGATCCAACCACATCTCCCATTCTACCTCGCTGGCACAAAGCCCCTCCTCGAGATGCTGAGTCTGAATCCCCACCTCCAGTGCCCAGCAGAGGAGGTGTCGTTAGTGCAGCACCTTACATGAAGGAACCCTGTGTAATCTGGATTCTTCCCCTCTCTTCCTCTGCAGCGGCCCTCACAGAGATCATCAGATACATCATGAATGGTAAATTCAATGGGTACCCTGAAGTGCTTAAACTCTTTGATCTCTCAGGAGCCAGTACGACGTTGACCACGCCCCCTTCATTGACACATTCACTTCTCTATGCTTCACCAAATTCTCCTGTTTCTCCTTCAACCTCCAGTTGTTCCTTTTAAGTCTGGCAGGCTTCTCATCCCCTCTCCTTCACGCCCTCTTCGGGTATCATCTACTTGCTAATATCCCCCAGGTCTGTGTCTCCTCCAAGTCAGACAATTTTTCCTGAAATCCAGATCTGCATGACCAACAACTTGCTCAACATTTCTACTTCCCTTACGGTCACTTGAACACGTCCAGAGTGGAGCTTATCACCCTTCAATCTTGTCCACCTCAGTTAAAGGAACCACCACCATCTCCCCGAGGGCCCAAGCCAGAACCCTCGTCCTTGTCTTTGGCCTTACTCGCTTCCCACACCAAGTCTCACCAAGTCTTTTTTATGTATGTATGTATTTGTTTACTATTCTTCTTTTCTTTTTTTAAAAAATATATCTTATTGATATTTTACAGAGAGGAAGGGAGAGATAGAGAGCTAAAAACATCGACCAGCTGCCTCCTGCACACCCCCCACCAGGGATGTGCCCGCAGCCAATGTACATGCCCCTGACCGGAATCGAACCTGGGACCTTTCAGTCCACAGATGGACGCTCTATCCACTGAGCCAAACCAGTTTCGGCTACTATTCTTTTTTTAAAATGTCTTTCCATAGAGTCAATATTATTTTGTATTAGTTTCATAGTGGTTAGACAACCATATATTTTACAAAGCGTTCCCCCTGACGCTTGCACCAACTAACTCTTCATCATAACGATTTCAGGAATCTGATCTCTCTTTTTCACCTATCCACTCTAGTCTAAGCCGCCGCCTCCGCTGCCACCACGACGTCTGGGATGAACTAAGCAGTTGCTTCTCTTCACTCTGCCACCGCCTTCACAAAGCATCCAAGATGACCCTTTACACAAATGGACGGCCTCACGTCACTCCATGGCTTTAGACTCCCGTCCTTGGAACAAAGACCTCCTTATAGCCTACATATCCTTGCATGGTCTGGCTGACCCTCGCAGACCTTGCCAGTCTTCCAGCGGTTCTCCACTGGCACCCGTTGCTTCTATCCTCCGGGCACATGAAACCTGACCATCTCTGGGCACTCCCCACTGGGTCTTCTTGCCTCCACGCCCAAGAAGTTAGTTCCCTGAGGCTGGAAAGCTCTCTCGGCAGGCTCTGCCAAGAAAACTCTTACTTCGCAGTCAAGGTTCAGCTCAAACACAGCTTCCTCTTGTGGAGACCCTGTGCCCTCCCCGGCCCCCCCCCCCCCCCCCCCCGGCAGGCTGTGTGCTTGGCACTCATCACCCTGGAGGGGGAAGGTCAGCCGCTCCGGATGAGCACCCCACCTCTCGCCGGAGAGGAGAGAGCGTGTGCCTCTCCCGCTCGCCCCCAGACCAGACAGCTCCGCTCACCCCTGGTTGAGGTCGTTCTCCGTGTTGTCCAGCCACAGGCGGACGGCTACCGCGTTGCCCTCCCGGCACTGGGTGAAGATGTCGTCCATAGCCGCGTCCCGGCGCTGAGTCCCCTGGGTGGGGGAAGCCTGGGGGGGGGACTGTGGAGAGATCCAGGGGGCGGGGGTGAGCCTCCAACTTTGTCCCCTCAAGTGCAGAAGTGTTTGTGTTGGGGGGTGGGGGGTGAGGGGGGTCTGGGCGCTGGGTCCCCAGCCAGTGGAGGTTTGGGAAGGAGTTTGGGGGAAACGGGAGGATCCCCAACGGGGTGTCCCCGGACACGAGAGAGAGAGAGAGAGAGAGAGAGAGAGAGAGAGAGAGAGAGAGAGAGGAGGCGAGTCCGGGCGAGATGGGAGGCGAGTGGGAGGCAGTGTAAGCCTCCAGAAGGGATGTCAGAGAGCACAGCACGCACAGGGACCCAGTTCGCTAACAGCTGGAGGAGGGGGGTGAATGGGGGGGGGGGGTTCGGACTCCCCCATTTCCTGGGGGAGGAGATCGGGGGGGGGTCCTTCCTGGGGGTGGCCCTCGCTCCCGATCCCGAACCTGGGCGAAGGGAGGGGCGGGGGCGCCTCGGGGAGGGGGCGCGGGCGCTCCCGCACTCACCGGGACGCGGGCGGGCCGGAGGAGCCTTCTCTCCGGGGGAACTCCCGTCCGGCCGCGCCCGCCGCCCGGCCCCGCCCCCGGGCCTCCCGCGCGGCCCTCCCTTCCTCCCGACTCCTTGCCCTTCTAGCCCACCAGGGGCTTGCACTCGATGGTTCTGGGCGCCGCGCCGGCCGCTCTAGCCGCCCCAGCCTTTCGCTTGGCTCGGTTTCCGGCTCGGGGCGCGGGGACTCCCGGAGACGCGCGCTCCCCGCACGTGGAGGGGGCGCGGGCGGCCCGCGCGGACCCCACCCCGCGCCGCCCTGATGTTCGAGGAGCCCGAGTGGGCCGAGGAGGCCTCCCTGGCCGCGGGCCTCCGGCCGGTAGCCCCTCGGCCTCGGCCCGCCGCCGCCTGTCAAGCCAAGGTGAGTGGCCCCCCCCCATGTGCCCGGGGGGCTGTGTCAGGGCCCGAGGCGGGTTCTCGGGGGTCACCGCGCCTGTGGCCGCCCGGGATCGGAGATCTGAGGTCTTCCACCAGAAAATGACGCTGGCACGGAGCGTTGTTCAGCAGAACTCAGTGGAGCAAAGAGGGTTTCTCGGACCGGAAGGCACGTGCAAAGGCCCTGGGGGCCAGGGGACCGTGCACGTCCTATAGGATAAGGGGACCAGGCGTCCCGCCTTGGGCGGGACAGTCCCGATTTTTAACAATTGGCCCCTCGTCCCGCGGCGTTTTTTTAAAAAAGTCCAGCCAAAACCGGTTTGGCTCCGTGGATAGAGCGTCGGCCTGCGGACTGAAAGGTCCCGGGTTCGATTCCGATCAAGGGCATGTACCTTGGTTGCGGGCACATCCCCATTGTGGGGTGTGCAGGAGGCGGCTGGTCCATGTTTCTCTCTCATTGACGTTTCTAGCTCTCTATCCCTCTTCCTTCCTCTCTGTAAAATATCAATAAATATATATATATTTTTTAAAAAGTCCAAAAGATTCTTTCCAAAAATCGGGACTTTTTAAAAAAAGCCACGGGACGAATTGTTAAAAATCGGGACGTCTGGTCGCCTTGTATTAGGGTCACACACACTGAAATAATCCGTGCCCTTGGAGCACCGAGAACGAGAGGGGAAGCCATTGACGCTGGAGAGGTAAGTCAGTGGTTTTGCGTACTTTAAGGGTAGACAGAAGTCCGTGAAGCGGTTTCAGTAGGGCAAGGATTCCTTCAGAATTGCAGGGTGGAGATGGGACAACTTGAGAGAGGGAGAGGGGATGACAGAGGAGGGTTGTCTGTGCTGCCTTTTCCAAAGTGGCGTGGAGGGGGTACCAAGAGCCTCCCAGGTAAGCGCCTGCGCTAAGACTGCCCAGTTGGACTTCAATTCCCAAGGCCTCCCCCACAATAGACCTTCTTCTTTAAGCTTTTTTCCCCCATTTTTAAAAAATTTATTAAGGTATTATATGTGTACATAGCTTACCATTGCCCCCCCCCCACCTCCCACACATGCCCTCCCTCCCCAGAGTCCCGTGTTCCGTTGGTTGTACTTATATGCATGCACACCAGTCCTTCAGTTGATCTCTTATCTCCCCCAGATCTCCCCCCCTCCCCGCTGTCACTTGACAGTCTGCTTGTTTTACGGTGACTATCTTGGGATCACACGGATAGAATCCGCTCCTCCTCCGGTTCACACCTCCCCCCCCAGGGTCCCACCGCTTCCCCGGGGCACACGGCTCTCCTGGGGCACTCGGCTCTCCCGGGGCACACGGCTCCTTTAAGCTTTTGCTGATGGGAAGACAGCAGTACTTTTCGGGCTCTTCCTACTCCCCGTGAACTTCCAACATAGAATCTGTCTGCTTCACGCCTCCTCTTCATTCCCTCAACCCATTGCTGTAATCCGGCCCGCTGCCTGCCGCTTGTCTCTCCTTCAGTGCTCTATGCTGCAGCTGGAGTCATTTTAAGTAGGTGTCACTCTTTCCATTAACCTACCTTTTACCAGCTGGAGGCAAACACCTGCGATGGAGGGTTGGAACTCCTGGTCTCTGGCCTTGGTCCTGTTGCTTGTGGCTTTAACACATTTCTCCCGGGAACCCCACTACCTCTTCTGAACATTGAAGAAAGTGGGGTGGGTGGTTTGTCTTATCTTCCAGCCTCCCAAAGGTTGGGGTGGCAACTTGAAAGTTCTTCGGGGTCTGACAGGCTTCGTGACAAGCTGGTTAACTCGGAATAATCCAGATACTGGTGCCAGTGTTTGAATCAGGTCCCTATCTCTCCCTTATTCCACAGGTCCCGTCCATTCTCCTCCCCCCTGCTTTCATCCCTCCTTTTTTACATATGTGTATTTTTATTGGTTTCAGAGAGGACTGGAGAGAGAGAGAAATGTCAGTGATTAGAGAGAATCATTGACTGTCTGCCTCCTGCACACCCCCTACTGGGGATGGAGCCTGCAACCCAGGCATGTGCCCTGGATTGGAATAGAACCCAGGACCCTTCAGTCCGCAGGCCGGCGCTCTACCCACTGAGCCAAACTAGCATTCATCCCTTCTTTCCCCTCCTCCAGGGCTCCACGCGCCGCCAGCTCCTGGCCACACTGCGGGCCCTGGAGGCAGCATCTCTTCCCCAACAACTGCCCAGCCCACCTGGCAGTGACTCTGAGGAGGAGGAGGAGGCGGCGGAGAGGAAAAAGAAACGCCCCAAAAAGGCCTCACCGGCCCGTGTTCCTACTAAGACAGAGCAGAAAAGGAAGCAGCAGCATCGGAAACCAGGCCCACCCGGCAGTGACTCTGGGGAAAAGGAAGTAAAAAACAAGAAGTGCCTTAAAAGGGCTCTTGACAGTGGCTCTGCTGCAGAAGACAAAAGAAAGGGGAAACGCCAGAAACAGGCCCCTCCGAACCCTGCCCGGCCCCTGGACGGCGTGGACCAGACAGGTATGAGTGGGTGCATGTGTGTGGGGGACGCGGGTCATATGATCTCACATCTGACCGAGGTCACTTCCCGTCCTCGGGGGTGAGGTTCAGCAGTTAGAGGTACTTTTCCATCCCGGCCACAGTCTCATAGTCTCAGTCTTGGCCAGGATGCATGTGCCAAGCCTCGGGCTTCAGTGGATCCTGCCCTAAATATGCCTTTCCATCTTCCCCCGGCAGGTCCCAAAGCTCGGAAGAGGAGTGCTACAGATGAGCCATCCAAGCCAAGCCCTGTGGCCACTTCCCCCCAAACCCCCCGTGCCTTGAGCCGAAAGCAGTGGCGGAACCGGCAGAAGAACAAACGCAGACACAAGAACAAGTTCCGGCCGCCTCAGCCGCCCGACCCCGCCAAAGCCACAGCCCCCACCACAGCCTCAGCCACAGCCCCCACCACAGCCACAGCCACAGCCACAGCCCCCGCCAAAGCCACAGCCCCCCCAGAGGAGACAGAGGTGCCTCCTGCCCCCTCTCAGGATGACCAGGAGGCCCGGGCGGGCGCTCTGCGAGCCCGCATGGCGCAGCGGCTGGATGGCGCTCGGTTTCGCTACCTCAACGAGCAGCTGTACTCGGGGCCCAGCAGTGCTGCGCGGCGCCTCTTCCAGGAAGACCCCGAGGCCTTTCTCCTCTACCACCGCGGCTTCCAGAGCCAGGTCAAGAAGTGGCCGCTCCAGCCGGTGGACCGCATCGCCAGGGACCTTCGCCAGCGGTGAATGGGGCTGGGCACCGTGAGAACCAAGGTGGGTCCGGCATGGGCTCAGGCCAGACCGGTGAGCGATCCCTCCCCTCCGCCCCCAGGCCCGCGTCCCTGGTGGTAGCTGACTTTGGCTGCGGGGACTGCCGCCTGGCTTCGAGTATCCGGAACCCGGTGCACTGCTTTGACTTGGCCTCGGTGGACCCCAGGGTCACGGTGTGTGACATGGCCCAGGTGAGCCCCTTCATCCCTCTGGGTGTCTAGCCTGTGTTCTGGGTCCAGCCTGCATGTGCTGATCGCTTAACACTCGTTTCTCCCCCCCCCCCCCCCCCTGCCCACACCCCCATCCTGGTGTCCAACCTCCCGCCCGCTGCTGGCCTTCTCCCCCCCCCCCCCCCCGGATTGTGTGCCTCATGCACCACCCCCACTTCCCACAGGTGCCCCTGGAGGATGAGTCTGTCGACGTGGCCGTGTTCTGCCTTTCGCTGATGGGGACCAACATCAGGGACTTCCTGGAGGAGGCAAATCGAGTGCTGAAGCCCGGGTACGAGCCTCCAGGACGCGGGTGCGTGTGTACGTGCACGCGTGTGTGCGTGTCTGCACTCACACAGAACTTTCCCTTCTCCTCAGGGGTCTCCTGAAGGTGGCTGAAGTCAGCAGCCGCTTTGAAGACGTTCGGGCCTTTCTGGGAGCCGTGGCCAAACTGGGCTTCAAGATCACCTCCAAGGTGAGGGCCCAAGAAGTCTGACCCTGTTTTTGTCCCACGTGTGGCCCCTTTTCAGGGTCATGGTGTTCAGAGAGAAGGCCATGGGCACAGGCATTTGCTTCTTGGAGGCATGGCTCATGGGAGAGCCCTGGGAAGCCTTCTGAGCCAGGGTGGGGCGCAGGCGGGGGTGTTTTTAGAGAATGGGGTGAGGCGTTGGGACTCACTGGGTCTTTTCTGCCCCTAGGACCTGACCAACAGCCACTTCTTCCTGTTTGATTTTGAGAAGACTGGGCCCCCTCGAGTGGGGCCCAAGGCTCAGCTCCTAGGCCTGAAGCTTCAGCCATGTCTCTATAAGCGCAGGTGACCTCTGGACCCCCCTTGAAGGGGGATGCAAGTCTTGAACTCCATAACCAGCCAGGCTGTGACCCAGGACCGGGCACCGCCCTTCCTCTATCCCAAGAACAAAGCGTGATGAATGAAACCCGTGGCTCAGCCCTGCTCTACTAAAGGATTCTTGGTTGCAAGAAGCATAAAATCACTCGGGCTGGCTAAAGAATACGGAAGTTATTTTGAGAACACAGGGACATCTGGGAATTATGGATCCCCAAGGTGTCATGGAAATTAGATCATTTGGAATTATTTGACTCTTTTTTTTTTTTCCCCTGTCTCTCAGAAGCCACAGGGGCTTTCTGTCCTGGTGTCTCCATTCTCTCTTCTCATCTTCTGTCTGCAGACCAGCTTCCTCTGCTTCCTCATAACTGCTGCCTCTTCAGCTTTGGTCTGCTTCTTGGCTCTGAATAATAACTAGTCGCCCACCAACTTCCTGGCTCAGTACAATAAACTGGGTTTCTGAGTCAGGACTGCGGGATTGTCCCTGCACTAAACACTTCTCTCCCCTCTAGTCTCAGCTCCACCTTTGGAGCTGCGTGACCCAAACGCTCCCAGCATCTGTTGTTGTCCTATGCGGCCCTGGTGTGTGTCTGGCTGAGAGCACAGATTTAGAATCAGGTGGGCCTGGCTGAGAGTCATTTGATTTTTGAATGTCACATGCCTCGTTTGGAAAATGGTAGAATTCCTGTCTCATGGACTGTTGTGGGCCAGCTGAGGGAGGAGATCTGTAGCCACAGCTGGGTACTGAGGAGGTGCTTAGTAAACTATAGCTGTAGCTGGGTATTGTGTGTTGTAAGCTTCATTGTTCTTTAAAGACCTTCTCTGGACTGGGTTGGAGGTTGGAGGGTAAAGAATAGATTTGGCCTAAACCAGTTTGGCTCAGTGGATAGAGCGTCAGCTTATGGACTGAAAGGTCCCGGGTTTGATTCCGATCAAGGGATGTACCTTGGTTGCGGGCACATCCCCGGTAGGGGGTGTGCAATGGGCAGCTGATCGATGTTTCTCTCTCATCGATGTTTCTAACTCTCTATCCCTCTCTCCTCCTCTCTATAAAAAAATCAATAAAATATATTAAAAAAAAGAAAAAAAGAATAGATTTGTTGCCCTAGTGGCTCAGTGGATAGAGCGTCAGCCTATGAACTGAAACGCCCCAGGTTCGATTCCAGTCAAGGGCACATGCCCAGGTTATGGGCTCGATCCCCAGTGGGGAACTTGCAGGAGGCAGCCAATCAATTATTCTTTCTCATCATGGATGTTTCTATCTCTCTCTCCCTCTTCCTTCCTCTCTGAAATCAATAAAAATATATGTTTTTTAAAAAGAACTAGACTCAACCAATGAGTTATATTGGCCAGGGCAAGAGAGTGGTTTTTTTGTTTGTTCGTTTGTTTCTTTAATATGGAAGGAATGGGAAGGTTGTCAGTTGTCAATTGCTGTTGAGAGGTCTATTAAGATGAGAAATCAGATTGTGGTGGGATGAGGACTGCCAAGTAATGTTGAGGGCCTTTTTGAACTTATATAGGTATTATTCATGAATTATAGTTACACCAATCAGCCCAATGGTGTGGCTTTCTGCCTACTCAGGAATGTAGGTGTAGCTGTAGAAACAGCAGTAAGATTGTCCAGAGTTGGAACCTTGCCATGCAGAAGAAATGAAAGGAACGTGAGCAAAGGAGTTTCAGACTACCGTATTTTTCGGACCATAAGACGCACTTTTTCTTCACCAAATAGTGGGAGGAAAAGTGCCTGCGTCTTATGGTCCGAATAGAAGAAGTGCCTGCGTCTTCATGAATTCTGACTCTAGCGAAGAAGAGTTCTTGGGGTTTTCAGAAGACTAGAGTACTCAAACCTTTGTCTTTATGTGTTAATGACAGTGCTAATGGTTCTCAATGCCACTGTTGACTGCTGTTCAGTTTATATGGTTCAAATATTATTCTGTTATACTTTATTAAATATTTTATTACACTATTTGGTTCAGAATATTTCTTTCCCTATTTTTCTCCTCTAAAAACCAGGTGCGTCTTATGGTGGGGTGCGTCTTATGGTGCGAAAAATACGGTATTTGCAAGTAAGTGATTGCTATACTGGGCCATGGAATTTTGTAGAACAGGTAGGAGAGTGAAAACAGGAGTAGGTTGTTAGCCTGGTAGTAACTGAACAAGTGACCTGGGAGGATGGGAGGCTGTGGTCAGAAATTGGAATAATTATTGGAAGCAGATCAGTTCCAGGTGATGGCAGAGTCCAGAGTGCAGCGACAATGGCGAGTGCCTGACAGACATTCGAGGGAGGCTGCCGAAGATTGGTTAACAGACCGAGGGCTCTGGTATTTGTATGGGGGTGGGCTGTTGTCTGTGTGGACTTTGCAGTTTTCTAGGACGGTGGTAGAAGTTGGCATGGAACAGGTGCCAACCTCTTGAGGGAGGAAACCAATCCAGGAGATCTTCAGACAAAGGGAAGGAGAGAATAATGGCTTAAATTTCAAAAGTGCTGAGGGTTCACACAGCCTATTAGAGACTCATTTGGGAGTGGAGCTGGCTGCCAGGCAGCTAAGATAAAGCACCCTGACCGTCCTCTCCAGTTTGTCAGGACTCCCTGGGGATTGCTGGGGCGAGTGGGGGGGGGGGGGCGTATTGTGGCTGCTCCATGGCCGGGAGCCTCCTGGGATAATGGGAGGTAAACCACAATGTCCAAAGGCTGTGTTGTGGGATAGGACATCACCTTTTATAGCTCTGCATCAGTGTTCTTTCCCAAATGTGTTTTGTGTTCCTAGATCTTGACTAATCTTCCCTGTTTTCTTGGCATGCTCAACAGAACAGCTGGAGTCTGCCCTCCTCGCTCTTTTGCTTTCTTCCCCCCCCCCCCCCCCATACTTCTCCCTTGGCCTATTCTGGCACCGGCCACCTGAGTAAATATCTCTCTCGGTCTGACTGACTGGGACCCCAAGTTCACTCTGACTCTGCCCAGTCCCCAGTAGTGCTCATCAATCACAGATGATGAAAGCAGCACTCTGCCTGACCTGGCCCCCCCCCCCCCCCCCTGCTCCATCATCGATTTCAGGACAAGTTTTTGTTCAAGTCCTTGCCTGGATTTCAGTGTCTAACGTTGAGATTGTAGAACAAAGAGAGAACAGTATATGTTTCTTTAAGAAATAGCAGCATGCCAGCTGTTTAAAGAAGAGTGAATCCAGTTTAAGGAACCCTTTGCGAACAGGGAGGGAATGGCGAGAGTAGTAAGAGGCAAATGAGAATGGCAGGGGCTGCCCGGCTGTGAAAGGCAGTAGTTCTCAAAGTGCAGTAGAATCGTCTGGAAGGCTTGTTACAATGCAGATTGCTAAACCCTCCCCCAGTTTCTGATTCAGAAGGTCAGGATAGGGCTTGAGAAGTTTTTTCTGGTTGCTTTGATTTTCCTCAATGAAGCGGGAAGTGGACTTTGAGATGAGAATAGGGGAAGGGGGTTGGAGTTTCGAGGAGAGGAAAACATGAATATTGTTTCTAAGAGAGGGAATGGGTGAATTAGGAAAAGTACAGCATGGTTGCTAGTAATATTTATAGCACACATAAGGCACGAGGTCAGAAAGAGGATAGGATGGGAGGAGACCAGGGTAAGATTGCTTTCGGAAGAGCTTGTTACTGTGAGACAGAGCACACCTGGACTGTCAGGATCCACCCACTTCCTGTGGGGCAGGCTGGTTTCTGCCCTTTTACCCCAAATCTGATTGGGGATTTCACTGGGACTGTTTGGGACGCCTGGAGTATTTAATCCTACAGCCGAGGAATGACGAGCCCGGAGTCTGACTCCGCCCTGGACATGTGGGAGGCTAGCAGAGGCTCCCTGGCTGCTTCAGCGCGGAGCCGGGAGAGCTGCTGCTTTTGCATTGGCCTGCATTCCCAGAATTAGTTGGGGCACCTGATGTACGAGTGCATCCTACACGCCTTGCAGGAGAGAGGGTCACATGGGTGGTCTTGGGTGCTGTCCAGTAGGACCATTGGAAGAGGCAAGGAGACCTCAACACAAAGGAGCTAGGAGTGTGCCATGTGGACTGAGGCGGAAGTTGCAGGAGACCACCCAAAGCAACGCTGCATCACCAGGTCAAGGGGACAGCGATGTGCCCCCCTGTAAATATCTGCGTAGTCCATAGGGCACAGAACCGCCAGTCAGTCAAGAACTGCTTTATTCCCCGACTTCACTGCACATGGGCTCAAAGCAATCAGCACCTATTAGGTGGGAAAGAGCAGAGATTATTCTGTCCTTCCCCGTAGCAAGCTTTTGGACTTAAGCAGAACGGAGTTGGGAAGGGAAAATAGTTAAAGCTACAACAGGTGCAGATTATTTATTGTTGCATAGGACTAGACATTCTAGTCACTTGGATTTGTGTTTGTATCTTAAAATGAGCACAAGACTATTAACTCAGAATGAGCTGAAAAGTCACAGGCTTGCTACAGCTCTTTTCCAGCACGGGGCAAGAGTACTCCCAAATGAAAGAAGTTTGGAGGGTGGTGAGAGGCAGTAATAAAGTTGGATACTAGGCTTGTTAGCATCCCCTTTTATAGGCTTATTGCTTCTGCGTATATTGGTGAGCTCCAGCTTTTGTTCCTGTAACGTAGTCCTAGGAGAATACAGTTCCAAAAGAAACATGATCTTGGCAGAGACACAACACGGCTCCAAACACTCAAACTATTTCTGTAATCGCACAAAGCCCTTACGGCTTTTTAGAGACTTGTAATTAGACCTTTTTATCCCCATATTGCCCTCTTTCCCAGGTGACTTCTCAGACTGGTCACCTGGTTCTAGGATATATGACAGAACTCAGTAACTACCTTACTGGTCTCTCTCCCACCCCTCCAACGCAAATTCATTTTGCACACAGCCAAGTGCTCTTTTTTAAATGTAAATCAGATTAGTCCCTTCTCTGCTTAAAATTCTTCAATGGATGCTCATTGCTCTGAAAACAAAAGACAGCTTCATTCCCAGGCCCTGTGTGATCTTGCCCAGGCCTTCCTCTCCAACTGCATCTTAACCCACTCCTTCCTCACGAAAACTCCAGCCACACGGGGTTTCTTTTCATTCCTCCAACACGCTAAGCCTTTTCTGCTTCTAGGTCTTTGTACATGCTGCTCCATCTTTCTAGAGTGCTCTTCCTGGTGAGCTCATTTTCATCTTCCAGATCTTCACACCCACATCACCTTTTCTAATGTGGAAGAAACTGGCTAGTTGCTCACCAGAATGTCCTGTCCCCGGACAGTTAAACTCCATTTCCCAGCTCCTTGCATGAAGGTGGGGGGCAATGTGAGTAGTCCTCATCAATGGGAGGGAAGTAGGAGAGATGTTTCCCTACCTGGCCAAGGCAGTTAAAGAGCAGATGAGCCTTCTCCATATTGTGCCACCCCCTCCTCCACCTTCCAGCGTGACCTTGTAGCACATGTTTGAAGGTGATGGAGTAACAGCATAGAAGAGTTCTGGATACCTGAGTCACTATTTGGGAGGAAAGCTGCTTGACTTCACTGCAGAGCGGGCTGCCTGGTCAGGGAATCCTGTCCAGCAGCCACCCCCCCCCCCCACCACCACCTTCTAGAGCTCTGTCACCCCTCGGCTTGCCAACTAACACTCCCCGAGCGATTCTCAGGCGTTCCTTCTATCTGCTCTGGAACTAGGTTCAGAACAGGTCCATCTGATCTGCCGCCATTTTGTTCTCTGTCCGCTGCTTGACTTCAGAACATCCACATTGAACTTAACAAGGAGTAAACCTCTACTGCAGTACATTAATGAATTTGGGGAGATTTAGGGTAGTTAGCATTATATATTCTGGCTAATAGATCTTCTCCAGTCATTCTATCCCCTTACTCTTGATCACAAAACCCTTTGTGTTTCCTTTGGGTGCTTCGAACATTTAATGTCCTTAGCAAATGCTAGTCAATACTTTAAACCTGTGCCATTAATTTTAATCTTAATTGGGGGGAGGGGGGTGTTCACATCAGGAAGTTGAGATGCTTATTTTCCCAGTTACATTTTGTGACAAGAAAAAAACAAGAATGTCTTATGTTAGAATTTTCTTCTTATATCAGTAGAAATCTGAAGGTTGGTGGCTGTGGGCATTGGTTCTGGAACTTGAGGATGTTAGCCATTAGGTCTCTGTCCTTCTCTTGGTCTTTTGATTCTCATATTCACAAGATGTTATGTTCTTGATTAAGTAGGGACAGACAGCTTACTATTTACTAATATACCTCTTAGGAATCTCACTGATTGCCTCAGTCTTTTTTGACCTTCATGGGTCCTTCAACATTGTTAATACTCTGGTGTAAGTATGTTCCATTATTCCCTATGACATGGCTGCTGAGACAAAGGTCATGGTTCCATTCCCTGTCAGGGCACATACGTGGGTTGTGGGCTGGATCCCCAGTAGGGGATGTGCAGGGGGCAGCCAATCAATGATTTTTTTTCTCATCATTGATATTTCTGTCCCTCTCACTCTCCCTTCCTCTCTGAAATAAAAAAAAAAAATTTAAAAAAGAAGAAAAAAACAGGAGAAAAATCTTTGGTATCTTTGATTAAGCAATGAGTTTTAAACTTGACATTGAGCCGAAGCCGGTTTGGCTCAGTGGTAGAGCGTTGATCTGCGGACTGAAGGGTCCCGGGTTTGATTCCGGTCAAGGGCATGTACCTTGGTTGCGGGCACATCCCCCGTAGGGGGTGTGCAGGGGGCAGCTGGTCTATGTTTCTCTCTCATCGACGTTTCTGGCTCTCTATCTCTCTCCCTCCCTGTAAAATATCAATAAAATATTTTTTTTAAAAAATAAATAAATAAAAAATAAACTTGACATTGAAAGCATTATCTTCTATATAGTAAAAGTCTAATATGTCCCCTTGACCAGGAGTTCGACCAGGGAGTGGGGCCTGGGCTGGCTGGCCAACCTCCTGCATCCCCTCTCCCTGGCCAGCCCTGTCCAATCACCCTGATCAGACCCCACCTGTGCACGAATTTGTGCACCAGGCCTCTAGTGATCTATAAAAGAAATGAATAAATTGGACTGCATCAAAATGAAAAACCTTTGCTCTATGAAAGACCCTGTTAAGAGGAAGCTGCAGCAGAAATGAATTAGTTTCAGGTGAGCTACAGTAACCTAGTCAATGGCATTTTTGGTCTTTGAATCATTAGTGCGTATCCTGTACAGAGCCGGGCACAAATTTCCTCATCAATTTGAATATGCAAATAAAATTCAGCTCCTTTCTCAACTACTGATTTTCTTCATAAGTCTCCCTCCCTTCCTACACTCCACCAAAGAGTGGAAGAAGCTAGAAATAATCCAGTCTCTAGGTTTCATCTATCCTCTTTGAAATAAATGCTCAAAAACAAATTCCTCCATTCTATCTCTTGCTTTTCTCCAAAGAGACATCTGGGTATAAAGGGAAGGGCATTTCGGTATCAGAAGGAAGGGGTTCCCTGGCCTAATACTGGTTCTTGGGTGTGCACAAGCTGGAATCTTCTGCATACAGTTGGCCCATTATCATACCTGGGCATTCTGCCAACATTTGCTTCTAAAGCTGATGAATCGTCTTGTCTTTTTCAGCAGTCAGGGCCCGTACACCCCCAGTCCCCCCGCCGCCGCCGCCACCCTATTTTGGCCTCCTTGCAATAACGCTGTTCCATCACTGATTTTCTGCCTCATATTCCCCTGAGCCTTAAAGGATCTGTACTCAGCATCCACACCACATAGGAATAAAGAAATACCTTTTCCAGATAATGCTGCTCTGCCCTCGTAATGCTCTGGGGGCCTCGCTAAATCTGGGCTGCAAAGCAGTTTCCTTCTAAAGCCCCAGGAGGGAAAAAGCAAAAGCCTCTTCAGTCCTAGTATGTCATTTTACTGCCCTGTCCCAAAGTCCCCGGTCATGTCCCACTCCTCTGGCCTCTACCCCATCTACCCCCTCCACTGGGACAGGACGCACATATTTCTCCCCTTTGTTTTGTGTCTCACTTCCTACTTCCTTTCATTGTTTGTGACTTGAATCTCTTAATGGGATTTTAATTTATCTGGCAGACTGAAATTGTCAAGTCTGGAACATGTTTACGCAGCAGTCATTGCATTTGGGCTATACTTACTAATAACCTCTAATTGACTCGGTTTAATAACTGGGTTGGGCATAATTCAAGAATGAGCTTCAGTCCAGAGAATGGTGTGGATTTGTAGAAAATACTCTGTACCAACCAATTTCAGATGGTTTTACAGGTACCCCATCGTTCCCTGCTCCCCCTGGAGGGTAAATAGTAGTGATGCTCAACATGGGTGGAGTTCATTTATCCAAAAGGACTTCTTCAATATTCTGCTAATCTTCTTTCCTTGGAGGAACAGCCATGCCTCTGGTTGACCGCAGGAAAGAAAAGGGAATTTCGGCTTCTGAGGAAAGTGGAGGCTTTTGCTCTCTGTTTCGTCTCATGTTCAAAGGCATCAGTTTCACCACAGTCACAAGTGAGTAGCGGGTGACTGTGAAGAGGTTGTACACTTCTTGAATTGCATTTCCTCCTGCCATGTAGCTTATCCTAGCCAGAGGGAGATGAGTTGTACCTGGTAAATGTTGGTGCTAGGGTCAAGGAGAGGGGACACCATGTAGGCCTTTTTAGCTCTGCCATACTCTAACCCAGTTTTTACCTGAGAAGTTTTCCCTGGGATAGTCTGTAATCACACAGCTATTAATAACTCAGAATATCGAAGTAGAGCTAGATTCCTAACTCCTAACGTGTTTCTCCCTCAGATGGCCCATCTCAGTTAATAACGTCACGATCCACCCAGTTGCTCACACCTAAAATCTAGGACTCATCTCAGGTTTGTCCTCTTCCTTCGCTCTTCACCTCTAACCCATCAGCAAGTCCTGCTGGCTTTGCCTCCAGAATATTCCCTAAATACATTCGTTCTTCGTCTCCACTGTTATGGCCCTTGTCCAAAGTCCATCGCCTCTCACTTGAATCACTTCAATAGCCTCCAAACAAATCTCCCTCCTTGTTACTCTGGATTTTCTCCCGCCGTGGAACAGCCAGGGTCATTTTTAAAAAATTCAGATTAGGTCATGTTGTCTCCCACCTAATACTCCAATAGATTTCTCCTTATGCTTTTAGAAAACACAAGTTTATTGCCATGAAAAAGCTCTGTGTGATCCCCCCTTTCCATACCTTTCCATCTTCTTGACTCACAGTGACCCTCACTGACCATGCTCCGGCTACACGCTCTGGTCCTTGAACACCCCAGGCTTGCTCTGCCTCAAGACCTTTGTACCTGCCGAGCCAGTGTGGCTCAGTGATGGAGTGTCAACGTAAGAACCAGGAGGTTGCAGTTCAATTCCTGGTCAGGACACGTGCCCACGTTGCGGGCATGATCCCCAGTGTGGGGTGTGTAGGAGGTAGCCGATCGATCGATAATTCTTTCTCATCATTGATTTTTCTATCTCTCCCCCTTTCCCTTACTCTCTGAAATCAATAAAAATATATATTTTTTAAAAGACATTTAAAGAAAAGATGACCTTTCTACCTACCGAGCACTGTACCAGAAATACTCCTTTCTTTCAAATATACCACCCAAACTGTATTAACTGCTCCCCTCTGATCACCCTCTAACATAGCAGCCTACTTTGTTTTCCTTGTAGGACTTAAAATCATCAAATTCAACTTACCGTATTTGCCGGCGTATAAGACGATTTTTTGGCCCTGAAAAATATGCCTCCAAGTGGGGGGTAGTCTTATATGGCGAGTATATAACAAACTCTGTATTTTGGGTGGAAATGTTAGGGGGTCGTCTTATATGCCCAGTCTCTTATACACCGGCAAATACGGTATTTTTCAGGGCCAAAAAATCGTCTTATACGCTGGCAAATACGGTACTTATATGTTGGCCTTCTTTTTAAATGTTTTTATTTATTTTTAGAGAGAAGGGAAAGGGAGAGAGGGAGAGAAACATTGAAGAGAAAGTAACATTTATCAGCTGCCTCCTGCTGGGCACAACCTGACTGGGAATTGAACTGGTGACCTCTTAGTGCATGGGTTGATGTTCAACCATTGAGCCACACGGACCGGCCTGTGTTGGCCTTTCATGGTCGGTCTCTATTAGAACAGCCTCATTAGTGCCTGGAAGAGCACTAATGGTTCAAAAGGGCACCCAACAAATAATTGTTGAAGGGATACAGGACCTTGTATCTTACTTTGCTTGTGTTTTGGCTGTATGGCTCACCCAGAGAATCCATTGTAGAGGAAGGGATGACTGGTAGGATAGGATTGGGCCTATCCCAATAATACCACTAAGTGCCGTAATAAATAATTTTGAGTTCTAACGTTATACCTTTAAAAATACCCTTTATGGCCGGAACCGGTTTGGCTCAGTGGATAGAGCGTCGGACTGCGGACTGAAGGGCCCCGGGTTCGATTCCGGTCAAGGGCATGTACCTTAGTTGCGGGCACATCCCCAGTAGGGGGTGTGCAAGAGGCAGCTGATCGATGACTCTCATTGATGTTTCTAACTCTCTATCCCCCTCCCTTCCTCTCTGAAAAAATCAATAAAAATATATTTTAAAAATAAATAAAAATACCCTTTGTGGATTTAGCACAAGTGCTGAGACCACAGCAGAGAGCTGGGCAAGGACTCTGCCCAGGCCCCTTTGTTCGCAGTCCCCACACCACCCTCCCTGTTGCCAGGCACACAACCTCTTTCTTCTACCTTCTATGTGAGCACATCTCGCCTCTGTTGTGAACACCGCTTGGCCCTCAGTGTGCCACACCCTCATGTACGTACACACAGGCACTCCTCATAATCTCAGAACTCTTTCACTGGATTACTTCAACTTTATTTTGGTTGAGGGCTCAGGACAAGGGTGGGCTGCACACATGGACTCTCCGTTGAACACAGATGGCGGGGCTGAGCTTTGTGGGCATGGGCAGATACATCAGGATATTCTTGCTGTTGAGGCTGGCAGCGCCCAGGGGCCCTTCCATGTACACAGGACAGGAATATACAGGCAAGCCAGTGAAGGGTGGCTGGTCATTGGTGTCCTGGGCCTGGGTGCTGACACTGACTGGAGGCAGAGGACTGGGCTGGCTGGTGGGACCATCCTTCAAGGCTCCCGCTAGCGGATCCCACTGGGCATTCCAGAGCTGAAGCCCAATCAGCAGCATGGTTCCTATCTTTGGAACCGCGGGCTTTGGGCTGCTCACCACCTGCGGACACCAGAAGCTGGTCAGGCAAGGCTGGGAAGCTACGGGGTTATCCTAGAGTGGGATCAGGGAAGCAGATGGGCCCACTGAGGGGACAGGATCACCAAGTGGCAAAGCAAGTTAGCTTCCATGTATAATCAGGAAGGTTGAGGAGGTGGGATTGGAAATGAAGGGGCTGCTGGGAGATACCTGAAGGTGCAGAGGGCTGCTGTTCAGCTCCTGATATTTATAGGGAAGATGCCCAGAGTTGGGGCTTTCGGCACTAGGCACATTCAAGCTGGACGGGTGGTGGTCAGGGAGGGTCGTAGCAAAGGCAGCCTCCCAGCGCAGTGACAGCAGCAGGCGGTGCGGGTAGCGGAAGGCCGATAGGTGAAAGGTGCGATTTGGTGCCGCAGTGCCCGCGCCCAGGTAGCGAACCAGCTGCTCCCCACGGCGCGACAGCTGTCGCAGCCAGTGCCAGGGCGGCTGCAGCCAGGCAGGCGCGTGGCGTCTCCAAGGCAGGGGCAGGCGGCCAGCCCACAGAGCGCTGGCCACCGCCACACAGCGTTGGGAGAGGCACGTGGGTGCTCCTTCCAGCTGCTGTAACAGGCAGCTGAGGTCCTCCTGCAGCGTGCTCACCAGCTGGCTCAGTTCCTGCACTTCCATCTGAAGGAAGCCCTCCACAGCTTTCGCCGCATTGGCCCCCATCTTCAACCACCTGGCACCGGAGGCACTAGACTCTTGCTGAGTGATCTGGGTCAGCAGAGCCTGCAGCGACTCCAGCGTCTGCTTGGCTAGAACCAGGCGCTGCCACAGCCGCCTCTGCCTCTTGGTGTGTCTGGGGCCATCTGACGCGGGCACCCAAATGAGTGAACACCGTTGCAGGGCACGTAGGAGAGCGCGACTCTGGCGTCGCAACAGCCAGGTCTGGGGTCCAGCACTCAGTCCACAGGTCCTGGGTTCGGGTGGTGTGGGCAGTTGGTGCATCTGGGCCTTGCATTCTGACAAAGCATCCAGCTCCTCTAGATCTTGGAGGTGGAGGTAAAGAGTGAGAGACAATGTGGACTCAACCTACCCCCAGACCCAGGGGAGTAGGCCTCTCTCTGACAGGTTCAGCCATCTCCCCCACAACTATACAAATACCACCCCCTTCTACTCCTTCGTTGCCATGCTGTTCACATTCCCAGGAGGATGGCACTACACTGCCTTTCCCCACCCCAACACGGATACCTGATAGAGCTTACCTGGGCTGGGTATCAGAGTGGCCAGGAGATACTGGGGGGTGTGTGGTTGGTCCCAGCTCGCCCTGCTGGGGCTCAGGCAGGCATGTATGAGGCTAATCAGGGCCTCCTTGTCCTTGTTGTCTCTCACGGGACCTCCATAGAAAACTGAAGCTGAAGATGAGGGTATGAGTTCTCAATTCCAGACCCTCCAGTTTCCACCCCTTCCCAAACCAAAGCTATCAATGATGAGCCAGTCTCAGTACTCCAATCTCCACCCCTTTCCAGAGCTGTCCTGGGGGCAGATGACTACATGGGGGACAGGAAGGGTGGGTCTCACCAGCCAACTCCTCCATGGCAGTATGGGGATTGCTAAGGCTGGCCCACAGCTGGTTTTGCATCTGAAGGACCTGGGTCAGGGTCACTTGATTCCTGGGGGAGGAGAGAGGGAAGTCGGGTTTCAAAACTATTTACCGTATTTGCCGGCGTATAAGACGACCCTTTGGCCCTGAAAAATATGCCTCCAAGTGGGGGGTAGTCTTATACGGCGAGTATTTAACAAACTCTGTATTTTTAGTGGAAATGTTAGGGGGTCGTCTTATACGCCCAGTCGTCTTATACGCCGGCAAACACGTATTTTTCAGGGCCAAAAAATCGTCTTATACGCCGGCAAATACGGTATATGCTGAGGACTCACATCTTTCCTCTCTCCTGAGCTCCTGACTCATGTGGGCTCACTAGTCATTGCCACTTGGCAACTCAAATACAACTTGCTTTCAGTAGAAATCCTTTTTTCCTCCACACCCACCTCCCAAGTGTTCAAGGCAGAAATCTGGGAGCCATCCTTTGACTACTACTCTTCCTCATCCAATATATACTCTCTACCACTGCTATGACTACCCTAGTCCTACCACCATGATCTCTTTCCCCAAGACTTCCAGAGTCTTCTAAAGGTATTCTGCTTGCCTCCAGCACAGTCCTGTCTGGCCCATCCCTACAATGAAGCCAGAGTGATCTTTCCAGCAGACAAATAGGGTTGTATTTCTTTTCCCACTTAAAACCCTTCAGTGGTTTCCTACTGTCCTCAATATAAAATCAGTCCCCCTGCCATGGTCTTAAAGACTCTTTACCACAAGCTTCACCTCTCCCCCTTAACCCCTAGCATGTCCACCGTAGGCACACTGTTGTCTTCTCCCTCCTTCTGAGTTTAGTTCCCTCTGCTCAGAAAAGCTCATCTCCACTTAATCTGCCTCTGCCACTTATAAGACTCAATTCAAAGCGAGATCCCCAAGTCCTTGGAGAAGGTTTCCTTGGCTTCCCCCTGCCCTCACACTTTGGTGCTCCCCAGAGGTGAATCCAACCTGTGGGAAAACAATGTTTGCTTCTGCTGGAAACTTAATTCCAGCATGTCACAAATGCAAGAAGTTTCATCACAAGGTTGATGGAACCTTGAGGATTGCCTGCTGGAAGTGGCTAAGGGCATTTCCCCACACCTAAAGATATTTGTGTAGATGATTGCTTGCTGCCAGACAGCCAAAGGCATTTTAATCTACATGTTATTGCCTCCTACTGGCCAAACACCTAAACAGCCATAGGCAGTTCCCCCAATCTGACAATGGATTCAAATATATTAAACCTTGCCTTTGATTTGTATATTTACTTTGCCCTTGGACAATTTGTGTTAATAAAAAGCAAGGGGTCTGGAGAGACAGAAGGACTTGGACTTGGTTTCTTTAGTTAAGTCTTCTCTGGCCCCCCCAAAATGCCTTCCAAAATTTTGGTTCATCTCTAGACTCTTTAATAATTTACAGCAGCCCTTCTCCAGATTCCTGAAACCCTTCTAGATGCCGAGAAACACACACCAGCAGCTTCGGGACTGACTGACTGACTGAGCAGAATGGGTGTGGTCCTCACCAGTGGCCTCTGTGTGCCTGCAGCTTCATTCCATAGACCTGCCTGTGTAGTAGGAGGCCATGTAAGAAGAGCAGAGGCATTGTCCTGGTAAGGGGTTGCACACGGGGTTCTTGCTGGGCTAGCGCCATATTGTCAAGCAAGACATGGCCCAGTTCCAGAGACTGCTCCCAGAAAATAGGCATGCAGTGATGAGTCAGCACAGCTGGAGAGGAAGGAGAGTGCTGAGTCAGCACAACACAACTGCCCTCTCCTCTTCCATCTGAGAGCCTCTGGGGCGGGGCTCCTTACCTGGTAAGGAAGCAATAGACTCTGCGGATATAATAAGCCAGAGACGGAAGTCTTTGTGGACCATATTCCTGCTTGAAGATGAGGCTAAAAGCAGTTCTGACTCCAGGTCTGAGACTACTAGGGGTCAGACATGGGACTGAAATTAATCACTGGGTAAAGAGGGTCAGGCAAGTCTAGAGATTGGACTTGAGGCTAAGGGGTTCAGGAGTCAGATACAGGGGACAGGCTTGAAGCAAGGGATTGGTCATGAGACCTGAGAGTTCAAGCTTAGGCCCAAGCGTAGGAAAGGGTCCTAAGAATGATCTTTCAGCAACAAACCCACCTTCGGCTCCACCCAGTAGTCGCAGCAAGGGCTGTAGCAGCTCTTTTGGCCAGTGAGGCATCAGGTGACAGTTCTCCAGCACCAGCCAGTGCCCTTCGTACATAGCCTGGCATAGAGTGCTGACCACATCAGAGATTGGGTTCCAGGCCTCAGAGCCCAAGGCTATCACCTCCAGATGCTTCTGCCCCAGAGAACCACAGAGAGATGTCAGAACAACTCAAGGTGATACTGGGGTGCCCCAAGGGACTCCGAGTAATGACCCCCAAAGTCTCTGAGTAACCAAGAAAGGTCCATGGAAATATTGGGATGCCATCCCCACCCCATCCTAGCCCATAAGGAGCCTGGTTGCTTTGTGGCCAAGAGGTTGGTTCAAACCTGCTTATGCTGGTCAGCCAGTTTCTGGATGACAGGCAGGGGAAGCAAAGTGGCTGTGGGGTGACCAGGTGGTGGCAACAAGATCAGCAGGGGCTGAGTAGCCTGACTGTGTTCAAAGGGTATGGTGGAAGGACCCACGTTCTCATCCAGGGGCCGGCCCAGGAGGCTGGTGGTGAATTCTGCCAGGGCATCTGCAAGGCACTCAGGTTTCAGCACACGCCACAGGATCAGCTTTTGGAGGAGGCTGAGTAGATCCGGCCCAGGCCCAGGCGCAGGCCCCAGCACTGTGGATGACAGGGACAGGTAAGACTGCCAAACACTGGAGTGGCCTGCCAGGGATACACGTAGCCCCGAAAACGGGGGCAGCAGCTCCAACATTCCACATTCGTGCCAGGCTCTCCGCCCTAGCCAGGCTGGTCGAGACACACCTGGGACTGGCTTGCTAGAGCTCACGCGGAGGGAGGCTTCCAGTCCAGGCCAGAGTGCCAGTCTCTCCAGAAGTGGTGCCTTCCTTGTCTCGCACAGCAGAGCCAGAGCACCCAAGGCACCTACCAAGGGGATGTGGGTCAGGCCCAGCGCATCCACCATGCTGCCCAGCAGCTGGCGGGTCAGCCGTGCCTTCAGCTGTAGCAGATGGCTGTTCATGTCCTTCCCCGGATGGTTTTCACACTGCTTCATGCTGTCCAGAGCCCGCCTGGTGGCTGCCAGCCACATATCTGGGCTCATACGGAAAGGTGGCATCAGGTCTTGCAGTGGGCTAAGGGCCCTGATAATGGCTATCCCGTGCTGGACCACCTCCTGGTAGGGTACCCATGGTACCATCTCCTGCTGCCTCAGGCTTTCTAGCTCCTCGCGGCAGGTAAGCAGTTGGCATAGTTCTGCCTGGTTCCTTACCATGTCCCGCAGGAACTTGGCTAGGTGATTGTCAGTTGGGTCCTTGAACAGTAGCCTCAGCAGGAGCTGCTCCTGAACACAGTCATTGTTGCATGGATTTGTCCCTTTCCCCCACAGTACCCTGTGGTCTCCACTCTCCTCCACCCCCATACCCGGGCCCCTGCCAAGCTCACCCCAGCCCATAGAGGGGTCCCCTGAGCACCTCAACAGCCTCCATAGCTTCGAGGGTATCCAAGGTTTTCATCTGGAGCTTCTGCCATTGGCTCTTGAACTTGGGATACTCCATGCGCATGATTTCATGCAGCATCTGTTGTTCTAGGATGTCCATGTTCAGACCCAGGTCCAGCACATTCAGCACTTTCAGCAGTTCACAACCTAGCACTTGGGGTGATATGGGAGGCCCTTGACCCTTTCCCTTGGCGGAGCCAGAGGATGGGGTGACAGAGAATGTGGTTCCCTGCTGTAGTCCTGAGCCCGTTCTGGGCCAAATTGAGGGAAGCTGGGGGGCCTAGTATGTCCACAAAGCTGTGATAACAACTTACCCACTGGCCCTCACCTTTTTTCAAGGCACCAAGGGGGAGAGTGGTGCTCAGATAGAGACAGAAGCCAGGCTGCACCTGGGGTGGGCTCAGGTGCTCCCGCTGCAGTAGCCATGGCAGTTCTTGGCACCTTAGTCCTAGCTCCACATTGGTCAGTAGCACAGGCAGGCCTGTGAGGGGGAAGCAAGGACTCTCTACCCATCATGCCAGCATGTAGGCCCTCCATGTGCAAAATCTGGCTCCGATGAGCTCCCCTCTGACTGAGCAGGGTTCCCCTCAGGGTTCTTGAACAGAGTTAGTGCCCAGGATGAAAGTGGGAGCTGAAGTCAGACTGGGCTGTGAGAAGCCTGTGGGTCCACAGAGTTGGAGGAGGACAGAAGGGAGACGTGGTGGGCAGGGACCAGTTCTTACCTTTGGCAGCTGCCTCCAGGAGCTGAGGACCCAGGTCTGGGTCAGAGCCTGAGAGTACACTGAGGAAGGGGAAGGGCGGAGACGGGGTCTCAGAGGCTGGCCTTGACTCCTGGCTCTCTGCCTCATCCTCCTGGTTCTCTTGCTCTTCTTGCATCTCTTCCTTGTCTATCACCTCCTCTTCCTCTGCCTTCGGCTCTTTAGCCTTGGAACTCTTTTCACTTTCGTTATCTTCCTCCTCTGCATCCTCTTTATACTCTTTTTCTTGACTTCTGTCGCCATTCCCTGTGCAGAAAGATGCAGAGAAGCTCTTCTCAGAGGAGGAATTAAGCCTGCAAGGGGGCACTACCCACCCAAGGGCTCCATCTCATGAGGGACATCACCTAGGTTCCTTGGGACTCCGTTTCCTTATCTGCAAAATGGGGTTGCTCTCAGAGAGCCCTAAAAGGTTACTGTGAAATTGACATAAAATAACACATAGGAAGCACTTAGCTGGCACCTTGTAAGCAGTCAATAAATATTAGCTATGGTTATGGTTACTCTAAAATTCCATGGAGGGATTCTGGTCAGCCCTGAAATTGACCCATCTCTGCCTTTCTGTGGGTAGAAGACTCGTCACTAATACAGAAATCGGTGCTTGTAAGTTAAAGGCCATTAACTGTGGAATTAGCCAAGTGGTGGGCAGTGTAGTGGACACAGATATTTGGCTAGCCAACAGCCATCCCAAACCGGTCTCCTTTGCCTTCCCTATTGCAGGGGCTGGAAAAGAGAAATACTTATTATTTTTTAACTATTAAGAATTTTTTTTTAGCCGAAACCGGTTTGGCTCAGTGGTAGAGCGTCAGTCTGCAGACTGAAAGGTCCCGGGTTCGATTCCGGTCAAGGGCATGTACATTGGTTGCGGACACATCCCCGATAGGGGGTGTGCAAGAGGCAGCTGGTCGATGTTTCTCTCTCATCGATGTTTCTGGCTATCTCTCTCCCTTCCTCTCTGTGAAATATCAATAAAAAAAATATATTTAAAAAAAAAATTTTTTTTTTAAAGTATCACACATTTAAGAAGCGGGCAGGTGGAGGTTGCCGGGTCTACAGGTGGGTATATTTATTTTCTATTGCTTAACAAATGACCACAAACTTAGCAGCTTAAAAAGACACCTGTGCCTTGGCCAGTGTGGCTCAGTTGGTGGAAGCATTGTCCCGTGCACTGAAAGGTTGTGGGATTGATTTCCGGTCAGAGTACATACCTGGATTGCAGGTTTGACCCCTGGTCAGGGTGTATATATGGGCAGTAACCAGTGGATGTTTCTTTCTCACATTGATGTTTCTTTCTCTCTCTCCAAACAAACAAAAAACAATACCTATTTATTGTCTCAGTTCTGTAGGTTAGAAGCTCTGCACAACATGGCTGGATGTTCAGGGTTACACTGGGCTAAAATCAAGGTATTTAGCCGAAACCAGTTTGGCTCAGTGGATAGAGCTTCGGTCTGTGGACTGAAAGGTCCCAGGTTCGATTCCAGTCAAGGGCATGTACATTGGTTGCGGGCACATCCCCGGTAGGTGGTGTGCAGGAGGCAGCTGGTCAATGTTTCTTTCTCATTGTTTCTGGCTCTCTACCCCTCTCCCTTCCTCTCTGTAAAAAATCAACAAAATATATTTTAAAAAATAAAATCAACTGGAGTTCTCATCTGGGACTTGGGAACTCTTCCAGGCTTATGGTTTCCTTCCCACTCTTCCCCTGTAGCCCACCACACCTTCAAACCAGCAACGGTTCGTTGAATCATCCTTCTTGTGTTTTAAATCTTTCTTTCTCTCCTTTGCTCCTTTCTTCTTTGAAGGGCACAGGTGTTTACATTGAGGCAACCGAGAGATAATCCAGGATAATATTTCTATCTAAGGTTGATTGACTAGTAACCTTACTTACATCTGCAAAGTCTCTCTTGCCATGTAACAACATACTTACGAGTGTAACACCAGGGGTAAGGGGAAGGGGAAGGTCATGAGGGCCAAAACTCTGCCTACCACATCTGGATATTCAGACTTCTGAAAGATCTTTTGGTTTCCTGACAAATGGAATGACTATCAGCCACTCTGACATGATGCTTGGAGGGATAGCAGCCAACTAGGTAACATATTATCACAAATACAGTGGCTTAAAACAATAGAAACTTATTCTCTCATAGTTCTGGGAGCCAGAAGTCCAAAATCAAGATACTGGCTTTAAGGGAGACTCCTTCCTTGCCTCCTCCAGCTTCCAGTGGCTTTAGGAGTTCCTTGGCTTGTACCTACATAACTCTACTATTTGTCTCCATCTTCACATGGCTTTCCCTCCGTGTACTTATGCCTTCTCTCTCTTCTTTTCTTTAAAATTTTACTTTTTATTTATTTCAGAGAGGAAGGGAGAGTTATAGAGAGATTGAAACAACAGTGATGAGAGAGAATCATGCATTGGCTGCCTCCTGCATGCTCCACACTGGGGACGGAGCCCGAAACCCAGGCATGTGCCCTGACTGGAAATCAAACCATGACCTCCTACCTCATAAGTCAACGCTTAACCACTGAGCCATGCCGGCCAGGCTCTTTTCTCTCTTATAAGGATACTTGTCAATTACATATATGGTCAACTCAATCTTGAGTGGTTTCATTTCAAAGTTTTTAATTACATCTGCAAATACTCTTTTTCCAAATAAGATCACTTTCACAGGTTCCAGGGGTTAGGATGTAGATATATATTTGGGGGAGTCCACCATTCAATTCACTACAACATGATAAGCCAACATGCTAAAGTCCATAGAGCAGAAAGATGGAAGAATTTGGGTGCTTGAAGGCAACATGGAAGCCCTGTACTTATACTTATTATAATGTGAGCCAAACAAATCCCTATTTGTTTAAGCCATGGTACGTTGGGTTTTTGTTACTGGGAGTGAGCATTCCTAACTGATTCAGCAAGATGGGGGTTGGAGGAAGCAATGAGGGTTTTTCTTTTTCCTACTGGGAAGGTGGCTGGGCTCTGTGGTAGGCAAGAGGCTGGTTTATCTCATGAGATTTAGACCATGTGCTCACTGTACTTTAGTGGATTTATTAGAAGATATTGGAATGTGCTGGCTACTTCTCTACTTAGATGAGAGAAACTTTAAGGAAATTCCTTTCTGCTCATATCAAGCAATTTCAGACCACAGATGATAAGATAGTCCCATCTCTGGCTGAGTTGTAAAAATGACCCTCTAGCCGAAACCGGTTTGGCTCAGTGGTTGAGCGTCGGTCTGCGGACTGAAAGGTCCCGGGTTCGATTCCTGTCAAGGGCATGTATACATTGGTTTCGGGCACATCCCTGGTAGGGGGCGTGCAAGAGGCAGCTGGTCGATGTTTCTCTCTCATCAATGTTTCTGGCTCTCTATCTCTCTCCCTTCCTCTCTGTAATATATCAATAAAATATATATTTTTAAAAATGATCGTCCAACTCATGTTGCATGGAATAGGAAATTATGGGCTTCCTGATTCTCTAGGTCCATCCCAAGCACTTCTCTCCATGCACTCCCTGCTTGACAAAGATAAATCCTTTGGATTTGGATACAGCCCAAAGTAATAGGGGCTAAATTCCATGGCCAACCAGCCTTCGCTCACTACTCAGACTATTTTCTTACTTACAGCTCTGAGGTCAAGGCCGAGATTTAGATGGATGACAGTTACACCAAGGCTTAGTGAAATTGGTGGAGCCCCCAGAATCGACGTTAAGAGATAGAAGCTAGAAGTTATGGTTTAAATTCAAGACTGAGAATGTACCAAGGTTTCTTGCATTCTCTAATAGCTAACAGAGTTTTATGAATGAAATCTGTAGGAAAAAGATGAGATCTTTAAGGGGGTTACCCAGGAAAATCTCCCATCTGGTAACACATTATCTGGGTGGGTCTGCTTAATTTAACTGCAAATCCTAAGTTCCCACACATTCAAGGCAGCCCAGCTACAAACAGGGGACTTCTTACTCCACTTTCCTTCCATAGGTAGCCTTGAGGGCAATGGCTAATTGAGGAAAATTACACTAGCTATCAGAACCCAGGGCAGCTGACCTGGCTCTCCAAGAATTCCATCGCCAGTGAAATAATGCTGGTTATTTGCCTTACTATCTCTCTATCTGATACACAGCACAAGCTAGATACTAATATAGAGTGTTTCTTACCCTTGCCCAGTCTCTAAGCAGGAGGTTTATAGTAGTTATCCTGATTTGTTTTGCTTCACTTTGTATATCAGGTATGTTGGTTTGGTGAGATGGCATGTAATCTATCGTAGGTTAAGGAATCACAAGGACCCACATCCAGATCTAATCAAGAGCAATGAATTCCATTCAGAGTTCCTGGTCTCAGAATTAAAGAGTGTCTGTTAGGTGGTGAATTCATTAGAGTCACACATGTAATCGTTCTATAATGGGAAGTTTTATAATGGTGCATGGGCACAATGGAAAGGTAGTGCTGAATAGCCAATGGAAGGACTGTAATAATGGTAGCAGTAATATATTAGTAATAATAAAGACTAACGTTTTGGAGAACTTATTATATAGAGTGTCCCCCCCAAAAAAAAATGTATACACACTTAGAATAATTCTAAAGGCAGTGTTTATTAAAATAAATGTCATTTTCAAAATTGAGCTATCAACTATTAAAGTGTATGTACATTTTGGGGGGATACCCTGTGTGTTAGGTACTGTGCCAACCCCTTTTATGTGAATTACCATACTTAGTACAACACTTTCTGAGATGGGTATAACTAAGACCCTCAATTTATTGCCAAATAAACAGACTTAGAGAGATTAGGTAACTTGCCTTAGGTCAGCGGTTCTCAACCTGTGGGTCGAGACCCCTTTGGGGGTCGAACAACCCTTTCAGAGGGGTCGCCTAAGACCATCGGAAAACACAGATATTTACATTATGATTCATAACAGTAGCAAAATTACAGTTACGAAGTAGCAACGAAAATAATTTTATGGCTGGGGGTCACCACAACATGAGGAACTGTATTAAAGGGTCGCGGCATTAGGAAGGTTGAGAATCACTGCTTTAGGTCAACAGCTAGCAAGAGACAAATGATTGACCCAGATAGTCTGATTAAAGAGCCTATGAAACAGACCATTTTTTTAATACTCCTCCCATTAGAGATATCTGCTATTCTCATCCCTAATCCTTTCTTCTGGGAAATAAACACCCCCCTTCCCTTCCCTTCCCTTCCCTTCCCTTCCCTTCCCTTCCCTTCCCTTCCCTTCCCTTCCCTTCCCTTCCCTTCCCTTCCCTTCGAAAACATTCCTTCTCATACTCCGCCCAGATGGGTCTCTGATCCAAGCAGAACCAATAGAAACACTTCCCCAGAATTCCTGGACATAGGGACACATTTGGATTGTAAGGCTCTGAGTTGTTCAACAAGTTTCCCGTAGTGCTAAGCAGACCAGGGCAGTGGAAGGATCATGGACTGGTCAGACACACAGATTCAGAATCATTGCCATGTTGGGCCACAAGATGTAAACGTGACCTAATTGAATAGGCTGGTGAGATCTGGGATTCCTTGGCCACAAAAACGTAATTGTGGAAGGGAATATCACTGTGGCTCCAAGTGCCAGGCGACACCCGAGAAACACTCCGATCATTATCCCTGGCGTTACCTCCGTCCTCCTCGGGGCCGGCGGCCAGCCATCCCGCGTGTTCCTGAGGCAGTGGGGTCAGCCACATGAGGGCCTGCTTGTTGGGGTCGAGCACCAGGGGCCAGCGGCAGCTGAAGTGGTGGGTGCCGCTCCGCAGGAGCAGGGCGGCCAGGCGAGCCGACGCCACCGGGGGCTTCCCGTCCCGGTCCCACCGGAGCTGCTCCGACTCGGAGCTCAGTAAGGACAGAAGGCTGAAAGGAGAGCACGTGGAGAGCAGGGGCTTTTTTGGTGGCACGACGACAGGTTTCTGGTTCTGCTTCAGGGCCTGCGCCACGTCGTCCGGGCCCGGGGTCTCCGGAAAGCCCTTGCACAGAGCCAGCCACTTGGCCAGTAGCTCCTGGCGCCGTGACGGTGGGAAGGGGCCCAGGTAAACGATGGCAGCTGAGCACAGGAGGGCATCGCCGAACACAGTCAGGCACTTCTTCTTCAACTCCTAGTGTGGAAGGGGAGACCGGAGGGTGTGCGGGCCCGTGAGGAGGGTAGAGGCCGAGGGTCCAGCAGAAAAAAAAGGGGCAAGGCAGGGTATGGAGGAAAGCGTGGCAGAGGGGGCAGAGGGAGGCAGAGGGAGGCAGGGAGAGCCCTGAGAGGAAGGAGGAGGAATGCGGACAGTGGTGCAGAAATGAACTCTGGGGGAACATCTCGGAGGCGCTGGTTACCTGGAGCTTCGCAGTCCAGGAATGCATGGGCGCGAGCAGTGCGGTCTTTATGGGCCACTGGTGTGAATGGTCGCTCTGAGTCCAACTGACCCTCTGGACCAGGTGGCCGTGGGAAGCCAGGATAGCCTCCAGCTGCTTAGTCAGGGTCAAGTTGAGCTCCAGGGCCTCCTTAGCCTGGAACTGGTAGTGGGCCAGCTGCGCCTGCTCCCGAGCCAGCGTCGCCTCTATCTGCCGCAGCAGCAGGCCGGTGGGCACGCCTCGGTTTTGTGCCAGCCAGTAGCGCAGAACAGCCCAGAGCCAGGCTGCCAGGCTCGCTGCGGGTATGCTTACCGCCCGCAAAGCTGCGTCACTCATACCGGGGGCATTCAGGATGGCTCTTAATTTTATTATCTCCGAGTCTGTCATCTTCTCCTTGGGGAAGAACACCAGCTCCTGGGAGAGTTTATGTTCAAAGGAATGGAGGGGGGAGGGGGGGGAAGATGACATAGATGCTCGGAACCTTACTCCACCCTTCTTACCTTGTCGAGTTGTCCTTTTTTTTTACAGCCTCTGTGCTCTCCTCATCCGGTATGCCCCGCGCTCCCTACCTGATAAAAATCTTCGGTGCACAACAGCTGCTTGGCACTGGCCCAGCCTCTTTCACGGTGGAACAGGTCACACAGTGCATTGGTCACCCGGATCACAGGTTCAGGTGGTGCTCGGTAGCTTCGTATCTCCTCAAAATCAGTCACCTTCAGCTGGCTCAAGGGCCCAAGAAATGACTTGCCCATCTAAACGAGGACAAGTTCACCCTCTTAAAAAGTGCCGCCTTTGTTCAAGGTGCAGTCAAGAGGGATCGCCTCCTCTTAGGAGTACTCATAAAGGGGCCGTTCCTCAAGCCGTCTTATCACCGCTGCCCCCTCCCCCCAGGAGACTCCATGGCAAATCACCCCATCCTCTCCTCTGGGCATCCTATCGGGAGCTGTCCTCTGCCAACAGAAGGGCAGTTCGGGGGCAGGCGACGGGAAGAGCCCACCTGCTCCAGGAACACCTCATGCTGAGCCCGCAGAGCATCCCACTGTTTGGCCAGGTTCCTAATGAGGATCTCCTGCTGCCGGCACTCTTGCAGGTGCCGCTTGTACAGGATCTTGCTTTGCTCTAGTTGCTGACGCAGTGAGCTGAGTTTCTGTGGACAGAGAGACTCGGGCTGCAACTCCAGGTCCTAGACCAGGTGGGAATAGCCCAGGAAAGACTCCATGGGCAGCATGGGACTCCAGCACACTCTTCACTTTGTAGTCAGAGCGATCAAGTGGAACTCCAGATAAGCCACCGATACAGACTGAGCTCTGGAGCTGCCCCCTCCTGGCCTGTGAGTGACAATGCAGCCCAAAGTTGGTGGTTGCTTCTCCTGACCCGCCCTACAGATCCGGGCAATCTGAATTCGATGCCTACATGTTTCACCATTATGCTACCCTTTTCTCTTACAAGACCCATTAGTAGCATTTGTCACAGAGACAGTTCCCTTCCTCTTGAAACATTCCCCTCCTCCCCCTGAGTTTCATGATACCGTGTTCTCCTTTGGCTTTCTCCAACTTCTGTGGCTGCTCTTTCTCTGTCACCCCTTAAATATTCCTCAGCAATTTTTTCAGGACCCCTTCTCTCCTCACCCCATATTTCAATGTGCCCTCCCTAATCTCATGGTTGTTGTTTTGTTTTGTTTTTTAATATTTTTATTGATATTTTACAGAGAGGAAGGGAGAAAGATAGAGAGCTAGAAACGTCGATGAGAGAGAAACATCGACCAGCTGCCTCTTGCACACCCCCTACCAGAGATGTGCCCGTAGCCAATGTACATGTCCTTGACCGGAATCGAACCTGGGAACTTTCAGTCCGCAGACCGACGCTCTACCACTGAGCCAAACCGGTTTCGGCTAATCGCATGGTTTTTGTTGCCATTTACATTTTAACAACTCCCAAGTCTCTATCTCTAGCCAGATTTCCGCCCCAAACCCTTCACCCTGGTATCCATCTGCTTAGTAGGAACTTCCTCTTCATTGTCTCACAGGTCCCTCAGACTCCACACATCGAAAAAAGTATATATTGGCCTCCTCAGATCTCTTGCAATTTTGCTAATCTATTCATGTGTTCTTTTTCTTAGAAGTGTGGCAAAATACACCCAAGTTTCCCAAACCCAATTGCCACCCTGACTCCATCTCTTCTCTTCCCCTCAAACCCAACACATTTCTTTTCCATTATACCTCCTAATGTCTCTCATGTCTACTCCTATCCCCAATACCCTTCACCTATGCCTATGCTCTCTTCACTCTGACCTGCTATACTGGCTTCTACTCTTTTATATATATTTGATTTTTTTACAGAGGGGAAGGGAGAGGGATAGAGAGCTAGAAACATCGATGAGAGAGAAACATTGACCAGCTGCCTCCTGCACACCCCCTACTGGGGATGTGCCCTCAACCAATGTACATGCCCTTGACCAGAATCGAACCTGGGACCCTTCAGTCTGCAGGCCAACGCTCTATCCACTGAGCCAAACCGGTTAGCAGGCGTGGGCAAACTATGGCCTGCGGGGCTGTTCTAAACTATTGAGAAGAAAGAAAAAAAAAAGACCCCCCTTTTTTTTTAATGATGTTTACTTTTATGTAATGATCTTTACCTTGAATTTATATTAGTTCACACAAACACTCCATCCATGCTTTTGTTCCGGCCCTCCGGTCCAGTTTAAGAACCCATTGTGGCCCTCGAGTCAAAAAGTTTGCCTACCCCTGGGTTAGGGCATGGCTTCTACTCTTAATCCCTTCCTCTAATCATTTTCCATGCTGGAGCCTGACTGTTTTCTAAAAATCAAATACCATCATCATCATCATGTCCCTTACCACACCTGCTATTCCTTCATTTGGTGTACAATGCCTCCATGACCAAAAAGCCTCTACTCATCATTCCAACTTCACCCCCTTCTCCTTTCCCATTACTCCTCTCCCCAGCCATTTCTGACTTTCAGTTCCTCCAATGTGACACACATTCTTTTGCCTCTGGGCTTTTGCATATGCTATTACTTCAGCCTGTGACAGTCTTCCTCTCCACCTCCACTTATGCACAATCTTACTTCATCTTCAGCTATCAACTTTGATGTACTACATTCATTTGTTTACATATTTAAATAATGTTTTTGAGTGCCTACTTTGGCACTATGCTTTCTTTCTTTTTTAAAAAAAAATATATTTTATTAAGAGGAAGGGAGAGGCCGAAACCGGTTTGGCTCATTGGTAGAGCGTGTCTGCGGACTGAAAGGTCCCGGGTTCGATTCCGGTCAAGGGCATGTACATTGGTTGAGGGCACATCCCCAGTGGGGGGTGTGCAAGAGGCAGCTGGTCGATGTTTCTCTATCATTGATGTTTCTAGCTCTCTATCTCTCTCCCTTCCTCTCTGTAAAATATTAATAAAATATATATTTTTTTAAAAGAGGAAGGGAGAGGGAGAGTTAGAAACATCAATGAGAGAGAAACATCAATCAGCTGCCTCCTGCACTCCCCCCTTCCTCCCCATTGGGGATGTGCCCGCAACCAAGGTACATGCCCTTGACCAGATCGAATCTGGGACCCCTGAGTCCGCAGGCCAATGCTCTATCCACTGAGCCAAACTGGCCAGGGCATGCTTTCTTTAGAAAGTCTTTCTTGATACTTCAGAGTATCCTGGACTTACTCTGTCATTACACACTGTTTTAATTGCTTGGACTCATTTATATCTTCCAGTAAACTAGGCACCATAAAAGCAAAGACAGTACCTTATCTTTCTTACTAGGAGGTGCTCTAGCCTAATATTAATAGTAGTTAACATTTATTGAAACTCTTACTATGTGCCAGCATTTTTATTTTTTTATTTTTTTTAAATATTTTATTGATATTTTACAGAGAGGAAGGGAGAAACATAGAGAGTTAGAAACGCTGATGAGAGAGGAACATCGACCAGCTGCCTCTTGCACACCCCCTACCGGGGATGTGCCCGCAACCAATGTACATGCCCTTGACCAGAATCGAACCCGGGACCTTTCAGTCCGCAGACCGACGCTCTACCACTGTGCCAAACCGGTTTCGGCGGTGCCAGCATTTTTAAATGCTTTACATGTAAGATCTCATTTAATGCTCATTCTAAAGCTCTTTGGATTTCAGTTTCTCATCTGTAAAATGGGGGGGTGGGGGAGGGGAATAAGCCACTTCAGAAACTTGCGGCAACAATTCTATCTATCTATCTATCTATCTATCTATCTATCATCATCTACCTACCTACCTACCTATTTATCTATCTACCCATCTAGATGTAAACATAATATGTAGATGTAGACCAGTGGTCAGCAAACTAGTCAACAGAGTGGCAAACTGAGGCTCACGAGCCGCATGTGACTTGTGAGCTGACTACTGATGTAGACGTAGACATAAATATTAATGAATGCCTGGACAAAAAAATGTGGACTTCAATTAAGTTTTCTGAAGTAACGAATAAATGAACCAACTGAATATGAGAGAGAAAAGATATAGAGTTATCCAGAATAACTTTTGGGATTTGGCTTAAATGACTAAGTGAATGATAGCGCCATTTCCTGCAGTGGGGAATATTAAGAGAAGCACACACTTATCTTGGCTGTTGAGTGAATGAGCAAGAGATCTGATACTGATAGAGCATTCAGGAAAAGAGGAGGCTCAGAGGGAGAGATGACCATGAGACTGTAATACCTGCCCCATTCCTGATGGAATATACAGAGACCTTGGGGAGCATTCTGAACTTCACACAGTCAAGCTACTAGGGGACACCGGAAGCTACACTTGGGTTTCATTTATTTAGAAGAGTCAGCCAGTTCTCAGATGTGTTATGGGGAGTTTTGGATCAGCATGGATCAGAGAGACCTCATGGAGGAAGGGGGACTCTCCAGGGTCAAGAACCAAGGTTCAGTTTGGTTAGCTCCTCCAAAGGCCCCTTTGGGGCTCCTGCCTTGGACCATAGTCTTCTCCCTCTTACCTTGTTGGAGTCTTGCATCTCCTGTTTCAACATGGACACCTGGTTGGTTTGGATATTGTGTTGCTCAAATATTCTTGTCAGATTCTCCAGGGCATTGTTGAACCTGGAGATACAGTGACCCAGTCAGTGTATCTGAGGGAGCAGAAGGAGGTACAGGGCAGGGAATGGGACCGCTCACCGCTGAGCCTTATTCTTCATCTGCAGTATCATCTGTCGCTGCAGCAGCATGAAGGTCTCCAAGAAGTCTAAGAAGGTCTTGGGGGTGACGAGTGGCAATTCAGGGCACAGGTGCCCATGGTAGCTGGCAGCCGAAAGGTGGATGAAAGCCATGGCTTTGGCCAGACTGGGAATTGAGGCCTGGAGGTCTGGGTACTTCAAGGTATCTGCAACAGGCATGACGTTAGCCTGGGCTAGTGAGTTTGTAGAGGAATGGGAAAAGAAAGGGACCTTCTCCTGGCACTGAAAAGAGGGCAGAAAAGGTGAAGGGGACTCACTAGGGGTGTGTGTGTGTGTGTGTGTGTGTGTGAGAGAGAGAGAGAGAGAGAGGAAGGAAGGAAGGAAGGAAGGAAGGAAGGAAGGAAGAAAGAAAGAAAGAAAGAAAGAAAGAAAGAAAGAAAGAAAGAAAGAAAGAAAGAGAGCTAAGTAATAATCCTATGCAGAGTCTGGTTGAGATGAGGCACAGACAGGTAGAAAGTGCTTACCATCATCAAGCGGTAGATTCTGAGCACTGCCCAGATGGTGCCGAGCCACACTGATCAGGGCGTCTTGGTCCCAGGGTTCATAGTGATCAATGCTGGTGATGGCCAGTTGGAGGAGTCTCCAGAAAAGGGTGGTGGGCAGTTGTTTGTGCGCCTCGTCATCTCCATTCAGGATGAACATGTGCAGGTGGCTGCACACTTGCTGGTAGAACCTGTGGGCCAGGAGTTCAGATACTGTCCTCCCCTTAATCTCTATTTGCCCATGCATGTCCCCGTCCCAATCCTGAACCCGTAGCTCTTGACCTTCTGAGCCCTCACAGAAACCTCTACTTTCCTTTTTGGCCTTTTGGCCAGAATGGAGAAAGAGCAGAGCAGCCCCCTAGAAAGGGGCTCTTGGCCTCACCTCTGCAAAAGCATTTCCTTCCTGATGTTCTGCTTGACATCTCTGAGGACATGTTCTTCAATTTTTTCCAGCTGTGCTTCTGTGTACTGGTCAGGGAAACTGCCTGAGCTTGCCAAGGCCAGCAGGCGATGAAGAGTGGTGAGATCCACGCCGTTGGGCACCAGAAGGGCTACTGGCTGACCTAAGATGCCAGCGTGCCAGCTGGCATCCCGTAGACACTGGAGAACGGCCTTCTCGGGCTGGCATGGCAAATAGAAGATGCGGGCCTGACAAATGTTAGCTGCCAGAATGATGGCGGTACAGCGCCCAGTGCCCAGAACCTCTGAGAGCAGAAGGCCATGCTGCCGGGGCCTGCCCAGCACCCGGACCAGGCGGGCCACATGCTGGGCCATTGAGCGGCACCGGGCAAGGTGGGGACTCAGCTTTAGCTGAGCAGCAGACGTGGCCAGCTGCTCCTCCAGGCTCTCCCACTGCCGTTCCAGGTACATGTTGGGGCTCTCAGAGTTGGAATCCACTGTCAGCTCCTGACAAAAAATCAGGTCTGAGGGCTTTTCCTGGGGACAGAGGAGTAGCACTGGTAGCAATAGGGGTGAGTCCAGGTCCAACTGGGATGTATTCTGCCACCAATTCTTGAATCTCTTTATTTGAAGTTTGTCACTGGAGGCCCTTGTGCTTCCCTCCTGATTTATCTTTTGACTTACGTTCTCTGTGTTCTCCCTCTCTACTGGGGCAATGGATGACACATGACCTGAATTGCCGGAGGGTGGGCCTGTGGTGACCCAGAGGTCATAAATGTCCTCCTCTTCCGTCTCACTGCTGCTGTTGCTGAAGTCCTCCCACTGAGCCAACTCCCCCTCAGACTCCACTTCAGGCACCCACTCCTCCTCCTCTTCCTTCTCCTCCTCCTCTTCATGGTCCTTGTCTAGTCTTTGGAACATTGGTGCACAGCAAAAGACTCTCTGAGCTACTTTTAGGAGCAGCTTGGCACAGTGGTCACGTTCCCTAGGGCTGTCCAGCCGGTCACAGAAGGTTCTCTGCGCCTCATGCAGCCAAAGGCGCACCATGTTGCGCATGGCCATCATATTCATGAGGCGGGTGCCACGCAAGCCTGACACCCGGCGCAAGTGCTCCTGGTGGTTGGGATAGTCCAGAAAACCCCGGGAGCCCGTCCTGGTTGGCAGCAGCTGCAGGCTTCCCAGTAGTTGGTTCACAGAGTGCGGGGAGAAGCGGTAATGTGGGTGGAAGGGCGAGGGCAAAAAACAGCTGCCCACAATCTCCCAGGCCTCTATGGAGGCACAGATCAGGGCTCTGGCTAGAGCACCCTCCCGCTCCACACAGGGGAAGCGTTCAAGCCAGGCCTGGATGATAGGCGTGTGCCTGCTCAGCAGCGTGGCCTGGTTCATGTCGGCCAAGGCTAGCACAGTAAACAGTCGAAAGAGGCGGGGGCACAGTGGGCACTCACAGAAGCCTGGCACTGTAGCTGTGGCAAGGAAGTTGACTATAGGCTGTAGTGTCTGCAGTTCCAAGGTGCTGTTGGCACACAGAGTGCCATTCATGGCCTGGCGTAGAGCCTCCAACACCGGCTGGCAGCTCTTCTCCGGGTCTGTGGGACATTAAGAATAGCAGTGAGGACATGCCTGAGTCCACATGGCAGTGTCACCCTGTTCCTCTATCCCTGCCTCGCTCAGTTTACTTCTGAACACACAGGATTCTGAAGGAATTTTGTGCATCTGATGGTGCTGGGTTTTGGGTCATGTCTCAGTTGTTCTCTCTCCTACACCCTCTCCCTAAAAGTGAGTAATTTCTTCTCTCTTCTCCCCCAAATCCTAACTTAATGGCCAATTATTCATTAATTATTCCTATTCATTGAAGTTTAATGAATAGGAAAGTTTGGAAGCTGAGACGCTTGTAAACCTAATCTGACCAAATTAGTGGGGTAGGGGTGGGGAGATGCAGTCATCACAGAGAATGTGGAGTTCTATCACATGCACACTTTCATAAAATCAACTTTATTAAAATATGACTAAATTATAGGTACCCTACATAATAAAAGGGTAATTTTCAAATCGACTCAACGGCCAGTCACTATAGCGTGTACTGACCACCAGATACATGCCATGGACAGAAGCCAGGCGAGCGCAGTAGCAGTGGCAGGAGCCTCTCCCGCCTCTGAGGGTGTCTAAGGAGCAGGGTGCTGGACAGTAAGGAGCAGCGAGCAGGCAGGTGGTAAGGAGCGAGGGCTCCCAGACTGCAAGAGGGCACAGGCTGGGCTGAGGGCTCCCACTATCTGGGGGCGGGGGGGTGCACAAATTGTCATGCACTGGGCCTCTAATATATATATATATATATATATATATATATATATATATATATATATGCCTAATATGCAAATTGTCCCCACAGGAGTTTGACTGGGAGACCAATCACTCACTAAGATGTGAACTGACCACCCGGGGGTGGCACAGAATGAAGTAAGGCCAGGCCGGTGGCCTGCAGACGGCAACGGGAAGGCCCTGATTGTCGGCCAGGCCTAGGGATCCTACCCTTTCACAAATTCACGCACCGGGCTTCTAGTATAAAATAAAATGTAGTTATTTGAAAAGTATAGTTCCGCCGAAACCGGTTTGGCTCAGCGGTAGAGCGTCGGTCTGCAGACTGAAAGGTCCCGGGTTCGATTCCGGTCAAGGGCATGTACATTGGTTGCGGGCACATCCCCAGTAGGGGGTGTGCAAGAGGCAGCTGGTCGATGTTTCTCTCTCATCGACGTTTCTGGCTCTCTATCTCTCTCCCTTCCTCTCTGTAAAGTATCAATAAAATATATTTAAATAAATAAATAAATAAATAAAAAGTATAGTTCCATGCACTTTGACAAATGTATGTACTTGTGTAACCACCAACCCCATGATATTTAGAACATTTTCACCACCCCAGAAGTTCCTTCATGCCCCTTACAGTCAATCCCCCCCACCTCACTGTCTCAGGAATTTCTATCGCTATAGATTAGTTTACCTATTCTAGAACTTCATATAAGGGGAATCATACACTATATGCAATGTACCATTCTACCTTCTTTCGCTCAGCATGATTCTGAGATTCATTCCTGTTTTGTGTGTACCAGTAGGGTTGTTCTATTTGGTTGCTGAGTAGTAGTCTACTATGAAAATACCATGATTTGGCCCTAACCGGTTTGGCTCAGTTGATAGAGTGTCAGCCTGCAGACTGAAGGGTCCCAGGTTTGATTCTGGTCAACGGCATGTACCTTGGTTGCGGGCACATCCCCAGTAGGGGGTGTGCAGGAGGCAGCTGATCCATGTTTCTCTCTCATTCATGTTCCTAACTCTCTATCCCTCTCCCTTCCTCTCTGTGAAAAAACAATAAAATATACTTTTTTAAAAATATATATTTTATTGATATTTTACAGAGAGGAAGGGAGAGAGACAGAGAGTCAGAAACGTCAATGAGAGAGAAACATCGACCAGCTGCCTCTTGCACACCCCCTACCTGGGATGTGCCCGCAACCAATGTACATGCCCTTGGCCGGAATCGAACCTGGGACCTTTCAGTCCGCAGACCGACGCTCTACCACTGAGCCAAACCGGTTTCAGTAATAAAATATACTTTAAAAAATAAAAGAAAATACCACAATTTGTAAATCCATTGACAGACATACTGATGAGCATTTAGGTTTCTGCATTTTAACTATTTAGGATAATGCTGCTATGAACATTCACATATACATTTGAGAACATGAATATGATTTTATTTCACTTGGGTAAATACTTACAAATAGAATTGCTAGGTCTTATGGTAAGTATATATTTAATTTTTTAAGGAACTGCCACACTCTTTTCATAATGGCTATATCATTTTACAGTCCCACCAACAAAGTGTGAGAGTTTCAGTTGCTCATTTCCCAACACTTTCTATTCTCAGTCTTTCTAGAAGGTTTGAACTACTATGGTAGTTCATGGTGGTTTTAATTTTCAGTTCACTTATGCCTAATAGCATGGAGAATCTTTTCATGTGCTAATTAGTGCTATATCTTTAGTTCATGAAGTGTCTGTTCTTTTGTACATTTTTAAAAATGGAGTTTGTTTTCTTATTGAGTTTTACATTATTTTATACTAGAGGCCCATTGCATGAAGAGATTCGTGCAATAAGCCTTCCTTCCCTTGGCTTCCAGCACCAGTTTTCCTCTGGCACCTGGGACCCAGGCCTTCGCTCCGGCCGGAGTTCTGCCATCTTTGCTGCAGATTCCCGCCAGAGTCTGCCATCTTCATCTTCGCTGTGGCTGGAGTGCAGCTCTTATAGATCCCTTCTCTTCCCATCCTCCTTCTCATAGCAGTCATCCTGCCCCGCCTGGCCACTCCATGCCTGGGGCAGCTGGGCAGCGGACATTTTGTCCTTCTAATTTGCATATTTCCTCCTGATTGGCTGGTGGGTGTAGTGGAGTGATGGTCAATTTGCATGTTTCTCTTTTATTAGTGTAGATATTCTAAATTTAAGTTCTTTGTCAGAAATGTTTATCATGAATATTTTCTGTCTATGGCATGTATCTATCCAGTTTGGGTAATAAATACTGCTTATCAAAGAGACTCTCTTTACACCATTGTATATCTTTCTCTCCTTTGTCATAAATTAATTGACAATCTATGTGAGGCTTTATTTCTTGGATCTCTATTTATTCCAATGACCTATTTACCAGTTTTTATGCCTGGAGGTTCAGGCTTCCTGGAGATACTGCCTCCCTTTCTTCCTCCCAGCTCCTCACCAGAAGCAGCCATGTGCAGATCCTCCAGCAGGAAGAGGAGGGAGCCTTTAACATTCAGTTGCAGCCCCGACTTCTGGCTGGGTTGTGATTGGCTCTGGACCCCTCGGCTCAGCAGCAGGCGAAAGTGAGTGGTAGTGAAGGCGGGGTGAATGGGAGTGTAGATGTAAGAGTGCTGTGGTTCCACTAGCACCTCCACAAAGGTTGACTTCCCTGTTGCTGCCTCTCCAGCCAGCAGCACCGGGTATCCCTGCTTCAGAAGCAGATCCACCACATACAAGAGCCGTTCAGTCTGCAGAACAAGGAGCAGGGCTTACTGTGGCAGCTCCGGACAGTAAAAAGAAAAGGTCTGGAAGGAAAGGTCTAGGGATCTTGTCTTAAAGCTCTACTTGCATAACACTTCGTGTATTTTTGCACGTGTGAAAACGTGGCCAAGAAAGGGAGCAAATAGGCCTCAGCCGGGCCCAGAACGTGGCCCCTCCCAGGAGAGCCCCTCGAGCCCCAGCCCCCAACCCCAACCCCTGTCCTCACACCTGGGGAGAAGGACTGAAGGAGCCCAGAGATCCCTTGATGCGGCTGCCCACGTATTGCCCGGTGAAGGGGACCAGCGTCCCATCTTCAGGGCACAAATGAAGATCAAACACCGAGGCTGAGGACGATGGCTCGGTGCAGATGGGGAGGTAACTCATAGAATCCCTCAGGAAGGTATCAAAGGCGGACCAGAGCCTGCTCAGACGGACACACAAGGCAGAAGTGTCAGAGTTACAACAGCTCCATTTATGACACCCTCCACCCTCCCGGGCAGCGACCCCCTGGGTTTGACTCCCACCAGCCACTCCCCATCCCCGTAGATACCTGGAGGGAAGGTGGGCCCCAAAGCCCCAGATCAAGGCAAAGAGAAAGCTGCTGACAACCAGCAGGTGCTCCCTGCGCTTGCTGGACACATCGCTGGTGTCGGCCTGGGACCGGGTCGGAGAGCTGTTTTTCGAGGACTTGAAGCTCCGGGTTCCAGAATCGCTATGACTGAGGTCTTCTGCAAAGTTCACTGAGGTCAGAATAGGAGCCCCGGTAAGACGCGGGGGCGGGGGGGGGGGAGAGAGTTGGCCCTATTATTTCTCACGTTCAGTCCCCCAGCCCAAGACCACCAAAGGCCCCCCCCTCCCGCCCCCGCCCCCACCCCCACCCCCAGGCTCCAGCCATATGCCGTCTAACCTCCAGGCCTCAGGATGTCAAGCCAGCCCTCTCTTCCCCTTCCCTTCACCTGGGACAAGCGTCTCCTCATCTGTGCGTAGGTGGGTGTCAAGCAGGCAACGCAAGAGGCGAGCCATGCTGGTGATTTCCGCCACACCCGGGGAAACCGCCTTCTGCCCGTGCGCCTGCAGCACGGAGCTGGCCCCCTGGCGGGTGAGGAACTGGACCGTTGCGGGCACCAGCCCTTCGGCCAGGTGGCTGAGCTCGGCGATCGTCTGGGGCTGCAGGCAGTACTCGTGGGGCAGGGCTGTCATCAGGGCTCTCAACATCCCCTTCCACGTCTGCTCCCCGCCGCACCAGACCAGGGCACAGCGGCCCACCACCGCGGGGGGCATTCCCCTGGCGTCTCCCACCTCCATCAGGAGGAAAGTGTCCGGGGACCGTTCCACCTGCTGGCCGCTGGGGAGGATAAGCTGAGGGGGGTCGCGCAGGAGGCAGGTGACGGAGTCCAGCCAAGCGGCACTGGAGACCCCGTCACATATTACCCAGTGCTGGGTCCGCACCGACCCCCCGGCCTTGCTCTTGGGGTCCGCGGTCTTGCTCTGACTGGTGGCACGCAGCAGCCTGGGGAGGACGCCTTGGTGCCAGCAGAGGCCGTCTTGCCACCCCAGGAACTCCTCAGGGCTGAGGACACTGGGGTACAGGTGGGTGACTTCCACGGGCAGACAGCCCTGGATCAAGGTGTCGTCCGCGGCCACCAGCCGATTCTGGATCGTAAAGAGGCTGTGCCAGCAAGTGGTCTTGCCGCTGCCTGCCGGGCCCAGGAGCAGAATGCCCGGGGTCTGGCCCAGGGCCTGGCTCAGCTGCTCCAGGGAAGCCAGGATATCCGTGCCGGGGTGCAGGCCCGCCTGCTGCAGCTCCTCCACCAGCAGCGGCTTCCGCAGCCGGGGCGCCGAGAGCTCTGCCAGCACGTGCCTGGCGTTCGGGAAGGTCCCGCAGAGCAGCTTGCGCAGGTGGCGGAGGCGGGTCCTGTCGAAGATGCTGAACAGGGGCGAGTGTAGCAGGGCGCGCAGTAGGGCCCTCTCCTGGATGGCGTCGGGGCTGAGGGGCAGGTGGGACGGGGGCTCCTGGGCCACATTCAGGGCCTCGATGGTGTCCGCCAGGACCCGCTTGAGCAGGGGCAAGCGGAGGGGCAGGGGCCTGGACGCCAGCTCGCACTCCAGGGAGAAGAATTTGGACAGGCGGGCGGCCAGGAGGGAGGCCTCCCGCAGGCCCGCGCCCAGCAGCGCCAGCTCGGCCACCTGCTGCAGGTTCGGCAGCGTCAGCGCCACGGGCCGCAGCAGCGGGCGCAGGTTGGCGGGCACGCGGGGGCTCAGGGAGCGCAGCGTCAGGAGGCAGCCGTAGCCGAGGCGCATGTCCACGTGGTTCTTCTCGAAGAAGCCCCTGCCGAGCAGCTGGGGCGCGGTGGGGTCGGCGGTGCTGGCGCCCCGGGACGCCTGCCGAGACAGCGGGGCGTACAGGCCGTGCAGCTCGGCCAGGCGCTGGCCCAGGGCGGAGAGCAGGCCGCGCGGCAGGTCCTGGGCAGCCTCCAGCAGCAGCCAGGCGCCGCTCTGCAGGGCGCCGTTCAGGAAGTTGCTCAGGTTATGGGCCCCGACCTGGGGCAAGCAGGGTACCCTCACCAGCTGGCGCCCCAGGGCCTGCGCCAGGCTCTTCACCAGGGCCGCCTTGCCGATGCCGTCGGGTCCCAGCAGGGTCCCGCAGGCCACCTCCTCCAGGGCCAGCAACAGGGCCAGGGCCGGCCACTCGGGCAGCAAGCTGGGCAGGGACCCGAGCCTGGGGCCCAGGTACTCGTAGTTGTACGGGAAGGGGCGGCCCAGCGCGTCCACCCAGCACGCGGCCGGCGGCGACGGGGAGGCGTCCGCGGACGCCACGGTCCTGAGCCGCTGCAGGGGGCTCTGGGAGGCGAGGTGAGAGGAGCCCAGGTGGTACTTGAGTTGGCGGGCCCAGTGGAAGTCCCTCAGATCCCTGACCTGGCGCTCCTTCATCAGCTGCGCTATGTCCCGGTGCCTCACGGCCATGGCCACCAGGGCGCTGAGCAGACTGGCCTCGCGGACCGAGAGCAGGGGCAGGGGGTGCCCGCCCTGCGAGGCCTTCTGGCTCCGCACGCAGTGCACCAGGACCTCCAGCTTGCCCAGGTGCGTGCGCACCATGGTGGAGGTCTGCCTCTCGAGCAGGGCCTCCTCCATCTCGGCCCGCCACACCACCTCCTCCGCCACCACCACGCACTGCCACGGGAAGGCCTTGATCAGGTCCAGCCAGTGGTAGACGTGCTTCTGCAAGGACAGCCGGCTCCGCTGGGTCAGCTCCCGGTAGAGGGCTGGAGCCAGGGCCACCCCGCGCTGCAGACGAGCGGCCACGCAGCCCTGCAGCAGATGCACCAGGGCCAAGCGCAGGGCCCTCTCCAGAGAGGCCAGCCACCTGGGGAAATCCGGGTCCAGGAGGAGGGGCTGCCGCAGCGTCACCTGCTCCCCACCGGCGCCGAGCACGGCGAGGCCCTCCACCTGAGGCTGCAGGCCCGACCTCAGCCCCGGGGCATCCGCGTGCTCCCCCGTGTGGCCCGACTGGAAGCTCACGGCCAGCACGTGGGGGAAACAGCGTCGCACCCACACCTGGGCCTCATCCGGCTCCAGGCGGGCCACCAGGAGGCCCACCAGCTCACTGTCACTGAGGAAGAAGAGGCGGGGGAAGTGAACGCAGAACTCATAGAGCACGCTCTTCAGAGCCGTGATGATGTCCTCCAGCTCCGCCGAGCCTGCTTGCAGCATTTGTAGCAGCTTCCGGCCTTGGAAGGAAGAGTTCCGCTGGCCACTGGGCACCACGAGGGACAGAACCAGGGGGTCGGCCACAGAGGTCTGCATCAGGCTCCGATACTGATCATCCACGGCCTTGAAACGGGAGTTCTGTGGTGAGGGAGAGGGTACTAGTGAGGGTGGATGAGAAGAGGCACCTCCCCACCCCCACCACTGCGCTCCCCACCTCCCCCCACCCCCCCACTGCTCAGCAGCCTCTGCCCACCCTGCCTCACCCCCCTTCCCTACCAGATCAGAACTGGGAAACTGGATCTTCATCTCGTACAGAACTTTGTTCAGAAAAATCCACTTATGCTGGAAAGTCACCCACACCTCCAGGACGTCACCTGTGTGAGCAGCCAGAGCAATGCTGGGGGAATACTAGGTTGTGGCAATCAATGGGGTCCAGCCTGTTCCTGACCTCTCAGGCCGTCCCACCCCAAAATATTCTGCTCAGCAGGACCCAAGGACCTCTCCCGGAGGAGAGAAAACTTTCACTGTGAATAAAGACACCGTCGGTCCCCCCCCCCCTCGGGCCACGCAGGAGCCCCGAAGGGGGTCCTCACGCTGCCGCCTTTCAGAACTTCCCCACCTCGTCCCCCCCCCCCCCACCTGTCGCCCCGCCCTCTCTGGGCCATCCGGCTGCGGGTCCCGCCCAGAAGCCCAGCCGGAGGCCCGCGCTCACTCAGGTCATTCAAGATGGTCATCCACGCCACAGCCTTTTTGTAAAGCTCCCCCGACTTCTGGACGGTCAGGATCTTGAACAGCACGTGGAGGCTCTCCTGGGCGGAGTCCTGCAGGCTGTTGTAATCTGAGGAAGGGTGGGCTCAGCTGAGCTGCGCTGGCAGGCGGATGGGGCAAGGGCTGGCGTGGCGAAGGCCCCAAATTCACAGTCACAGATCTCCAGCTATTCTCTAGAACAGTGTTTCCCAAACCTTTGACATAGGGGTACCCCTTCTATATTTTTTGTAACGCCGAGTACCCCTCGTCAAAAAAAAAAAAAAAAAAGGTTATATTTTAATAACAATCAAAATATATTTCTTTTTTCTTTTTTTGGGGGGGGGGGTACATACACGAAATAATAATAAAAGAAAAATAAAATTATTCATAATAAAATATAAATAAGAGTTATCTTACAAATAACATTTATTTGGATCAATGAGAAGGCTGAAATTGACTTGACTCATGAGGACGTAGAATGAGGCGCAGCTAAGCCCGGTGCGCGGCGCATATCCCCACCAAACTCCGGTGCAACGCGTACCCCCACCGAACTCCTCCCGTACCCCTGGGGGTACGCGTACCACACTTTGGGAAACACTGCTCTAGAAGACCCAACCATTTCTTTCCTGCCACTGGTTGAGCTGTAGGCTCAGCAAGAGCCACGTTGTGTTGGAAAACCTGCTTATGTGAGTTATAATTTCAATTACAGAATTTAATATCATGTTAACCACTGAGATATACGGGTGGGGGAAAGAGCTATTGGTTCTACGGAAACCAGGGAAGGCTTTCAGGGAAAATTTAATATGTTAATAAAAACCTATTAAATTAAGCATGGGCCAGCCAATTTTCAAAAATTGGGAAATTGTAATAAAAATCTAGAAAAGTTCTGGTCTCAGGTAACTTCACAAATGTCTTCATGGCATTGCTCAACTTTACAAAGAAACGGAAACTGGAAATAGTAGACAATGCATGAGGGCAAGAAACAAAGTGGGAGATTCTGCCGGTTCCCTAACTAATACCGCCCCAGAGCGCCTGTACCGAGGCCGCTCCCTCTCCCCCGGCTGCCTTCCCCCCTGGCAAGTTGAGAAAACGCCTCCTCCTTCAAAAGTCAGCTAAAGGCCGAAACCGGTTTGGCTCAGTGGTAGAGCGTCGGTCTGCGGACTGAAAGGTCCCGGTTCGATTCCGGTCAAGGGCATGTACATTGGTTGCAGGCACATCCCCTGTAGGGGGTGTGCAAGAGGCAGCTGGTGGATGTTTCTCTCTCATCGATTTTTCTAGCTCTCTATCTCTCTCCCTTCCTCTCTGTAAAATATCAATAAAATATATATATATATATATATTTTAAAAAGTCAGCAAAAGGCCTCCCCCTAAGGCAGTGGTCAGCGAATGCATTCATCAACAGAGCCAATTATCACCGGTACAACGACTGAAATTTCTTTGGAGAGCCGAAAACCGACTTCTGCGCATGGGCCACGAAGTTTCCATCGCACTGTACGTGCGCGCCCGCACGTGGTGTTTTGTGGAGGAGCCGCGTTCAAGGGGGCCAAAGAGCCGCATGTGTCTTGCAAGCCTGGTTTGCCGACCACTGCCCTAAGGGAAGGGGAGTTTCTCCGACTCTCCTGGTCCTTTGAAGCTGCTTTCTGAGATCCAGCTGCTCTCAGTTAGGTGCTCCACCATGCATCTCTCTCTCTCTCTCTCTCTCTCTCTCTCTCTCTCTCTCGACTGGGAGCTCCTAAGAGACAGGACTTCTGTCTGGAAATCTCACGGTCTCCTGTGTTTGGCTCAGCCGAGGCAGGTCGGTTGGATGAGGAAGCGAAAAGGGAATGAGTGGGCAGGGCGAAAGGTCAGGCAGCAGGGCACATGCTAGAGGACAGAGGATGGAGAGGTGGAGAGACATGACTGTGAGGCATTTATTTATTTATTTTTTAAAATATATTTTGTATTGATATTTCACAGAGAGGAAGGGAGAGAGATAGAGAGCTAGAAAAATCGATGAGAGAGAAACATCGACCAGCTGCCTCTTGCACACCCCTACTGGGGATGTGCCCGCAACCAAGGTACATGCCCTTGACCAGAATCAAACCCGGGACCTTTCAGTCCGCAGACCGAAGCTCTACCACTGAGCCAAACCGGTTTCGGCAGGCATTTCTTAATTCACTCAGAAAGGGGAGGGCCTTTGCTGAAGGAGCCAGGCGTTGTGTGGGAGTGATGGGCTGGGAGCTCCAAGAAAGACACTGTCTCAGAACAGGATGATGTCGCAGGCGCTCCAGCGAGGATGGAGACCTGGGCTGCTAGAGAAGCCAGATCTGGCCAAGCTAGGGGGGATGCGGGGGATGAATACGGCCCCCCTCTGGGGGACTTTTCCCTGGGCCGCGAGGGCTGGGTCTCACCTGAAAGGAGGAAGGTGCCACTGTCCTGGGCCATTATGTCCCTGCGGGGCATATGCCTCTTGGAGCGCCCCGGGGCGGCCGGGGGCTCGCAGGGCACCTGCAGGATGAAGTTGAGCAGGCGCAGCTGGCGCTTCTCCCAGACCTGCTGCAGCTGCTGCAGGGCCTCCTGGGCATGAAAGTGCTCGTTTTCATTCCGCCAGACCTGCAAGAGCCGGGGCTCAGAAACCAGGACTGGGCAAGGGCTCAGGGATTAGCTCTGGAGCTGGGTGGGACTCGAGGGCCAGGCTCAGGGGAGGGCAGGTCTCCGAGACCGAGAGTGCGACCCACAGGCTTCAGAGACGGGCAGTCAGCACTCTGACCTAGGCTGCTGCCCTGAAACCCACGACGTTGCGAGGCTCCAGCTGGTTCTCGTGCTCTTCTGGGGGCAGAGGACGTGTTGGGGGACATCTGCCATCCTGGGTGCCCACAACTTTGGGGCTGCCACCTACTTCCTTCCCCTAGTGGGGCTGGCGCATACTCTGGGTCTCACAGGGTCTGAACCACCCATCAGATCCCCATAGGCTCCAGGCAGGCCAGCGGTCTCACCCCCAGCCCCACCCACCCACCCACAAGCCAATATCTATTACCCCCTGGTCTCAAGGGGGGGCTTAACCAGCTCCATTAGAGCTTAGCAAACAGAACCTGGGACCACCTCCCTCCCTCCAGGGGGGCCCCACCTGATTGATTTGATCCGCAAAGTCCAGCAGTGGACAAGTGAGCAGCTGGCCCAGTGTTAGGAGCTCTATGTTGAGATTGCCCAGCCCTAAGGCTAGAGGTAGAAGGGACAACAAGTCAGAGCAACACCGGTATATGGCAGGTCCGGGACCCAGAGACCAGCCCAGTCCAACCCAGCCCAGCTCCCAGACGGCAGATCTGAGTGCAACACAGGGCCAAGAACCCCGAACCCAAAGTCCGGCGCACAGCGCCAAGCCCAGAGCTCAGACCGCGGCCCGAGCCAGCCCAGGTTAGCAGGGAGGACCCACAAGGTGCTTCGGGGGGTGGCAGGGAGCAACCTGGGGAGGGAAGATGTTCCCAACAAGAGTGCCCGAGCTGTTGCATTGTTCTAACCCCTATGTCCCTTCCCTTCCCCTCCTCTCTCTGGCTCCACTTATAAACACACCTCGAAGGAGGCCTTGGAAGTTGAGGCCATGCACCTGGAGGCTGCCCAGCTTGGTAAGCAAGGGCAGGTAGCTGCGAAACTCCTCCAGAACGTGTATGCAGTACTGCAGGACCGGGCTGTGCAGGCCCACGGTGGCATTTAGCTGGGCTGCGTCTGCCAGCCAGCCCTCTATCTTCTCCTGGGCCATGGGCAGGCTGAACTGCGGGGAGGAGGGCCCAGGGTCAGCTGGAGAACCCTCCCCCACCCCCTTACAGGCTCACCATTCCTAGGCAGGAGCTCCAAGGGAAGGGCGTCAGCACCTTGGCAAAAGCCATGCACTTCCAATCACTGATGTGTTCAGAGGTGACGCGGTACAGGTGCCAGATGCTCTGCTGCTGCAGGATAGGATGGATCCCACAGATTGGCAGGGCCACGGGACTCTCATCCCCTGTGGGACAGGGCTGGCTGAGGCCTGGGTTATGTGTGGGGGCGGGGGTGGGGGCGGGGGCGGGGACTTGGTTGGGGGTGGGGGATGGGGTCAGTCAAGAGCCCATGATGACAGAAGGCAGGGTCCCAAAAGTGCTGGGGGTTGGGGGAGGGTGGTGCCCAAAATTATTTAGTAGAACAGTGGAGGTGGGGACAATCCAAGGGACAGTTGTCCCAAGGATAGGCTCTCTGAGACAACCCCATGGCAGTAAAGGGAAGGGCTCCTCCTCCATTAGTCTCCATCTCACTCACCCCACTCAGGCCACAGCAGGCCCCTCACTGTGGCTCAGGGACCCAGGTGCTCCCTCCCGCTGAGGGTCCTTGACTGACAGGTCACCCTAGAACCACTGTTCCCTCAGAGAACCAGGTGCTCCCCGTGCTCCCCAAGTTCAAGTGCTTGCTCAAAACTCTCCCTCTTCATGAGGCCTCGGCAGCGCACCCCTTTTAAGAACATTCCCCACAGCCTTTCTTATGATTAGGGTGGATAATACACTCTGGTTTTCCCCGTGTTTAATTCGAACTCTGGTGCTCAAATTGTCCCAGATTTGGCCAGCTGGTGTCCTTGGGACATGCTCCCATCACTTCACTTTTTTTTTTTTTTCATGTATAGGGCATAACGTCACAGGAAGGTCATAGCATCCTGCCACCCGTGAAGAGTAAGCCCAAGTTGCTATTGGATGTGTCAATCAAAGAGGAGCCATTCTTCAGGCACTCTGCTCTCTCCACATCCAACTTCACTTTTTTTTTTAAAAGAAGTTAACATTTCCTTACTTTCGGGTTTAAAAGATATTCTAGGCTCGTCTTATACCTGCCCTGCCTCAGCCCTGGGATCATCCATTCCCTGAGGAGCCCTGGTTCCTTCCCACGGCAATGATATTAGAAACCATGACCGGTTTCTATCCATAGAAAACTGCAGGAAAATGGCGGCCGAACAGATGGACCTATTCTTAGCCTAGTCCCAGAGCAGATAGAAGGAGCACCTGAGAGTCGCTTGGGGAGTGTAGGTTGGCAAGCTAAGGGGTAGCAGAACTCTAAGTGAAGGTAGGGGGGTTTTCCTGGACAGGATTTCCTGACCAAGCAGCCCGCACTGCGGCGGAGACCTCTCTCAGAGCTACGGGCTCAGAGGGAAAACCACTCCATCTTACAAAGAAAAGAACATCTTATCTGAGGCCTGAAAACCCACATCAGAGGAGACCACCGAACAGCTGTGACACCCCAATCGGCACAAACACATGGATTCAAGGGAGTTCTTCAATCACCCACGGAAAGGAGAAAGAGAACTACATAACCAGACACCCTGAAAAGAGAGACCATGGGGGGGGGGGGGGGGGGACACACAAAGAAATAGCCCGCACATGAAAGAAAAGCAGTCATCACCAGAAAAAGGAAGTAAACCAGTTAGAGGCAAGCAACCTACCAGAGCAAGAATTCAGAGTAATGATCATAAGAAGGCTAAAAAGAATGGAAGACAAATTTGACAATATGAGTAAGAACCTAGAGGAAATGAAGAAGAACCAAGAGGAAATGAAGATGAACCAAGAAGAAATGAAAAATGACATCGCTACTATGAAGAACTCAATAGAAAGCATCAAGAGTAGACTAGAAGCAGAGGACCGCATCAGTGAGCTAGAAGACAAAATGGGGAAAAATACCCAAATAGAGCAGCTTCTAGGAAAAAAAAAAAATTAAAAAGCAGGAGGAGAGCCTACGGGAGCTTTGGGGCAATACAAAACAAAAACAATATTAGAATAATAGGGGTTCCAGAAGGAAAGCAAACTGAGAAAGAGATGGAAAATGTATTTCAAGAAATAATGACAGAAAACTTTCCTGAGATAGAGAAGAAAAAACCCACACAAATTCAATATGCTCGCAGAGTCCCAAGCAAAATAGAAACCACGACTGAACACAGTGTGGTGCCTTGCGATTATGGACACACGCTTGTATCCTTGTTCATGCGCACATAAACACGCACACTCATGCAACATGTGAATGTGTGTTTTAAAATGCAATGGAAATTATGGAGTAGATACTATAGAAAGTGGAATCTTATAAGACAAAGTCACACTATTTCCCCAGAACTAAAAGGAAGAAAGGAAGGAAGGAAGGGAGGGAGGGAGTAAGTTAAAGAAGATAAAAAATGGAGGGAGATCCAGAAAATCCTATATACAAATAAGAATTATGGAAGGAGGCCAGAGCAAACATAAGAACCATTTCAAGTAATCAATAAACCTATTGTCTATAAAGGGGGCAATCAGATTGATATCAGATTTGTCCACAATGCTACATGTTGAAGACAGTGATGTGATACCTAAATTTGAAGAAAACCTCAGAATTCAATATTTAGCCAAGCTGTGATATAAGGACATTAGAAAGAACATTTTCAGCATAGGAACTTAGAAATGTTAACCCCTCTAATTTTCTTCTTATAAAAAAATAAAAAAACAACAACAACAACGACCCTCAAACATGACAGCCATCCAAGGAAAGAATAAAAATAATGAAAAGATGAGGTGTTTTTAAAAATGCCAATTCATGGTCAAAACCAGGAATCCATAGATGTCAAAGTAGTTGTCACATGGTTATAAAACAAAGCAGAGAGCAAAAGGTGCATGATGAAAAATAAAGGTAGTTTTAGTTATCTAGATCTAAGACCCCAGATGATTTTAACAAAACCTGGGAGTCTGGTGAGGAGACAGGGAGGGAACAGAGAAATAAAGGCCACGCTGTGGGGTTTCCTGGGCCTCGCACTACCCACTGCTGTGCTTTTCCACAAACAGCTCCAAACTTAGCAGGAAAGGTCAAGGTCCGAGGTCAAGGTCCGAGTAGAGGATAAGGGTCGCCCAATTCTTAGCTAAAGGAAAAGCCCCTTGCTTGAGGATGGTCCCAGCGTCCAACCTCTCACACTTGGCCAAAACAGCCCTGAACTTGGGAGGCCCACGGGGAGAAGTGGTCCTAGTGAGGCTGGCCGAGAAGCAGCTGAGGAGCAACGAGCCTTGGAATGGACAGAGTGACTGACAGAAGTGGCTGCGCCTGAGGAAAAAAAAGAACTTGAGCCCTAGCTCAAGAGGTTTGGCTCAGAGGACAGAGGAACCTGAGGACGGAGGGGGTCCCAGGTTCGATTCCAATCAAGGGCACATGCCCGGTTTGTTGGCTTGATCCCCAGTAGGGGGTGTGTGCGGGAGGCAGCCGATCGGTGATTCTCTCTCATTGATATTTCGGTCCCTCTTTTCCTTTCCCTTCCTCCCTGAAATCAATTTATTTATTTTATTTTTTTAAAAATATATTTTTATTGATATTTTCACAGAGAGGAAGGGAAAGAGATAGAGAGCTAGAAACGTCGATGAGAGAGAAACATCGACCAGCTGCCTCTTGCACACCCCCTACCGGGGATGTGCCCGCAACCAATGTACATGCCCTTGACCGGAATCAAACCCAGGACCTTTCAGTCGGCAGACTGATGCTCTACCACTGAGCCAAACCGGTTTCGGCCTGAAATCAATTTAAATAAAACAACAAAAAACAAAAAAACTTGAGCCCACCCCGTTCTTTACAGGCAGGAGGAGAGGAGCGGGGGCCCCGCTGCATGGAAGACGGAAGGCCAGTAGCGCTGTGCTGTGGACCATGAGGCCCCTGCCTCGGACTACCCCGCCCCGGCTGGACGCAGGAAGACCGCGCTTCCCCGGGCCCGCGGCCCCGTGCAGGGCTGGGCGGGACATGGCTACACAGAGGCCGGTGCCACCATAAGGACCCCTTCCCGCTCTCTCCTGCACAGGGTTAGCCCTCTGACCCCAGCCCATCCTCACGGAACGTCTTCCCGCCCAGACTGGGAGTCCCCTCTCCCCACCCTAAGCACCGCACTGTATCCACGGCATGAAGATTCTCTCCTGCCATTGTCACATCTGAGAGACCGAAGAAGGTGTGAGGTCCCCGGAACTTGCTTAGGGGCACACACACACAGGGCCTTGAGTCCAACACCTTCTCTCAGCTGCGGGGGGGGGGGGGGGGGGGTTGCTCACAGGGCCGGGGGGTGGAAGGGGTGGGGAGCCCCGGTACCAGTGAAGGAGGTGTAGGCGTTGTGCAGCTCTCTGAGGTAGCTGGTGGTGACCTGGAACTGCTGCCCCAGGGCGACGAGCTGGCTCTCCATGGCCTTCTGCTCCTGCGCGGGGTCCATGAAGGGGCTGGACAGGGCCTTCCCGATCAGGCCCTCCAGCTCGGCCAGTGCCGCCGTCATCATCTGCTGCAGCTTGGGCACGATGGCATGGCGCTTGTTGAGCAGGAACTCCGAGGCCTGGCTTCTCTCATACTGGAACGCCTCCCACAGATCCAGGAGCTGCGGGGGGGGGGGGGGAGGGGGGGCAGGCAGAGGGCAGTCAGGTCCAAGGGTTTGTGGGGGAGGAGGGCTGGAAAGGGAGGGGAGACCCCCCCCGGAGCCGCCTTCTCACCAAGATGTCCTGCATCTCGGTCTCCTCGCTGAAGATGCTGAAGTGGTTGCGGATGAGCTCGTGGAGGGCCCGGATGTACTCCATCCGCTCCTCCAGCTCGCTGTACTGCTCGTGGGCCTGGTTCAGCTGCCAGGGGCCGCGGCGTGAGGCTGGCAAACCCGCCAGCCCCGGAGCACCCCGAGGGGCACCCCCACCTGCTGGCGGCTCCAGACTCCAGCTGCCTCCTTTTAACCCACTGGGAGCAGGGGCAGTCTGAGGTCACGCCGCCCGCCCTGTCTCGTCCAGGCCTCTCTGCAGACAGCCCAGCTCCTCCCCCCTCCACATGCTGACCCTGCGACAGGGCCACCGATCCCTATCTGGCTGGACAGGAGCAGACCTTTTTCTCTGGAAGCAGGGCAGTGTGCCTCTCTCTTCCCACGGGGGCCTCCCTTTTCCCTGGGGGAACGGAGCCAGGAGAGCAGGGCCAGAGGTAGCAAGGGCAGGTCGTGTGTCCCCCCCACCCCCCCCCCCACCCCGTGAGGGCAGCCTGAGAGCATCGGGCCCTGCTGGGAGCTCCGCTGAGTCCTGCTGAGAGTTTGAGCAGGATGCCTCCCCCCTCCCCACCCCAGTAGGCTGGGAAGGAAGGAGGGAGGGGGGCCCACCTTCTGGGAGCACCGGGCGATGGTGTGAATGTCGGAGGTGACGATTTGGAAGGCCTCGATGTAATCGGAGAGCTCCTTCGTCAGTTGCTGGCTGCGGCTCCCGCTCTCGTCCTGGATGTGCTCAAAAACCTCCTTCCTGATGCACTCCAGCTTGGATGCTGAACACAGAGGAGGGGGAGGTGTTACAGGGGTGCACAACCTAACGGGGTGCTAAGGAGTGCTGTGGGCCCAGAGTGGGAGTGGGAAGGGGACGCCAGACTGTGAACTCACCCCCTTACTCACTGAACACTTACTGGAGCCCTGCCCAGCGTCCGACCCATCTTAATATACCCCTTAAGTTCAGTGATGTTGAAATAATGCACAGAAGAGCACAGAAATACGGCATAAACTATACCACAAAATACAGTATCACTACGTGCCAGGTATAATGTCATCAACTTTATGAGGTATACAGTCTACCCCTGTGAGGTATACAGTATATACCATATACTATTATCGTCCCTAGCTTACCGATAAGCAAATTGACACTCAGAGTGGTTGAGTAACTATGAACATCACATAGCGCAAGGATCCAAACTCAGACAGCCTGGCTCCACTCTGATATATATAGGTTTTTTTGTTTGTTTGTTTGTTTTTATACGGTAATTTAAAAAAAAAAAACAACAACATATTTTATTGATATTTTACAGAGAGGAAGGGAGAGAGAGATAGAGAGCTAGAAACGTCAATGAGAGAGAACCATCGACCAGCCGCCTCCTGCACACCCCCTACCGGGGATGTGCCCGCAACAAGTGTACATGCCCTTGACCGGAATCGAACCCGGGATCCTTCAGCCCGCAGACCGACGCTCTACCACTGAGCCAAACCGGTTTCGGCTGATATATATAGTTTTGAGGGGTGAAAAATAAATCAGCTTATCCCCTATGACAGTGGTCGGCAAACGGCGGCTCTGTTGACTAATGAGTTTGCCGACCACCGGGATAGGGGCTCAGTCACAAGGAGCAACAACCACAGGCTGTTAATTATTGGAATCGAGAGTCTAGGTCCGTGGCCGGCAAACATCTTAGTCAGCAGAGCAGCAAACCGCAGCTGGCCGGCCCCTGAGCCGCAGGTGGCTCTCAAGCTGCAGCTTTCCAACCTGCCTATGAGCATCTCTCCCGCTGCAAAGGGGGGACAGTGAGTTCCAGGGACACATGATGGAGAAATACTGGGAATGGCGCTGGAGGATGTAACTAAGAGGACTGGGCGCCAAGAGCTGAGAAAACCAAGAGAAAGGGACCTTTCCAAACCATCCCTCTGGCCTCGGACAGGAGCTAGCTCGGCCATTGCCATGGTGTTGGCTTTCGGACCCGCAGCCACAGGCGGTGAAGGCAGAGGGGAGCTCAACAGTGACACCGTGTGGCACACAGGAGCAATGGCCTGACAGAGTGCCGCCGCTCTTTAGGCTGAAGTTGGACATGGACTGGGACAAACAGACTTGAGAGGCATTTAGGAGACGGAAGAACGGAAATGATTTGGCGACAGGTTGGGTGTGGTGGAGTCAGGGAAAGGAAAGGGTAAAGGACGAAGTTAATTTTGTGATGAGAACAGCTCACCATGGTTGGGAAGTTATATCATTCACTGTTCCGGGGAGCCCAGCGGGAAGAGGAACAGAGTGGGAGGATAAAAAGGCAAACTCAGCCGAAACCGGTTTGGCTCAGTGGTGGAGCGTCGGTCTGTGGACTGAAAGGTCCCGGGTTCGATTCCGGTCAAGGGCATGTACATTGGTTGCGGGCACATCCCCGGTAGGGGGTGTGCAAGAGGCAGCTGGTCGATGTTTCTCTCTCATCGACGTTTCTAGCTCTCTATCTCTCTCCCTTCCTTTCTGTGAAATATCAATAAAATATATTAAAAAAAAAAAAAAAGGCAAACTCAGCCAGAAGGATTAGAGCAGGCGGAAGAGGATAAGGTGACATGAAAAAAACTAAGCACCCGCTGCGTGCCATGCTCCATGCCGGGAATACCACACGTGATATCTCCTGCAGTCTTCCCTGCGGAGACCCTGGGGGGAGGGGGGGGAGAGGGGACTCGCTGTTTTGCCCGTGTCCCACATAACACTGAAGCCCGGGGACCTCAGGTCACACACAGCAGCGGGAAACAGAGCCAGGATCCTGAACCCCATGCCTTCTCTCTCCGTCCGCTCTTGGTCCGAACCGAAGGGGGCCAGTCACGGGCCCTCCCCGTTCCTTCCTGGCCTGCTTACCCCCCGTGTGTGCATTCAGGATGGACAGGGGGGGGAGTGGGGGGCAGGGGGGCAAAGGCAGGGAGGGCTGGGCAGGCAGGCTCCTTCAGGCCCCAGCCCCGTGGCCTCCCACCCTCACGGAGAAAGCACTGGCCCGATGGCATCTCGTCCCTGCAGGGAGCGGACACGAGGGTTTTCCTCAGTTGCGTTTTGGATGAACTCGGCGCCACAAGAACAGAAAGCAATCAGGTGACGGGAACACGGTTCCGAAGGGGAGGGAGGAAGGGGCAGAGCCAACACGGATGGAGAAGGCTGTCCGCTTCAGGGGTCGCCACCTGCCGCTGCCCAGGGAAGGGGCTGGGACCCGGGGCTCCGGGGAGGGGGAGGGAAGTTCTGGGGCACCAACGAGGGTGGGGCCTGCAGCTAAGGTCCCCGGCGGACACATTCCAGACACCTGGAACGCCACGCCACGCCACGTGGATGCGGTAAGGAGGCGGGGGGAGGAGGAGGAGGAGGGGAGGGAGGAGGCACTCACCCAGGTGGGCCTGTAGATCAGCGCAGTTCAGCAGCAGCAGCTTGCCTTTGGTGACCAGCTCGGCGGGCAGACGGGAGACGCGGGCCCGCCAAACGACCAGGTGGCTCACCAGCGTCTCGTAGTTGCTGACAGGACAGCCTCTCATGGACTCCAGCTTCCAGGGCCCCCAGACTTGCAGAAACTTATAGATGCCCGTCATCCAGTCGTGGTCCCCGCAGAACTCCTGCACCTCCCACAGCATGTCCTGGGGGGCGGACGAGGGGCTCAGGGCCGAGGCAGGTGGCCGTGACGGGGGCCCGGCAGGCAGCTCTCCCCCTCCCCCTCCCCCCCCCGCGCCTGCCGTCTCTGCCCCCTCACCTCCAGCAGGGCCTGCTGGGTGGCCACTGCCCGCTGGATGCCAGGGCTGTTGCTTAGGTCCTCCTGCAGCTGCCTGTAACTGGGGGGCGAGAACTGGCTCCGCAGCCGGTTCCCGCGGACCTCCAGCGCTTGGGTGATCGAGTGCGACTTCCAGGGCCACACCAGCCCCACGCTCGGGCCACAGAAGATCTCCACGGCATCGTTCTCGGACCCGGGCACCAGGATTTCCGAGAGCAAGTCGTCGCCGTCTTCGTCTTCTTCTGGTGGGAGACGCACGCCGTGATTGTCTGTGAGTGCCCTCCGGGGCCCCCACACCACCCCCCGCTCTCACATGTGTCCACACACGCCAAAGCCGGTTTGGCTCGGCGGTGGAGCGTCGGTCTGCGGACTGAAAGGTCCCGGGTTCGATTCCGGTCAAGGGCATGTACATTGGTTGTGGGCACATCCCCAGTTGGGGGTGTGCAGGAGGCGGCTGGTCGATGTTTCTCTCTCATCGATGTTTCTGGCTCTCTATCTCTCTCCCTTCCTCTCTGTAAAATATCAATAAAATATATTAAAAATAAAATAAAATGTGTCCACACACACACACACCCTGTTCATGAGTGAGTTTACACGTCCATCTATACTCCAAACACAGTGCACCGGCCCCAAGGAGGAATCCATCAGTTAGGGCGCAGGTGGAGGGAAGAGCGTTTGCTCCGGCTGGTGTAAGCAGGGAGGACCTTACAGAACACTAAGTGGGTTGCGAATGCACACGAGAGCCGAAAGGCACTCCGGCGGCCAGGGGGGTCTGGGAAGCGCCGTTCGTAAGGGGGAGGTGGGAAAGGACGTTGAGCGTGCCAGTGTTCATCCCCCTCAAGGATCCTTCAGCCCGGCCTCCCTTGTGACTCCTTAGGAACTGGTGAATTGACAAAGTCTGTATTTGCATCAAAATGTTAGCCCTGGCGGTTTGCTCAGTGGTTAGGACATCGGCAGTGGTTCTCAACCTTCCTAATGCCGCGACCCTTTCATGCAGTTCCTCGTGGTGTGGTGACCCCCTCCCCCCCAACCATAAAGTTATTTTCGTTGCTACTTCATGGCTGTAATTTTGCGACTGTTATGAATCGTAATGTAAATATCTGATATGCCGGATGCCCCAAGGCGACCCCTGTGAAAGGGTCCGTTCGACCCCCCAATGGGGTTGCGACCCTCAGGTCTAGGGTTTGATTCTGGCCAAAGGCACACCTCAGCGGCAGGCTCCGTCTCCGGCCCTGTGTGGAGGCAACCAATCGATGTGTCTCTTTCTTTCACATAGATATTTCTGTTTCTCCCCCTGTCTTCCACTCTCTCTCTAAAAAAAAAAAAAAAAAAAAAAAAAAAGTTATTGAAAGGGGGAGGGAGGAAAGCATCAAAATGTTTATAAATTAGATCCTTACTAGCAACACCTGACATTATAGTGCCTGCCCGCGCTGCCCCCACTCCCCCTCCCCCAACCCCCCCCCCCACACGAAGTGCTCAGATCTCTTATCTGTACTCATTTTCCAAGTGAGCTCATCCAGTGTCATGGTTTTAAATACCATCCATTTGCTTCCAGATTTATCTTTAGCTCAGATCTCCCCCTGAATGCCAACTGCCTTCTCTACCGCTCTACCTGGATGCCTCACATGCACCTCAACAGGACCAAACGTGAGCTCTGATCTCTCCCTCCCAAGCTGCTCTCCCGGCAGTCTGCCCACTGCAGCCAGCGGGAGCTCCATTCTTCCTGGCGCTCCAGACAGACATTTTAGTCTCTGGCTCTCTTCCCTCTCTCAACACACAGCCAGCTATCGCAAAATCCCGTTCCCTCTACATTAAAACTACATCCAGAATCCAACCCATTCTCACCGTCTCTATCACTGCCTGCCTGCCCCTCTGCTCAGCCCAAGGTGTGCCCTCAGTTCTCATTGCCTCGTTGGCAATACTCTTCTGCCTCGCCTCCCTACTCCGGCTCGTGTCTCGCTCCCTTGCCTCCTCCTTTCCCCCGATTTTGCTTGAGGATGGGGTGCTTGGAGCTGCCGCTCACCTTGCAGTTATGTGGCAGTGAGCCAGGGGATGAAAAGATGGCTGTCGTGTGTCCCAGGGGGCCGAGTGCCCCGGGTGAGCCTAGTGTCCCAGGGGGCCCTGTGCCCCGGGTGAGCCGTGTGTCCCAGGGGAAGCAGTGGGACCCAGGGGGAGGGGCGGTGAGAACCAGAGGAGGAGCGGACTCTATTCGTGTGGTCCTGAGATAGTCACCATAAAACAAACAGATTGTCAAATGACAGCGGGGAGGGGAAGGAGACCTGGGGGGAGATAAGAGAACAACCGAAGGACTGGTGTGCATGAATATAAGTACAACCAACGAACACAGAACTCTGGGGAGGGAGGGCATGAATGGGAAGGGGGGGGCAATGGTAAGATATGTACACAATATAATACATTAATTTAAAAAAATAAAACAAAAACAAAACAAAAAAAGAAAAGACGGCTGTGATTGCAGCCTCTCTTACCACACACACACACACACACACACACACACACACACACACGCCTCGGAGCAGATCCGCCCTTGCCTCTAGCTGAGGCCAGGAAGGAGTTGGGGAAGGAGAGACATAAAGAGCCTGGTGCTTGCTGGCGTTTTTGAGCCCCTGGACCTAGCCTGGAAGCACCTACCCTGTGACTTCTTGTTTTCATCTTTTGACCCCTCTTACGGGGGAAGGAAGTGCTCGGGTTAGAAATGCCCCGTCCACACCCAGGGCCGGACTCCCAGGCAATGCCATGAGCGCGCTGCAGGTGCCCTCCCCTTCCCTCCCCCGCGTCCTACCCTCGTCCTCCGTCTCCTCAGGTACCTTCATAATTCAGGGGATCCCCAGAGCTCTTCGCGTCCGCAGACTTCACTACCTGCACGTCACCATGTGGTGGAGGGGCAGAGATGGAAAACGGTGAGGGTTAGGACAGTGTTTCCCCAGCTTTTGACGTATGGGTACCCCTTCTCTAATTTTCGTAACGCCGAGTACCCCTCGTCAAAAAAAAAAAAGGATGTATTTTAATAGCAATCAAAATATATTCATTGTTTCTTTTTTTTGGTACATACACAAAATAATAATAAATAAAAGATGAAATTATTCATGATAAAATATAAATAAGTTATATTATAAATAACATTTATTTGGATCTCAATGAGAAGGATGAAATTGACTTGACTCATGAGCACGTAGAATTAGGCGCCGCTAAGCGCGGTGCAACCTGTATCCCCACCAAACTCCGGTGCAACGCGTTCCCCCACCAAACTCTTCCCGTACCCCTGGGGGCACGCGTAACCACCCTTTGGGAAAACACTGGGTTAGGATCAGGCTGAAAGTTTCCGATTACAGAGGATAAACTCTGGGAATTCCTCCAGCCGGGGCCCCCTGCCCAACCAGCACACCTTCAGAGCGGAAGTCTTGACAAGCTGTAGGCTCCCAGTTATGATCTGGATTATGTCTTCAATGCAGGGCTCGTGAGACAGCCGGCCACTGCTGCTGTCAAAGACCAGCTGGGCCGAGAGGAGGGGATTCTGCCTCGGGGCCTGTAAGGAAGGGCCGGGAGAGGTCATGGGGCCAGACGTCGGCACCCGCTCCCCCCTCCGCACACGCGGCCACCGCCTCACTTTCAGGACGTTGGCCACAAAGGAGGTGATCTTCTCCTCTACGATGGCCACGACGTTCTGGGAGATCATGTAGTGCACCAGGCGGGCCAGCTGCCCCAGCCGCAGCAGCCAGGTCTCTACCCGCTGCAGCTTCTGCTCCAGCCGCTGGCCCTGCACCCTCTTCAGGTACACGGAGCCCTGGTCTGTCCGGGCCCTCTTGCAGGTCCTCACGCGCTCCTGCAGGCCCTGCTGCATCTGGTACGTGTCCTCACGAACCTGCCAGCACAGAGAGTGGGAAACTCACTGAAAGAAAGAGGGACGGCCCCGCCGGGGTGGCTCAGTGGCTTCCACAGGAGGTCAGGGTTCGATTCCCGGGTCGGGACAACATGCCCAAGTTGCGGTCGTCTCCATCCCGCGTGGGGGGGGGGGGGGGGGGCGTGTAGGAGGCAGCCCATCAGTGATTCTGTCTCATCGTCGATGTTCCTATCTGTCTCTCCCTCTTTCCCTTCCTCTCTGAAATCAATTAAAAACAATTTTTTTTAGAGACAAGAATGAGGGATTAGAGAGCAAACTGGAGACCCACCGGTCTGTGCAAAATGCTCAGGTCTTGGAGCCAGAATCCTAGAACCTAGATTTGCACACAGCGGGCTGCTTTTTAGTGGAGCTAGCCCCAGACCTCTTTAAGTGACCAGGGAAGACGTGAAATTGATAATATATATTGAGAGGCCACAAAATACTATTTGAATAGGTCAGGCCTGTTTACTAAAAGCCCTGAGGGGGGGAACTCAAGGAGGAAAATTTGTGCAGTATAAACAGGGAGGTCCACATGGCACAGGTTACCAGCCGTGGGCAAACTACGGCCCGCAGGCCGGATCCGACCCGTTCGGCTGTTCTATCCGGCCCGCAGAGCCGAAAGAGGGGAGGGTTCCCTTGCTCTCCCCTCTGCTCCTTCACCAGCAGCCCAAGATGAGAGTGCCAGCATGGTCAGGTTGCTTTTGTTCCGGCCCTCCGGTCCAGTGTAAGAACCCATTGTGGCCCTCGAGTTAAAAAATTTGCCCACCCCTCGTGTGTCCCAGGGGGCCGTGTGCCCCGGGTGAGCCGTGTGTCCCGGTGGAAGCAGAGGGACCCAGGGGGAGGGGCGGTGAGAACCAGAGGAGGAGCAGACTCTATTCGTGTGGTCCTGAGATAGTCACCATAAAACAAGCAAAATGTCAAATGACAGCGGGGAGGGGAAGGAGACCTGGGGGGAGATAAGAGAACAACCGAAGGACTGGTATGCATGAAAATAAGTACAACCAATGAACACAGAACTCTGGGGAGGGATGGCATGAATGGGAGGTGGGGGGGGGGCAATGGTAAGATATGTACACATAATACCTTAATAAAAAAAAAAAGTTTGCCCACCCCTGGGTTAGACAAAAAAAAAAAAAGAGAAAGGTTGGGTAAGTTAAGGCCACAGTAATTCCAGGGTGTGGACTCAAATCCCTGGGCTGGGCAGTGTGGCCTGTTGACCAGCAGAACATCGCCGTATGTGAGAGCGGGAGCCGTCTTTGTGTCCTGACTCAGACTCTCTGTGGGGGGTGGGAGCACGTGAGACACAAGTCTGGGAGCCTCTCTGTGGGTTCGTCTCACATCTGGGAGGGGCTTCGTTCTATACAGGCCGCTGACGGGCACCACCCCTTGGGGCCCGTCCTGTTGAGGAGCAGAGGGGGAGATGCCAGAAAGATATTCTTGGCCCAATGGACGGTCTGTCTTTGTTGCTCTCCTGCCCTTTTGGACGCCCCATAGAGCTTGTGATGAAAACGAACCGGTGACTGTGAACTGTTTCCTGCTCATCCTGAGCTCAGACCCAAGTCTTCTGAGACCCAGACAGGCGGCTGAGGCTCAAGCCAGGCAGATCACGCACACAAGTCTTGCCCTCAGACTTAGCAAGGCAGCCTCTTCTGAGCTCCGGCAATACCCTCAACGCCGCCCGGCCAGTGTGGCTCAGTGGGGGGGCATCGATCCACGAGCCAGGAGGTCAGGGTTCCATTCCTGGTCAGAGCTACTGGACCTGATCCCCGGTAGGGGGTGTGTCAGGAGGCAGCTCACCCCCACCTTTTTGCCCCACTCCCGTTCAGGGCAATGCCAGGTCCAGCTACTGTTGCCAGGAGGCTAAAGACCATTTCCCTGTAGGGATGTGCCAAGGCCTCCTTCACAACATTTCTTGTTTTCCACAAAAGCTGGGTGGGCCCTCTCTCTCTCTCTCTCAGAACTGGACTATCTACAGATGGCGATTAGCCAGAGAACTTTGTAAGCCATCCAGCCCCACCCGACAGACAAAGAAAACCCCACGATGATAGGCCATGGAGAAGTGGCAAGTACACAACAGGGCCTCCCAGGCCCCTCGGCAGGGGGCATGCACCGCAGGTGCAAAGTAGGCCACGTTAGGAAGGATGCTGTCTCTGGGATGCTGGCTTCTACTAGCCACGGCACCAGCCAAAGTTGTAAGATTGGTTCAACGATAAGCCTAGCAGTATCAGAGGTCAGGGTTCCAACTCTCCGATTCCCTAGCGCCCCTGGCACAAACAGCTGAAAAATAGATGCTGTTCTGTTCCTTCTCCTCCCTGCTCCAGGCCAGGACCAACCCTTGGGGAACGGCGGGGTCCAAGTCTCTTGCTCCACCTGTGACTGGTCCAGCCAGCCCGGGGGCAGAGGCGGCTGTTGCTGGGCAGAACAACGGCGGAGCCCACGGCGGAGCCCATGGCGGAGCCCAGGCCGCCCCGGGGGATCCCGGGAGAAGCTCGGGCCAAGAGGGGGCTGGGACTCCGGCCGCTCGACTTGGAGGAAAGGGGGCCGCAATAGCCTGGCGCCTCTTACCACGTCGAGGATGGACTTGCAGAGGCGCAGGCAGCGAGAAAGCAGGCGCACGGCCCTCTGGTTCTCCTGGGCGAGAGCCCGCTGCAGGTCCAGCAGCTCGTAGCTCTGGTCCGGCTCCTGCGGGAGCCAGGACACGGAGTGCAGCTCCTGCAGAAGCCTGGAACCGAGGGCCACGCTGGTCAGCGCCTCTGCTCAGCCCTCCCTCCTGGGACACAGCTGGCCTCTTACTAGCTCAGCTCGCCTCAGAAGGAGCAAAGGGTTAGAGAGATTATAATACCCCCCCCCCGTGACCGTCTCTGGAGAGCTCTTTGGAAGGACCCAAGCCCGGGAAGGCGCTGGCTGGGGAATTCCTCGGGAGAGGCCTGAGGCACGTGCGAGTGTTTGCCCCGAGTGACCTCTCTGCCAGGAGAAAGGGTCACGTGGAGCCCAAGGTCTGACGGAGACGGAGAGGCTGCCGAGGCTTCCTCCTGGGACTAGGGGAAGCCGGGGGCCCTAAACGTCTCAATGGATAGGGGAGTTCAAAGATCAAAGGTGACGACCCCGCCCTGGCTGGGTTGGCTCAGAGGGTAAAGCGTCGGCCTGCGGACTGAGGGGTGGGTCCCAGGTTTGATTCCGGTGGAGGGCGCATTCCTGGTTGGTTGGCTCGATCCCCAGTGGGGGATGTGCGGGAGGCAGCCGGCCGATGATTCTCTCTCATGATGTTTTGGTCTCTCCCTTTCCCTTCCTCTCTGAAATCAATTATATATATCAATTAATTATATCCATCACCTTTAAATATATATATATATATTTAAAGGTGATGGACCTGCCGAAATCGGTTTGGCTCAGTGGTAGAGCGTCGGTCTGCGGACTGAAGGGTCCCGGGTTCGATTCCGGTCAAGGGCATGTACCTTGGTTGCGGGCACATCCCCGGTAGGGGGTGTGCAAGAGGCAGCTGGTCGATGTTTCTCTCTCATTGACGTTTCTAGCTCTCTATCTCTCTCCCTTCCTCTCTGTAAAATATCAATAAAAAATATATATTTTTAAAAAAGGTGATGGACCCGCCACCCCCCTATAGGCTAACTATCCCGGAGGAATCCCACTTCTGTTTCCCATTTCCCATTACCTACCCTGAAAATACCACTTCTCGAAACATCCTTAAAAGAGGTGTGTGTGTGTGTGTGTGTGTGTGTGAGAGAGAGAGAGAGAGAGAGAGAGAGAGAGAGAGAGAGAGAGGAAAGATCTCCAATGAGCAGAGGATGATCCTAATGGGTGTCATTTATTCGGTGCCTATTATGAGGCACTGACATGGTATTTTATATTGGCTATCTCATTTAATCCTCACTACAGCTGTGTAGCAGAAATCTTTATCTCTACTCAGGTCAGGAAACTGAGGCTCAAAGAGCCAAGCCCCATGCTAGTGTCCAGGAGTTAAGTTCGGTCAGTGCAGCCTCCAAGCCCTCTGCGGTTCATTAACGCCACGGTGACGAGGCGAGGCGGGGGGATGCCCAGAGATATAGGTTACAAACTGGCAGCCCCCGGGTCACCTTCCCACGGAAATGGTGTTTTAATAAAAACGTGAGCTAGCCAGGTAAAATTAAGAAACTTTCACAGCCAAATGTGGATTTCCAGGAAATCCCGAAAAATAAAGGTGGCTGACACGCCGGACCTCTGTTCCCACTGGCAACAGCCCGGGAGAACCGAGCATGACTGCTCTCTCCCAAAGCCGTCCCGGATTCCAGTCCCCACCCCTGGCCATGCCTTGCACCTAGCCCCCTGCCGTTCTTCCACAGCTCCTGCTGGGGGCCCAGGGGCGTTTGCGATGGCAGCTCCCTTCGCAGGAGATAATGGGAGAGCAGAGAATGCGAGAGCGCGCTGAAAATAGAGGCAACTGGGCTTTCCCAAAGAAAGAACCCAAGTAAGACTGTGGAGTCAAACGCCTGAGCTAGCTAGATCCCCAGATGCGATACTTAATAATTGTGTGACCTGGGGTAACCTGATGCAGGAATGCGTAAGTACACAGTGATATGTTCAGAATATGTTATTCAGAGGTAAAAAAAAAAAAAAAAAGAAAAGAAAAGAAAAGAAAGAAAGAAAGAAAGAAAGAAAGAAAGAAAGGAAAAAAAAACCAAAGAGGGAGGGGGGACAAAACACACAAAATGGGTTACTTAACAATATGTAAAGTCTGCTCACAATTGTATGTGTGATAGAAAAAAAGATAGAGCCGAAACCGGTTTGGCCCAGTGGTAGAGCGTCGGTCTGCAGACTGAAAGGTCCCGGGTTCGATTCCGGCCAAGGGCATGTACATTGGTTGTGGGCACATCCTCAGTAGGGGGTGTGCAAGAGGCAGCTGGTTGATGTTTCTCTCTCATTGAGGTTTCTAGCTCTCTATCCCTCTCCCTTCCTCTCTGTAAAATATCAATAAAATACATTTTTTTAAAAGAAAAAAGATAGAAGAATATGCAACAAAATGTTCCTAGCGGTTACTTATGGGTGGAGGGATAAAAACTGACTTTCCTCCGTGCTTCTTCGTATTTTCCAAATTCTCTACGAGGAGCGTGTTGTTCCCTTTTCTGGAGGCGGTTTACAGAAGCCCCGGGCAGCTGCGTCTTGCAGCCCTCACCTGCTGATGTGGAGCAGCGCCACCCCGAAGTGGGGCACGGCCAAGAGCAGGTGCTGCCCCAGGAACGCCCGGCACCGGCGCAGCCGCTGGAACTTCACCCTCTTCCTCCAGCTGCGGGTGGATCGGAGGAAGGGGCCACATGCAGCTTGCTCTCTGCATCACCTCCCGTGGCCCCCCACCCCCCACCCCCAGCCCCACCCCCTCCATCGCCTACCGGACCCAGGCCTTGCGTACGAGGCAATTCCTGAAGAACGGGATGAGCTGGAGATGGTGCCAGAGGACGAAGTGGCGGTGCCAGGTTCCCAGCATCATGGTCTCGGTGGCCTCCTCGGGGTGCACGTGCAGGATGCCAAAGGGCGAGAAGACGTAGTGCTCGGGATTCACCTTGTGTGGTGGCACCACCACCAGGCTGTAGGGCCTTGAAAGGGGGGGGGGGGGGCTCTGGTCAGTGGGGAAGCCTGGGAAATTGTGCAGGCTTCAGGAAGGGACAAAAGAAGGGAGGGGGGATTTTTTAAAAAAATATGTTTTATTGATATTTTACAGAGAGGAAGGGAGAGAGATAGAGAGCTAGAAACGTCGACGAGAGAGAAACATCAACCAGCTGCCTCCTGTACACCCCCTACCGGGGATGTGTCCGCAACCACGGTACATGCCCTTGACCGGAATCGAACCCGGGACCGTTTCAGCGGGAGATTTTTTTTTTTAAAGGAGGCTGTAGAAGAGGGAAGAGGGGTGTAAAAGAGCAGAATGATCTTCGAAACAGACAGATGGATCAATTATGATTAAGAAGAAGCAGGCCAAAACCGGTTTGGCTCAGTGGATAGAGCGTCGGCCTGCAGACTGGAAGGTCCCAGGTTCAATTCTGGTCAAGGGCATGCACCTTAGTTGCGGACACATCCCCATTGGGGGGTGTGCAAGAGGCAGCTGATCGATGACTCTCTCTCATCAGTGTTTCTAACTCTCTATCTCTCTCCCCTTCTCTCTGAAAAAAAATCAATAATATATATATATATATTTTAAAAAAAGAAGAAGCAGAAGCCAAGGATAGATGGAAGGAAAAAGAGAGGCACTTAGACAATTCCAAGTTCATAGCTCCAGACCTGGATACCGTACATCCCATCAGATATAAGGTGGCCATTCATTGTAAGGTGCAGTGTTTCTTAATGAAAAAAAAAATGCTCCCAATATGATACTCCATCCATCTGTAAGATGCTTTGGAATTTCAGAGGTGTTGAAATGTGAAAAAAAAAATGTGCAGCTTGGAAATGATAAAATTCATATATCTCTAGACACTGAAATAACATCAGAGATAACCACGGAATGCCACTTGGAGTAACTGAGAATGGGGAAACGCAAGGGGCGACGAGAAGACTAGACACGGGCCAAAAAGAGGAAAACTGCCACCTCGTGAACAAGGCACCTCCAGAACTATCTCACAGTCCCACTACATCCTCTTACTGCGGAGAAATGCACCTACCTTCCACCTTCAAAACAATGTATATGTAGCTATACAACAGCTGTATCTTGTTGCAGTAAACTAGTTAGCTTTCCACCATGGCCAATCGGCGTCTCATCCCACAGCTTTACCATTACTAACATTACTGCCAGACAGTCATGTGTGGCGGCCACTAGGTGGCAGTAGGTAGCTCATTCACATTCCACCAAAAGTGATCATTTTAATTATTTGTGATGGCACCACATGCCATGGATTACTAGTTTCCTACTAGTATTTCCCATTGGCAAGGAGCTCGTTTCCTGGAAGTACTCATGATGTCAAGGACTGTATCTGTCAGGGTCCCATCAGGAAAACCAAAACCACAGTAGACAGTATAACAAAGTGAATGAGAGAGAGAGAGAGAGAGAGAGAGAGAGAGAGAGAGAGAGAGAGTGTTTTAATCCTCATCTGAGGGCATTTTTCGCATTGATTTTGTAGATAGAGTAAAAGGGGAAGAAGAGAGAGAGAAAAAACATTGATGTAAAATTGTAAGTGAAACACATTGATCGTCTGCCTCCCTC